>CP124711.1:47247500-48740000 GCA_031232105.1 Capsicum rhomboideum | reverse complement strand
ATTATATCTCTCTTAAACATACTACTTAATTAACACTTTACGTAGTGAAGCAATAACAATAGATTTTGAAAGAAATAATAAATAAGCTTTTGTTATTCTAAAAGGTCAAATATATTAAAACAAATTTTATTTGTCAAAACGATTAATATTTGCAGGATGGAATATTTTATAAAGTTGGTATAAAGTGATTTTTTTTTAATAATATGATTCCACATTATTCCTTTTTCCTTTGGTTCTTTTCTGTTTTGGCAATCACTGGACGAAAGGCTTATTAAGTTTGTACATACATATTGTAAAGACACCTTTATTTTATTATTTATTATCCTTTTGTTTGGTCCTATATGTAGACATGTAAAACCAAAAAAATGGCTGTCACTGCAGAAGACATCAAGAGCAAGCGTTACAATTTAACCTTATTTTAGGTCGATTCACTAGCAGTTTGATTACTAGGTGATGAAGGAAAACAACTAGGTATGAAATATATGAAACAAATAAAGTAAAGCAAACAAATCTAGGTGAGCTCGGTGCAAAGGCGAGTGTGATCGAGAGCCAATCCATGCTATCTGAGATGTTAACAGAGCAAGATAACATTATATACGCAAATAATCAAGAACAAGAGAAAATTCTTGGACACCAAGTATAAATTGTTGTATTGAGTAAGAGAATGAGGGAGCAAATGCTTTTACAAGTGACGATGGACAACTATTTATAGATTACAAAAACAGGTCTTGGCCAATCAAACTCCGACCCTGGGGCCTAACAGTACTAGAACCTATGCTCTTCGGCCATGCATCCTGAGCATTAAAGGTAGTGCCAGCTAGCAGTCCTGCGCCACTCAGCCTTGTACAAGCTCATCCGCGTCTCTGATCATTTTGGTAGAGCTTGTCCCCTACTTGTCTTTTCTACCACGTCAAAGAGAGGACACCCTATTGGATTCTCCTATGCTCAAGAGGGCATTTTTGGTTACTCAAAAGTATCTCTCAGTATTTCATACCACACGCAGGCCCGAGTGCCACGTGTCCTTAAGCATATTTTTGCCCATATAGATAGACTCTCTGCTTTTGGGAGGTTAAGTCATGATGCTTCGAGAAGTATGAAAATACATTCTTTTCAAATTCCTCAAGCGAGAACTCCGAATGGATGCTTCACCCAGAGCAAGTATTTACCATGCCTTCCAACACATGCATCCTTCTCGTGCTTCTAGAGAGATTTGAGGAGAACCCAAATGCCAACAAATATCTTTAAAACATTTCCTCAATCGATATGGTTATCTTCTTTTTCTTAATCAGATTTTTTCTCATCTTCTTTATCCTTGCACCTTTCGATCTTTGATCTTTGTTTTTCATTTTCTATCTTCTTTTAAAAGAGATCAACCCCCTTCCTCTGCCATGTCTTCAGACATTTCTGCTGCCACTAAAGTTATTACCAAAAATGTTAGAGTTGCCTCTCCTATCGCCGCTGGTTCTGCCAAAGATGAGGACATCACCTTCTTTACCTCCATGACGGAAGGATTTTTTACCCTTCTATTGGTGTGCCCTCATGCGGTTAAAACCCTAGTCAACTCACTAGTCTCTAAGAAAATTATTTTTCATAATGATTGCAACATCCAATCGTGTGGAGTTAATTCTACAAACCCTAGGACTCATCCTGTTTCCCGTTATATTTCTTCAATTAAGGATAGTAACATCCCTATGATGATAATGGACTGTGTCTGGTCTGTTGAGGTAGACATTCTTTCCTCCTCCCTTCAGAGAGAGTCTATTCACCAAAACTGAGGTATTTGGACGTGTAAACGTATCTATTTTTCATGAGATTTAGTCGAGGTCCTGTCTTCAAGTTAATTCTCTAGATATATGAGAGGTATAAGATATATCTTGGATAGGTAGCACCCACCATTTAGAGGTCAATTTTCTGCCTCCTTGTTATCACTTCTACCTCAGGGCTTGATATCACACTTGACCAGTTTATCCTTTTATACCGTTCTCAAATTGTTTAGGCAAAAATTTTCATGGTCATATGCCAAGGATGAAGAACCTACACTCAGACCTAGATGAAAAGAGGTGTCAGTGGATTGACAAATTTATGTCCGTCTACGCCGAGCATCTTCTTCATGGTGCAGCCTTGCCAAAACAATGGAACTACTGTTGTAAGTGCCCAACTTTTGTTATGTAGAACTATCTTGAATTTAATTCTAGCTAGCTTGAAAAAAAATCCTTTTTAGCCTCTTCCTAGACTGCTTTATCTATCAAAATTCGACCCTGGGTCTAGAAGATTCTCGGCAGAATGAGGTTCGAAGAGTGTGGTTGGAGCTTTATCTTTGAGAAAATGGGCTAATCGTTCCCTAATCATGGTGAGTAAAGCACACAATCCTCTTATTTATTTTATCGCTCATCTACTAATGTTGTCATTCAATTTGCTCTCGCTTTAGGGATAAAATTAGGCGCAACCAATGCCCAATGGAATGATTTCCTCCTGACTCCTACTATCTCCAAATTTCTCCTTTAGTCAGAAATAAAGAAAAAAAATATACTCAAGCAAAGTGCTCCATACAAGAAAAGAAAGAAAGTCATTGTTGGCAAATCTCCCCCTTTTATGAGAGGGCAGAAAGGAGGCAAAAGGGTGGCTTTTTAGAAGAGAAAGTTGTTGCTAAAAAATTATTGGTTAGACATGAGAGGGATGCCTCTCCCTCCAAAGGCTCTCCTTTTTCTATTCACTGAATCGAGCAGCCCGGGTGAGTTATTAGGAAAATGCAGGGCCACCGAGGGAGAGGTCAGAGTCTCAAGCCTACTGGTAGAAGCCCCCTCAGACTTCACTCTTCCTATTCATTAAGAGATTTTTCCAAGACCTAGTACCATCCCATAGTCCCTTGTCCCCATGGTGGATGCAGTGAGGAAGAGTTCATATCCTCACCCTACTTTATGAGTTTTGGCTGAATTTCTGAGAAACTTGCTGCTCCATGAAGACCAAGATCCTCTCCGTAAAACTTTTCATCACCTTTCTAAGATAATGTTTTATTTTATCAGGTGGTATTTAATTCATAAACTTTCCCCTTTCCCTTTCATTTTTTTCTTTTGTATAACGTCATCCTATATATAGGTGTACCTTTGTATGTCTGTGGCTTTATCTCATTGTCTTGGAAAAGAAGCACTGACAAGGTAGGGGATGACCAGCTTCAAGAAAGGATTGTTGCCCTAGAGGAACAGGTTCAAACATAGAAAGGTCAGTCGGCTAATAAAAAGGAAAGCATGACCAATCTTAGCACACAGTTTGACTGCTAAGCTGAGAAACTCAAGGTTTCTGAGGCAGGAAAGAGATATGCCATCAAAAGGGTGGAGCAATCCAGTTGGGTTGTGGATTAACTACTGGCTCAACTTAAAAAGAACATTGTTGGTGTAGTCGCTTCCAAAGCTTAAGCAAAAATCAATAAAGGCAAGGCTCATATGCTACATCCTGCTAGAGAGGTCTTGTATGAGAAGAGGAAAAATAATTGAGTTATGTACGAGACATTGGTGAGAAGTAAAAATAGGCAGTCTATTATGAAGGAACATCTTTTGGCCTTTAGTCGAGATAGCATTTGGAAAGACCGCTTAGAGCATCTTGAGAAAGCTCAAGATGATCTTATTATATTAGAGAGGGAGATTGAGACCACTCGTAAAGTTATAATGACCGTCGACTAACCTTCTTTGGATCACGCTGAAATTGCTTTCTCACATAACAACATGTCTGAAGAGAGCGATTGGGAAAAGTCCCAAAAATTGTTTGCAGAGCTATTTTTTGAAGGCCCTCACCTTTTATTTTTGCCTCTTATTATGTATCTATTACCATCTTGTTTGTTACTTTTTTATGAAAATTTTGTCTTCTTGAGGTTGTAGTATACTCACTTTAGCCCTTCGTTTGTTGAATTCTTTTTCCTTGTGTTGGATGTATGAAGTGTTGTAACCTGCTTTATTTCATAAAAAGTATTTATTCAACGGTTAGGATAGTGAACTGTAACACCCCGTACACCCCCGACCCTAATTTTATGGATTGGTGACCTAGGGTGTAGTTATGAACCTTAGCTTTGAGAGCACTAAGTACGTGTGTTGCATTGGTTTTGGATGGAACATCTGGTATCGTACTAGTCAATGTGACTAGAATCTTGTAGGAGGAGTTTGAAACTTTTTGAAATATTTTAGGAGTGATAAGTGAGGCTTGAAAGACTCCCAAGCAAAGGATATTAAAGCTAAGAGGCAAGCTAAGGAGTTGAACTTGAAGTATCTAATCGAATCCGCAAAGAAAAGTCGAAGAAAGGAAAATTTTCAAAAAATAATGGGCCAGGCGTGCCAAGGGGTGTGCTGGGCCGCTCTGGTCGGATTTTTTTGTGCCACAGGAAGCAAGGGGGTGTGCGAGGCAGCGTGCCAGGCCGCCCCTGCACACCTTTCATTTGCTGAAATTTTCTCTAAGTCTTTAGGGAGCCCGGGAGCGTACCGGGCAGCTTTTTGCCGAATTTCTTCTCCAACCACGAGCCTATAAATGTGATTCTTGGGTTATTATATAATTATTCCATCTCGGTAGGACTACGCTTGGATGAGGTTGGCATCCAAATTACGTTTTTACCCTTTTATGCTCAATTAATCCATAAGTGGCTAGAATTTCTTATTTGGAGATTGAGGCTACGAATATGAGTCTCGTGAGTTGAATATTGTCGGTACACTTATGGAATTATTTAAACATGAGATATATGATGGATTACACATTGAATTTGATGGGCTAAGTTGACATGTGTTATTGGGCTCAATTTAAAGCCCAAATTGGAACAAAAGACATGGTCCAATGGGTCAAATGACCCATTCTTCCTTTGACTAATCAATTATTGATTAAAGTGTGGCTAAGGATGACCATGATGGCTATATAAGGCATAAAAGGCTGATTTTATTCATTATAACACACATGTCATTCTAGATATTTCCAAACATTTTTCTCTCAACTCAAACCCTAATAACCCTAAAGCAACTACACTTGTTTGGGCAAGATCATCACTTTACAAGCTTAGGTAAGTGTTTATTCTTATGATTTAATAGATTATATGCATGAGAGATTATGTATATCATGGTGGTTATGTTGGCAAGGTGTTGAATAGTGCACTTTTGCTTTTTGCTAAAAGATGTGCATCCTTGTGAATTAAACTTGAAAAAGGACTTGAGGTTTTGATAAAAGTGCATGGTATGGATGAAATATCAACATGTATGGTGTGGTTATGTTCCCTAACTTGTTATTTTTCTATAAGTATAAATTGTGGTATTATTGGAGATATATTGTTATGAAGTTTATTGGGATGACTTGATGGTATAATTGTGATGTTGTATTAATGAGGAAGCGTAAAGGATGAACTTGGTGTGAAATGATATTGGTTTGTAATGCTTTGGTCAATGTATTACATGTTGTGGTATTGTTGGTATTCCAATGCTGTGAATGGCATTGTAAAGGGGGAAACGATATTATAAGGCAAACATGCAACTCATTGTCGTCTTGTGCGCTTGTAAGGAAGTTGGTTGTTAACGTAAGTTCCGTTATGTACTTCTGTTGTAGAGTGAAACGTAAGGAAGGAGCTGGACTATTGTATTCACGTTCATGTATAGGATTGTGTATTTGTATTGAGCAGATAAGGTATGTAAGGTTACTCTTTCTGTATCCTTCTGCAGCATATTGTTCATATTGATATTGTACTTATTCCATTCCGAAATGTCCAAAGGTATCTCATTTTAGTTTGTTGCCTATTGTTAAGTCACATATTCCTCATTCATTAGTCGTTGTTGTTCATGTGTTACATAATTATGGACATGGTTCCAAAGTTTCAATAATGTTATGACTATAAATATATCAATCTCTCATAAGTGAATATATCAATCTCTCATAAGTGAATGAATCAATCTCTCGCAAGTAAAGGTAGGAATCTCTCAAAAGTAAAGGAATAAAGTAATGCATATATAGGTTAATGTTTGAGAATCGGGACGACTCAAAGGGGAACATAAGCCTAGCTCGAGCGTACCCTAATACTATTTACTACCGGCCAATAAGGTGGATGACTACCCACCAAAAAGTGGATGACTACCCACTAATAAAGTGGATGACTACCCACCAATAAGGTGGATGACTACCCACCAATAAGGTGGATGACCATAATAACCCACCAATAAGGTGGATGACTAATAAAGATGACGGGCGTAAAAGTAAGAAAAATAATAAATGTAAGGTGCATGGTTCCACACATTCAGAACGAGGGTTTATCCGCATTGACTATTTCTCTTATATTGACTTCATTGTTGTTATTATGTATGATGCAGTTTCATATAAGCCTTACATACTCAGTACATTCTTCGTACTGACCCCCTTGGGGAACTTACCTTACTTGGTGCAGGCACAGGTGCTAGTAGACCTCCACTGTATGCTATGAGTCATCCGAGGATCATTGGTGAGCTCTAGCTGGTTCGGGCCTTTTTGAGTCATATGTGTTCATGGTTTTGGTATTGTAAATATTGTATAAAGCGGGGACTTGTCCCGACTGTAGGGTGGTTACGTACATGTATTGGTTATGTAAATATTGTATAAAGCGGGGACTTGTCCCGACTGTAGGGTGGTTACGTACATGTATTGGTTAGAGGCTTTGTAGACGTATGTGGGAAGATGAATAAAAGAGATGTATGTTTATATTGACTTGATGGCCCTAACGGCCAAGTTTTATATATTGTATAAGTTTTCCATGACTTCTGCCGTTGGTATTTATTTATTACATGGGATAAAATGATATTCATACGAAAACATGCATATGAGAGTACATGAGTAAAGATTGGTTCTCTCGGGCCTCAATGGCTTCGGGTGCCAGTCCGCCTCGTTGGAATTCGGGGCGTGACAAAAGTGGTATCAGAGCAGGTCGTCCTAAGGGTGTCTACAAAGCCGTGTCTGAGTAGAGTCTTGCTTATGGATGTGTTGCGCGCCACATTTATAAGTAGGAGGCTACGGGACATTTAGAAGTTGTTTCATATCTTCAATTTTAGATAGTGCAGTAGAGCCAATGTTGTAAGTGAAATCGTATCTGACCATGGAATTTGTTTTCTTGTTTATAGTAAAATGCCGATCACAAGACGAGGTAGAGGCAAAGAAAAGTAGGTAGATATGCCTGCCGAAGAAATAATGAGTAAGTCACCACCTGACCATGCTAGTCAAGGTGGGGTTGATGCTGAAATTTCATCGCGGTCTTCTTCTGCTCTTTCATTTCCTGAAGAACAGAGGGCTAGAGAAGTACCCGCAGAACAGCCTATGAATGCCACTGACCAGGATTTAAGAAATGCAGTGCATATGTTGACCCAGCTAGTTGCTGCACAAACTCAAGGACAAATTGGTCCAATGATAGGCAATGACAGTGAGGCTAGAGCAGCTAGTTGGAGAACACAGGATTTTCTAAAATTAGACCCTCCCATATTCACTGGGTCAGATCTGAAAGCAGATCCACAGGACTTTGTAGATCAAATTCAAAGGGCTCTAGATGTCATGCACGTAACTGATATAGAAACAGTTGAACTTGCTGCCTATAGATTGAAAGGTGAATCTATATTATGGTATGAAGACTAGAAAATATCGAGGGGTGTTGATGTACTTCCAGCTGGTTGGGAGGAATTTAAAATGGCCTTTCTTGATCACTACCTCCCATATGAGATCCGACAGGCCCATGCAGACCAATTTCTAAATCTCCATCAGGGGAATATGAGTGTTAGAGAATACAGTCTTCAGTTTAATTCCTTGGCTCGATATGCTCCAAATGTAGTGGCCACAATGACAGACAGAGTCAATCGATATGTGGACAGATTATAGCCATATTTGGTAAGAGACTATACCATTGTTGCTTTGAACAAAGATATGGACATAGCTAGAATACAGGCCTTTGCAAAAAAATGGAGGACCAGAGGCAACGAAGGAGGGTACATGAATTTGAAAGAGGGTCTTCAAAGAGGGCTAGACCTATGGGACAATTTATGGTGTCCCAAGGAGGATCTGGCCCTCGGAGGTCTCCTCGACTGCCTAGACCATCATTTTCTTCCCCTATAGTAGATACTTCATCACAATTTCAAGGGTCTAGAGGCAGTCATACGGGGCAGAGCAGTGTGGTTCGAGGTTCACAGACAGTAAGATTTTCTCGCCAACTGTGCCAGCACTGCGGGAAGTTTCATTTAGGTGAATGCTGGTATGGACCAAATGTTTGCTCGCGGTGCGGTATATCGGGGCATCTGACGAGAGAGTGTCTACAAGGGGAAACAGGTAGTATGGCGCGACCTACGAGATCAGTCGTTGGGGCATCGTCGTCTGGTGTACAACCTGCTGGTCGTGGTAGAGGTGCTAGAGGCGCAGCTAGTTCCAGTGGAACTCAGAACCGTACCTATGCTCTAGTCGACCGATAGAATTTGGAGGTTTCTCTTGACGTGGTTAAGGTATAATATCTGTCTTTTCACATAATGTATATGCATTGATTAATTCGGGCTCTACCTTATCATATGTTACTTCATTGATTGCTGCAAAGTTTGAAAGAATACCAGAATTACTAGTTATACCATTTGAGGTCTATACACCAGTTGGTGAATTTATTATAGTTAAAAAGAATAGATCGTAATGGTATAGTAAATATTTGTGATCATGTTACGTTGGCTGATCTTCTTGGAATGGAAATGATAGTTTTTAATGTTGTAACGGGTATGAATTGGTTGGCTTCTTGTATGTCACGTAGATTCCAAGCTAAGAAAGTGCATTTCTATTTTCCACAAAAGACTGTCCTTGAATGGAGGGGTAATGTTGGAGCATCGAGAGGTAAATTTATTTCCTATCTTAAGGTAAGGAAATGATGTCCAAAGTGTACATATGTCACCTAGTCCGACCTAGTATGTCCCCGTGGGGGGGGGGGGGGGGAGGGGGAGGGGGCACCAGTGTTGTTTGTACAAAAGGAAGATGGTACATTGAGGATGCGTATTGATTATCGGCAACTGAATAAGGTGACAGTCAAGAATAAATATCTCCTCCCTAGAATTGATGATTTACTTAACCAATTATAGGGTGCTAAGTATTTTCAAAGATTGACTTGAGATCAGGATATCTCCAGGAAAGGTTTAGAAAAATATATATACCCGAGGCAGCTTTCTGAACACGTTATGGTTACTATGAATTTCTAGTTATGCCATTTGGGCTAACCAATACACTAGCAGTTGTTAGGGATTTGATGAATAGGGTGTTCAAGTCATTTTTAAATGTATATGTGACCATGTTTGGTGATGATATTCAAAATCACAAGAGGACCATGCTAATCATTTTGCAGTAAGTGTTACAGAGTTTTCTAAATGTGAATTTTGGTTACAATCCATAGCATTCTTGAATCACATTGTATAGGATGAAGGAAAGAAGGTTGATACGCAAAAGGTAGAAATGGTGAAAAGTTGGCTAAGGCCTACGATGGTTACAGAGATCCATCATTTTCTTGGGTTGGTTGGTTATTATAAGAGAATTGTTGAAGGATTTTCTTCTATCCCTACGCCCTTAACTAGACTTACACATAAGGCAATCAAGTTTCAGTGGAATGATGCATGTGAGAAAAGTTTCCAAGAGTTGAAAGATAAATTAACTTCCACACCAGTTTTAAGTACTTCCCGAAGGCACAGAATGTTATGCAGTGTATGGTGATGCTTTCGGGGTTAGCCTCAGATGTGTGTTGATGTAGCATGGTAAGGTAATAGCGTATGCCTCACGACAGTTGCGGCCACAGAAGAGAAATTTTCCAACACATGACTCTGAACTAGCAGCTGTGATAATTGCTTTAAAGATATGGTGTCACTATTTGTAAGGGAGTCATGTCGACATATATACTGATCATATGAGTTTACAATATATATTTAAGCCGAAGGACTTAAACCAGAGGTAGCGAAGGTGGCTTGAACTATTAAAAGATTATGACATTGGTATCTTATAATATTCCGAAAAAGCAAATGAGGTAGCTGATACATTAAGCTGCAAAGCAATAGGAAGTATTAATGGCCAGCTCACAGAAAAGAAAGATATAGTCAAGAAATCTACATCAATTAACCAGTATGGGGTTTTGACTTCTTGAAACTCCAGATGAAAGAATTATAGTGTACAATGCGGCAGAGTCTCCATTTGTAACTGAGAGAAGGAAAAGCAATATGCAAATTCTATTTTATTTCAGTTGAAAAAGAGTGTACAATGAAGTTCGACAAAGGTATTTGAGTCTACGCAAGAGGGAGTACTTCAATATCAGGGTAGATTATGTATACTAAATATAGATGAGCTAAGGAAATGAATTATGACAGAAGCACATCATTCACGTTATTCCATTTATTCGGGAACAAACAAAATGTACCATGACGTGGAAGAAATGTGTTGGTGAGGCAATATAAAGAAAAAGAACATTGAAAAATTGGTACCTCATTGTCTGAATAGTCAATAGGTAAAAGGAGAGCATTGGAATCTGGAGGTTATATGCCGATATTAGAAGAAGAGGACTAGAATTTTCCATAGGTGATTGGGTGTCCTTGTCAGTATCACCAGTGAAAGGGGTCATGAGAAGTGGAAAAAAAAAGGAGAAAGTTGAGTCCACGGTATATAGGTCCATATGAAATTGTCAGAAAATTTGGGCAAGTTGCAGTTAAATTGAAATTACCCCAAGAACTCTCCACAGTTCATTCAGTATTTCATGTTTCGATGCTTCGAAAATGCATAGGAGATCCATCTCAAATCTCTCCCATTGAAAATGTGTAGTTTACGGAAGATCTCATACATGAAAAATGCTCATTTCTATTCTGGGTCGACACGTAATAAGGTTAAGGAATAAAGAAGAAGCTTACGTGAAAGTACTTTGAAGAAATCAATAAGTAGAAGAAGTCACATGGGGAATCGGAGAAATGATAAAGTCAAAGTATCTGTATTTGTTTCTAATGGAAGAAAAAGTTCAAAGTGCGGAAGCGAAGTAATAACAAGTAAGTATCTACGGGCATTATGTGTAAATATATATATATATATGCTAATATAAAGATGCATTTGTTGTACATGAGACGATGTTGTTAACATTCGAGGATGAATGTTTCTAAGAGGGGAAGAATTTAACACCCCATACACCCCCGACCCTAATTTGATGGATTGGTGACCTAGGGTGTAGTTATAAACCTTATCTTCGAGAGCACTAAGTACGTGTGTTGCATTGGTTTTGGATGGAACATTTGATATCGTACTAGTCAATGTGACTAGACTCTTGTAGGAGGAGTTTGAAACTTTCTAAAACATTTTAGGAGTGATAAGTGAGGATTGAAGGACTCCCAAGCAAAGGATATTAAATCTAAGAGGCAAGCTAAGGAGTTGAACTTGAAGTATCTAATCGAATTCGCAAAGAAAAGTCGAAGAAAGGAAAGTTTTCAAAAAAAAATGGGCCCTATAGTCGGATTTTTTGTGCCACAGGCAGCAAGGGGGCACACCAGGCATCGTGCCAGGACACCCCTGCACACCTTTCATTTGCTGAAATTTTCTCTAAGTCTTTATGGAGCCCGGAATCGTGCCGGGCCAATTTTTGCCAAATTTCTTCTCCAACCACGAGCCTATAAATGTGATTCTTGGGTTATTATATAATTATTCCATCTTGGTAGGACTACGCTTGGACGAGGTTGGCATCGAAATTATGTTTTTACCCTTTTATGCTCAATTAAGCCATAAGTGGCTAGAATTTCTTATATGGAGATTGAGGCTACGAATATGAGTCTCGTGAGTTGAATATTGTCGGGACACTTATGGAATTATTTAAACATGAGATATATGATGAATTACACATTGAATTTGGTGGGCTAAGTTGACATATGTTATTGGGCTCAATTTAAAGCCCAAATTGGAACAAAAGACATGGCCCAATGGGTCAAATGACCCATTCTTCCTTTGACTAATCAATTATTGATTAAAGTGTGGCTAAGGATGACCATGATGGCTATATAAAGTCACAAAAGGCTGCTTTTATTCATTATAACACACATGTCTTTCTAGATATTTCCAAACATTTTTCTCTCAACTCAAACCCTAATAACCCTAAAGCAACTACACTTGTTTGGGCAAGATCATCACTTTACAAGCTTGGGTAAGTGTTTATTCTTATGATTTAATAGATTATATGCATGAGAGATTATGTATATCATGGTGGTTATGTTGGCAAGGTGTTGAATAGTGCACTTTTGCTTTTTGCTAAAAGATGTGCATCCTTGTGAATTAAGCTTGAAAAAGGACTTGAGTTTTTGATAAAAGTGAATGGTACGGATGAAATATCTACATGTATGGTGTGGTTATGTTCCTTAACTTGTTATTTTTCTATAATTATAAATTGTGGTATTATTGGAGATATATTGTTATGAAGTGTATTGGGATAACTTGATGGTATAATTGTGATGTCGTATTAATGAGGAAGCGTAAAGGATGAACTTGGTGTGAAATGCTATTGGTTTGTAATGCTTTGGTCAATGTATGAAATATTATGGTATATTTGGTATTCCAATGCCGTGAATGACATTGTAAAGGGGGAAACGACATTATAAGGCAAACATGCAACTCATTGTCGTCTTGTGCGCTTGTAAGGAAGTTGGTTGTTAAAGTAAGTTCCGTTATGTACTTCTGTTGTAGAGTGAAACGTAAGGAAGGAGCTGGACTATTGTATTCACGTTCACGTATAGGATTGTGTATTTGTATTGAGCAGATAAGGTATGTAAGGTTACTCTTTCTGTATCCTTCTGCAGCATATTGTTCATATTGACATTGTACTTATTCCATTCCGAAATGTCCAAAGGTATCTCATTTTAGGTTGTTGCCTATTGTTAAGTCACATATTCCTCATTCATTAGTCGTTGTTGTTCATGTGTTACATAATTATGGACATGGTTCCAAAGTTCCAATAATGTTATGACTACAAATATATCAATCTCTCATAAGTGAATGAATCAATCTCTCGTAAGTAAAGGTATGAATCTCTCAAAAGTAAAGGAATGAAGTAATGCATATATGGGTTAATGTTTGAGAATCGGTACAACTTAAAGGGGCACATAAGCCTAGCTCGAGCGTACCCTAATATTATTGACTACCCACAAATAAGGTGGATGACTACTCGCCAATAAGGTGGATGACTACCCACCAAAAAGTGGATGACTACCCACTAATAAAGTGGATGACTACATACCAATAAGGTGGATAACTACCCACCAATAAGGTGGATGACCATAATAACCCACCAATAAGGTGGATGACTAATAAAGATGACGAGCGTAAAAGTAAGGAAAATAATAAATGTAAGGTGCATGGTTCCACACATTCAGAACGAGGGTTTATCCGCATTGACTATTTCTCTTATATTGACTCCATTTTTGTTATTATGTATGATGCAGTTTCATATAAGCCTTACATACTCAGTACATTCTTCGTACTGACCCCCTTGGGGAACTTACCTTACTTGATGCAGGCACAGGTGCTAGTAGACCTCCACTGTATGCTATGAGTCATCCGAGGATCATTGGTGAGCTCCAGTTGGTTCGGGGCTTTCCGAGTCATATGTGTTCATGGTTTTGGTATTGTAAATATTGTATAAAGCGGGGACTTGTCTCGACTGTAGGGTGGTTATGTACATGTATTGGTTAGAGGCTTTGTAGATGTATGTGGGAAGATGAATGTAAGAGATGTATGTTCATATTGACTTGATGGCCCTAACGGCCAAGTTTCGTATATTGTATAAGTTTTCCATGACTTCTGCCGTTGGTATTTATTTATTACATGGGATAAAATGATATTCATACGGAAACATGCATATGAGAGTACATGAGTAAAGATTGGTTCTCTCGGGCCTCAATGGCTTCGGGTTCCAGTCCGCCTCATTGGAATTTGGGGCGTGACATGAACAATTGGTTTTTTTTATGGTATCCCTCTCAAATCTATCTGCTCTTTGGGGAAGGTTGCTCCGACCCTTGTTGGCGTTCTATACATTATGTAGTATACTTATGTATGCATTTTTAGGATTGATTAAGCCGGCCCCATTTAATTTGCACGCAATTTTATTTCTCGACATTTTTTTTAAGTTAGGATGTCTCCTAATTACGTTAGAATGTGAGGTGTTGGGATGATTCAAGGTCCCTTAGTCATGCTTAGTTAAATTATATTTAAATGGGAATTGCCAATGTATGGAATAGAATAAACACATTTTATTCACCATAAAATTTCATTACATTGAATGTTCATTAGCACCTTTACAACTAGATGGGTGTAAGGCTTTCCAAAATGAGTGTACGCTCGATTTGGCGTTGGGCGAAATGGCTCGATTGTCCCTAGTTCTCTAATTTTGAGGTCTTAAAGTGACAATCCCTAGTGTCTGATTTTTCTAGGGATGTCTGTGCTCGAACAAAATAATCTTCATCCTCCCAACAATCTTTGTGTATACCTTGTTAAAATCCTTGACAACAAAACCCGATCTGGAAAATAATCGTGCGAAGGGAAAAAAGTGTGTAGCGTGTACTACCATAAAAGAAGAGGCCGCTTGTAGGTACTTGAATTTTCAGCAGTAGTACCTTTTCAAATGATTGACGTTCCATTTTTTTTGCTGTTGATTGCCAGCAAGGTTGGTCAACTAGTAAGTGCCTTATTTGACTATGCCGGTTATTCTGTTAGGTCTTTCCCATTTAGGATCCAGCTTCCTTTTATTCGGGTTTCTATATACTGAGAATCATTTTTCGCAACACCAAGTATCCTATGGTGAAGTGATGGAGCTTGGTTTGGCAGTTATAGTACCTCTCTATCTTTTGTTTTTGTGCAATCATTCAGATCAGAGCAATTTATTGGTGCTCGTCTAACAGATCCAGTTGTTTTCTCACCCTTTTGTCATTTTCACTGCTTCCTTCTTCCAAGAAGTGGAGGTTGGGTGCACCCACATCGACTAGAATTAAAGCCTCTACCACGTATACTAGTGAAAATGGACTTTCCCCTGTGCTTGTTGATAGAGCTCAATTACACCCCTAAAACCAATTAAAAGGTGTATGCGGTCGCTAGAAATATATTTATCCAACTAAAGAGTCGGGGTCTATCACACGAGGAACAAATTGAATAGCGATTGAGAAAATAAGATGTATAAGTAACTCGCTCGAATCCAAACAATTGATACAATTATTATTTGGGTGGTTTTTGATATAAAACAAAAACACAAAGATTGAAATGATTAAAAAGGATAGAAGTGATCGATGACCTTCCCAAGCAATGGAAAAAAGGGAATTGGTAATAGAGAATCAATTAACATCAACGATCCATTGTATTTAACTAAATTACTCACTAATTAATCATGTATTAAGAAATTATCCTTGGAACCTCAAGTATTAGTTAACGTATCTCAACATAAGTGAATATTTCTTAGTTAAATTCTCTCGAATCAAGCTAAGTGACAACATAAATAGTTCCATGTCTCTCGACCGATTGCGGGTTTATCTTTACTTGTTCTCTCGAACCAAGCTAAGATACATTAACCATAAACCAATTTTAGGTTACACTAGGATTTTTCCTATCTCTAGCTCAAATTCATTAGATGAGGTTTAAAACCCCAAATCACATTAATTAATCTTTTCCAACCTCAATTAACTCTTTTGAGCTTAATCAAAGTAAATGGAAAATTCCCAGTCTAATATCCTCTTTCAAGTCAATTAAAGTAGAAATCGAAGCTCAAGATTAATTAGATAAGCAAAAATCCATTCATAAACTAACAAGAATTTAATCAATACAAAATCTAAATATATAAATAAAAACCCAAGTTCCAACCCTGAATAATGAATTATCTCTAACTACAATATTAAGGTTTGAAATAAACAACTGCTCCCAAAGATAGTCACTTCAAAGCAAGGAATTGAAGAAAGGGTTTAGAATTTCTCAATAACATGCTCCAGTCTTCTCTTCCAAGGGTGTTGATGGTGTTCCTTAGCCTCCAAGCTTGAGAAAATAGCCAATGATGTTTTAATTAGAGGCTGGAATCGATTTTATGTGTTTTGGGATCAAGCCGATGTGAAATTGCATTTCTGCCCCTAACCATAACTCGTTATTTGCTTAAGTGATCCCTTCATCGCTTATGAAGGCTCATTTAGGCGGAAGGTTTCTTACTCATGCCAAACTTTGACTTTGAATGGGTCGTTGCCTAAGTGGTCTCTGAATCGCTCATGCGGAGCCGGTTAAGCGGTCCTTTTTTCGCTTGAGCGACAGTCCTGACACCTCACTGCCAACTTCATGCCTTCTGCTCTAATTTTGGTTTCTTTTGTTCCAATTCAATTCATGCTTCATCACGCCTAAAATCAGTATAAATCAAATTAAAATTAGTCTCATATTATAGATTAAAAATACAAAATTATAATAAAAAAGACACTAATAAGTGGTTAAATCACCACTTATCAGCACCCCCAACTTAAAAAATTTGCTTTTCCTCAAGCAAAAACAAAATCAAAGACTCAATGAGGCCTATCAATTCAAGCTCATGAACCAACAATGCCATTCTCACTTCATATTTTTCCCTTTTAGGCACAATGACTATGACTTTTGTTGGCACTGATGATTAGTCAACAACATGTGAGTCTTGCCCAAGCAACTCCCTTAATTCAAAGCACAATTTCAAGAGTGCATTGGAATTTCACGAATGATCAAGTGACTACAACTCATTCTGAAGAAGTGACTCAAAAACACTAGTCAACCAAATATGCTCCTTTGACTCATTTTTGGAATTTATCAATTTCACCAAACTGTCCTAATTCACATGCCTTCATAAGAAAAAAAGACCCAAACTCACAATATTTACAGTAATAAGACAAGGTTCAAATGCATATAAACACTCACACTCAACAAAGAATTTCCAATTAAAAAAGTAAAATACAACTGACTTGCCCTTATTTTCAATCGTCACTAACTCAAAAACACTCGGTTAGAGATCTCGAAGGACTTTTTCTAGCTTGTAATGTAGGCTTAGGGAAGGGTAGGATAAGCATTTGTGATAAAAGTGACTACACCCTCCTTTAACTCTACACAACACTTTCCAATTCAACTTTGATCATGTTGCTCTTCATTTCCATACAAAACAAAGCACCTTTCCATTTCATTCTAGTTTACCCACTTATTGAAAACTTTTTTTTTCTTCTTTTTATTCAATCATTGACTTGTTATTATGACATTCTTTTACAAAATCACAAAGCATGATCACCTCTTCCAAGTGTCTTACCACCACCCCTAACTTAGCATTTTAGCCTCAAGTTGGATTTGTCAAGTTCAAGGAGGGTACAGTTCAAAAGAAGGAATATTTCAAAAAAGGTCCAGACTTGTAATGTGGTTGCCACAGAAAGGGTATTAAGCTCAAATGGGGGAACTAGTGATAGAATTTGTACAAAGGTAGGATTTTAAGGCTAAAGAGGTTTCCAAAAATCATAATGAAGGCTTAAGATCATCTCTCCAACCAAACACAATCAAGACTAGAGTTGAAAGACCGACCGAGAAAGTTCTAGATAACACAAAGAAGCGAAAGAATTAATCAACAAAGACACCACATATGGCATGCAAACTATTAAAGATGTATCAATTTCACTTCCTAAACAAGAACAAAAGGAGTCATATTTCATAATCCAAACTATCACCACCTAATGAGTTAAGAGTCACAAAAAGATTCAAAGAGTTGTCAAAAACATCATTCACTTCCATGCAACTTGTTTTCATAATTTTTTTGGAGACGTGTGCTCATTTCAACATTTCACAATGCAAGACTAATTTTATTAGTACCAAATTAGCCACAATCCCACATTTTAACTCAACAAGGGCAATAATTACCATGGTTACTCAGACTTTACCACAATTCACATGAAGAGCTTACTCAATACTAAATAACATAGGGTACTTAGACTTCCCCAAAGGACACCAACACCTAACAAACAATGATGTTCCCTTAAAAATGTCATCACTCAATCCGTCATTGGCAAAAGCCGCTTAAAAGCTACTGCCAAAAGAAAAACTAAAATAAGCAAGGAATGAAAAATAAAAAAGAGTAACGAATCCACAACTCAATCAACCACAAAACAAGCCTGACAAGGGCACAACATCCATACATTAAGAAAAATAATCCCCGCAAAGGCAAACTAATCTAAACTAAATAAGTCAAGCCCGATATAGGCACAAAATAAGGCATAACAATAATCAAGCCCGACAAGGGCATCCATAATCTCCAAATTACAATGATCCAAGCCCAACAAGGGCACAAATATATCAAAATAAAGTAGTACAGACCCAATCTTAAGGAAACCCCCTACCCCAACTAAAAATCTAGCATTGTCCCCAATGCATACAAAATAAAGTAGAGAAAGAGGTAGGGACTCCTTAAAGTCTGCATCAGGCTAGCAGACCACAGATGTGCCAATCACTGCTGGGTTGAGGACTGAGCCTCATCATCACCTGCACCACCTGAAAGGTAGCAGTACTCCTCGCTATCATCTGTATCATCAACTGGTATTTTTTTTCTTGGCTACCCCTTATTTGTAAATGACTATGATGCCTCTCCACATCTTTATCATGGATTTACTTTTTTTCTTGTTCTTTTCTTTTTCAACTTTGAAATTTGTCTGGAGATTGACATAAGCCTTGGACATATCACCATAGGCCATCTCAAGCATAGGCACAAAAGTTGTCATCTTAGTATAGTCATCTACCTACTTTTTCTGAGCATCCAAATAAGTCTACATCTCTTCTATGGTGAAATACTTAGGTCTAGGATATGAGGATCCTGAAAGCCGTGACACTAAATTTCAAATCTAGTCCAAATAAGAGGTCATTACTCTAAAGGATCCCTCAGGCTATGTTTGTGCTCCTTGGGGAAAGACACCCTGCTCAACTCTGATCTCTATCTTTATTTTCTTGCTTGTCACAATAACTCCCTCTCTTTGTACTTGTAATGGATGGATTGGTTTGTTAGGATATATCCAATGATCGGTGGGTCTCTCTTCAACTTCTGCCCATTTGTATAACTTTATATTCAAAGAGGGTGATATCAATGTCTTACTATCCTGAGCCAAATACTTCTTCAACTCCAATAAGATATAGTTACCGACATTAATAGGAATGTCGTCAAGAAGGCAGGCTATCATGCGGTCCCTGCGAGTCAGAACATTAGAAGCATTCCCATAAGGGGAAACTCTACTACAAATAATCTTCAACTAGATTTAAGCCTTAATTGTGAATTCATTACCATTAATGCCTTTTTGTGTTCTTTCCCATCGCACAGTCTTTCTTGGAAGGAAAATCTTAGACACTATCCAATAATTTGCACCATGTTCCTTGGCTCACATTCACTCGAGCGAATGATCTGGCAGCTTATACTTCGTATTTATCTGCACCGGTCCAAATTTCACTTTTCCCCCCTTTTGATGAGTTTGGGATTATTGAAATCTGTGTTCTTGAGGTTTGCATAGAATTTCCCCACCCATTCCTTATTAGCTAAACAAGGAGTTGCCCTAAAATAAGTCCAACTAGTTGCCTCTATCCGACCATAAAAATCCGATAGCTTTTCTGCCAAACACTCCTCTTTTATCCTTCTTTCTGACTTAATCTATTTGTCAAGCAAGTTGTTGCAGTATCATATATGGAAATCATGAGACATAAACCTCATTGTATCATATTGTTCATCCTCAACCTCTCCTGTGATCTTATCAACCAATCCTACATTTCCCCCAAGGTTGTGAGCAATTTTTATCATTGAAAGTGCCTAAAATTGCAAAACCAAGTTAGTAGGAGTGTAAGGTTATTTTAAGAAATTCAGACTACTATATTTAATCCAAAGAATCAAGCCAAAAAGGCTCATAAAGCAACAGTTGCAAAGCCATTGTTTTGCAAAAAAATGCAGTGGTCGCTCAAGCAGAGAAATGGTTGCTTAGGTGACCTCGCTTTTACAGAAAAGTTCCGCTTTAGTTGTCAAGTAACTGTTAAAAATTCATCGCTTATAAAGATGAAGACCCACTTTAGCAGTATTGTATGAGCAAAAAGAGTTTTGCTTTTGCAGAGACGATCAATGGGGACAAGCTTCGTTCATGCGCAACAATTACTGCATGTACGACGTTGCTTAAGTAGAAAAAGTTCCGCTTAAGTGACATCGTCTTCTTCAAGAAAACCCCCAAAATTTTTGAATTCAAATTGTGTTCAAACATGTTGGAAAAGTTTGTACTCAAGAATTCCAATTTTTTAACACTAATCGAGCACACATGCTATCATGCCCGAGATCTACTCATATCATGACCCAAATTCGTCCAATTTGGAACTAAAATTTTATGCTCTAACTTGAAATTTTCATAGAATTATTTGTACAAACTCAATAAACCCAGACATACATGATTTTACCTTTAACTGCACTCAATAGTGAAGAGGTTAACAGAAAATATACCTTGATTTTGAAGCAAATTGAAACCGGGAACTTTAGGGTTTTTTTCTCCTCTTTTAGACAGACTTCCTTGTGGTAATGAAGTGATTTCTTCAATTTCTTGCCTTTGTGCAGTGTGTGAGATGTGAAGGATGGAATTTGAGAGTTGGAAGATTGAAGAGCCTTGGAATCAACTCTGTGTGAAAGTAAAAGGATGAAAAGAAATGAAGTCACTTTACCTTCTCTTCTGAAAATAAAACATAAGAAACTCGTTCATCGCCTATGTGGTCAACTTACCGCTTCTGCGGTCCTTATTGATAGGGCTACTTCCATTTATGTGGGAAAATATTTTCCTAAGTGGCAATGCTTAATCGACCAAAGTGTCACTTAAGGGACACAACTGCACCAAAACTGGGCTAGCAACCATTACATTTGGCGAAGGGCAGGTCAACTTTGGCGATCTGTCAATGAGATTGGCAATTTGCACATTCCCAAAAAGTGTTCCAAGTCCCATTTTCAATGTAGGACATCCCCAAACTTCATTGCAATCAAATTTTTGCATCCAAACCTATTCAAATCACTTCTAAAAATTCTAAAACTTCGTGGATTAGTCAAAAATAAAGTATTAAGCTATTCTAAAAATTAAAATTTCAAAATAACTTCAAAATTTTAACATCAATGGATTGCCTCCCACTAAGCGCTTGATTTAACGTCGTGGCACGCCACAAACAACCTTACCATTTATCTCTTCACTTTGAGAATTTGAATCTTTTACCCAACATCACATAAAAATTCCGTTGAGGCTCATTTGGCAATGGTAAGAGAATCAATAGGCCACTTCTCAAACATTGCATTTTGTACTTCTTGGCCTTTAAGTAAGGAACACAATTTTGCTTTCTTGGTATAACAACTCCAAGATATAAGGACTTTGTCCCTCATCTCCAAAATTCTCCATTGGCTTGATTGTTTCAATTTTTATCTCATCAACTAAGCTCAATGTCAAAAAATCGTTTGAATGCGGATTAAGCCTCTCCATTCCCAAATTTTCACCTTTTTTGACATCCTCACCCCCCAAATGAACTAACGTCTTCAAAAATGATTTGAGTTTTTCTTTCAAACTCTAGTATCATTTCTTCAAGTTTGGCATCTAGAATTACATTTGGATCGGATGGTATGCAATCCCTCAATAATTCTTTAAAATTACTCTTGACTCCTTCCTCTCCCAACTCATATTGCGGCATAGACACTTCCATGGTATTTGAAGGGTTGACAAGTGCTTCACATGAATACTTTTCACCTTCACAATTTTGGACAAGTACCACCATGAGTTTTTTAAGGAGTCTCAATTCTTCCTCCAAACTTTATTGTCTCTCAAAGTTTGTTTGAAGCATTGCTTGAATGCCTTCAAATCCGACAATTTGTTCTTCCTTTGCCATGCCATTGTTCCTATCAAACTCAAAAGTACAACAAGAAAATTCATTAGAACTTGCGGAGGGTGAAAATTACCATCACAATTATCACAATGTCCACTTTGACCTCCACGTTCACAACAAGAAGATCCAACATAGGATTGAGATGGTGCACACACCTCTTTCTCGGAGGTATTTTCACAGTTTTGTCAAAAGTGAGGGGTCCTCCACAATATGGATATGGGTCATCACAATATGATTGCAACCACCGAACTTATTTTCATCCTAAGATGTCATAGTAAAAAAAATAATATCTAACTAACACAAAGAAACTCAAAAACACATATTCACAATTATTAACAACCTCGAACCAGAGCAAGTAAGCTCTAATTCCAAAGTAACTCAATATGCCAAATTGTTCCCCAACAACGGTGCCATATTTGATAACGCTCAATTACACCTCTCAAATCAATTAAAAAGTGTACATTGTTGCTAGCAATATATTTACCCAACTAAAGAGTTGGGGTCAATCCAATGAGGAACAATGTGAATAGCGATTGAGAAAATAAGGAATAAAAGTAACTCATTCAAATTCAAAAAATTGTTACAATTATTTTTTGGGGTGTTTTTGATATAAAACAAACACACAAAGATAGAAATGATCAAAAAGGATACAAGTGATTGATGGATTTCTGAAGCAATGCAAAATAATGGAATTAGTAATGGGAAATTAATTAATATCAAAGATCCATTGTATTTAAATAATTAATCATGGGTTAATAAATTAGCCTTGAAACCTCAAGTATCCTCTAATGTCTCTTAACTAGAAGCGAATATTTCTTAGCTGAATTCTCTCGAATCGAGCTAAGTGAAAACACAAATAGTACCACATCTCTCAACCAATTGTGGGTTTATCTTTACTTGTTCTCTTGAACCAAGATAACAAAAATTAACCACAAACCAATTTTAGGCTACACTATGATTTTCTCTATCTCTAGCTCAAAATCCATTAGATGAGGTTTAAAGCCCCAAATCACACTAATTAATCTTTTCCACCCTCAATTACCTCTTTCGAGCTTAATCAAAGTAAATGGAAAATTCCCAATATAGTATGCTCTTTCAAGTAATTAAAGTTAAAATTGAATAAAGCTCAAGATTAATTAGATAAGCAAAAACCCATTCATAAACTAACATGCATTTAATTAATACAAAAGCTAAAGATATAAATTAAAACACAAGTTCCAATCCTAAATGATGAATTATCTCTTACTACAATATTCCAGCATGAAATAAACAACTACACTCAAATATAGTCACTGCAAAGTAAGGAATTGAAGAAAGGATTTAGAATTTCTCAATAAAGTAATCTAATCTTCTCTTCCAAGGGCGTTGATGGTGTTTCTTAGCCTCCAAGGTTGAGAAAATATCCAAAGATGGTTTTCTTAGAGGCTAGAATTGCTTTTATGTGCTTTGGGATCAAGCCGATGTAAAATTCTATTTTTTTCCTTGAATGTAGCTCGTTAGTCACTTTAACGATCCTTTCATAGGTTAAGCAGGCTCACTCCTCATGCTAGACTTTGAATTTTACTGTGTCATTGCTTAGACAAACACTTATTACTATTACTCTTTTGTTTCACAAAATCCCCCTCTTTTACTTATTCGCCAGTTACTTAGACAAACACGTGATTGAAATTCGACCTATTACCTATGGGATCGACTTCAACCTTGTTGGATTTTATATTTAATTCAACAACCACTTTATACTTTTTGGGAGGTGTAATTTGGGCGACATCAAATTTTGGGGCCGCTTGGGGGAATACAGTTACGAAGTGATTGATTGTGTTTGTCAGGTTGGTCGATTTGTTTGCTGATTTTTTCTTTTCTGCTATTTTTAGGGCACACACCGGTGTATACTCAGTACTCGAAGTCAAGGCAATCTCCTAATTCCACTCTATACAGAACTCGAAAGAGCTCTGAGAAACAATTGAGGAATGGTTAATGACGGAGTTCATAAGCCAACGACCTTGGTAGAAGGTGCTCATGGGGTTGGTGAACTTCATGACCAACCAACACTTCATCCAGTTAGCCATAAGACTGCAGAGCAAATGATTGCGTGGTTAATGGCTGAAGAGAACACTAGACAAGAGGCTGCCAGGCAGACAGCTAGGAACGAATGAGCAAGGCAAAATGAAGCTAATCGGCATGCTGCACTTGACGATCAGGAAAGACAGTGAAGGCCAAGGGTGCATCAACCACTACAACAATATCTTCCAGTTTATGAAGATCCAAAGGAGGATTTGGATTATTTGGACCCAATTTAGAGAGGTGCTATCATTCCACCTGAATTACCTCAAGGGACTAAGTTTGACATTACGAGCGCTATGATTCACTTGCTGAACCTAAAAGGGGTATTTACTGGTCTTCCTACTGATGATGCGAACATGCATGTGATGAATTTTGTGGGAATCTACACATTGTATAAGGTTATTTCCATGCTCTTTGATGGGAGTAGCTACTCTGTGGTTGGCTGAATTACCACGTGGATTTATTACTAACTGGAACGAGTTGAGGACCCAATTTTTGGACCAATTTTTCCTGCCCTCCAGAATGCTGTAATTGAAAGATGAGATATACAACTTCAGATAATCACATTTGGAGGCACTATACGAGACTTGGTTAAGGTTCAAGAAGAAGTTGCAGAGTGTCCCAAACCATAGGATGAGTGGTCGAAACTTGCTCAAAATCTTCTACAATCCTTGAATGTGAACACTAAGGCTATAACATACACTATCACAGGTGGGGTATTCATGAGTCTACTTTGGGAGCAGGATTCAGAGATTCTTGATTGGATCACTAAAAAAAACCAACCAAGGTTAGCATACTTGGAAGGAAGATAGGCCCGCAGGTACTTATGAAATAGAAGCATCAGTAGAGTAGAGAGCACTAGATGAGACAGTGGCTCAAGAGGTAGTACATCTAAGGACTGAGATTAGATTGCTTACTAAGCAGTTTGCAGTAGTTGGGGCAGAAAAGGTTAATGCGGTAGGTGCACAAGGTAAGGCACCTAGGTATGAAGATTCAGATTCTGAGGAAAAAGCTAAGTATTTAGACAGAGAGGTGGCAAGTTTTCGAGCCAAGGGCCAAGGGTCTAACCAAGACAATTGGAACTCTAGGCAAGGGAATCAAGGTCGGAATTACTATAGAGATAATTACAACAAGTTTGGGTATATAGACAAAGATTGAGATTATGATGGTGATTGGAAGTGAAAAGATTATTACAAGGACAAGAATGGTCTTTATGTTCCACCGAGAACCGTGATGCTGATTCTGTAAATTCGAGGATGGAAGCTTTATTTGCAAAGCTTGTTAAGGGGTCTGAGAGCCAAGAACGTTGCCTTAAGGAGGTTAGGGCAGACATTTTGGGGATGAGCCAAAAAGTTGAGTCTCATACCATTGCCATTAAATAGCTTGAGGAACAATCTGGGCAGATGTCCACCGCATTAAATCAACATCAACCAGGCACTCTTTCGAGCAACACCATCCAAAACCTAAAAAATGATGGTCATTGCCTAGCATTACTACTAGGAGTGGGAAGACCACTACTGATCTTCCTATGCTTATGGTTGATAAAAAGAAATATGAGCCTATACTTGTTAACAATATGGATGAGACAGAAGCGGAAAATTTAGTGGTGGGTGATGATGTATCTCAAAAGCCTCTAAATGCTGAAAAAAGGCTAAGTATGAAAAAAGAAGAAGGAAGAGGAGGTCACACAATTACTGAAGCCCATTCCACAACCTCCTCCTCCTTTCCCACAAAGGTTGGAGAAGATAGCTAAAGAGGGAAAATATTAGAAGTTTATCTCGATGTTGAAAGAGCTGTCAGTTAACATCCCTCTTATGGAGGCTTTAGAACAAATGTCAGGCTATGCTCAATTTATGAAAGACTTGGTGACGAAGAAGAGGATTGTGAGTTTTGAGACCGTGGATAATGTGCATCACTATATTTCCATAGCTTCTAGATCATTGGTTGATAAAAAGGAAGACCCAGGCGCATTCACGATCCCATGCACTATAGGGTGTTTTAATTTAGTGAAGGCATTGTGTGATTTAGGTACTAGCATTAACTTGATGCCACTAGCAATTTACAAACATTGGGGTTGGGGTCACCCAAACCAACTTCAATGAGACTACCCATGACGGACCGCACTATAAATGTAAAGAAGCCAGTGTGTATCTTATATGATGTTTTGGTAAGAGTTGCATCCTTTATCTTTCCAGCTGATTTCATCATTCTTGACTGTGAGGTTGACTTTGAGGTTCCCATTATCTTAGAAAGACCCTTACTCTCGATTGGACGTGCTTTGGTTGATATAGAGACTGGACAGATAAAGTTTCGATTGAATAATGAGCAGGTCACTTTTAATGTATGCCAGTCTATGAAGTAGCCAAAAGATATGCGTGTGATTTTTGTGATAAATACAAAAAATATAAGTCATTATAGGCATTGAAGAAGCTAAATTTGGAATGGATTGTCGCAACAAAGTTGAGATTTGAAAAGATGAATGAGATGGATGAATTCCATTTCCACGCGTATGAGAGCTCAGCCTTGTATAAAGAGAAGATAAAGTTGTATCATGATCTCAAGATTAAGAGGAGAGAATTCACTGCAGGTTATATGGTACTATTATTTGATTCAAGGTTGAAGCTATTTCTTGGGAAGCTAAGGTCGAAGTGGAATGGACCATATCGAGTGGTTATAGTGTTCCCCTATGGTGTAATTGAACTTTAGAATAAGGATGGGAAGAAATTTAAGGTCAATAGCCAAAGGGTGAAATATTATATGGGTGAAAGTAATGATACGAGGTTGATTTCTGAAGTGGATTTAAAGGAGGCTTGAGAACTCAAGCTAACCCGAGTCATGCCGCGACATTAAATCAGACGCTTCATGGGAGGCAACCCATGGGCTTGTTGGTAAAGTCTAAGTAACCAACATAGCCACTTCATGCTGCAACATTAAATCAAGCGCTTCATGGGAGGCAACCCATGTTTTGTAGTTTACATCTTATAGGGTAATGTGTGCTATTAGTGCAGGAGTTGTGCAGGAAGAAGGAGATGCAAACTTGGACTCAACATCGAACCTATAAGAGGATGGCATGATCGTGGGATTATTCCTCGATAGTGGGTTCGGTCATCTGAGTATAGTTGATCAATGTCCTGCCAGATGAAAATTTGGGAGTGATCCTACGATGGGTCATCATGATTGTACCTAGATGGAACAATTGTGGTGCCTATTGTCTGATTAAATACCTGCAAATCCTCAAAATGGGCATTGAACCTACAATTTTAAGGAATGATCATTGTTACATGTCACAATCGCCAGGTAAGTATTCTTTCATACACTTGCTATGATAGGAAGATATGATCATGGAACCTATCCACGATCATACTATCTAGTCATCTGCTGAGCCACTCACTTTAATGAACCACCGACCCGACCCGACCCAACTAGGTTCCTAAAATGTATAAGATCCTCAAACCCTTCACTAGATTTCCTCCTTCCTCTTTACAAAGAATTTTAACACCAAATCCATACCTTAATCGATCCCAAAGGCTAATATTAAGTGCGTTACCTATGATCCAAAGCAACAACTTCCCGTGTTCTCACTACTTCTAACCAAAAAAAATTGTACAATGGAACCAAAGGCATAAATAAAGTTGCAAAAGGACATCGCAAAGAAAGGGGCACCAAAAGACACACCTCCGACCTCGGAGATTTAGTCCAATAGCTTAAGTGGGACAGAGGTTGAGTGCTCCACCAGCTCCTCAACTAAACAACACTCTCCTCAGACCACGAGGGGCAAGGCTAAGGAGATGGAGAAGGCCAAGGCCACCATATCTATGACCTTAGTAGATGCTGCTATACCCTTTAACCTTCCCTAGTCTGAAGAGGAAAGGGACCATGGGGTTGACTCTATTTCTGCTGATGAAGAGATAAGCTCCTCGGCGGGGGAGGAGGAATTCAACCCCAACTCCTTCGAGGGAGCAACTGCAACTCCAGTTTTGTGAGGGGCAGATCCGAGAAGATGGTTGGCGCCAAACTCCAGAGAGTACTATTTGGATGGGGTGTACTTGAGGGAAAACATAAATCAGAAGAGGAGTGTCCAAGAGGAACCCCAGTTATTGCCTGAGTCACTACCGAAAGTCCCAATGGTCGTCCGAGTGTTTGAGAACTACAGTCTGGGATGGATGACTAGGCACCTCCGGATATGTGGAATCGAACTAGTAAGGGAGTTCTACGCTAATTATGCCACAACTTTGAAGAATATGACTCCCTCTGGCAAGGAAAGAAATATGAAAAAGCACCCACTATTGGATATTATGATGGTTCGGGGCAAGGAAGTTGATATCTCCATCAAGGAAATCACTAATGTCTTGTTTGGAGAAGAGTTTATAACAGTTGAGGAGGCCTCAGAATTTGATTTCCAGATGACTGATTTGAAGAGGGAAAAGAGATTATCCATTGACGACAACGCCCTGCACTGCAAGTGGTTGGCGGACCATATTACGAAAGTAGAAGAAAATGCCCCATGGATGAATAGGGTGACTATTTATAAGAACACCCTCATGTTTACTGCCAAGGCATGGTGGTACATTGTGAGGTACCACATTGCACCCACAACAAATGACAACACATTGGGTGCCACAAATACAGGCCTCGTAGCAGCTTTTCTGGTAGAGATAGATTTGAACATTCCGTGGATCATTGTGGAAGAGATTCGAGACAGGGTCTTAGAGTTCAGCACATCCCTGCCTTTCCCAAGCTTGATCACACAACTGTTGTAAAATTTTGAGGTGCTATCTATTTCGACAGTCAACAAGTATATTCAACTAATAAAAACTGCAGATTTGGCAATGATCAAGGACTTTAGGAACCTGACAGCTCCAATCTGAGGTCCCTTACCATAGGCACCAGAGGTTGCAGGAGGTACCCCCGCTAGTGAGATCCCGACGTCTAAAGCCGGTGCTACTTCATCTTCCTCAAAGCCAGCAGCACCATTGGCTGCATACACACATGATCCTACCAGCTACACATTGATACCGACTGCTCAATTGGAGTAGATTTTGAGGATGCAAGTACTGCATGATGCCCGACTTAAGAAGTTTAGGGTAGGGGTTAATTCCTACATAGCAGATGAGATCAGGACAACACTGTGGAAGGTGAAAACCCGCTTTGATATATTTGAGAGCTGAATTTTAACTAAGGTGGATTTGATGTAGGCTCCAGATATGAGAACCATTACAGATAATGTGGCTGCCTTGATAGAAACAATCCAAACTCTCACAGTACGCATTGTTTTAGTTGCATCCCCTCCTCCTCCTGTGATGCCTTCATTGGAGGCTAGTGAGATCCCGACGTCTAAAGCCGGTGCTACTTCATCTTCCTCAAAGCCAGCAGCACCATTGGCTGCATACACACATGATCCTACCAGCTACACATTGATACCGACTGCTCAATTGGAGTAGATTTTGAGGATGCAAGTACTGCATGATGCCCGACTTAAGAAGTTTAGGGTAGGGGTTAATTCCTACATAGCAGATGAGATCAGGACAACACTGTGGAAGGTGAAAACCCGCTTTGATATATTTGAGAGCTGAATTTTAACTAAGGTGGATTTGATGTAGGCTCCAGATATGAGAACCATTACAGATAATGTGGCTGCCTTGATAGAAACAATCCAAACTCTCACAGTACGCATTGTTTTAGTTGCATCCCCTCCTCCTCCTGTGATGCCTTCATTGGAGCAGTTAGCTACAGATACGGACTCTTTAGTCCCAGATTTCTACATTCCAACCCCAGATGTTGAGGAGATTTATGGAGCTTTGGAGCCTCAAAAGAGGAGGAGAGGTGATGACACTGACATTGAGGGAAAGAAGAGAAATAAAAAGAGTAAGAGAGCGAGAGATGCTCCGACCTCCGAGAGAGTGATACCGGAGGGAGCTGATATACCACCAATAGTTGTGGTGGTGGAGCAATGTTTGGGGGTTACACAAATGGCCCCATCGTTGAGACACTAAGAGCACTGGCCGATACTGGTGCCTACATATTTGAGAGTGCCCCAGCCACAGCCGAGGCCACTAGAGTGGAGCAGACCATTGGGGACCCATCTAGATCCCCCAGTGATTAGAGTTCGATAGGTGCTTAGAGCCCCGCAGGTTTTTCCCTTACCTTTTTTTATATTTTCATTATTTCGTGCAATGGGGGAATTGCATGATTTCCAAACTAGGGGTGGGGGTGTACCACAACTGAGGATTTTTGTTGCCTTATTTCTTTTTCCTCGACTGCGCTATCATAGTTAAAACCGTCATGTTTAGGTATTTTATTTACTTTTTATGTTGTTTTATTATTCTATGTGTAACTTAGAGTAGAATAAGAGAACTTGGTGCAGTAGAAATAAAAAGCAGCATACGAACCTATTTTTTTTAAAAGCTTTAAAAAATTATACCCCTCCAAAAATTTTGTTTTATTTTATGATGTTGTGTGGTTGCATGTACTGTGCTGTGACCAATGCTTGGATCTAGATATGGCATTAGGATTGAGAGTGTGATGACCTGGCTGCATGTGCATGAACCAAGTAGATAGTAACTTAGACGAAAGCCCTAAGGCATGAGTGAGTAAGGTTTCTACCTAGTCGGGCTGTGTGTGCAATCTAGAACTTTCCCGGTTAGTCTCGCTAAAAGCTGTAGGATAGTAGGTTAGGAATGGATCATCGACCATTTTTTGAAAAAGTCCACTATAGCCTAAATAACCTACCAAATGATCATGTATCCCTTCAACCCAATTTTCGAGCCTGAATAGACCTTTTCTTTGAACTACCAAATTCACCTTCCCAGTTTTTAAGATGAACCTTCTTTGGCCCTGGTCCCTCCTTGGACACTGTGTACCTCAACTTAGGCAAATCGTCTAAGTTGAGGGTGGCTATTGTGTAGGGGTGCATAGAAATTGGGTATATAGAGTTTGCAGTAAAAAGGAAAAGGGATTCAGGTGCGGTAAGGGCAAAAGAAAAGAAAGAAAAGAGTTGTGAAAAAAGAGTTATTGTGAAAATAAAATCGCACCCGGGGTCCAAAAAGAAATAAAAGTGTGAAAAAGGGAGAAAAATAAAAGAAAGTAGGAAAGTGGAGCCAAAAGTATTGTAGTGTCAAAGACGGTTAGTCTCTATATAAAAATGTACTACACCCATCCCTAAGCCTACATTACAAGCCTAGAAAAGACCTATAGTGATCCTAACCAGACTGTCTGAAAGCTGAAGCATAGAAAATAAGGGCAAGCCTATGGTATCAAACGCATATGACCTGACTTCGTTGTGAGAGTTAGAGATTTGATTCAGTCCCATTTTGGTAAATTCATTGCATATATTGAGTGATTGGGGACTTCTTTGATGTGAAGGCATAAGGGTTGTAGTCTACTTGCTGCTTGGTTCAGGTAGTCTATTGGTCTAAATATTCGGTTGTCTATTCACAATGTAATGCCATGTACTGATCCCATTGTGTTAGAGTACTTGTTTTGTATACATACTGCATTGATTGGTTTTGCTAAACTTGGAGGGTGTTGAAGAAACTTATGTTGTTTGCATGTGGGAAAATTGGTTTTGCAAATATGACTGCAATAGTGATCTTGTTGTTGCTCTAAGTCAAATGTCGTAGTGAGTCTAGTTTATTTTGTTTAACTGAGGACATGCAATAATTATAAGTTGAGGGTGTTGATGTGCCATGAAGTTACGACACTTAAAATAATGAATAACTGCAAGTACAAGGGTATTTTTCTGTGTATATGATGTATTTTCTAGTGTTTGTAGGATAAATAGGCTCGAAAAAGGAATGCACTGGAAATTATACTTACAGAGGATCATACGAGTAAAGGCACGACCGTGGGATCTAGACACAGTTGTATCAGTGCTGTCATAACTTGAAGCAGAGAAGGGGTCCTCAGGAGTTCATTAGATGAGAGCTCCTATGACCGTATCATGATCATATGATCGTACCTTGTGGTCGAGGAAAGGAGGACCTGGAAGACAAAGCTGTAGAAACTTAGTGTGATAATCATCAGACAAGGGCCACTCACGATTGTGGAAGCAACATATGATCATACCTGGAGATCATAGGAAGAAGGCCCAAATATGCAAGAGCTAAACCATGAGCACCAAGGACGATAATGGGTTCTAACCACGATCGTACCTTCCTCTCGTCCGAGTCAGCCGACCCAGATTTCCTATTTTATTTAGGATAAGATTTATTTTGTCTATAAATACTCTTATAGGGTTTTTTTGTACTAGTTTACACTCTTTCATATTTTACAACTTTATATTGTGAGATTCTAAGGCATATTCTTAGAATTGCATGAACATCGCTTCTAGGGTTTTAATTTAGGTTGAGATTTTGGAGTTCGATTCTTGTTGTAAGTTTACATTCATGTTTTCAATTATGAATTCATCTTGTGTTCTTGCAATTATGAGCAGCTAAATCCCACAACTAGGGTTGTGGGAACCATGACAGATTAACGATATAGTGTTCAAAGTACAAGGTGACTCTTGAAAGGTAGTTGGGCATGTATTGTTGTTTCTTTTGGATTGATTGCTTTTCAATCAGTGTACGCGTTGGGACTCATCCTATATCTACCCAGACTATAGCAAGGGTAATCGGATAGGAATAGATAATCAATAACTAGACTTGGAGTTATCTGTATTTAATCAGCCTTGAGTCGGTAAATGGGAAAGACTGTATTGGGATCATAGATAAAGGGTTAGTAATGCAACACTTATGGCACATTAACATTTGTGCTTGGGAATAGTCATTTGCAAGGGGCATAACATAGTCGGTTAGATGATATATAACCTATTGATTCTACATGTCGAGTATCATAAGAGATCACTAAAGTGCGGGGAACCTATGGAGTTATGAAGTTATCGGGAAACACAGTCCTAGTGCCTTTTTCATATTGACTACAAACCAACTACAAACCAACAAAACCAACACTTGTTACTATTACTCTTTTGTTTCAGAAAATCCCCCTCTTTTACTTATTCGCCAGTTACTTAGACAAACATGAGATTGAAATTCGACCTATTCCCTGTGGATCGACCCCAACCTTATTGGGTTCTATATTTAATTCAACGACCACTTTATACTTTTTGGGAGGTGTAATTTGGGTGACATCAGGGCATCAGAATGATAATCTCTCAATTCAATAATAAGGTTCACATAATCCTCCACACAGGCATCACAATAATGACAATCAATCAAGTCAGTAATAAGGTTCACACAAGTTCCCACGCGGACATGTTAGTAAGCATAGAGGGTTCACCCAAACCATAGCCTATTTTATATGGTAGGTTTCCACATTCCCCATTTATGACACAATTAGACTTAAATGCTCAAAAGAGAGATATAATCGTCAACAAGCATGATAACAAGTTCACTTTCATTCACAATACATAGTAATTACACTAAGACTCCTCTTTTAAGTTCTTATTTATAAGTACAATTTATTAATACCCTAAGTAATTACTAAACCCCAATCATTTTATCAATTTACCCTAAACATGATTCAAACTCTTAGGTAGATACTCACTCTCAATTTATTCAAGATCAGTAAGTTACATATCCACAATTTACTATAAATATGTCAACAAGTTGAAAGAAAAGTCAACATGTCCATTTTATTACTTTAGCCCATCAATAGCTTTGGTATCCGTGGAGATAGTTGTCATCTCATCTAGATGGGACCCCAAAAACCATTAGTGATTCACAAAATATAAGCAATAAGCACACAATGCATAAACACCTCAGAAAAGAGTCAAGGTAAATCTCAACTAGCCTTAAAGAAGACCTGTAAAGCAAAACCATAGTCGATAGAATCAAACGAAAGCTCTACTACCTCGAATCATCACCAAACGCATCCAATCTAATCAAATATAAGATCTACATGTAAATACAAGACCAACATTTACATACTTTGATTTTAGGTCCAAAATCACCTTGAAAATCAACTCCAAAAATAAAAGGATAAAACTAGAATTGAAATAAAGAATCACTTTACCCATATATTAAGGGTTCTAAATCTGAAATTCCATTGAAAACGGAGTAAAAATCGGGTTTGGAATTATCAAGATATCAATATTTTGCTTTACCGGTAAAACCCTAAATCTCCATTATCAAATGTGGTTAAAAACAAAAATTTTAGAAAACTTTTGTCAAAATAATTTTTCCCATAATACAAGGACCTTAAATCTCAAAAATCAATGAAAATCCATCCCAAAACGATCCTAATTAAAATGAAGAATTTTCTAATTCATACCTTTGGGGTTTCAAACCTCAAGTTTATGAAAGAAAACCATGTAAAATGAAGTGGGTAATCTTGGAAGATGAGTAAAATTAAGGGAGAACACATACCCAATGTTGGTACGAGAAAAACACATCAAAATTGCCTCAATTGGAGATTCCTTGCTCCTAAAATGGCAAAAATACGAATCCTTGAAGTTGCCTTTAAATAAAATCATTGGAACCTTTAGTGGAGACCCTCCATAATCGCGACAAAAGGCTCGCGATCGCGAAGGCCTTTTGTCGCGACTCAATGCGGTCGTCACTAGAGGTCGGGATCACGACCTTTGTTGCACCAACAACAGTTATCTGCGCTAAAATAACCATATCTCCCTCATACAGACATGAAATTTATCGATTCTTTTTGTGTTGGTTCCAAAATTTTGATATGGATCTAATGGTACAATACACATGTCCAAAATAGTTCATTAAATACAGATGATATTATTAAAACTCAACAACATAAAACTCCAAACTCCGAATAAATACCCGAAACTCATCCAAGACTTTCCAAACACAACCCAACAGTGCAAGCCACTTGTAAAACACATTTCGGACATGATGGAACTTACAAAATTCCCATCTTACACTCAGATCACCAAATGTTGACCAAATTCAACTATAACAACTTAAAAGCTTCTAAAAACTAAACACTCACATAAAACTCTCCTGAACTCTTTACGTACCAAGCCGCCCATTTCTACAACTCACAAATGTTGTAAGGAAACAACAGGAAGGGGAAAAATGGTCAAAATATAGAAAAATCTACTACGAAGATTATTACATTATCCACTACTAAAATACACATTTGTCCTCGAACGTAAAGGCACGGAAGGTACCAAAACTTATAAGTAAATGAAAAATACCACCACAAATATCATACAAGAACTCTCAAGCAGAGTCACAGTTGTAGAACCATCAGTTTAATTTAGTAACAAAAATTCCTTCACATGTTAACTCTTAAAGGCCACAACTCTAGTATCTGAAACCAAATTTCTCAATGTATCCGATTTTCTTTATTTCTGAACTGTCTCTATACCCAATAACTAAGTTGACTGCAATAGAGGTTTTCAACGTACCCGGTTTACCTGAATTCATTATCGACACCACAAGTCATTAACTGTACCACAACACCAATGCCGTCTTTATACCAGCAAAATATGAAAGAACCCATGGAACTATATTTTCACTCTCTACCATACTGAATTATGTCTCCCTCTATCTCAAAAGGATGTTCCACTATTGTATAACACACTTTACATATTTTCTTACTAAATCACACTTAACCAAGGATGATACCATAAATATTGAATTGGATAGTACTATCTCTTCAAGTTGAAACAACTGAGTCAGAAATCGATATCAATCCCACACATTTTCTCAAATATTATACCTCTATCACCATTCAAATAGTCATATTTTCATGCTCAACCTTTGGATAAAGCTGCAAATCACCATAAAACTTTCCATACCACAGCAGGTACCTTTTATACATTACCCAACTCTTACATAGCTCATTCACGATAGCCAGTGCAATCCTTTAGCAATAAAATAATAAAAATCAACCTAAAAAATCAACCTAAAGTCCTCAATAGCTCTGTATCTTTAAAATCCCTTTTTGATAACACATACATCACCAACCCATCATAATTTGTGTCCTCCACACCTTTCTATCAAGGGTCATGTCCTCAGTAAGCTGTAACTGTACTATGTTATGTCTAATCACCTTTCTCTAATATCTTTTCAACCTATATTTACCCCTCCTAAAACCAGTTATAGTCAACCTCTCACACCTTCGTACTGGGGCATCCATGCACCTCCTCATCACATGTTCGAACCATCTAAACCTCACTTCCCACATCTTATCTTCCACCAAATACACTCCTACCATCTAGTAAATAATCTCATTTCTAACCCTTTTTATCCTAGTAAGTCCACACATCTATTGCAACAACCTTATCTCTGTCCCTTTTAACTTTTGGATGTGGGAGTTCTTGACTGGCCAATAATTTGCTCCATACAACCTAGCCAATCAGACTGCCACTCTGTAGAACTTGATGTTAAATTTAGGAGGCACCTTCTTATCACACAAGTCTCCCAAAGCGAGCCTCCATTTCAACCATCTTGCACCAATATGGTGTGCGACATCCTCGTCAATCTCTCCATTCCCCTGGATCATAGACCCATGACACTTGAAATTATCTCTCTTTCGAATGGCCTGGGAATCTAGCTTTACTACCATTTCAGCCTCATGTGTCAAATCACTAGACTTGCACTCCAAGTATTCCATCTTGGTCCTGCTCAACTTAAACCCTTTAGACTTTAATGTTTGTCTCCAAACCTCCAACTTATCATTAACTCTCCCCCGGTCTTGTCAATTTGAACTACATCATTGGTAAATAACATACACTAAGGCACCTCTTCTTGAATAGGCCTCGTTAATGCATCCATCACTAAGGCGAATAAAAATGTACTAAGAGTTGATCCCTGGTGCAACCCTATCAAAATAGATAAGTGCTCTGAATCTCCTCCCACCATCCTCACACGCGTCTTCGCTCCATCGTACATGTCCTTAATCAACCTAGTGTATGCCACAAGATCACCTCTAGCCTCCAAGTACCTCCAAAGAACCTCCCAACTTGCAGAAAAAAGGTAAATAAATAAGTAAAATATGATAACAGAGGTAAATATCTAAAATACAACTCAATATCTAAAAAATGTACAACTCCAAACCCCAAAAATCTAATGCCATGAGTAGAGAGAACTCTAAAACCAACATAGGATATAAATACATAAACTCTGTCTCTGAATGTAAAGTAAAGACATAATGTAATGGATGAAGGCGGATACGGACCTTGGAACAGGGAGCTCAAACTGACTTCAAAACTCTTAAACTACATGAACTCATGATCTGTGGGTCGCACTTGAATTAGAATCTACACCAAAAGGGTACAAAAAGTAGGAGTGAGTATGGTTCACTTGTATTAAGTAGGCATCATAGGCCAACCAAGCAAAGTAGATAACTAAACATGAAAAAGAAACTATGAGCAACGCTTCCACCTCCATATAGAAAAATTTCCTATGGCGGCTCAAGCAGTACAACTCCTAACAGTGTAAATAATACAACTACAATAGCAGTATAAGAGCAACTACACATAGATATACATAAAAGAAAAACTAAATTCACGATATCAAGGTTCCGCACGGGCACCACAATAATGATAAATGACAAATAATGCTAAAAAAGACCAATATCAGCCCCTGCACTAGCATGTCAATGATAATAATCTCTTAAGTCAATAATAAGATTCACGCAAGCCCTCACATGGGCAAAATGATAAAATAATAATCTCAAAAGATGAATACCATGATAAAATCTCCAACCCATAACATACTTTACGTGAATAGTTATCTACCCAAACTGCTATGAAGAAAGTCAAGCCATAACCTACCTCGAAAGTCAAAACACGAGCCTAGACCCCTCAATAAGAAGCCTTCCCTTTTGAATAGCTCAGAATGCTCGCAATCCATCAAAAACAGATTCTATATGAGATTAGGAGTCTATTGATACATATATTAGCATACTTTGGTTTCGGGTAAAAAATCACCTCAAAAAAGTTGACCCCAAAAATAAAAGGGTAAAATTGAAATTTTAATAAAAAATCATGTTACCCATACGTTAATTGTCCTTAATATGAAAACCTATCACAAAAACAAGTTGAAATCGAGCTTGAAATCGTTGAAAACCCATTTTCTCACTTTACTAGGTAAAAACCAAAATCCCAAGTTTAAAATCCATGTTTTGAAGAGGTTTTTGCAAGATAATCAATGGGTAATCATTTAAATTAGGTTTAGAAGATTACCCAAACATGTTTGATGAAAAAGTCTCTTTGAAATCACCTATCACAAGGTCTCAAGGTTAAGAAATGGTGAAAATGGAGTTGGAATCGTGAAAATGGGGTTTTTATACTGCGATCACTGCCTAGGCGGTCAAATGATTGCCTAAGGGATATCACCTAAGTGGTCAGACTACCGCTAAGATGGTAGTCAATTTCCACATAGGCTCTTTGCTTAGGTAGCCATTTAGCCGCTAAGCCGAAGCAGTTAAGACAACTAATCCATCGCTTAGGTGATGGTTGCCAGACTTGTAAGTTTCCACTAAGGCATTTTTTCCTGCCCAAATGGTACCGCCCAGGAAACCAAAGACCTGCTTAAGCGATCGCCCCAGAAACATTTACACAGCTGAAACATGCAACCAAAAATTACTCGATTTGGACCCTCAAGATTTGATCGAGAGCCCGTAAAAACAAACAAAAATGCTACTTGGCTAATTTCGACGTTCTGGACTCAATGGAACCATTAGATTTATCAAAAGAGGTCATTATCAACATGTTACCCCCTAAAACCCCATTAGGCTAAAGTAACTAGTATCTTATCTAAACACTTAAGACACAAAATAAAGTCTTAGAACCTGAACCAACCGAGCTACTAACCCAAAATCGACATTCCAGATCTAATAGAACTGACATAATCACCATTTGGCGGTTGAATCACAACAATATTGACTAAAGTCAAATATATCACTTTAAGGCTACTCACAACCTCGAATTCACATAATTCACTCTCAAATGCTTTGAGGATCGTGGCAACTATCCCCACAACTCATAAATGATATAAAATAACAATGGCAAGGGATAAAATAATCAAAAACAAATAAAGCTAAAAACCACCCTGAGGTTTGTTAGAACATCCACCACTAAAACACACATTCATCCTCTAATGAAAAGCAAAGAAAGTAACTGAATCGATAATAAGCTAGGGGTATCCACTCTATATATTGGATTTAACCTCCCACGTATCCTCCTCAATTGGGTGATGTCTCTACTGAACTTTCACAGAATCAATAATCTTAGATCTCAACTTTATAGTCTGTCTATCCATAATAGCTATAGGCTTCTCCTCAAAGGATAAATCATGATCTAATACAACAGAATCCTACCGGATCACATGAGAATCATCAAGATGGTATCACTTCAACATCAAAACATGAAATTCCAAATGAACCGCTTACAGGTTCAGTAGTAAAGCCAACCTATAGGCCACATCTCCTACCTTCTCAAGAATCTCAAAAGGTCTAACAAACCTCAAACTAAGCTTCCCTTTCTTTCTAAATCTCATCACACCCTTCATAGGTAGTACCTTTAACAAAACTCACTCACCAAGCATGAATACCACATCATGAATCCATTGATTGGCATAACTCTTCTGCTTACTCTGGGCATCCACAAGCCTCTGCTGAATTAATCCCACTCGATCTATCGAGTCTCTCATTAAATTAGTGCCCCAAGGCCTAACCTCGAAAGAATTAAACCATCCCATGAAGAAACTATACCTCCTCCTATACAAAGCCTCAAAAGGTAATATCTGAATGCTAGAATAATAATTATTATTGTTGGAAAACTCTGCTAAGGGAAAAAACTGGTCCCAATGACCACCAAAAGCCAAAACACATGCTTGAAGAATATTCTCTGACATCTGAATGGTCTGCTCCTACTGGCCAACCATTTTTGGGTGAAAAGTCATGCTCATATCAACTTGAGTACCCAAATAACTCGGCATAGAAATCTAAAAATTTAAGGTAAACTACATACCTCTATCAGAAATAATAGAGATAAGCATACCATGAAATCAAAGAAGCTCTTGGATCCAACTTCTCCGTATTATAATTCACCTTCATAGGTACAAAGTGTACTGATTTAGTAAATCTATCCATAATCACCCAAAAAAAATTAAATTTCCCCAAAGTCAGTGTAGACAAACCACAAAGTCCATAGCAATCTGCTTTCATTCCACTTTGGGACCGGCATTCGCTGAATCATACCACCCGATCGTTGATGCTCATACTTTACTTGGTATTAGCTCAAACACTTGGTCACAAACTATACAATGTCTTTCTTCATCCCACACAACCAATAGTGTTACTTTAAGTCATGATACATTTTAGCTGCTCCTGGATGAATTGAATACCTCAAACCATATGCCTTTTCCAAGATCAGTCTAATCCAAACACCAACTCTTGGAAGACAAACACGACCATAAATCCTCAAAACACACTCGAGATGAAGAGATGCCTCCTTTGCCTCGACACTCAACAATTTATCACGAATCACTTTCAACTTATTATCATTAAACTATCGCACTTGAATATGCTCCATCAATGAGGATCTAGCCTCAACATACGCCAACACATGCCAAGTGTAACACCCCATATTTTGTGTTTACTTGTTCTATTGACATGGGACTTGAGGTAACCTTGTTGTATAGGTAATGAACCAAGTTTCTTAAGTGATTAGCGGTGGTTAAACGAGGATTTAAAGGATATTATAACGGCCCAAACATTTCAGCATGTATACGCCAAGTTAACCGAAATGGAAATGCTTAAACGTGAAATAGTAAGGTGGTATTCTATCTCAAGGATTAAAGTGTCAAAGTGTATATAAGTATTAAGTTAACATAAGGGGTTAAGACTTAGAATATGGTATAAATTAAGTGAGCTGCTTGCTTGACTTAAATTAAGCTAGTAGGTGATAAGTAGGTGAATCACTTCCTTTGACTTATTGAAACATATAAGAACCAAGTATGTGCATCACATACTAAGACTCATTTGACCAAATTATTGGGCCAAGTACACTACCACCTACTTGAATTAATTTTGGCCCAAGTTAAAAGAGAGAAAAGGAGAAGAATGGGCAGCCAAGGCCCAACAGTTTTAGATCCACAAAGGCCCAAGTATAATAGGCAAGTAGGTGAACCAAATACTTGATAAAATATGGCCCAAATTAGCCAAGAAAGTCGTCCAAGAGTAGTTCCCTTTAAAGGGATTGAAACTAGCTCATTTGACCTATTTTAACTTAGACAAAAATTTAGCTTTCTAGAGTTTTCTCTCTTGCTCTCTCTTAGCTTCTACAACAGCCCTAAGTTTCCATTAGGGTTCTTGGGATTTACCTTCCTTCCAAGCTAAAGGTAAGTGAAAAAATCATGAGCTTATCTCAATAATACTATGGAAATTATGTTCTTCATGTTTAAATTATAAGACAACCCTCTATAAGTTTGGCAATCCCATTTTTCTTGGTTATTAAGAAATTTTTATCTTCTCCTTTGGTTTGTGTGTGAAGGAACCAAGATATTGAAGAAATACATGTTAAGAGAATAAACTATCACAAAATTAAGGTAAGGCTACTGCCCATTTTTACCCCTTCCTATATACACGTTTTGGTGGAGAATTGTGTATATATTGTTGTCAAGAACTCAAGGGATGATGAGTTCAATATTTGGTTGCTATGATAAAGGATATTGGGGATGTTTTAGGAATTGTGTTATGTGTATATGTTGGGGACAACATGGTTGATGTTGGGAAATGATGTAACTAACTTGTATTGAATTATAGACGGAGGATGTGGTGATACACCACCGAACTGAATATTGTGTAAACCTATTGCCTACTCCACTTTGTATACTGTTTTGATGATGTAATGAGGTTAAAATTGTGTCGGGGGATCTTATAAGGATTTTTATGGTATGTGAATGTAATTGGAGGAGTAAGGGTTGAAAGAACACCCTTGAATAAATTAATTACGGGCTTACTGCCCGACTACTATTTGGGTGAGGTTAAGTAGCTCAAATATATTGATTAGCTACTAATACTAGTTTTATCACTTACTTTATTGTATATAAGTAGTCCGAAGGGGAGGAGGTTAATTTGGGGTAATATCGGAGTTGTACAACAAGGTATGTAAGAATATTCATTTTTATGTTCTTTGGCATAAAATCTAATACATTGATGTTACATTTGCTCCCTATGTCATTATTATTGCCTTAAATGCGGATTCATATGTATCTCAACACTGGTCCGTAGTTTAAAACTCAATAATGTTATGACCACCAAAAGAACTATCTCAAAGATTAAAGGAATGATTTAAAGAGAATCTGTATAGTCTTGGGTGGAAGGAACACCGAGCATGGGTTGATCCCAATATCAAGAGTGGTATCCCAGGGGTGAAAGGAAAGTCTAGCATGGGTCGATCCAGATTTGTGTATTTTTGAGGACTGTATCCCAGGGGTTAAAATACCTAGCATGGGTCATCCTTTTTTACTACTGATCAGCTGGTCATTTGTATCATATGCTTTACAATTTCATAATGAAAAGAAGGATAAAGTAAAGTAAAAGATGTAATGTAAATGATCCCATAAATACAAGCAAAGGTGGTCTTTTATTCTTATCTATACAGTTATATATTGACATATGATTTTATTAAGATCTTGTCTTACCTATGGTCATTTTATGCCTTATATACTCAGTACATTCTTTTGTATACAATTATATATTGACATATGATTTTATTAAGATCTTGCATTACCTATGGTCACTTTATGCCTTATATACTTAGTACATTCGTTCGTACTGATGTCCCTCATGGGGACACTGTGTTTCATGCCACAGGTACAGGTACTCTAACTAGTAGACCTCCTCATTATAAGAATAGGACACTCAGCTATGATTGGTGATCTCCAAGTTGATTCGGGGCTTTATCGAGTCTTTGATATGTGTATTTTGATATTGTTTAGTAGTTTTGTAAGGTAGGGTCTATCCCGGCCTAGACTATGTTTTCTATCCTATAGAGGTTTTCTAGACTAATGTATGAAGTTCAAATATGTTTAGTCTCGTAGCAGTTGTGGCCCCAAAAGCCAAGTCATGTATATATGGTTTGGGTCTATCTATGCTGGTCTTTCATTACTCTAGCTTATATATATGTGTCAAAGTTTCATGATTCTCATAGTTATATGCATGGTAAGCATAGGTTAATGTTGGTTCTTTCGAGTGTTTAGGGCGTCGGGTGCCTTTCCATCTCAATGGGATTTGAGGTGTGACAAAAGTGGTATCAGAGTAGGTTATCCTAGGGAGTCTACAAAGCCATGTTTATGTACAGTCTTGCTTGTGGGTATTTTGTGCACCGCATCCATAAGTAGGAGGCTATGGGACATTTAGGAGTTGTTTTTTTCCTTCATTTCTTAGATCGTGCGATAGAGCTAATGCTGTAGGTGGGATTATATTTAACCTTTGAATTTTTTTCTCATTATAGTAAAGATGCCAGTAACAAGTAGGAGTAGGAATATAGGTAAGCAAGTAGATGTGGCTGCCAGAGAAGGGACCAACAAGTCACCACCTAGACAAGCTAATTAAAGTGAGGCTCAGCATGGGTTTGCATCACAGACTTCTTCTACTCCTCCATCTCCAGAAGAACTAAAAAGGAGAGGATTACCTCCTGAATCACCTATTAATGCTACTGCATAAGATATAAGAAATGCGGTGCAATTGTTGACTCGCATATTTGCTGGACAAGATCAAGGACAAGCTGGTCCAACTATGGGTCCTACTGGTGCGGATAGGGCAGCTAGTCTACAGACACAGGATTTCCTTAAGTTGGACCCTCCCACATTCACTGGGTCAGATCTTAATGAAGACCTACAAGACTTTATTGATCAAATCCAAAGGGCTTTAGATGTCATGCATATATATGGTAAAGAGATGGTTGAGCTAGTAACATATAGATTAAAAAGGGAGGCTATATTATGGTATGAAGACTGGAAATGATCTAGGGGTATAGGTGAACCTTCAACTAATTGGGAAATGTTCAAAGCAGCATTTCCTGATCATTACCTTCCATTTGAGATCCGAGAGGCCCGTGAAAATTAGTTTTTGAATCTTCGCCAAGGGAATATGAGCGCGAGGGAGTACAGTCTTCAGTTTAACTCTTTGGCTAGGTATGCTCCTAATGTAGTAAATACTATGGAAGATAGAGTTCATTGATATGTGGATAGATTGGATCCATATCTGGTTAGAGGTTGTACTATTGCTGACTAGAATAAAGACATGGATATAGCAAGGATTCAAGCTTTTGCATAAAAAATGGAAGATCAAAGACAAAGAAGAAGGACACAAGAGCCAGAAAGAGGGTACTCCAAGAGGGCTAGGCCTGTGGGGTAGTTTATGCCATCCCAAAGTGAGTTCAGGCCTCGATTTTTAAATGGACCACCTAGGACACCATCTTCCTACTTTACAGCAAGTGCTCCACCCTAATTTTAAGGATTTAGGGGCAATCAATTTGGGCAAAGAAGCGAAAGCCAAGGTTCAGTTGCAGGAAACCAAGAGCATGGAAGCATGAGCTAATCAAAACCTCCTAGACAGCCTTGTAAACAATGTAAGAGACATCATCTAGGCGCATGCCAATTTGGGACATATGTTTGTTATCGGTGTGGTACATCGGGCCATATGATTGAAAATTGCCCTCGAAGGGGCATGGGTGGTATGGTACAAACTACTGGATCATCTATCGAATCATCATCATCGATTCCTCCTTTAGGTGGGGGTCAACAGATGCCCACTGGTCGGGGTAGAGGTGGTAGAGGAGCAACTAGTCCTAGTGGAGTCCAAATCGTATATATGCTCTAGCGGGTCGACAAAATTTGGAGGCTTCTCCTGATGTGGTTACAGGTACATTTTCCATATTTTCACATAATGTATATGCATTAATTGATCCGAGCTCTACACTATCATATGTCACTTAATTGATTGCTGGAAAGTTTAAAAGAACACCGGAATCACTGGTTAAGCCATTTGAAGTGTTTACACCAGTTGGCGAGTCTATTATAGCTAGAAGGGTTTATCCTAATTGCCTAGTAACTATTTGTGATCGTGACATTTTGGCTGATCTTGTTGAGCTAGAAATGGTAGATTTTGATGTTATAATGGGTATGGGTTGGTTGGCCTCTTGTTATACCACAGTAGATTGCCGAGCTAAGAGGGTGCATTTCTATTTTCCAAAAGAGGCAATCCTTGAATGGAGAGGTAATATTGGAGCACCAAGGGGTAAGTTTATTTCTTCTGTTAAGGTAGAAAAGATGATGTCCAAAGGGTACATATTTCATCTAGTGAGGGTGAAAAATATAGATGCGGAGCCACCGACTCTTGAATCCATTCCAGTGGTAAATGAATTTTTTGATGTGTTTCCTGAAGAACTTCCTGGTTTACCACCATAACAGGAAGTAGAGTTTGGTATTGATGTGATCCCAGGTACTCAACCTATTTCTATTCCTTCGTATAGAATGGCCTCAGCAGAATTATGTGAATTGAAGGAACAATTAGAAGACTTATTAGAAAAGGGATTCATAAGGCCTAGTATTTCTCCTTAGGGCGCACCCATGTTATTTGTGCGTAAGAAGGATGGCACATTGAGAATGTGTATAGACTACCAACAATTGAATAAGGTGATAATTAACAAAAAAATATCCCCTCCCTAGAATTGATGATTTGTTTGATCAGTTACAAGGTGCTAAGTGTTTCTTAAGGATTGACTTGAAGTCAAGTTATCACCAAGTGAAAGTGAAGGAGAAATATATACCCAAAATAGCTTTTCAAACATGGTATGTTCATTTTGAGTTTTTTGTTATGTCATTCGGGGTAACAAATGCACCAACAACTTTCATGGATCTGATGAATAGAGTGTTCAAGCCATTCTTGGATGTGTTTGTGATAGTATTTATAGGCGATATTCTGGTGTATTCAAGATCGAAAGAGGACCATGCTAATCATTTGCGATAAGTATTGCAGATTCTTGGTGATCATAAGTTATATGCAAAGTTCTCTAAATGTGAGTTTTGGTTAAAATCAGCGGCATTCTTGGGGCATATTGTATCCTATGAAGGGATAAGGGTTGATTCTCAAAAGATAGAAGCCATGAAGAACTGGCTAAGACCCACAAAACCTATGGAGGTTCGTAGTTTCCTAGGCTTGGCAGGTTATTATAGAAGGTTCGTTGAGGGGTTTTCTTCCATTTCTGCCCCAATAACCAAGTTAACACACAAAGCAGTCAAGTTTCAATGGAATGATGCCTATGAAAGAAGCTTTCAAGAGTTGAAGAATAAGTTAACTTCCAGACCTGTATTGGTACTTACAGAAGGTACAGATGGGTATGCAGTGTATTGTGATGCTTCGAGAGTGGGTCTAGGATGTGTATTGATGCAGCATGGTAAGGTAATAGCCTATGCCTCAAGATAATTGCGTCCACATGAAAAGAATTACCCAACACATGATCTTGAGCTAGCAGCGGTTATATTGGCTTTAAAGATATGGCGCCATTACTTGCATGGGGTTCATATTGATATATACACTGACCATAAGAGTTTAAAATATATCTTTAAGCAGAAGGACTTGAATCTAAGACAACGAAGATGGCTTGAGCTATTAAAAGACTATGACGTCGATATCTTATATCATCTGGGGAAAGCAAACGTGGTAGCCGATGATTTAAGTCGTAATACAATGGCAAGCACTTATGGGAAGTTCATGGAAAGACAAGGGATAACTAAAGATCTATACCAACTAGCTAGCTTGGGGGTTTGCCTTCTTGAATCTCCAGATGAAGGAGTTATTGTGCAAAATGCGGTAGAATCTTCATTGGTAACTGAAGTGAAAGAAAAGCAGTATGCGGGTCCTATTCTATTACAGCTTAAGGAGAGTGTACAACAAGGTATGACAAAGGAATTTGAGCTTACGCAAGAGGGAGTACTTCGGTGCCAAAACAGATTGTGTGTACCTAAAATTGATGGACTAAGGAAGAGGATTATGGTGGAAGCACACCATTCAAGATATTCTGTCTATACAGGGTCAACCAAAATGTATCATGACTTGAAAGAAGTGTATTGGTGGGGAGACATGAAGAAAAACATTGCAGAATTTGTAACCCAATGTCCAAATTTTGAACAAGTTGAAGTAGAGCATCAAAAGCTAGGAGGTTATATGCAGTGTATGCAGCTCCCAATTTGTAAGTGGGACATGATCAACATAGATTTCATTACTGGTTTGCCTCACTCCTCTCGAAAGTTTGATTCCATATGGGTAATAATTGATAGACTCAACAAATCAGCACATTTCCTAACGGTTAAGACCGCTTACACAACTGAAGAGTATGCAAGGTTGTATATTAAAGAGATAGTTCGGCTACATGGAGTCCCAATTTCTATTATATCCAATAGGGGATCTCAATTTACAGTAAACTATTGGAAGTCCTTTCAAAAGAGTTTAGGAATGCAAGTGAGTTTAAGTACAACTTTTCACCCTCAAATGGACGGTCAGGCAAAACGTACGATCCAAACACTTGAGGATATGTTGCAAGCTTGTGTATTGGACTTCAAAGGTAGTTGGGATAATCACTTGTCACTTATTGAGTTTGCATATAATAATAGCTATCACTCAAGTGTCAAAATGTCACCTTATGAAGCTTTATATGGGAGAAAATGTAGATCACCAATTGGGTGGTTTGAAGCAGGTGAAACTATCTTATTTGGGTCAGATCTTGTTCATCAAGCTATGGTAAAAGTTAAGGTGATACAAAAATGGCTAGAAATAACTCAAAGTTGACATAAATCATATGCAGATGTTAGAAGAAGAGACCTAGAGTTTGCTATAGGAGATTGGGTATTCTTAAAGGTGTCACCAATGAAAGAGGTAATGAGGTTCAGTAAAAAGGAAAAACTGAGTCCACGCTATATAGGGCCATATTAAATTATTCAAAGATTTGGCCAAGTTGCATATGAGTTAGAGCTTTCAACAGTACATCCAGTGTTTCATGTCTCAATGATCCAAAAATGCATAGGAGACCCATCTCATATTACTCCTACTGAAGATGTACAAGTTATAGAAGAACTTACTTACGAAGAAGTGCCTATTGCTATTTTAGATCGGCAAGTCAAGAAGTTAAGAATTAAAGAAGTAGCTTCTGTAAAAGTACTTTGGAGGAACCAAAAAATAGAAGAGATCACATAGGAAGCCGAGGAAGCAACAAAATCCAACTACCCTCATTTATTCGAATCTGAAGTGAAAATCCAAGATGCTGAATTAGAGCATTAACAAGTAAGTATAAATGTGTAAGTGTTATGTCGTAACATCAAGATTAACCTTGGTCTTGAACTTGTTTAAGCAGGCTAATTATGCTAGCATTCGAGAAAGAATGTTCCTAGAGAGGGAGGATGTAACACCCCGTATTTTGTGTGTACTTGTTCTATTGACATGGGACTTGAGGTAACCTTGTTGTATATGTAACGAACCAAGTTTCTTAAGTGATTAGAAGTGGTTTAACGACGATTTAAAGGATATTATAATGACCTAAACATTTCAACATGTATACGCCAAGTTAACCCAAAAGGAAGTGCTTAAATGCGAGATAGTAAGGTGGTATTCTAACTCAAGGATTAAAGTGTCCAAGTGTATATAAGCATTAAGTTAACATAAGGGGTTAAGACTTAGAATATAGAATAAAATAAGTGAGCTGCTTGCTTGACTTAATTAAGCTAGTAGGTGACAAGTAGAAGCATCACCTACTTTGACTTATTGACCAATCTAAGAACCTAGTAGGTGCATCACCTACTAAGACACCTTTGAATAGCTTATTGGGCCAAGTACACTACAACCTACTTGAATTAATTTTGGCCCAAGTTAAAAGAGAGAAATGGAGAAAAATGGGCAGCCAAGGCCCAACAGTTCAAGATCCACAAAAGCCCAAGTATAATGGGCAAGTAGGTGCACAAAATACTTGATAAAATATGGCCCAAATTAGACAAGAAAGTCGTCCAAGAGCAGCTCCTTTTAAAGGGATTGAAACTAGCTCATTTGACCCATTTTAACTTCGATAAAAATTTAGCTTTCTAGAGTTTTCTCTCTTGCTCTCTCTTAGCTTCTACAGCAGCCCTAAGTTTCCATTAGGGTTCTTGGGATTTACCTTCCTTCCATGTTAAATGTAAGTGAACAAATCATGAGCTTATCTCAAGAATACTATGGAAATTATATTCTTCATGTTTAAATTATAAGACAACCCTCTATAAGTTTGGCAATCCCATTTTTCTTGGTTATTAAGAGATTTTTCTCCTCCTTTGGTTTATGTGTGAAGGAATCAAGATATTGAAGATATACAAGTTAAGAGAATAAACTATCAAAAAATTAAGGTAAGGCTACTGCCCATTTTCCCCCCTTCCTATATACATGTTTTGGTGGAGAATTGTGTATATATTGTTGTTAAGAACTCAAGGGATGATGAGTTCAATATTTGGTTGGTATGATAAAGGATTTGGGGCTGTTTTAGGAATTGTGTTATGTGTATATTTTGGGGATAACTTGATTGATATTAGGAAAGGATGTAACTAACTTGTATTGAATTATAGATGGAGGATGTGGTGATACACCACCGAATTGAATATTGTGTAAGCCTACTGCCTACTCCACTTTGTATACTGTTTTGAGGGTGTAATGAGGCTAAAGTTGTTTCGGGGGACCTTATAAGGAATTGTATGGTATGTGAATGTAATTAGAGGAGTAAGGGTTGAAAAAACACCGTTGAATAAATTAATTATGGGCTTACCGGCTGGCTACTGTCTGGGTGAGGTTAAGTAGCTTAAATGTGTTGATTAGATACTAATACTAGTTTTACCACTTACTTTATTATAGATAAATAGTCCTAAGGGCAGGAGGTTAATTTGGGGTAATATCGGAGTTGTACAACAAGGTATGTAAGGCTATTCATTTTTATGTTCTTTGGCATGAAATCTAATACATTGATGTTACATTTGCTCCCTATGTCATTGTTACTGCCTTAAATGAGTATTCACATGTCTTTCACTACTGGTGCATAGTTTAAAACTCAATAATGTTATGACCACCAAAAGAACTATCTCAAAGATGAAAGAAATGATGTAAAGTGAATCGTATATTCTTGGGTGGTATCCCAGGGATGGAAAGAAAACCTAGCATGGGTCGATCCCAATATCACGGGTGGTATCCCAGGGGTGAAAGGAAAGCCTAGCATGGGTAGATCCCGATTTGTGTATTTATGAGGATCGTATCCCAGGGGTTAAAATACCTAGCATGGTTCATCCTCTTTTACCACTGATCAGCTGGTCATTTGTATCATATGCTTTACAATTTCATAATGCAAAGAAGGATAAAGTAAAGTAAAAGATGTAATGTACATGATCCCATAAATACAAGCAAAGGTGGTCTTTTATTCTTATCTATACAGTTATATATTGACATATGATTTTATTAAGATCTTGTCTTACCAATGGTCACTTCATGCCTTACATACTCAGTACATTCTTTCGTATACCGTTATATATTGACATCTGATTTTATTAAGATCTTGTCTAACCTATGGTCACTTTATGCCTTACATACTCAGTACATTTTTTCATACTGACGTCCCTCATGGGGACACTGTGTTTCATGCCACAGGTACAGGTACTCCAGCTCCTAGACCTCCTCAATATGAGCACAGGACACTCATCTATGATTGGTGAGCTCCAAGTTGATTCAGGGCTTTATCGAGTCTTAGATATGTGTATTTTGGTATTGTTCAGTAGTTTTATAAGGTATGGTCTGTCCCGACCTAGACTATGTTTTCTATCCTATAGAGGCTTTGTAGACTAATGTATGAAGTTCAAATATGTTTAGTCTCGTAACAGTTGTGGCCCCAACAACCAAGTCATGTATATATGGTTTGGGTCTATCTATGCTGGTTTTTCATTACTGTAGCTTATATATATGTGTCAAAGTTTCATGATTCTCATAGTTATATGCATGGTAAGCACAGGTTAAAGTTGGTTCTCTCGAGTCTTTAGGGCGTCGGGTGCCTATCCATCTCAATGGGATTTGAGGTGTGACTCCCAGGTACTGAAATATAAAGTCAAACCAGCTGGTTAGTGAAGGACTGAATGTCAAAGGCTAAAGGCTGGTCATTCACCGAAAGATAAGCCAAAATCCCCATATTCATCGCTTTCTAACTCAAGTCATCCTCTACTATATTAGCTTTACTCGGATGATAAAGAATAGTGAGGTCATAATCCTTAAGAAACTCAAACCATATGTGCTATCACATTTAAGATCTTGCTGGGTGAAGAGGTACTGAAGGCTATGATTATTGGAGAATATCTCATAATGGACCTCATACAATAGTGACGCCATAATTTCAACACAAATACAACAATGACTAACTCTAAACCATGAGTAAGGTAGTTCTTCTTATGGACCTTCAACTGTCAAGAGGCATATGCTATCACCTTACTCTTTTGCATCAACACACCACCCAAGCTAACTCCAGAAGTATCACAAAACACGGTGAAACAAACGCCCTCCTAGAGAAAAGTCAAGATAGGAGTCGAAGTCAACAATCCCTTGAGCTTCTGAAAGATCCTGTAACAATCATCTGACCACTAGAAAACAATCTTTTTGAGTCATTATTCAAATGAGTCACAATGGAAGAGAAGCCCTCCCTAAACCGGTGATAATAGCCCGCTAACCCAATAAAACTCTAAATTTGTGTAGCAGAAGTAGTCCTAGCCCAATCACACACCACCGCCACCTTAGACGGATCAACCATGATACCATCCTTGGTCACTACATGATCCAAGAAAGAAACTGAATACAACAAAAACTCACAAATGGAGAACTTGGAATATTACTCCTCTTCTCTCAATTTTTGAAGTACGACCTTCAAATGACCTACATGCTCAGCCTAATTCATGGAATAAACCAAAATAGCATCGATAAAACACAATCACAAAAGAATCAAGATAAAGCCAAAATACTCTGTTCATTAACTCCATAAATGCCACCAGGGCATAAGTCATCCCAAAAGACATAACCAAGAACTTATAGTGTCCATACCATGTCCTAAAATCCATCTTCAAAATATCGGAAGCTCTAATCCTCACTTGATGGTAACCAGACCATAAGTCGATCCTAGAAAACACTGTCGCGCCTTGAAATTGATTAAACAAATCATTGATATGTGGGAGAGGATACTTGTTCTTGATAGAGACTTTGTTCAACTGTGTATAATCAATACACATAGGCATGGTACCATCCTTCTTTTTCATAAACAAGACAGGACCGGTCTAATAAACCCTTTACCCAATAAATCCTGCAATTTCTCCTTCAATTCCTTCAACTCAATGGGGCCATCCTATAAGGAGAAATGGAAATGGGCTTGGTGCCCTGCTCTATATCAATAGCAAAATCAATATCCTTATCCATAGGAACACTTGGCAAGTTCTTAGGAAGTACGTCCATGAACTCTTTAACAACTCTCACAAAATCCAAAAGAGGTGGTGAATCAACATTGGTATCTCGCATATAGGCCAAATAAGAAAGACACCTCTTTCCTACTATACGATAAGCACAAAGAAAAGATATAACCCCTTTTGAAAACAAACTAGGAGTACTCTTCCACTCTAACATCAGCACTCCCAGAATGGCTAAGGTCACCGTCTAGGAATAACTATCTAAAACTGCATGATAAGGAGATAACCAATCCATACCCAATATGACATAAGCGTTAACCATATCAAGAATGATCAAGTCTACCCAAGTTTCACACAATAAAAGAATCACTACACATAATTGGTACACCCGATCCACCACTAAAGAATCACCTATAGGGGTAGAAAAATAAATGTACATAACAAGGGACTTACATATAACATCAATACCAGAAGCAAAACATGTAGATACATGAAAAAATGTAGATCCAGGGTTAAACAAAACTGAAGTACGACAATGGCAAATTGGGACGATATTTGTAATCACTATATTAGAGGCCTCTGCCTCAGGTCTCCCAAGAAAAGTATAACACTACCCACATCTGCTACCAGACTGAGCAACTCCTCATCCACTACAACGAGCTCCATCAACTCCACCTATGGTACCCCTAGATCCACCTCTACTGCCCTATGTACCCTTTCTAACTACTGACACTAGTTTAGGATAAATCTAAAGATGAGAACCCTGCTGGGGAAGACCCATCATATGTTGGGGATAATCCCTCGCTAAGTGTACAAACTTGTCACACATATAACATCCCCTACTAGATAAATCATGTGGTGAGGGTCCAAAAAAACTAGAACATCCTCCATAACCTAATAAACCAGAATGAGACCCTCAGCCTACATGACTTGATCTCTAACCACGGGAAGCCTCAAAACCTATAAATATACTATCTGAACTTTGCAAAGCTATCTAAATCGGTCTGCCATGGTAACCATGAGAACTTCTGCCTGAGAAATTCCTACCTTGAGATGAACGACCATTAAAATTGCCCTATCAGTATCCCTTCTTACCACCACCACTCTGAGCACCCTAGTGAATAGTCTCAATCCTCTTGGTATGATCCATAATACTCTGAAAGGAGCCACCTAAAGTCGGTAACTAAGTCATCGCCAATGATAAAAAGTAGTCAAACCCTTAATAAACTTCCTGATCCTCTTAGACTCTACAAAGAGACTAGCTGTGTCATACCTAGACAAGACATGGAAATAAACCTCATACTCAACAATAGTCATGGATCCATGCTCCAAGTCATAAAAATTGTCCCTCAAATTGCCCCTCATACTAAAGGGCACAAAACTCTCCAGGAAAATATCAAAAAATTAGGTCCAAGTTAAAGATAGGGAACCTACTAGTCTACAACTAACAAAAGATCTCCACCACTTCTTAGCCACATAAGTTAACTAGAAGGTAGTATAATCAATACCATGGGACTCAAGCGAATTGAGGTTATGCAACCTCTCCTAATAATTGACCAAGAACTCATAAGCATCCTTACCAATAGCACCATAAAACTTGGGAGGGCCCAATCTCATAAATCTATCAAACTTCTTCTGCTCATCAACATATATCACTGGACCAGGAGCTATAGAAGGAAAAATAAGTCTGGCAGGTAGCACCTCAACACGTGGGGATACAACAGTAGATGGTTGTGCTTCGAGAGTCTAAAAACCATAAATAGGAACCTGCCTTGGTGGCTGAACCCTCTTCTCATCTGAGAACCATTTGGTGTACCCAGTAGGATACCTACCTGAGAGGCGCCATTCAAATAGCTCAAAAGCTAAGAATATCTTACAACACTGGAGTGGTAATGAATCCCTGAGGGGCTTGGGCTAGTCCCACATCCTCTGGCTGGTAATCTGCCTTAGCATGATTAATCTCTGGCTCAGAAGAGGCCTCTCTACCTCTCCCTTTAGCCAGAGCCGCTCCTCATGCCCGATCTTTACCTCAATCTCAATTGCGACCCCTACCTTGTCCCTTAATTGAGGCTCATGGGTACTAGCTCAGCATACTCAATAGCTTCTAAACGAGTTCTCACCATCTGCATAGAAAGAATGATATACAAGTTTAGAATACTTGGTATGAACAACACGCACTATAAGAAATCAAATTAGAGAAGGTTTCTAAAAAAATGTCCCATAGCCTCTCAAAGATTGATACGGACATCAACATATCGGTCTGTGGGACTCTATTAAACATCTTTACTCATAAGACCGGTAAACCTAGTGCTCTGATACCAATTTGTTACAACCAAGAACCTGAGATCATGATGACACCTACTTTTACCCAACCTTGATAGGTTGGCCTAACACAAAAGAAGAATAATTATAAAAAGAAGGTAAATAAATATGTAAAATGTGATAACAAAGGTAAATATCTAAAAAACAACTCAATATCTAAAACAAGTACAATTCCACACCCCAAAGGTCTAGTGTCATCAGTAGAGAGCACTCTAAAACCAACACAGGATAAGAATACATAAACTCTCTATATAAATGTAAAGTAAAGACATAAGGTAATGGATAAAGCTGGGCACAGACTCCGAAACGAAGAGCTCACCCTTACTTAAAAATTCTCAAACCACCTGAACTTACAATCCATGTGTCACACTCGAACTGGGATCTACTCTGAAAGGGTACAAAAAGTAGGAGTGAGTATGGTCCACTTGTACTCAATAGACATCATAGGCCGACCAAGAAAAGTAGATAACTAAACATAGAAAGGAAACTATGAGTAACACTTCCACCTACATACCAAAAAGTTCCCAATGAAGGCTCAAGTAGTGACAACTCCTAACAGTGTAAATAATACAACTACAATAATAGTATAAGAGTAACTAAACATAGATATACATAAAAGGAAGACTAAATTCACGATATCAATCACATAAGAGAGATACAAGTGATGCAATGTAAAGAAATAATAAGAATGCAATGTTCTAATGTCACCTCATATACACCTTATGAGCATAAGATTTCAGGAGAGGACTATGAGGGGTTCATAACCCATATACTATCACAATCTTATCAATCAACCTTATCGACATATCCCTTGGCTAAGACATTTCATAAAGTGTCTCATTTTATTTCAAAAAAGTATTATTTTATTGGTACTAGTTCTATGAATATGGATTAGTGAATGATGATGCATGCTCATAACAAGTTCAATAACGGATAATGAATCAACTCAACAATGGTATAAATGAGTTTAAGTCCCCTCAAATCTCAATAGATCGTAATACAAGCCCTCTCATGACAACACAATAGTAAAGAATCATGTGAGACATTAATAATATCAACACAAGCCCCCGTACGAGCACCACAATAATGAAAAATAATGCTTATACAAGACCAATACCATCCCTCACACATGCATCTCAATGATAATAATCTCTCAAATAAATTTTAAGATTCATGCAAGCCCCCATACGGGCAACACGATAACATATTAATCTCAAAAGATGAATACCACGATAAAATCCCCAACCCATAGCATACTTTACATGAATAGTTATCTACTAAGCCTAGTCTGAAGAAAGTTAATCCATAGCCTACCTCAAAAACCGAAACATGAACCTTGACCCCTCAACAAAAATTCTTCCTCTTTCGAATGGATTTAGAATGCTCATAATCTATATAAAAAAATAGATTATATACGATATTAAAAGTCTATTGATACTCATATTGGCATACTGTAATTTAGGGTCCAAAATCTCTTCAAAAAATTAACCCTAAAAATAAAAGGGTAAAACTGAAATTTTAATAAAGAATCATATTACCCATACGTTAAGGGTTCTAAGTATGAAAACCCATAAAAAATAAGTTTTAATCAAGCTTGAAATTACTGATAAAATATTTTCTCAGTTTACCGGGTAAAATCCAAAATTTCAAGTTTAAAATTCAAGTTTTGAAGAGGTTTTTGCCAGGTAATCAATGGGTAATGATTTAAATTAGGTTTAGAAGCTTACCTAAATAGGTTTGATGAAAAAGTCTCTTTGAAGTCGCCTATGCGGAGGCTTCAAGGTCTAAAGATTATGAAAATAGAGTTGGAGTCAAGAAAATAAGGCTTTTATCTAATGATCACCGCCTAGACAGTCAAATGATCCTCTACGTGATATCGCCTAAGGGTCTCGACTACTGCCTTTCCACACAGAAACTTCGCTTAGGTGGCCATTTAGCCTCTAAGGTGGCTAATCCATCGCTTAGGTGATGGTTACCAAACTGGTAAGCTTCCACCAAGGCAGTCATTTATCTGCCTAAATAGTTCCACCCAGATAACCAAAGGCCATCTTAAGTGGTTGCCCAGAAACTTTTACACTTCTAAAACAAGCAACAAAAAATAACTTTGAATGGACCCTCGGGATTCGATTGAGATCCAGTAAAAACAAACCAACAATGCTACTAGGCTAATTTTGATATTTCGAACTCAATATAACCATCTGATTTATCACAATAGGTCATCAACAAGCTAACCACCCAGCCTAGGATCCCTTTTAGGCTAAATTACTAGTTTCTTGACTAAATACTCAAAACTAAAAATAAAGTCTCAGAACCTGAACCAACCACACTACTATTACAAAATTGATATTCTGGATCTAATGGAACTGAAAAAATCACCATCTAATACTCGGATCACAACAATATTGACCAAAGTAAAATATATCACTTTAAAGGCTACTCAAAACTTCAAACTCACATAAATTACTCTCTAATGCTTAGGGGACCATGCCAACTATCTCCACAACTCATAAATGATATAAAACAACTACAGAGAGGGAAAAAATAGTCAAAATATATAGAATGCTAAAAATCACCATGAGGGTTGTTATAGGACCCATAGAGGGTTCACAATCCATATAATAATCATAATCTCAATATTCAATCTTGTCGAGACTTACCTCGGTCAATTTGTTTTATAAAGTGGTTAATTTTCTTTCACAAAGAATCCAAGTTCCATAGTAGTACCAATTCAATAAAAATGAGAGATGAATGAGTATGCATGATCATAGAAAAATCAATAATGCAAAATAATCAGCTCAACAATGGTATAAATAAACCCAAGTCACCCAATCTAAGTAAACCATGATACAAGCCCCCTTATGGTAACACAATATGAAATCAATCTAAAGTATTGAAGAAATTTCCTACAAGCCTCCAACACGTGCACCTCAATAGTAAAAGAACCAAATTAAACCCCAATGAAGTCAACACCATCCCCACTCGGGCATCACAATAATAATAAACTCTATCATTAATAATACAGTCAACACAAGCCCCCACTCGGGCATCACAAATTATAATAAGCTCTTTAATTAAAAATAAAGTCAACACAAGCCACCTCTCAGGCATCACGATGATAATAAACTCTCTAATCACTAATAAAGTCAATACAATCCCTCACGCAAGCATCATGATGATAATGATCAACACCAAATGATTTACACAATGAATTATACCAAACACATAGTATGCTTTACATGATAAGTTCTTTACCCAACTAAGTGTGAAGAAAGCTAAGCCATAACCTATCTCGGGGCAGCCTTGCAAGACTAAAAATACTCAACCCAAAACCTTCCCCTTACGAGAGGCCTCTAAATGTTCCAAATCTATATAAAAAGTAGCTTTTACAGGTAAATACGAGTTCATTGATACCTATATTGGCATATTTTAGTTATGAATCCAAAATCACCTTGAAAACCAACCCCAAAAATAAATGGATAAAACTGAAATTTTCGTATAAAATCACTTTACCTATAGTTTAAGGGTCTTAAGTCTAAAATTTTATCGAAAATGGAGTTGAAATCAAGTTAGAAATCATTGAAATATCACTTTTTCACATTACCGAGAAAACCCCAAAATTTCACGTTTAAAAACTATGTTTTGAAGATGATTTTGCCGTATAATGAATGGATAATGATCAAATACAAGTTTGGAAGCTTACCCAATTGAAAGATGATGAAATTCCCCTTTAGATTCCCTCAACAACGTGCTTCCAAACTTTGAAAATAATGAAAATAGGGTTTAAGGCCGAAAATAAGGCTTTTATACTATTCCAGTCAACAGTGCCTTGCGATCGCGACACTGTCTTGCAGTCACAACACTATCCTCATGATTGCGAGGGTTAATGTTGACTTACCCTTAAGTTGCTCTATGTGGTTGCAGGAATGGGCCACGTGATCGCAATGCATAAAAAATTTCCCTCCGTGATTGAGACACCCCTCATGCAATCATGATGAACAAAAATTCAGACTCTTTATGATCGAAACTGTAGCCACATGATCATGATGAGTAAATGTTTGGTGCACTAGCAGCTGTACACAAGCAATAGTCCAAGGTAAAATCTCTCCGTACTGACTCTCGATATTCATTCGGGACCCCATTGAAATAAACTAATAATGCATCTAAGCTAATTTTGACATTTCGGACTCAACAAGACCATCTTAATTACCAATGGAGGTCTTTATCAACAAGTTTCACCAAAAAACCACTTTAGTCCAATAGAACTAGTTTCTTACCCAAACGGTCAAAAATCATTATTGGGACTCGCAACCCTAACAAACCATGCTACTAACCCAAAATTAAAATTCCAGAACTGATGAAACTATCAAAATTTTCATCTGGCATTTGAATCTTCAAATTTTGACCAAAGTCAACTATATCAACTCAAAAGTTTTTCAAAGCCAAAAACTAGAATAAAATATTCCCGAATGCTTCCGGGACCATGTCGCCTATCTGCAACTCACAAATGCTCTACGACAATAACGTGGACGAGAAAAATGGTGAAAATATAGAAAATTCTAAAAATTACCACGAGGGTTGTTGCAGTTTTCCTAATCAACTAAATTATCGTAATTTTTGACATGTAGTTCTTCTTGGACTTATTTAAGGGATAATCTAGCTTGATTGATCTTCACGGTTTGCCTTTATAAATTCCTTGGATTTTAACTGCCTAAAACTTAAGTTTAAGGTCATTCACTATCAGCCAAACATTCTTCATCCTTCCTGTTATCTTATTTCTTGTCAAGCCTTCTTCCATAACTTATTTGAGTTTGGAGTGTTCTATCAAAATATTGAAAAATTTAAATGGGGTTTGGATGTGGGTCTTGGGGCTCCTCATTGGTATTAATATTGGAACCTAGTCATAGATATGGGGATTACCATAGATTAAATTCATATATCCATGGTAAATCATCCACTCATCACTGGCAACTACTCTATTGACTCTGCTATGGACTTTTTCATTCCCTTTTATATTTATTGACCATGTGTAGTATGCCCCTCTCTATGGAAATTCATTCAATAGAAAAATATCATAACATTCAATCTTTTTATTCAACTAGAGACACCAGTGATCCTGACTATTATCTGGGGTGTAAAGGGTTGCCTTGTAATTCCCTAAAGTTAGACAAGGTCTATTAATCAGAGGAAGTAGGTCTTTCAATTGATCCCATGGATGCTTATTTGCTAGATTATGTTGAATCCATACACCTGTAAGAAAAAAATGTATCCCTTATTGTTGCGGAGTGATCTAATAATGAATTAATTGAGAGGCTCTTGTTAAAGGTTTGATGGGGTAAGTTGTGGCATCCCATAAGGTCCACATTCTTATATTCCTTGCTTCCTGGTAGTTAGAAATTCTTTCATAACTAGAAGTTGAGCTTTTGTAGAAGTGAGGATATTAACTTTGTCTCATCCAATAATTTTCCCAATACCCCACTACAATAGCCCATTGCCTACTGTAGCAAACTCACTATAGTGAGAGTCTCATTGCTATAGTAGCTCATGTGTAATCTCGAGCTATGATTCATGGCTTTCTACACTCAAGGTTTGAATCCTATTCTTCTTGGTAGCTTGAGTCCTCGTATGAATTGGTGCAAAATACATATTTTCCCTGTGCTATGAAAGTACAAGAGAGATAATTTGATTTGTGCATAATACTCAAATCCACACTTACTTGTTTTGAAGGTCCTCGATAAAGAGGGGCCGAATATTAAGTGTAGTTTTGTTTAGTAAAGGTGAGTGGTGTGGGTCAGGTAAGAAATCCACAATAGTTGACTTGAGAGTAAGCATTAATGATGGTTAAACTACCAAATGAAGATAATGAGTATGCATAATCTTGATGATGTTGTGTCAGTAATCGTGTTAGTGGTTGATGAACTTATCAAGTGACCATAAGAGTAATGTCTTTTAAAATTTTTACCTATTCCTCCATATCAACTAGGTTCTTCTGGGGATGAATAGTTTGTAAATTGGTATCTGATGTAATAAATTATTCCATCGCTATTAAAACACTGCAAAAAAGGCTTAAGAAATTAAAAATTTTACCAATTTGAATTTGAGATTGGGATAACCATGCGTTATTGTTTAATAAACATTGAATAAATAGAGTTAAGAAATGGACCCGACATAACAATTTCCACTATATCGGTCCATCTCCCACTACAGTAAGCCCACTATAGCAAGATTTTGATCTCTGTAGAGAGGGACGTGAACCAAAAATTGAGATTAAAGTGGTATTTTAATTTCAGTTCTTATTCAAAAGAGGTTTTCTCTTAAAGATGCCCATAGGTTTATTCTAACCATAGAACATCAAGAATGGAGAGAAAAAGCTCTCAAGAAACACAATTTCATCTTCCACTTTATGGATTCTCATTCAAAAATTCTAAATCGAGAACAAAGAGCAAAGTTGCAAGCATCCTATGGCAGGAGGATGGCGTTGAGGTACGTTATGGTTTATGAGTAATAGACTTTGATTAATGAACCATATATACTATGTAGAATTGACGGGAGCAAGTATGATTAGGCCTTTGGCATGGTGTTCGGGTGGTAATATATAAAATAACATAAGAAGATCTAAAATGTGTGATAATATATTTATATATGAATTTCATGAGAAATAATATATTTATGTGAGATTTCTATGATGTGTTGCAATGTGAATAAGGTTAATATGGGTGATAGTAGAGAGATTATATGCCAAAGTAAGCTATAAATATGGATATTAATAACATTATGGGTTGATGGAAATTGTAGAATTGTTGAACCTTATTATGTGTGTGTTCTTGATAGTGTGTGCACTTCTGAGGGGATTATTTCTTGGGGTCTGAATGTGGAGTGGAAAATAGTGTCTTAACATAAATTCCTAGTGGTGAAACATGTCTAATGATAAATCAGAAGACTTAGTAAAAGTGAGTGAACTAAGGTTGGTGCGATACGTTGAAGGTTAATTTTTTTTTTGAATAGTGGATAATTAAGTTGTACTAAAAAATGTGATAAGTGTAGTTAATGATGTGTCCTACTACTTAAAAAGGGGATATAATGGTTCATGACATAATAGTTATTGCTAATAAATGGAAGGATACTTGAAAGTATTTATGTGAAGCTAGACTTAATTTAGTATCTTGTACAACAACATACCCAATATATTCCCACCAAGTGGGGTCTAGGGAGGGTAAGTGTACACAATCCATACCACTACCTCAGATAACATGTTGATTGGTCTTCAAACATAAGCTGTGATTGATTGATTGTTGAATTGACAATACTTTTATGCACAACCAATTAACTATTGATGCCTGTTGGAATGATTATTGATTATTAAAGTGCACTTGTAAGATTTTGTGTACCTGTTGTACTATCTTGAGAGATAGCAGATTGTGAGATAACATTATGATAGATTGAGAGAGAAAAGGTTATAGATGTATACCTCTCTATTGATGAGTGACTCATGTTCGATGTGAGCTTATGGATGAGCAATTTTACTATGGATCGGGTAGCACACTGGTATGGTCTTATTATTATAGATCAGGTACCATATTGGTATGATATTATTATAATGGATCAGATACCATACCTATACGATATTATTATTATAGATCGGGTACCACAACGATATGGTATTATTATGATGGATTAGGTAGTACATTGGTGCGGTATATGGACCCCAGTTTGTCCCCTCCAGGTCATGATTATTGGGTAAAAATAAGATCCTTTAGCATGTGTGTACAAATGGAGTGGCTATTGTGAGTTCTGATATGATTAGAGTGAGACAGATAAGGTATAGAGGTTATACAACAATGAATTCAATATGGACAAGATACAAACATTGTTATATGACTACTTATGATAGAATAGTTTTGTGATGACTTGATATGTCTATGTGATGACTTTTATCTCGTATGACTGCTTATGATAGCATGGATTTGTGATGACTTGATATATCTACTTGATGACTTATATATCATATGACTGCTTATAATATCATAGTTCTGTGATGACTTGATGTATCTACTTGATGACTTATAGGGCATATGACTGCCACTAAATGTATGGTTCTGTGATGACTTGAAGTGTCTACTTGACGACATATATGTTATTAATCATTAGCTTGATGCGCTTGGATAGTTTGTTATTACATGTTTTGTGGACTCCTGATTTCTCTTCTTGTTGGGGAACTTGATTTATGTGAATACATGATCAATTGGGTGATCAAGTTAGTAATTTATTCTTATCTTCTGAGATTAAATGTATGCATTATTGTGCCTTGTTGCTGGGTTGATTTGGGGTGTGGGTGAAGAAATTGTAATAGGTGATGCGTGACTTGAGAGTAACAAAATGAGAAAGATAAATGACTCTTTAGACTTATTGAGAAAGTGTTGTACGGGTATGGAATTATAATGTAAAGTGGTTGCATTAGATACTTGCTGACTTTTGTTGATTTATATTTGGTGTTGCATGAACTAATCTTTTTCGATCGATGATGCCTACCAGTATGTGTGATGTACTTATACTACTCTTGCAACATCCTTTTTGGAGTGTAAGTATGTTTCAAGTTTATTGAAGTTCCTTAGTTGACGCGGCGAGTATCCACCATTAACTTCTGCATATCTCTTTCCTCAGGTGGAAGTTGTGTCTTTAATTTCTTGTCCTTACTCTATATTAGAAGCTCTTGTATATGTCTAGACTAGTTCCTTAGCAATTGTTATAAATTCATTTAAGTTAAACGCTTGTAAAGATATTAAGGCTATTATTATGAGTATGCATTTAAACTAAATTGCTTATTAGATAATTGTTGTTTACAAGAATTTCCACATAATAAATTATTGGATGGTAAAGGGTTCTCCTATCTAGTTAGAATAGAATAAGTGCCCGTACGACCTGGTAATTTGAATCGTGACAGACAAATACAACAAAACATCAATGTAAGAATGTATATACTTTCAGTCATGGTTTTTCAAGTATTATGAAGGACTTTCTTTGCCTTGCACAAACTTTAACAAGAAAATAGTAAAAAAATTCCTAAGAATCTTCTAATCAATGTCTATCACAGTATGTGCCAGGCTGATGGAATTACATAAATATGTATAGGTAGGCTAGAGACTCTTATAAAAAAAACCTTAATCATAGGGACTCTATCATAAATGTGGTTGTCCTACAAATACATAATTAGTAGTTTCCTTCCATCCAAGAAACTTTCAAATATGTATAGCCAAAATTATCATCAGTGTAAATAACTTATTACCTAATACATGAGCCTCATAATTATCTCTGATAAGAATTTGTATTCTTACATTATCCCACTTGATTCACATATTTTAATCAGATAACTCTCTATGAGTGAAAATTACAATAATCATGTCATAGACTTTATTGAATCGATTAAATTATTATGCAACAATCACCTTAACTAGAATACATTACTACATGAATCATGGTTGTTATGCTCTTAAACAAAACACTTTCTTTCATGTATTACAATTTATAATATCCTCTAATAAAGTATTCAATAATTTTATGAATGAGCTTAATATAAGTCATTCAGAGACCAACTTTATTTATTCGATGATCACAACATAATAAATGAGAATCAAAATGTGCAATGTTATGTCTAATGAAAAAATGATAGGTATCTAGATAAAGTTTTGGATTAAAATTTAATACTAAACGAGTTACTAAGCCCCCATTTGAGTTATGTGATCCTTGAAAATACTATATGGTAAATTTTTAGTCATAGGATTAGCAATTATCAAACTCACATCTCGATTCTTGACATAGTCTCTAACCATCAAATATTTTATTTTGTTATGCTCACTTTGACTGTCACTTTTATTAATTTTTTATTAAAAAAAATACTTTAATTGAATTATTATAAACTATTCTCAATATTCTTGCAATGGAAGCAAAAATTTTAAGATCCTAAATGATATTCTTCAATCATGACACTTGTTATGTAGCTTCATAACATGCTATAAATTCAGTTTTTATTGTTAATATTTCAACAATGGTCTGTTTCACACTTCTCCAAATCATATCTCCTTTAGTATGAAAGAAACTGTATCCAGATGCAGATTTAACATTATCTTTGTATTCATTCAATTAATAGTCTCAATTTTCTTTTACCAAATAAAAGAGTCAGAATATATATATGTGATCTTTATTTCCTTTGTTCATTGCAAATATCTTGAAACTCTTTTACCAACAATTCTAAGATCAGAATTACTTTGATATCTATCAAACATCCTACTACAAAGGCAATATCAATGCATAAATAAGATCCCCAACAAGTGAAATATATAAAATTTCTCTCATTTATTCATGTTTCAATTCATGTTGTGGACATGATTCAATGATAATTTATCACCATTAATGATGAGTGCTGCTATAGGTGAACAATTCTTTTTTATATTTTTCTGAATTTTTTTAATATAGGGTTTTTGAGATAGTCCAAGCAATCTTTGATATTTGTTTCTATAAATTTCAATGTCAATGACATATGAGTCTCCATCCATATTCTTCATTTCAAAATTCTGCATAAGAAACTATTTTGTCTCATGCAACAATTTTAAATCACCACTAGCAAGTATAATATCATTCACATATAGGATTAAAAGAGTACATTTTCTTTCATTTATCTTAAGGTATATACATTGATTAATGTTGTTCTATGTAAGTCCAATGAAGAAACAATATTATGAAATTTAATAGCCATTAGTGAGAAATCTGTTTTAGTCCATAATTGGAATCTTGCAAATAAGGTGAGTTTTTGTCTTATCACAAGGTCCTTTAGGTTGACGCATGTAAACCTCCTTTACAATATCTTCATTTAATAAAGTCATTTTCAAATTCATTTGATGTAGCCCTACATCAAAATGAGGTACAAATATCATGATTGTTCTTATTGAATTCTTCTTTGGCACTAGAGAGAAGATTTTATGATACTAACATTTTTATTTTAAGTGAAGCTCTAAGTGACAAGTCTAGCTTTATGTCGTTCAATATTATCAGATGGTCTCTTTTATTCATATAAATTCATTTAATCTTATAGTAGAGGCTCCTTCTTAACATTCAATGAGATTTCAGATATATTTTTGACCATAGATTTCAATATTTCTTTCATGATATCATATCAAAGTGTGGAGTTTTCTCCACTAGTGACTTGTGAAAAGGCGCATGGATCATCTTTTATTTCAATGTCGTAATTTGACTTCTAGAGTTATACAACATAGTTACTAGAAATTATTAATTTATGATCTCTTGAGGATTTTCTTACTCCCACTAGTTCAGATGCTCCTTCAATGAGTTTAGATAAAATGAATTGTTCATCATACGTCTCCCTAAGCGGTGGTGGCTCTTTAACTTGTTGCTCTTCAAGTAATTCATGAGAATTTGTTTTGATCAACATTCAAGTTCCCTATTAAAGGTACCACATGCAATTTTCTTATTATTTCACCACTTAACTTGAATCACTCCACTTTCTTCCTATTCCTCAAAACATTTAGCTTATCTAACCTCAACAACTTTTGGAGAATGAGAAGGAAAATAGAGCCTAAATTCTTTAGAATTAATTGCATAGCCTATAAAGAAATTGTTTATTATTATTTTAGTCAACTCTTTAAAGTGTGGTTTATGTCTTCACCTCAGTTAGACATTCCCAAACGTGTAAATGGCTTAAACTAAGATATTATATTTTTTATAATTGAAAAGGCATCTTAGGTACAAATTTGGATGGAACCTATTAAATACATACAACAATTTTTAAGACTTTACTTCACAAGGATAAAAGTAAAGTTGATGTGATAATCATGCTTCTTACCATGTCCATTAATGTTTGATTCCTTCTTTCTACAACACCATTTTATTTTGGTATTCCTGACATGGTATATTGAGAAATTATATAATCATCATGAAGGAACTAATCAAATGGATTTAACTTATTTCTTATATGTGTGCCTATCATAATATTTTTTTTAATCCTATCAGACTTTACAATTTTGATTTGAGCTCTAGTCTATTTCTCTACTTTAATTTTGAAATTTTAAAAGCATCAAATGCTTCTGATTTGTGAAATAGAAAATAGAGATACAGGTATCTTGAATAACCTCAAATAAATAAGATAAAATATCTTTTACCATTTAAGCAAAGGGTAACAAATAGTCCACAAATATCTGTTAGTATGATTTCAAGCAATGCAAACTCTTTTTTGGCACCTTCAGTGGATTTGTTGGTAAACTTATTCTTTATGAAGTCCACAAAAGTTCCAAAATCATAAAAATCAAAAGCTTCTAGAACTTCTATAATGACTCAAAACGCCGTTATGGTGAGTTTGGGGGTAAAATTCTAGACTTAGACTTCCCTTAGATAAAATTTGTGAAATTCAGGGCTAGCTTACTTTAGAGTGTTGAGAGGTTTAGGAAAATCTAGTAATTATTTATGTATTGATCATGGGATTTGAGTTGAAAATGTGTTAGATGACGAGTTTGGAAAGCCATAAAAACTTTTGGTGCATGAAATGAGTTAGTAGAACTCCTGTTAAACGATTGACATGAAAAGGTTAGTACATGAAGTCAAAATTTGGGAAGTGTATTATGAAATGGACAGGGCCGGGAACAAGTCCTAAGTTACTGTTTTAGCACCACTTTAGCAAAAGGTTTGCCACTGTATTGGAATCGCTGTAGCGATATAGGGGTTGCCACAACAACTGTTTATTTTGGCTTGATTTTCGCTGCAGCTACAGGTGTATCATTGCAGCGACAAATCTATCGTTGTAGCGACGAACTCAGCAGTATTTCACCAGTTAAAATAGAAAGTAACATTTCCTTATTATTTCAGTTTTCGATTAAGGGTTGAGAGAAGATGATTTTCACTATTTATGGGGGTTTTCTATCTTTGTGGTAAGGTTTCTTTATCATTCAAACTTTTGATTACTCCATTAGATTCTTAGAATTGTAAATATCATAATCATGGTTGTAAATAGGGGTTTAACTCTAGGTTTATGAACTGGTGGGAATTGGTTGGGAATGTTTTAAATTCCATTATTATTCACTCTAGGTTGTTATAAATAACTTCCTAACATAGAATTCTTTATTGTAATCATGAAATACAGAGAATTCAATGAGATTAAAGGGTAGAAAGCCCTAGAATGATGAACTAGACTAAGTTCATGTGTTGAATTTAATTGGTTAAAGTTTATAATTGTCACGACCCAATTTCTCAGGTCCTGATGGAACCTACCAAAACCCACCAGTAGGTAAGCCAACCCATAGTCCGAAACAACGAGTAACAGATTATTAAGAAAAAAGAAGAACATAGTAGAAAATGAAACCAAGAAAGAAACTAATACAGAGAAGTAACCCCAAAACCTGGTGAAGTCATTACAAGAGCTTCTAACAAAACAAGAGTATAAGGTAAGCATAATACATATTTACTGAACTATCTCTGAAATGCAAAATAAAGATCAGTCCAACAACTGAGGGAGAACAAGAACAACGACAGACGTTAGGAGCTCACCCTAAATCTCTGATCCATAGCAGCTCCACAAAATACACATGTCAGCGGCGAGAACTTGTACTATGATCTGCAGGGTGCAAAAGTGTAGTATGAGTACCAAACACGAGGTACTCAGTAGGCATCGACCAACTAAGCTTCAAAGACAATACAAGTATAAATCACATGTAAAGCAGGAATATAAACTACAAAAACTATTTAAGAAATGAAACATGAAAATACTAATGGAAAAGTAAAGATAAACTACCGTACCCTACAAGTAATCCGGGATGAAGGTGCAATACCGTAAGTGACTAGTCAATATATAATAGTAGAATGAAGAAAGGGATATACCATATACAATAGTAGTATGCAAGAAGGAATTGATATACAATTAATAGCTAGAGAAGAGTGATACACTACCACGCTATGCAGATAACCAAATACGAAGGTACTACCCTGAGGGAAACTAGTCTAACACCACAAGGATGATAAACAATAAGGGAGTTAACGCTAGCATAATTAGGGTCTATAACCAAAGTATGAATAATCAAAAAAAAATCTAGCAATGATGAATCTTACCATAATAATAAGAAAAGGGATCAGAAACGTACCGACAACCTCGGGTTCCAATCCATAACTAGCCTGCCATGAACTATACAATAATAACTAAATAGTAATGTAATCAGCTAACCCGAACAACCAATAACCTAATCGGGCTCCCATAAGCCCAAAAGGCACAAGCAAACACTCAGCAAATAACAACCATAACTTGCACCTATACAGCCCCCCATAAGACTGATAGTTACAAACGCTAAATAATTATACTGGTGATAGGCAATGCACCTGAATCAATGAATGAAATACAAATCAATACTACCATACCGACTGAGTACCAAACCATACCAAGTATATACACCTCTTTCAGCTTGCCCGCTCGTAAGGTAGGACCTATGAATATCACCCCTTTCAGTACGTGGTCCCCAGATAGAGGAATCCATATGGGAATCAGGATATCCATATATACTGTCTGGTCCCGGAATAGGAATTTTATTAACCATCATAACCAATCTACTCCATCCATAACCGAAGAGAAATAAAAGTATAAAAGGGTGTGCTCAGACTTAAATCGATGTTAAGTAAGTACAAGCCTATAAATCCATTGCCTGAGATCGAATCCAAGACTAAAATGGTATAAAAATATTAAAAGGGTTGGAGTCTTCCTCGACCAAAGTAAGTCAATAGTGAGTAAGAGAGTGGATTAGAAATGGACCAGAATCAGCCTCGGTCTAAGTTTCCAAAGTAGTATGTTTCGTTTAAAAACTCATAAGTCATTAATGAAGGTAGAATGACTTTTGCTCAAAGAATCAGTTTTAAAGTTAAAAAGTGGGAATAAATTTCTTTTTTGAAAATAGCAGAAAACCAAGATTCTAACAAAAATTGTACCACTAAAAAAGCATAAATACGTCTAGATGTATGCATGCCATCACCCGTATCCAAATAATACAAATGTAAGTGTCTAAGAAATAAATCACGTCCTTTCAAAGAGAAGAATACTAACCTGGTGTCCAACTGGTATCATAACCACGGCCTCAAACCCAATAATATATATATAAATTAACAGGATAGCAGCACTATAATTTGGGAAACTACGGTAAACAAGGGCATAAAGTTACTAGAAGGATCTAATCGAGGGGATACCATCTAATTCACTGAGTAATATGTTAAGTCTTATACTAAAGGATCCTTCATGGCAATCTATGGTTAAACAAGTCTATAATCAGGTGTAATAGAATCCAACAATTATAACGGGTATTCTAGGCTAAGGCTCGAGTTACATTTTCCTCCAAAATCCCCTAAACAGGTCAAGTCATCATAAAACTAGGTATAAACCTATCCTATAATACCTACCTAGCATGCGATCTATACAATACATAATCTCATAGAAAAGAGTAGACCGTAGCTTACCTGGTAGCCGAACTTCAGTCTTGAACCATCCACAAACTGCTCATCTTTGCTCCACGATCTCCAAAATAACGTCGCACTATTAAAATAATAATCCATACTTTAATATGAGTAAAACAATGCTCATATAAAAATAATAAACTCCAGGCCAAAATTCAGATCTAAAATGGGCTCGTGGGATCCACACATGAAATCTCAAAATTGGACCCGACTTTATGTCCCTCATGACTTAAGGAACATGTGCCCAAATTTGGGCACAATATGAGCTCGATAACCCACTCAAATAAGCCTCAACATTAAGGAAAAATGAGAGCTTTAATAGAGAAATCAAGAGGAAAGAAGCTTAGAACTTACAAGATTCAGACGAGATGAAAACCACCTTGATGTTCCCGCACCATCCTTAAATGAATATTTCCCAGCTATTTCTTGAGCTCAAAAGGCATCCCAAGAGATTTGGAATTGGTTAAAATGGAATTGGGGTCGAGGAGGGAACACATATAAAAAACATCAGCTCCATCGCCTAGGCTCATTTTGGTCTCCAAGGCTCCAACTGGTGTAGCACAGGTGTCCATAATCTACCAGCCCATCCATCACATCGACGCCACTCTTGGTCACTTGGGTGACCTCTCCTAGGTGCCAAGATGGTCATTAGGGTGATTGCACCAGAAAACCAACAATGCTCAAACTTTATTTGGGTGCTCCGAGCCCATCCAAAATCCCGTGGATGCAAAGAACTATACACCCCATCAAAAACGGTATTCTAGACTTAACAAAATTGATGAAATTCCCATTGGAGGTTGTTTCAACAAAATATTGGCCCCAAACCCAATGTGTAGTTTTAACCAACTTCCGACCAATAGCCCAAAATGAGTTTGAAAGTCTCAGGACCCGGACCAAGGGTCCCCTAGCCTAAAATCCATGTTTTAGAGCTAACGGTGCTATTGGAATTTTCATCTGAGGCCATTTACTATGATTTTTGGTTCGAGACAAATTTCTCAACTTTAAAAGCTCCAAAATAAGGAAATGGGCTTAAAACCCAAACGAACTGCCAAAAAACTGAACTGATGTTCCCGACAAGTCATAAATGACTTGTAGATGCTATGGGAAGTCACAAAACACCAAAAATGCATGGAAACTAAGAAAATGACCAAGAGGTCATTATAATAATTCCTAAAAGTGGGAAATGTTGTATTAAATCATCCTGATTTATTGTTTATAGACTAAGAACGAGCAAAATTTCAAAGAAAAGATAAGACTTTGGCCAGGTAGTGCTTTAATATGAGGATACAAGGTAGGTTATGCTTTAAATGTAGTTGTAGACTTGATTTGATTCTATGCTTATATGTGAGTTGAATGATTGTGATTACCTTCGAGCATGCTTGTAATTATTTTTTGGGAAACTTTATAACTAAGTTGAAATGATTAAATTAAAGGTTAAAGGGTTGATGATTATATTATTAACTAAAATATTGATGTTATTATCTATTGAGCATGTTGTTGAGGTTTTCACCTATTGTGATAATATTGGGATCGGGTGTCACGTCGACACAGACTCACATTGGGATTGGGTATGTAATAACCCAAATCATTGTTATGCTGGAATATAGAGTAGAACCTTCATTTCATCTTTCATTAGACAAAAAATTGAAAATTCAGGGTTGGCTTAGTCTTAGGTGAATTTGAGTGTGTTGGAAAATTTGGTAGTTATTAGAATGTTTGTTGGTAGTTTTGATTTGATTTTGTGTTAGAGGATGAGTTTAGGAAGTTGTTGCAACTTTTGGAGTGTAAAACGGATTAGTAGAACTCCAATTATAGTGATTATCGTGAAAGAATTAGTTCATAATGTAAAATTTTGAGAAGTGTGTTGTGAAATATCCCGAACTAGGACCAAGTTCAGAGTTATCAGTTTAGGCTCACTGCAGCGACGGAAGTACCGCAACAGTGGTAGAATCATCGCCTCAGTGGTAGCCCCATTTGTCATAGGAACCGCTGCAACAACAGATCCTCCGTTGCAGCGGTGTCACTGCAGTTATGACCATACAACTATAGTGGCCAATACGTGGTATATTTAGTTTTAAAATTTAGAAACCTATTTTTCATTCCCGTTTTTCTAAAAACATCCAAGAGCTTAGCAGAAGGCAATTTTCTTTAGTTTTTGGGATTTTTCATCTTTGAGTAAGATTTTTTTACACTCCAAAGTTAAATTACTCTTTTAAATTCATAGAAATTATGAGAATCATAATCATGTTGAAAATTAGATGTTAGCACTAAATTATGAACGGGTAGGAATTACTCAGGATTTAGCTTATTATCAATTATTGATGAACCTAGGGTGTTAGAAAATACTTTCTATGGTAGAAGTCTTGATTGTAATGTTGAAATAGGTAGAATTCAAGAGTTTAAAGGGTAAAAAACCCTAAGATGATGAACTAGGGCAAATTCTTGGGTCAACTTTATAAATGTGAGTTCCTAATAATTTGGAAGGGTGAAATATTGTGTTAAGAATTGTGTGATTATTGTTAATAGATCAAGAATGGGCTGATATTGAAAGGAAGGGCAAGTTTGTGGCAATTTAATAGTTACAAGCAAGGAATGAAGGTAGGTTATGGTTTAATTATAGTAAAGACTTGTTTGACTCTTTGCTTATATATAAGTTGGGTGTTTGTGATTTACTTTCGGACATTACTTGTGATTATTGACTGTATCATGCCTTGAACATATGGATTTTTGAATGGTATTGAGATGATATATGGATCGAGTTTCACTTCAACATTGTTATATGGATTGGTGTCATACGATACTGTTATTGGATCGGTTACCATCCCGGTACTAGTACATGGATTAAGCTCATCCCCTGTAGGTCATATCTGAGGTTGACTCTAGTATGTGTGTACATCTTGCATCTATGCAATCATCATTTCATTTGCATATATATTGAGGTGATCCTTGTTGAAGAATCTGCCTAAATGTATTTGATGTACTTGTATACTTGTATTTCTGATGAGATGAAGTTTTATGACTATATTTGGTTATCAATTAATTGTAAGTTGTGTTTTGGTCACTGCTATTTGCATTTAACTTACCTATTTGTATGGTGTTGAATTGAGTCGGCCGATGATGCCTACCAGTACTTAGTTGTTGTACTGATACTACTTGTACACTTTTTTACTTTTTTTTTTATTGAGTGCAGAGCGTGTTCCAGCGTTTGAAGAGACCTTCATTTTAGCTTGTGATTCAAACTTCTATTCAAGGGTCAACACCATGTCCAGAAAGCCATTGGATCATTTTCATATTGTTTATGTCCTTTTTTCAAGACTAAGACATTTCTTTATTTAGTATTGGGTTATATTTTAGACTTGGCTTTTGGATACTATTTAGATGTTCTTGTACGGTGACCTTTAGGTCACGTGGGTTGTAATAATTAGAGATACTTCCGCACTTTAGTTCATTTATGAATATTAATTTACTAGTAAACTTGGTTGATTAATATTGTGTTTTAGTGAATTAATGTTATGTATTTAATGAAAGTGACTTGTGAAGGTCTGATTTAGTTGGATAAGGGTTGGGTTAGTTAGTTCTCCTACCGTAAAGTTAGGGTGGGTGCCACTCATGACCAATTGGGTCGTGACAAAGATGGTATCAGAGCACTGGGCTCATTGATCTCTTCGCACAAGAACAAGTCTAGTAGAGTCTTGTGGAACGGTACGAAGACGTCTGTACTTTTCTTTAAGAGGCTACAAGGCTTTAGGAAACAATTTTCATTTCTTTCTTCCTTTTGTGCTAGTATTTGATTCCAATTGGTATCTGGTGATTCAAATTGGTACCTAACCTCCTTAACTATTGTTTTTTAGATGGTTTATACTCATTCTACCAGAGTATTAGCAGTCGAAGCAGCAACACCAGCACCCCCTGTTGTGGCCACGGTTCAAGGCAGTACTTAAGTTAGAGGCAGGGCTAGAAGGGGAGGATGAGGGGAAAAACCTGTTAAGAGTGGAGATCGGGAAGCTAGAGGATCGGCTGTGAAGAGATCACCATCCCCTCCCTTACAACAGGATGCTCTGGATTTGGTTTAAAATGAGGTGGTAATAGTTGAGAATGAGAAGGGTTGTTTCCTGAAAATGTGGTACCAGGGCAGAATGGGGTAGCTCAGGCACCTATATCTACTGAATTGATTCAGCAAGTGTTGGGGTTTTTGAGTAGTTTGACCAGCACTAAATGCATTTCCCTCCCCAGCTTTGCAGCATGCTGCTACTGTAGAGCCCCATATGGATGAGATCTCTGAAATAGGAGTGTTTCCTCGATAGGTATTGGGATCGATGATAACTGATGATGATCATGGACTTCTCTGTAAGTTTATGAATATGAGACCTCCAGTGTTTCAGGGTAAGGAGTCAGAGGATGCATTTGAGTTATTGATTGGCTTTTGTGAGTAGTTACATAATATGGGACTTTTGAATAGGTATGGTGTGGAGTTTGTGACATTTAGTTACAGGCGGAGGCCAAGCAATGGTTAAGGTCTTTTGTAGTGTAGGGCTGGTTTACCTCAACATACTTGGTCCTAGTTTTAGAATGTGTTCCTTGAGAAGTATGTTCCTTATACCTATCGAGATCAGCAGAGGGATGAGTTCCCGAAACTTAAGCAGGTCATTTTTTCTGTGGCGGCCTATGAGGTCAAGTTTCATGCTTTGTCTCGCTATGCACTTTAGTTGATTACTTCAGAGGAGGAGAGAATCAGTTATTTTGTGAAAGGTCTGAACTCAAAACTTTAGGTTCCTGCACTGTCAGTGGATGCATTCGGATAGACTTTTTAGAAAGTGGTTGAATTCGCGAAGAAGGTGGAAGGGATTAAGAAGCAAGGAGAGGTGAAGGCATAAGAAAATAAGGTCCAAAAATGGGTCAATTCAGTGGTACTTATTCGAGGGCTTCTGGTTCACAGGGTTACTGTTCTCAGCCATTTCATTCGGCTATTCCTATGTCAACAGGAGGCCCGTCAGTGGTCAGTTACAAGCCATCTTGGGCAGATCATTAAACACCATCAGCATCTTCCGTTGAGTAGCCTACATTGGACATTAGATGTCATGAGTGTGGGGCATTGGGCCATATTCAGAGGTAGGACAGTTGACTCAGCAGCCAACTTCTAGTGCTTTAGTTCCAACAGGTCGTGGTGGTAGAGGATTGTCACAACCCAAACCCATCGTGAGTGGCACCTACACTAACTCTCCGGTAGGAGAACCAACTAAGTCAAACCATCAACCTAACACTTAGCCAAAAAAAGGCAATTAAACCATTCTCATTAGCAAAACCAATATTCAATATCTTAAATGAAGAGTATCAATAAAAATATATGGAATAAACCTAGGACCTGAAAGTCATCGTACCAAAAGTCTAATAATTGTCAAAAGGGGATGCAACCCAAAAAACTAAAGTAATATCTAAGTCTGAATAATGAACTAGAAAAAATAAGTGAAGAACTCATAGTAACCCGAAAGATGCAGCTCACCCTTGAGTTAGAATGTTGTCTAAATCACAGCTGAGGTCTTAGAACAGTTGCTGAAATATGCTCTGTAATCAACAAAAAGAAGAACACGTGTAGTATCAACATACAAAAAACAACGGTGTGCTGATAAGGTAATCGGCCAAATAAGACTCCAAGTCAACAACCATATAAACCATGTCTCAGTTACACAAGTAATAGACAACATAGAGTTATGTCGCAATTGTAATTAACCCGGACTACTCAAGGATCCACAAGAAACAACAATAACAACAATTATGATGCATTCAGTTTACATAAGAAACCACTTTAGCAATTTAGCACATAAAGCGGGTTAACTCAAGGAACCAACATAATAATGACAACACTAAAGCCCGATTCATGGAAGGAACCAATAAAATCAAGAAAACACATAATCCCCGATTCACTCAAGGAACCGTCACACTCACTTGTACTTTGTACATATATGCTAAGGGTCTTATAATCGCCCTCTAGTCATGACCTGCAAGAAATGAACTCTTGTCTATGTACCAAAATCCCAGATATCAAGTTATTGCCAACCTTATAACAAACAATCCTGCAGAGATGTCCAAATACCGGATATTCCATAATAATGACAGATATAACAAACAATCACACAATCACAACCACTATGATAACAAAAACAACACTTGTAAAAACTCACAAGCTTTCATATAATTTCATTGCATGCGATTAACACTTAGGATATCAAAACGTCATTCACTTTCCTTGAAAATGCATTGTACATTCACTACTAAGGAATAGTTATCATGCACACATAACACAAATTGGGTTTTAACTACATTAAATCCATCACCTATATCAATCCAAGCTTGCACCACTCTATTAAATTTGAGCCTTGAATTTTTGTGCAATTTTTGCTTGGTTGTGGTCTAAAATAGAAATATAACACATAATCAAACAAATGACCTACAATATCGAGGATTATAACCTAATTCCAAACCCCAAGGCCAAATTCATGATCATTTCACCTATTCTAGGATTTTCCTACCATAAATTCACCTTAATGCTGGTCACAACAGTGAATTATGTTCAAGCAAGAGTAAATAATCAATCTTTAACTAAAGCCCAAAGGTTTTACACCCAATTTACCCCCTTGCACTAGAAAATTCAGCTAGGTCAAGTTAAACCTTTTCCAAGGCCAAAAACTAGTGATTCTAAGATTAAGGAATCAAAAAGTAGTTAATGGGGATAAATAACTTGCCTTTACAAAGAATTTTGGTGGAAAATAGACGAAAATTGCCCCAAATCGCCTGAGCCCTCCCCAAAAGTGTTTAGAAATAATAAACTATTTTTAGATAAATTTCTAAATAAACAACGATTTACCTCGCTATAGCGACCTGATCCGCTATAGAGAAATTGCTATTGTAGATTCTGCCCGCTATAGCGGGATTGACCACCTTTGACTTCCCCTATAGGGGGAATTTCCCTGCTTTAGCGGTAGCCCCATAGCAGCCTGCCACTCGAATTCACTTCCAAAAAATCCTATGGGTTCCTTATCGCCTTAGCTAACATAAAATCATACTAAACCTTATTACCTTCACCTAATCCATTCCCGGATTTCCCTAGACCATACATCACTCGAATTTCATCCAAGACTAGCCTAGCCTAAATTTTTTTTACTTTCAATTCGGGGAAAACTTATCCTAAATTTTTGTACGATTGACTCACTCGTAACGATGGAAAAGGTCATTATAACATATACCTATTTACCCATCGTTCGTCCCCGAATGATCAACTAAGGAAAAATGAGCCAAATCAAGAAAAGAAAAAGTACCGGTATGCTCAAACAAGTGAGGTTAGTTGTCCCGCATGTGCTTCTCGATTTCCCAAGTGGCTTCTTCACCTAAACGATGCTTCCGATGTACCTTTACCAATCAAATCTAGTTTTGTCCTTAACTTCCAACCATCCCGATAAAGAATGGCAACCGGTTCCTCTTCATAAGTAAGATCCTTATCCAATAAAACTGAATCCCACTTGATGAAGTAATCTTTTGTCACACCCCGAATCCTATCGGGATGGATTGGCACCCGTAGTCGATAAGGCCCGAGAGAACCAGACTGTACTTATGTTGTCATGCCATCAGAAACACCCTTATCACGTAGGAGCTTATAATGCTAACAACGAAATTCATGGAACATGTGACATATATACATATATAAAACTTCGTCGTTGAGGCCATCAAGTCAAAAATGACATGTACCTTTTACATTTATACACCCACATCCGTCTACAAAAGCCTCTAACAGATACATTACCAAAACTAACTGAAAGTCGGGACAAGTCCCCGCTTTATACAACATGTACAACACCAAACCATATGTACATCTGTGACTCAGAGAAGCCCTGAACTAACTGGAGCTCACCAATGATCTGCAGACAACCGACAACCTACTGTGGGGGCCTACTAGTACCTGCGCCTGCAGCAAGTAAGGTAAGTCCCACAAGGGACGTCAGTACGAAGAATATACTGAGTATGCAAGGCTCAAATGAAACTGTATTATATGTAAATATGTAAATGAAATCAAATTCAAATGCATAATCAATATGGATAAGTCACTGTTCTGTACTTTGGAGACCATGTATATTGCTTTCATTACTTTCTTTGTTTCTTTGCTTCTTTGATTATTCATCTTTTCCTGTGACCTGTGATACCCGGGCCCCGACTGAACAGTGGGTTTTAACATAACATGATGTTATGTTGGGATCGGCTCGAGCTAGGCTTATGCCCCTAGAGCTGCCACCCTATGAATCAATATAGATCGGGATCAACTCGAGCTAGGTTATGACCTCTAGAGCTGCCACCCATGCCAACATATAAGGTTCGGCTCGAGCTAGGTTATTACCTATAGAGCTACCCCCTGTCAGGATCGGTCCGAGCTAGGCTTATGCCTCTAGGACTGCCCCCTGATCCAACAATCTTGGGACCAGCTTGAGCTAGACATTTCGGCCCCAAAGCTACCACCCATACTTGATCATTAACCACGTATGCATTACTTCATTCATTACTTTGAGATTGATATATTGGTAGTCATAAATTTACTTGAAGCTTTGGTTCATTAACCAATGAGTGAGAGACATGTGAACAAACATTGTTGGAAACATAACACTATTGGAACCATTGGACAATAATCAAATGAACAAGATATATGAGTATAACCACTATTGGAACTTTGGAACACGACCTTATTCGGCTTTTGGAACATTATCAATGAATATGAGACATGTGATTCACAATTGATCAATGAATAAGAAATATGTGATAATAACCATTGGTAACCGGGAATAGGATACCTTAGCACATTTCGAAATAGGATAAGTGTAACGTCAATGTGAATTCTATAGGCTACAAAAAGATACAGACAAAGTAAACTTACATACCTTCACTTCCAAGTATGAATACACAAGCCTATGTATGAACACAATAGTCCAGCTTCTTCCTTACGTCTTACTCTACAATACAAGTACATATCAGAGCTTACAATAGAAATTAGTTACTATATAGGCGTACAAGACGAAAATGAACTATATGACTGCCGTATAACATCATGTCACACCTTACAATACAATTCACTGCATTTTCATATCAACTACACCATAACATTACACACATTGACCAAGAGATCATACATCAATAGCATTTCACACCACACTTACCCTTTATGCTTTTCTGTTTATCATTCCGTCACAATTACTCCATCATAACAATATATGAACAACCATACAGACTTAATATAGTCTAACACACCTCCATACGACACTTTAAAGTCATTAAAATGACATCACAAGTTGATAATTACATCCAAAAAGGGTATAGGGGCCTTCGGGGACCTATACGATACGAAAACATACAAAACCAAACCTGGGTCTGACCTGTGAAGCCAACTATGACGGAAGGTGGATGAGGTGCGCCATCAGGTGGCTTGTGGAAGATGCCAGTAGCACTTGCGTTGGCATCTGTGCCCGCAGGTGCCCTCGTTTGCGGGGGCGGATGCCCGTTTTGGTCCGAAATGGTCTCTTTTGGGTATTTTAATGCCATGAATGGTCCATGATAATAACCAAACTTATTTTGACATATTTTTTATCACCTTGAACACCAAAAATCATCCATGGTCTCACAACACACATAACAACACCCTAAAACTACAATTCACGGTCAATACGTCACCAAATCCATAACCAATTTCACAATAACAATTCCGACCATTACACACAAGGATAAAACAAAGTAAGACTATAATAAAATCTTACATGTCAATATTTACTCCATAAAGTTCACTTCCTTCAATACCACAAGTACATATTCAAGTTTACAAGGCAAAACCATCCTCCAATTTTGCAACATGTAACATTTTGCACATTGTGAACTTCTCAATACTCCACCAACATAAACAACACAATATAAACCATCTCTCATGCATAAAATATACTAAAACATCATAAGAAACACTTACCAAGTCTTACAAGTTGATGATCTTGTCCACAAAGAGATGAGAGCTTAGGGTTTGTCTATTGAGAGAAAAATGTGGAAAAAAATTTTAGAAAAGGGCATGTGTGTTCTTATGAAATAAAATCTGATTTTTGGGATTATATAGTCCCTTTATAATTATACTCATACACACACTTGGTCAATGAAAGAGTTGGGCAAGAATGGGTCAAATTCCCATATTGGGCCATGTCTTCCTTATAATTTTGGGCTTCATTTAGGGCCCAATTGTACAAGACTTATTAATGACCACAATTTAATACATAATTCACCAAATCTCTCATGTTTCCATTTTTCCATAAATGTTATGGTACTCTGGTAGACTCAAAAACGTACGGGGTGTTACATTCTTCCCCCCTTAGAAACATTCGTCCCCGAATGTTAGGGTTATTATTCAAGATCAACAATTACATGTCTAGGAGCATTCTTCATGTCATCATATAGATATACACTTAAAGCTTATAAATAATTACTTGTTATTCTTCCTTTTGGAACAAATGAGGGTACTTGGATTTTATCATTTCTTCAGCTTCCCATGTGACCTCTTCTATTTGCTGATTTCTCCAAAGTACCTTTACGGATGCTATATTTTTATTTCTCAACCTCTTCACTTGTCTATCTACAATGGCAATATGTACCTCCTCATAGGTAAGATCCTCCGTAACTTGGACATCTTTAATTGGAACAATACGAGATAGATCTCCTATGCATCTTCGAAGCATCGAAACATGAAATACCGGGTAGACTGAGGAAAGTTCTTGGGGTAGTGCCAACTCATAAGCAACCTGCCCAAATCTTATAATAATTTCATAGGGGCCTATATAACATGGACTCAATTTCCCTTTCTTTCTGAACCGCATTACCCCTTTCATCGGTGATACCTTCAGAAATACCCAATCACTTATGGCAAACTCAAGTCCTCTTCTTCTAACATTGGCATATGACTTGTGTCGACTCTGGGCCATTTTTAATCATTGTTGAATAACTTTAACTTTCTCCATAGCCTGATGAACAAGATCTGGCCCAAGTAAAGCAGTTTCACCCGCTTCAAACCATCCAATTGGTGATCTACATTTCCTTCCATACAAAGCTTCATAAGGTACAATCTTAATACTTGAATGATAGCTATTGTTGTAAGCAAATTCAATAAGAGGCAAATGGTCATCCTAACTGCCCTGAAAATCTAACGTGCATGTTCGTAGCATATCTTCAAGTGTCTGAATAGTATGTTATGCTTGACCATCAGTCTGAGGGTGGAAATCCGTACTTAAGTTCACCTGTGTGCCCAAACTCTGCTGAAAAGATCTCCAAAAGTGCACTGTGAACTGTGCTCCTCTGTCTGATATAATGGAAAGTGGAATACCATGCAATCGTACTATCTCTTTCACATACAACTTCGCATACTCTTCAGCTGTATAGGTGGTCCTGACTGGTAGGAAGTGCACTGACTTGGTAATCCTATACACTATAACCCATATAGAATCATATTTCCGCAGTGTACGAGGAAAACCTGTGATGAAGTCCATATTAATCATATCCCACTTCCAGACTGGAAGATTGATACATTACATGTAACCTCCTGATTTCTGATGCTGTACCTTTACTTGTTGACAATTTGGGCATTGACCAACAAATTCTGCAATATTCTTCTTCATATTTCCCCACCAATACACTTCTTTTAAATCATGATACATTTTAATAGCACTCGGATGAATAGAATAGCGCGAATGATACGCCTCTGTCATAATTCATTTCTGCAGCTCATCTATATCTGGAACGCATACTCTACCTTGGCATTGGAACACCCCTTCTTGTGTCAGATCAAATGCCTTTGTCAAATTTTGTTGTACATTTTCCTTTAGCTGCAACAACATAGGATTTGCAAACTGCTTCTCTTTCACCTCAGCTATTAGTAAAGATTCAGCCGCATTTTGTACAATAACTCCTTCATCTGAGGATTCAAGAAGACGAACCCCCAAGCTGGCTAATTGATGTAGGTCTTTGATTATCTCTTTCTTTTCCGTCAATTGGCCACTAGTGCTTTCTACTACCTTGCGGCTCAATGCATCCGCTACTACATTTGCTTTTCCTGGATGATAAAGAATATCAATATCATAATCTTTTAAGAGCTCTAACCAGCTTCGTTGCCTCAAATTGAGTTCCTTCTGCTTAAAGATATATTGTAAACTTTGTGATCCGTATAGATATCAACATGAACTCCATACAAATAATGACGCCATATCTTTAAAGCAAAGACCACCGCTACTAATTCTAAATCATGTGTGGGATAATTTTTCTCAAGTGTCCGCAACTTCCGTGAGGCATATGCTATGACATTACCGTTCTGCATCAATACACATCCGAGGCCAACCCCGGAAGCATCACAATACACTGCATAACCTTCGGTGCCTTCAAGAAGTACTAAAACTGGTGTGGAGGTTAATTTATCTTTCAACTCTTGGAAGCTTTTCTCACAAGCATCATTCCACTGAAATTTAACTGCCTTATGTGTAAGCTTTGTTAACGGTGCAACAATAGAGGAAAAACCTTCCACAAATCTTTGGTAATAACCTTCTAGTCCAAGAAAACTATGGATTTTTGTAGGTATCGTAGGTCTTGGCCAATTTTTCACTGCTTCAATCTTCTGTGTATCAACCTGTATCCCTTCATCTGACACCATATGACCCAAGAATGCAACTAATTTTAACCAGAACTCACACTTAGAGAACTTGGCATACAATTTACACTCACGGAGAATCTGCAACACCTGCCATAAATGATTAGAATGGTCCTCTGGTGATCTTGAATAAACTAGGATGTCATCTATAAATACTGTGACAAACATATCTAGAAATGGCTTAAACACCCTGTTCATCAAATCCATGAACACAACTGGTGCATTTGTTAGTCCAAATGACATAAGTAAAAATTCATAATGGCCATACCGTGTTCGAAAATCTGTCTTGGGTACATCTTCTTCTCTAACTCTGACTTGATGGTAACCCTACCTCAAGTCAATCTTTGAAAAACAATTGGCACCCTGTAACTGATCAAACAAATCATCAATTCGAGGGATGGGATATTTGTTCTTGATCGTTACCTTATTTAATTGCCGATAGTCGATGCACATTCTCAACGTACCCTCTTTCTTCTGTACAAATAATATCGGTGCACCCCATGGTGACATACTCGGCCTGATGAAGCCTTTGTCCAGCAAATCTTTCAATTGCTCTTTCAATTCACGCAATTCTGCTGGAGCCATTCTATATGGAGGAATAGAAATAGGCTGAGTTCCTGGAATCACATCAATGCCAAATTCTACCTCCTTTTCTGGGGGTAAGCCTGGAAGATCCTCTGGAAATACATACAGAAATTCATTGACCACTGGAACCGACTGCGGAGTTAGTGGTTCCACTTCAGTATCTTTCACCCATACTAAATGACATATGTAACCCTTAGCAATAATTTTCCTGGCTTTCAGATAGGAAATGAATCTTCCTCGTGGTTCCCCTACATTACCCTTCCATTCAAGAACATTCATTTTTGGGAAATGAAAATGTACCTTCTTGGCCCAGCAATCTACCGTGGCATAACAAGAAGCCAACCAATCCATCCCCATTATCATATCAAAATCTACGATGTCTAGCTCAATGAGATCGACCAATGTATCATGACCACACATAGTTACCATACAATTTCGATATATTCTTTATACAACAATACATTCCCCCACCGGTGTAGACACTTCAATTGATTTAATCAAAAATTCTGGTGCCTTTGTAAATTTCGCAGTAATCAATGGAGTAACATAGGACAATGTAGAACCGGGGTTAATCAATGCATATACATTATATAAGAATATGGATAGTGTACCTGTGACGATATCAGTAGAAGCCTCTGAATTTTGTCGGTCCACCAAAGTATAAGTGCGATTCTGGACCCCACTAGTACTGGCTGCTATTCTGGCACCCCTACCTCGACCAACAGACTGCACATCTCGGCCCAAAGAAGGATCCGATGCTGATGATGCAAAGGCCGATCCTGCCGGTCGTGCTATACCACCCATGCTCCTCTGGGGACACTCGTTCATCATGTGTCCCATCATACCGCACCAGAAACAAGCATTTGTCCCCACTCAGTATGTACCTGCATGAATATGCCCGCAGTGCTGACACTGCTGATGAGGAAAACCTGTTGTCTGTGATCTGTGAACTCCACTACTCTGCCCAGCTGTACCACCCCTAGACCCTCGAAATTGAGAGTGAGCACCTGCTGTAGAATATGAGAACGATGGTCTAGGTGGTCTAGGAAACAAACGAGGCGTAGATCCTCCTTGGGACATTGCAGATGATCCCATAGGTCTAGCCCTTTTGGACTGTCCCCTGTCAAATTCATGTGCCCTTCTTCTCTGTCTTTGATCATCCATTTTCTGGGCGAAGGCCTGAATTCTCGCTATATCCATATCCTTGTTCAAGGCACCAATGGTGCAATCCCTTACCATATATGGATCTAATCTGTCCACGTATTGATGGAATCTATCTGTCATCGTAGCCACCACATTTGGAGCATATCGAGCCAAGGAATTAAATTGCAAACTATATTCTCTGACACTTAAATTTCCTTGACGGAGATTTAAGAACTCATCCGCACTTGCCTCACGGATCTCATAGGGAAGATAATGATCAAGAAAAGTCTCTTTAAATTCTTCCCAATTAGGTGGATTTACACCAATATCACGAGATTTCTTCCATTCCTCATACCACAATATCGCCTTTCCTTTCAATCTATACGCAGCAAGTTCAACTGTTTCAACCCCCGACACATGCATAACTTCCAGATCCCTCTGAATTTGATCCACGAAGTCTTGTGGATCTGCTTTCGGATCCAATCCAGTGAATATAATAGGGTCCAGTTTCAAAAAATCCTGTGTTCTGCGACTCGCCACTCTAGCAGCATCATCCTCATGTGTCATTGGACCAGCTCGTCCTTGACTTTGTGCTGCCACCAACTGTGTCAACGGTCCTGATCTATGGCATTCATTGGTGGTGCTGCGGGTACTTCTCTACCAACTGGCTCTTCCGGACCTGGAAAAGTAGAAAAAGACCGCAAGGAAATTTCAGCATTTGCTCCACCTTGACTAGCTTGGTCAGGTGGTAATCTACTCATTCCTTCTTCAGCAGGCATATCCACCTGCTTCCCTTTACCTCTACCCCTTCTCATGATTGGCATGTTTACTATACCAACTAAAAAAAATTACCATGGTCAGATACAATTCAACTTACAACACTGGGTCTATTGCACGATCTAGAAATGAAGAAGAAAAACAACATCCTAAATGTTCTGTAGCCTCCTACTTATAAATGTAGTGCACAAAACATCAATAAGAGAAACTCTACTCAGACACGGCTTTGAAGACACCCTTATAACGACCTTCTCTGATACCACTTTTATCACATCCCGAATTCCATCGGGACGGATTGGCACCCATAGCCGATAAGGCCCGAGAGAACCAGACTGTACTTATGTTCATTCATGTCATGCCATCAGAAACACCCTTATCACGTAAGAGATTATAATGCTAACAACGAAATTCAGGGAACATGTGACATATATACATATATGAAACTTGGCCGTTGAGGCCATTAAGTCAAAAACGACATGTACCTTTTACATTTATACACCCACATCCGTCTACAAAAGCCTCTAACAGATACATTACCAAAACTAACTGAAAGTCAGGACAAGTCCCCGCTTTATACAACATGTACAACACCAAACCATATGTACAACTGTGACTCGGAAGAGCCCCAAACTAACTGGAGCTCACCAATGATCTGCAGACAACCGACAACCTACTGTGGAGGCCTACTAGTACCTGTGCCTGCAACAAGTAAGGTAAGTCCCACAAGGGACGTCAGTACAAAGAATGTACTGAGTATGCAAGGCTCAAATGAAACTGTATTATATGTAAATATGTAAATGAAATCAAATTCAAATGCATAATCAATATGGATAAGTCACTGTTCTGTACTTTGGATACCATGTATATTGCTTTCATTACTTTCTTTGTTTCTTTGCTTCTATGATTATTCATCTTTTCCTGTGACCTGTGATACCCGAGCCCCGACTGAACAGTGGGTTTTAACATAACATGATGTTATGTTGGGATTGACTCGAGCTAGGCTTATGCCCTTAGAGCTGCCACCCTATAAATCAATATAGATCGGGATCGGCTCGAGCTAGGTTATGACCTCTAGAGCTGCCACCCATGCCAACATATCAGGTTCTGCTCGAGCTAGGTTATTACCTCTAGAACTACCCCCTGTCAGGATCGGTTTGAGCTAGGCTTATGCCTCTAGGATTTCCCCCTGATCCAACAATCTCGGGACCAGCTTGAGCTAGGCATTTCGCCCCCAAAGATACCACCCATACTTGATCATTAACCACGTATGCATTACTTCATTCATTACTTTGAGATTGATACATTGGTAGTCATAACTTTACTTAAAGCTTTGGAACATTAACCAATGAGTGAGAGACATGTGAACAAACATTGTTGGAAACATATCCTTATTGGAAACATAACACTATTGGAACCATTGGACAATAATCAAATTAACAAGTTATATGAGTATAACCACTAATGGAACTTTGGAACACAACCTTATTCGGCTTTTGGAACATTATCAATGAATATGAGACATGTGATTCAAAATTGATCAATGAATAGGAAACATGTGATAATAACCATTAGTAACCGGGAATAGGATACCTTAGCACATTTCGATAGGATAAGTGTAACGTCAATGTGAATTCTATATGCTGCAGAAAGATACGGACAGAGTAACCTTACATACACTCACTTCCAAGTATGAATACACAAGCCTATGTATGAACACAATAGTCCAGCTTCTTCCTTACGTCTTACTCTACAATACAAGTACATATCGGAGCTTACATTAGCAATTAGTTACTATACAGGCGTACAAGACAAAAAAAAACTATATGACTGCCGTATAACGTCATGTCACCCCTTACAATACAATTCACTGCATTTTCATATCAACTACACCATAACATTACACACATTGACCAAGAGATCATACATCGATAGCATTTCACACCACACTTACCCTTTACGCTTTTCTCTTTATCATTCCGTCAAAATTATTCCTTCATAACCACATATGAACAAACATACATAATTAATATAGTCAAACACACCTCCATACGACACTTTAAATCCATTAAAACGACATCACAATTTGATAATTACATCCAAAAAGGGTATAGGGGCCTTCGGGGACCAAGACGATACGAAAACATACAAAACCAAACCTGGGGCTGACCTGCGAAGCCACATGCGCCGGAAGGTGTCTGAGGTACACCCGCAGGTGGCTGGTGGAATATGCCAGTGGCACCTGCGTTGGCATCTGCGCCCGCAGGTGCCCTCGTTTGCGGGGGTAGATGCCCGTTTTGGTCCTAAATGGTCTCTTTTGGGTCTTTTATTGCCATGAATGGTACTTGATCTTAACTAAACTTATTTTGAAATATTTTTGATCATATTTAACACCAAAAATCATCCATGGTCTCACAAAACACATAACAACACCCCAAAACTACAATTCACGGTCAATACGTCACCAAATCCATAACCAATTTCACAATAACAATTCCAACCATTATACACAAGGATAAAACAAAGTAAGACTATAATAAAATCTCACATGTCAATATTTACTCCATCAAGTTCACTTCCTTCAAGACCACAAGTACATATTCAAGTTTACAAGGCAAAACCATCCTCCAATTTTGCAACATGTAACATTTCGCACATTGTGAACTTCTCAATACTCCACCAACATAAACAACACAATATAAACCATCTCTCATGCATAAAATATACTAAAACATCATAAGAAACACTTACCAAGTCTTACAAGTTGATGATCTTGTCCACAAAGAGATGAGAGCTTAGGGTTTGTCTATTGAGAGAAAAATGTGGAAAATTTTTTTAGAAAAGGGCATGTGTGTTCTTATGAAATAAAATCTGATTTTTGGGATTATATAGTCCCTTTATAATTATACTCATACACACACTTGGTGTGTTTACTTGGTCAATGAAAGAGTTGGGCAAGAATGGGTCAAATTCCCATATTGGGCCATGTCTTCCTTATAATTTTGGGCTTCATTTAGGGCCCAATTGTACAAGACTTATTAATGACCACAATTTAATACATAATTCACCAAATCTCTCATGTTTCCATTTTTCCATAAATGTTATGGTACTCAGGTAGACTCAAAAACGTACGGGGTGTTACATTCTTCCCCCCTTAGAAACATTCGTCCCCGAATGTTAGGGTTATTATTCAAGATCAACAATTACATGTCTAGGAGCATTCTTCATGTCATCATATAGATATACACTTAAAGCTTATAAATAATTACTTGTTATTCTTCCTTTTGGAACAAATGAGGGTACTTGGATTTTATCATTTCTTCAGCTTCCCATGTGACCTCTTCTATTTGCTGATTTCTCCAAAGTACCTTTACGGATGCTATATTTTTATTTCTCAACCTCTTCACTTGTCTATCTACAATGGCAATAGGTACCTCCTCATAGGTAAGATCCTCCGTAACTTGGACATCTTTAATTGGAACAATACGAGATGGATCTCCTATGCATCTTCGAAGCATCGAAACATGAAATACCGGGTAGACTGAGGAAAGTTCTTGGGGTAGTGCCAACTCATAAGCAACCTGCCCAAATCTTATAATAATTTCATAGGGGCCTATATAACATGGACTCAATTTCCCTTTCTTTCTGAACCGCATTACCCCTTTCATCGGTGATACCTTCAGAAATACCCAATCACCTATGGCAAACTCAAGTCCTCTTCTTCTAACATTGGCATATGACTTGTGTCGACTCTGGGCCATTTTTAATCATTGTTGAATAACTTTAACTTTCTCCATAGCCTGATGAACAAGATCTGGCCCAAGTAAAGCAGTTTCACCCGCTTCAAACCATCCAATTGGTGATCTACATTTTCTTCCATACAAAGCTTCATAAGGTGCCATCTTAATACTTGAATGATAGCTATTGTTGTAAGCAAATTCAATAAGAGGCAAATGGTCATCCCAACTATCCTGAAAATCTAACGTGCATGCTCGTAGCATATATTCAAGTGTCTGAATAGTATGTTATGCTTGCCCATCAGTCTGAGGGTGGAAAGCCGTACTCAAATTCACCTGTGTGCCCAAACTCTGCTGAAAAGATCTCCAAAAGTGCACTGTGAACTGTGCTCCTCTGTCTGATATAATGGAAAGTGGAATACTATGCAATCGTACTATCTCTTTCACATACAACTTCGCATACTCTTCAGCTGTATAGGTGGTCCTGACTGGTAGGAAGTGCACTGACTTGGTAATCCTATCCACTATAACCCATATAGAATCAAATTTCTGCAGTGTACGAGGAAAACCTGTGATGAAGTCCATATTAATCATATCCCACTTCCAGACTGGAAGATTGATACATTGCATGTAACCTCCTGGTTTCTGATGCTCTACCTTTATTTGTTGATAATTTGGGCATTGAGTGACAAATTTTGCAATATTCTTCTTCATATTTCCCCACCAATACACTTCTTTTAAATCATGATACATTTTAGTAGCACCCGGATGAATAGAATAGCGTGAATGATGCGCCTCTGTCATAATTCGTTTCCACAGCTCATCTATTTTTGGAACGCATACTCTACCTTGGAATTGGAGCACCCCTTCTTGTGTTAGATCAAATGCCTTTGTCAAATTCTGTTGTACATTTTCCTTTAGCTGCAATAAAATAGGATCTGCAAACTGCTTCTCTTTCACCTCAGCTATTAGTAAAGATTCAGCCGCATTTTGTACAATAGCTCCTTCATCTGAGGATTCAAGAAGACGAACCCCCAAGCTGGATAATTGATGTAGGTCTTTGATTATCTCTTTCTTTTCCTTCAATTGGCCACTAGTGCTTTCTACTACCTTGCGGCTCAATGCAACCGCTACTACATTTGCTTTTCCTGGATGATAAAGATTGTCAATATCATAATCTTTTAAGAGCTCTAACCACCTTCGTTGCCTCAAATTGAGTTCCTTCTGCTTAAAGATATATTGTAAACTTTTGTGATCCGTATAGATATCAACATGAACTCCATACAAATAATGAAGCCATATCTTTAAAGCAAAGACCACCGCTGCTAATTCAAGATCATGTGTGGGATAATTTTTCTCATGTGGCCGCAACTTCCGTGAGGCATATGCTATGACATTAACGTGCTGCATCAATACACATTCGAGGCCAACCCCGGAAGCATCACAATACACTGCATAACCTTCGGTGCCTTTAGGAAGTACTAAAATTGGTTTGGAGGTTAATTTATGTTTCAACTCTTGGAAGCTTTTCTCACAAGCATCATTCCACTGAAATTTAACTGCCTTATGTGTAAGCTTTGTTAACGGTGCAGCAATAGAGGAAAAACCTTCCACAAATCTTCGGTAATAACCTGTCAGTCCAAGAAAACTATGAATTTTTGTAGGTATCGTAGGTCTTGGCCAATTTTTCACTGCTTCAATATTCTGTGTATCAACCTGTATCCCTTCATCTGACACCATATGACCCAAGAATGCAACTGATTTTAACTAGAACTCACATTTAGAGAACTTGGCATATAATTTACGCTCACGGAGAATCTGCAACACCTGCCGTAAATGATTAGCATGGTCCTCTAGAGATCTTGAATAAACCAGCATGTCATCTATAAATACCGTGACAAACACATCTAGAAATGGCTTAAACACCCTGTTCATCAAATCCATGAACACAGCTGGTGCATTTGTTAGTCCAAATGACATAAGTAAGAATTCATAATGGCCATACCATGTTCGGAAATCTGTCTTGGGTACATCTTCTTCTCTAACTCTGACTTGATGGTAACCCGACCTCAAGTCAATCTTTGAAAAACAATTGGCACCCTATAACTGATCAATCAAATCATCAATTCGAGGGATGGGATATTTGTTCTTGATCGTTACCTTATTTAATTGCCGATAGTCGATGTACATTCTAAACGTGCCATCTTTCTTCCATACAAATAATACCGGTGCACCCCACGGTGACATACTTGGCCTGATGAAGCCTTTGTATAATAAATCTTTCAATTGCTCTTTCAATTCATGCAATTCTGCTGGAGCCATTCCATATGGAGGAATAGAAATAGGCTGAGTGCCTGGAATCACATCAATGCCAAATTCTACCTCCCTTTATGGGGGTAAGCCTGGAAGATCCTCTAGAAATACATTCAGAAATTCATTGACCACTGGAACCGACTGCAGAGTTAGTGGTTCCACTTCAGTATCTTTCACTCGTACTAAATGACATATGTAACCCTTAGCAATCATTTTTCTGGCTTTCCAATAGGAAATAAATCTTCCTCGTGGTGCCCCTACATCACCCTTCCATTCAAGAACATTCATTTTTGGAAAATGAAAATGTACCTTCTTGGCCCAGCAATCTACCGTGGCATAACAAGAAGCCAACCAATCCATCCCCATTATCACATCAAAATCCACCATGTCTAGCTCAATGAGATCGGCCAATGTATCATGACCACACATAGTTACCACATAATTTTGATATACTCTTTTTGCAACAATACATTCCCCCACCGGTGTAGACACTTCAATTAATTTAATTAAAAATTCTGGTGCCTTTGAAAATTTCGCAGTAATCAATGGAGTAACAAAGGACAATGTAGAACCGGGGTCAATCAATGCATATACATTATATGAGAATATGGATAGTTTACCTGCGATGATATCAGGAGAAGCCTCTGAATTTTGTCGGTCCACCAAAGCATAAGTGCGATTCTTGACCCCAATAGTACTGACTGCTCTTCTGGCACCCCTACCCCAACCAATAGACTGCACACCTTGGCCCAAAGAAGGAGCCGATGCTGAAGACGCAACGGCCGATCCAGCTGGTCGTGCTATACCACCCATGCTCCTCTGGGGACACTCTTTCCTCATGTGTCCCGTCATACCGCACCAGAAATAAGCATTTGTCCCCACTCGGCATGTACCTGCATGAATACACCCGCAGTGCTGACACTGCTGACGAGGTAAACCTGCTGCCTATGATCCGTTAACTCCACTACTCTGCCCAACTGGACCACCCCTAGACCCTCGAAACTGAGAGTGATCACCTACTGTCGAATATGAGAACGATGGTGTAGGTGGTCTAGGAAACATACGAGGCCTAGATCCTCCTTGGGACATTGCAGATGATCCCATAGATCCCTTTTGGACTGTCCCCTATTAAATTCATGTGCCCTTCTTCTCTGTCTTTAATCTTCTATTTTCTGGGAGAAGGCCTGAATTCTCGTTATATCCATATCCTTGTTCAAGGCAGCAATGGTGCAATCCCTTAGCAAATATGGCTCTAATCTGTCCACGTATCGATGGAATCTATCTGTCATCATAGCCACCACATTTGGAGCATATCGAGCCAAGGAATTAAATTGCAAACTATATTCTTTGACACTCAAATTTCCTTGATGGAGATTTAAAAACTGATCCGCACGTGCCTCACGGATCTTATAGGGAAGATAATGATCAAGAAAAGCCGCCTTAAATTCTCCCCAATTAGGTGGATTTGCACCAATATCATGAGATTTCTTCCAATTCTCATACCACAATATCGCCTCTCCTTTCAATCTATACGCAATAAGTGTAAATGTTTCAACCCCCGACATATGCATAACTTCCAGATCCCTCTAAATTTGATCCACGAAGTCCTGTGGATCTGCTTTCGGATCCGATCCAGTGAATATAGGAGGGTCCAGTTTCAGAAAATCCTGTGTTCTGCGACTCACCACTCTAGCCGCATCATCCTCATGTGTCATTGGACCAGATCGTCCTTGACTTTGTGCAACCACTAACTGTGTCGACATATGTACTGCATTTCTAAGGTCCTGATCTGTGGCATTCATTGGTGGTGCTGTGGGTACTTCTCTACCAACTGGCTCTTTCGGAGCTGGAAAAGTAGAAGAAGACCGCGAGGAAATTTAAGCATTTGCTCCACCTTGACTAGCTTGGTCAGGTGGTAATCTACTCATTCCTTATTCAGCAGGCATATCCACCTGCTTCCCTTTAGCTCTACCTCTTCTCGTGATTGGCATGTTTACTATACCAAATAAAAACAATTATCATGGTCAGATACAATTCAACTTACAACACTGGCTCTATTGCACGATCTAGAAATGAAGAAGAGAAACAACATCCTAAATGTCCCGTAGCCTCCTACTTATAAATGTGGTGCACAACACATCGATAAGTAAGACTCTACTCAAACACGTCTTTGTAGACACCCTTAGAACGACCTGCTCTGATACCACTTTTGTCACACCCCGAATCCCATCGGGACGGATTGGCACCCGTAGCCGATAAGGCCCGAGAGAACCAGACTGTACTTATGTTCATTCATGTCATGCCATCAGAAACACCCTTGTCACGTAAGAGCTTATAATTCTAACAACGAAATTCATGGAACATGTGACATATATACATATATGAAACTTGGCGGTTGAGGCTATCAAGTCAAAAATGACATGTACCTTTTACATTTATACACCCACATCCGTCTACAAAAGCCTCTAATTGATACATTACCAAAAGTAACTGAAAGTCGGGACAAGTACCCGCTTTATACAACATGTACAACACCAAACCATATGTACAACTGTGACTCGGAAAAGCCCCGAACTAACTGGAGCTCACCAATGATCCGCAGACAACCGGCAACCTACTGTGGAGGCCTACTTTACCTGCGCCTGCAGCAAGTAAGGTAAGTCCCACAAGGGACGTCAGTACAAAGAATGTATTGAGTATGTAAGGCTCAAATGAAACTGTATTATATGTAAATATGTAAATGAAATCAAATTCAAATGCATAATCAATATGGATAAGTCATTGTTCTGTACTTTGGAGACCATGTATATTGCTTTCATTACTTTCTTTGTTTCTTTGCTTCTATGATTATTCATCTTTTCCTGTGACCTGTGATACCCGGGCCCCAACTGAACAGTGGGTTTTAACATAACATGATGTTATGTTGGGATCGGCTCGAGCTAGGCTTATGCCCCTAGAGCTGCCACCCTATGAATCAATATAGATCGGGATCAGCTCGAGCTAGGTTATAACCTCTAGAGCTGCCACCCATGACAACATATTAGGTTCGGCTCGAGCTAGGTTATTACCTATATAGCTACCCCCTGTCAGGATCAGTCCGAGCTAGGCTTATGCCTCTAGGACTGCCCCCTGATCCAACAATCTCGGGATCGGCTTGAGCTAGGCATTTTGCCCCCAAAGCTACCACCCATACTTGATCATTAACCACGTATGCATTACTTCATTCATTACTTTGAGATTGATACATTGGTAGTCATAAATTTACTTGATGCTTTGGATCATTAACCAATGAGTGAGAGACATGTGAACAAACATTGTTGGAAACATAGCCTTATTGGAAACATAACACTATTGGAACCATTGGACAATAATCAAATAAACAAGATATATGAGTATAACCACTATTGGAACTTTGGAAAACAACCTTATTGGGCTTTTGGAACATTATCAATGAATATGAGACATGTGATTCACAATTGATCAATGAATAAGAAACATGTGATAATAGCCATTGGTAACCGGGAATAGGATACCTTAGCACATTTCGAAATAGGACGTGTAACGTCAATGTGAATTCTATATGCTGCAGAAAGATACTGACAAAGTAACCTTACATACCTTCACTTCCAAGTATGAATACACAAGCCTATGTATGAACACAATAGTCCAGCTTCTTCCTTACGTCTTACTCTACAATACAAGTACATATCGGAGCTTACATTAGCAATTAGTTACTAATGAACTATATGACTACCGTATAACGTCATGTCACCCCTTACAATACAATTCACTGTATTTTCATATCAACTACACCATAACATTACACACATTGACCAAGAGATCATACATCGATAGCATTTCACACCACACTTACCCTTTACGCTTTTCTCTTTATCATTCCGTCACAATTACTCCTACATATTAACATATGAACAACCATCCATACTTAATATAGTCCAACACACCTCCATACAATACTTTAAAGTCATTAAAATGACATCACAAGTTGATAATTACATCCAAAAAGGGTATAGGGGCCTTCGGGGACCAAGACGATATGAAAGCATACAAAACCAAACCTGGGGCTGACCTGCGAAGCCACCTACGCCCGCAGGTGGGTGGTGGAAGATGCCAATGGCACCTGCGTTGGCATCTGCGCCCGCAGGTGCCCTCGTTTGCGGGGACGGATGCCCGTTTTGGTCCTAAATGGTCTCTTTTGGGTCTTTTAATGCCATGAATGGTCCATGATCATAACCAAACTTATTTTGACATATTTTTGATCATATTGAACACCAACAATCAGCCATGGTCTCACAACACACATAACAATACCCCAAAACTACAATTCACGGTTACTCTACAATACAAGTACATATCGGAGCTTACATTAGCAATTAGTTACTAATGAAATATATGACTACCGTATAACGTCATGTCACCCCTTACAATACAATTCACTGTATTTTCATATCAACTACACCATAACATTACACACATTGACCAAGAGATCATACATCGATAGCATTTCACACCACACTTACCCTTTACGCTTTTCTCTTTATCATTCCGTCACAATTACTCCTACATATTAACATATGAACAACCATCCATACTTAATATAGTCCAACACACCTCCATACAATACTTTAAAGTCATTAAAATGACATCACAAGTTGATAATTACATCCAAAAAGGGTATAGGGGCCTTCGGGGACCAAGACGATATGAAAGCATACAAAACCAAACCTGGGGCTGACCTGCGAAGCCACCTACGCCCGCAGGTGGGTGGTGGAAGATGCCAATGGCACCTGCGTTGGCATCTGCGCCCGCAGGTGCCCTCGTTTGCGGGGACGGATGCCCGTTTTGGTCCTAAATGGTCTCTTTTGGGTCTTTTAATGCCATGAATGGTCCATGATCATAACCAAACTTATTTTGACATATTTTTGATCATATTGAACACCAACAATCAGCCATGGTCTCACAACACACATAACAATACCCCAAAACTACAATTCACGGTTACTCTACAATACAAGTACATATCGGAGCTTACATTAGCAATTAGTTACTAATGAACTATATGACTACCGTATAACGTCATGTCACCCCTTACAATACAATTCACTGTATTTTCATATCAACTACACCATAACATTACACACATTGACCAAGAGATCATACATCGATAGCATTTCACACCACACTTACCCTTTACGCTTTTCTCTTTATCATTCCGTCACAATTACTCCTACATATTAACATATGAACAACCATCCATACTTAATATAGTCCAACACACCTCCATACAATACTTTAAAGTCATTAAAATGACATCACAAGTTGATAATTACATCCAAAAAGGGTATAGGGGCCTTCGGGGACCAAGACGATATGAAAGCATACAAAACCAAACCTGGGGCTGACCTGCGAAGCCACCTACGCCCGCAGGTGGGTGGTGGAAGATGCCAATGGCACCTGCGTTGGCATCTGCGCCCGCAGGTGCCCTCGTTTGCGGGGACGGATGCCCGTTTTGGTCCTAAATGGTCTCTTTTGGGTCTTTTAATGCCATGAATGGTCCATGATCATAACCAAACTTATTTTGACATATTTTTGATCATATTGAACACCAACAATCAGCCATGGTCTCACAACACACATAACAATACCCCAAAACTACAATTCACGGTTAATTCGTCACCAAATCCATAACCAATTTCATAATAACAATTCCAACCATTATACACAAGGATAAAACAAAGTAAGACTATAATAAAATCTCACATGTCAATATTTACTCCATCAAGTTCACTTCCTTCAAGACCACAAGTACATATTCAAGTTTACAAGGCAAAACCATCTTCCGATTTAGCAACATGTAACATTTCACACATTGTGAACTTCTCAATACTCCACCAACATAACCAACATAATATAAACCATATCTCATGCATAAAATATACTAAACCATCATAAGAAACACTTACCAAGTCTTACATGTTAATGATCTTGGCCACAAAGAGATGATAGCTTAGGGTTTGTCTATTGAGAGAAAAATGTGGAAAAAAAAATTTAGAAAAGGGCATGTGTGTTCTTATGAAATAAAATATGATTTTTGGGCTTATATAGTCCCTTTATAATGATCCTCATCCACACACTTGGTGTGTTTACTTGGTCAATGGAAGAGTTGGGCAAGAATGGGTCAAATTCCCATATTGGGCCATGTCTTCCTTATAATTTTGGGCTTCATTTAGGGCCCAATTGTACAAGACTTATTAATGCCCACAATTTAATACATAATTCACCAAATCTCTCATGTTTCCATTTTTCCATAAATGTTACGGTAGTCAGCTAGACTCAGAAATGTATGGGGTCTTACATCCCCATCCCCATGGTATATCTTAAGAATGGATACACGGAACACCATGTGGACCCCGGACAAGCTTGGCAGCAATGCCAACCTATATGCTACTTGACCCATATCATCAAGAACCTCGAATAGACCAATATACCGAGGGCTAAGCTTGCCTTTATTGCCCAACCTCATGACTCCATTCATAGGAAACACTTTCAACAAAACTTGTTCACCAACCTTGAATGACATATCCCTCACCTTACGGTCTGCATACTTCTTTGGTCTACTTTGAGATACCAACAACTTGATTTGGATGAATCTCACCTTTTATTGAGCTTCCTTCACCAAATCAGTGCCTAAAGGTTTCATATCACCCACCTCAAACCATCCTATGGGCGATCTATACATCCTATCATAGAGTGCCTCGAATGGGGCTATATAAATACTAGAGTGATATTTATTATTGTATGAAAACTCACACAATGGAAAGAACTACTCCCAATGGCCATCAAAGTTGACTACACATGCCCTCAACATATCCTCAAGCACTTGAATCATCCTCTCCGACTATCCATCATTCTGAGGATGAAAGGCTATGCTAAAAGTGAGTTGGGTGCCCAACTCTTCATGTAACCTGTCCCAAAATTTAGAAGTGAATTGCGTACCTCTATCTGAGATGATGGAAAGGGGCACCCCATGTAGCCTCACTATCTCCTTGATATAGAACTTGGCCAACTGCTTAGAGATAAATTCCACTCTAACAGGAATAAAATAGGCTGATTTAGTCAGCTTGTCTACTATGACCCAAATCGGGTCATGCTTTCCTAAGATCTTAGAAAGACTTACCACTAAATTTATAGCTATCCTCTTCCATTTCCACTCGAGAATGAGTATCCTTTAGAGCAAACCTGCAAGCCTTTGATTCTCGTACTTTACCTTCAGGCAGTTATGACATTTGGATACATACTCCACTATGTTTCTCTTTATCCCAGGCCACTAATAAAGCTGCCACAAGTGACGGTACATTTTAGTTGCATCTAGATGAATAGAATATCATAAATCATGAGCTTCAGCAAGCACACTCTATATCAAATCACCAACTTAAGGAACATATACTCGCACTCTAAACCACAATACTCCATATATGTCAAGTTTGGTGTCTAAAGTATCTCTTGTCATTATCTTATTCAAAAGCTTATTCAATTTCCCATCCTCAAACTATTTGGACTTGATTTCATAAAGGAATGCTGACTTTACCTCAACACTAACCAATGCTCCACCCCTTTCTGAAACACCAAACTATATGAAATTAGATGCTAGAGATTGAAATTCCCTAGCTATGAGTCGCCTTGATACCCTCAAGTAGGCTAAACTGCCTATACTTACCGCTTTCCGGCTTAATGCATCTACCACCATATTGGCCTTACCCAAATGATACTGGATGGTTATATCATAGTCTTTCAACAATTCCATCCATCTCTTCTATCTCAAGTTCAAATATCTTTGCATGAACACATGTTGCAGTCTATGGTGGTCTGTAAATACCTCACACTTGACACCATAAAGGTAGTGTCTCCAAATATTAAGTGTAAACACCACCGCTGCCAACTCGACGTCATGAGTTGGGTAATTCTTTTCATGAGGCTTCAATTACCTTGAAGAATCAGCAATGATGTTCCTATCTTGCATAAACATAGCACCCAAACCCAAGCGTGAAGCTTCACAAAATACAACAAAATACTTACCTTCAATGGGCAATGAAAGGATAGAAGTTGTAGTCAAAAGTGTCTTGAGGTTTTGGAAGCTCTACTCACACTTATCCGACCGTAAAAATGGCTCCTCCTTTTGAGTCAACCATCACACTTATCCGACCATACAAATGGCTCCTCCTTTTGAGTCAACCTTGTTAAGTTAGTAGAAATAGAAGAAAAATTCTTGACAAACCTGCGATAGTAACTAGCAAGACCCACAAATCTCCTAACCTTAGTCATAGAGCTAGGTCGAACCCAACTCTTAACTGCCTCAATCTTCTGGGGATCTACCATCACCACCTTTTCTGAGACCACATGCCATAAAAAGGCAACCAAAGACAATCGAAACTCGCATTTTAAGAACATTGCATACAATTTCTTCTCCTTTAAAATTCCCAAAACAATGCGAATATGACTACATGTTCCTCCTTGCTCTTGGAGTAAACAAAAATATCATCAATAAAAACTATCACAAACGAATCCAAGAAAGACTTGAAAATACCATTCATCAAGCTCATGAAGCCTATCGGCACATTGGTTAACCCAAAAGACATCACTAAAAACTTGTAATGCCCATATCAAGTTCTGAAAGCTGTCTTGGGTACATCCTCAGGCCAAATTTTTAGCTGATGGTAACTCGACCTCAAGTCAATTTTAGAGAACACCAAATTTCTCTACAACTGGTCAAAGAGATCATCTATACAGGGCAAAAGGTACTTATTCCTGATGGTAACCTTGTTCAACTGCCTATAATCAATGCACATCCTCATGCTACCATCTTTCTTTTTAAAGAATAACACTGGAACACCCCAAGGTGAAGCACTAGGATGAATAAATCCATTATCAAGCTATTTTTGCAACTGAGTTTTGAGTTCCCTCAACTCTAATGGAGCCATACGATAAGGATGAATAAAGATTAGGCGAGTGCTTGGCTCCAAATCAATACAAAAATCAAGATCCCTATCCGGAGACATACCAGGCAAATCCATAAGAAATACCTCCTGAAAGTTTGAAACCATAGGAACCAAGTCAATAGAAGGGGACTCCGCACTAGCTTTCCAAAGATGAGCTAGGAAGGCTGAACACCCCTTCCCCATTGGCTTTTTAGCCCGAACAAAAGATATGATTTTCACCAACTTAGACTTATACACTCCCTTCTACTCTAGTTTATCTCTTTCAGGTATTTTTAGAGTCACTATCTTAGTATTACAGTTCAAGATAGAATGACAACTAAGTCGTACCCAGAATAATGTCAAAATCAAGCATGTCCAAAATGGTCAAGTCCACCCAAGTCTAAAATCCCATAAATAAAATAGAACATACACGATACACATGGGTCACCACCATATAATCTCCAACCAGAGTAGAAACATATATAGGATAACCAAGTGCATCATAGACCAAATCTAGACTCAAAGTAAATCTAACAGATACATAAGAGTAAGTGGAACCTAAATCAAACAAAATAGTAGCCATTCGATCACAGACGAGAATAGTACCTGTAATAACGACATCAGATGCCTCAACCTCGATCTTGCGTGGGAAGGCATAATAGTGAGCTCTATAATCACTCTAGCAAACCTCCCTGGTAGGCTGCGCTCCACCCTTCCCTGCATTACCATTACCATTGTTTCTACCGGGACCTCCCTAATTATTACCCCTTCCACCCTATGAATGACCCTTACCATTACAACCTCTACCTCTACCTACTGGAACCACAACCTTGGTCTATTATTATGCATGATTACCCACCCACCTCAATGGAAACTCTCTCTTGAACTGCCCAACAACACCATAATAATAACAACCTCACTCAAGAGAAGGACTGTTGGTCCAAGAATAAGAAGTCCCTTGACCTCTAGCAACCGAGGGCTACTGAATAACCCTTGAATTACCACCTGTAGAGGCTGGCAAAGCTGACTGAATGGGGCGATATAGATAAGCCTATTGGTTGTGACCCCTAGAATAAGAGCAAATAAAGTTACCCGTATTTCGGGATGTCTTGGCTAATGCCTTAGCCTGACCAAGCTGCCTAACTCCCTCAAGCTTCTTCACATAATCAGCCACATCATTGAAACCCTTTCCTGTAGAAGTTATATGAATAGACAATACCTGAAGATCAGTGCTTAAGCCTTTAACAAATAATCAAACCCTCTCCTCCTTATACCTAACAACTGGATAACATAGCGATACAAAGCATAGAACTTAGCCTCATAGGTTACAACTGGCATACTGCCCTGTTCAAGGGCTAGAACCTTATACTTCTTGCGGTCACAAAGAGAACAGGGTACGTACTTCTCCAAAAATAGGGCATGAAACTAAGCCCAAGTCAATAGAGGCAAAATTGGTGACTGACTCTCCACATAGGCTCTCCACCACTACTTGGCATCCCTTTGCAGTTGGAAAGTCACGAACTCAACACCACATAGTTGAACAATCCCCAACTTGTGTATCCTCTCATAGTAATCAATGATGAACTCAAATGCATCTTCAGTCTCAGTACTATGAAAATAAGGAGGTTTCATTTTCAGAAACTGAGTCAACAACTTATGTTTGGTACCAATCATGATGGGGCCTAACACAGTATGGGGAATACATCAGTCCCCAAAGCCTCATCCATACTGAGAGCTAAAGTGGTAGTGGGATAGGCACACAAAACCTTAAAAGTCGGCACAGTTAGAGTGGCTCTAGTGCCGACCAACCCATTCAAAAAAGCCAAAACCTGCTAAATAACCTCAGAAGACATCATAGGAAGGGCTGCACCTCCAGCCAGTGCTGCCACCTCCTGTTCCAAACCATCCTCATCCACTACCTTAACATCATTAAAATAATACTGGGATGGGGGACGTGATACTGACCTCTGAAGGGACTGGTCAACTGTTGCCTGAGCTCCACTCCTGGAGGGTGTTTCTCTCCCTCTCCCCCTTCTACTACACCTACATCTACCTCTTCCTCATCCCCAAATAGTAGGTTCTATATCTGGAGCTACTGGTGCTGGGGCACCTACTCATTCTCTATTCGATCTAGTGTTCATCATCCGTGGACAAAAGAATGATGAAGGTCAGATACCAATTTGGATCACCAGATACCAATTAGAATTAAGTTATAGCATGAAAGAAGAAAGAAAGGATAGTTTTCTAAAGTCCAATAGCCTCTCGGAGAAAAGAACATACGTTCACGTATAATTCCACAAGACTCTATTAGACCCATTTTGGTAAACTGAGATCAACAAACCTAGAGTTATGATACGAACTTTGTCACTGCCCAAAACTTTCATGAGTGGAACCGACACTAACTCTCTGGCGGGAGAACCAACTAACCCAAACCATCAACCCAACACTTAGCCAAAAATAGATAACTAAACCATTCTCATTAGCAAAACTAATATTCAATATCTCAAACAAATAGTAACAATAAAAATATGCGGAATAAACCATCCCCTAGGACCTGAGATTCATCATACCAAAAAATCTAATAATTATAAAAAAGGCATGCAACCTCAAAAACCAAAGTAATATCTAAGTCCGAATAATGTTCCAAAAAAATAAGTGAAGATCTCATGGTAGCCTGGAAGATGCACCTCACCCTTGAGTTTGAATATGGTCCAAATTACAGATGAGGTCTCAGAGCAGTCACTAGAATATGCTCTGCACTCAACAAAAAAAAGAGGATGTATAGTATCAACACACAAGAAACAACAGTGTATCGGTAAGGTCATCGGCCAACCCAAAATGAGAAATATGAGCACATAACCATAATGTAGTATGAAAAGACAACCATGAGCCCTATCATGCAACTCTATTTCAAGTCTATCACACTTAACCTTGTAAACATGTACAACATGAAGTTTAGTCAATATGAGTCAACAACGATAACAAGTCAAGTAAAATTATGACCACCAATAAGACTCCAAGTCAACAAACATGATGCAATAATCATATAAACCATGTCTTAGTTACACAAGTAATAGACAACATAGAGTTATGTCCTACTTCCAATTAACCCAGACCACTCAAGGATCCACAAGAAATAATAACAATGGCAATTATCATGCATTCTGATTTACACAAGAAACCATCTTTAGAAATTTAGCACATAAACCCTGTTCACTCAAGGAACCGACATAATAATGACAACACTAAAGCCCGATTCACTCAAGAAACCAATAAAATCAATAAAACACAATCCCTGATTCACTCAAGAAACTGCCACACTCACATATACCTTATACATACATGCTAGGGGACTTATGATTGCCCACTAGTCATGACCTATAAAGGATGAGCTCTTGTCCATGTACCAAAATTCCAGACATTATGTGCCTACCAACATTATATCAACCAATCCTGTGGAGATGTCCAAATATCGATATATTTCACAATAATGACAGATATCATAAACAATAACACAATCACAACCATAATGATAACAGAAACAACATTTGTAAAAACCAACAAGCTTCATATAAGTTCATTTCATTCGATTAACACTTAGGATATCAAATAGTCGTTCACTTTCCTTGAACATAAATTGTACAAGTAATACTAAGAAATAGTTATTATGCACACATAATACAAATATGGTTTCAACTACATTAAAACCATCACCTACCTCAATCCAAGCTTGAACCACTCTATTAATCTTGAGCCTTCCCTTTTCGTACAATTTCCACTTAGCTGTGGTCTAAAAATAGGAATATAGCATATAATCAAATAAATGACCTACAATATCAAGGATTATAACATAATCCCAAACCTCACGGCCAAATTCATAATCATTCCACCTATTCTAAGGTTTTCCTACCATAAATTCACCTTAATACTACAAATTTCATGGTATAAATAGTGAATTATAGTCATGCAAGAGTAAATAATCAATCTTTAACTAAAACCCAATGGTTTTACACCTAATTTACCCCCTTGCACCAAATAATTTAGGTAGTTCACGTTAAATCCTCCCCAAGACCCATAAACTAATGATTCTAAGGTTAAGGAAATCAAAAACTAGTTAATGGGGAAAAATAACATATCTTTACAAAGAATTCTGATAGAAAATAGGTGAAACTTGCCCTGAATTGCCTGAGCCTTTCCCAAAATGTGTTTAGAAATAATAAACCATTTTTGGAAAAATTTATGCATAAACAACTATTTGTCCCGCTATACTGACCCGATCCCTCTATAGCGGCATTTCTATAGTAGAATCCCTTCACTATAGCGGGATTGACCATCTTTAAATTTCGTTATAGTGGTAGCCCCATAAAGTTTTGCCACTCGCTATAGATGGTGTGGCAAGGCAGAAACTCGATATTACTCCCAGTTTAGCCTTTTTTGCAGTGCACCCTCAAACCATGACATCCCATACTAACCCCTTTACATCAAGTTTGATATCGAGAGTTTTACTCACCTAAATTCACTTCTAAAAAATCCTACAGGTTTCTTATCACCTTAGCTAATGTAAAATTATTCTAAACCTTATTACCTTTACTCATTTCATTCTTGGATTTCCCTAGACCATAACTTGCTTATATTTTATCTAAGACTAGCCTAGCTTGAAATTTTTAACTTTCAATTCGGAGAAAAACTTACCCTGAATTTTTGCACGATTGACTCACCCGTAACATGGAAAGGGTCATTACATGGATATGATAGGGGTTATCGAAATGGTGGGTATGGTGGTCATAATGCAGTTAGGGGTGTATACCAAGGCAACCATAGTGGAGGACAGATTGGTTGAAGTGGCACTCAGGCTAGTAGAGGTGGTGGCCAGGGTGGTGATAAGGCTCATCTTTATAATGTTCTGACCCATCCTGAAGCTAAAACTTCTGAAGGTATGATCATATATTCTATTCTTGTCATTGATTGTATGGCTTCTATGTTGTTTGATCCCAGATCTACTTTCTCTTATGTGTCTATGAAATTTTTCTTAGGTTGAGACTTAAAATGTGAATTCTTATTACTCCTATGTATATCTACACCCGTTGGGTTTTTTTTTACATGCATTGATTAGGTTTATTGGATGTGTCTGGTGATGGTTATGGGGTATAAAACTTTGGTAGACTTAGAGATCTTAGATTTGGAAGAGTTTGATATTATTTTAAGGATGAGTTGATTATCTCCCCATCATGCTATTCTTGATTGTTATGCTAAGACTTTCACTATAGCTATGCCTAGAATGGATAAGTTAGAGTGGGAGGGTACCCTTAAGCTTGCTCCTTTGAGAATTGTGTTAACTATTGTGCCTAAAAATTAGTTAAGCGGGGGTGTCGGGAGTTCCTAGCTCATCTTTAGGATGATAGTTAAGCAGTTCCTCTTATTGCTTCAGTTTTAGTAGTTTGTGAATTCTTAGAGGTGTTACTTGATGACCTCCCCAGTATTCCTCCGAATTGTGAGTTTGAATTCTGTATAGACTTAGAGCTGGGAACCAACCTTATAACCATCCCTCCTTATAGGATGGCACCGACAGAGTTGAGAGAATTGATATCCCAGTTGGAAGAGTTGTTGGGGAATGGTTTTATTCTTCTGAATGTCTTACCTTAGGGTGGTCCTATGCTTTTTCTAAAAAAGAAGGATGGTAGCATGCAGATATGTATAGACTACCGATAATTAAATAAGGTGATGATTGGTAACAAGTATCCTTTTCCTAGGATAGATAATTTGTTCAACCAGTTGCAGGAAGCCGTAGTGTTCTCAAAGATTGATTTGAGGTCAGGTTACAATCATCTTAATATTCGAGCAGAGGACATCTCAAAGAATGCCTTCCAAACTCATTATAGACATTATGAGTCTTTGGTTATGTCTTTTTGTTTGACCAATGCCCCAACCATATTTATAAGCTTGATAAATGGAGTATTAAAGCCATTTTGGATTCATTTGTTATTGTTAATATTTATGATATTGTAGTTTACTCAAAGACTAAGGAGGAGCATGAAGCTCACTTACGTATAATGTTGGGGTTGCTTCAGGAGAAGCGAATTTATGCTAAGTATTCAAAGTGTAAATTTTGGCTATCTTTAGTGTCCTTCTTGGGGCATATGGTAACCAAGGAAGGGGTTATGGTGGACTCGTAGAAGGTTGAAGCTATTAAAAACTGGGTTGGACCAACTAATGTGATAGAAGTTCGTAGTTTAATGGGGTTGGCTAGTTATTATCGACTTTTTATGAAAGGGTTCGCCGCCATTACTTTGCATATGAATCGCCTGACTCAGAAAGAGGTACTTTTTGTATAGGATGATAAGTGTGAAGAGGGCTTTCAACAGCTCAAGATCTTGCTAACTTCAGCTCCTAATTTTACTTTACCTATTGAAAGTAAGGATTTCATTGTGTATTGTGAAGATTCACAGTCTGGTTTAGGTATTGTTTTGATGTAGGATCAGAATGTAATGGCATATGATTCAAGGCAGCTAAAGCCATATGAGAAAAATTATCCCACCCATAATTTGGAATTGGAAGCAGTGTTCTTTTGATGAGCCGGTATTTGACTGCATATTTTATGCTCTTATCTAAAAATATATGTGAGTTTTTAAGCAGCTGTTGTTAGATTTGATGATTTGTGTGTTTAACTACAGAAAATTAATCCAAGGCCAATAAAATAAGGAAATTGTGCTTAAGAGTCATGTGACGGCTCACTTGACATACCGTTAAGAGAGTGATGAGCTATCACAGCTACCGTCAAGTCAATACAGAAACACCAGTTGAAGATCCCACCATGACGACTCAGCGGACAAACTGCCAACCTACTGATGAGCCATCACTTTGAACTGTCAGAGCTCAACAGATTAACATCTGAACTTTTATCAAGTGATAAATCCATATGATAAATTGTCACATGTTTGATGAACCATCAGGTGATTCATCACAACCAAGGCGGTCAACTTCGATTTAAAAGTGGATTCAAATTTCCTGAAACCTATAAATACCTAGTCTAGGATTTAGAATAGGCATCTTTCGTTACTTAGAATATTTTTACATTATTTTCTCTAGGATTGAATGTGTTTGGGGTTTTTAAACTACTACTATGGTTTTTGTCAAGGATTAAAGGCTTAATTTTCATCTTTGTAAGAATTCATCTTTTAATTGTGAAATCTATTGCTTTCTTATTATCAATAACCATGTGTGGCTAAAAACACTATAACTAGGGTTGTGGGATCCATGGCTAAAAAGTGATTCTAGGGTTAATTTCTGTATGGATTCTAATTATACTTGTGAATTTATTGTTATTTCCTTTATTTTCATAGATTTCTAATGGTTACAAATATTAGAACAAGCCATAGGTTTATTTACTTGAACTAAGAGGTTTAAATTGGGAAAAGGGTTTAACAACGAGGATAAAGAGAATTCAATGTTTATAACCTCTATCTAATGAGTAATGCTCTAGTGAGATTAATCAACTTGAGGCTAAAATTGAGTTTACTATTTTCATCACTTTAAGTTCAAAAGAATTGAAGAGATAATGGTCTAATTAGGTTGAGAAATTTTTAGGCGTACATTTGAATTCAATTGCCTGACATTACTTGTATTAAAATGAATTCATTATCGATATTAACTTGAAAGTGACAAAGAGCCATAGAGAATACAATCCTAGTTCATTTTCTCCACTGATTCATATCTCTTAAATTTAACGCTCATTACTTTAAACAAGTTAGATGTTGAGTTGAAATCACTTATTATAAACCCCATAGTTCATGGAAATTATAGATTAATAGTCACTTAAATCGCAAATGACTTAGTGTTCACTATATTCCCTATGGATTCGACCCCAATCTTTGTTAGGTTATATATTTTATAATGACCGCTTGTACTTCTTAAGGGAGGTGTAATTTAGGCATATCAAATTTTGGCGTCGTTGTCAGGGAGTACGGTTGTCTATTAAGTTATTGTGTTTACTTGACTGTCAGTCATATTTCCTAATTTTACTTTTGTTTGTTGTTTTTATAATTGTAGGGTACTTACTTGTGCATGCCAAGTACTCAAAGCTCGGGTGAACCATAATTACCTTACGATACTGAGCTATCAAGGACTTTGAGGTAGAATATGGCTGCATAACAACATGAAGCAATAAGGCTTCAACAACTTGATACAAATCAACTGAATTAACATAATCTGAATGTACTCAGGAACGAGGGCGACAATGATTTGGGTGATGATGTTGAGGAGAAACAAGCTGACAATATTGCCCTGGCCAACCAAAATTAGCAATGAAGTGCCATAGGTTGACAACAACATGCTATGAAATTTAACCTTGATGATGAAGATGAGGCTTATTTAGATGGGGTTGGTGCCATTGGGGTCATTGTTCGACCATTACTAGCCCTTGGAGCGAAGTTTAATAGCACTAGCCTCATGATCCAGTTGTTGAATCTCAAAGGTTTATTCAGAGGTATGGTTGGTGATGATCCAAATATGTACTTGATGAACTTCATAGGGATATGGAAGTCTTTTGATTTTCAAGGATTTAGTCAAAACTCCATACGATTGAGCTATTTCCCTTGTCGTGGTCTGGGGAAGCAAAATTGTGGTTGACTGAGCTTCCACCTGATTGTATTAGAAACTGGAGCCAACTAAACCGTGGCTTTCCTAGAAAGGTTCTTCTACCCTCCAGGATATTACAGTTGAGAGATGAAATCAGTAATTTTAGGCAGCAATAGAGCGAAGCATTACATAAGACGTGGTTAAGGTTCAAGAAGAAGGTGACCCAATACCCAAATCACTAGTTAACAGATGAGCACTTGATGGAGATTTTCTACAGGTCTCTGAACTTGAACACCAAACCAACAGTTGACAATGTAGTTGGAGGAGCTTTTACTGCACTTACTTTCATAGATGCAATAGTGATACTAGAGAGGCTGACTAAAACAAATAGAGGCTAACATACCAGGGATTCTGAGGTGGCAAGCAGTACTTATGGAAGATGAGCATGACCAAGACATGACTCACATGAAGACTTAGATAGATTTGCTAACAAAGCACTTGTTGGAAGGCGGTATTGAGAAGGTAAAAGATATTGGTTTGCAGGGAAAATTAGCTAAGTCTGATTCTAAGGAAGAGACAAACTATCTAAATAACTAGATGGGGGGTTTTCGGGCCAATGGCCAAGGAAACCAAGGTCAGAACTATCATAGGGACAACTACTATTACAAGGCTGGTTACAAGGATCATGATCAAGGAAATTGTAAAAGAAATAATGATAGAGGTGGGTTGTATGTACCACCAATAAATCATAATAGAGCTAGCAATGATTTGGGAAAGTAACCTATGAAAGAGATAACGGCGATGGTGTTGAAAAGTGTGGAATCTATTTATGCAGGAGTGAAAGAAATTAAGAATGATTTATCTTTAATGAGTCAACTTGTAGATTTTCACTCCACTTCCATCAACTAATTAGAGTATTAAATGGGTTAGTTGTCCGCAACTTTTAATTAGCAGAAGAGTGGCACTCTACCTAGCGATACTGTTTAGAATCTTAGGAATGATGGGAGTTACATGGCTATAACCATAAGGATTGTTGAAGTTTTACGTGCACTATATCAGATGGTTCATACACAGGTAGAGGATATCGCCTCTGATTATAAAATTGTGGTTGATGATGTTTGTGTTAAGGAGAATCCGACCGAGTTTGAAAAGCCAGAAAATATTAATAACAAAAAGGTAGAAGTCAAAAAGTCTACCAGTGTGAAGGATGATATTACTATAAGCAAAGAGAAGGGAAAATATGTTTAGAAGTATAGGTTTAGAAGCCTCTAACTCAAATCCCTAGGCCTCCACCTCCATCCCCATACAGAGTGAAGAAGAAATTAGAGGATGGTAAATTTCAGAAGTTTCACTCTATGTTAAAGTAGGTGTCAGTGAACATTCTATTGATGAAAGATCTTTTGAAAATGTCTGGATATGCTAAGTTCATGAAGAACTTATTGACAAAAAAGAGGATGGTGAGTTTTGAGCCAGAGGGCAATATTCATCATTGTAATGCTATTGCATTGCAATCATTGGTTCAAAAGAAAGAAAATTCGGGTGCCTTTACTATTTTATGCATAATTAGTGCAGTCACTTTTGCAAAGGCCTTATGCGATCTTGGTGCTATCATCAATTTGATGACCCTAACTATTTATCAATAGTTGCACTCGAAAGTACCCAAACCGATAACTATACAACTATTGTTGGCTGACCATTCGGTCAAAAGGCAGTGGGGATATTGTATGACGTATTAGTGAAAATTCAAAACTTTATATTTCTGATAGACATTGTGATGCTTGATTGCGAAGTGGCTTTCAAAGTATTCATAATCTTGGGTAGACCATTCTTAGCCATCGGAACAGTGTTAGTCGATATGTAGTGCAATGAGTTAAAATTATGTTGAATAATAAGGAGGTGAAGTTTAGTACTCAAGGCTCGGGTGAAGCATAATTACCTTACGATACTGAGGTTTCAAGGACTTTGAGGCAGAATATGGCTGCATAACAACATGAAGTAATAAGGCTTCAGCAACTTGATACAAATAAATTGAATTAACGTAATCTGAATGTACTCAGGAACGAGGGCGACAATGATTTGGGTGATGATGTTGAGGAGAAACAAGCTGACAATATTGGCTCGACTAACCATAATTAGAAATGAAGTGCCATAGGTCGACAACAACAGTCTATGAACTTTAACCTTGATGATGAAGATGAGGCTTATTTAGATGGGGCTGGGGCCACTGGGGTCATTGTTCGACCATTACTAGCCCTTGGAGCAAAGTTTAATAGCACTAGCCTCATGATCCAGTTGTTGAATCTCAAAGGTTTATTCAGAGGTATGGTTGGCGATGATCCAAATATGTACTTGATGAACTTCATAGGGCTATGAAAGTCTTTTGATTTTCAAGGATTTAGTCAAAACGCCATACGATTGAGCTATTTCCCTTGTAGTTGTCTGGGGAAGCAACATTGTGGTTGACTGAGCTGCCACCTGATTGTATTAGAAACTGGAGCCAACTAAAATGTGGATTTCCTTGAAAGGTTCTTCTACCCTCCAGGATATTACAGTTGAGAGATGAAATCAATAATTTTAGGCAACAATAGAGTAAAGCATTACATGAGACGTGGTTAAGGTTCAAGAAGAAGGTGACCCAATACCCAAATCATTAGTTAACAGATGAGCACTTGATGGAGATTTTCTACAAGTCTCTGAACTTGAACACCAAACCAATAGTTGACAATGCAGTTGGAGGAGCTTTTACGTCACTTACTTTCATAGATGCAACAGTGATACTAGAGAGGCTGACTAAAACAAATAGAGGCTAACATACCAGGGATTCTGAGGTGGCAAGCAATACTTATGGAATATGAGTGTGACCAAGACATGACTCACATGAAGACTTAGATAGATTTGATAACAAAGCACTTGTTGGAATGTGGTATTGAGAAGGTAAAAGATATTGGTTCGCAGGGCAAAGTAGCTAAGTCTGATTCTAAGGAAGAGACAAACTATCTAAATAACTAGATGGGGGGTTTTCAGGCCAATGGCCAAGGAAACCAAGGTCAAAACTATCAGAGGGAAAACTATTATAACAAGGCTGGTTACAAGGATTATGATCAAGGAAATTGTAAAAGAAAGAATGATAGAGGTGGGTTGTATGTACCACCAAGAAATCATAATAGAGCTAGCAATGATTTGGGAAAGTAACCTATGAAAGAGATAATGGCGATGGTGTTGAAAACTGTGGAATCTATTTATGCAGGAGTGAAAGAAATAAAGAATGATTTATCTTCAATGAGTCAACTTGTAGATTTTCACCCCACTTCCATCAAGTAATTAGAGTATTAAATGGGTTAGTTGTCCGCAACTTTTAATTAGCGGAAGAGTGGCACTCTACCTAGCGATATTGTTTAGAATCTTAGGAATGATGGGAGTTACATGGCTATAACCATAAGGATTGTTAATGTTTTACCTGCACCATATCTGATGGTTTAGACACAGGTAGAGGATATCGCCTCTGATTATAAAATTGTGGTTGATGATGTTTGTGTTAAGGAGAATCCGACCGAGTCTGAAAAGCCAGAAAATATTAATAACAAAAAGGTAGAAGTCGAAAAGTCTACCAGTGTGAAGGATGATATTACTGTGAGCAAAGAGAAGGGAAAATAGGTTTAGAAGCCTCTAACTCAAATCCCTAGGCTCCACCTCCATTCCCATACAGAGTGAAGAAGAAATTAGAGGATGGTAAATTTCAGAAGTTTTGCTCTATGTTAAAGTAGCTGTCAGTGAACATTCTATTGATGAAAGCTCTTTTGAAAATGTCTGGATATGCTAAGTTCATGAAGAACTTATTCTCAAAAAAGAGGATGGTGAGTTTTGAGCCAGAGGGCAATATTCATCATTGTAATGCGATTGCATCGCAATCATTGGTTCAAAAGAAAGAAAATCCGAGTGCCTTTACTATTCCGTGCATAATTAGTGTAGTCACTTTTGCAAAGGCCTTATGAGATCTTGGTGCTATCATCAATTTGATGACCCTAGCTATTTATCAATAGTTTGACGCGAAATTTCCCAAACCGATAACTATACGGCTATTATTGGCTGACCATTCGGTTAAAAGGCAGTGGGGATATTGTATGACGTATTAATGAAAATTCAAAACTATATATTTCTAATAGACATTGTGATGCTTGATTGCGAAGTGGATTTCAAAGTACTCATAATCTTGGGTAGACCATCAATGTTAGTCGATATGTAGTGCAATGAGTTAAAATTTAGGTTGAACAATGAGGAGGTGAAGTTTTATATATGTCAACCGATGAAGCAGTCGAGAGACATGAGTGTTATCTTGGTCATTTATGTTGTTGACGAAGTTGATATTGAGGTACCAATTGAAGAAAGATTTTATGTGGAAACCTTAGCTGCTTTGATGATAAATATTAATAGGAAAGACATCAAAGATTATGAGAAGAAGGTTAGTGCTTTGGTTGGAATGGGGTCATATTCTTATGACCCAAAGAAGTTAGACCTGGATCTAAAAAATAGGCCAACTCCTCCAACAAAACCATCAATAAAACAGGCGGATCTAATGAAATTACCTGGCCATCTTTGATACATATTTTTGCGTAAGAATAACACATTGCCTATGATTATAACTGCTAATTTGTTAGAATGGCGGGTGGAAGACCTTGATTTTGTGTTACAAAACACAAAATTCAGTTGGAAGAAGAGTGTACTCCTACTATTGAACACCAACGAAGACTTAACCCACCAATGCAAAAGGTGGTGAAGAAAGAAATAATAAAATGGCTTGATGTAGGTGTTGTGTACCCAATTTCATATAGTAAATAGGTAAGTCTTGTGTAGTGTGTACCAAAAAAGGGAGGTATGATAGTGGTAGCTAATGAGAAAAACGAGTTTATTCCACTAAGGCCAGTCCCTGGTTAGAGGGTTTGCATAGACTATAGGAAGCTAAATTCGTGGACTCTCAGGGATCACTTCCCAATGCCATTCATAGTCCAAATGCTTGATAGATTGGCAAGGAAAGGTTGATAACCAAATCTCTATTGCACCCAAAGATCTGGAGAAGACTATATTTACATGCCTCTATAGGACATTCGCCTTCAAGCGTATGCCCTTTGGGTTATGTAATGCTCCTACAACATTCCAAAGGTGTATGATATCAACTTTTTTTGATATGTTAGAAGACATTTTGGAAGTATTTATGGATGAATTCTCTATGGTAGGTGATGCTTTCGAAGACTACTTGACAAATCTCAGTAATGCCTTACAAAGATGTGAAGAATTCAATCTTGTGCTCAACTGGGAAAAATTCCACTTTATGGTTAAGAAGGGCACCATTTTTGCACACAAGATATCTGTGAAATCTATTGAAGTGGACCGAGCTAAGATACAGGTGATCGAAAAACTCCCTATGCCAATCTTGATGAAGGGAGTTAGAAATTTTCTAGGCCATGTAGGTTTTTACCAGAGATTCATTAAGGACTTCTCCAAAATTACTAATCCATTGTGCAAATTATTGGAGAAGGAAGTTAAGTTTGTGTTTGATGTCGACTGTTTGAAGGCATTTGAGTTCCTTAAAGAAAAGTTGGTAGCTTCCCTCATTATTGTTGCTCCTGATTGGTCTTAATCTTTCGAAGTGATGTATGATGTGAGTGGGGTAGCACTTAAAGCTTTTCTTAGGCAGAAGTGAGAGAAGTTTTTTAATTCCATTTATTATGCTAGCAAAGAATTAAATGGGGCATAGAAGAACTATACTGTTATAGAACAAGAATTACTTGCACCTATCTATGCCTTTCAGAAGTTATGGTTATACTTACTTGGCACTAGAGTTATTGTTCGCACTGATCATGCTGCCTTGAGATATCTCCTAGCAAATAAAGATGCCAAACTTCAATTAATTAGGTGGGTATTGCTACTACAGGAGTTTGACTTTGAAGTCAAAGATCACAAGGGTTGTGAAAATCAGGTCACCGACCATCTCTCTAGATTGGAGAACTAAGGAAAGGAGAAAGATGAGTTGGACAATGATGACTCATTTTTTGATGAACAAATATTAGCTTTATATCTTGGTCTTGTGCCTTGGTATTCTGATTTTGCTAACTATCTTGTCAGTGATATGATGCTGGAAGAACTGACTTTCCATCAGAGAAATAAATTTCTCTATGATGTTAGCAACTACTTTGGGGATGAGCCATACATGTTCTGTTTATGTGCTAACAACATCATTAGGTGATGCGTACCAGAAATGGAGATATTGAGCATTATCCAAACTTGTCCCTCTTCCCCAATGCGGGAAATCAAGCAGGAGATCATGCGGCTCTAAAGATACTACAGTGTGGGTATTACTGGCCCACCATCCATAAAGACACCCAAGACTTTTTCAAGGCATGTGATCAATGCCAATGACAATGACAAGGATCTATTTTTCGAAGGCAGGAATTGCCTATATCGATAGTTTTGGAAGTTGAGTTGTTTGATGTATGGGACATCGACTTTATGAGCCCATTTGTGTTCTTATGACCACAAGTATATCTTGGTAACGGTGGATTATGTCTCTAAATGGGTGGAAGCTGTGGCATTAGTAGATAATGAAGGTAAGAGTGTGGTTATGTTCTCGAAAATGAACATTTTGTCTTGGTTTAGGACTTCACGAATGATCATAAGAGATGAGGGGTCACACTTTTGAAACAAGGTTTTTTGAACAACTCTGGTCAAGTACAGAGTGAAACAACACAAGGTAGCTACTCCCTATCACCCACAAACCAGTGGGCAAGTACAGGTATCAAATTGAGAAATCAAGATGATATTGGAAAAGTCGGTGAATGCTAATCGTAGTAATTGGTCTCAGAAACTTGATGATGCACAATGGCCTTATTGGACGACTTTCAAAATACCAATAGGTATGTCTCCTTACCAACTTGTTTTTGGTAAAGCTTGTCACTTGCCCGTGGAGCTTGAGCATAAGGCCCTTTGGGTGCTCAAAAAGCTAAATCTAAGTTAGAGTGATGTTGCAGAGTTGAGGTTGGAACAACTAAATGAGATTGATGAATTCTGACTACAAGCTTAAGAGAGGACTTCCCTCTATAAGCAGAAAATGAAATTGTACCTTGATAAGAGAATCGAGAAGCGAGAGTTCAAGGTTGGAGACTTGGTATTTTTATTCAAGTCAAGGTTCAAGTTGTTTCCAGTCAAGCTAAAATATAAATGGTCTGGACCAATCAAAGTTACTCAAGTGTTTTTGTTCAGTGTTGTTGAATTAGAAAACAAGGACAGAGAGCATTTCAAGGTAAGTAGCCAAAGAGTGAAATAGTACGATGGAGTCCGAAAATGGGTAAATGTATTATCATTGGTGTATCTTGATGAAGTCTGAGTAGTCAAGATACCCGAGTCATTCTATGATGTTAAATCAGGTGCTAATGGGAGGCAACCCATATTCTGTTGTTGTAAAATAATTTTAGTGTAGGATTTTATTCTTGAGCATGGTTGATGTGGATATTTGAGTGTGTAGGAAAAGAAAGTATAGGTGAAGGCATAGAGGATAACATTCTGTTTGAGGCTGATAGTTCACCTAACGAAACATCACATTGAGGTGTCACTAGAAGAATGAGGAAGGTTCATTCTTGTTAAGGGTTGATGGTTCATGTGATGAACCATCACATTTTTGACGAGCTGTCACCCTGAACCGTCATATGTCACAATGAAAGGTGAAAATCTAGTAAGGAATGATGGATGGCCTAACGAACCATCACAGATATGATGCACCATCACACTTAAACATGAGGACGGACTCACTCGAGGTACAATCTACTTAAGCATGAAGATTCTCATAGAGAACCATCATGCCCTTGACGACCCATCACTAGTTAGATTCACATGTAAGTATAATTTGTTTAATTTATTTTATTAACTCGATTCAACCAATGAATCACCAAACCCTAAGCCTAAACCTGACCTTGCTCTGATCCACATCAAATCAAACTCCAAAGCTATTTAAGGGAATCGATTCAATTTGATTGGTTTTTTCTCACATCTTTTTCCTCTTCAACTCCTATTACCCACTAATAAAGTCATTAATTTCTCACCACACCTAATACCCACATTCTTTAACTCTTACCTCCATTAACGAAACTCCGTTACTACTTAAATTTCCACTGTCCTAGCCCACCTTAACCATAATGAGAGTTTTTGCATGAGTCAAATACTACAAGTTTCTCTTTCTTTTCACCATCTGAAATCAGGTATGATAATAATCAACTCACATTGTTTTTTTTATTTTGGTGATTGATTGGTACGTTCAATGCTTGGATTAGGAGTCAACACAACCTTTGAATAAAAAAAGTTAAATTCTAAATAGTTGGTGTTGCTCTCTAATTCAAAGTATGAACAAGTTATTTTGAGGGTGAAGTCTGAGTAAACTGAGTATAAATAGGACATATTTTCAATTCCTAAATCACTATGAGACTTTTGTCTTATTTTTGTGTGTCTAAGTTGAGGTATTTCAAATAAAACAAATAGATTAGCAAATCATCACCAAAGGTGTTTGATGAAATGCCTCAGTGAAAAAAAGTTAACTGGTCAGCCATGATGGCTCATGTGATGAACCGTCACGAATGTGACGACCCACCAAGGCATGTCATTACAGGCTTAAGAATGTCCCATATTTGTACCTAGGCTTGACGGTTCACTTGATGATGCATCAAAGCTATGACAAACCATCAAGAAATCCCTTCACAAATCCTATCTTTACTAGAAAACTTTGACGGTTGGGGTTGATGAGCCATCACAAGTGTGACGAGCAGTCACCCTAAACCGTCAAGTGACAATAGGTTGTGTACTTCAAGCATTTTACCTAAGTGTTATACATTGACTGATTTGCACCTTTTACAGGTACTATGTCTCAAAAACTTCAAGTCACACATGGTGGAACATAAAAAAAGCAAGACAATACTTCCTTGACCCTGAAACTATGAGATGAACCAGAAAATAAGGTCAAGAAAACTAATGCGATAGCCTACTATACTAGGCAAAGTGCAAAGCAAAAATCTTATGCCTCCCAGTCTGATGAGAAGGATGAGTCATCCAGTGGAGATTATAGCAGTGATAGGAAGAGTAGTGATAGTTCAAGCTTAGATCCCAATAAGAAAGGTGGTACTGAGGCCACCAAAAGTCGAAAAAAGGAACTTGAATAAGAAAGAGGTGAAGTGCTCAGAAGTAAGGCCCTAGGGGGTAGAGAATCTATTCGATGGAAAATCGAAGGGGAAGAAAAGTATTACCAAGATGTTGTTCTTCCAATAAATACAAGAAGCCTAAAGAGACCTTTTGCTGAGGAGTATCAAATTATCATAACAGAGTTACCTGAATATCCTTACATTGAGAGATAGTTCATAGGCTATGAGTTGGGTTGGATGAGCACACCACTTGGGAGCTACCACCCAACCATGGTTCATAAATTCTATGCGAACTACATAAATTTCCTTAAAAAAATATGTAAAAAGGTCCAAAAAGCATATGATACAAAAGTATTAGATATGGTTCTGATTTATGGGGTCTCAGTTACTATCTCTAAATGAACAATCGATAGCATCCTATTTTGCTAAGAATATGCACCTCCAGTAAGCATGCCAGAGTTTGAGTACAGAAAACTATCAGTGTTATAGTAGTGACCTTGTCTAGCATAGGTGCTAAATGGCAGTGCACCTTCTTGGTTGACCAACTCGAAGGAAGGGATTGCCAAGTCATTATTAACTTTTGTTTCTATGTTTTGGTGGCAATGGTGCATTTGAGATTGATGACTACCGGTGGATATACTAATTTAGATGAGACTAGAGCAGTGATGGTTTCTAGTTTAATGGCGGGATTTAAAGTGAACTTTGGACTTGTGATTGCCGATGAAATGCATGTAAGGGCCACAAAGACGGAAACATGATTGCCATTCCCATGTCTAGTGACTGAGCTTTGTAGACTTGCCAATTACCTATCTTGAGTGGTGTTGATAATGAGGTGGTGGCCACCAAAATCCAGGATATTGATAAAAAATGGGATGACACAAAGTTTGAGTTGAGGGTGCACAAACCTCCATCTTTTGGACATCAAACTCAAACCACTCCAGAGGTATCCAACATTCCCTCAGGTATGCCCCTAACCACTATTATTGTTGATCCACAGGGTGCATCTATTGTATTTGGGGTAGATGTTATAGCCCCAACTGCTGAGACTGTTGACACAATATCCATGCCATATGCGTACTCGGAGTTCAGGTTAACTTCACAAAATTTTGTAAAATTGGTCAAGAAACAGAAAAAGTTTGAGAGAAAGTTACAACAATGGTCCAAGCAATTGAAGCCCTTCATGGATCAAGCAATCAAAGAAACATTAAAGCCATATGAGAATCTGCATGCCCGTATGGATAACATGGAAGTGTGGGTAGATAACAGGTTGAAGGAAAAGAGAATTCTAGATTTGGCTAAGTATACTGTCGAACTAAAAAATGCACAAGCTGATATCGATATATTACAAGGTAATTCTACCATGTTGTTCCCAAATCCAGAGGTGGTGAATTTAGATAAGGATGATCCCATAGTTGATTTGATAGGGCAACCTCTCAAAGTAAGTAGTAAGAGACCAATTGAAGGCGGTGAAAAAAAAGAGAAGGGCTCAAAGAAAAAAACACCACAAGAGAACTCAAGAAGAAAGAGATCTCAGAAAGGTAGTAAAAGCCTCTAAAAAATATGAAGCTTTACGACAAGAGTGCAATAAGCTGGGTCTTCTTCTAGTTTGGCATGTGGATTTGGGCCCACACTATAGGTTTTTCCTACTCCTACTCCAGAGACCGAGATTGTTGTTGATGATTTAAGCACTCCAATCCATTTGGTGTCACCATTCCTGATTTTGAGGATGCTACGGCCTCCAAAGATGAGCCAGACTCTGAGTCCTAAGGGCTTCACATGTATTCCTTCCTCTTAGCCTTTACTTATTATATTTATGTATTGGGGACAATGCATGTTTCTTTTGATGGAGGTGGGGGTGCCTTTGAGTCTATCACCACCTGGCGGTTTTTGTTTTCGTGTTTCTTTTCCCTTGGGTTGGTATGTTTAGGTTTACTGCTTTTGTGTGTTTTAAGTTCAATTATTAGAAATAAGTGGCTTGATTTTTGTGGATATTATGGTATTTGGAAAATAAAAACCCCTCTAAAATTAATTTTTTTAGCACTTATGGTATGGTTTAATACTGTTGACTTCTTTTTGGATCTCTAAATGACATTAGCGTATATGGATGGAATAAGGTTGCTTAAGGTTAATTGCCATTGTGATAGTGGGTATTGATAAGTGTTCTTTTGTGCTATGTGTATGTGTGTTTATTTTTCATCTTTCTGACCTATGCATGCATCAACAACTTGCCCGATCTATTCTATTAAAGTTGTAAGTCAGTTGATTAGGAAAGGATCACATGCCCTATTTGAATTTAGTCCACTTAGCCTAAAGAGACTGTCTAAATGATGTAAATAATCCCCTTAATCCCTATTTTGAGTTGTTCAGACCTTTTTTATTCAATAACTGTTCACCTTCTCTCTTTTATCTTTGAACCTCTATTTTTTCCCTAGTCCCTCCGTAGACATTATGCACCTCAACTCAGGCAAATTGCCTAAATTGAGGGTGGCTACTGTAGTAGTATATGATAAGTGAAATAGGGTATGAAAAAATTGGGTATTGATAAAAAAATCCAATGGGTGTGAGCAACAGAAAAAAAAGTAAGAAAAGGAAAGAAAAGAAAAAGAAAAAAGAATGAGAAAGGTAGAAAAAAAGTCTATCAAAAAGAGTTGCTACACTCGAGAATGGGAATAATTGGTAGAAAAGGGTGAATAAGGGCAGGGCATTCAGTCTTAAGTGGAAGTAAAGTATGTTACTGTCAAGGAGGGCATATTCACTGATTCCTAAATATATCCTACTTGCACACAAGTCATCATTACAAGCCTAGTAAAGTCCTATAGTGGTCCTGATCAACTTTCTAAAAAATTGAAATAGGATAGTAAGGGCAAGCCTATGGCATCATGTGTGAATCCTTTGAAATTCCTTCTGAGTGTGATTGTCCTATTTCTAGTCCCTAATGGTATTTGTGATATGTGCATGGGATTTTTTTGTAGTGAGAGTACAAGAAAGACACTGTTGATTACTTACTGTTAGGATGACAGTTTTGGTATATGTAAATTATTCATTGATATCGTAATGACATGCTTAGATCCGTAGTTGTTGACATATTGAATGATTTCCATGTGCTTGGTTCAAAAGTGATGAAAAAGGGGTGAATTTTGGAAAGAACTGGAAAGTGTAAATTTATTGCTACAGTTTAGCTTAATTTTCTTATGTTTCAAGCATTGGTCTAGTTTAGGGTTATTTTGTTGCTTGAGGACAAGCGAATGGTCTAAGTTTAGGGTGTTGATGTGCCGGCATTTAACGACACATTTTACTCTTTTAACCAAGAATATATGCGAGTTTATAAGAAACCATGTTAGATTTGATGGTTTGTGTGTTTAATTATAGGAAAATGATCCAAGGCAAATAAAATAAGGAAATTGTGCTTAAGAGTCATATGTAGACCCACTTGACGTACCGTTAACAGGGTGACAAGCCATCATAGGTGTTGTTAAGTCAATACAGAAACACCAATTGAAGATTCCATCATGACGGCTCAGCTGACGAACCGTCAAGCTGCTGACGAGATGTCACTTTAAGCCATCAAAGCTTCACAGAATAATAGCCAAACTAGAGTCAAGTGATGACTCTATATGATGAACCATCACACGCCTGACAAACAGTCAGGTTAGTCGTCACAGCCAAGATTGTCAACTCTGATATAATAATGGATTCAAAATTTCCTTGAACCTATAAATACCTGGTCTAGGATTTAGAATAGGCATCTTTCTTTAGTTAGAATATTTTAACATTATTTTCTCTGGGATTGAATGTGTTTGGGATTTTGAAACTACTACTACGATTTTTGTCAAGGATTCAAGGCTTGATTTTTATGTTTGTAAGAAATCATCTTTTAATTATGAAATCTATTGCTTTTTTTCTCTCAATAACCATGTGTGTCTAAAAACCCTGTAACTAGGATTGTGGGATGCTTGGCTAAAAATTGATTCTACGATTAATTTTGTCATGGATTTGAATATACTTGTGAATGTATTATTTTTTTTTTGTCAAAGAGAAAAGTTTTCATTCAACCAAGTAAGATCTTTACAAACTAGCCAGCTCTTTGGGACTCAGAGTTGGCGCCTATATAAACTTGCTATACAACTCTTTCATTAAACTATGCAATTTACAATCATTTATCAGTTATCTAATCATAAACTACTATGGGTAAGCTTGCAACTGCTCCAAGAATGTCTTCCATTTGGGATGTCTTTTCCCTTCAAGGTGCAATTATATCATGAATTCTCTACTTGCTATCCATCTTCAGTTTACAAACCCTGTAACCATTTCTTTCAGCCCAAATCTGATATATTGTGGCTGCAAAATAGAAGCATAATATAATTGGACATTGTCTATTGTTACTGATTCAACTTAGCATCCATTGAACTTCCTATTTCCAATCCCCTATACACCTGTTAAATCCTAACCATTTTAGAATTGATGTCCAATATGAGCAGAATAGGTACAATAAAAAAACAAGTGTGCAGCAGTCTCCTCTACTTGTGTATTGCACAAAACACAGTCAGTTGGAACATTTATGCCCCATTTTCTGAGCCTATCCATTGTTACTCGTTGACCTTGCAGTGCTAACCACACCATAAACTGATGTCTTGGTATTTGACCTTTGACCATAACCAACTTTACTCCAAGTAGATTTAGGAAACTGTGGCCTTAGGGAAATACAATCCTTCTTGATAGTACAAGTGATGGTTGTAGCAATTTACCTAGTACCTACATCATTCACCCAATACCTTGCATCAAATTTTTTTTCTCATAATCTAGCAAGCCTTCTTTGGTGTTTGCAGATTCTCCTAGTCCTGATTCTTTATATAGTATGTATGTGCCCAGAGAACCCAAACTTGTCTTTCTTTAGTGTCACAGCCCATAGCAACTTACAAATGGCTGTTTTGTTCCATGTTAGAGTATCAATTACATTCAGCCCTATTGCAGACTTAGACTTACACACTGTATCCTAAGCAACAAGTGCTTTTCTAGATGTAGTATTACTTCCAATCCATAAAAATGTTTTACAAACTGCATTTACCATAGAGATTATCTTCTTAGGCAGTATGAAAACCTGGGCCTAGTACGTCTGCATTTCAAACAATACACTTTTGATAAGTTGTAGCCTTCCACTATAAAATAGCAATTTTGAAGACCAACATTTAACTTTAGCAACCATTTTCTCTGCAATTAGCAGACACTAACTGATAGACAGATTTTTAGTGGAAAGTGGAACCCCCTAATACTTGAATGGCAAAGTCCCAGGAACTAATTGAAGATTAGCTAGAATCTTGTCTGTAAACTCTTGAGAGACTCCTGCAATGTACATTGAAGTTTTCTCCACATTGTCACGCAACCCTGAAACTTTTGAGAAATGCTTGAAAGTGTTGAATAATAGCTTAATAGAGATCTCATCAGTGCTGCAACATATCAACATATCATCAACGAAACAAATATGAATAATACCCAGCTTATCACACCTAGGATGGTAATTAAATTGAGGATTGGGTCTCAGCTGTTGAAGAGTTTTGTGCATATATTCCATTACCAAAACAAAAATATATGGGGACATGGGGTCCCCCATGTCTAAGACCTTTTTGAGCTGGGAATGTAGGATTTACACCACCATTTATCAACAAACTATACTGCACAGTAGTCACACACTCCATAATCAGCTATATCTATTTAGAAGGAAAACCAAATTCCAGTAGCGCCAACTCAATTGAGTCATTGGTCTTTCTAATATCAACTTTAAGTGTACACCTTGGAGAAGTACCTTTGTGGGCATAACCTTTCACTAGCTCATGAGAAATCCGTACATTATGTAGAATAATTCTACCCTCTATAAATGCTGACTGGAAAGGGCTAACTATATTGTAAACAACAATTTTGAGTTTAGTAGTCAGTATCTTGGCAATTAGCTTATAAAAGGTGGTACAACAAGCAATAGGTCTATATTCTTTCACATCAGAGGGGGAAGATACTTAGGTACTAAGGTTATAGTAGTAGTATTCACTTCCTTGAGTAGTTTTCCAGTATTGATGAACTGAATATTACTCTCAATGATAACTTTCCCTACCATATCCCAATGCACCTTAAAAAATTCAGCATTAAAGCCATCAATACCTGGGCTCTTGTCATCTAGTAGATCTTTCAATGCTTGCATTATCTCTAGTCTTGTAACAGGTATAGCAGTACATGTTATTGCTCAATGGTTAAACATGGACTATCCTTAGCAATACCTACATCAATAAAAGGCAATTCAACAGTATCCTGGCCAAGCAAAGTTTTGAAAAATTATATGAACTCCTACTGTATTCGATCTGGTTTAACAAGCTTGGTTCCCTGTTCTGTGCATGTAGATGAAATCCAATTCCTGACCAGTCTTGTTTTCTAATATGCAAAAAAATACTTTGAATTCTTGTCTCTATATTTAATCCAAGTGGCCCTTGATTTCTACTTCAAGGCCTTCTCATTCACTATCTCCTATTTCTCTATATCCTGCTGCATTTCCCTTTCTTTATTAATCAAATTTTGGTTAAAATGATCCAATTAAATAGCTTCCTGAACCTCTTGCAACTTTTGCCTGAGCTAAATTAATCTCTTGTCAATTACTGTATATTTTTGCTGAATGTCTCTTGACCGAGTTCCTTTCATTTGAAGTTTCCTCCATGTACTATACATCACATATCTTGATACATCTTGTCTCCAGAACTATTATACCAGTACTTTGAATTGAGCTCACTGCATAACCACATTTAATAATCTAAAAGGTTTCCTAGGTTTCATGCCTTTAGGTGAGGAATTTAGCATTATAAGTGTATGATCTAAGCAACTAGGATCAAGGAAGTTAGCTACAATATGATTATAATTTTGAAACCATATTGCATTTCCAAACACCCAGTTAGTATGCGAGTAAATTCTTGCAGCACCATCTCTCGTTACACTAAGTAAAATGTCTAACACATCTAGAAATCTACCCCACACTTATATCATCAATACAATTCTAAAAATCTTCTGTCTCCTGAGGACCAACTAACTCTCCAGTCACTCTATCTTCATGGGATAGAATTGCATTGGAATCTCCTAACAATAGCCAAGGTCCAACACTGTTGTGACTTAAGGTTCTTAAGTAAGCCCATTAAGTCAGTTTACTAGCTGCAGTATTCATCCCATATATAAATGTCATCAAGTAGTCAAAATATAAATCTCTATCTTTCACTCTACGGTGTACCAATTGATCTGATGAATCAAGAATAGTAACCTCCACCTTATGAGTCCTCCATATTAACCAAACTCTACTATTAAGAGTAGTTAGATAATCTGCATATATAGTCCATTCTGACCCTAAAACCCTTTGCAGTTTATTCATATTATGAGCCTGAACCTTTGTTTCCAAACAACCTAATAAGTCTACTTTATGTTTCTGCAGAAAGTTCTTCAACTATTTTTACTTATAAGGCCTGTTAAGGCCTCTTATGTTGCAGGCACTAAATATCATTTGGTACTAGTTGGATTAGGTGCGTCAGCCCTGTTTGATCCCCCAGTCTATAAAGTAACATCAGCAGTAGAGACATTCACTATAGTTCTTGATTCATTAGTACCTTGTAGCTCCTTCCCATTTATATTTTGCTTATTCATGTCCTTTGTTTTCAAGTTCTAAGGAGTTGTAAGGGATGGTAAGTACTGATGAAACTCTGGTTGTTGTGTTACTGTAATATAAGGTCGTCTACTCCAGCTGCAGTGGTGTTCATAACAGGTTGTTACTTCTCCTTAGCAACCCAAAAAGGTTGCCATGGTCTTCTTTGGTGAGACTGCTGTAGCTTTCTAGGATTTTTTTCATCCTCCTTCTTCTCTTTACCCTACTAACAGGCTAGTTTCTCATGACCTAATTGATGGCAATCTTGACAAATTTAGGGTTTCCACTCATATTCAACCACTTGCACTATAATTGAACCATCTGCTTTTTCAAGATATAATTTCTTCGGCAGTTCCTGAGTGATATCCACTTCAACTAGGATTTTAGCATAGGATATATGATCTATCTCTACCTTCATATGATCAATACATATAGATTTTTTGATGGAACTAGCTATGTGACCCAGATTTTCTTCAGCCTAATAATAGACTGGTATACCTTTAAGTTGTATCCATAAGGAAATGATGTGTAGCATCTTAGGTTGCAGCTTGAAATCTCTCACCCAGTGTCTCAGAATCATAGGTCTATTATTGTACGTATAAGGGCCTTCTTGCATAACCATCTGCTTATCCAAGGCATTATTTAATAGGTATACAAAGTACCCATCATTATAAAGCTAAACCCTCGGATTTTCAATGAAATACCAAACTCCATAAACAAGCCAAAGCATATCTTTGAAAGACGGAGTTCCCCCCTAACACATAATGAATTAGGGCATTTTCCCATTTGTCGCACTCCAATTTAACTTCAATAAGGTTTAACGTTACCACTTTCCTACCATCTTTCATAATTGGGGGAAAGTAATTAAGACTCATACCATTTTGTTATTACCGATTACCTTACACCCCTTCAACCTCTACAGGTGGAGTTCTCTTAGTAGGTGGAGTAATGCCCATTGAGAATGTTATCTTCCATACCATCGTCGAGCTTTCTGCCTCATCTTCATCCTTCCCATTCTCAGCTTTTGTATTCCCATCTAATGGAATTATTATTTTAGCCTTCGATGTTCCTGGCATCTAACTTCCTAGCTTCAAGGGAGCTAAGGTGTGTGGGATCCCAGAATCAGGTGTAATCGTTCATCCTTTGTGAGCTTGTGGTAGAGGTACCAGTTGTCTTGCTCCATTCTGCTGTTGTCTAACCATCGTAGCTCGAGGTACACGTTACCATTCATTGTTTGTTTATTATATGATTGAATATTTTCAAATGTATTGTTATTCCTTCCATTTTCATAGATTTCTAATGGTTGTAAATATTAGAACAAGCCATAGGTTTAATTTGTTTAAACTAAGAGGTTGAAATTAGGAAAAGGGTTAAACAACGAGGATTCAGAGTTTCTAACCTTCGTCTAACAAGTAATGCTCTAGTGAGATTAAACAACTTAAGACTAAAATCGAGTTTACTATTTTCATCACTTTAAGTTTGAAAGAACTAATGGGATAATCATCTAATTAGGTTGAGAAACATTTAGGCGTACATTTGAATTCAATTTCCTGACATTACTTGTATTAAAACAAATTAATTATCGATATTAACCCTAAAGTGATAAGGAGCCATGGCGAACGCAATCCAAGTTCATTTTCTCTACTGATTCATATCTCTTAAATTTGACTCTCATTACTTGAAACAAGTTAGACGTTGAGTCAAAATCACTTATTATAAAAAAAAAAAAACCATTTCATGGAAATTGTAGACTAATTGTCACTTAAATCATGAATGACTTAGTGGTCACCATATTCCTGTGGGATTCGACCCCAACCTTTGTTGGGTTATATATTTGACAAGGAACGCTTATACTTCTTAAGAGAGGTATAATTTGGGCTTATCAACTTTGCTTTGAAAATTTGGAGACACTACCTCTATGGGGTGAAGTGTGAAGTGTTCACCGACCACCATAGTTTGCAGCACGTGTTTACTTAATGAGATCTGAATTTTAGACAAAGAAGATAGACGGAGTTGAACAAAGATTATGACATCTCAATTCTGTATCATCCTAGCAAGGCCAATGTCTTGGCAGACATATTGAGACAAAATTCGACAAGCATGGAAAATTTTTCATGGTTAGAGGTATTGACGCACCCATTGTTTAGAGAGGTACAAACTCTAACTATTGGTTTTATGAGGTTGCAGGTGACTAGTAAAGGAGGAGTGTTATCCTATGTTGAGGCTAAGCCTACTTTTTTTGAGAAGATTAAAAGCAGGCAGTTTGAAGATAGAATTTGAGCAACCTTAGAGAAAAAGTGTTACAAGGTGAGGCCAAAGAGGGTATGCTGAGGATACGGGGGCGCATGTATGTACCTCGTGTGGGAAACTTAATTCCTACCATCCTTGCGGAGGGCCATAGTTTGAAGTACTCTATACATTCGGGTGCAACCAAAATGTATAGAGACTTGAGGTAACACTATTAGTGGCGCAAAATGAAGTGGGATATTATGGATTTTATGAGCAAGTGTCAAAATTACCAACAGGTTAAGTATGAACATCAGAAACCTGGTGACACTTTTTAGAAGATGCCCATTCTAAAATAGAAGTAGGAAAGAATAAATATGGATTTCCTTGTTGGTCTTCCTAAGACTCTAAGGAAGTGTGACTCCATATGGGTGATCGTCGATCATTTGACCAAGTCTACACACTTTATTTCAGTAAGGGTGGATTATAATGAAACTAAGTTGGCTAAGATCTATGTGACAGATATCGTGAGACTACATGGGGTGCATGTTTCGATAGTATCAGATAGAGGTATACATTTTACCTCCAGCTTTTGGGAGAAGTTTCAGTAAAAATTAGGTACTAGGTTGGACCTAAGTACAACTTTTCATTCGCAGATTGATGGGCAGTTAGAATGGATAATTCAGGTACTTAAAGATATGCTTTGAGCTTATGAAATGGACTTTGGTGGTCAGTGGGGCCAATATCTACCCTTCTATGAACTTTCTTGTAACAATAGCTATCACTCAAGTACTAACATGTCTTCTTCTAGAATTTTGTATGGAAGAAAATGTAGGTCACTTAATGGATGGTTTGCTGCTTTGAGACCTTGGGGTACTGATATACTAAAGGAGTCCATGGAGAAAATGAGGTTCATCCAGGAGAAGTTGGTAGCAACTCAGAGTCGAAAGAAGGGGAAGTTAAGTCTGAGGCACATCAGACCCTTTGAGGCTTTGAATAGAGTAGGGTCAGTGGCGTATAGGCTGACTTTGCCTCCTAGTTTGTTAGGGGTTCATCATATGATTCATGTTTCAATGCTCAAGAAGTATCATGAAGATGGAGACTACATCATTCATTGGCATTCAAAAATATTTGATAAGGAGCTCTCTTATGAAGAGGTTTCAATTGCTATCTTGGATAGGGATGTGAGAAAGTTGAGAACTAAAGTCATTCCATCTGTGAAGGTTTATTGGAGAAAACATCTAGTGAAAGAATCCATATGGGAGATAAAGGCGGATATACACAAACACTATATATAGTTGTTCATTGACTCAGGTATTTCCTTGCTCATTGTTTTATCTTTTTGGCTAGTTGTCATTCAGGAATGAACAAGGGGTAAATTAGTATCTAATGTAATGACCCAAATCATCGTTATGCTAAAATAGAGAGTAGAACCTTTTCTTAGTCTTCCCTTAGACAAAAATTTAAAAATTTAGGGCTGGCCTAGTCTTAGGTGAATTTTGAGTGTGTGTGGTGTTCTAGGGAAATCTGGTAGATATTAGAGCTTTGGTTGGTAGTTTTGATTTTATTTTGTGTTAGATGATGAGTTTAGGAAGTTGTAGCAACTTCCAGTGCATAAAATCGGTTAGTAGAACTACGGTATAGTGATTACCATGAAAGGGTTAGTTCGTAATGTCAAATTTTGAGAAATGTGTTATGAAATAGCCAAAACTGAGACCAAGTCCTGAGCTACTGGTTTTGGCTCACTGCAGTGATAGAAGTGCCACTACAGTGGTAGAATCATCATCACAACGGTAGCCCTATTTGTCCTAGGAGGTGCTGCAGCGACAAATCCTCTACTACAACGATGCCGCTGTAGCATTGCCCGTACTGCTGCAGCGGCCAATATGCAGTATTTTCAGTTTTACAATTTAAAAACCCATTTTTCATTCCCATATTTCTAAATACGTCCAAGGGCCAAGTAAGAGGCGATTTCATTCAATTTTCGGGGGTTTTCATCATTGAGGAAAGGTTTTTAACACTTCAAACTTGAATTACTCCTTTAAATTCATAGAAATTGTGAGAATCATTATCATATTGGAAATTAGAGGTTAACCTTAAATTATAAACTGCTGTGAAATGGTGGGGATTTAGTTTATTATTAGTTCTTGATGAACCTAGGGTGTTAGAAAACACTGCCTATGGTAGAAGTCTTGATTGTAATGTTGAAATAGATAGAATTCAAGAGTTTAAAGTATAGAAAACCCTAAGATAATGAACTAGGTCAAATTCTTGGGTTAATTTGATAAATGTGAGTTCCTAATATTTAGGAAGGGTGAAATATTATGTTAAGAATTGTATTATTATTGTTTATAGATCAAGAACAGGATGATATTGAGGAAAGGAAAGTCTGTGGCAATTTAGTGGTTACAAACATAGAGTTGAGGTAGGTTATATTTTAATTATAGTAAAGACTTTCTTGGCTTTGTGCTTACATGTGAGTTGGGTATTTGTGGTTTGCTTTTGGGCATTACTTATGATCATTGACTTTACCATGCATTGAAAATATGGATTTTGGTATGGCATTGAGATGATATATGGATTGGGTGTCACGCCGATACTATTATTGGATGGGTACCATGATGGTACTGGTACATAAACTGAGCTCATCTCATGCAGGTCATATTTGAGAGTCCTTGCTAACTCTAGTATGTGTGTACATCTTTCATGCATGCAATCATTATTTCATTTGAACATATATATATATATATATATATATATGTTGTGGTGATCATTATTGAAGAATCAGCCTAAGTGTATTTGATGTACATGTATACTTGTATTCCTAATGAGATGAAGTGTTATGGTCGTATTTGGTTGTCAATTAATTATAAGTTGTGTTTTGATCACTATTACTTACATTTAACTTGCCTATTTGTATGGTGTTGCCTACCCGTACTTAGTTGTTGTACTGATACTACCTATAGTTTTCTTTTTGTTGAGTGCAGAGTGAGTTTTAACATTTAAGATGAGGCCTCTACTCTAGCCCGCGACTCAAACTTTTATTCAAGGATGAGCACCATGTCTAGAAAGCCATTGGATTAGTCTTATATCGTTAATTCCCTTTGTTTCAGGACTAAGACATTTCTTTATTTAGTATTTTGGGTTATATTTTAGACTTGGTTTTAGTTATTGTTTAGATGTTTTTGTACGGTGACTACTTTCAGGTCACTGGGGTTGTAATAATTAGAGATACTTCCGCACTCTATTTTGTTTATGTATATTAATTAAGTTAGTATTAAACTTGGTTGATTAATATTGTGTTTTAGTGAATTAATGTTAAGTATTTAATGAAAGTGACTAGTGAAGATCTGATTTAGTTGGTTAAGGGTTGGGTTAGTTGTTCTCCTACCGTAGAGTTAGGGTGGGTGCCACTCATGACCAATTGGGTCATGAGAGGGTACTATGTTGGTAAGGTACATGAACTGAGCTCATCCCCTGCAGGTTATGACTACGGGTCCATGTGGACACTAGTATGTATGTACACTATTGTAAACATGCATTTATTAGTTGCATTGCATATGTGGTTGTTTACTTGTTTGTATTTGATTAGATTGCCTAAGTGTAAGTGATTGAGTTAATGGTTTTGTAGGTTGATGTAATTATACACATTGTTGATATGCTGATTGATTATGAGTTGTGTTTTGATTGCTTCTTGCTTTAATTTAGCTTATTTATTTAAATGGTGTTAAGTTAAGTCGGCCGATGATGCCTTCCAGTACATTGTAGTTGTACTGATACTACCTATGCTCTTTTTTTTTGAATGCAGAGTGTGTTCCAGCGGTTGAGACTAGACCTTGTATATAGATCGTGATCAGCAACTTCGATTCAAGGGTGAACACTATTTTTGGGCAACTATTCTATCTTTATTATTGGTTTTGGTATCACTTTTAGACTTGGTTTTAATTAAAAGTTCTTGTACAATGACATTCAAATCTTGGGGAATGATGTAATAGTTAGACATTTTGCATTTATTTCGTATTATTAGATATTGGAGGTATTTATGTTAAATTATTGAGTTTTAATGATAATTCGGGTTTTAATTGGTTTTAAGTTTTGTGATTATATACGGGTTAGATGGTTCTCTCATTAGAGGGTATTTTTGGGTGCCACTCACGACCGTTTGGGTTGTAACAAAAATAATACTAGAGCCCTGAGTTCATCAATCTAATCGTACATGCACTAGAGTCTCACAGAATGGTACAGAGTAGTCTATACTTTTCTTCGAGGGGCTATAGGACTTTAGGAAAAAATTTCACTTCTTTATTTCCTTCGTGCTAGTACTTGATTCCAACTGGTATCTAACTTCCTTCATTCTTATTTCGCATAGGGTGAACACTCATTCAGTTAGAACACTAACACCAACACTAGCACCCAAACTGATTCTTAGGGCTATGATTTAGGTTAGATACTGGGTGAGAGGTAGGGCTAGAAGAGGAGGACGAGGGGAAGAACCTATCTAGGGTAGAGCCCAGGCAGTAAGAAGACCGACTAGATAGAGATCACCATCCCCTCCCCTATAGCAGACTTCTCCAGACTTAGGTCAAGATGAAAAAATGGTAGTTGAGGAGGAGAAGGTTCCAGTTCCAGAAAATATGGTGCATATGCAGGTTGGTGCAGCTCAGGTGCCTATGACCTCAAAGTTGATCCAACAGGTGTTGGGAGTTTGAGTGGTTTAGATAGCACTGGTGCTACTCAGATAGTTTTGGCTTTCTAGCCACCAGATTTGTAACATGCCACTGCTGTAGCGCCTAAAATGGATTAAGGTTTCAAAGACAAGAGTTTTCCCCTGATAGGTTCTTGGTCTAGTTATGACCGATGATGAGCATAGTTTGTTTTGCATGTTCATAAAAATGAAACCTCCACTGTTTCAAGGTGCTGAGTCAAATGATGCTTATAAATTTTTGATTGACTGTCATGAGCGTCTGCATAAGGTGGGCATTGAGGAGAGATATGGTATGAAGTTGGTGACTTTTCAGTTGCAAGCAAAGGCCAAGTAATGGTGGAGATCCTTTGTTGAGTGTAAGGATGCCTTACCTCCACGAACTTGGTATCAGTTTTAGTCTATGTTTCTTGAGAAGTATGTTCCCCGTACCTTATGGGATAGGAAGAAGGATGGGTTCATGAGGCTTAAGCAGGGTGATATGTCAATGATAGCCTATGAGGACAAATTTCATGTTTTTTCTCTTTATGCTTTATAGTTGATACCTACTGATGAAGAGAGAATCAAATTCTTTGTGAAAGGTTTGAACTCAGGTATTCAAATGCCTACACTTCAAATAACCTCTTCTGAGAATACTTTTCAGGATAGGGTCGAATTTGTTAAGAAGGTGGAATGGTGAGCAATAAGGTAGTTTTAGAGTATAGGAGAAGAGGTCTCAAAAATTGGGTCGTTTATGTCATTCTTATTTAAAAGGCCATGGTTTGAAGAGCTACTCTAATTAGAATTAAGCTGTGCTTGTGTTCGTCAGGGGCCTATTAGGGGTCAGTTATTAGCCCTTATAGACAGAAAGTTATACACCTTCAGCATCTTCATCCCGCGACTTGCTTTAGATCGTAAATGTTATGAGTGTGGATGAGTAGGTAATATTCAAATTTATCGCAGGTCAGTTGACTGAGAAGCTAGCTTTCAGTGCTTTAGTTCTGGAAGGTCGTGGTAAGGGAGGAAATGATAGATGTTATCCATAGGGTGGCCATGGTGGTCACACTGCTGGTAGGGGTAGCTACCAAGCCTATCATGGTGGAGGACAGGTTGGTCGAGATTACGTGTAGATTGGTAGATATAGTGGTCAGGTTGGTCATAAGGCTAATCTATATGCAGTTCTAAGTTGTTCTGAAGCCGAGGCTTCTAATGTGGAGATTACATGTACCATCCTTGTCTGTGATCGTATGGCTTCTGTGTTATTTGATCCGGAGTCTACTTTTTCTTATATGTCTGTAAAGTTTGCTTTAGCCTAGGATTTGTTTTGTTAAATGCTTGATACAACTATGTATGTATCTACACCAGTTGGGGTTATTGTGTGTGTTGATCAGGTTTATCGGGCTTGTCCTATAGTGTTTATGGGGTTTAAAACATTAGCAAACTTAGTGATTTTAGACATGGAAGATTTTGATATTATTTTGGAGATGAGTTAGTTGGCTCCATACCATGCTATTCTTGATTGTTACGCTAAGATTGTCATTGTAACTATGCTCGGGATGGAGAGGTTAGAGTGGGAACGTGTTTATAAGCTTGCTCCCTTGAGAGTTATTTTTTCTACTCATGCTAAAAATCTAGTAAATAGGGATTATCAGGAGTTTCTAGCCCATCTTCAGGATAATAGTACAACAGTTCCTCCGATTGCTTCAGTTTCAGTAATGTGTGAATTTATAGAGGTGTTCCTTGATAATATTCCTGGGATACCACCTAACCATGACATTGGCTTTTGTATAAACTTAGAGCCAGACACTCGCCCTATATCCATCCCTCCTCATAGAATGGCATCGACAGAATTAACGAAACTAAAGTCTCAATTACAAGAGTTGTTGGAAAAGGGTTTTATCCATCCTAGTACTTCTCCGTGGGGGTGCTCCTGTGCTTTTTATTAAGAAGAAAGATGGAAATATGCATATTTGAATAGACTACTGACAGTTGAACAAGGTGACCATTCATAATTAGTTTCTTTTGCCTAAGATAGATGATTTGTTCGACCAGTTGTAGAGTGTCGTAATATTTTAAGAGATTGATTCAAGGTTGGGTTATCATCAGCTTAAGATTCAGGCAGAGGACATCCCAAATACTGCCTTCTGAACTTGTTATGTCCATTACGAGTTCTGAGTAATGTCTTTTGGCTTGACCAACGTACTAGCCGCTTTTATGGGTTTGATGAATGGAGTATTCAAACCTTATTTGGATTCATTCGTCATTGTTTTCATAGATGATATCTTGGTCCACTCTAAGAGTAATGAGGAGCATGAAGCTCACTTGCGTACCGTGTTGGGGTTGCTTAAGGAGAAGCAACTCAATGCTACGTATTCAAAATGTGAATTCTGGTTGTCTTCGGTGTCTTTCTTGGGGCATGTGGTATCTAAAGAAGGGGTTGTGGTAGACCCGCAAAAGATTGAGGTTGTTAGAAATTGGGCCAGACCAGTCAATGTAACAGAGATTCATAGTTTTATAGGGTTGGCCAGCTATTATTGTCGATTTGTGAAAGGGTTTTCATCCATTACTTTGTATATGAACCGTCTGACTCAGAAGAAGGAACCTTTTGTATGGAATGATGTTAGGATAGGTTTCAAAAGCTCAAGACTTTGCTAACGTCAACTCCTATTCTTACCTTGCTAGTTCAAGGCAAGGATTTTATTGTGTATTGTGATGCTTCAAGTTCTGGTTCGGGTGTGGTTTTGATGTAGGACGAGAATGTGATTGTCTATGATTTGAGGCATCTGAAAGTACATGAGAAGAACTAAACCACCCATGATCTATAGTTGGCAGTGGTGGTGTTTGCTCTCAAAATTTGGAGACACTATCTTTATGGGGGTAAGTGTGAGATGTTCATGAACCGCCGCATCTTGCAACATGTTCTTACTTAGAAAGATTTGAATTTAAGGCAGCGAAGGTGGATGGAGTTACTCAAATAATATGATATTTCAATTATTTATCATCCGAGTAAGGTCAATATGGTGGCGGATGCATTGAGTCGGAAGCCTTTGAGCATGGGAAGTTTGGCATGGTTGGAGGTGTTGAGATGTGCATTGGCTAGGGAGGTGCAAACCTTAGCTAATAGTTTCATGAGATTGCAGATGACTAACAAGGGAGGACTTTTAGACAATGCTGAGGCTAGATCCACCTTCCTTGATCATATTAAAGAAAGGCAATTTGAGGATGAGAAATTGAATGAAATATGGGATAAAATGTTACAAGTTGAGGCCAAGAAGGCCATTCTTGATGATGAAAATGTGTGGAAAATAAGAGGGCGTGTATGTGTACCTCGTGTGCGAAACTTGATTTCTACTATCCTTGCAGAGGCTCACGTTTTTAAGTACTCTATACATCCCGATAGAACTAATATTTATAGAGAGTTAATGCAACATTATTGTTGGCACCGGATGAAGCAAGACATTGTTAATTTCATAACTAAGTGTTGATTTAGCCCAAATTACACCTCCCAAAAAGTATAAAGTAGTCACTAAATCATACATAAAACCCAATGAGGTTGGGGTCGATCCCACAGGGAATAGGTCAAAATTCTATCAAGTGATTGTCTAAGTAACTGGCAAATAAGTAAAACAGGGGGTTATGTGAAACAAAAGAATAATAGTAATAGTTGGTTGATGGGTTTGTAATCAATATGAGAAAAGCACTAGGATTGTGATCCCCATGATTTCATAACTACATATGTTGTTCGTGCTATCAAACTATCCCAATGCGTTGTATGCAAAATCTAACAAGTTAGGTTCTTCTAGACATCTCTCGACCTTGGCTAGATGAATTTCACTCTTCAACTCTCGGTCTCCTAGTGTCGCACTACTAACCCATATTCTTGATCTCAGATTAACTATCCCTGTTACAACTCATGTTATTAGATGAAGGTTGATAACTTCAAATCTTTGTTGTTATTTCCTTTTCCTAATCTCTACTTCTCTCTCGAGCAAGTTTAGAATACATACGAGTTTATAACGTTTCCAACTGTTAGAAAAGCAATCATAATGAAGAAAATACCAATACATACAAGCACACTGGTCTAGAATTGGTTTGCACTTAACCTGTTTTGTTAATTCCTCATGGTTCCCACAACCCTAGTTAAGGTGTTTATCTACTCATAAATGCAAGCACACAAAAAGAATTCATCGATGAAAACATGATTATACACTTACAACAATAATTAAACTCCAAAATCTCAACTTGAATTAAAACCCTAGAAACTATATTCGTAAAATTCCAAGAATATGCCTTAGAATCTCACAATATAATGTTGTAAAAAATGAAAGAGTGTTCACTCATACCAAAATCCCTAAAAGAGTATTTATAGACAGAATAAAATATATCTTATCACAAACAGGAAATCTGGGTCGGCTGACTCGAACGAGAGGAAGGTACGATCATGGTTAGAACCCACGATCGTCCTTGGTGCTCGTGGTTTAGCTCTTGCATAGCTGGGCCTTCTTCCTACGATCTCTAAGTATGATCGTATGTAGCTTCCACGATCGTGATTGGCCCTCGTCTGATGATTCTCACACTTAACTTCAGCAGTGACCACAAGGTACGATTTACCATAAAGGTACGGTCGTGAGAGCTCTCGTCTGATTAACTCCAGAGGACCCCCTCTCTGTTTCAAGTCACGATAGCACTGGTACAACCGTTTTTAGATTCCACGGTCATAGTAAATGATCGTTTGATGCCCTTTTCTCCCTTTTCAGCATTTTCCTTCTCGAAGTTCATTAATCCTGCAAATACCAAAAAAAACCATCATATCCACAGAATAATACCCTTGTACTTGCAATTGTTCACCGATTTAAGAGTCTCAAGTTCCATAAATTCATGGCACATCAGCACCCTCAACTTAGAATGATTTCATGTCCTCAAGCAAACAAAACACAATAAATTCAATAAGAATCTTAACCTAGAGAAAACTAAGGTAGTCCAAGTTTCACAAAAACAACATTTCCAGCATGCATTTATCAAAATACGGTTCAACATCCTCCAATGGCGTTTAAAGCAAACAAGTGTAGTATGTATTAAAGCTAAGTACCATAGCACAATGGGATCAAGATATGACAATTACATTAGTAGCAGATAACCCAATACCTTAGACAAATGACAGTACCTAATCAATCAGCAAACCAAAATCTAGCCCTTATGTCCTCACAACAAAGAAGTCCCAACACTCAGTATATGTAATGTAAAAAAAAAACTGCGACAAAATCAAACCTCTCACTCTCATAAAGAAGTTTGACCGTGTACGGTTGGTACCATAAGCTTTCCCTTATTTTCTACACCTCAACTTTTGGAAAGTCGAATCAGGATCATAATAGGAATTTATTGGCTTGTAATGTAGGCTCGGGGGTAGGTATGGTATATCTGGATATAGTGACTAACCCTCCTTTACATTACACTAGTTGTGGCTTCTATTCTTATCTGGATTCTTTTATTTCTCCCCTTTTCAATTTTTTTTTACTTGGGTCCCGGGTGTGGTTTTATTTCTCCTCCATTTTTATTTCTTCTTTTTTTTTTCTTTTCTTCCATACCGCACTTGAATTGCCTTTTATTTTCATTACACATTTTGCACACCCAACTTAATATGCACCCCTACAGTAGGCACCCTCAACTTAGGCAATTTACCTGAGTTGAGGTACACAGTGTCCAAGGAGGGACCAGGCCTTCATTGTACAAAAATTGGGAAGGTAAATGGGGTATTTCAAAGAAAAGGTCTAATTAGGCTCAAATTTTAGGTTCAATAATGGCCTATGATCCTTTCCTAACCTTCTATCATATAGCTTTTAGTGATACTAACCAGGAAAGTTCTAGACCATACACACACGCCGAATATGTACATCCTCACACACTCTTGGCTCAGGGATATCATTCAATTACAACATAATTGGTTCATGCACAGTCTGGCCAAGTTGTCACACCACTAATACTAGTGTTATGTCGAGATCCAAATAGTGGTTATAGTTCCAGTAAGCGCACAACTCAGAACAAAAATGAAATAGAATTTTTTGGATCTCATTTTAAAAAAAAAATCAGTTTAAACAAAAAATTTGCATGCTTTTTTTATTTTGACAGCACTAAGTTTTCCCAATTTTTCCCTAAGTTACACATACAATAACAACTAACATAAAAAAAACATAAACATAATTAGACACCTAAACATGTTGGTTGTAAATATGATAGCGCAGTCGTGGGAAAAGAAACACAGCAACAAAAACCCTCAGTTGTGGTACACCCACGCCTCCAACATGGAAATCATCCAATGTCTTCATTGCACGGAATCATAGAAAGTAAAAAATGGGATAAGGGACATGCCTGGGACACTCTAGAGGCCCATCGTACTCTGATCAGTTGGGGTATGAGATGAGACCCTTCTATCCTCAGCTCCTCATGTGGCCTCGACAACTGTCGTGGCACTCTCAGCTACACCGATAGCGACTGGTGCACTCAGTGTCTCAATTGTGGGGGCCATCTGTGTGACCCCCAAACTCTGCTCTACCACCATAACAGCGGGGGTACTTCAACTCTCTTTGGTATTACTCCTTTGGAGGTTTGAGCATCTCTCACTCTCTTACTATTCTTCTTTCTTATCTTTCCCTCCTTTCAGTGTCATCACCTCTCCTCCTCTTTCAAGGCTCCAAATCTCTACCCATCTCCTTACTATATATCTCTTCAACATCTGGGCCTAGAGTATAGAAATTTGGGACTAAAGAGTCAACATCTGCAGCTAACTACTCTAATGAAAGCATCATATGAGGAGAAGAAGGTGCAACCAGAATGGTCCGTGCTGTGAAAGTCTGGACTGCTTCTTTCAAGTCAGCCACATCATCTATAATGGCTCTCATGTCCAGATCCTGCATCAAGTCCACCTTAGCTGAAATCTGGCTCTCAAATCTATCAAAGCGGGTCTGTACCTACTGCACTGTTATCTTAATCTCATCCTCCATGTAGGGCTTAACCCTTACCTCCAACTTCTTAAGCCGAGAATCATATAGTACATGTGTTCTCAAAATCTACTCCATCTGAGTAGTCAGTATCAATGTGTAGCTGGCAGGAGCATGTGTGTATGCACCCAATGTTACAGTAGCGGCTGTGAGGAGGATGAAGTAGCACCGTCTTTAGACACTGAGATCTCACTAGTGGGGGTACCTCCTGCAACCTCTATTGCCTCTAGAAAGGGACCTTATATTGGAGGTTTTGTGTTCCTAAAGTCCTTGATCATAGCCAAATCTATAGTCTTTATTGGTTGAATAAATTTATCGACTGCCGGAATGGATGGCACCTCAAAATTTTTTAGCAGCTGTGTGATCAAGCTCAGGAAAGGAAGGGTTGTGATAAACTCCAAGACCCTATCTCTATTCTCTTCCATAATGATTCACGGAATGTTCAAATCTACCTCCACAAGGAAAGCTTCTACGAGGCCCATAATTATGGCACCCAAAGTGTTGTTATTTGCCGTGGGTACGATGCGGTGCCTCACAATGGCCCACCATACCTTTGCAATGAACTTGAGAGTGTTCTTATAAATTGTCACCCCATTGATCCATGGGTAATTTTCTCCTACTTCCTCAATGCGGTCCGCCAACCACCTGTAGTAAAGGTCTTTGTCATTGATGGATAATTTTTTTACCCTTTTCAAATCAGTCATCCAAAAGTCGTATTTCGAAGTCTCCTCAACTGGTACAAACTCTTCGCCGAACAAGATGTTAGAGATTGCCTTGACTGAGATATCAACTTCCTTGCCCCGAACCATCACAGTATACAATCGGGGATACTTTTACAAATCTTTTTCCTTGTCGAAGGGAGTCATGTTCTTTAGAGTTGCAACATAATTAAAGTAAAACTCCCTCACTAGCTCTGGTTCATAGATCTGGAGGGGCCTAGTCATCAAGCCCAAGTTATATCTCTTAAACACCCGGACAACCTCCAGGACCTTCTGTAGTGACTCAAGTAACATACGGTGCTCCTCTTGAATACTTCTTTTTTGGTTTCCATTGTACTTCAAGGACACACCATCCAAATAATAATCTCTAGAATGTCAAACACTCCATCTTCTAGGATCTGTCCCTCTCAAAACTGGAGCTGCACCTACTTTCTCAAAGGATTCGAGGTTGGACTCTTCCTCACCCACTGAGGAGCTTATCCCATCATCAATAGTCTCAGTATCAATCCCATTGCCCCTTCTCTCTTCAGACCGGGGAAGGTTAATGGGTGTAGCAGCTTCTACCAAGGTCGTATATGTGGTGGCCTTGGCCTTCTCCCTCTTAATTTACTTGGCCTTGCCTATTGTGGTCTGTGGCGAGTGTTGTTCATCAGATGAACTCATAGAGAAGTCCACCTTGGTCCCACTAGAGCTATTAGACTCGCTTTTCTAGGCCGGAGGTGTGTCTTTGGGTGCACTCTTCTTGGAGATTTCCGTCTACAGCTTTGTTTATGCCTTACGTAATATTATACTTATATTGGAAAAAGTTAGATTTCCTTCTACAGCTTTGTTTATGCCTTGCGTAATATTATACTTATATTGGAAAAAGTTAGAACCAATATTTGAGGATTTGAAATAGGTACAGGAAAGTAAACAGATGACATTTCCCATGATCATGCCATAAAGGCACAATCGTGCCTTTCTATCGTAGGAAAGGTTCCCCAAAAGTACTGGGGAAACTCTAGATCAGACGATTGGTTCCTATGATCATGTAATAAAAGTACAATTGTACAGTCTGATCGTAGGAACACTCCCAAAGTACTGGGAGTTTGTCGCATCAGACGAGTACAAACCACGATCATACCATGATAGGATGAGCGTGGGTTGTGCTCGTATGATGAGCACTTCAATACATGTGCTCATACCCAACAATTATCCAACCTATAATCTTAGGTAGATACCATGATCGTAGGTTATTTCGTGGAGTGCACTGACACTTAACAAAAATCAGAATTTTTTGCCCCCATTATTGACTCCCTTAGAACCAATTCGAGACCAACATTTGACCAATTTTCATGCACAAATGGGTACTCAGAGTTCCCCTGTTCCTTCATACACTTGAAAACTCATACCAAACTTTATTCTAACACACTGACAATGGACATCAATTCAACAAATACTACTCCTATGAATTTCCTAATTGTGTTAAGATTTAGCTTGAACACTTACAATTTTTTTTTTATTTGGACTGCATGTGAAATCGGGTGAAGTAGATTCGGATCACAGGTATGGCACTCGATGTTTGTTCTTAAAATAGATTATGAGGCAATGATTGGAAATAATTAGAATGGATGAGGATAATCGAATTGGGTTTGCTTAAGGGTTTAAATATTTAAAACCTTAGGTGGGTCAATCGAATCGGGTACTCAGTCTTTAAGTGGACTCCTCAGATTGGAGCCTCATACGATTGTGGTGTCAAACCATGATCGTGAAATCATATCATAGGATAAGGATTTAAGTAAACTTACCTAGAAACCTACAAAGCTTAAGGACGATCGTGGTATGTAGTCACGATCGTTCCTTAAAATTGTAGGTTCGATGTCTAACCTGATGATTTTTAGGAGTTTGATCAGATGATGGGCACCACAATTGTGTCATCTTTGTATGATCGTGGTGATCCATCGTAGGATAGCTTCCAAAATTTAATCCTGTAAAACTTTGACCAAGCATTCTCAGACGACCGAACCCATGATCGTAGGATTTTCCAATGATCATACAATCCTCTCGTGGGTTGAGTCTTGAGTCCAGTTCAATAACTTTTTTATACTGCACAGTCCCTGTACCAATGACAAATGTTGCCCTATAAAATATAAAGTACAAAACATGGGTTGACTCTTAAGAAACACATGATTTAATGTCGTGGCACGACATAGCTAGGTTGTTTACTCAGACTTCACCAACTAGCTCATGGGTTACCTCCCATAAAGCACCTGATTTAATATTGTGGTATGACCCATCTCCCTTGACTACTCTTGAACGCGAATGTCTCATATGGACAAGTGAAAGTGGTCTTCTCTTAGTCCTCGGGAGTAATAGAAATCTGATTTTACCCCAAATAACCATCAAGAAAGCAATACCATCCTCTATCAGCAAGAAGGTCTAACATCTGGTCCATGAATGGTATAGGAAAATTATGCTTCACGGTCCATGAATTTAGCTTTCTGTAGTCCATGCGAACTTTCCATCCCGTGACTGGCCTCATAGGAATCAACTCATTTTTTTCATTTGGAACCACCTTGATTCCACCCTTTTTCGACGCACATTAGACTGGGATTACCCATTTGCTGTCAGCAATAGGATAAATGACACCCGCATCTAACTACTTAATAATCTCTTTCTTCACAACCTCTTACATAGGTAGGTGCAACCAACGTTGATGCTCAATGCTGGGAATATAATCCGGTTTGAGTTGGATTTTGTGTGTGCAAATTCCAGGTGGGATTCCAATAATGTCAGTAATGGACCATCCAATTAGCCTGTTTGAACCTCTGCAAAATGGAAACTAAGGCCTCAACTTGCCGTTTTGATAAATTAGCAGTGATGATAACCGACAAAGTGTTGTTGGCCCCCCAAAAACGTATACTGAAGATGAGACTGTAAAGCTTTAAGCTCCAAAACTAAAGGCTTCTCAATAGAAGGTTTGGCTGGTGGGGTCACTCTATTTTTCCAATCAAGATCCAGCTTTTTGGGTGCGTAATTATTTCAACCCCTAATTATAAGTGCACTCACTATCTCATTGTACTCATCAATACCATCACTGTCAAAACTCATGATAACTGTCGCGAGGGCCTCAACTCTAAGTCTTTCCTCAATAGGAGCTACTAATTCATCTTTATTGATTGTATCAATCACAGAGATAACACACATATCCTTTGGCTTCTTTATAGACTGGCATACATTAAAAATGACTTGCTCATTATTCAATCCAAACTTCATCTGTCCAGTATCCATATCAACCAAAGCATGTCCAGGGGCAAAAAAAGATCTTCCCAAGATAATGGGAACCTCAAAGTCAACCTCACAATCAAGGATGATGAAATCAGCTTGAAAGATGAATGATTCAACCCTTACCAAAACATCACATAAAATAACCACCGGCTTCTTCACAGTGTGGTCCACCATGAGTAGTCTCATTGAAGTCGGTTTAGGCGACCCCAACCCCAACTATTTGTAAACAGCTAGCAGTATCAAGTTAATGCTAGCACCCAGATCATATAATGCCTTCGCAAAATTGAAATACCCTATAGTTCATGGGATCGTGAATATGTCTGGGTCTTTTTTTTTTCTCAACCAATAATCTAAAAGTTATGGCACTACAATGGATCACATTATCCACGGGCTTAAAGCTTACAGTCCACTTCTTTGTGACTAAATCCTTCATAAAATTCGCGTAGCCTGACATTTGTTCCAAAGCCTCCACAAGAGGGATGTTCACAAATAATTTCTTTAACATTGAGATAAACTTTTAATATTTTCCCTCTTCAGCTTTCTTTTTCAACCTTTGTGGAAAAGGCAGAGGAGGTCGTGGAAAGGATTTTAATAATTGTGTGACCTCCTTACCTTTCCCTTTGGCAGACTTAGCCTCTTTTTCTGTAACTAGAGGCCTTTGAGATGCATCATTATCTACCACTAAACTTTTTGCTTCAGTCTCATTCACATCATCAATAATTACGGGCCTGTATTTCTTATCAACAGCCACAAGCATAAGCAGATCAGTTGTAGTCTTCCTACTTCTAATAGTAATGGCTAGGCAATGGCCATCATTCTTGGGGTTTTGTATGGTGTTACTTGGAAGTGTACTCAGTTAATGTTGATTCATAGCGGTGGACATCTGCCCAAATTATTGCTCAAGATGCTTGATGGTGGTCACATGAGACTCAACTTGTTTACTCATCCCTGAAATGTATGCCCTAATATCCTTAAGGCAATTTTCTTGGCTCTCCGACCCCTTGATAAGTTTTGCAAGTAAATTTTCTATCCTTGAATTGCCAGAATCAGCATCACGGTTCCCTGGTGGAATGTAAAGGCCACTCTTCTTCTTATAATCATATTTCCATTTCTAATCAACATTACGATCTCGATCTCTGTCTCTATACCCTGACTTATTATAATTGTCTCTGTAATAGCTCCGACCTTGATTCCCTTTCCTAGAGTTCCAATTGTCTTGGTTAGACCCATGGCCCTTTGCTAAAAAACCCACCATCTCTCTATCAAGATATTTAGCCTCTTATTACGAATCCAAATTTTCATATCTAGGTGCGTTACCTTGTGCACCTTCCACATTCACCTTTTCTTCCCCAACTATTACAAATTGCTTAGCAAGCATCCCAATCTCAGTCCTCAGCTAAGCTACCTCTTGAGCCACTGTCTTATCTAGTGCTTTCTATTTAGCTGACGCTCTAATTTCATAAGTTCCAGCGGGCCTGTCTGCCTTTCGAGTATGCCAACCTCGGTTGGTTTTAGTGATCCAATTAATAATATCTGAAGCCTGATCCCAACGTAGACTCATGAATGCCCCACCTATGATAGTGTCTGCTACAGCCTTAGTGTTTGTATTCAAGGCTCTGTAGAAGATTTTGATCAAGTTTCGACCAGTCATTCAATTGTTTGGAACACTCTACAACTTCTTCTTAAACCTCAACCAAGTCTCGTATAATGCTTCTGAATGCAACTATCTAAAGTTAAAGATCTCATCTTTCAATAATAGCATTCTGGAAGGCGGAAAGAATCAGTCCAAAAATTAGGTCCTCAACTCGTTCTAGTTAGTAATAGACCCACGTGGTAATTCAGCCAACCATAGAGTTGCTTCTCCCATTAGAGAGAATGGAAATAGCCTCAGTCTAATTGCCACTTGAATCATGTCGGGTAGATTATACGATGTGTATATTCCCAAAAAATTCATGCACATGCATGTTCTTATCGTCAGTAGGAAGTCCAGTAAACACCCCCTTTAGGTTCATCAAGTGAATCATAGCTCTCGTAATATCAAACTTAGTCCCTTGATGCAATTCTGGTGGAATGATAACACCTGTCTCAATTGGCTCAAAATAATCCAAATCCTCCTCTGGATCTTCATACACAGGAAGATATTGTTATAGTGGTTGTTGCACTCTTGGCCTTCTCTGTCTTTCCCAATCGTCAAGTGCAACACACATATTAACCTCAGTTTGCCTGACTCTCTCATCTCTAGCTACCTGAATGGTAGCCTCTTGTCTGGCATTTTCTTAAGCCATTAACCATGCAGTGGTTTGTTCTACTGTCTCATGGACAACTGGATGAAATGCTGGCTGGTCATGAAGTTCACCACCACCATGAGCACCTTCGAGCAAGGCTGCTGGATCATGAACTCCGTCGCTAAGCATTCTTTAATTGTTTCTCAGAGTTCTTTCAATTTTTGTATTAAGTGGAATCAGGTGATTGCCTTGACTCTGAGTATTGGGCATACACCGGTGTTTGCCCTAGAAATAGTAAAAAAGAAAATCAGGAAACGAAACCTACAACCTGACAAACAAAATCAACTTCGTAACCGTATTCCTCGGCAAAGGCGCCAAAATTTGATGTCGCCCAAATTACGTCTCCTAAAAAATATAAAGCTGTCACTAAATCAAATATAGAACCCAATGAGGTTGGGATCGATTGATGCGGCACATCGCACACGCAAGTGTACGTGGTCTAGCAAGTGATATAGTGACTCTTTAAGAGTCGGATATCAAACCCATAGGGACTACTTGCTTAGCAATTTCCAATCGTATTTCGTACAAGTGATAGAAGTTATCAAGAAAGTTTGTTAATTCATAATTCCCTAGTAGCATGCAATAAGAATAAAATAAAACAATCACAATTATCAAGCAAGGTTGTAAACAATATTTGGAGAGATTCCAGGGCTACGATAGTTACCAGAATCATGCATAGTAATTATTCACTTCAATGAACTTTATTTCTCGAATTATGGGTTCCGGGGTTAAGTGTACAATCCAGGAATAGTCATCTTCTAAATCATCTACTTGAATTATTCTCGCAACTGCATCATTGAGTGGGGATGCGAGTTTCTAATTCACGTGCTTTACGTTTTCATCCTGTTAATAACCAAACAAGGCAAACATAGGTTTACGTCTATCCTAGTAGCAAATCAACCCTCACTTGCATAAGAGAGGATCTTATTTCTCATGTTCTTCGTCCTATCCTTACGTTCCCATGGTCAGTTCATGCAAGAATTACCCATTTATTCTAATGTTAGCCAAACACTAAAATAGTAAATTCAAGAACATAAGCACAATAGAATGAGAAACAAACTTCATTGATTAAAACGAAATATTATGCAATCATGTTCTAGCCGTAACCCCAAAAAAAGGGTATTAGCTACTCATAGTATGAAGAAAAATTCAAGAATCTATGTTAATCATACCAAATATATCGTAGTTGATTTACAAGATGAAGAACCCTCCAAAAAACCCTTGTGCTCTCTATTTTCCTCTCAAAAATCATAAAAACTCAAGACTGCAGGTCGTCCTTGGGGTATTTATAATGGTAGACCCCTTTAAAACCCAAGCCCATTAATTTGGATAAAAATTGATGAAACTCCATCGATGGCCATACCTCTACGATGTGCTATCCAATATGCAGGGATGAGCTGCGCGGAACAGGGCCAATCCCAAGGCTCCTAGCTACGCTGCTTGGATTTTCGTTTGGCTGCAGGACTGCCCTTGTACTCTAGATTGTGCCCATGCATGCTTCTCCTATATTTTGACTTCTCTCTAGGCGCATTTTAACCGAAGACATGCTAATCACATTCTTTAGTTCATCTATAACAATATAGCACAAGATACAAGTAAATTTATGCATTGGCTCTCAAAACTAAGCTAAAACATGGGTAAAATATGGTGCTTGGGTGTATAAATATGCCCAAGATCACCGCCCCACACTTAAAGCTTTGTTTGTCCTCGAACAACTTTTAGAACTCATGTCAACAAAGGAGGATTTAGCAACACTAATTGAGACAAGATACTCAAGCCAGACCTACAATGACAAATATGATTAGCAAGCGTAACAACTAGCATGTCATCTTGCAACTACGAATGGCCATTCAAAGCCTCGTAGCCTCAATAATTGAATCTACAAAGTAGACAAACCAATGCACATTACTCAACCAAGAAATCATATAAGTCATCTATCCATCAATGAACATGTGCCCTTGCCACAAGCGAGTTACCCAATATCACTCACCAATATGCAAATTAACACAAAATTGGGTGTATGAGTTAGAAATACGCTCACTCTCACAACGAATTCACATGCAACATGAGATGAACCATAGGCTTGCCCTTAGTGTAGTACTCCATTAATTTAAGAAAAGCAATGTTTAGGATCAAGTAGGACTTTAAGGGTTGTAATGTAGGCTAAAGGACAAGTAGGAACTATTTTGCGTATAAATAGTGACTAACTTTCCCAAACGCTTTAATACAACACTCTTTCATTACTCACCTTCGACAACCCTATTTTCCACCATTTTTATCTCCACAACTCTTTTTTTCTTTCTTCCCCAACTCTTTAAGTTGGCTCACACATCTTTAGCCGGAAGCCTTTTCTATCAACACAAGATTCACTCCTCATTTTTTTTATTTATTTATATATATATATATATCACTCCCTACCCTCAACACATAAACCTTTTCAAGACACCAATATCCATTACTTTGGGCTTCAAGCTCACCTTTTTCTTCTTCAATTTTACACTCCTTCACATCTTAATTTTTCAATGAAAGTGCTTAGGAGTCTTGGATCAAATTATGGTCAATTGAAAGAAAAGGAATAATCTACATATGAAGCTACCAAGAAATAGGCTAATGGCTCAACAGGTATAACTAAGATCATACATTATGGGTGGAAAAAATAAGGTATCAAACACAGCTATCAAAGAAGTGCCTCTATCACTTCCTAAACTCAACATTCTTCATGTCATTTTAGACACACACCGGGCAAGTTCAAGACAACCACATACAAACATGGAATAAAACTAAACCTCTCACACACACATGGCACATGTTCAAATCAAGATGGATCCCTATAGGTTCTCAATCAAGCAATAACAAGGATTCAAAATTAAGCCAAGATAATAAAAGAGCCACATAAATTAGCCTAAGTATCTTAAAAATAGTCATTCAGCTCATTGCAACATGCCTTCAATTTAAACATAACTTGTATCATGTAATCATATGGCCTAATAAGAACACTTAGATCAATTTTAGTGAACGGGTTCAACTTTCTACTCACTGCCTATGACTAATTTTCTCTTAAGACAGTTGTTATCTATCCATTATAGAGAAAAGCACTTAAACTATGACTTATTATAAAAATAAGAAACAAAAATTTACTCCTAAAAATTACCAATCATTCCTAATTGGTTCAAAGGGACTAAAAGAACCGAAAACAAAAGCCGAGGAACCCAAAACAAATACAAATAAGACTACCAATTCATAACTTAAGAATTACTAACTATTACAAACGATAATCCAAAAGTCGTCAAACCTCCACGAAATATCCATAAAATAGAGTACATCAACATGCCATAAAATAGAAGAAAAGTACTAAATCATATAAGACTGATAGGAAGCCTTTCCCCCACCCTACACTTAAGAATATGCACTGTCCCAGTGTAAATAAAAAGTAAAAGTAAATAGAAGTTCGGGAAAAAGAACTCCCTAGGCTCTACTCCTCCTCTTCGTACTCATCCTCATATGCATCATCATCATCCTCAGACTCAGACTCTGAGTCAACATCAAAATCAACTCGCCTCTTATCCTTCTCCGTGGGCATATCATCATCAACTAGCTCCCGAAACTAACGTCCAAAGAGACAAAGAATTCTGGCATGCTCTCAGAGTGGATAGTCCTTCTCAAGCCTCCTCAACTCTGCATCTGTAGGAAGGCAACCTTCTTACATCATAGTCAGGTGTTGCATGCCAAACATGTGACTAGTAACACTGTTATCGTGAGCACTCCTCTCAGCATACGTCAGAGCAGGCTTGAAAAAAGATTTGGGCTCTTTCACTAGTGAAAAATCAATACCTCTAAGACTTTAAGGAAGTTTTTAATTCGTGGGGTCTTCTTATACCCCTTGACCCTTTAGAAAATATGTCATCAAGCCTCCAAAGTTGTACATGTAGCCATTTTTCACTTTTGCTTTCCTCAAAGAAGACCTCAGAACTGCACCCATACTAACAGCTTCGTTAGTCATAAGAATATAAACTAAAATTACCCAGTCAAGAGTGATGTTGGTCAAGTAGGAGACCGAGATTAGGCAAGCACACACAATACACAACCAGACACTCGCTTATTTGGTCAAGTGTACATAAGAGAAAGTGTTATGATATATCTTATCCTTGTGTCTTGTCCACCTTGCCACAGACCTAGAATTGCATAAAGTATGATGAATAGCACAGTAGGGTGGTTGACTGAATAATGCTCTTAGACCTCCATGATCAACATTAGGGGTTTCCAAAAAAGTGATTAAAGAAGCCGAATCAAAATGCAATTCCTTGCCACAAACTTGAACATCATTTCCCTTCTTCTTAGGGAACCAATTCACAAGAAATTCCCACACCATGTCCAAGTTACAATCCTCTCAATCATTGAATATGAAGCTCATCCCCAACTGCTCAATTTGTGTCACAATGTTGGGGTATTCATCCCTCAACTTTTTTTTGTCAATTTTCTTCATTGGAATATATTTTTCCAAATCATTCTCTTTATACCATTTGTTCCCTTTTTTGTCAACAGATTTCAAGCCAAAATGACGTTGGGGAACTCATGGGCCTGCGGGTGGTACGACCTGACTAGTACGAGCCCTTTTCTGTCCTTGGTCCAAAGTGGATGCTCCTTATTTTCCTTTGATCACTTTAGGTGCCATGGTACCTGTCAAACAATGCAAATCCAAAGAATTAGTGCATCCGCAAATAACTAACCACAATCAAGCTTAAGGGTGGTTGGACCCACCCCACACTTAATTTGTTAGCCAATAACCAACTAGTCTTTGTGTTCGGGTACTCAGACTTCCCTTACTAACTATCATTGATTAGGGTACAAACTTTATTTTTCAATTGCATTCCCACATTAGCTACTTTCAAGCTATAAGGCATCTGATAGATATTCAACTTGCTTTCATGATAACCAACGTATCTAGCTTAAACCCAATGTGGAACCACATACATTCATACACTTTATGCACAATTTGGTTCAATTCAAGTACCATAATTCAACCTCCAATTAAAAATTCAACAAGGTGCACAATTTAACTTTTAACTCAAATATCAACAATACAAGAGATATGGTATGGTGTGGTCACAAGAAAAGATCAACCATTGAGTTTAGACCCATGCTTCCACACCAACTAAAGTGAAATAACACACACCCACATGAATTTTACACATTCCACCATCAACAACAGAAAATTTTACCAAAATCATCCCAAAATTCGGATATACACCAATAACTAAATGAAACAATCAATCATGCATTATAGTGAACACAGAGGTGTAGATTTGGTCTCGTCAAATTTGGGTTAGCAAGAGAGTAATGGCATATTCGCGCACTAATTACCCCACAGAATTAAAGAACCACAAAATCTTACCTTGTTCTTATTGAAGAAGTGAAAAAAAGAACAAATTTAGTTGTTGGGGAGCTTGCCTCATGTAAGTTAGGTGAAGAGAGAGGGGTTAGTGGCACTTAGGGTAAGAAAATAGGGGAAAAATTGGGTTGGGGAGTTAAATAGATACGGATAGGGTCGCGTTTGACCCGGCCAAACTCGATGGATTTAGGTGAAAAGGGGTCGGGCGCGGTGCAGGCTTAAGCGCAGGAGATAAGTTTAACAGCGCCAATCCCAATGCGGGAACAAAATAGAATCCCAATATGAATACACCCGCAGTATGGGATTCATTCAACGGAATGAAATCCACGGCGCCAACCCTATTGTACCTGGCAGGACTTCTCCTTTGTGTAATTTCATGCCGAATTTTGCCTCTTCAACTTTTTTCTTCCTGAAAATCACTAGAAAAACAACAAAAATAGTAAGAAAGGTGGGTTGCCTCCCACCAAGCGCCTAAGTTTTGGTCACGGGATGACTCATATTTTTGTATTTTCATTTTATTTTTTTCTTTTCTTTTAAATAGAAATCTACACTAATATATTACATTCATGGGTTGCCTCCCATGTAGTGCCTGATTTAATGTCTCAGCAAGACTCGACTCACTATCATTCTTTTGCAAACTCGATGGGCATTCTCTGTCGATCCTCTTCTTTTCCCCAATAGTGTTTAACTCTTTGGCCATTTACGAGAAATTTTGTACCCTTTTCCTTATCAATTAGTTCAACAGCTCTATGGGCGGTCATCTTAACCACTTCAAATGGACCATACCATTTGTATTTCAGCTTACCGAGAAATAATTTCAACCTAGATTTGAACACCAAAACCATTTGTCTAGTCTCAAATCTGTGTGACATAATATGCGTGTCATACCACCTTTTAGTCTTCTCCTTGCAGAGCTTTGCATTTTCATAAGCAAGCAATCTAAATTCCTCAAGCTCATGTAACTAAAGAATTTTTTCCTGGCCTGCTAAATCAGTATCGAGGTTCAACTTTTTGACTGCCCAATAAGCTTGATGTTCTAACTCAACTGACAAATGACACGCCTTCCCGAACACTAACCTGTAAGGTGATATCCCAACGTGAGTCTTGTTTGCTATCCGGTATGCCCATAATGCATCATCTAGTTTCAGCGCCCAATCTTTACATTATGCATTCATCGTCTTTTGCAAAATCTATTTCACATAGCGATTTGACACCTCCACCTGGACACTAGTTTGTGGATGATAGGTTGTGGCAACCTTATGTTGTACCCCATACTTAGCCAATAAATTTTTGAACCAATTGTTGATAAAATGCGAACCAACATCACTGATAATAGCTCTTGGGGTTAGAAACCTCATGAATATCTGCATATTTACAAACTTAATCACCACTTTGAAATCATTGGTGGGGAATGTTGCTGCTTCCACCCACTTTGAGACATAATCCACTACAACTAGAATGTAAGTGTTACCATATGAAGGAGGAAAAGGGCCCATGATCCATAAACTCTATTCCCCATACATCAAAAATCTCTACCTCTAGAATGTTGTTCAAAGGCATCTCATGCCTTCCAGAGATAGAACCCATGCGCTGACATTGGTCAAACTCTTTTGCAAACTTGACCGCATCCTTGAATAAAGTGGGCTAAAAGAAACTAGACTGTAGTACTTTGTAAGTTGTCTGCTCACCACCGTGATGGACTTTATCAGGAAACGAATGACAACTCTCCAAGAGCTACTTTTCTTTGCATTCTTGAATACATCTTCTGATTTCTCTATTTGGTCCTTGTTTAAACAAGTAAGGCTAATCCCATGTGTAGAATCGAAACTCATAGTAAATTCTCTTTCTTTGCTGACTTGTGGCCTTAATTGGGTACACCCTACTCACTATCAAATTCACGATATATGCGTACTAACGTAGCTCTGTAACACTCAATATCAAGAGTTTCTCATATGGGAACTCTTCTCAAATTATACCATCCTTTATAACATATTTCTAACTCTCTAACCTAGAGAGGTGATCCGCTAATTGGTTTTTCGACCCCTTCCGATCATTAACTTCTAAATCAAATTCTTACAGCAACAAAATCCACCTAACAAGATGAGGTTTGGCATACTTTTTATTAAATAAGTATTGAATAGTTGTATGGTTTGTGTACACAATCATCTTAGTACGTACCTACTAAATAAGACCAAAACTTGTCAAACGCATACACCAAAGCTAACATCTCCTTCTCCATAATAGTATAATTGACTTGAGCTGTATCAAGAGTTTTGCTTGCATAAAAAATAGAATGACAAAACCTTATCTTTTTGCTGGCCCAATACTGCTCCCACAGCCACATCGCTAGCGTCACACATCAGCTCGAATGGCAATTCCCTGTCGTGAGAATCAATATAGGTGCTTTAATTAATTTTTTCTTCAAAGCCTCAAAAGCCTTCACACAATCATCACCAAACTGAAACTTTACCTCTTTCTCAAGCTGTGTGCACATTGGTCTTGAGATTTTTGAGAAGTCTTTGATAAACCACATGTAGAATCCAGTATGCCCAAGAAAACTACGCACATCTTGTACATATACGGGTGGGGTTAGTTTCTCTATAACCTCGATCTTAGCACGATCAACTTCTAAATATCTTTGAGACACCTTATGTCCAAGGACAATGCCTTCTCTAACCAAGAAGTGACATTTCTTCCAGTTAAGTACCAGATTCATCTATTCACACCTCGCAAGCACCCTATCAAGATTCTTCAGACATACTTCAACTGAGTTACCAAAAATAGAAAAATCATCCATAAATACTTCAACAAAGTCTTCCACCATGTTATAAAATATTTCCATCATACAACGTTAGAAAGTGGTGGGTGCATTGCATAGCCCAAAAGGCATGCGTTTGAAATCATAAGTACCATAAGGACATGTGAATGTTGTCTTTTCTTGATCTTCGAGGGCAATGGCTATCTGATTGTAGCCTGAATATCCATCTAAGAAGCAATAGTACTCCTGCCCTGCAAGCCTGTCTAGCATTTGATCAATAAAAGGAATAGGATAGTTATCTTTTCTAGTGGCCTCGTTGAGCTTGCAGTAGTCTATGTAAATTCTCCAACCTATGATTGTCGGAGTTGGAATTACCTCTTTCTTCTTATTTGTAACCACTATCAACCCGTCCTTTTTGGAAATGCACTGGACTGGACTAACCCACTTACTATCTGAAATAGGATAGATATTGCCTGCGTCTAGCCACTTAATCACTTCCTTTTGCACTATATCTTTCATCAACGGATTCAGTCTCTGCTGGTATTGAACACTTGGTCTGTGTTCCTCCTCAATACAAATTTTTTGTATGCAATAAGTGGGGTTTATTCCCTGAATATCAGACATCTACCACCCGATTGCCTTTTTTCTCCTTTTTAACACATCCAGAGCCTCACCAACCTGTGCTTCAAATAAACCTGCAGAAAGAATAACTGGTAAGGCCTCATTTTCCCCCAAATAAGCATACTTGAGGTGTGATGGAAACATCTTCATCTCCAATTTCCAGGCTTCCATAATAAATGGCTTGGGTGGTGGCCCAAGATGTATATGCAAAGGTTCAAAATCCCTTGTGCGAATGAATATGCTAGCCACATTCAACACTTACACCATATCATGTGCATCAGCATCTCTAAAAATGTCATGACCAATAAGAGCTCTCTCTAATGGGTCTTTAGAAGTGATCCACAAAAGCTCTAATTCAATATCAATCACGGTGATTATAGATAACTCCTCATATAACGCAGGGAGCTTCATGGCCTTGTACACATCAAATACCTCTACTTTATTGTGCGCTCTCATTATATATTGACCAGCATGACCAGTAGCCAAAAATAGATGCCCCAAAATAAATGGGACTTCCAGATCTGCATCAAAGTCCAAGACTATGAAATCATCCTACTTATACCAATACGTCTTCAACTATCCCATCAAGCCTTGCCAACGAACGATCAACAAGCTGCAAAATAACTATGGTGGGCCTCAGGCTGCCTAATCTCATCTTTTTGTACAAAAAATTGGGAATCAAATTAATGCTGGCTACTAGATCACACAATCCCAAGGCCTTAATAGACTGCCCAATGGTGATCTGAATAGTGAAACTACCAGGAACTTTGAGCTTTGTTGGCAGTCTATTCTGAATTTGAGATGTGCACTCTTCTATAAGTACAACAGTTGCATACTCTGTCATCCTGTTCTTGTTAGCCATGATGTTCTTAATGTACTTGGCATACCTGGGAATTCCCTGCAAAACATCAACAAGAAGAAGATTAATATACACCTATTTTAGCAAATCAATGAACTTTTGAAAACCTGCTTCCTCCTTTTGCTTTTTCAGCTTTTGTGGGAATGGAGGAGGTGGCTTCAAGCTCGCCACAGTGTTCTCATTATTCACATCTTTCTCAATATCTACTTTCTTCTTATCTCTAGCCACAACCCTGTGAGTTACTTTCTTAGGCTCTAACTCCTCCTGTTGCCTACCACTTTGAGTGAAGACTTCATTGACCTGCTTGGAATTAACTTCAGTATCACTTGGCAAATCTCCATAAGGTCTAGTGTTTTGTGCTCCAGTAAGCTGCCCTATTTGAACCTCTAGAGTTTTTGTGGCAAATTGTTGATTTTTATATCATTTAGCATTCACATTATTACCTTGGTCCTGTTGTTGAAAAGTCTAAGTTCCCACTTGACTCCTATACTGATTAACATTCTGCCCTTGATTTCTACCCCAAGAGAGATTAAGGTGATTTCTACATCCTGCATTATATGTGTTTCCAAAATTTTGATTACCTTGACATTGAGCATTACCCACAAAGTTCACTGATTTTGGGTTAGCTGCACAAGCATACACTGAGTGATCTCCGCTACCACATACCTTACAAAATGTCTGAGTCTGTTGCACCATATTCACAGGAGCCTGTTGATTTCCTAAATTTAAGTTACTAAACTAAGTGTTGATCTGATTTGCAGAGCTGAGAGCTGTGTTGCAATAGATGTCAGTTAATCCACTTCTAATAACCCTACAACCTTTTTCGGGGTGCTTCTTGAAGAATTTACATTCAATTATGGATTTTCCTATGAGATACCATTCAAAAGTGTATACAACTCATTATATGTCTTTTTTAAAGCATGTGTACCCACTGCAGAATCCAACACCTTCGTGTTAGGCTCAAGTCCCTCAATAAAAGTATGCACTAAAACTTCATTAGTCCAATGATGGTGTGGGCAATCTCGAAGTAAGGACTTGAACCTCGCCCAGGCTTGATACAAGTTTTCACCATCCTTCTATCTGAAGCTCAAGATCTCACTCCTCAACTTAACAGTCTTTCCAGATGGAAAGAAATGGATCAAAAACTTTTTAGCCAGATCATCCCAGGTGGTGATAGAATTAGGTGGTTCAACCTTAACCACCTCTTTGCTTCCCCTAACAGGGAGAAGGGAAATAATGTGAGCCTCACGTAGTCAAACGAGACTCCTACGAGAATATAAGTGTCACTGTTCTCAAGAAAAGTCTACAAGTGTTGTTGCGAATCCGCATGAGATAACCCTGTAAATTACCCGTTGGTGTGCAAAAGTTTCACCATATTCTGAGCTCGAATCTACCTCCCGCATCCGGTTTGCAAATACTGGAGGTGACACTATGGGCGAGTAGGATTTCCACATCATGAACTAGCCTAGCATTTACTATTTCTGCAGGAATAACTTCCACCGAATCAACCAGCTGAAGTTGTTGAATTAGATACTGAAGAGCAATTGCTCTCCTCCGTCGATGAAATACTCGTTCAGGTTCCAGATATGGCTAAACCAATTCTCGTTTTCTTTCCAGCTAAACACCAAAATTAGACCTGCAAAACTCAGCCACTAAGATCAAGTTGTCAATACTTGTATAATATTATTGAAAATAGAGTTCAGAAAATTACTAATTTCTTTAGTCCCCGGCAACGACATCAAAAACTTATTGCGGCCTACCGCACACGCAAGTGTATGTGATCTTGCAAGTAATATAGTGACTCTTTAAAAACTGAATATCAAACCCACAGGGACTACTTGTTTAGCAATTTCCAATCGTATTTTATACAAGTGATGGAAGTTATCAAGAAGGTTTGTGAATTTATAATTCCCAAGTAGCGTGCAAGAAGAATAAAATAAAAAAATCACAATTATCAAGCAAGGTTGTAAATAATATTTGGAGAGATTCCAGGGCTACGACAGTTAGCACAATCATGTATACTAATTATTCGCTTCAAAGAACTTTATTTATCAAATTATAGGTTCTGGGGTTAAGTGCACGATTTGGGAATGGTCATCCTTTAAATCACCTACTTAAATTATTCTCACAACTACATAATTGAGTGGGGATGCTAGTATCTTATTCACGTTCTTTACATTTTCATCCCGTTCATAACCAAATTAGGCAAACATAGGTATACATCTATCCTAGTTGCAAATCAACCTTCACTTGCGTAAGCGAGGATCTTATTTCCCATGTTCTTCATCCTATACTTACATTCCTATGGTCAGTTCATGTAAGAATTACCCATTTATTCTAATGTTGGCCAAGTACTAAAATTGTAAATTCAAGAACATAAGCACAATTGAATGAGAAACAAACTTCATTGATTAAAACAAAATATTATGCAATCATGTTCTAGTCGTAACCCCAGAACAAGGGTATTAACTACTCATATTCTAAAGAAAAATACAAGAATCTATGTTAATCATGCCAAATATCTTGTAGTTTAGTTACAATATGAAGAACCCTCCTAAAAACCCTTGCGCTTTCTATTTTTCTATCAAAAATTATAAAAACTAGAGACTGCAGGTCGTCCTTGGGGTATTTATAGAGGTGGACCCCTTTAAAACCCAAGCCAATTAGAATTTAAAAAATAATTGACAAAACTCCATCAATGGACAAACCTCTATGGTGCGCTATCCAACATGCAGGGATGAGCTGCACAGCGCAGGGCCAATCTTAAGGCTCTTTGCTGCGTGGCTCAGATCTCTATTTGGCTGAAGGACTTCCCTCGTACTGCAGATTGTGCTCGTTCATGCTTCTACTATCATTTTGACTTTTTTAGCCACGTTTTAACCTGAAACATGCTAATCATATTCTTTAGTTCATCTATATCAATATAGCATAAGATACAAGCAAATCTACGAATTTGTTCTCAAAATTAAGCTAAAACGTGGGTAAAATACGACCCTTAGGTGTATAAATACGCCCAAGATCATCGATCCCATAGGGAATCGGTCGAAGTTCTATCAAGTGTTTGTATAAGTAGCTGGTAAATAAGTAAAGGAGGAGGTTATCTGAATAACAGAATAATAGTAATAGTTGGTTGTTTGGTTTGTAATCAACATGAGAAAAGTATTAGGATTGCGATCCCCATGATTTCATAACTACACAGGTTGTTCGTTCAAGCAAACTATCCTGATGCGTTGTATGCATAATCTAACAAGGTAGGTTCATCTATAAATCTCTCAACCTTGGCTAGATGAATTTCACTCTTCTTCTCTCAGTCTTTGAATGTCGCACTACTAACCCTTGTTCTTGATCTCAAATTAACTATTCTTGTCACGGCTCAAGTCATTAGATGAAGGTTGATAGCTTTAGATCTCTGTTGTTATTTCATTTTCCTAATCTCTACTTCTCTCTTAAGCAATTTTAAAATACAGGCGAGTGTCTAACATTTTCAACTGTTAGAAAAGCAATCATAATGAAGAAAATACTAATAAATACAAACACACGGTCTAGAATTGCTTCGCACTTAACCTGTTTCGTTAATTCCTCATGGTTCTCACAATCCTAGTTGAGGTGTTTAGCTACTCATAATCGCAATCACACAAGAAGAATTCATAGATGAAAACATGATTATTCACTTACAATAAGAATTAAACTCCAAAATTTCAACATGAATTAAAACCCTAGAAATAATGTCCGTAAAATTCTAAGAATATGTCTTAGAATCTCACAATATAATATTGTAAAATATGAAAGAGTGTTCACTCATACAAAAAACCCTAAAAGAGTATTTATAGACAAAATAAAACCTATCCTATTACAAACAAGAAATTTGGATCAGCTGACTTAGACGAGAGGAAGGTATGATCATGGTTAGAACCCATGATCATCCTTGGTGCTCATGGTTTAGCTCTTGTATATCTGGTCCTTCCTCCTATGATCTCCAGGTATGATCGTATGTAGCTTCCACGATCGTGATTTGCCCTCGTCTAATGATTCTCACACTTAACTCTTATAACTCTGTTTTCCAGGTCCTCCTTTCCACAAGCACAAGGTACGATCGTACCATAAAGGTATGGTCATGAGAGCTCTCATCTAATTAACTCCTGAGGAACCCTTCTCTGCTTTAAGTCATGGTAGCACTGGTACGACCGTGGTTAGAGTTCATGGTCATAGTAATGATCGTCTGATGCCCTTTTCTCTATTTTTCAGCACTTTCTTTCTCCAAGTTCATTAATCCTACAAACACTAGAAAACCCATCATATCCACAAAAAAATACCCTTGTACTTGTAGTTATTCACCAATTTAAGCATCTCAAGTGCTGTAAATTCACAGTACATCAAGAGTTAAAATTGTTAACTGGTTACATATGAGCATCAAAAACCTGGTGGTACTTTTTAGAGGATGCTCATTCCAAAATAGAAGTGGGAGAGAATTACTATAGATTCTGTTGTTGTCTATAGATTCTGTTGTTGTTCTTCATATGACCTTAAGAAAATATGATTCTATTTGGGTAATTATTGATTGATTGACCAACTCCCCACATTTTATTTTGGTGCAAGTGGATTAAAATACGGCCAAGTTGGCTATGATTTATGTAAAGAAGATTGTTAGACTTCATGGGGTACCTGTCTCTATCATGTCGGATAGAGGTATAAAGTTCACATCTAATTTTTAGGAGAAGATTCAAGAAAAGTTGGGTAGTAGGTTGGACCTAAGTATAAATTTTCATCCGCAGAATGATGGGTAGTCAGAATGGATAATTTAGGTGCTCGAGGACATACTCCGGGCATGAGTGATGGATTTTAATGGATAGTGGGACCAATTATTTCCTTTGTGTGAATTTGCATAAAACAACAACTACCACTCAAGCATTGACATGGCTCATTTTGAAACCTTGTATGGGAGGAAGTGTAGATCACCAATTGGGTGGTTTGATGCCTTTGAGGTGAGATCTTAGAGAACTCATGTGCTAAAGGAGTCAATGGAGAATGTGAGATTCATTCAAGAGATATTAGTAGCAGTTCAGAATAAATAAAAGGAGTATGCAGACAACAAGATGAGGTATATTCATTTTGAGAAGGGTGAGAAGGTTTTCTTAAAGTGTCACCCATGAAGGGTGTAATGTAGTTTGACAGGAAAGGTAACTTAAGTCTGACGTATATCGGACCTTTTGAAATCTTGAATAGAGTAGGGTCGGTGGCTTATAGGTTGGATCTACCTCCTAGTTTGTCAGAAGTTCACCGATATACCATGTCTCGATGCTCACGAAGTATCATGGGGGTGGGGAAATATCATCGATTGAGATTCGAAGCTATTTGATAAGGAAATCTCTTATGAAGGGGAACCTATTGCTTTACTAGATAGATATGTGAGGGAGTTAAGAACTAAGGTAATTCCATCCATGAGAGTTTAGTAGAGAAACCATCATGTTGAGGAGTCCACTTGGGAGACTGAGGCAGTGATACGCAAGTGCTATCCTCATTTGTTCGTCGACTTAGGTAATCCTTGCTTGTTTTTCATCTTTAGTTACTAGTTGTCATATGGGGACGAATGAGTGTTTTATTGGTATCTAACGTAACAACCCAAAATGTTATTACGGTGAGTTTGGGGTAAAATTCTAGACTTAGACTTTCCTAAGACAAAATTTCTAAAATTTAGGGCAAGCCTAGTTTTGGGTGTTGAGTGGTCTAGGAAAACCTGGTAATTATTAGTGTATTGATCATGGGATTTGAGTAGATAATGTGTTAGGCGACAAGTTTGGGAAGTCATAGAAAATTTTGATGCGTGAAATGGGCTAGTAGAACTCTGGTTATAGTGATTGACCTGAAAAAGTTAGTACGTGATGACAAAATTTGAGAAGTGTGTTGTGAAATTGATAGGGGTTGGAACAAGTCCTGAGTTACTATTTTACCATTGTTGTAGCAATAGCTTCGTCGGTGCAAATTCATCGCCGTAATGATAGTCATTTTGGTCTGAGTGTCGCTGCAGTGATAAATTTGTTGCTACTATGACAAACTCGCTGTATTTTACTAGTTAAAATAGAAAGTAGCATTTTCATTCCTTATTATTTCAGTTTTTGACTAATGGTTGAGAAAAGTCAATTTTTACCATTTTGGGTGGTTTTTCATCTTTGAGGTAAGGTTTCTTTATCATTCAAACTTGTGATTACTCCATTAGATTCTTAGAATTCTAAGGATCATGATCATGATTGGAAATTGGGGCTTAACCCTAGATTTATGAAGTAGTGGAAATCGGTTGGGATTGGCTTAAATTCCATTGTTATTCACTCTAGGTTATTAGAAATATAAAATCACTTTCTAGCATAGAATTCTCCATTGTAATCATGAAATACAAAGAATTTGATGAGATTAAAGGGTGAAAACCCTAGAATGATGGACTAGACTAAGTTCATGTGTTGAATTTAATGGGTTTAGGTTTATAATGCCTAGAAATGGGGAATGTTGTATTGAATCATCCTTATTTGTTGTTTATAGACCAAGAACGAGATGAATTTGAAAGAAAAGGCAAGACTTTGGCCAAGTAGTGCTTTTGAATGAGGATACGAGGTAGGCTATGGTTTAACTGTAGTTGTAGACTTGATTTGACTCTATGCTTAGATTTGTGTTGAATGATTATGATTAATCTTTGGGTATGCTTGTAATTGTTGGTTGAGAAATGTTTAAACTAAGTTGAAATTATTAACTTGAAGGTTAAAGTACTGATGATTGTAGTATAAACTAGAATATTGATGTTAATTTGTATTGAGCATGTTGTTGGGGTTTTTACCTATTTTATTGCTAGTGGGATTTTGTGTCACGCCGACAGAGATTGGTATTAGGATTGGATACCACTTTGGTATGGTACATGGACTAATCTCATCCCTTGCAAGTCATGACAAAGGGTCCCTGCCGACCTTGGCATGTATGTACACTATTTTAAATATGCATTTATTGGTTTTATTGCATATATGGTAGTTTACTTATTAGTTGTTGACTAGATTGCCTAAGTGTAAGTGATTGATATGAAAAATTCCACAGGATTGATATGAAGAGGAAAGTTAATGGTTTTTTAAATTGATGTAATTATACATATTAATGATATGTTGATTGATTATGAGTTGTGTTTTGATCGCTTCTTGCTTTCATTTAGCTTATTTATTTGTATGGTGCTTAGTTAAGTTGGCCGATGATACCTACCAGTACATTGTTGTTGTACTGATACTACCTGTTCTCTTTTTTTTTTTTTAGTGTAGAGCATGTTCCAGTAGTTGAGACTAGATCTCACATATAGATCTTGACAACAACTTTGATTTAAGGGTGAGCACCATGTTCGGGCAGCTATTGGATCCTCATTTCATTTATGTCCTCTATTTTAGGACTAAGACATATTCTCTCTTTATTATTGGTGTATTTCGGGACTAAGACATATTCTCTCTTTATTATTGGTTTTGGTTAGCACTTTTAGACTCGATTTTGATTAGTAGTTCTTGTACGATGACATTCGAATCTTGGGGAATGATGTAATAGTTAGACAATTCACATATATTTTGTATTATTAGATACTGGAGGTGTTTTGGTTAAATTATTGAGTTTTAATGATAATTCGGGTTTTAATTGGGCTTAAGTGTTGTGACTATAAACGAATTAGATGGTTCTCCCACTGGAGGGTAGCTGCATTTAATCACTTGAAAAGTCTGGTTTAAATTGTCAAGTGGGTTCCACTCACGACCGTTTGGGTCGTGACAACTTCCTCATTAACCAACTTTTTGATTTCATCAATTGAGATGTGCCACAATCTTTTGCCGAAAACTTAATGAGTTCTCATTAGTTATACATTTGTTAGTATCAATTTCTTTACTATACAGAGTTAACACATTACATTCAATAGGCGGGTCTAGCTCAAATTAAAATAATTTTCTATCCAAATTTTCTAAACTAATAACTTTATGTCTTTCAAAACTTTTACTGAAGAATAATGAAATTTGAAATCATAACAAAAATTGATAGTCTTGAAAGAGAAATTAAGTTTCTAGAATACAATAAAACATAAAAATTGTTTTCTAAATCTAATTGAAAATCAACTCTCAAAATGAACTTATAAGTCTTCACGCCTTCCACATATGATGACTTCCTATTTACAAAACAAACATTTTGTTCACTTTCATTTGGTTTCCTTAGAGTTTGAATCCTTCCTAATTTTGATGATATGAGTTGTGGAATCAAAATTGATCCACCATGTATTATCAGAAACTTCAGTGAAATTGGATTTATAACATACAAAGGTAAAACTACCTTTCTTCTCAATCTGTTACTTGTATTCCAGGCAATTTTTCTTCCGGTGTCCCTTTTTCCTGCAATGAAATTTTTTAATGATCAAACTGCATATCTTCTTCCTAGAAAAACTTTTGTCGTTCCTTGCATTTTTCTTATTATAAGTCTCCAAATTAACACTTTTAGGTATCTCATGCTTCAACCTCTCTTCTTCAAAAAATTGACCCTTTATCTTTGTATGTGTCGTAATATACAACTATATTTTGTAGGAAGAGAATTGAGGATAAAACGCACAATAACGAATGTTTTCATGATCCAAATGGTCGTGAGTGGCACTCATACTAAACCTTTGGTGGGAGAACCATCTAACCCAAACCTTAACCCAAATACTTAGCCATTTTTAAGACATGATATCATAACACTAACTTTAATAATAAAAGAATCCAAACTAATCTATTCATAAGTGCAGAAAAATCAACCTAACTATTACAACTCCCAAGGACCTGAAAGTCATCGTACAAGAACTTCAATCAAAAAACAATGTCTAAGAATAATATCAAAAAACTAAATGAAATATTGGAGTATTATTGCATGAACAAAAGGGACATGATTGATGTGTTGTGGCTTTATAACACTTTCGATGCTTAAAACATGGAAAATATCATAGTCTGAGGCACGTTTATGTAGATACGATATGTGTTTACAATATTATGTAGAAAACAGGTCTATGAAGTGATATAAACAAAACGAATGAAAAAAACACCAAGTAATGATTGCTAAAGCAAGGGACGACTCATTGGGAAAGACCATGAGTCGTTCCCTCACTTGTTTTGAATGCTAGAGACAAAAGTCCTGAAGATTGAATTTGAAGGAGCAAGCAATGATTAGACTCAAAGACTCATTCTGTGAGCTAACATGTTAAGGTGACCCATTCTAAAATGTCATGCAGTAGAAAAGCTCAAAGGTGAAAAAGTGACCCAGTGACCATGAGAGAAAGTGACGAGTCATTGTGAAAGACAACGAATGATACTGACCTGTTCTGAGTAGCCATTGGCTAAATTACTAAAAAGGTGTAAATTGAGTCCCAGGGGTCACAAATCATTGAAAAACTCATCGGGTCAGCTAATGAGTCATTCCAAAAAGGCATCAACAGAATTGAAGAAATACTCTGAACGAGTCGTTACCAGATATGACGAGTCATTAAGACTTACAATGAGTCATTGTCACTGCCGAGCGTGCAATCTAATTTTATTTAGGATAGGTTTTGTTTTGTCTATAAATACATTTTGCTAGGTTTTCCTTTGTTTTGTTACACGCTAATATTTTCTTTGAGGCCTTAGAAACATACACATTGATTTGTTCTTGGGTTTTGAAGGATTAATTCACATATTGATTATTTGTTATTAAGCTTTCTTTAAGAATTCAAGTTTTTGGTTTTTAGCTACTCAACCTCGTAAGTTTATAAATATGAATCAATCTACTACTTCCAATTGTGATCATTCAAGTATGAGTAGCTTAATCCATAACCAGGATTGTGGGAACCATGATGGATTAACAAAGTGGGCTAAGTACATAGTGATTTTTGAATGGTGTTTATGCATGTATTGTTCTTCTCTTTGTTATGATTGCTCTTTAATGATGTACAACATAAGAACTCACATTAACTCTTACTTATGTGACTATCGAGGTAAAGAGTGGGAAAAGGAAAGTAACAATGGAGATTTTAGGCTACCAACCCTCATCTAATAGCTTGACCTTTTCCAAAAATAGCTAATCTTGGATCAAATATAAGGGTTAGTAATGAAAACATGTGTAGATTGACGAAGTTACATTGTGATAATCATATATCTAGGTGACAATCCATTTAGATGAACTTAACTTACCAATTTTTCATACTAAACACCAGGATAGATCACTAGTAAGTCATATCCACAAAGTTATAAAATCATGGGAACACAAGCCTCGTAAATTTTCACAAACTTACTTAAATAATTTGATAACTGCTTCTACTTAATTGCCAATTACTTTTGCAAACTAATACTTGTTATTACAAACTCTCCCATTGGAAATAATCTATTAATAGCTTAAACAATTGCATTAACCTAGCTCCTATCCATATTCCCTATGGGATCAACCCTAACCTAGTTAGATTTCTTATTTGATTCAACTACCACTTTATACTTCAATTGCAAGGTATAATTTGAGCAACATCAAATTTTAGCATCGTTGCCGAGGAATACGGTTTAGGATTAGATCAACTATATTTATTTGATTATTAGTCCTTATTTCCTAAATTACTTATTTTTTGTTTTTGTTTTGCTTCCAGGGTGCACACATGTACATGTCCAACACTCAGAGTCAAGCCAATCCCCTAATTCCTCTTGTTCTCAAAATCAAAAGGACATTGAGAACTTTGAGGAGAATAGATATTCAATGTGTTCAGGAGACTTCAAAATAAGCCACAACCCAGATAATAGTTGAAGAATTGGCAAGATAAGAAGAAACAGCTTACCAGGCTACAGCTAATGAGCTAGCCAGGTAAGAAGAAGAAGCCCGTTGGGCTGCAGTAGATGAATAGGCTAGGTAAAGAAGGAATAGGGGCCATTATCCATAGCACCATCGTTATGCCCCTTAGTTTGTTGATGATGAGAATGACGTTGACCTGGAGTATATACTTGTAGGTGTTGACTATGTGTCTAAGTGGGTGGAGGTCGTTGTGCTTTCTAATAACGAAGGAAAGAGTGTCACAACATTTTGAGGCAGAATATCTTTTCCAGGTTTGGTACGCCAAGGGCAATCATTATTGATGGAGGCTCTTATTTTTCTAATCGATTGTTTTGAGCCCTACTTGAGAAATATGGTGTAAATCATAGCATGGTAACACCTTATCAACCATAATCTAGTGGGCAGGGGTAGTTATCCAATCAAGAGATAAATATAATCCTTGCAAAGACTGTGAATACAAATATAACGGATTGGACTAGGAAGTTGGATGATGATATATGGGTGTACCAAACTGCTTCCAAGACCCTTATAGGTATGTCTCCCTATCAGCTTGTATATGAAAAATCTTGTCATTTGTCGATTGAGCTTGAGCACAAAGTCATGTGGGCGCTCAATAAGTTGAATTTGAATTGGCGTGATGAATCTAACTTAAGACTTGATCAATTGAATGAGCTAGATGAGATTCATTTGAAAGCTTATGATAGTTTAGGCCTTTACAAAGAGAAGATAATGTTGTATCACAATCGAAAGATAGAAAATATAGAGTTTAATCTGAGTGATTTGGTCTTGGTGTTTAATTCAAGACTTCGCTTATTTCCTGATAAGTTGAAGTCCAAGTGGATGGGTCCATATCAAGTAGTGCATGTATTCCCATATGGTGTAATTGAACTTGAGAATCATAAAGGTAAATGGTTCAGAGTAAAAGGTCAGTGAGTGAAAGCATATTTAGGAATGAATGAGGAAATAAAGGTAGTTGATTCATGTACCTTGGTGAAGTCTTAGTAACCAAGCGACCCAATTTGTGACGTGATGATAAATTAGGTGTTTTATGGGAGGTAACCCATTGGGTATCTTGGTGAAGGCTGAGTAATCAAGATACTCACATCATACCACGATGTTAAATCAAGCGCTACTTGGGAGAAAACTACGATATTTTACTTTATTTTCTTTTAGTTTGATTTTAGCATAGGGTTAATCTTTGTTGAGGTGTACATGTATGCTTGAAAAAGGTATTAAGGAGTTGGAGAAACAAATCTAGAAAAATTTAGGGCTACGGGTCATAGAACAAGTTGTTGCATCTATCAACAACTTGTGGTCCCGAACCGTAGCCATTGGAGTTGAGAACGTAAAGGTCTAAGTTGCAGTACAGTTGGTCCCAACAAATCTTCCCCCCAAGGAATGAGTCGTTGGGTCAACTGTCCTGATTGACTCAACTGTTACCCTACAGAAGATGACTAACGAGTCAAGGAATGACCCGTCTAGTCAAAGAACGAGCCATCCCTTGTACTCGTTCAGTCCTAGGTAAGTCTTTCTTAGCGGTGCGGGTGAAGGAACACAGAATGAATCATGGGTATAACCAACAACTTGTTGGACTAGGTCGTGGTCACAGGTAATCAAAGAGGTCAAAATCTTTTAAAAAATACCCAACCTGACTCGCGTCTAGTGTCCCTTCTTTCTTTTTACCCTAATTTTGAATCTGATTCCTTTTCTCCTTTACCTCTTTTAAATCGATACAACTCCCTCCAGTTTTATCAACATAAATTCCCTTTTAATCACTCCTAATTTTTGCTTAATCACGAGTAAAATCACGATGTTACACACTTCTTACTCGAATTTCCTGATTTTGTGGCACAAGTATCACCTAGATTTTAACTCTCCAGCCTCGCAAACACTCATATCCAAATCTAAGTAAGTAAACTATGTTTAATTTAATTTGATTCGTGATTTTGAGTCCTACACATGGGTTCATGTATTCTATGCTTATTGTGAGAACCCTAGGTCAATTTTGAGTTAGAAATTTGTGGTGTGTGTTCATACTATGTGAATTGACCTATTTTTGAGCTGATTCTACACTATACATGCCTATAATGTATCCATTGTGTTGATATGTAAATGTAAGTAGGGAAACTAATTGTATGATGTTTGGTATTTCTCCATTGGCTTGGGTGTCTCATACCCATTGAGTCGGTGGGCATTACGATCCATAATTGCCTCAAAAATAAAGCTCAATTTTTTTCCCACCAAACTCCCAATGGTTCTGCTTAAATCCTTGAACATGGGGGAATTCTGAGTACCCCATGATGCCTTACTATTGAAAACCCCCTGTTGAAACTGATTTGTATCTAAACAGAGAGTCAAGAACAAGGGTTATGAATGACCTAATGAATCGTTGCTTCCAGCAATAAGTCGTAGGGTAGCCTAACCACTCGTTGTGTGATTCATTCTGAGTGGACATGTTTTGACAAGTTTTAGGCCTTTGACCTTATGAGTAAAGCAACAAGTCATTCCACAAGGAACGATTCATTACTTCTTTCATTCTGAGGAATGTATTTTTGACAATATCAGGAGTTGACATCACGAGTCAAAGGAGCGAGTCATACCCACAAGTAACGACTCGTCACTTTACTTATTCTGATGAATGTACTTTTGACTGTTTTAGGAGTTGACATCATGAGTCAAAGGAACGAGTCGTACCCATAAGTAACAACTCGTCACTTAACACATTCTGAGATTCTGTACTATGATACATATATTTCTTTCCCTACTTCTTTAGGTCTTACGTTTATACCTACAGGTACCATGAATCCAAAGGGTAATGCAAAGATGGGTTAAAAAGCAACAACAAAAAGAGGAACCTGAGACATGAAAGTTGGTGGATAAGCCAACTAGCTCGGATGTGTAACACCCCGTACCTTCCTAACCCTACTTGACGATGTTGAACAATGTTTACTTAGGTGTCGAACGCCACAAGTATGTATTTGGTAATGTTATTGAGGAGATAACTGAATTTGGCCCTCGTACATATGCTTAAACCTTCATAGGAGGTAATACGTCGTACATTTTCAACCTCATTTGGTACCTTGGAGTCATGTTTACTTGATGGTTAAGGTCACTAAGTATGTATATTGTAGTGTTTTGATGGGGCATTGGATGATATGCTAGTATTTGCAAAAGAGGAAAAAAATTCAGCAAGGCATGAAAACTTGCGCCACTGCCCTATTTCAGGGGGTGTGGCGTAAGACCCCGATTCAGAGGACAAGGATTTCTTGCGGCACTGCCTTGGTTTGCAGCAGTGGCGCAAGGCATAAAAATTGTGTCCTTCCGCGCTCGTTTTGTAACGCAATGCTACGTCGATTCTTCCATGGTTTCTTTTGGTTCTTTGGAGTTATTTAAGCATTGTTAAGTATTCAAATACGTCAATACACTCCTACATACTCCTACATGATCAAACCATGAAACACAAGTAGTTATCAAAAATGTTCAATGAAGCCATGGGCGACTAGAATCTCTATTTTTGTGATGGAGACGATGAATGAGAATCTCGTAAGAGAATATTGTCGTGAAATTATGTAATTAATTAAACATGAGATATATGATGGATTATGCATGAGAATTGGTGGTCTAATTTGAAATGTGTTATTGGGCCCAAATTGAGGCCCCAAAAAAATGAAATAAGATGCATGGCCCAAATGGGTCAAATGACCCATTCTTCCATTTGACCTTCTAGACCCAACATTAAATGCCATAAGAGTGGCTAAGGATGGAAATTGAGGGCCTATATAAAGGGGTAAAAATCTTATTTTTATTATCACAAACACACATGTTTTTCTATCTTTTTTCTAGACAATTCCAAGAACACCTCTTTTGTTCTCAAAACCCTAAGGCACTTTTGGAGCAAGATCATCATCTTCCAAGCCTAGGTAAGTGATTATTCTTGTGAATTACTATATTATATGCATGAGATATTATGTATATCATATTGGTTATGCTTGGAAGTGTTGAATATGACACTTTGTGTTTTTGTAAAAGATGTGTCATCTATGGAATTTAAACTTGAAAGATGACTTGTTGTCTTGATAAAAGTGCATGGTATGGATGAAATATCAACATGTATGGTGTGATTATGGTCCTAAAATTGTTATTTTTCCATAAGTGTAAATTATGGGATTTTGGCCGATTTGTTGTTGTGAGGTGTATTGAAGTAATTTGATGGAATAATTGTGATGTGGTGGTGATGGAGAAGTGTAAAGTATAAACTTGGTGTGTCATGCTATTGGTTATCATGTATTGGTCAATGTATGGAATATTGTGGGATTATTTGTATAATAATTTCATGAATGGTATTGTCAAGGGGGAAATGACATGTTAAAGCCAAACATGTAACTCATTGTTATTGTATGCCATTGTAAGGTAGTTCGTGGTTAATGTTGGTTCCATTATGTACTTGTGTTGTAGAGTGAAACATAAGGAAGGAGCGGTTCTATTGTATGCACGTCTAAGATTGTAAAATCGTATTGAGAATGCAAGGTATGTAAGGTTATTCTTTCCGTATTCTTCTACAACATATTGTTCACATTGACGTTGGACTTGTTCTATTCTGAGGGGTCTTGAATTACATCAATTCAGGTTGACATACATTGTTATTCATAGGTGCCCTATTCTTATATGAATGATGATTCACTTATTTCTTGTTCATTGATTGAAGTTCCAAAGATTTCATAACGATGAAATTTCTAAAAGAACTATCTTAAAGAAAGTAAGATGTAAGAGAATCTATTTATCCTTGAAAAGCATTCTCCAATCATGTCACGTTCCAAAGTCCAATAATATGATGATTACCCTTGTACCAATCTTTCATAAAAAGTACCAATCTCATAAGAGTAATAAGAGAGGTGATGTGCAAGTTAGTATAATTATTCCTCATAAGTAAAGGAGTCGATCTCATGAAGTTAAGGGGTGAAGTAAAGTGTTTGTATTTTCAATAGTATAACGATCCTCAATGTATCAATCTCTCAAGAGCAAAGGTACCAATCTCTCAAAAGAAATAAATTAAGTTATATATGTTTGTTGTTTGCAAGAGTGAAGGAAGATAATAGAGGGTGGACATAATTCCAAAGTTCCAACAATATTATGACTCCAAATTCCGATAATGTATGTTCCAAGTTCTAATAATATTACGACTATCATTGAATCAATCTCATGAAAAGTGAAGAATGAAGTAATGTATATAAGTGTTCCCAATAACGTTTTAATCATCAATGAATCTTTCTCACATCAATGAAAAGGGAAAGAAGTATGCCTAGTAGTAATGTATGCATGGTTGCTTTATATTTCATTGAGTATGGATCCAATCAAAAGGGCATAAGCTCAGATCGAAAAATCCCAATATCATGCTATGGTATTATTATTATATTTATTTATTATGGCCCACTGATCAACTGGATGTCCGGTTTATATTATAGCCCACTGATCAGCTAAATGTCTGGTATTATTATTATTATTCTATTTATTTATTATGGCCCACTGATCAGCTGGATGTCTGGTTTATATTATAGCCCACTGATCAGCTGGATGTACGATATTATTATTATTCTATTTATTTAGTATGGCCCACTGATCGGCTGGATGTCCAGTTTCTATTAGAGCCCACCGATCAGCTGGATGTCCGGTATTATGTTATGAACCACTAACTAGTTAGATGAGCAGTAATGAGGATAGTAGTAAAAGAAAAGTGAGTATATTCCTTGCATGAATATATTATGAAGGTTGTTATAAGAGTGAGGATAATAAGAATGGATGATTAAGAAATGAGAATAATGAAAATAATGAACATGGTTCCACATATTCAGGACGGAGGTATATCTATATTGACTATTCTCTTACGCTTAATTCCTTGGAATTACTTACGTATTATTATACAGTTTCATATGGCCTTACATACTCAGTACTTTCTTCGTACTGACCCCTCTTGGGGGACTTACCTTACATGCTGCAGGCACATGTGTTAGTAGATCTTCGCAGTAGGCGACGAGATATCCGCAGATTGTTGGTGAGCTCCAATTGATCCGGGGCTTTGCCGAGTCATTATGCATATTGGTTTGAGATTGTATGTGAGTATAGAGCGGAGTGTGTCCCGACTCTAGGTTTGTCATAGTCATGTATCTGTAGAGGCTTTGTAGACTTGGGTGGGAAGCTGAATGTAAGATATGTACGTTCATTTTGATGTGATGGCACTAACGGCCAAGTTTCATATATTGAACATATTGCCATGAATTCCGCAATTGATATTTAATTACATGAGATAAAATGATATTCATACGCGAACATGCATACGAGAGTACATGAGAAAAGACTGGTTCTCTCGGGCCTTATCGGCTCCGGGTGCCAGTTCGGCCCGAATGGGATTTGGGTCGTGACAAAAGTGGTATCAGAGCAGGTCATTTTAAGGGAGTTTACAAAGCCGTGTCTAAGTAGAGTCTTGCTTATGGATGTGTTGCGCGCCACATTTATAAGTAGGAGGCTACGGGACATTTAGGATTTGTTTCATTTCTTCATTTCTAGATCGTGCAATAGAGCCAATGTTGTAAGTGAAATCATATCTGATCATTGACGTTGGTTTTCCTTGTATAGTAAAATGCCGTGACATGTCAAGATAAGGGCAAAGATAAGCAGGTATACATGCTAGCAGGAGAAGGGAGTGGTAAATCACCACCCGACCCAGCTAGACAATATGGGGCTGAAACTGAGTCCCCAGAATCACCTGTTAATGTTATGAAACAAGAGTTACAGGAATTGAAAAATGCAGTGCATATGTTGACTCAGATAGTGGCTGCACAAACTCAGGGATGAGCTGGTCCAATGACAAGTGATGGAGGTGCGGCTAGGGTAGCTAGCCGGCGGACACGGGATTTCTTGAAATTGGATCCTCCCACATTACTGGATTAGATCTTAATGAAGATCCGCAAGACTTTATAGATAAAATTCAAAGAGCTCTAGAAGTTATGCACGTGACTGGTGTAGAAACGGTTGAACTTACGGCTTATAGATTGAAAGGAGAGGTTGTATTATGGTACGAAGATTGGAAAAGATCCAGGGGTATCGGTACACCTCCAGCTAGTTGGGAGGAATTTAAAACGGCTTTTCTTGATCACTACCTTCCATATGAGATCTGGGAGGCACGTGCAGACCAATTTCTCAATATTCGTCAAGGAAATATGAGCTTCAGGGAATACAGTCTTCGGTTTAACTCCTTGGCTAAATACGCTCCTAATATGGTAGCGACTATGGCCGATAGAGTTCATCGATTTGTAGACAAATTGGAGCCATACTTAGTAAGGGACTGTACTATTGCTGCGCTAAATAAAGATATGGATATATCCAGAATACAAGCCTTCGTGCAAAAGATAGAGGATCAAAGGCAAAGGGGAAGGATACAAGAAATTGCAGAAGGGCCATCAAAGAGGGCGAGATCTGTGGGACAATTCATGGTTTTCCAAGGAGAATTTAGGCCCCAAATTTTTCCTAGACCGCCTAGACCATCAATTTCTTATCCTATAGTAGGTGCTTCATCTCAATTTCAAGGGTTTAGAGGCGGTCAAGCCGGGCAATATGGTGGGACTCAGGGATCACAGACAGTAGGGTATAGAGAACAAGTAAATCTGAGCCAATCGAGGTCTTTTCGTCAGCGGTACCAGCGCTGCGGGAAGTATCATTCAGGTGACTACTGGTTTGGTGCGGATGTTTGCTTTTGGTGTCGTAGGCCCGGGCACGTAAAGAGAAATAGCCCACTGAGGGCCACGGGTAGTATAACACGACCTACGAAATCAGACATGGCGTTATCATTGTCAAGTGTACAACCTGCTGGTCGTGGCAGAGGTGCTAGAGGGGCAGCTAGTTCCAGTGGAGCACAGAATCGCACCTATGCACCAGTCGACCGACAGAATTTGGAGATTTCTCCTGACGTGGGTACAGGTATAATATCTGTCTTTTCACAGAATGTATCTGCATTGAGTAATTCAAGTTGTACCTTATCATATGTTTTGAAAGAATTCTTACTAGTTAAGCCACTTAAAGTATTTACGCTAGTTGGTGAATGTATTAGAGTTAGAAAAAAAAAACAAGGAATAGATAGTAATGGTATGGTGAGTGTTTGTGATTATGTTATGTTGGGTGATTTTATTGAGATGGAAATGAGAGTGTTGGAGCAATGAAGGTTAAATTTATTCTCTATTTTGAGGTAAGGAAATAATGTCCAAAGAGTACATACGTCACCTAGTAAGACTTCGAGTGTCCCCGTGGGGGTACACCAGTGTTGTTTGTACAAAGTCAGATGGCACGTACATTGAGAATGTGTGTCGACTATCGGCAACTGAATGAGGTGACAATTAAGAGTAAAGATTCCCTCCCCAGAATTGACGATTTGTTAAATCAGTTACGGGGTTAGAAGAACAAAAATGAATGAAACAATGAAATGAATGATGACAGGGTGAGGAAATGAATGATGTTGATATACCCAATACAGCATTACAAAGATAGTATGGTTATTATGAGTTCTTCGTATGTCAATTGGGCTATTCTCTCATATTTTATTCCATTGACATTTTTATGTATGATGTAGTCACTTATAGGTCAATATTAGGAGAAGAGAATTAGAGTTTGTCATAGATGACTGAGTATTCATGGAAGTGTCACTAATAAAAGGGGTAATGAGATTTGGAAACAAACAACAAGTCAAAGAGATCATATGGGAAATTGAAGAAATGATGAAATCAAAGTACCTATATTTGTTTCAAACGGAACAAAAACTCAAAAGTACGGAAGTGGAGAAAGAAATAAGTACATTAAGTGTATATGTATAACGTAAAGATGCATTTGTTGTATATGAGACGATGTTGTTAACATTTGAGGATGAATGTTCCTAAGAGGGGAAGAATGTAACACCCCGTACCTTCCTAACCTTACTTGACGACGTTGAACAATGTTTACTTAGGTGTCGAGCGCCACAAGTATGTATTTGGTAATGTTATTGAGGAGATAATTGAATTTGGCCCTCGTACATGTTCTTAAACCTTCGTAGGAGGTAATACCCCGTACATTTTCAACCTCATTTGGTACCTTGGAGTCATGTTTACTCGATGGTTAAGGTCACTAAGTATGTATTTTGTAGTGTTTTGATGGGGCATTGGATGATATGCTAGTATTTGCAAAAGAGGAAAAAAATTCAGCAAGGCATGAAAACTTGTGCCACTGCCCTATTTTAGGGGGTGTGGCGCAAGCCCCTGATTCAGATGAAAAGGATTTCTTGCGCCACTGCCTTGCTTTGCAGCAGTGGCGCAAGGCACAAAAATTGTGTCCTTCCGCGCTCGTTTTATATCGCAATGCTACGTCGATTCTTCCATGGTTTATTTTTGTTCTTTGGATTTATTTAAGCATTTTTAAAGCTTCAAATACTTCAATACACTCCTACATTATCAAACCATGAAACACAAGTAGTTATCAAAAATGTTCAATGAAGCCATGGGCGACTAGAATCTCTATTTTTGCGATGGAGACGACGAATGAGAATCTCGTAAGAGAATATCATTGTGACATTATGGAATTAATTAAACATGAGATATATGATGGATTATTCATGAGAATTGGTGGGCTGAGTTGAAATGTGTTATTGGGCCCAAATTGAGGCCCAAAAAAAATGGAATAAGATGCATGGCCCAAATGGGTCAAATGACCCATTCTTCCATTTGACCTTCTAGACCCAACATTAAATGCCATAAGAGTGGCTAAGGATGGAAATTGAGGGCCTATATAAAGGGGTAAAAATCTGTTTTTTATTATCACAAACACACATGTTTTTCTATCTTTTTTTTCTAGACAATTCCAAGAACACCTCTTTTGCTCTCAAAACCCTAAGGCACTTTTGGAGCAAGATCATCATCTTCCAAGCCTAGGTAAGTGATTATTATTGTGAATTACTATATTATATGCATGAGATATTATGTAGATCATGTTGGTTATGCTTGGAAGTGTTGAATATGACACTTTGTGTTTTTGTAAAAGATGTGTCATCTATGGAATTTAAACTTGAAAGATGACTTGTTGTCTTGATAAAAGTGCATGGTATGGATGAAATATCAACATGTATGGTGTGATTATGGTCCTAAAATTGTTATTTTTCCATAACTGTGAGTTATGGGATTTTGGCCGATTTGTTGTTGTGAGGTGTATTAAAGTAATTTGATGGAATAATTGTGATGTGGTGGTGATGGAGAAGTGTAAAGTATAAACTTGGTGTGTCATGCTATTGGTTATCATGTATTGGTCAATGTATGGAATATTGTGGGATTATTTGTATAATAATTTCATGAATGGTATTGTCAAGGGGGAAATGACATGTTAAAGCCAAACATGTAACTCATTGTTATTGTATGCCATTGTAAGGTAGTTCGTGGTTAATGTTGGTTCCGTTATGTACTTGTGTTGTAGAGTGAAACATAAGGAAGGAGCGGTTCTATTGTATTCACGTCTAAGATTGTAGAATCGTATTGAGAATACAAGGTATGTAAGGTTATTCTTTCCGTATTCTTCTACAACATATTGTTCGCATTGACGTTGGACTTGTTCTATTCTGAGGGGTCTTGAATTACATCAATTCAGGTTGACATACATTGTTATTCATAGGTGCCCTATTCTTAGATGAATGATGATTCACTTATTTCTTGTTCATTGATTGAAGTTCCAAAGATGTTGTAACGATGAAATTTCTAAAAGAACTATCTTAAAGAAAGTAAGATGTAAGAGAATCTATTTATCCTTGAAAAGTATTTTCCAATCACGTCACGTTCCAAAGTCCAATAATATGATGATTACCCTTGTACCAATCTTTCATAAAAAGTACCAATCTCATAAGAGTAATAAGAGAGGTGATGTGCAAGTTAGTATAATTATTCCTCATAAGTATAGGAGTCGATCTCATGAAGTTAAGGGGTGAAGTAAAGTGTTTGTATTTTCAATAGTATCACGATCCTCAATGTATCAATCTCTCAAGAGCAAAGGTATCAATCTCTCAAAAGAAATAAATTAAGTTATATATGTTTGTTGTTTGCAAGAGTGAAAGAAGATAATAGAGGGTGGACACAATTCCAAAGTTCCAACAATATTATGACTCCAAATTCCGATAATGTATGTTCCAAGTTCTAATAATGTTATGACTATTATTGAATCAATCTCATAAAAAGTGAAGAATGAAGTAATGTATATAAGTGTTCCCAATAACGTTTCAATCATCAACGAATCTTTCTCACATCAATGAAAAGGGAAAGAAGTATGCCTAGTAGTAATGTATGCATGGTTGCTTTATATTTCATTGAGTATGGATCCAATCAAAAGGGCATAAGCTCGGATGGAAAAATCCCAATATCATGCTATGGTATTATTATTATATTTATTTATTATGGCCCACTGATCAGTTGGATGTTCGATTTATATTATAGCCCACTGATCAGCTGGATGTCCAGTATTATTATTATTATTCTATTTATTTATCATAGCCCACTGATCAGCTGGATGTCCGATTTATATTATAGCCCACTGATCAACTGGATGTCCGGTATTATTATTATTCTATTTATTTAGTATGGCCCACTGATCGGCTGGATGTCCAGTTTCTATTAGAGCCCACCGATCAGCTGGATGTCCGGTATTATGTTATGAACCACTAACTAGTTAGATGAGCAGTAATGAGGATAGTAGTAAAAGAAAAGTGAGTATATTCCTTGCATGAATATATTATGAAGGTTGTTATAAGAGTGAGGATAATAAGAATGGATGATTAAGAAATGAGAATAATGAAAATAATGAACATGGTTCCACATATTCAGGACGGAGGTATATCTATATTGACTATTCTCTTACGCTTAATTCCTTGGAAGTACTTACGTATTATTATACAGTTTCATATGGCCTTACATACTCAGTACTTTCTTCGTACTGACCCCTCTTGGGGGACTTACCTTACATGCTGCAGGCACAGGTGTTAGTAGATCTCCGCAGTAGGCGACGAGATATCCGCAGATTGTTGGTGAGCTCCAGTTGATCCGGGGCTTTTTTGAGTCATTATGCATATTGGTTTGAGATTGTATGTGAGTATAGAGCGGGGTGTGTCCCGACTCTAGGTTTTTCATAGTCATGTATCTGTAGAGGCTTTGTAGACTTGGGTGGGAAGCTGAATGTAAGATATGTATGTTTATTTTGACGTGATGGCCCTAACGGCCAAGTTTCATATATTGCCATGACTTTCGCTATTGATATTTAATTACATGAGATAAAATGATATTCATACGCGAACATGCATACGAGAGTACATGAGTAAAGATTGGTTCTCTCGGGCCTTATTGACTCCGGGTGCCAGTCCGGCCCGAATGGGATTTGGGTCGTGATAAAAGAATCAAATGGATCTGTCGAGGAGTATCCAATTGAGGTAGACCAGCTGGAGAAACATACTTCTAGGCCAAGGACAAAGAATTTGAATGTCACTCAACAATTGGCTTTGTCACTGATTTTGGTTTCCACTCCTTATTCTGAAGAAGGAGGGGAGGCATCGAGTGCTGAAGAGGGCAGTGAAGTAGGTAAGGATTATGGAAGTGATTCCAACACAAAGGAATGGAAGTGAGTCAAATATTGAGAAAGTTATGACCAAGACTTTGGCTATGACTTCTCCACATCAAAACCCCCACACCATAAATTCAGATTTAGTAGCCGGTCTAGAGATGGTCAATTCCAGTCATGCATGAGGTATATGACAAGGACTTAGCTATGAATAAGAGAGGTAATCTAAAGCAAAACATTTATGAGAAGCCTTGTTTGGTCACTACCAGGCTCAAAAAACCTTCCCGACATTCTAGAGATATTCAACCAGTATCATTTCAGTTAGATGAGTGAGCCTTCAAAGACATATAGTTCAGAGATGGTTTGAGAGTTTATGTGGCATATGTGGTAATATTAAAGAACCACATATCGTGAGACCAAGATTAGAAGAAGCAACCCCCATTGCCTAGTGTTCTAGTGCAGGGCATACATGTTGATATTAGTGAGCATATGATCTCGTGCTTTTTATATAGTGAGCAATATGTGGACCCGATGAACACGACTGAAAATGACCTTAAGACTGCGAATGAAATTAATATACCCTGGTACATTATGAAAAAAATACAGGATCGAGCCATCCAGGATAGCATTAGCATCCCATTTCCATGTCTAGTAACTCATTTATACTAAGAGTCTAGGGTCTCTGAGTGTAGATCATTTTGTGGAGGTGACGAAGACTACAACTATCGGGTTGATTCGAGATGACACAAAACCATGTCCAAGTTGAAGACTCGGCTTGCTATTTCAGCTAGTGCAGTTGTATTTACATACTAATTATAGAGGGATTCATAGATTGAGACTCAAGGTTTTGTTGAGGTAGAGGAAGTTGCCTCTGGTTCATAGATTGGGGGCACGATCCCCAAAAATAGAAGTTCTACGACTTCTACTGCAACTTCGACTACCGAACCTACATCGTCATCCACTACATCGGATGTCACACTAGCATTTTCATACCCTCAGCCCACTATTACTAGCCTAGACACTATTTCTCAGGAGTACATAGCAGACATGGCTACGCGGCTAGTCTAAAATAGAAGGCAGTAGGAGAATACTTCTTTACAATTCAAGTTGTTAATGGAGAAAGTGAAGACTTGGGTCACATAGGAACTTGAGGTACTTATGATGGCATTGCATAGCCGACTAGATGTTTTTGAGAGATAGATAAATGAGCTTCTTACAGTGGTTAAGGCACCTGATATTATTTATTTATATGCCCAACTTGAGGCATTATGAGAGGAGGTGAGAGATTTATTATCAAGACCAATTTCTTTGATACCGCCACTATCCACACTTTTAGTTATTATTAAGGAGTCGGATGAGGATTTGCCATAGGTAGTTGATTTCTTTACCAAGCATCCTTTAAAGAAGGTAAATGGCAAGATATATAGATCTGAGACTGAGAGAGTCGGGGACATTGAGCTTGGAAATATGCAGAAGGCCTCCAAGGCCTCTCGTATCAACTATTATGTGTGCCAAATTAGGCAGGAGCTGATACGGCTAGGAGCATCTGCTAGGTCGGCACCTAAGGATGAGAATACCCAAATTTCTGACGATAGAAGCCATAGGGCTGAACCTCTACAACTGAATGCTTCAACCACTATTGATGCCACTATTGCTACTGAGGTCATTGATAGTACATCAGACATCAATGATGCCACCATTCCTACCTGTTATATTACATTTTTAGCAAGCATTAGGGATAATGCACCTCTTTTGAAAGAGAGGGGTGTATTTGTTTGGTCTGGCTTACCACTAAGGGTTTTTTGTTAGCGTATTTCTTTTCCCCTGGGTGTGCTATCATAGTAGAATCAGTATGTTTAGGAGTTTGTTTCATTTTTTGTGTTTTAGTTACGCTTTTATGTGTTTTGTTTAATAAAAGAAAAATAGGAAAACAAAGTGCAGCCTTATTAGTTTTAAATGGCATGTTGTTTTGCAAATGGTTTTGAAACAAAAAATAGAGACCACTCCAAAATTTTGTATTATGTTGAGTGTTTTTGTACTTAGATAGAATGAGCTTTACGGATCTTTTCTTGACATTATGTATGTTGGTTTGTTAATCTATGCTTAAGCTAGGACATGGTTCTGATAGTTTGTGATTGATAGTGATAACCATGTTCCATGTGTGTGAGATATATTTTAACTGAGTTCCTACTCTGTGCATCAATCTAGAACTTTCCTGGACAATCATACCAATGTTGTAGGATAGTTGGTTAGGTAAGGATCATAGGCCATTTTTGAAATAGTCCACTATTAGCCTAAATGACCTACCAAATGTAATAAGTATCCCTTGATCCTGAATTTTAAGCTTGAAATTGACCTTTTATTTGATTAGCCCATTCACCTTCCCACTTTTTTTATAATGTACCTATTCTGGCCCTAGTCCCTCATTGAACAATGAGTACCTGAACTCAGGAAAGTTTCCTAAGTTGTGAGTGGCTACTATAGGGGTGCATGAGAAAAGTCGGGTATGAAAAAAAAGGTTAGATATTGAAAAAGGCCGGGGGGGGGGGGGAGGTGTGCTTGGTTGAATAATAAAAAGAAAAACAAAAGAATAATTGTCTTGAATAAACTTGAAAAAAAATTAAGAAGATCACACCCATAGTTTGGAAAATAAATAAAGGAGAAAAAAATAGAAAAAGAAGAAAGCTTAAGAGTGAAACCAAGTTAGTGTAGCGTCAAGGAGGGTCGAGTAATTATTCCCATATCTACCATACCCGTCCCCAAGCCTACATTATAGTTCAAATAAATTCATATAATGATCCTAATCCAACCGTCTGAAAATCAAGGTATAGAAAGTAAAAGCAAGTGTATGGTATTGTGCATGCATTGTTTGAACTTCTTTGTGAGTGTGAGTTTATTGGTTGAGTCCCCATTTTTAATAAACATATGTGTGTACAACTTCTTTGTGGTGAGGGCACAAGGGTTATCCTGTTGATTGTTGATTGTTAGACAGTTGTCGTTTGTGTATGCATGATAAACTATCTACATTATGATGTCATACATGGATCCCTTTGGGTTATTTTGATAAGTTTGGAATGATCGCAACTGATTTGTATAAAGAATTGAAAAGGAAGGGGATAGAAATTGTAAAAGATACTACAGAATACCATATGACTAGCGTAGTTTCCTAGGTTTCTTTTGGTAACGAGTCATTTTTTTTTGTTTTGTTTGTCCGAGGACATGCAAACATTCTAAGTTGAGGGTGTTGATGTGGCATGGCTTTATAGCACTTTTTATGCTTAAAACATGAAAATATGGTAGTCTGAGGTACGTTTATATAGATATGATGTGCGTTTGTAAGATTATGCAGGAAAATAGGTCTATGAAGTGAGCTACACAAAATGAATGAAGAAAAAACCAAGTAGTGACTGCCAAAGCAGGGGATGACTCGTTGGGAAAGACCACCAGTCTTTCCCTCACTTATTATGAATGTAGAGAAAAAAGTATGGAAGATTAAATTTGGCGAAGCAAGCAATGATTGGACTGAACGACTCGTTCTGTGAGCTAATGGGCCATTTTGACCCATTCTGAGAATTTATGAAGTTGAAAAGCTAAAAGCTGAAAATGTGACCCAGTGACCACGAGAGAAAATGATGAGTCATTGTGAGAGGCAACGAGTGATAATGACATGTTCTGAGCAGCCATTGGCATAATTACTAAAAAGGTGCAAAATTGAGTCCCATATCTCACGAGTCACTGAGCGAATCATCGAATCAGCTAACGATTCCTTCCCAAGAGACGTCAGCAGAATTGATGAAATATTCTAAACAAGTTGTTACCACATATGAAGAGTCATTACGACTTGCAATGGGTCGTTGTCACTGCCGAGCCTGCAATCTAATTTTTTTAAGGGTAGGTTTTTGTTTTCGTCTATAAATACCTTTTGCTAGGTATTCCTTTTTTTTTTTTTGTTACGCACAAATACTTTCTTTGAGGCCTTAAAAACATACACATTGATTTTTTCTTGAGTTTTGAAGGATTTATTCACATATTAATTATTTGTTATTAAGTTTTCTTTAAGAATTCAAGTTTATGGGTTTCATCTACTTTGCCTTGTAAGTTCATAATTATGAACCCATCTACTAATTCTAATTGTGATCATTCAAGCATGAGTAGCTAAAGTTATGAGAACCATGATGGATTAACAAAGTTGGATAAGTACTTAGTTATTTTTTAATGGTATTTATGCATGTATTGTTCACCTCTTCGTTATGATTGCTCTTTAAAGGTGCACAACATTAGAACTTGCCTTAACTCTTATTTATGTGACCATCGAGTTAAAGAGTGTGAAAAGGGGAGTAACAACAGAGATTTGAGGCTACCGACCCTAATTTAATAGATTTATCTTCTCCGAGAATAGCTAATTTGGGATCAAAGGTAAGTGTTAGTAAAGCAAACGCGCGTAGATTGACCGAGTTGCATTATGATATTCATATATCTAGGTGACCATCCATTTAGATGAACATAACTTACTGATTTTTCATGCTAAACACCAGGACAGATCACTAGTATGTCATGTCCACTAAGTTATAATGGGTAAAACAATCCTAGTCAATTTTCTCTGATTTTCTCAAACAATTTGATAACTACTTAAACGCCAATTACTTTTGGAAGCTGATACTTGTTACTACGAACTCCCCCCATTGGAACTAATCAATTAATAGCTTAAATAACCTCATTGACCTAGCTCCTAGACATATTCCATGTGGGAACGACCCCAACCTAGTAGGTTTCTGTATTTGATTCAACGACAACTTTATGCTTTAATTGGGAGGTACAATTTGGGCAACATCAATGATCAAATGAGATGATCCACGATAGCCTGAAGATGAGTGCTCATTGTAGGATCAAAAATCATTGGTCACACATTATAGGTGAGGTGTCATGAACAAACCCATCAAATCGTGCTGGGCACCTACCTACACCTACCCCAGATAAGACAACCCTAAATTACCCATCATTCAATCAATGTGGAATTACTATAATATTTACCTAGACACGTTATATCTTCCATATGAATAACTATTCAACAGTTAAAATATAATTACTCAATCAATTCATCTCATTACTTATTTTAATACATCAGATATGTAAAGTTAATGCGGAAAATAACTACAAGTGATTCCCTAGAATCTAGCCGAAATTGGTACAAGAGCACTAAACAAGAAGTGGGGACATCCATGATGCAATATCCATGAAGGATAAAAATAGTAGGAGCTGCTGCTTACTGATCGACATCGCTAATATAGAAAATCCAACTGACCTGCACCATGGCTATATCCCAAGTAGAGGTATAGTAAGTGTAGCATCAGTACAACCACACGTACTGGTAAGTATCATCGGCCGATCATGGTTAGAAGTAAATACCATCAATAATAAATACGAAAAAATCATAACATCAAGTAAAGTTCCAGTTCTAAACCCCAATTAACGAATCCTCAACATATCATCTTAGCATCCGTGACCTACCTGTCATTTAACATTTTTGTATAGCTTTTTCCTTTGACTACCTATTCCAACCTGCATCTTTTCCTTCCATATCGGCCCATTATTATGGTACCTACAGTTCTTTAAGCTATAATAAAGCAAGTCCTATAGGTACTCACAATCAAAGACATCACAATACCAGCTCTCGTAAATATCATAAGTTCCACCTATCATGTTATACCATAACCGGTCCTTTCGGGGGACTGTAGAATCTCACCTCTAACCCGGTCCGCAGATGGGACCTAACTTACATTCATAAACCCTCTTTCATCATTTGCCATGTAGAAGAAAATATATAAAATAGAATCACATTCAAAACATATGAATGAGTGCCTGCATGCAAGATGTGTGGATCATCTTTTACCCTTCTCAACACCAACATCATATCTGTACCGGCATGGTACTCGACCCATATAACAATAATCATATCTTTACTGGTGTGGTACCCGACCCATATCACAATAATCATATCCGTGCTGGCATGGTACCTACCCCATATAATCTCAACACATCAACACAATGCAAGTGAAATGCAATGCAATAAATAAGACACAAGACGTACTAAAAGGCAATCATAGATGTTAAGTCCACAAACCAAGCACAAGCCAAGAAAGTCAGAGTGCTACAACAACCGTCTAACTCACTTGATTAGTAACCTTAATCTACACGTATATACATACCCCCCAATCATTATGTGCCACAAGTCCTTACGGACTATAGTAGCCCAAGTAAATACTAACATACTCTTCCTCTCAGTCCACATTCCTAACCTCACATGATTCACATTAATCCATGATCTTCCTTAACTATCTTAATGGAGAATCCTATTCTTTTCTTCATGTAATTACCCTTTTACGCTCATTTAACAATCACGGACTCACTTGTGCCAATTACTAACCCAAAATCGGCCATACCTCACCTTGTAACCACTTTCTTTAGCGTAATCAGAACAATTAAGACTTTCAAAGTTCATTAAGCTTCGTAATTACCACTTTTTACCATTTCATGACATCGTATTAAATTTTCCACTATATTTAAGCCCTAAAAGGTATTAAGCTACGTACATTTGCTCTATCATTCCATTCGGCTCTCATCACAATTAATACATCAACAAATGTGTGGCTGTACAATCATAATTAAGCCTAACCGGATTTTTAACATTTCCAACCATTAGTCTTCATGCCCAAAAGCTTAATGTATGATACTTCTGATATTACCATTATCATTAGAAGCATCTAGCCGAAGTCTAGTTGCTCTAAAGTAAACCATAGGTTACCACTTAGGTGAAACATACTGCTACGAAGAGGAATGAGTCATCCCGCATGTCCTAGATGTATTCCCATGTTAGGTTCCCTCCGAGTGAGTCTTAAAATCGCTTTCATTATCCTTGTTCTTTGAAATCTCATGGTTGGGGAGATAGGGTTTTTCAGAGTGTTTTTGGAGGAAGAGGCGACCTAAGGAAAAATAAGAAAGAGGGTTTTTAAAAATCCTTCGGCTAGGCTACTGCCTTTTACCACTGCAGTGGAACCTTTACCACAACAGTGGTACCACTGCAGCTGTTATCCGACTGAAGTAGCGGTTATCTGATTGCGGCAACAATTATTAGCAGTCCATCCTTGTCCATAATTGGGCCTCTTGCCCCAATTCCCTTAGGCCCCAATTTTTCTCCCCGATTTAAATTTTTCCCGATCTATTTTTAGCCTATTATTTATTATAAATTATTTTTGGGGCATTTTCACACAACAACGGTTTGGGTCATTACATTAGATACTATTTTACCCACCATTCATCTTTGAATGGCCCTAAGGGTGAGGTCTAGACAATTGTATGAGTGCTCGATGGATTTTAATACAACAAGACCTTGGGAAAATTATTTCAATGTATACTAGCTCATTACACATCCTTGCTCCCCAGTGCACGACCACTAAAACACGGCCTAATATATGTCTATCGGTTACTCTCACATTTTCCCGAGTTAATGTACACAATTATTTTGGGGTATTACTTCAAAATATGATTACATCAACATGGTACGACACCAAAATGCACAAAAGGCAGGACAAAATTGGTTTCTAAAAAAGTTTTACCGCTGAAGCTGTAATCCAACAGCAGCAGCAGTTCGCGGCAATCTTATTACCCTATTTTCACTCTATTCTCTCAAAAATCTCTCAACTCTTTCTGTGGAAATCTTCCCTAACAACGAATTAAAGGTACTTTCTACACCTCTTCTACTTAATCAGTATATTTTTCATTGTAGAATTGTAGAATTACGTTAGAATAGAGAGAATTTGGTTGGGTTTAATTGTGTAACTTGTTGAATTTGAGTTTGGGTGGTGTTTTTGAACGTATGTGTTGACATGCTAAGTTATCTTTCATTTTCAACACTCCTACAACATTCGAGATGTAAGATTAACGTAGTTCATGGTAGGTTTTTGCTATGGGAAGGGTGAAAGATGAAGGGTTATCTTCTCTAACTATTTCCTTTGATATAGGTTGGAATTTGAATGTTTCACATCCCCATTTTTGTAAAAAGAGGTTAACACTCACTTTCTCAAGCTCAATTTGTTCTTAATTTTCAAAATACAGAAAAAAGTTCAAAAATCCGCCATGGGAGGGGAGGTTCACGGTTGAAGATGCTGAACCGCTGTAGTGGTAACTTCAATCACTACAATAGTATCACAGCAATGGTAGGTTCCGCAACAGCGGAACCACTACCGCAATTAATTAACCACTGCTGCAGTACTAGACATTAACCCCCCCCCCCCAGTTTTACATTTTCTAAAATTTTAAATTTTCTATTTCTCCTTTAGTGTTTCAATATAGTTCTTACTAATTTTTAGTGGATTTTACAGGATCATCATTGGCCCACAACCTATCTAACACAGATTTCCCAACGTCGAATACCAAGAATGCTATGAAGAGGAACTACATACTAGGGGTTTAATTTACGAGTGGGGTATGGTGATGAGGGATGTGGAGTAGGAGTTGTCAGAGTTTTACGCCCAGTTAAAAGCTTTTGGGTGGGAGATGTTGATCGAGTCAGTACCGTAGCACAACATAGAGGTCGTTTAGGAGTTTTATGCTAACATACCGATCGTGGACTGGTCGGTACCTCTTCCCACTGTCCGTGTATAAGAAAAAAGGATATTGAAGAATGTGGCCACCATCAATGATACTTTGGGTGTCCCAAACCCTTCTAATGCCGCCTTTGAGGCGAGAATTTTGGCATCAGATTTGGAGTGGGCACTGGGGTCTTGGCACCAAAAGAATGAGCTGCCGAGGTAAAATAGTCCAGTGTTAAAGGGATAAAGAGCACTTATTTCTCGGCCAAATCTAAGGTGTGGTTACAATTGGTGTCCCAGAGGATACGTCTCTCGGGAATCATTACCGATATGGCCTTCCACTAGGCCATGGTCGTTGCTTGTGCTCTGATGGGAATCCAAGTGAATATAGGGGCATAGATTGATGATGAGTGGCAACACTTTTATGCTTGGGAGATATTAGCACATTATCTTTTCCTACCTTTCTTGGTTACCTCACTTTGTGATAGGGTGAGTGTTCCTCGGGATATTCAAGGCACTATGGATGATTGTGAGGTGAAATATAAGCCATTGGGGGGTAGGGACATTCAAGGAGGGAGTAAGAAAAAGATGAAGGTAGGGGAGGAAGGAGATAGTATTCGTGCCGATGGGACTGAGAAGTCAAGTGCCCCTTATAATCAGGCCCCCACATCCCTTGGTAGTTGAGAGGCTGATGCAGCAGTTAGGGTCTACCTAGAGAGGTCTCACCTACCCCTTCCTGGATTAGCTTTTTAGAGCTATACTATCCCACTGGACCCAGCCCGAGCTTATGCAGAGTTTTGAAGAGAGTTGGACCAAGAAAAGAAAAAGCGTCGCTCTCATGACCGCATGCTTGTGAGGATGTGAAAGGCAGTCCAGGTGATGTTTGGGTGCACCTTTCCCCAGAAAAGGTTGTCGAAGGTGACCAAAAAGGATGTCGAGGAGTTCTATTTCCTCAGCGGCATGGAAGAGGAGGGTTTGGATGCTTTGAGTCTCAGAGATAGTGCCTCTAGCTAGTTCCCCTCCCCCTTTTTTAATGTTTAAGGATTTGGATTTGGGTTGCCCCCGTTTGGGGCTTGTAACAAATAATTACTCTTTTTATTATTCTTTCTTTTAGGATGTTTTTCCTTCCAGCCCCCTTAATAATAATCATCGATGCTTATAATGTGTGTTGGATGTATTTTGTGTCATTTTATTATCTCAAAAATAGGGTTGCCTCATAACAATTGCAAAATTGCAAAAATAGGGACAACTTCTTGTAGGATTCTGCCTGGAGCCACTGCAACGGTTAAATTTACCACTACAGCGGTAAAAGATCCACTGCAGCGGTATCCTCCAGTAGCTCCGCCTTGATTTTTTCCTTACCCAGTCTCATATTTTTTTCTACAAAATACTCTTAATTCATGCTCTAGTAGCATATTAACCTCTTGTTTATAAGTAATATAATTTGACTTCGCGACTTTATTGCGTCCGAACCATAACCAACACAATTTTCCATCTACCAAATTCAATAGTGCTACAATTTCATTGATCTTCTTACTTACTCAATTCACTAACCTCAAAAGTGTTCTAGTAGAAGCAAGGCACCTGAGTGGCTTATAAGAGATCAGATAAAAATTAAGTAGTACTCCAAATCACAGAGAGATGAGCCATAGGTTAAGTCACAGAAATGATGACACTCTTGGGATCACACTCGATCCTTACGTCCACCGATCTGCTTCGCTACACATCACACAACCACAAACTCATTGTCAACAAATCACGTTCGAGAGTTAAAGCATCACAAAGCAATTTACAATATTTCACCATTAACAACAATCCATATAGAATATTTTTAACACATAATTGACTCACCACAAGAACTAAACACTATATCAAATAAACATAACAATCCACTTCCTATGTCCTTACTGGCCTCTATTCGATGAGTGTTTGATTTTGACCTTTCCGTGTTAAGAGATACCAATTAGGACCAACTAGTCCCAATTATGAAAATTGAGATACCAATTGAAACTGACTAAATACTAATTGGACTCAACCCGGGGATACGACATTGGAATAGCATGATAAGAGAGAAGAAAGTGAGATAGATTCCTAGATGCCTACTTGGGCATAGATACTATCTTTGTCATAACCAAACCCACTAGATAAAGTCGGGCACTTACCTACACCTACCCTAAATAGGAGAACCCTAAATAACCCAACATTCAATCAATGCGGAATTACTATAATATTTACTTAGTCACTTTATGTCTGCCATATGAATAACTATTCAACAGTTAAAATATAATTCCTCAATCAATTCCTCTCATCACTTATTTTAATACATTAGATATGCAAAGTAAATTAGGGAAATAACTACAAGTGATTCCCCAGAACCTAGCCTAAATCGGTAAAAGAGCACTAAACAAGAAGTAGGGACATCCATGGTACAACATCCATGAAGGATAAAAATGGTAGGAGTTGTTGTGGAGTGATTGTCATTGCTGCTATAGAAACTCCAACTGACCTGCACCATGGCTAAACCCCCGAGTAGAGGTATAGTAAGTGTAGCATCAGACAACCACGCGTTTTGGTAAGCATCATCGGCCGACCATGGTTAGAAACAAATAGCATCAATAATAAATATGGAAAAATCATAACATCAAGTAAAGATCCAGTTCTAAACCCCAATTAAGGAATCCTCAACATATCATCTGAGCATCTCTGTGACCTACCTGTCAGTTAACACTTTCATACATCTTTGTTCTTTGACTACCTATTCCTACTTGTATCTTCTCCTCCCATACCAGCCTATTATTATGGTACCTACAATTTTTTAAGCTACAATCAACCAATTCCTCTCGGTACTCATAACAAAGACATCACAATACCATATACCAGAAATAGCATAAGTTCCACCTATCATATTATACCATAACAGGTCCTTTTAGTGGACCGTAGAATCTTACCTCTAACCTGGTCCGCACAAGGGACCTAACTTACATTCGTAAACCCTCTTTCATCATTTACCATAACCAATACATGTAAAAGAACATATATGAAATATAATCACATTCAAAACATATGAATGAGTACATGTATGTAAGATGTGCTCATCACTTTTACCCTTCTCAACACCAACATCATATCCTTACTGGCGTGGTACCCAACCCGCATCACAATAATCATATTTATACCGTCTTGGTACCCGACCCATATCATAATAATCATATCCATACCGGTATGGTACCCACCCCATATCATCTCAACACATCAGCATAGTGCAAGTGAAATGCAATGCACTCAATAAGTCACAAGACGTACTAGAAGGCAATCATAGATGTCAAGTCCACAAACTAAGCACAAGCTAAGAAAGTCTGAGAGATACAACATACGTCTAACTCATTTGATAAGTATAGTCACTGAATCAAATATAGAACCCAACTACGTTGGGGTCGATCCCACGGGGAATGGGATGAAATTAGATTGAGTGCTTGTCTGAGTAATTGGCAAGTAAGTAAAAAAAGGGTTTTTTTGTAAGTGAATAGTAACAGTAACGATTGTTGATTTTTCAAATTTGTAATTGATATGAGAAATACACTAGGATTGTAATCCCCAATGATTTCTTAACTCCATGGGTTACTTGTGCTAGCAAATTTTCCCGATGTGTTGCATGCAAAATCTAACAAAATAGGTTCATCTAAACGTCTCTCGACCTTGGTTAGACAACTTTCACTCTTCTCCTCTCTGTCTTCAAGTGTCGAACTACTAACCCTTGTTTTGGATATCAGATAGCTATCCCTGTTACGACTCAAGTTATTAGATGAAGGTTGATAGCTTTAAATCTCTGTTGTTATTTCCTTTTTCCAATCTCTACCTCTCTCTTGAGCAAGTCTAGAATACAAGTGAGTTTCTAACATTTGCAACCGTTAGTAGATCAATCACAACAAAAGAAATAATAATACATGCATTCACACCGATTCAGAATTGTTTTGCACTTAACCCATTTCGTTAATTCCTCATAGTTCACACAACCCTAGCTATGGGGTTTATCTACTCATGATTGCAAGAACACAAGAAAATTTCAATGAGGAAAACATAATTGTAAACTCACAATAAGAAGAAATTTTTGAAATCTCAATATGAATGAAAACCCTAGAATCGATGTTCCAAGATTAAAAAATCAATAATATGTTTATGAACACAAAATAATGAAAATATAATCCCAAAATAATGAAATTGTCTAACTCTGAACATAGGACAATATAGGGGTATTTATAGATACAAGGTGAATCCTATCCTAAACAAAATAGGAGAAAAAAGTCGGCAGCATTCAACGATTCCGTGACTTGATATCGTGAACCCAACCTATGTCACATGGGTCCATCTCGTGGAAATCAGGCCATTTTAAAACTTTCAGGAGTTGACCCATGGTACCAACCTATGTGGCATAGGTTGACTCACGGGATGTGAGTCTTTGCCGTGGGTCACTCCCCCAGTTTCAACTTGGCTCTTTCATCTTCCAATGCTCTAGTTTAGTGCATGCTTCTTCCCTTATTCTCCATTATGCCTCCATAACCTTTTTCTCAGTAAGATAGGACAGAAAACACATCATACCAACCAAACATACCTAAGTTATTGCATATTTTCCTTGTTTTAAGCATCGAAAGTGCCATGAAACTATGGCACATCAATAAGTAACCTTAATCTACACGTATATCCATATCCCCCAATCATTATGTGCCACAAGTCCTTATGAACTATAGTAGCCTAAGTTCATACTAACATACTCTTCCTCTTGGTCCACATTCCTAACCTCACATGATTCACATTAATCCAGGATCTTCTTTAACAATCTTAATGGGGAATCCTATTCTTTTCTTCACAGAATTACTCTTTTATGCCCATTTTTCAATCACGGATTCACTTGTACCAATTGATAACCTAAAACGAGCCATACCTCACCTTTTAGCAACTTTATTTAGCTTAATCAGAACAATTAAGACATTTAAAATTCATTAAGCTCCGTAATTCCTAATTTTTACCAGTTCATGACATCGTATTCAATTTTCTACTATATTTAAGCCCTAAAAGGTATTAAGCTATGCACATTCACTCTATCATTCCAATCGTCACTCATCATAATTAATACATCAATGAAATGCATGGTTGTACAATTATACTTAAGCCTAACTAGATTTTCAATATGTCCAACCATCCAACTCCATGCCTGAAATCCTAATGAATGATACTTCCGACATTACCATTAACATAAGATGCATCTAGCCCAAGTCTAGTTGCTACAAAATAAACCTTAGTTTACCTCTTAGGCGAATCATGCTGCTACAAAGAGGAGTGAGTTGTCCTATAGGTGCTAGACGTATTCCCATGTCGGCTTCCCTCCGGGTTTCTGTCGAACCTGCTTTTATAAACCTTGTCCTTTGAAATCTCATGATTGGAGAAATAGGGTTTTTCAAAGGGTTTTTGGAGGAAAGGGGCGACCTAGGAAAATAAAAGGAAAGAGGGTTTTTAAAAATCCCTCAAATGGCTACTTCCTTTTACCGCTGCAGCGGAACTTTTACCACTACAGCGGTACCATAGCAGTGGCTATTGGACTGCGAAATCAGTTACCAGCAGTCCATCCTAGTCCATAATTGGGTCTCTTGGCCCAATTCTCTTAGGCCCCAATTTTTCTTCCCGATTTAAATTTTTTCGGTCCATTTTAAGCCTATTATTTATTGTAAATTATTTTTGGGACATTATCACACTTAACAAAGGTTTAGGTCATTATATTAGATACTAATTTACCTAGAGTTTGTCCTCGAATGGCCCTAAGAGTGAGGTCTGGACAATCGCAGAGTTCTCGATGTATTTTAATACAACAAGACCTTAGAGAAATTATTTCAATGTATACTAACTCATTACACATCCCTGCTCCCCAGTGCACGACCACTAAAGTATCGCCAAATCTTGGCCTGCCGCTTACTTTCACATTTTTCCTGAGTTAATGTACACAATTATTTCTCGGGATTACTTAAAAATATGATTACATCAACGTGGTACGACACCATAATGCATGAAAAACAGGACAAAATGGTTTTAGAAAAAGTTTTATCGCTGCAGCGGTAATCCAACCACAGTAGTGGTTTGCAACAGTCTTATTCCCCTATTTTCACTCCATTCTCTCAAAACTTTCTCAAATCTCTCTGCGGAAACCTTTCTCGATGATGAATTAAAGGTACTTTCCATGCCTCTTCTACTTACTTAGTTTATTTTTCATTGTAGAATCATAGAATTACGTTAGAATAGAGAGACTTTGGTTGGGTTTAATTGTGTAACTTGTTGAATTTGAGTTTGGTGGTATTTTTGAACATATGTATTGACATGCTGATTTCTCTTACATTTTCAATGCTCCTACAACATTCAGGACATAAGATTATTGTAGTTCATGGTAGGTTTTGGCCATGGGAGGGGTGAAAGATGAAGGGTCATCTTCTCCAACTATTTTTTTTGATTTGTGATGGAATTTGGATGTTTTACTCCCCTATTTTTGTAAAAAGTGGTTCACACCCACTTCCCCAAGATCGATCTGTACTTATTTTTCAAAATTATGGAGAAAAGTTAAAAAATCTGCCATAGAAAGGGAGGTTGATGGTTGAAGATGATGATCCACTATAGCAGTAACTTCAATCGCTATAGCAGTATCGCAGCAGTGGTAGGTTTTGCAGCAGTGGTATGTTTTTCCGTAGTGGTAGGTTTTTCCACAGTGATACCGCTGTAACAGTTAATTAATCATGGTTGTGGTACTAGAAAGTAACCCCCCGCTCCTTAGTTTTGCATTTTTTGAAATTTTAAGTTTTCTTTTTCTCCTTTGGAGTTTTGATATGGTTCGTACTAATTTTTTGTAGCATTTACAGTATCATCATGGCCCCATAACCTACCTATCATAGATTTCCCAATGTCGAATGCCAAGATCATTATAAAGAGGAGCTACATACTAGGGGTTTCCTTTGCAAATGGGGGATGGTGATGAGGGATGTGGAGGAGGAGTTGCCAGGGTTTTACACACGGTTGAAAGATTTTGGGTGGTAGATATTGATCGAGTCAGCCCCGCAGCATAACATGGAGGTCGTTTGGGAGTTTTATCCTAGCATCCCAACCGTGTATTGGTCAGTACCTCTCCCCACTGTTCGTGTACAAGGCAAGAGGATCCTGGTGGCTATGGGCACCATCAATTATACTTTAGGTGTCCCAAACTCTTCCAATGACGCTTTGAGGCGAGAATTTAGGCATCAAATTTAGAGTGGACATTGGGGACTTGGCACTGGAAGGACGAGCTGCCGAGGTGAAATGGTCCAGTGTCAAAGAGACGAAGAGCACCTATTTCTTGGCTGAAGCCAGGGTGTGGTTACAATTGGTGTCGCGAAGGATACATCCCTTGGTAAACGTTACTGATGTGGCCTTCCACTAGGCCATGGTGGTGGTTTGTGCTCTGACGAGAATCCAAATAAATGTAGGGGTGTAGATTGTGGATGAGTGGTGGTACTTTTATGCTCTGGATAGATCGGCACAAGATCTTTTACTACCTTCCTTGGTTATTGTAATTTGTTACAAGTTGAGTATGCCTTGGGAGATTCAAGACACTATGGATGACTGTGAGGTGGCATATAACCCGGTGCGAGGTTGGGACATTCAAGGAGTGAGTAAAAAGAAGGCGAAGGTGGGGGAACAAGGCGAGAGTATTCGTGTCGATGGGACTGGGGGGTGGAATGCTTTTTATACTCAGTCCCTTGCATCCTTTAGTGGTTGGTAGGCTGATCTTGCTGCAGTCTGGGGCTACCTAGAGAGGTCTCACCTGCCCCTTCCCGGATTGGCTCCTTTGATCTCTACAGCCCCATCAGACCTCGAGCTTATGCTAAGTTTCGAAGAGAGTTGGATGAAGAAAAGAAAAAAAACCGCTCCTATGACCGCATACTAATGAGGATGTGAAAGTTAGTCCAGGTGATGGAAGACCACAAGTACTTAACACCATATCAAATAAACATAACAATCATATTCCTATGTCCTTACTGGCCTTTATTGGTTAAGCATTCGGTTTCATCCTTTCCGTGTTAAGAGATACAAATTGGGACCAACTAGTACTAATTATGAAGATTGAGATACCAATTAGAATCAACTAGATACTAGTTGCCCACCCGGGGATACGACATTGGAATAACGCGATAGCAGAGAATAAAGTGAGACAGATTCCTAGATGCATTGTAGCTTCCTACAGATTTGATATGGGTGTCAACACACTAATCTGCAAGACTCTACTCGATATTTTCTTTTGTACTGGAAGACTAGTAACCTAGGCTCAGATACCATCTTTGTCACAACCCAACCCACCAGATCGTGATGGGCACCTACCTACACCTACCCTAGATAGAACCCTAAATAACCCATCATTCAATCAATGCAGAATTACTATAATATTTACTTAGTCACTTTATGTCTACCATATGAATAACTATTCAATAGTTAATATATAATTCCTCAATCAATTTGTCTCATCACTTATTTTAAATCATCAGATATATAAAATAAATGCGGAAAATAACTACAAGTGATTCCCAGAACCTAGCCTAAACCTGTACATGAGCACTAAACAAGAAGTAGGGACATACATGATACAACATACATGAAGGATAAAAATAGTAGGACCTGCTGCTGAGTGATTAGTATCGATGCTATAGAAACTTCAAAAGACCTGCACCATGGCTATACCCCCGAGTAGAGGTATAGTAAGTGTAATATCAGCACAACCGCACGTACTGGTAAGTATCATCAGCCGACCAGGATTAGAAATAAATAACATTAATAATATATACAAAAAAATCATAAAATCAAGTAAAGATCCAGTTCTAAACCCCAATTAAGGAATCCTCAACATATCATCTTTGCATTTCTATGACCTACCTGTCATTTAACATTTTCATATATCTTTGTGCTTTGACTACCTATTCCAACCTATATCTTTTCCACCCATACCGGCCCATTATTATGGTACCTATAATTCTTTAAGCTACAATCAAGCAAATCCTTTTGGTACTCGCAATCAAAGACATCACAACACCACCTCCCATAAATATCATAAGTTCCACCTATCGTATTATACCATAACCGGTCCTTTCAGGGGACCATAGAATCTCACCTCTAAATCGATTCACACAAGGGACCTAACTTACATTTTTTAACCCTCTTTCATTATTTACATAGTAGAAACATGTAACAGAACATATATAAAATAGAATCACATTCAAAATACTTGAATGAGTATATGTATGTAAGATGTGCGCATCGTATTTTACCCTTCTCAACACCAACATCATATCCTTACTAGTGTGGTACCCGACCTATATCACAACAATCATATCCATACTGGCATGGTACTTGACCCATATCAGAACAAGCATATCTGTACTGGCATGGTACCCAACCCATATCAGCTCAACACCTCAGCACAGTGCAAGTGAAATGCCATGTATTCAATAAGTCATAAAACATACTAAAAGGCAATCATAGATGTTAATTCCAAAAACCATCACAAGCCAAGAAAGTCAGAGTGCTACAATAGCTAAACTTAATCTATACGTATATACATATCCTTATGTGTCATAAGTCCTTACGGACTGCAGTAGCCCAAGTTCATACCAACATACTCTTCCTCTCGGTCCACATTCCTAAACTCACATGATTCACATTAATCCATGATCTTCCTTAACAATCTTAATGGGGAATCCTATTCTTTCCTCATAGAATTACTCGTTTATGCCCATTTTTCAATTACAGACTCACTTGTGCCAATTACTAACCAAAAATGGGTCATACCTCACCTTTTAACCACTTTATTTAGCGTAATCAGAATAATTAAAACATTCAAAATTCGTTACGCTCCGTAATTCCCACTTTTTACCATTTCATGACATCGTATTAAATTTCCCACTATATTCATGGCCTAAAAGGTATTCGGCTATGCACATTCGCTCTAGCATTTTATTTGTCTCTCATTATAATTAATACATCAATGAAATACACGGTTGTACAATCATACTTAACCCTAACCGTATTTTTAACATGTCAAACCATACAACTCCATGCCCGAAAGCCTAATGCATGATACTTTTGATATTACCATTAGCATTAGATTCATCTAGCCCAAGTCTAGTTACTACAAAGTAAACCTTAGCTTTCCTCTTAGGCAAAACATGCTGCTATAGAGAGGAGTGAGTTATCACCCATGTGCTAGACATTTTTCCATGTCGGGTTCCCTCTTGGTGTATCTCAAAACCACTCTCATAAACCTTGGCCTTTGAAATCTCATGGTTAGGTAGATATGGTTTTTCAAAGTGTTTTTGGAGGAAAAGGGAAACCTAGGAAAATAAAAACAAAGAGGGTTTTTAAAAATTCCTAGACTAGGCTACTACCTTTTAGCACTGCAGTGGAACATTTACCACTATAGTGGCTATCCGACCGCAGCAGCGGTTACCAGCAGGCCAGCCCAGTCCATAATTGGGCCTCTTTTCCCAATTCACTTAGTCCCTAATTTTTCTTTCTAAATTAATTTTTTCTCGGTCCATTTTGGGCTTACTATTTATTATAAATTATTTTTGGGGCTTTATCACACGTAACAATGGTTTTGGTCATTAAATTAGATACAAATTTACCCATCGATCATCTTCAAATGGCCCTAAGAGTGAGGTCTGGACAATTGCATAAGTGCTCTATAGAATTTAATACAACAAGAACCTTAGGGAAATTATTTCAATGTATACTTGCTCATTACACATCCCTGCTCCCCAGTGCACGACCATTAAAGTACCACCTAATCTAGGCTTGCCAATACCCTCACATTTTTCCCGAGTTAATGTACATAATTATTTTCAGGATTACTTCAAAAGATAATTACATTAATACGGTACAACACCACAATGCATGAAGTTTGGGGCAAAATTGGTTTCGGAAAAAGTTTTACCATTGCAGTGGTAATCCAACTACAGCAGCAGTTCGCGACAGTCTTATTCCCCTATTTTCACTCCATTCTCTCAAAACTTTCTCAAATCTCTCTGCGGAAACCTTTCTCGATGATGAATTAAAGGTACTTTCCATGCCTCTTCTACTTACTTAGTTTATTTTTCATTGTAGAATCATAGAATTACGTTAGAATAGAGAGACTTTGGTTGGGTTTAATTGTGTAACTTGTTGAATTTGAGTTTGGTGGTATTTTTGAACATATGTATTGACATGCTGATTTCTCTTACATTTTCAATGCTCCTACAACATTCAGGACATAAGATTATTGTAGTTCATGTGGCCATGGGAGGGGTGAAAGATGAAGGGCCATCTTCTCCAACTATTTCTTTTGATTTGGGATGGAATTTGGATGTTTCACACCCCTATTTTAGTAAAAAGAGATTCACACCCACTTCCCAAAGCCCAATCTGTACTTACTTTTCAAAATTACGGAGAAAATTTGAAAAATCAGCCATGGGAGGGGAGGTTGACGGTTGAAAATGATGAACCACTGTAGCGGTAACTTTAATCGCTACAACAGTATTGCAGCAGTGGCAGGTTTCACCACAGTGGTACCACTGCAATAGTTAATTGACTGATGTAGTGGTACTAGACAGTAACCCCCTGTCCCCTAGTTTTGCATTTTCCAAAATTTTAAGTTTTTTGTTGCAACTTTGGTGTTTCAATATGGTTCTTACAAATTTTTAGAGGCTTTTACAGGATCATCATGGCCCCATAACCTACCTACCATAGATTTCCCAATGCCTAATGCCAAGACTGCTATGAGAAGGAACTGCATACTAGGGATTTCCTTTGCAAGTGGGGGATAGTGATGAGGGATGTGGAGGAGGAGTTGCCGGAGTTTTACGTCCGATTGAAAGATTTTGGGTGGGAGATGTTGAATGAGTTAGTCCCGCAGTACAACATGGAGGTCGTTCATGAGTTTTATCCTAACATCCCAACTGTGGGCTGGTGCTACCTAGAGAGGTCTCACATTCCCCCTCTCGAATTAGCTCCTTTGAGCTCTACTGCCTCATCGGACCCCGAGCTTATGTGGAGCTTCGAAGAGAGTTGGATGAAGAAAAGAAAAAACATCGCTCCCATAACCTCATACTAGTGAGGATGTGGAAGACAGTCTAGGTGGTGCCTTACCACAAGTACTTAACACCATATCAAATAAACATAACAATCCACTTCCTATGTCCTTATTGGCCTCTATTTGTTGAGCATTCGGTTTTATCCTTTTTGTTTTAAGAGATATCAATTGGGATAAATTAGTCTAATTATGACTATTAAGATGCCAATTGGAATCAACTAGATACCAATTGGACTCAACCCGGGGATACGATATTGCAATTGCACGATCGTAGAGAAGAAAGTAAGACAGATTCCTAGATATCTTGTAACATCCTATAGATTTTATGTGGACGTCAACACACCAATACGCAAGACTCTACTCGATATTTTCTTTTGTACTGGGAGACCGTAATCCTAGGGTTTGATACAATCATTGTCATGACCCAACCTACCAGATCGTGCTGGGCACCTACCTATACCTACCCCAGATAGGAGAACCCTTAATAATCCACCATTCAATTAATGCAGAATTACTATATTTTTTACTTAGTCACTTTATGTTTGCCATATAAATAACTATTCAACAGTTAAAATATAGTTCCTTAATCAATTCGTCTCATCACTTATTTCAATACATCAACTACGTAAAGTAAATACGAAAAATAACTACAAGTGAATCCCCAAAACCTGGCCTAAACCTATACAAGAGCACTAAACAATAAGTAGGGCCATCCATGATACAGCATCCACGAAGGATAGAAATGGTAGGATTTATTGCTGAGTGATTGGCATCGCTGCTATAGAAATTTCAACTGCCCTACACCATGGCTATACCTCCGGGTAGAGGTATAGTAAGTGTAGCATCAGTACAACCACATGTACTGGTAAGTATCATCGTTCGACCAGGGTTAGAAACAAATAAAATCAATAATAAATAAAGAAAAATCATAAAATCAAGTAAAGATCCAGTTTTAAACCCCAATTAAGGAATCCTCAACATATCATCTTTCCATCTCTATGACCTACCTGTCATTTAACATTTTCGTATATCTTTGTCCTTTGACTACCTATTCCAACCTATATCTTTTCCTCCTATACTGGCCCATTATTATGGTACCTATAATTCTTTAAGCTACAATCAAGAAAATCCTCTCGGTACTCATAATCAAAGACATCACAATACCACCTCCCATAAATATCATAAGTTCCACCAATCGTATTATACCATAGTCAGTCCTTTAAGGAGAACGTAGAATCTCACCTCTAACCCGTTCTATACAAGGGACTTAACTTACATTTGTAAGCCCTCATTCATCATTTACCACAACAAAAACAAGTAACAGAACATATCTAAAATAGAATCACATTCAAACATATGAATGAGTACATGCATGTAAGATGTGCGCATTATCTTTTACCCTTCTCAACACCAACATCATATCCTTACAGGCATGGTACCCGACCCGTATCACAACAATCAAATCCATACCCGACCCATATCATAACAATTATATCTGTACTAGTGTGGTTCCCACCCCATATTAGCTCAACAACTCAGTACAGTGCAAGTGAAATACAATGCACTCAATAAGTCACAAAACATACTAAAAGGCAATCATGGATGTCAAGTCCACAAACTAAGCACAAGCCAAAAAATTCTGAGTGCTACAACAACCGTATAACTCATTTAATAAGTAACCTTAATCTTCACGTAGATACATATCCCCTAATCATTAGGTGCCACAAGTCCTTACGGACTGTAGTATCCCAAGTTCATACTAGCATACTTTTCCTCTCGGTCCACATTCCTAACTTCACATAATTCACATTAATCCATGATCTTCAATAACTATCTTAATGGGGAATCCTATTCTTTTCTTCACAGAATTACTCTTTTATGCCCATTTCTCAAACACGGGCTCACTTGTGCCAATTGCTAACCAAAAAAGGGCCACACCTTACCTTTTAACCACTTTCTTTAGCATAATCAGGATAATTAAGACATTCAAAATTCATTAAGCTCTGTAATTCCCACTTTTTACCATTTCATGACATTGTATTAAATTTCCCACTATATTTAAGCCCTAAAAGGTATTAAGTTATGCACATTCCCTCTATCATTCCATTTGTATCTCATCATAATTAATACATCAATGAAATTCACGGTTGTACAATCATACTTAATCCTAACCGGTTTTTTAACATGTCCAACCATCCAACTCGATGCCCGAAAGCCTAATGCATGATACTTTTGACATTACCATACATCTATCCCAAGTCAAATTGCTACAAAGTAAGCCTTAGCTTACCTCTTAGGCGAAACATGCGGCTACAGAGGAGTGAGTTATCCCACATACGCTTAACGTATTTCTATGTCAGGTTCCCTCCGTTGTGTCTCAAAACTGATCTCATAAACCTTGGCCTTTAAAATCCCATGGTTTGGGAGATAAGTTTTTTCAAAGTTTTTTGGAGGAAGGGGGCGACCTTGGAAAATTTAAAAAAAAGGGTTTTTAAAAATTCCTCGGTGGGGCTTCTACCCTTTACCACTACAGCGGTACCACTGAAGTGGTTATCCAACCACGGCACTGGTTACCAACAGTCTAGGCCAGTCCATAATTTGGCCTCTTGGCCCAATTCCCATAGGCCTCAATTTTTCTTTTTGATTTAAATTTTTCCCAGTCCATTTTGAGCCTATTATTTATTATAAATTATTTTTGGGGCGTTAGCATACGTAACAACTATTTTGGTCTTTATATTAGATACCAATTTATCCACCATTCATCCTAGAATGGCCCTAAGAGTGAGGTCTGGAGAATTGCACGAGTGCTCGATGGATTTTATTATAACAATACATTAGGGAAATTATTTCAATGTATAATAGCTCATTATACATCCCTGATCCCTAGTGCACGACCACTAAAGTACCGCCTAATCTAAGCTTGCTGATTATGCGTCACATTTTTCCTGAGTTAATGTACAAAATTATTTTGCAGGATTACATCAAAATATAATTACATCAACACGTTATGACACCATAATGCATGAAAGTCGGGACGGAATTGGTTTCAGAAAAAATTTATCGTTGCAGCGGTAATCCAACCGCATCAGCAATTTGTGGCAGTCCTATTCCCCCATTTTCACTCTGTTCTCTTAAAACTATCTCAACTCTCTCTACGGAAACCTTCCCAACAACGAATTCAATGTACTTTCCACACCTCTTCTACTTAATATATTTTTTGTTGTAGAATTGTAGAATTACTTTAGAATAGAGAGAATTTGGTTGGGTTTAATTGTGTAACTTGTTGAATTTGAGTTTGGATGGTGTTTTTGAACATATGTGTTGACATGCTGAGTTCTCTTACATTTTCAACTCTCCTACAGCATTCGGGATGGAAGATTAACGTAGTTCATGGTAAGTCTTGGCCATAGGAGGGGTGAAAGATGAAGGTTCATCTTCGCTAACTATTTCCTTTGATTAGGGTTGGAATTCGGATGTTTCACACCCCATTTTAGTAACAAGAGGTTCACACTCACTTCCCCAAGCCCGATCAGTACTTAATTTTCAAACTTATGGAGAAAAGTTGAAAAATCCGCCATTGGAGGGGAGGTTAATGGTTGAAGATGATGAACATCTACAGCGGTAACTTCAATTACTACAGTAGTATTGCAGCAGCGGTAGGTTCCACCATAGTGGTACCGCTGCAGTAGTGAATTAACCGTTGTTGCGGTACTAGACAGTAAACCCCCGACCCTCAGTTTTGTATTTTCTGAAATTTTAAGTTTTTTGTTTATCATTTGGTGTTTTGATATGGTTCTTACTAATTATTGGTGGCTTTTACAGGATCATCATGGCCCCACAACCTACCTACCACAGATTTACCAACACCGAATGTCAAAACTGCTATGAAGAGGGGTTGCATACTAGGGGTTTTCTTTGTGAGCGGGGGATGGTGATGAGGGATATGGAGGAGACGTTTTATGCTCGGTTGAAAGTTTTTATGTGGGAGATGTTGACCGAGTCAGTCTCGCGGCATAACATAGAGGTCGTTCGGGAGTTTTATGCTAACCTCCTGACTGTGGACTGGTTGAAACCTCTCCCTAGAGTTCGTGTATGAGGAAAGAGGATCCCAGTAGACGTGGACACCATCAATGATACTTTAGGTGTCCCAAACCCTTCTAATGTTGCTTTTGAGCTGAGAATTTAGGCATCAAATTTACAATGGGTGGTCGGGATTTTGGCACCAAAAGGATGAGTTATCGAGGTGAAATAGTCCAGTGTCAAAGGGCGAAAGAGCACCTATTTCTCGGCTGAGTCCAGGATAGAGTTACAATTGGTGTCCTAGAGGATACGTACCTCAGGAAATATTATCGATGTGGCCTTCTACTAGGCCATGGTGATGTCGTGTGCTCTGATGGGAATCTGAGTGAATGTAGGGGCTTAGATTGCGGAAGAATGGTGGTACTTTTATACTAGGGAGAGATCAGCACGAGATCTTTTCCTACCTTCCTTGGTAAGCGCACTTTGTACCAAGGTGAGTGTGACTCGGGAGATTCAAGACTCTATGGATGACTGTGAGGTTGTATATAACCCATTGCGAGGCAGGGGCATCAAGGAGGGAGTAAGAAGAAGACAAAGGTGGGGGATGAAGGCGAGAGTAGTTATACCGGTGGGACTGGAGGTTTGAGTGCCCCTTCTACGCAAGCCTCCATATCCCTTGGTGGTTGGAGGCTGATCTTGCTACAATCCGGGGCTACCTAGAGAGGTTTCACCTGCCCCCATCCCCCGAGTTAGCTCCTTTGAGATCTACTGCCCCATCGAACCCAGCCTGAACTTATGCAGAGTTTCAAAGAGAGTTGGATGAAGAAAAGAAAAAATGTCGCTCCCATGACCACATGCTTGTGAGGATGTGGAAGACAGTCCAGGTGATGTTCGGGTGTACCTCTCCCCAGAAAAAGTTGTCGAAGCTAACTAGGAAGGACGCCGAGGAGTTCTCCTTCCTCAATGGCATGGAAAAGAAGGGTTCAGATGCTTCGAGTCTTAGAGATAGTGCCTCTAGCTAGTTCCCCTCCCCCCTCTTTCATGTTTAAGGATTTGGATTTAGGTTGCCCCCATTTGGGGCATGTAACAAATAATTATTCTTTTTATTTTTCTTGTTTTTAGGATGTTTTTCCTTCCCGTACCCTTACTAATAATCATCGTTGCTTATAATGTATGTTGGATCTATTTTCTGTCATTTTATTATCTCAAAAATAGGGTGGCCTAACAATAATTGCAAAATTGCAAAAACAGGGACAGTGCCTGGCAAGATTCTGCTTGGAGTCACTGCAGCAGTTAATTTTACCACTGCAGCGATATCCCCCAGTAGCACCGCCTTGATTTTTCCCTTACCCAGTCTCAGTTTTTTTCTACACATTATCTTTTTATGCATGCTCTAGTAGCATATTAACCTCTTGTTTATATGTAATATAATTTGAATTTGCAACTCTATTGCTTCCAAACCCCAACCAACATTATTTTTCATCTACTAAATTCAATAGTGCTACAATTTAATCGATCTTCTTACTTACTCAATTCCCACTTTTTACCATTTCATGACATCGTATTAAATTTTCCTCTATATTCAAGCCCTAAAAGGTATTAAGCTATGCACATTTGCTCTATCATTCCATTCGTCTCTCGTCATAATTAATACATCAATGAAATGCATGGTTGTACAATCATACTTAAGCCTAACCATATTTTTAATATGTCCAACCATCTAACTCCATGCCCGAAAGCCTAATGAATGATACTTCCAACATTACCATTAACATTAGATGCATCTAGCCCAAGTCTAGTTGCTACAAAGTAAAGCTTATCTTAACTCTTAGGCGAAACATGCTACTACAGAGAGGAATGAATTTTCCCGCATGTACTAGACGTATTCCCACGTCAGGATCCCTCCGAGTGTGTCTCAAAACTACTCTCATAAACCTTGGCCTTTGAAATCACATGGTTGGGGAGATAGGGTTTTTCAAAGAGTTTTTGGAGAAAGGGAGCGGCCTACGAAAATAAAAAGAAAGAGGGTTTTTAAAAATTCCTCGGCTGAGCTACTACCTTTTACCGCTGCAGCAGAACTTTTACCACTGCAGTGGTACCGTTGTGGTGGTTATCCAACCACAGCAATGGTTACTAATATTCCAACCCAGTCCATAATTGGGCCTCTTTCCCCAATTCCCTTAGGCCCTAATTTTTCTTCCCGATTTAAATTTTTCCCTGTCTATTTTGAGCCTATTATTTATTGTAAATAATTTTTTGAGCGTTCTCATACGTAACAATGGTTTTGGTCGTTATATTAGATACTAATTTATCTACTTTTCATCCTCTAACAACCCTAAGAGTGAGGTCTGGACAATTGCATGAGTGCTAGATGGATTCTAATACAACAAGACCTTAGGGAAATTATTTCAATGTATACTAGCTCATTACACATCTTGGTGCACGACCACTAATGTACCACCTAATCTAGGTTTGTCAGTTACTCTCACATTTTTCCTGAGTTGATGTACCTGATTTTTTCATGGGATTACTTCCAAATATGATTAAATCAACATGGTACAACCCTTCAATGCACAAAATTTAGGATGGAATTGTTTTTAGAAAAAGTTTTACCGCTACAGCAGTAATCTAACCACAGCAGTGCTTCGTGACAGTCTTATTGGGGAAAATTTTATTTTCCCCTATTTTTACTCTATTCTCTCAAAACTCTCTCAACTCTCTCTGCAGAAACCTTCCCCGACGATGAATTCAAGGTACTTTCCTCACCTCTTCTACTTACTCAGTGAAAAAATTCACTGTGAAATCATAAAATTATGTTAGAATAAAGGGAATTTGGTTGGGTTTGAATGAAACTTGTTGAATTTGAGTTTGGGTGGTATTATTGAACGTATGTGCTGACATGCTGAGTTCTCTTACATTTTCAACACTCCTACGACATTTGGGAGGTAAGATTATCGTAGTTCATGATATGTTTTGGCCATGAGAGGGTTGAAAGATGAAGGTTCATCTTCTCCAACTATTTCCTTTGATTTAGGTTGGAATTCGGGTGTTTCACACCACATTTTAGTAAAAAAAAGGTTCACACTCAATTTCCCAAGCCCGATCTGCACTTAATTTTCAAAATTACGGAGAAAAGTTGAAGAATCCACCATAGGAAAGAAGATTGATGGCTGAAGATGATGAACCACTGTAGTGGTAACTTTTATCGCTATAGTAGTATCACAGCAGCGGTATGTTCCACCATAGTAGTACCACCACTGCATTTAATTAATGGCCATTGCGGTACTAGACAATAACCCCCTGCCCCCCAATTTTGCATTTTTTGAAATTTTATGTTTTCCATTTCTCCTTTGGTTTTTTGATAGGTTCTAACTAGTTTTTGGTGGCTTTTATAGGATCATCATAGCCCCACAACCTACCTACCACAGATTTCGCGATGCCAAATACCAAGACTACTATGAGGAGAGGCTGCATACTAGGGGTTTCCTTTGCAAGCGGGGGATGGTGATGAGGGATGTAGAGGAAGAGTTGTTGGGGTTTTATGCTCAATTGAAAGATTTTGGGTGGGAGATATTGATTGAGTCAGTCCTGCAACACAACATGAAGATCGTTCGAGAGTTTTATGCTAACCTCTCAATCGTGGACTAGTCATTACCTCTCCCCACTTTCTGTGTATGAGGTAAGACGGTCCCAATAGATATGGCCACTATCAATGATATTTTAGGTTTCCTGAACCCTTCTAATGCTGCCTTTGAGGCGAGAATCAGGCATCGAGTTTGGAGAGGGCGACTGGGGTCTTGGCACCGAAAGGACGAGCTGCCGAGGTTTAATGGTCCAGTGTAAAATGGATGAAGAGCACTTATTTCTCAGCTAAGGACAGGGTGTGGGTACAATTGGTGTCCTGGAGGATACATCCCTTGAGAAACATTACTGATGTGGCCCTTCCCTAGGCCATGGTAGTGGCTTGTGGTCTTACAGGAATCTGAGTGAATGTAGGTGCGCAGATTATGGATGAGTGGTGGTACTTTTATGCTAACGAAAGATTGGAACGAGATTTTTTCTTACGTTTCTTGGTTACAACACTTTGTGACAGGGTGAGTATGCCTTGGGAGATTTAAGACACTATAGATAATTATGAGGTAGCATATAAACTATTGCGGGGTAGGGGCATTCGAAGAGGGAGTAAGAAGAAGAGGAACACGAGAGTAGTCGTGTCGATGGGACTGGGGGTTCGAGTGCCCCATCTACTCAGGCCCCTGTATCCGTGGTGGTTGGGAGGCTGATCTTGCTGCAGTCCAGGGCTACCTAGAGAGGTCTCATCTTCCCGCTCCCGATTTGGCTCCTTCAAGCTTTATTGCCCTACCAGACCCCGCCCAAGCTTATTCGGAGTTTCAAAGAGAGTTTGATGAAAAAAAAAAAACGTTGCTCCCATGACCGCATGCTTGTGAGGATAAGGAAGGAGTTCCAGGTGATGCTAGAAGAAGTTGTCGAGGCTGACCAGGAAGGACATTGAGAAGTTCTCCTTCCTTTGTGGCATGGAAGAGGAGGGTTCAGATACTTCGAGTCTCGGAGACAGTGCATCCATTTAGTACCCCCTCCCCCCTCTTGTATGTTTTAAGGATTTGGATTTGGGTTACCCCCGTTTGGGGCATGTAAAAAAACAAATGCTCTTTTTATTTTTCTTGTTTTTAAGACGCCTTCCCCCCCCCCTCCTTAATAATAATCATCATTGCTTATAATACATGTTAGATGTATTTTTCTGTAATTTTATTATCTCGAAAAGAGGATTGCTTTGCAACAATTGTAAAATTGAAGAAACAACGACAACGCCTGGCACGATCTTCCTGGAGACACTGCAGCGGTTAATTTTATCATTGCAGCGGAGGGAAAAGAAAGGTGGAGCTACTGTAGGCTACCGCTGTAGTGGTTAATCATACCGTTGTAGCGGTATCCTCCAGTAGCTTCGCCTTGATTTTTCTCTTACCCAGTCTCAGGATCTTTTATACACTATACTCTTTTTATACATGCTCTAGTAGCATATTAACCTCTAGTTTATATGTAATATAATTTTAATTCGCAACTCGATTTCTTTCAAACCACAACCAACATAATTTTCCGTCTACCAAATTCAATACTACTACAATTTCATCAATCTTCTTAGTTACTCAATTCATTATCCTCAAAAGTGTTCCACCAACAGCCAGGCACCTGAGTGGCTCATACGGGATCGGATAGAAATCAAGTAGTTCTCTAAATCATTGAGAGATGAGGTGTATCTCAAGTCACAAAAATGAAGAAACACTCTGGATCACACCCGATCCTTACGTCCACCGGCCTACTTAGTTACACATCGGTTACACATCACATAACGACAGACTCATTGTCAACAAATCACGTTCGAGAGTTTATGCATCACAAAGCAATTTACCATATGTCACCATTAAAAAAAATCCATATAGCATATTTTAAACACATAAATGCCTCACCACAAGTACGTAACACCATATAAAATAAACATAACAATCCACTTCCTATGTCCTTACTGGCCTCTATTCGTTGAGCGTTTGGTTTTGACCTTTCTGTGTTAAGAGATACCAAATGGGACCAACTAGTCCCAATTGTGACGATTGAGATACCAACTGTAATATGCTAAATACCAATTGGACTTAACCCAAGGATACGACATTGGAATAGCACGATAGGAGAGAAGAAAGTGAGATAGATTCCTAGATGCCTTTAGCTTCCTTCGGATTTGATGTGGACTTCAACACACCAATCCGCAACACTCTACTCGAGATTTGCTCTTGTAATGGGAGAACAGTAACATGTGCTCTGATACCATATTTGTCACATCCCAACCCATCGAATTGTGTCGGGCACCTACTGACACCTACCCTAGATAAGAGAACCCTAAATAACCCACCATTTAATAAATGCGGAATACTATAATATTTATGTAGTCATTTTATGTATGCCATATGAATAACTACTCAACAGTTAAAATATAATTCCTCAATAAATTCGTCTCATGAAAAATTTCAATACATCACATATGTAAAGTAAATGCGGAAAATAACTACAACTGATTCCGCAGAACCCAGCCTAAATTGGTCCAAGAGCACTAAACAAGAAGTAGGGACATCCATGAAGGATAGAAATGGTAGGAGCTTCTCCTAAGTGATCGGCATCACTGCTATGGAAACTCTAACTGACTTGCACCATGGCTATACCCCCGAGTAGAGGTATAGTAAGTGTAGCATCAGTACAACCAATGTACTGGTAAGCATCATCGGCCGACCAGGGTTAGAAATAAATAACATCAATAATAAATACGGAAAAATCAGAACATCAAGTAAAGTTCTGGCTCTAAACCCCAATTAAGGAATCCTCAACATATCATCTTAGCATCGCTGTGACCTACTTATCATTTAACTTTTTTGGATATCTTTGTCCTTTGACTACCTATTCCAACCTAGACCTATAATTATTTAAGCTACAATCAAGCAGATCCTCTCGGTACTCGCAATCAAAGACATCACAATACCACCTCCCATAAATGTCATAAGTTCCACTTATCATATTATACCATAACCGGTCCTTTCAGGGGACCGAAGAAACTCACCTCTAACCTAATTCGCACAATGGACCTAACTTACATTCATAAACCCTCTTTTATCATTTACCACAATGAAAACACGTAAAAGAACATATATAAAATAGAATCACATTAAAAACATATGAATGAGTGCATGCATACAAGATGTGCACATCATTTTTTACCCTTCTTAACACCAACATCATATCTTTACTGGCGTGGTACCCATCCCGTATCACAACAATCATATCCATACTAGAGTGGTACCCGACCCATATCAGAATAATCATATTTTTATTGGCGTGGTACCCTCCCTATATCATCTCAACATATCAGCACAGTGCAAGTGAAATGCAATGCAGTTAATAAGTTACAAGATGTACTAGAAGGCAATCATAGATGTCAAGTCCACAAACCAGGCACAAGCCAAGAAAGTCTGAGTTCTACAACAACCGTCTAACTCATTTGATGAGTAACCTTAATCTACATGTATATACATATCCCCTAATCATTAGGTGCCACAAGTCCTTACAAACTGCAGTAGCCCAAGTTTATACTAACATACTCTTCCTCTCAGTCCATATTCCTAACCTCACATGATTCACATTAATCCATGATCTTCCTTAACTATCTTAATGAGGAATCATATTCTTTTCTTCACAGAATTATTCTTTTACACTCATTTCTCAATGATGGACTCACTTGTGCCAATTACTAACCCAAAATGGGCTATACCTCACCTTTTAACCACTTCCTTTAGCGTAATCAGAACAGTTAAGACATTCAAAATTCATTAAGCTCTATAATTCCCACTTTTTACCATTTCATGAAATCGTATTAAATTTCCCACTATATTCAAGCCCTAAAAGGAATGAAGCTACGCACATTCGTTGTATCGTTCCATTCGTCTGCCATCATAATTAATACATCAACTAAATGCACGGTTGAACAATCAAACTTAAGCCTAACCGAATTTTTAACATGTCCAACCATCCAACTTCGTGCCTAAAAGCCTAATGCATGATACTTCTGACATTTCCATTAACATTAGATGCATCTAGCCCAAGTCTAGTTGCTACAAAGTAAGCCTTAGCCTACCTCTTAGGTGAAACATGCTGCTACAGAGAGGAGTAAGTTGTCCCGCATATGCTAGACGTATTCCCATGTGGTGTTCCCTTCGGGTGTGTCTCGATACCACTCTCATGAATCTTGTCCTTTGAAATCTCATGGTTGGGGAGATAGGGTTTTTCAGAGTGTTTTTAGCAGAAGAGGGCGACCTAGGGAAATAAAAAGAATTAGGGTTTTTTAAAATCCCTCGACTGAGCTACTGTCTTTTACCATTGCAGCAGAACTTTTATGGCTACGGCGGTTATCTGACTGCGATAGCGGTTACCAAAAGTCTAGCCATCCATAATTGGGCCTCTTGGCCTAATTACCTTAGGCCTCGATTTTCTCCCTAATTCAAATTTTTCCCTGTCCATTTTGAGCCTATTATTTATTGTAAATTTTTTAGGGGCATTTTCACATGTAACGACGGTTTGGGTCGTTACATGAGGTCTCGTAACAGTGTTTAGAACTCAGCCTGCACTCCACAAAAAAAAAAGCATAGTGTAGTATCAGTACAAATACTACGTACTGGTAGGTCTCATCGGTCGACTTAACTCAGACCCACACATAAAAATAAATCAAATATAAGAAAATTAGGAATCATCACATAATAAGTAATATCAACTCAACCAACAACCTCCACAACTAGAGCACTTTAGACTTACCAATACCCATAAGTAGATCATAGTCCTTACCCTAACCACCACTTCATAAATCACAAGTATAATATTCATCACAAGAGTAACATATACCCATCTAAAATCCACATGTGAAATCAAAAGTTATTCATCAATACAGTTTAACCATCTCACAAGAATAAACTAATGCTACCTCGATCATCATACCATACTATAGATTTTATATAAACAAGTAATTATACCAATATATGTAAAAATGCATATCGAATACCAAATCAAATTTGTACATACATACTAAGGAATTATGTTTTCCCAATAGTCATGACTTGCAGGGGACCAGCTTCATCTATGTACTGTACTTGCATGGTATTCGACTCTCTGAGACATCAATAAATAAGCAAAATGTATCGGTGTGGTACCCGACCCTCCGAATATCATAATATCAGGTCATACAATCAATGTCACACCAAGATGTATCATAGTGCACTAACAACTCAAGTACACAAGTTATGATCAATAAAGACTTAGTCAGTTTCATACCATTTATCTCATGTACACAAGTCAACCAAGCTCACCCATCACAAGTATGCTCGAAGGTCTATTAAAAAATACTCAACTTAGGAATAGGCATGAAGTCGAAATCAAGTCTACACCTATGATAAAATCATAGCCTACCTCAAACGCAATCCCAAATGCAACTAATTAGCAAGAGCCTTGCCCTTTCTTGTAGCTTGGATCATTCACGATCTAACAAATAAAAAATAATTATTATTCAATGATTTACTCTTCAGTTGTAGGCATTAGGGACTAAAATCCACTGATTTTATCCTAGTTTATAGCCTAAATCATCAATTTAAGGTTTTTCACCCATTAATTTACCCTAATTTCCCCTAATCAACATTAAAGAAAAGGAATTCTACTCTAGGTAGCATAATCTAACAACTTAGAACCATTAGTAAGTGATTGTAAGACTACCCATAGCCAATTCGTACTAGTTCATCAACTTAGCACTTAAACCCATAAATTTCACCATAGCTCTTACTCTAGCAATTTTGCAAATTAAAAGGATTAATTCTACATTAGAAGGGATAATTAAACTTACTTCAATAGTAGGAATTACCCAAGTATGAAGAAAATCACCTCTCTCAAGCCTTAAGTTAAAACTTTAGATGTTTGGGAGAAAATAACATCAAAAATCAGAAAACAGGCATTAACACTACCCAATGACCATTGTAGCGGTACCCTGCCCACTATGGTGATCCCATTGTAGCAGCCAGAGGCCTACTATGGTAGTCTAATACTAAACTTACTAACCGCTACAGCAGTCAACATCCTGCTATGACGGCCTTGCTACAGTGGTACTAGGACTACTACGACTGCCCTAGCATGAGATTTTAACAACTCTCATCCTAGGAAAATGTCACGACTCAAATCACAGATCGTATGGGCACCTACCTAACTCTGCCCTAGAGAGGAGAACCCTTACCACCCAACTGTTCATCAATGCGGAAGTTAAACCAATTCTTATTTCAAATAATTTAATTTAGTGAATTCCTGAAACAATTCAGATTTAATACATTTGATAAGTAAATACAATGCAGAAAACAACTAAAAGGGAATCCCCAGAAACTAGCCTAAACCACCACAAGAGCACTAGTCAAGGGATAGAAAACTCTAAGACCCAGCATCCATGTAAGATCAAAAGGATATGAGATGTTGTATAATGATCACCATCTCTACTATAGAAACACCAACTGACCTACACCATAGTTATATCCTTGGATGGAGATATAGTAAGTATAGTATCAATACAGCCACACATACTAGTAGGTATCATCGGTTGACCAAGGTTAGAAATAAATAACATTAATAGTAAATAGGAAGAAATCATAGAGTCAAGTAAGGTTTTGATTTCTAATTCCCAAATTATGTAAGTATTAACACATCACTTTTAGCATCTTTGTGACCTACCTGTCATTTAAAATTTTCATAAATCTTTGTCCTTTGACAATCCACTCTAACTTACATTCTTTAAACCTTTTCTAACTCATTATTCTAGTTTCCGCAATTCGTAACCCACTCTAGACAAACCTACAGACTTCACTAAATTAGGACATGAGGGCACCCCACGAAGGGACCGAATTTTCATGATACTCAACTAATGTAATGCACCATGGGATTTACAACCACCAAAATGCTTACGACATTAACAACCCTATAAGGAGAAACACTATGATATACCTTGCCTATATCACTATATACTTAGGGGAAAAAGTATTAGACATAATAAAGGACATATCTTACATTCACGCTTCGCTACCATGCACAACCACCATTATCAATAGGGTCGGTCCACTCAAGGAACCAACAACAACATATAAATCAAACCAAACATTCAATGCATATGAATGAATGTATATATGCAAGATGTGTGCATCATCTCTTTCTCTTCTCAATCTCATCAATATCATTTTCAGCATCATGAACATCATGATCAATATCAATATCACGATCATCATTATCATTAATTCATCAACATCAACATCATGAACATCATGATTAATATCAATATCACCATCATCATCATCAACTTATCCATAACAACATCATGAACATCATGATTTCAACATTAACATCATAATCACCAACCCAATATCATCAAGATGTATGAATATACATATGCAATCAACAATCACAAAGAGTGCCCAAAGGCGATTATAATTCTTTGGTTCACATATAAGCACAGAGACATCAATCTTATTTTAGTACATATGCATAGGTACATATATCTATATAATTATGTACACCATACTTCCTATGAGACTGTGATAGTTCTATCGAGATGCCAATGCTAACTCTCTATCTATGACCCACACTCGAGTTTCCAACATCATCCTCAATTCTTTCTAAATACCTCAATTGGGATACTTATACTCAGCCTTACTAACCTTACCCTTGTTATTCTATGACTTTTACCAAATTACCTACTCTGCAACGTACCTTGCCACTAGGTTGTCCCCCAAGTTGTCCTATCCATTTAATTACACTCATAGGTCACTTAAAACTCAATTAGTTTAACTATTAACCCATACCCTATACTTACTCTTTGGTAACCTTCATTAATTCAATTCACAATTATCTAGACTACTAAGAGCACTTTTAATCAAACCCTAGCTTACTTCTTGCTCTCCCTTGTTACCATACTTAACCCCATTGTACTTATAAGCTATAGTGTTTATTCAACTAGTCATAATTCTCACAAGATTTGACTCATTTTATGTCACAAATATCACACCAACGGAGTACAGTAATTCTATACAATATTATTAAAGCCTAATCAGATTTTTATCATTTTCGTCCATCCAAACACAGTGCTCGAAGGCCTAAAGCATGAAAACTCTTGACATTACTATCAATATTACATGAATCTAACCCAAGTCTATTACAATTTAAACCATAACCTACCTCATAGACAAATCATGTTGCTACTGAGAGGAGAGAGTTGTCCTACGTGTGCTAAGCATCTTCCCGTGCTAAGCGTCTTCTCGTCGGGTGTGCCTCAAAACCGCCCTCATGATGCTTGGCCTTTGAAATCTCATAACTATGGAGGAGAGATTTATTTTAGGGTGTTTTGGGGTAAAAAGGACTACCTAAGAGAGTTAAAAATGAAAAGGGCTTTAAGGAGAGATCAGGCTGGCCACTGTCGGGCACTGCTGCAGCAGTTGATTTTACCGGTGTGGCATTAGGCAGCAGGCTAGCCTAATTCATTTTAAGTTTTTGGCCCAATTACGTTGGGCCCTATCTCTCCCTATGAATTAAATTTCATCAGGTCCAATAGGTGGATTTTAGTCATCGTAAAATTTTTCCAAAACAATTTTCAACATAATGACATTTTAAGGTCGTTATAGGAAAACTCTACCGGGGAACTTTTTCCCCAACTAATGCTATAATGATGGGATGGGTAGTTCCATTAGAATAACAATTAAACAATCATTTTTATCCTCGAACAACAACCATAAAGAATGAGGGAAAACAAGCAAGAAGATACCTGAATTGGAAAACAACTGCGGATATCAGTTATGCATGTCCGCTTTGGTCTCCCAAGGACCTCCTCAATAGGACGGTTCTTCTACTGGACCTTCAAAGAAGGAATCTCCTTAGTTCTTAATTTCTTAACATCTCTATCAAGAATGGCAATCGGTTCCTCTTTATAAAAGGGTTCTCATCTAGTAAAACGGAGTCCCAATGAATAATGAAGCCACCATATCCATGATACATCTTGAGTATCCAAACATCAAACACGGGATGGACTCCCGATAAACCTGGGGGTAAGGCTACTCTATAAGCCACTGACCTAACATTTTTCAAAATCTGAAAAGGTCCAATATACCTTGGACTACGTTTACCCTTCTTCCCAAATTGCATTACACCCTTCATGCATGAAACCTTAAGCAATACTTGCTCACCTTTCATGAAATATATATCTCTTACCTTTTGGTCCACATACTCTTTCTGTCGGCTTTAAGCCGCCACAAGCTTCTCTTGAATAAATCTTACTTTTCCCATTGAATCCTTCAAAAGATTTGTACCTTAAGCTATCTTCTCAAATGCATCAAACCATCCAATAAGAGATCTGCTGCTACTCCCATAAAAAGCCTCAAAAGGAGCCATGTCTATGCTCGAATAATAACTATTATTATGTGTAAACAAGGCCAAATGTAGGGACTAACCCAATGACCTCCAAAATCCATCACACACGCCCGAAGCATGTCCTCCGATTCCTGGATTATCAACCCAGACTGTCCATCGGTCTTAGGTTTGAAGTGGCACTCAGATCCAATCTAGTATCCAACACCTCATGTAGCTTTTCCCAAAAGTTACAAGTAAACTAGGTAGCCCTATTAGAAATAGTAGAAATGGGGACCACATGAAGATGGACAATCTCCTTAAGATAGACTTTAGCCAACTTAGCCACATTATAAGTAACCTGCACCAGAATGAAGTGTGCAGACTTAGTTAGCCTATCCACAATTACCCAAATTGAATCATACTTCCCCAAAATCATGGAATGCCCAACAAAAAAATCCATGACAATCCTCTCCCACTTCTATTCGGGAATGGATATCCTCTGTAAAATACCACCAGGATTCTGATGCTCATACTTCACCTATTTGCAATTTTGACACTTAGCCATAAAATCAACTATATCTCACTTTATTCGGCCGATCCAATGGTGCTACCTCGAATCACAGTACATCTTGGTCACACCAGGATGTATTGAATATATCAAGCTACATTTCTTAGCAAGTATTGTATGAATTAAGCCATCAATACAGGGCACACAAAATTTTCCCCTAATCCGCAACTCACCCTCACCATCAAGAATGGCCTCCTTGACCTCACCTTGCTTAACCTTGTCACGAATCATACTCAACTTCGCATCCTTGAATTTCCTAGCCTTGATTTTATTAAGAAATGTAGACATTGTTTCTACACTGGCTAGGAATCCACTTTTATCCAACATCTCAAGTCGCATGAAACTCTTAGCTAGGGACTGAACTTCCCTAGCCAACGGGCGTCTAGAAATTTCAAAGCAATCCAAACTACTCATGCTTTCTATGCCTTACCCGGGTGATACAGAATAGTCATTGCATAATCTTTGAGTAAATCCATCCATATACATAGTCTCGAATTCAATTCCTTCTAAGTTAAGATATGCTACAAGCTACGGTGGTTAGTGAACACTTCACATTGCACCCCATACAAATAATTCCTCTAGATCTTAAGTGTAAATACCACAGCAGCCAACTCTAGGTCATGATTAGGATTATTCTTCTTATGCACCTTCAACTATAGTGAAGCATAGGTAATCACATTCCATTACTACATCAAAAAAGCACCTAAACCAGAGTGTGAGGCATCACAATATATAATAAAATCCTTATCCTCCACTGGCAAGGCAAGAATAGAAGCAGTGTTCAGCAAAGTTTTGAGCTTTTGAAATCTCTCCTCACATTCATTGGACTAAACAAAAGGTACCTCTTTCTGAGTTAGACGAGTCAAATGCAAGCAACAGAAGAAAACCCATTCACAAACCTGTAGTAATAGTTGGCCAACCCCACAAATCTATGAACCTCAATCATGGAGGTAGGCCTAGTTTAATTTTTAACCACTTAAATCTTCTATGGGTCTACCATAACCCCTTTTTTTTATATATGCCATGTCCCAAAAAGGACACCGAAGACAACCAAAATTCACACTTAAAATATTTGGCATATAGTTGTTTCTCCTTAAGCAACCCCAACACAATGTGCAAGTGATCTTCATGTTCCTCCCTACTCTTAGAATACACAAGAATATCATCAATGAAAATTATTATGAATGAATCCAAGTATGGCTTAAATACCTCGTTCATCAGGCCCATATAAGCAGTTGGGGCATTAGTCAACTCAAAGGACATCAACAAGAACTCGTAGTATCCACAACGGGTTCGAAAAGTAGTCTTGGAAATGTTTTCATCCTAGATTTTTAATTGATGATGACCGGACCTCAAGTCAATCTTAGGAAATATTAAAGAAACTTGTAACTGATCAAACAAATTATTTATGCTGGGCAATAGACACTTGTTATGAGTCATAATTTTATTAAACTATTGGTGGTCTATGTACATATATAGACTACCATCCTTTTTCTTAACAAACAACACTGGAGCACCCTCACGAAGAAGCACTAGGATGGATGAACCCCTTATCTAGCAATTCCTGAAATTGAGCCATTAACTCTCTTAACTAAGTTGGTGCCATCCTATAAGGGGGAATAGAGATGGGACAAGTGTCCAGTTCTAAATCTATACAGAAATCAACTCCACAATCTGGTGGCATACCAGGCAAATCATCAGGAAAAACCTCTAGGAAGTCACACACCACTGGAGTTGACTCAATAGGATGGACCTCTGCACTAATGTCCCAAAGATAGGTAAAGAAAGCCTAACACCCCTTCTCAATCAGCCTCTTGGCATGAATGAAAGAAATAAATCCATAAGAGCAATATTATAAATACCCTCCCACTTTAGCCTATCATTCCCTGGCATAGCTACTGTTACTATCTTGGTATGATAGTTAAGAATTGCATTGTATGGAGATAACCAACACATCCCAAGAATTAGGGGTGTACATAGGTCAAGTTGATTTGTTTTTTTATTAGAAAAAAACCAAAATAATTATGCCGATTTATTAAATCTCTAAACCAAATCAAACCAATATAAAATCGATTTTTTCGATTTAGGTTTTAGTCGGTTCTTTTGGTTTTCTCAATTTTTCAATTTTTCTCGGTTTTTATTTATAATCTTTAGTTTTTACAATTATATTATGATTGAAGACAAGATCAAATATGTTTTCACTCATGTGTTAGTGGAAAAACCACAATTATGAAAAAATGAGGAGTGGAGAATTCACTTGAAACTAAAAAGTAAAATGAAAAGTGAAAAGTTTTAGTCAGGTTTTAAGTTTATATTGGGCTTTGGATCATTTATTTATCAATTAATGGACAAATATTACAACTTAAAGGACCAAATCTAAATATATATCTACATCTACTTTATAAATCTTGAAAATTAATGAAATTAATTTTAAAAATATTTAGAAAGTAGATTATAATTAATATTTTTTATTGTATAAAAAGTTAAAATTATATATATATAATATCTGTTTGGTTTGGGTTCGGCTTGACTTTTTTTGGATTAATACCAAATCAAACCAAGAATGATCGGGGTTTTTTTCTAACGCCAAACCAACCAAACCAAATCACAAGTCGATTTTCTTTCTCGGTTTGGTTTGGTTTGTCAGTTCGGTTTGACTTGGCGGTTTGATTTGTACACCCCTACCAACCGTTCCCTAAAATGCCTACCCATCCCAACTTAATGTCCAAGAGGCATGGACTTACTATTTTGGATTTGGTTCTAGACAAAAGGAAGCCTAGGCTACCTAATTAGACTCGGGGTTTGCGTCAAACAAAACGAACAAGACTAGCAATTAGCATATAAAGGCTTCATGCAAACCTCTTTGATTAATTAAAAGTTGCTTAAGTGATTAACATGCTTAAAAACACTTATTCATGTTGTAAAATTAGAACCTATAGGCATGATATCTAATGGTCAAGGACTGATTAATACGCTGAAACTGGATTAAACAAGTCCTATAGATAGAATATCTAGGTGAGTAATATACATTACTATGCTGGAATTATTTGAGAAAACTATAGACATGGTATCTAAATACGTTGGATGTTATTTTGACATGCTGAAAGTTTAATTGGACATTCTGGAAATTGTGTAAACATGCTGGAAAATCATTTAGACATTCTGAAAATTATGTAAACATGCTGGAAAGTCATTTAGACATGCTGGAAAATCATTTAGACATGCTGGAATTTGTGTAAACATGCTGGAAAATCATTTAGACATGTTGAAAATTGTGTAAACATGCTGGAAAATCACTTAGACATGCTGGAATTTGTGTAAACATGCTGGAAAGTTAATTTATTTATTAAGACATACTTGAAATTGTTTAAAACGATCCTAGAGCATGATTTCTACATGATAAGGCAATTAACTTAATAATCCTAGAAGGTTTGCCTAAGTGATGAGATAATTTAATTAACATGTGAAATCCTGTTGAATAATCCTATAAGCATGGTATCTAAGTGATAAGACATAATTTCCGTCTCCCATAAGCAGTCCCCGTAATTTCATTATATATATATAATAGCATTTATACAAAATTATTACAGACCCAAATAAAAATAGAAATCAGGCTCTAAAAAATGAACACAAGGAATGTGGTAACAAGGTCCCTTTTAGCCTCCCTTATCCAAGGTAAATTCTTCAAATCCCAAGTCAATTAACTTCTCACTAAGAACCTTCCAAGCATGCATAACAAAACAGACTAACAGAATACGACCCTTTAATGTCAAAACCTATGAACATGCTTTCTCGATTACTACATTGGTTATTTGAAAAGCATGTCACGAATAGAGGGGTAAATTACAATATCTGAACCAGGCTAGCAGAGACAAGAAAGTCAAGCAAGATACTGGTAAATTATATGGACCATGTCAATCATAAGCATTCATTTTTAATGGATCTCATACTCACAGCCATAAGTAAACAAATTCAAAGGTGTAACATTCAACACTTAAACATTTAAGAAAACATACCTTTTAGAAGCAGAAAAATAAAGCAAGAATCGACCAGAGCGTAAAGAAAGATTTGAACCAAAGTGACTTGAGCAGAGTAGTTGGCAGTAAAAGAAAACAAGCAACCAAAGCTGAAGTTAAAAAAATATTTCAAGTGAAGAGGAGAGTCGATGCTTTAAAAGCGTGTCCAATATGAGAGAAAAGAGACTGCTTATACAGTAATAAGGAGTCGAAGCAGTCACGGAAATAAAAGGAAGGGAGAGTATTCTCCAATTAACTAAAGAAATTTCTTTTCCTTAAAATCAAAAGACTGAATAAGTTAGTGCAAAGAAGATCTTTATTTACCATAAATACGAGAGTAAAGAAGCTGTCACAATTCAAAATCGAATCCAAAAAAAAAATCAATTGTACCAAAATTAATCAAGATTCGACAGAGAGACTGAGCAAATCTTTACTCAAAATTTACCAACAATAGCGGAGTACCAAAACTTTAATTGAGCTTGAATCAATACACACAAAACATTCAAATAAACATTTTTTGTCACCCAGAAACATACCAAGCCAGGCAAGGAACAAAAATGATAACGATGAATCAATACACGGATTTAAGATGCAAATTATGATAAACAAGATTCAAGAAATAACAAGACATGGACACAATTGAAACATTCGGTTCTCAATCATGGAAAATTAGGGTTGGCCGAAGTTCATAACATTTGGGGCTTTTCATATATGATAATCTAAGCAAATTAACAACCACAAATCACAAGAAATCGAACCAAAAATCTCAACCAAGCTTTGGTAATTTTAAATCTAAGAAAACTGTTTAGAGAAAAAATGAAGGAAATGATGAATATAGATGATGGGGATAGCAACCATGAGTTAGAAGAAACATACCGGAGATGAATTCCTATAGAAGAAGGATAAAACTTTGAGATTAATAACCTGAACACTTTTCCACTTTGTTTGGGGAATTTCGATCGGGTTTTCAGACTCCGATTGGAATAAGGTCTGTTCTGAGACGAATTCAAAGGACTATGTCTTCAAAATCAAAACTTCAAAGTTTGACAGAGATAAAGCTGTCTTGTTATTCTAAATTAAACCTCGAGAAACCATTGATGTTTTCGACCTAGTTCTTTCTTAAACGAAGCTTCTGAAGTTTATCGGAGAAGAGTGAACCTTTGGGGGTTTTAGGGTTCCAATCGAGAAGTAAACGAAAGAGAGTATGGGGGTCGTTTGGTAGTGTTCGCAGGTCAGAAGTTCGCTGATCGGTGATGACTGGCGATGATGGACAACGATGAGAGGCAGGAAAAGAGAGTAAAAGTTTTGGGTGAGAGAGAGTTTGGTAGCCGACTGCACATCTTCTGTGCAGCGGCGGTGGGATTCCTGCCTGCCAGCAATGGCTGTGGCGGTGAGGTGGTGCTTCGCTGGCGGTTCATGGTGGCGACGAAGAATTTGAGATAGAAACGACGGGGAGAGAGGAAGGGAAGACGGCTGGTTTAGAGGAGAAGTCATTTAGGATTTTTGGGGTGTTAGGGGATTAAAAAGGAAATTAAATGGGATTTTAATCTCAGTCGTTGATCACATGAGATCAACGCCTGTGATTTAAAACTAGGATGGATCAGGTTATGGGTCAATCTGATGGGTTTAAATTGGGTCAATTGGAATTGGATTTGGGGATTTCAATTTGGGGTAAAATTAAAATCAATTTAGGCTAAAATTGAAACAAAATTTGATACAAAATGGCTAAAATTTAAATAAATTAGGAAAATTAAATTAGGTCGCTATTTAATAAATATATAATGACAATAATAACAAAAATTAATTAATGTTATAAAAATCATTATTAAAAAATAAATTATGTATATAAAATTAATGTTACGTAAAAATATTATATAGAATTGACAGTAATAATGATAATTTGAAAATAAGTTATGTACCCATAAAATGTAAATTTTAAGAAATGCTATAATTATAATAATAATAATAATAATAATAATAATAATAATAATTATTATTATTATTATTATTATTATTATTATTATTATTATTATAATATTATACTACGCGTTTGTAAATTATGAGTGTGAATATTTGTGAAAATAATTTAATAAATATTAACAAAAAATATTATATTTAAATTAATAAATTATATGTATTATATATAATATATAAAAAGAAATGGCATACTTCAAAATTATGAATGAGAAACGTCAATGTTTATTTGATACTAAAATAATAAGTAAAGAAATAATTAATATTCAAAACTAATTATTTTTGTATAATAATAGCCTGCGAGGAATATCGGGAGGTCAAAATTGGGTGTCAACAAACGTACATCAAAGAATTGTAGGCATGCGACAGATCATCAACACCTTGAGCAGTATTGATCAAGGCATTAACAACATCATCTTCCTCCTCTTCCACTACATTCACACTAGACAACGTATTCAGCATATGTAATGGATTCACATAGGCAGTAATTTCTTGTCCCTTGGCTTGTTTCTCCTCTTCAGCAAGAAGAGCATTAAGACAGTTCCTTGCCTGATGCCCTAGTTTTAGAAAAGTCCAATAGACTTTTTCACCAGCCTGCTTGTTTTGGTTAGATGGAGCAGCATCCATCTTACCCTTGCCTTTGTCATTTCCCTTTTGCCTTCGATTATCCTTCTTTCAGTCTCTGCCCTTTTCCTTCTTCTTCGTTTTAAAAAGAGTAGGATCAGGAGCAGTACTGTTAGAACAAAAATCAATCAATGTATCCACCATAGCAATGTCACTAGGCAGATCTTGAACTTTCTGCCTACGCAGTTTGTTCTGTGCGCAGCCTTGCATTCCAGAAATAAAGTTGTGCAACTTATCCTCATCAGACATGTTCTGAATATCAAGCATCAAAGAAGAAAATTCCTTCACATAGTCCCAAATAGAACCAACTTGTTTCAACTGCTTTATTCTATCCCTAGCAACCCAAAACGAGTTACTAGGTAGAAATTTCTCACGAAGTGCATCCCTCAATTTTTCCCACATATCACACTTGGACCTGCCAGGACTTTCGTCATCAGCATTCTTTGTATGCTACCACAACACTGCATCGTTTCTAAAATAGCGAACTTCCACGATCACTTTGTCATTTTCAGGCACATGAGCAGTAGCAAAATAGTGCTCCAAATCCCACAGAAAATTTTCCAGTTCCTTTGCACCACAAACACTATCAAAGTATTTTGGTTTTGGAATTTTGATTTTGGCATGTTCTTAGCTGCCACGAGATGAACCAGCAATAGCCCGATGAAGGATCACCACCTCCGCCTTCAAATCTTTACTTTCCTTCAAAGGGCCCTCAATTCGTGTTCCCACAGTTTCACTAAAAATGACAAGACTAGTCAATTGGTTGTCTACATCAGCACGATAACTTGATAGTTTTGTGTTAATGTTATGGATTTGAGTCATGACATCAACCAATTTGTCTATATCATATGTCAAGCCAACCAGCGTCTCCAACCTTGTAATTTTTCATGCAACTCATTGTAATTCGCTCCGCCAGCCATCGCAACACAAAACTCTGATACCAATTGACAGAGGGTCAATTTTCTAGATCGAACCCAATGCGGCAGCCACACGTATTATGGCTTCAACCCTTACTTGTTCCACTCAATACTTAGTTCACCTAGTCTTATGAAATGAAACAGACACAAGCATATACAGGAACGAATTTCCAACTTTGTATTTAACTCGTGCCACAAATAAGCACACACAAAAGGCCTTACAAAAATCTTACCAACACAGCAAAATCTGGCTTGAGACAGCCTGCCTATGCCTATTTATAGGCCACAACTTCAGTCATATGCCAGTCACATGCCCAGCACGTGGTTCTATCCTGATTCAGTTGACATCCCCAACTGATAGGATAAATTTGAATTCAAATACATATTCAAATTACAACAGCAAAAAAGCTTTGCCATATGTCCAGGGTAGTTGTAACTGCCCAACTGCTATCATGTGCAAGGCACACGCCTAGTGCCAGCACATCCTTGGCAGCACTTTTGCCAATTTTACACTAGGGCCCTGGGCGTCTATGCACTCGCACATACAACTGCCTTGTTAGCACCCAAGTCTCCCTATTCTAGCCACGCCTAGCCTTGATTGCCTTTCCTTAGTCACGCCGCAACATGACTTGCCTTAGCTTAAATCAGTCTTACCTTTCCAGCCCTTGTCATGCCTTAACCGCACTTTGCATGCCTTAGCCATGCTAATACCAAGGTCTTGCCATACCATGCCAACACTTGCCATGCCCTACTGACATGCCCATTCGGCAGGCTGGCATCTAGTGAATCTAACCTTGACCGAAGTCATTGGGTCTTGGCTAGCTAGGTTAATCATGTAAATCCCTAGTCAAGCCCGAGTTGCACGAACCATCAAGCTGAGGGTCTAACACAGAACCTACATATCCATCATTGAAATTGTAATTCTTATAATTCAACATACACACAGAGCGCAATGCAGCGAAACATTAAAGTAGGAACGTACCTTAAGTCATCGTTGTCCAAGTATTCTGGAGAATTGCTTTCACCTTGCATGAACTTTAACAAGAAAGCGGTAAAGAAAATCCTAAGAATATTCTAACCTATGTCTATTATAGTGTGTGTCGTAATGATGGAATCACAACCGTATTTATATATAGACTAGATATTCTTAGGCAAAAACTTTAAACAGAGACTTCACCATAAAATAGGATTGCCCTGGAGACTCGTAATTAATAGATTCCTTTCATCAAGAAAACTTCCAAATATGATTCATCTAATCAAAAATATTATATGTTATATATATTATTTACTTAAAAGACAAGATAAATAATTTATAACCTAATATATAGACCACGTAATTGTCTCTAATAAGGGACGATATTCTTGTACAAAATCATTCGTTTTTTCATTCTCGTTTTTACTACTAATTAAATCTTTTTCCCTTCAATTTGGTTTCGTTTTCTTTATAGGGGATGTGAGTTGAAAATGAAATCAAATGACCAGTAACCTTAAATGGGAACCACCGAAAGAAGGTCTCAAATTAAATTTTGACGGATCTTTTAACTACCAAACAAAGATGGGAAGCACTGGGGGGTTAATTCGTGATTACAAGGGTAATTGGCCAGCTGGATTTAGTGCAATAATAAATGTTAAATCTGCTAAAAGTGTTGAATTGTTATCCTTGTTGCATAATTTATACTTAGCTAACAAAATGCAGGTTTAACAGTTGGAGATTGTCACGGAATCTCTTGAGGTAATTAATATACTGTAAAATGATCAAGAGAGTGCTATGCATGTTTTATATGAATGCAGGGAGCTGCTTCGCATGATGGGGAACCCCCCAATCAAGCATGAGTACAGAGAACAAAATCGGGTGGCCGACTTGCTAGCTAAACAAGCAAAGCTATGAATGATGGATGTTTTTTTGTGACAATTCCTCTCGTGTTTGTTTCGACGACATTAGAAGCAGACAAGAAAAGAACTACTTTTCAAGACATATAAACCTTTATCATATATGAATTGTATGTTATCTAGTAGGCGAACAATATCTTGTGCTAGCAGTAATGTAGCCACTCCGATTTGTAATGATGCATAATATATTATAATGAATAAAAGCCTTTCTTAACCAAAAAAAAAAAAAAAAAATGAAATGACCAGGAGTTATGTATCAACCCACCCCACCCTTGCCCTCTCACCTACGCTACTCTATTTAGAACTTTAAAGACATTAACATAGCATAAATATCCTAACCTCCTATGTATAAAACAACTAGTTTCTGGATACGTGCATTGCACGCAGTCCTTCATCGTCAGTTATTATAAAATGTGTATCAAAATCAATCACCCAAAACCAAAAGAGAATGAGAACAAAATTGTATCCTCTAGCATACACCCGGACTTCCACAAGCTATATATGTTGAATTCCTGACATTTGCTATTTTTTTCTTCCCTAACGTTATCCCTTTATTCTCTTTTTTGTTTATGTTGTATTTATTAAACGTCAAAAAAAATGGTAGTAATATACCAAAGAAATTTTCCTCAAACTAATAGTTTACTATGAAAAAATAAAAACTATAACTAATTGACAATAAAGAAACGAAACATACAAAAGACGGGAAAAACTAAAGTTAACTACAGTTCAAAATTAATGTGTAACACTAATTTGTCCTCGGATGAAGGGGGAGTATAGCATGATGTTAATTATATGTTGTAAATTAAAAAAAAAGGAAAGAAGAGAATAGTTGTAATATAAAATCACGACAGTAAGAGACATGCACATGAACACATCCTTTGACTACATATATGGTGAAAATAACAATACAACAATTAATTAACAACAAAGTAGAAATAAATTAGTTTTTATTTACAACGAAATAAATTAGTTGAATAGTCCACAAAGTGTAGTAGTCATCAGAAAGAAAAGTCTATTTTTTTTTTTTAAAAAAAAAGAATACCCAAATATTATAATTCGAGCTGACATTACACGAAACAAAAGGAGCATGCTTTCAACACTTTGGTGTGTCTATTTTTATACAGGCGTAAGTAATAAATTATGAGTAAAGCTATGTTATAAATGGTGCTTTTGTAACTGTAGGAATTTAAAAGACCAAACCAAAAATTATCGGAATAGGAAAAGGTGATATTCTAAATAATATTATTATTAAGAAACTATATATATAAAGGTATAGTAAAAGCCTACGGTAATTATTGGCATTTCATTCAATACAACTAGTTTTATATTTATTAGTTACTAATATAAATTATTCATTTCGTTCAAGGGTAAAATTATCACTCACTAATTAATGAATTAATTTATAATTTAAGAATTCTAATTGTCACAATACTCACAAATATAATGACTGATAATACATCTATCTTCCATATTTTAAATTAACCATTTAGCCGTTTTGTTTTCTTCTTCATCTTTTAATTGAATTAATTGACAATAATTAGATGAGTTAAATTAAAGGGGTACCAATTTTTCATCTAAATAATTCATTATATAGTATTTAATAGTCTAATAATTATTACAATGTAAGTTTACTTTTTAGTACATAAAATACTACAGGAGTAGTTTTAGATTAAAGGATAAAACGATCTTTCAATATTTGATGGGCAAATTGGTCTTTCAACTTTCAACTTTGGGGCTTTCCACTTTTGGAATAGTATAGATATAGATTGATATAACCCATAAGGAACAAAATCGATACTCTGTTTTTACATGAAGATATTTATGTTTAGGAGGTTAAATAATTTATTTTTACTATAGTTTTTTTTTGTTTTGAATTATTAGTTATACTGATTTATCATATTTTTTGTGTAGTTTTCAAATATTTAAATATTATTATAAAATATTAAGAATCTATAGTCAAAATCAAGTATTTTAACCTTATATTCTAAACTCCTTCACATTCTCTTGTATACTAAGAGAGAGTTGAGCAGCTGAAGCAGGCAACTCTCGGTCGACATGTCTGCTTCAACCATGATTTTACTATATCACCCCTTAGCAATTATTATAAGTCATCTAAGTATTATAAAACTAATAATATTTAATTAAAAAAGGTAAAATAGACACAAAATAATAAATTAACTCTTGATGTTTTAAATTAACTTGACGTCTTATATGAGGCCTATTTAAAAAAATTTCCAGAAGTAACTTTTATGTAATTTTACTATATCACTTCTAATTAGTTATTATAAGTCATTTAAGTATTAGAAAATAAATAATATTTAATAGCAAAGATAAAATAGATACGAAATGCTAAATTAAAAATGGACATATAAAATGATTTTCAATAGTAATATCTGCGTCAAAAAGAGAGTATTCTTTTAAAAATATAATAGAAAATTTCCAAAAAAAAAGACTTTTAATGAGTTGATGACAAGTCTGCTTCAACCGTGATTTTATTATATCACCCCTAATTAATTACCATAAGTCATTTAAGTATTAAAAAATTAATAATATTTAATAAAACAAAGGTAAAATAGATACAAAATGATAAATTAACTCTTGGTGTTTTAAATTAACTTGACGTCTTATATGGGGGCCAACTTAAAAATTTCTCACCAGTATTTTTTTATAGTAATTTTACTATATCACTTCTAATTAGTTATTATAAGTCATTTAAATATTAGAAAATAAATATGTTAAGAGTCCCACATCGGAAAAAGGATGGGTACTTGGTCTCCTTATATGGACTTGGACAATCCTCCCTCATGAGCTAGCTTTTGAGGTTGAGTTAGGCCCAAGATCCATTCTTTACAAAATAATATTTTATTTAATAACAAGGATAAAATAGCTTCAAAATGATAAATTAAAAATGAACGGATGAAGTACTTTTCAATAATAACATCTGTGAATATTTCAAATGTGTCGGAAACTATTGTTAAAAAAGGGATTGTGTAAAATCTTTTAAAATTAAAATATATATTTTTTTAGAAAAATTGATATTCTTTTTTGGATGAATTTAAAAAGAATGTGCGACACATAAATTGAGAAAAATAAAGTATAAATATTGAGCCCGTACTTAGCCCGGGCGCCATGCCACAAGTATATTGAAAAGAGAGAGTAACAAAACTAAAAAAAATTAATTAATATATTGGGTTTACCTAAATAAAGATTTGTGGTTGCTATATAAAAATTGATGGTTGTAGGGTTGGTAGGTGGAGACAATGTTTTTCACAGCACTAGCATCTGTGGGCAAGATTTAGCCACTAGAAGCATCACGCCTGTTGATTTTGAGGCTCACTTGTGCTGTACATGCTGCAAAATATAAAATTCAGCTGCTATTTATTTTTTAATTAATTTGGTCAAAAAAGGACAATTTTTATATCACAAAAATATAGGAAGATGACTTTAATTAGCACACACTCTCTCAATCTATTTTTTTTATCCACTTTTACTTATCCATTTTCAAAAATTAAGATATAATTTATCACTTAATTTCTAATTTATATTATTAACTATAATCATCTCTCAAAATATTGAATTTATTATATTACAACAATAACAACATACCTAGTGTGATCCCACAGTGAGATATGGGGAGGGTATAGTATACGCAAACCTTACCCTTCCTCGTAGAGATAGAGAAATTATTTTCGATAGACTCTCAACTAATTAAATAAAGCATTTTCAAATAATTTGAAATAGGTAATACAGAAATGAGAACAGTAACAACAATAAAATAATCTGAAATGAAGAATGTGCAGTACACAATATATAGAAGAAACAAAATAATAATGAGCCAACAGAAGCAAGAAAAAAATACAGGTGATAACTGAAATCGAAGAACATGAAATTATAAGAGGGATCTACTGAAAAAGAGCATTATCCTTCTCCTTCCTTTTTTTTGGTTTGAAATAATACTACTAGTAAGAAAGAAGACCAAGGTATGTTTATCAAGCCTATCCCACAAGAAAGTGAGAGAATGTTCAACCAATCTTATACAAATTCAAGACTTCTTAACCTTCCTATCTAAGGTCATGTCCCCAATAAGCTCAAAATATGTCATATCTTATTTAATCACCTCTCCCAATACTTCATTGGTTTGGCTCTACCTCTCCTAACATTTGTCATTGCCAACATCTCGCACATCCCCACTAGGGCATATACATCTCTCCTCTTTGCATGCACAAAACATCTTAGTATCGCTTTCCTTATCTTATGCACTACAGAGGCTACTCCCATAACTTGCCCTAGATTTCTTCATTCCTAATTTTATCTCTCCTAATATGCCCACACATCTATCTTATCATTCTCATCCCCGTGCCTTTGATCTTTTAAATTTGAAAATTCTTGACTGACCAACACTCCACCCCATATAACATAGTTGTTCTAACCACCGACCACTCTATAGAACTTACCTTTAAGTTTTGACGATACCTTGATCTTATCGTATAAGACTCTCGAGGTGAGCCTCCATTTTGCCCATCCCACAACAATACGATGTCTGATACATCATTAACCTCTCCATTTCCTTGAATTAAACACCCAAAATACTTGAAACATCCTCTCTTGGGGATGACATGAGCATCAAACCTCACTTCTACGCCAATTTCATGCTTAGCATCACTGAGCTTACACTCAAAATATTCAGTATTGTATTAAAAAAATAATATAATGAACTTATCATTATATTGTTTGAGATAAGACACAAGTACCCACCCCTCCAAACTCTACCCGAAGTTGCTATGACATACCTAAACTTTACGGGGGTCTTATTACCCCTCTAAACTCATTTTTATGTATTTTTGTGCTCCTTTTTACCGACGTAACTGTCAAGTGGCAGAATATTTTTGTGCTCCTTATGTACTGAATATTTATTATTTCTTAAGTGGTGTGCAAAATCAATAGTGGATAAGTAAAGATGGACGGATGAAGTAATATAAGAACACATTGGAAATGAATATTTTTTACTATAAATTTAAGTAACACTTTCACGTGGGGACTTACAAATATAACAATAAAAAAATATATATATGAAAGCTTATAAGAGACACTTTAATGGAATTTATATACAAAATTGTACATAAAATTAATATAAAGCAAATGATTTTGTGGCAACATTAAAAGCTGCCACAACAACCCCACCTTTAGTGGCGACAATGTCGCTGCAAAAATTCTATCTGTAGCGACATTTATAGGTCGCCACAAATAGTTTTTCTCATTCATCTTCATTTTTGGGGTTGCCACTAAAACTAAAACTTTTTGTGGCAACCATTTGAAGGCACTGCTAAAACCCATAGGGGTCATTTGATAAAGTGTATTAGGAGAAATAGTCCATGTATTAGGTATGATATTATTTAGTACTATGTTTGGTAGGAATTTTGGGTCTATGTATAACTAATACATGTATTAGTCATACACCCTATTTGGTATTATAGGGTGTATAACTAATACCTTCCATTTGGTGGTATTAGCTATACATAGAATTTAATACCATGGTATTAATACATGTAAAGAAAAAAAAAAAACCTTAAATCTTTTTAATGATTTTGTTTATTTTCTTGGTTTTATATTGTATATTTGTACTAGTAAATTTATTTAAATAAATTGACTTATAAATTTTATTATTGGCTAGTAATATTGGCATTTTTTGGCAGCATCACTTTTCTTTGATTTTTGCAGTTCCTTTTTGTCCAAATCAGTACTCCAATATTTCGCCTCCATGTACTTAATTCCCTACAAAAATGTGTATTCAAATAAATAATTAATGCCAATTTCGCCTCCTCGTCAATGTTCGTACTTCAAATACAAAAAAAAAATTGCGAAAACTAAAGTTAGTTGGCTATAGACATAAATTTCACTTCAATCTCTTTTTTTAATTGAAAATTGACATTTTGTGAGTGAATCAATTTATTAAGATGACAATTATTTATTCTCAAATAATTTAAGTGAGGATATCAAAAAAGAAAAAAAATATTTTTAAGATTGAATAATAAATCTTTGCAAAGAAAATACACAAAGTTATACAATTTGGAGGGCATTTTTGTAAACAAACAATACTTTTAAAGAAACATAGCAATGTATATTATTTTTAATACATCAAACCAAACATTGGATAAGAAATAAGCTCAGGATAACTAATCCCAGCGTTACTAATACACCCTATTCAATACTATTCTTATACACTCTACCAAACGACCCCTTAGTGTTGTGTCAACGTCACGCCTCAAACTCCAACGGGGCGGACTGGCACCCGAAGCCGGTAAGGCCCGAGAGAATCAATCTTCATTCATGTACATTCGTATGCATGCCACTCAAGGAACATCACTGTCACGTAAGTGAAGGAACATCACTATCACGTATAGATACAAAATGCTAATGGCGGAAGTCATGAAAAACATACGATATCTACGTCAATGAAACTTGGCCGTTAGGGCCACCATGTCAAAAGCATACATCCCTTACATCCCTTCGTTTGTCCCACAACATCTACAAAGCCTCTACAGATACATAGACATAACCAACCTACAGTCGGGACAAGTCCCCGCTGTATACAATCCTTTATACAATACCAAAACAAATGTACATAATGACTCGAAAAGCCCCGAACCGAACTGGAGTTCACCAATAATCCGTAGATAATCCGCAGCCTACTGTGGAGGTCTACTAGCACCTGTGCCTGCAGCAAGTAAGGTAAGTCCCCCAAGGGACGTCAGTACGAAGAATGTACTGAGTATGTAAGGCTGTAAGAAACTTCATGATACACAAGTACTTTAATGGAATCAATTACAAGAGAATAGTCAATATGGATGAACCCCAGCTCTGTGTGTTTGGAACCATAGACATTACATTCATTACTTTCTTCACTTTTACGTTCTTCATCATTTTCATTCATTACCTTACTTTATCCTTCTTTGCATTAAGAAATAGTAAAGCTTATGATAAACAAGTAACCAACTGATCAGTGGTAAAAGAGGATGACCCATGCTAGATATTTTCACACCTGGGATGCGGTCCTCATAAATACACAAATCGGGATCGACCCATGCTAGGCTTTTCTTTAGCCCCTGGGATGCCACCCGTGACATTGGGATCGACCCATGCTAGGTATTTTAACCCCTGGGATGCCACCCATGATATTGGGATCGACCTATGCTAGGTGTTTCTTCCACCCCTGGGATGCCACCCAAGAATACTCAAACAATTAAACATTACTTCATTTCTTTACTTCTATGAGATTGATACATTAGTAGTCATAACATTATTGGAGCTTTAGAACGTAACATTATGGGACCTTTGGAACCATGTATGCAATTATGTGACACATGAATAACAATTGATCAATGAATAAGGAATATGTGATTAACAATAGATGATAACCTGAAATGGGATACCTTAGAACATTCGGAATGGAACAAGTACAATGACAATGTGAATACTATGTGCTGCAGAAGGATACGAAAAGAGTAACCTTACATACCTTATCTTCCCAATATGAATACATAGTCCTATATGTGAATACAATAATCCAGCTCCTTCCTTACGCTTTACTCTACAACACAAGTACATAACGGAGCTCACGTTATCATCCATCTTACTATCTTACAAGTGCACAAGACGACAATGAGCTACATGACTGTCATATAACGTCATTTCACCCTTTACAATACAATTCACTGCATTACCATACCAACAACACCACAACATTCCACACATTGACCAAGACATCATAAACCAATAGCATTTCACACCAAGTTTATACTTTACACTTCCGCTTTAACACCACGTCACAATTACTCCGTTAAGTCATCTCAATACCTTTCACAATAACATATTAGCAACAATATATAATTGATATAATCCAACATGCCTCTGAAAGACCCCTTAAAGCCATTCAAAAGGTACCGTAAGTTGATAATAGCATCCAAAAAGGATATAGGGGCCTTGGGGGGTCAAAGAGAGACAAAAACATGCAAAACGAAGTTCTAGGCTGACCTGCGAAGCCACTTGCGCCCGAAGGTGGTTGAGGTGCTGCCGTAGGTGACCCTTGGCCCTGTCCAGGGCCACCTGCATTGGCATCTGCGCCCGCAGGTGCCCTGTCCATGAGGGCGGGTGCCCGTTTCGGCCAAAAAGGGTCTCTTTTGGGTCCTTTTTTGTAATAAATGGTCCAAGGCCATAAGTAAGCTTCTCTTTACATATTTTAGGTTATCTTGGATGCCAACAAACAACCATGGTCTCACAACGCACATGAACATCACCAAAACTACATTTTCCTTTTAATACGTCTCCAATTCCATGCACAATTTCACAACAACAATTCCAAGTGTTATACACAAAAAGAAATCAAGTTAAGTACATAACCACATCTTACATGTTAATATTTAATCCATCAAGTTCACTTCTTTCAAGACCACAAGTCCACTTTCAAGTTTATAAGGCAAAACCCTTTTCCGATTGCAAAAGTAGACAGTTTTACATATAGTGAACTGTCCAACACTTTGCCAACATAACCAACATGATTTATGCACCATCTTAAGCATATAATATATTAAACCATGAGAGTAAACACTTACCAAAGCTTGCACGATGATGATCTTGTCCAAGGCTTAGGGTTTGTGAGAGATGAGAAATGTTTTGGAAAATTCTAGAAATGGCATGTGTGTTGTAATGAATAAAAATCTGATTTTTTGTGCCTTATATAGTCTCTCAAGTCATACTTAGCCAAACATTAAATGTGTCTTACTTGGTCAATGGTAGAATGGATCATTTTCTCCCTTTGGGCCTTGTCTTGTGACTTAATTTTGGGCCTTAAATTGAGCCCATTAGCACATGTTAATTCAGCCCAACAAATTAATGCATAATTCACCAACCATCTCATGTTTAAATAATTCCATAATTGTTAAGGTAGTCTCATGGGTTCGAAAATGTACGGGGTGTTACAGTCAATTATAGATGTCGCCACTAAAAGTCGTCTCAAAAAATTGTATTTCTTGTAGTGTATAAATACATACGGCTGCAGTAAGTGGTGATATTACCAAAACATGCTGCAACGAAAAAAAGATACCACCAATAGTTTGATGTATTATGGTTGCCGTAAGATAACTTTCATTTCAAAAAATAACACTAATAATAAAAGGGGAATTTTTTTTGGTAACATGCATATAAGTGCAGGTTCAGAAGGTTTAGTCCCAAAGGAGTGTTCCCCGAAACAGAAATATAGAAAGTGTTATTAAGTCGACCTGCTGAAAATTACAATCTTTATAGAAATTGATTCAATGGAATCAGAATCAGTTGCATATTGCAATGAGCAGATTTTATTATTTAAGGGTACATGAAATTGAGTATAGTTGTGTACGTTCCGACATTATTCCTCTTTATTTTTAACTTCAAGAACTATATGCTTATTTCTTGATTTCCCTTGTTAGGTTTGATACTCACGTTAAGATTTTATTAGGTTATAAGTGAAAATGTGAATGGAAAATGGAGGGAAAACAAATAGAGGGAAAATGAGTGAATTGTGGTTTCACTTTAAAGAAGAGTGTTTCTCCCACATTGGTGGGAGAAAGGAACTTTCTTATGCTTATATTGAGAAACAGTCCTTCATGCGAATAGTGAGGCAAGAACAAGACAAGCATCGCGCCGTCGTTGTCTTTCGCTCGACATCGACCCCGGCATCGGTCAAATGATCGAGAGATTATCTTTTTGAAAAAAATTCATTTGAAACTTGAAAGTTAATGATTGTTTAATCCAAAAATCCGATACGAAAATATTCTCTATTTGCGAACGCACATGACGAAGTGCGGACGCATGTCACAACGCACCTCGAAGGGACATTACCCTTCGAGGCACTGTTTGGTAACAGAAAAATGAGCTGCGCGCGCACCTGGCAACCTGCGGACGTAGATGCCAGCGTAGGTCAACACAGGAGTTTCTGGTTTTGGCCGAAACACAACCTGCGGACTCAGGTGGGCCACCTGCGGGCGCAGGTGGTCCCGTCAGTCCGAAGCAGTGCGATTTTTCAGAACCAATGCTTCCTTTCTAAAGCACCACCTTTTGGCTATAAATACCTAAATTTTTATTCAGGTATGAAGACGAAAGTTTTTAAGTGAAAAGACGAAAGTTTTGAAGTGAAAAACATCTTCTTCTTTCTTAAAACTCAAGTGTGATTTACGAATCGTTGAGTGCGTTCGTTGTTCGACGGAGTTTGAGGCACCGCCATTCTGTCGACGTGATTCATTTTATCCTGGGAGGATATATTCCATAACCTCGGGTACTTGAGGAAATAATTTTCTTAAGGACACACCGTAAATTCGGTGGACTTGAATCTTCCAATCTTCATCTCTTTCTAAACGTTTGGTTTTGTTATTTTCCAGAAAATAGTTTGAACTTCATTTTGTTGTTGCTCATGAGTTGGGTTGAGTTTATTATTGAACTTCAAAATTATGAATACAGAGTTACAACATCATTTGATAGTTCATATGTTAGTTTGAATATGTGTTTGAAGTTATTGTTGAAAAATACAAATTTTACTAAATCCGAAAAAATAACAATCTTAAGGAAATTATAAGTACTTAGTTAATCTGCATCTGGACTGATTTTGTGGAGACTAAATCTTTGATTTCTACTCTCTTGGTTTAAAGAACATAAAAACTTTACCGAAAAATCAGATTGTGAATTCAGCTCGAACAATATAAGAACTTTACCGATTCAGTGAACTCTCTATATTGGTTTTTGGAGTTTAAAAACCTATGGGTTTTCACTCTTTTTGAATTTGATTCTGATTTGATGAACATAAAACTTTGTCATGTTTCAAAGTTCATTCGGTTGACGATTTAAAGACATAAAAACGTCATTGTTGACTAGAAATAAGTGGTTTAAAGATTAAGTCTTTATAGTTAGTATTCTGAAATACTAAATTGATCGTCAAAGCTTGACATGAAAATGATGAATGAAACTGAACAACAAAGTGATTCGGTTGTGAATGGTGATGTCTCAGCGACAACTAATATTGCGTCATTAAGTCGTCCAGATATTGCTCTAGCAATGAAAACGGTAGAGAAATCAAAAAATTATTCTGGTGTGAACTTAAAAGAATGGTAGCAAATGATGTTCTTTTGGCTGACCAAACCTGAAATACAAAGGTTCACAAGCAAAGATCCTTATATTTCTGAAAAAAGAATGTTTGAAAACCAATTGTCTGGTTTGAAAAATCTTGTGATTCGTCTCAAGATAGAAGAGGACAATAAGTTGCATGAGAGATCAGCAATGGTGGGTGTAAATCTTGTTAGAGATGATGCTACACATAATAAGATGAGGAAGAAATCTTCAAGACAAGAGAAAGAGCAGAACAAGAAAAGGTTCAAAGGCAAGTGCTATAATTATAGTAGAGTTAGCCACAAAGCTCTAAATTGTCAAGTTCTAAAGAAGAACAAGAAAAGAAATCCAAGAAACATATTGGAAGCAACTAGAAAGATTGAAAATATGTATTCTATGATCACTGAATGCAATCTAGTTGGAAATCCAAATGAATGGTGGTTTGATTCAGGAGCCACTAGACATGTTTGTGTGAAAAAAAGAAGCTTTTGCTACTTATGATACCGTTGGTCCCAAAGAAGTGATCTTCATGGGAAATAATACAACAACCAAGGTTGAAGGAAGTGAGAAGATATTCCTAAAGATGACTTTCGGTAAGGTGTTGACTCTCAACAATGTTCTCCATGTTCCTACTATTAGGAAGAACTTAGTGTCAACAACACTTATCGTTAAACATAGGTTTACATATGTGTTTGTTTTGGAGAAAGTTGTAATAAGCAAGAATGAAATGTATGTAGGAAAGGGTTACCTCAATGAGGGGATTTTCAAACTTAATGTAATGGCTGTGGAAATGAATAAAACTGAGGCTTCTTCTTACTTGCTTGAGTCAAATGAATTATGACATGAACGTTTGGGACATGTCAATTATAAAACCTTGCGAAAACTGATTAGCTTGGAAAGTTTTGCCTAACTTTGAGTGCAACAAATCAAAGTGTCAAACATGAGTTGAATCAAAGTATGCTAGACATTCATATAAGTCTGTTGTGTTGAAAGGAATTCCAATCCCTTAGACTTAATTCACACAGACATTTATGATATGAAGTCAACACCATCTCGTAGTGGGAAAAAGTATTTCATAACTTTTATTGATGATTGCACTACCTATTGTTATGTTTATTTGCTGAATAGTAAGGATGAAGCAATAGAAGCATTTAGGAAATATAAAATTGAAGTTGAAAATCAGTTGGATAAAAAGATCAAAATGATAAGAAGTGATAGATGTGGAGAGTATGAATCTTCTTTTGCAGAGATATGTTTGGAAAAAATGGAATTGTCCATCAAAATACTGCCCCATACTCACCTCAATCAAATGTAATTGTGGAAAGGAAAAATTGAACGTTGAAGGAAATGATGAATGTCTTACTTATAAGTTCAGGTTTACCGCAAAACTTGGGGGGTGGGGATGGAAGTTATCCTTACAGCAAACTGAATACTCAATCGAGTGCCCCTTAGTAAGACACAATCTATTCTATATGAGAAATGAAAAGAAAGGAAACCCAACTAGAAATATTTTAAAGTGTGGGGGTGTCTAACGAAAGTCTAAGTTCCTATACCCAAAAAGGTGAAAATAGGACCAAAGACTGTGGACTGTGTTTTCATCGGATATGCTACAAATAGTAAAGCATCTCAATTTTTGGTTCATAAATTCGAACATCCAGATATCCATAATAATACGGTAATTGAATAAGATAATGATGAGTTCTTTGAACACATTTATTCGTATAAGACTAGACATGAGCTGTCTAGTGAAGGGTCTAAAATACCTAAGGATGAACCAAGGGAAAAATGTACTTAATGAAAAAAATCCAAGGCATTATAAACGTCAAAGAACATCAACTTTCTTTGAATCAGATTTTGTAACATTTCTTCTTGAAAATGAGCCTCAAACATACAAAGAAGTGATGTTTTCTGTGGACTCATCCTTTTGGAAAGAGGTAGTCAATAGTGAGATTGATTCAATCTTAAGCAACCATACTTGGGAGTTGGTTGATCTTCCTATAGGAAATAAACCTTTAGGTTCTAAATGGATCTTCAAAAGGAAATTTAAAGCTGATGGTACTATTGACAATTACAAGACAAGACTTATTGTGAAAGGTTTTAGACAAAAAGAAGGTCTTGATTATTTCGACACATACTTGCCAGTAACAAAGATAACGTTCATACGGATGTTGGTTGCATTAGCTGCGGTATATAGTCTTGAAATTTATCAAATGGATGTGAAAACTGCATTTTTAAATAGAGAATTGGAGGAAGAAATCTACATGGAACAACCCGAGGGTTTTGTGGTTCCCAATAAAGAAAGGAAAGTTTGCAAACTTGTTAAGTCACTTTATGGACTGAAGCAAGCACCCAAACACTGGCATGCAAAGTTTGACCAAACCATGTTGGCAAACGGATTCAAGATAAATGAATGTGATAAATGTGTTTACATTAAAGACACTCCAAATCATAAATTCATTGTTTATTTGTATATGGATGACATGTTGCTCATCAGTAGAGACATTTCTGACATAAATGTTATGAAACGAATGCTTGAGAGCAAGTTTGATATGAAAGACCTTGGAGTTGCTGATGTGATCTTAGGGATAAGAATACATAGAACTCCACAAGGGTTGGCATTGTAACAGTCTCATTATATTGAAAAAGGTACTTGACAAGTTCAAGTATTTGGATTTCAATATTGCCAAGACTCCATAGATGTGAGCTTTGCACTTCAAAAGAATGAAGGTGAATGTGACTCACAATTGGACTAAGCAAGAGTGTTAGGAAATTTGATGTATATCATATAATGTACGCGACTAGATATAGCATATGTCATTAGCAAATTGAGTCGGTACATGAGTAGTCCCAATCAAACTCATTGGATGACAATGAAAAGAGATTTGGAGTATCTAAAACATACTCAAGACTATGCTTTGAATTATAACAAATATCCTATGGTAATTGAAGAATATAGTGATGCAAATTGGATCACCAGATCGAATGAAGTAAAATCCACGAGTGGATATGTATTTACTTTAGGAGAAGGAGCAATCTCTTGGAAATCATCAAAATAGACATGTATTGCCCGCTCTACAATGGAATCTAAATTTATCGCATTAGATAAAGCTGGTGAAGAAGCTGAATGGCTTTGAAATTTCTTGGAAGGTATTCCTTATTGGCCTAATCTTTTGGCACCAGTATACATACACTGTGATAGTCAAGCTTCGATAGGTAGGACAGAGAGCATGATGTATAACAATAAATCTTATCATATAAGACGGAGAAATAATACTGTTAGAGAATTTTTCTTTAGTGGAATTTCACGATTGACTATGTAAAGTCAAAAAATAATGTGTCGGATCCACTTACAAAAGGCCTAACTAGAGAGGTTGTTGAGAGATCATCGAAGGGAATGGGTTTAAGGCCTGGGACAATTCATCACGGCGGTAAATCTACCTAGAGGACTGGAGATCCTAAGAGCTAGGTTCAAGAAGATCAAACAAAGTTGTGACTGACAGTTCAACATTGTCAAATAACTCAACCCGTTCTCATGATGAAGACAATGTTCAGGAAACAAGGATAAGGGTTATGGTTGGAAGCTTTTTAATAGTTTCTAAGTTTGGCAGTTATGACCAAATAGGTTTGATCTATAGAATTAAACATTTAGGAATCACCTATGTGAGGGTAAAGTGGAAGTCGCGTCAAGGAGAATGACTGTAAAGACATAATCTCTAAGCTCTCATGAAACCAGGTTGTGTTCATACTGGAATGAACAAAATCGTTAGAACTATAAATGGTAAAAGGTTGGTTGTGTGACTTGTGTTGTCTAGGTGTATACTAAATTTTGACGATTCAAATATATCACATCTACCGATTGACCGAGTGCATCCGATGCAAGTTCACTACGGAAGGGTCAAAGGGAAACCTACTTATCCAGATACAATTAGTCTTTTGCTTGTAGATCATACACTTGTCCTTAAATTTTTTATGAAATAGTCATTCCCCGTTCATGTGGGAGATTGTTGGGTTCTAAGTAAAAATGTGAATGGAAAATGGAGGGAAAACAAATGGAGGGAAAAGGAGTGAATTGTGGTTTCACTTTAAAGAAGAGTGTTTCTCCCACATTGGTGAGAGAAAAGAACTTTCTTATGCTTATATTTAGAAGAATTCCTTCATGTGGATAGTGAGGCAAGAACAAGACAAGCCTCGCACCATCGTCGTCGTTGCTCGCTCGGCTCGGCTTTGGCTTCGGCTTCAGATTCAGATTTGGATTTAAATTTGTCAAATGATCGATCGAGATATTATCTTTTTGGACAAAACTCATTTAAAACTTGAAAGTTAAAGATTTTTTAATCCAAAAATCCGATACAAAAATATTCTCCATTTACGAACACACATGAGGAAGTGCGGACGCATGTTTGGTAACAGAAAACTTACCTGTGCATCCACCTAGCGACCTGCAGACTCAGATGCCATGCAGGTCAATTCAAGAGTTTCTGGTTTTGGACGAAACACGACCTGCGTCTCGTCGATCCAAAACAGTGCAATTTTTCAGAATCAATGCTTCCTTTCTAAAGCACCACATTTTGGCTATAAATACCTGAATTGTTCCTCAAGTATAGAGACGAAAATTTTGAAGTGAAAAACATCTTCTTCTTCCAAAAACTCAAGTGTGATTTACGAATCTTTGAGTGTGTTCGTTGTTCGACAGAGTTTGAGGTACCGTCATTTTGTTGATGTGATTCATTTTATCCTGGGAGGATATATTTCATATCCTCGGATACTTGAGGGGAATAATTTCCTTAAGGATACACCGTGAGTTCGGTGGACTTGAATCTTCTAATCTTCATCTCTTTCTAAACGATTGGTTTTGCTATTTTCCAGAAAATAGTTTGAACTTCATTTTGTTATTGTTCATGAGTTGCATTGAACTTTTTATTAAAGTTCAAAGTTGTGAATACAGAGTTGCAACATAATTTGATAGTTCATATGTTAGTTTGAACATGTGCTTGAAGTTATTGTTGAAAAATACATATTTTACTAAATTCAAAAAACAACAGATCTGACTAAAAATTGTACGCGTACATGATTAATTGTACATATATCCTATGAACAGAATTATTTATATATGGTGTATAAACTATACGGAATACTTAACAATTTAATCTATTACAAATAAGAGCGAAAAAAATACTTTATCATAATTAAATAATAGTATATTTAACCATCCATATCTTGCATATGTCAATTTAGAGAATCTATTGGCCGAGAATGGAAATACAGACCGTGGATCCAAGCTTGGAAAAGCTTAGAGAAATTTTTGTAGGGTTTTCAATAATTGGTCGATGTACGGAGGGACGTACGAACCGTATCACATTCACAGTCCGTACATCTGGAGAAGACAAACCTATGAGGATGATTCACGGATGAAACCATAGATCGTGGAATATATGCGGTCCATGGATCAAACTACGGTGATAGTTCAGACACCCTAGACATAATTCATGGAGGACTGCCACGAAGCATAGGATATGAACTTCCATCATTGCATCAAAATACCACCAAGGACAACTCCCAAAGCGTTACAATATATCGTAAAACCCTCACCTTCTACAGGTAAAGTCAAGATAGGTGATGAAGTCAATAAAGCCTTGAGTTTTTGAAAGCTCCCCTCACACTCAGTGGACCACTAAAAAGTAACACTATTTTGAGTCAACTTGGTCAAATGGCCACAATCAAAGAGAAATGCTCCACGAACCGTCTGTAGTAGCCAGCAAAATCGATAATACTCTTAATCTAGATTGGTGAAGTAGGCCTAGTCCAATCCCGAACTGCCTCAACCTTGGCCCGATCTACCATATACCCTCTATACTAGAGCTGCCAAAATAGGCTTGGCCTTTGAGGTTGGACCACCCCAACCCTTTAATTAAGTAGGATTGGATTGATTTTTTTCAGTCCATTTTGAAATGAGGCTTGTAAGCCCAGCTTTAATTGGCCTATCGGCCTCATAGGCCCAGTCTGTTAGCCTCAGAGGCTAGCCCGCAAACTTTAAAAATAATTATTTAATATATTTATTAATAAAATAATAATATAAACTAAGTAGTAACTAAAGTCTAAACGATATTGCATAAAAGAGGAAAAAGTATCGAAGTACAATTTAGTTTAGTTTTAACATTACATTAGTATTTTCTTAGTTAAGAAACAAAAGAGGAAATTAGAAACTTAGAATTTCTTAAAAAAATTCTCTTCTTTTTGAACTATTGCCTATTGCACAACTTTTTCAAATCTTAGTACAAATTTCTTGATCTTTTCGTAGCTATTGAGCGGAGAAGAAGGCACTATACAATCATACATGTAAGAATATGACTATGACGAAGATTGGTTGATATTAATTAGTATCTTATACACATTTTATTAAAGTTAATACTTATAATAATTGGTGATTGTCTAGTAATAACATTATTTTTATTTATCATGTTTCAGGTTACTTTTATCTTTTTTTGAAAGGTCAACCCGTACCAACCCGTGGCCCACTTAGGGTTGGGTTTGGCTGCTATTTTAAAGATCCTTTAGTTAAAAGAGTCAGCCCTGTCATGACTAAACTTTTGAGTCATGATGGCACCAAGTATGTCCCACCAGTAGGTAAGTCAAGCCTTAGCCCGGAATGACAAGTAATGGGCGCAATGGCTGAAGGATACAAAAAATAATACAAATCATGCCCATATATATAAGTACGAAATATAGGGCTAAATAAAAAAGGGAGAAAAAAAAAACGAAACCCACGACCTGGTAAGGCCGGTACAAGGGCCACTAGCAAAAAGAATAAGAGTACTAATAGTTTCAATATACATGTAGTTTCGAAATGAAAGGCTGTCCAAAATAGGGAAAGGAAAGGGGATCAGCTCCGGCTTTGAAAGCTCACCCTATCTCCGGATCCTGTAAGCAAACTGGCTGGAATGTCAACGACGTCGCCTAGTACTAGGATCTGCACCAGATAAGATGTAGAAGTGTAGTATGAGTACCAAAACAACGGGTACTCAGCAGACATCATCGGCCGACTGGGCTAAATCATATTAAAAGTATAATAAAATGCGAGGATGTAAACTAAGTCAAGGGAGAGGGGAAAACCTGAAAACATGCTCTGACATAGGTAAATAAATAAGGAATCACACGATACCGAAATTAAAGTAGCCACAACAACCCAACTAGGCCCCTATAAGCCTAGGGGATACAAACAAGAGAAGACTAATCCAAACGAACCCCCATAAGCCCGATGGATGTTATCAAGGAAATATACTACTACCATGCTTATGAACCATTTCGTACCACAACTCACCGGTACCATAATTCCATAGAATAACCCATAAACACCGGACATGAACCAGATTTCCCTCTTCACAACTCACCATAAGTGCCGGACTTGAACTTGTAATTTAGTACCATAAATATATAGAGTATGCGGGGACTCAAACAGGTATCTAAATGCCATAAACCAATAGAATATGCCAGAATTGAATCGGTCTTTAAATGCCATAAATTAATAGAATCTGTTGGACTCGAACCGGTCTTTAAATAAGCTCAAGATCATTAACCTAGCCCCATACTAGGTATATGCTGCGTAGTTTAAGGCTCAAGATTTAGGATAATATTGCAAAAGAGGGCCTTCTAAGTCTACAAAGAGCTAAGCACGATATTGCAACCCGAAAGCATCAATTTACTTAAAGGGTGGGTAATTGGGTCGAATCTACCTCTGGGACGACCCATAAATCGGCCAAACAATCCAACTTTTAATAACCAAGGAACCAACTGTAAATTCCAACCCAAAACTAGCATAATACCATACTAATACCATAATTAGGATCAATCTATAAGTAGGGTAAGCCTAGCCTACCTGGACGCCGAAGAAAGCTCGATAGAATCCGCTAAAGTGGGTTATTTCCCTTACGAGAAGACTCCACACGATGCCAGACTATCAAAATAACACTCTACTCATCAATACAAGAAAAACTATACCTATATTGCATATAAATGCATCGGGTCCAAAATTGAGCCGAAAATCTCATGTGTGACCCGCTTACGGAATCACAAATTTGAAATCGTCAAAATATCCCTCAAGGCTCAAGGATCTTTTACCCTCAATAATGGGTGAATTCTGAGCATTACAACACCAAAATCAACCCATAAAGCTACCTAGGGTTTTGGGTCTAAACGGAGAATTTAATAAGAAATTAGACAGAACTTACAAGGATTTAGACGAGGAAAATAATGTTAACGAACTCTCCAAGCTCCCTTGAACACCCAAGAATCGCCTTTTCTCTCCCACTATCTCTCTAGAGCTTCAATGCTCTAACACTTAGAAAAATAAGAGAGAAAAATGGGTGAAAGGGGATTAAATGTTTTGCAAGTGCCGCTTAAGCATTCACTTGACTGCTTAAGCAGTCACAGCTAAAGCGCCCCCACCATCGCTTAAGCGCTCCATGACCCGGGGTGAACTTTAGCTAAAGCGGACAAGACTCCGCTTAAGCGGACAGGCGAGTCCAAGGCCCCAGCCTCTAAAGCGGTGCCTAAGCCATTAAAGCTGCCAAAGGCCCGCTTAAGCTGTTTCACCAGCTGAAACAGCATCAACACTTGGCAATATTTTGCCAAGTTTTTAATGGGCCCTCGGGATTCGTTTGAAATCCCGTGAATGCAAATGATCTATGCTACCTTATCAAATTCGACATTTTGGACTAAATGGCGCAAATGAAATTTCCATCCGGGGTTGTTTAGATGAAATATGGGTCCCACACCCAAATGGTCATTTTAACCAATTTCCACCCAATAGCCCAAAATGAGTCTGGAAGCCTCGAGACCCGAACCAATAGTCCCTCTAGCCTAAAATAGATGCTCCAAAGATGATGGAACTATCAAAATTGGTATACGAGGCCTTCTACCTGATGTTTAGGCCCAGTTGCTAGATTTGAAAAACACCAATTTCAAAATAGGGAAATAGCTCTAAAAATCAAATGAACTGCACGGTAACCAAATTGTCAGCTCCAGCAAGTCATAAATGACTTGAGGAAGCTATGAAAAAGCTCTAAACACTGAAATAATATGGAGAAGTGGAAAATGACCAGGAAGGTCATTACAATATCCACTACTAAAAAGACTTTCGTCCGTGAAAGTAAAAGAATAAGAAGAACCTGAAGGCTCGAACAGGTGGGGATACTAGGTCCACATCTCACTCTCGATCTCCCAAGTAGACTCCTCAACTAGATGGTGCCTCCACTGGACCTTAACCACTGGAATCTCTTTGGAGCGTAACCGCCTAACATCCCTAGCTAAAATGAGGACTGGCTCTTCTACGAATGTCAACCTCTCGTCCAACTAAATTGAGTCCCACCGAAGCACGTGAGACTCATTCAAGATGTAACACCGCAACACAGAAACATGGAAAACTGAATGAACATCTGAGAAATCTGGGGGCAAGGCCAATTCATAAGCTACCTCTACAACTGTTCGAAGTATCTCAAATGGACCAATGTACCTAGGGCTGAGCTTACCCTTCCTCCCGAACCTCATCACGTCCTTCATGGGTGATACACAGAGGAAAACCCGATCACCAACTCCAAACTTCAAAACACGAAGTCTACAATCAGCGTAACTCTTCTGCCTACTCTGAGCTGATCTCAACCTAATCTGAATCACATGCACCCTATCCAAGGACTCGCGCACCAAGTCAGTGCCACGGGGCTAATCTTTGAAGTCTCAAACTAGCCAATTGGGGATCTATAATGCCTACCATATAATGCCTCCAATAGTGCCATCTCAATGGTCGAATGGTAGCTATTATTATAACCGAACTCTGCCAAAGCTAAGTGTTGCTCACACTGACCTCCAAAGTCTATCACGCACACACAGAGCATATCCTCAAGATCCTGAATGGTCCACTCTGACTGACCGTCAGTCTGAGGATGGAATGTGGTGCTAAGATCAACCTGAGTACCCAACTCCTCTTGACAAGTCCTCCAAAAGCTAGAAGTAAAAACTGAGCCTCTATCATAAATAATAGATACGGGTACTCCATAAAGGCAAACTATCTCTCGAATGTAGATATGGGCTAACCTCTCTGCACTGAAGGGGATCTGAATCAGGATAAAATGAGCCAACTTGGTCAACCAATCCACAATGACCCAAATACTATTAGAACCACGTGAAGAATGAGGTAAGTCGATCACGAAGTCTATAGTAATCCGCTCCCACTTCCACTCAGGAATGGGTAGCCTCTGAAGCAATCCACCTGGTCGCTGATACGCCATGGTTACATGGCACTTTTGATGCTTAAAATGAGGAAAATATGCAATAACTTGGGTGTATTTGATTGGTACGATGTGGTTTCTATCCTACTTTGCAGGAAAACAGGTTTTGAAGGAAAAATGATCAAAAAGGAAGAGTCAAGCTCGAGAACAAAGTGTCTGAAGATGAAAGAATAAGAATCTGCACCAGAGAGGGGGTCACGTGAGTGGCTGTCGTGAGTTACCTTCAGAGAAGCTAAATGATGTCTGATTTTCACGAAATCCATCCACGTGGCGTGACTCTACTCACGTGACGTGAGTGGGTGTCGTGAATAGGTTTTAGAGATTGTGTGGTGCTGCTTGATTCTCACGATAGGGACCCACGTGACGTTGCTTGGTTCCACGACACCAAGTCACGATACCGTGGAAGTTGCCGACTCTATTCTCCTATTCTGATTAGGATAGAATTAGCTTTTTATCTATAAATACCCCTGTATAGTCCTATGTGCTAGAGTTAGTCAGTTTATTGTTTTGAGAGATATTTTCTACTATTTTTGAGTTCATAAACATATTCTTGGTTTTGTAGTTACAAACCCTAGCTTCGAGTTTTATTGATAATTGAGATTTCAGTTCTTCTTCATTATTGTGAGTTTACAATAATGTTTTCATCTCTGAATTCTTCTTGTGCTCTTGCAATTATGAGTAGCTAAACTCATTAACTAGGGTTGTGTTAACCATGAGGAATTAACGAAACTGGTTAAGTACAAAGCAACTCTGAACTACTGTGAATGCATGTGTTGGTATTTCCTTCGTTGTGATTGATCTTCTAACAGTTACAAACGTTAGAAACTCGCCGGTATTCGAGACTTGCTCGAGAGAGAGGTATAGATTGGAAAAAGGAGATAACAACAGAGATTTGAAGCTATCAACCTTCATCTAATAACTTGAGCCTTAGCAGGAATAGTTATCTCAGATCCAGGACAAGGGTTAGTAGTGCCACACTCGGAGACCGAGAGGAGAAAAGTGAAATTCGTCTAACCAAGGTCGAGAGACGTTTTGATGAAAATATATTTTCAGATTTTGCATGCAACATAGCGGGACGGTTTTGTTAGCAAAAGTAACCGGTGGAGTTACGGAATCATTAGGGATCACAGTCCTAGTGTACTTCTCTTATTGTCTACAAACTCGATACAATCAGCAATAGTTACTGTCACTATTTACTTACAAACCCCCCCAGTTTTTACTTATTTGACAACTACTCGAACAAGAACTTAACTTACTTCCGTCCTATTCCCTGTGGGATCGATCCCAACCTAGTTGGGTCTATATTTGACAGCGACCGCTTTATACTTCTTAGGAGGCATATTTTGGCCGACATCAGTCGCTGATGCTTGACCTTTACCTACTGACAACAACGGCAATGCGCTACATAGTCTGTAATATCTCTCTTCATGCCACTCCAGCAGTAATATTGTCTCAAATCTCTATACATCTTTGCTGTCCCAGGGTGAATAGAATATCTGGAGGTATGAGCCTCTCGCAGTATCAACTGAGTCAAGTATCCAACCTTCGGAACACAGATTCGACCATCAAGTTTTAGAATACCCTCTAAATCTAGGCTATCCAAACTAGACTCACCCCTGATCACAGATGTCACAAAGTCTACTATCTTCAAACTAGCGACTTCGAATCTGCTCAAATAAGGTAGACCTAGCCTCGACACCCGGGAGATCCTCCTGGAGTCCAAAATATCTAGACAAACCAACGAGTTGGCTAAGAACTGAACGTCTAAAGCCAACGGCCGCTCTGAAGCTGAAATAAAAGCCAAACTACCCATGCTTACCGCCTTCCAGCTTAAGGCATCCGCTACTACGTTCGCCTTGCCCGGATGGTATATGATAGCGATATCATAGTCCTTCAGCAACTCAATCCACCTACGCTACCTAGAATTAAGCTCTCTGTGAGTCATAATATGCTGAAGACTATGATGGTCAGTGTAGATCTCACAATGAACACCATACAAGTAGTGCTTCTAAATCTTAAGTGCAAAAACCACCGCCGCAAACTCCAAATCATGAGTGGGGTAGTTGCGCTCATGAATCTTAAGATGCCTAGACGTATAAGTAATAACTCGACCCTGCTGCATCAGAACACAACCCAAACCAACACCAGAAGCATCACAATAAACTGTAAACCCTTCTTCCACAACAAAAAGGGTCAACATCAGAGTTGAAGTGATTAAGCTCTTGAGATTCAAAAAACTTAACTCATAATCCTTGGACCACTAAAATGGAACTTCCTTCCTAGTCAGTCTGGTCATAGGCGATGCAATAGAAGCAAAACCCTCAACAAATCATCTGTAGTAACCTGCCAAACCAATAAAGCTACGAACCTTAGTCGAGATGTAGGTCTGCCCAATCACAAATAGCCTCAATCTTTGTTGGATCCACCATAATCCCATCCTTAGACACCATGTGCCCTAGGAATGTAATAGAATCAAGCCAGAACTCACACTTTCAGAATTTGGCATAAAGCCTATGATCTCTCAAAGTCTGGAGCACAATCCTCAAATGTTGTTCGTGCTCCTCCCCGCTCCTCGAATATACAAGAATGTCATCAATGAAGATAATCACAAAGGAGTCCACATAGGGTCTGAAAACTAGATTCATTAAATCCATAAACGTTGTTGGGGTATTAGTCAACCCAAAATACATCACCAGGAACTCATAATGGCCTTACTGAGTCTTGAAGGTTGTCTTAGGGATGTTCTCAGCCCGAATCCTCAACTGATGGTAACCCGATCTCAAGTCAATCTTAGAGAACACTGTCGCACCCTGAAGCTGGTCAAATAAATTATCAATGTGAGGCATAGGATACTTATTCTTCATTGTAACCTTATTCAGCTACCTATAGTCAATACACATACGCATAGAGCCATTCTTTTTCTTTACGAACAAGATAGAAGCGCCCCAAGGTGATACACTAGGCCGAATGAAACCCTTACCCACAAGATCCTGAAGCTGAGAATTCAGCTCCTTAAGCTCTGCAGGAGCCATACAGCAAGGTGCCATAGTAATAGGTTGGGTTCCCGGCTCGAGATCAATAGCAAACTCAATAGCAAGCTCAGGAGGAAGGCCAGGCAGGTCGGTAGGAAAAACATCGGTAAACTCACTGATAATAGGAACAGAATCAAGTGAGGGACTTTCCGTACTAACATCACGAACATAAGCGAGATAAGACTCGCAACCCCTCGACACCAATCTCCTAACACGAACATAAGAAATAATCCCCATCGGTGCACGACTTAAAGAACCTTTCCACACAACCAGGGGTATGCCAGACATGGCTAAGGTAACGGTCTTGGCAAAGCAATCCAAGATTGGATGATAAGGGAATAACTAGTCCATGCCCAGAATCACATCAAAGTCCACCATATCTATTACAATAAGATCGACCCAAGTATCAAACTCTCGAACGGTCACCACACATGATCTATAAATTTGATCCACTACTAAAGAATCACCCACAGGAGTAGATACATATAATGGCACATATAAAGGATCCCAAGACAACTCTAACAGTGGTGCATAATAAGTAGAAACATAAGAATAAGTGGATCACGGATCAAACAAAGCAATAGCTAGCCGACAACACACTGTAATCGTACCTGTAATAATAGCATCTGAGGACTCTGCCTCTGGTCTACCAGGTACAACATATAAATGACCTCGCCCGCCACCTGGCTGGGCATTTGACCTACCACCCTTCCTACCTGCCTGAGAACCTCCTCGAGAACCATAGGGACCACCCCTGTGACCCTGAACACCACCTCTAGCTGGAGGAGGCACTAATTTGATCGGCTGATCACTCTGTGTTGTAGGCTGAATCGTCCCACGCTGGGGACACTCTCTAGAGAAATGGCCAAACACTCCACAAGTATACTAAGGCCCCAAAATACCACTAGGTCCAGAAGATTCGGCTGACCCGAAATAGCCACCACGGCTAGAAGATCCAGAAAGTGCACCACTCGGAGACTGGCCACAACTCTGGCTGTAAAAATCACTAAAACTGAACTAATCTCAATTAGAAATTTGAAGCACTGCCTGAATAGGCCTACTGGACTGACCCTGGTACCAATATGACTGACGTGGAGGGTACCTACCCTGAGAACCTCTGCCTCTGAACTATGAGCCTCTATGGCTCTCACTGAAACTTCCCTGATGACGTGGTCTCTTATCGCTGCCCCCTTGGGCCTCGCGATGCGTCTCCTCCATAGTCTGGACATAATCAGAAATCTCAACGAAAGACCTACCAGCAGTAACCAAACTCTGAGCAGCCATGCAAAGAGGAAGTCTCAGTCCCCTAACATAACACTGAATCCTCTTATACTCGGTAGGCAAGATCGCAGTAGTATGTCTGGCCAACTCATAAAATTGTACCTCATACTCGAGAACTGTCATAGAATCCTATTGTAACCCTGTGAACTGCTCTCTTAAGCGCTCACAAAGACTGTGGGACATATACTTCTTCAAGAAGACCTTGGAGAACTGAGTCCAGGTCAAAGGGGGAGATCCAGCTAGTCTAGAATCAAAAAACCTCTCCACCAATGTCTAGCAGCCAAGTCCAACTGAAAAGTAGTATAATCGACCCCACGAGCCTCAACTAGGCCCAAATTATGGGGCCTAACCTTGCAAGCAGCCAGGAACTCAAATGCATCCTCGCCTGGAGCCCCTGTAAACCTCGGAGGAGTTAATTTCAGAAATCTACCCAATATCTTCTGCTCCTCAACAGACATAGTAGGATGGGTGACCACCAGCTGAGCAACTACCGACGCTAGGGGAACTTGAACTCTAGGTGTCGCAGCTACAGGTTGCGCCCTTACATTGGTACCACTCTGATCCGCAGACTGTGACTATCACACGGTGTACCACTAACTAATCCCAATAGCTAGACCAAGGATTCTCTGAGCAACAACTAAGAAATAAACCCTGGTGAAGTCTGGGCTGACCCCAGCCCACCAATGGCTGAGGTGGCTGAACCTGTAGAGCAATAACTGGGTCTGGCGAAGGCTCTCTATCCGGCCCCCTAGCTGGGGCTGCAGCTCTATCCTGGTCGCGAACTCTGGGTAGGACACAACCTCTAGCAGGTACCCTGGCAGTGGGCTCGGGGCCACCGTCAGCCATCTTTGTAGCTCATATCTAAGCCATCTGCGAAAGAGTGAAACAATGAGAACCTTAGAAACCAACAGAGACTCGATGTACGAAATGAATGAAGAAAGTGAAGTCATTCTAAGAATGTCCTATAGCCTCCCAAAGATAAGATACAGACGTTATCATTCCGATCCGCGAGACTCTACTAGACACTTGCTCTTGTACCAACAATACTAGTGAACCTAGGTGCTTTGATACCAATTTGTCACGACCTAATTTCTGAGACATAATTTCACCTACTATGTCCTACCAGTAGGTAAGCCAAGCCTTAGCCCAAAACAACAAGTACTGGGAACAATGGCGGAAGGATACCTAAAATAATACAAGTCATGCCCATAAATATAAGTACAAAATATAGGGCTAAATAAAAGATGGAGAAGAACAAAAGAAAACCCACGACCTGGTAAGGACAGTGCAAGACACACTAGGAAAAAGAATAAGAGTACTAATAGTATCAATATACATGTAGTCTCAAAATGAAAGACTGTCCAAAATAGGGGAAGGAGAGGGGATCAGTTCCAGCTCTAAAAGCTCACCCTATCTCCAAATCCTTTTAGCAAACTAGCTGGAATGTCAACGACGTCGACTAGTACTCGTATCTGCACCAGAAAAGATGTAGAAGTGTAGTATGAGTATCAAAACAACGGGTACTCAGTAAACATCATCGGCCGACTGAGCTAAATCATAATAAAAGTATAATTAAATGCGAGGATGCACACTAAGTCAAGGGAGAAAGGCAAAACTTAGAACAAGCTCTGGCATAGGTAAATAAATAAGGAATCAGACGATACCGAAATTAAAGTAGCCACCACAACCCAACTAGGCCCTCATAAGCCTAGAGGATACAAGCAAGAGAAGATTAATCCAAACGAACCCCCATAAGCCCGATGGATGCAATCAAGGAAATATACTACTACCATGATTATGAACATTTTCATACCACAACTCACCGGACTCGAACTGGTACCATAATACCATGAAATAACCCATAAACACCAGACTTGAACTGGATTTCCCTCCTCATAACTTACCACAAGTGCCGAACTTGAACCGATAATTTAGTGCCAAAAATAGATAGAGTATACAAGAATTGAACCTGTCTTTAAATTCCATAAACAAATAGAATATGTCATACTCGAATCGATCTTTAAAATCCATAAATCAATAGAATGTGTTGGACTCAAATCGGTCTTTAAATAAGCTCAAGATCATTAAGCTAGCCCCCGTTATAGGTATATGCTATGTTGTTTAAGGCTCAAGATTAAGGATAATATTGCAAAAGAAGGCCTCCTAAGTCTATAAGGATCTAAGTGCGATATTGCAACCCCAAAGCATCAATTTACTTAAGGGATGGGTAATTGGGTTGATTCTACCTCCGAGATGGCCCACAAATCGGCCAAATAATCTAACTTTTAATAACTAAGCAACCAACCATAAATTCCAACCTAAAACTAGCATAATACCATACTAATATCATAATTAGGCTCAATCTATAAGCAGGGTAAGCCTAGCCTACCTGGACGCCAAAGAAGCTCGATAGAATTCGCTAAAGTGGGGCCTATCCCTTTCGAGAAATCTCTGCATGAAGCCACACTATAAAAATAACACTTTACTCATCAATACGAGAATAACAATACCCATATTGCATATAAATGCATCGGGTCCAAAATTGAGCCAAAACTCCCGTGTGGGGCCCGCTTACAGAATCACAAATTTGAAATCATCAAAACATCCCTCAAGGCTCAAGGATCTTTTACCCTCAATAATGGGTGAATTTCGAGCATCACAACACCCAAAATCAACCCACAAAGTAAGCTAGGGTTTTGGGTCTAAACAGAGAATTTACCAAGAAATTAGACGAAACTTACAAGGATTTAGACGAGGAAAATGATATTAGCGAACTCTCCAAGCTCCCTTGAACACCCAAGAATTGCCTCTTCTCTCCTACTATATCTCTAGAGCTTTTATGCTCTAACACTTAGAAAAATATGAGAGACAAACGAGTGAAAGGGGATTAAATGCTCTGCAGGTGCCTCTTAAGCGGTCACCGCTAAAGCGCCCCCTACCAGCGCTTAAGCGCTTCATGACCCGGGGTGGACTTCCGTTAAAGTGGACAAGCCTCTGGTCAAGCAGACAGGTAGGTCCAAGGCCCCAACTGCTAAAGCGGTGCCCAGGCCGCTAAAGCAGCTTTCGCTTAAGCGACCAAAGGCCCTCTTAAGCTGCTGCACAAACTGAAGCGACATCAGTACTTGGCAATATTATGCCAAGTTTCCAATGGGCCCTCGAGATTCGTTTGGAACCCTATGAATGCAAATGAACTATGCTACCATATCAAATTTGAAATTCCAAACTCAACGGCGCAATTGAAATTTCCATCCGGGGTCGTTTAATGAAATGTGGGTCCGACACCCAAATGGTCATTTTAACCAATTTCCACCCAATAGCCCAAAATGAGTCCAGAAGCCTTAGGACCTAAACCAAGGGTCCCCCTAGCCTAAAATTGACATTCCGGATATGATGGAACTGTCAGAATTGGCATACGAGGTCGTCAATCTGATGTTTAGGCCCAGTCACCATATTTGAAAAGCGTCGATTTCAAAATAGGAAAATGGCTCTAAAACCAAACGAACTGCCCGATAACCAAACTATCAGCTCCAGCAAGTCATAAATGACTTAGGGCAGTTATAGGAAAGCTCTAAAAGCCAAAATAATGTGGAAAAGTGGAAAATGACTAGGAGGGTCATTACAAGCCCGTCCTAACCCACTTAACTCTCTAGCCCATTGAGGCTGGATTAGGCTGGGTCATTTTTCTGGCTCTATCTTTAGACATTACATGCCCTAATGTTGACATACAAAATAGACAAAAATCACTATCACGATCCAATTTCTCAAGTCATGATGACACCTACTATAACCCACCAGTAGGTAAGCCGACCCACAGTATGGAACGACGAGTAACAGACTATCAAGAGAAAAGAAGAAAGCCACAGAAAGTGAATACAATAAAGAGACTAATATAGAGAAGTAACCCCAAAGCCTGATGAAGTTAGTAACAGAGCTTCTAACAAAGAAAGAGCACAAGGTAAGCATAATATATATATATATATATATATAGAACTATCTCTGAAATGCAAAATAAAGATCAGTCCAATAACTAAGGGATAGTAGGAATAACTATGGATGTCAGAAGCTCACTTGAAATCTCCGATCCATGACAGCTTCCCAAGATGGACACGTTAGCAGCGAGAACTCGTACTATGATCTGCAGGGTGCAGAAGTGTAGTATGAGTACCAATCACGAGGTTCTCAGTAGGCATCGACCGACTAAGCTCCAAAGATGATGCAAGTATAAATAGTATGCAAAGCAGAAATATATATAACAGTCAACTATCTAAGAAATGAAATATAATGACGCTAATGAAGCACTAAGGATAAACTATCCTATTCTTCCAGCAATCAGGACGAAAGCACAATACCATAAGCAACCAGTCTATATACAATAGTAGAATGAAGAAAAGGATATACAATATACAATAGTAGTAGGAAAGAAGTAAATGATATACAAACAGTAGTTAGAGAAGAGTGGGTACACAACCACGCTATACAGATAACCAAATACGAAGGTACTACCCTGAGGGAGCTAGTCGAACATCATAAGGATCATAAATAATAAGGGGACTAACGCATAATTAGGGTCTCTAACTGAAATGTGAATAATCAAAAGGTAATCTAGCAATGATAAATATTACCATAATAATGAGAAAAGGGATCAGAAATGTACTGACAACCTCGGGTACCGATCTATAACCAGGCTGCCACTATACAATAATAACCAAAAAGTAATATAACCAACTAGCCCGAACAACCACTAACCTAACTGGGACCCCCATAAGTCTGGAAGGCACAAGCAAATACTCAATAAACAATAACCATAACTTATACCTATACAGACCACTATAAGACTGATAGATACAAGAACCAGACAATTATACTTGTGATAGGCAATGCATATGAACAAACGGATGAAACGTAAACCAATAATACCATACCGACTGAGTACCAAACCATACCAAGTATATACACCTTCTTCGTCTCGCCGGCTCGTAAGGCAGGACCTATGAATATTACCCCTTCCGGCACGTGGTCCCCGGATAGAGAAATCCATAGGGGACTCAATATAACCGTATATACTGCTTGATCCCAAACTAGGACTTCCAATAAATATCATAACCACTCTACTCCATCCAGTATAGGAGAGAAATAGGAGTATAATAAGTACTCAAAATCAAACCGAGACTAAATAAGTATAAATTTTTAAACCCATTGCTCAAGATTAAATCCGGGACTAAAATGGTATAATCATGTAGAAAGGGTCGGAATCTCCCTCGACCGAAGTGAATAAGTAGTGGTAAAAAGAGTGGATCAATAATGGACCAGAATCAGCCTCAGTCTAATTTCCTAAGTAGTATGTTTAGCTTAAAATATCATAATCCAATAATAAGGGTGGTACGACTTTCACTTTAAAAGAATTAAATTTTAAAAGCAAAAAGTGAGAACAAATCCCTTTTTATAAAATAGTAGTAAAACCAAGGTTCTAATCGGAATTGTATCACTAAATAAGCGTAAATACGTCTAATTCCATGCATGCCATCACCAATATCCAAAGAATAAAAACGTAAGCATCCAAGCATTTATAACTGCAACCATATCCTTTCAAAGGATAGAATACTAACCTGAATTCTAACTGGTATCATAACCATGGCCTTGGGCCCAACGATATATATATTAACAGGATATTTGTACCATAACTTGGGAAACTAATGTAAACAAGGTCATAAAGCTACTAAAAGGATCTAATCGGGGAATATCATCCAATTCACTAAGTAATACGATAAGTCTTATACTAAAAGATTCTTCATGTCAATCTATAGTTAAACATGTTTATAGTCAAGTGAAATAGGATCCTACAACCATAACTGATATTCTAGGCTAAGGTTCGGGTCACACTTCTGTTCTAAATCCCCTAAATAGGTCAAGTCATGATATTTCTAGGTAAAAGCATATCCTACAACCCCTACCTAGCATGCAATCTATACATTACACCATCTCATAGAGAAAAGTAGATCGTAGCCTACCTTATAGCCGAACCACAACCTCGAACCATCCATGAACTGCTCATCCTTGCTCTATGATATCCAAATATTATCACGCTATCAAAATCATAATCTAAGTGTTAATACAAGTAAAACGATAGCCATATTACAATATAAAACTCTAGGCCAAAATTCAAATCTAAAATGGGCCCGTAGGACCCACGCACAAAATCCTAAAATTGGACCCGTCTTTAGCTTCTTCATGGCTCAAGGAACATGTTCCCATAATTTGGAAACAATCCAAGTTTAATAGCCCACTCAAATTAGCCCCAACTTCAAGGAAAATCAAGAGCTTTAGTGGAGGAATCAAGAGGAGAGAGGCTCAGAACATGCGAAGATTCGGACGAGATAAAGATCGAATACACATTCCCATAATAACCCCAACCATAAAATGATGTTCCCAAGATGTTTCTTGAGCTAAAAATTTGTCCCAAGAGGCTTGGAAATGGAGGAAAATAATTTGGGGTCGAGGAGGGAGAAAACCAAAAAAGGCATCAGATTGGTCGCCTAGGCGCCAATGGAGTCGCCCAGGCGCCCCACATGCTTGCCATCCATGAAATTTCCTAGTTGAAACTCTTGGTAGCTAAGGCGACCTCGCCTAGGCGCCAAGATGATTGCTTGGGCGACGACACTAGAAAACCAGCAATGCTCAAACTTTGTTTGGGTGCTCCGGGTCCATTCGAAACCCCGTGGACGCAAACGAACTATGCTACCCCATTAAAAATAGAATTTAAGACGCAACAGAATCGATGAAATTACCAACAGATGTTGTTTAAACAAAGTATGGCCCCCAAACCCCATGTGTCATTTTAACCAATTTCCAACCAATAGCCCAAAATGAGTCTGAAAGCCTCGGGACCTAAACAAAGGGTCCCCCAGCCTAAAATCCATGTTCCAAAGCTAATGGAGTTGTCAAAATTTTCATCCGAGGCCGTTTACTAGGATTTTTAGTTCCAGACCAATTTCTCAACTTCAAAAGCTCCAAAATAAGGAAATGGGCTTAAAACCCAAACGAACTGCCCAAAAACCAATCGACGATCCCGACAAGTCATAAAAAAACTGTAGCCGCTGTCAAAAACACACAAAAATTGAGAAAATGACCTAGAGGGTCATTACAATATCCAATACTAAAAGGAATTTCGTCCTCGAAAGTCAATGGATAGAAAGAGCCCATAAGCTCAAATGGATGAGGTACTGGGCCTGCATGACCCAAGAAAGACTCCCTAGATAACCTCTAAGGCAAAACAATGCTTTCAAGGGATTTAGCTAAATGCATCCCTTTTTTCCTTCACATCCCAACTTTACTTCCCAAAATAACCACAAACTCATCCTCAACAACCAACTAGCCTCTAACTGATCCGAGCACGATTAAAGAACATAAACCCAAACCACAATATGCTGACACACACTAAAACCAGCAAAACTAAGCGGACACTCAACCATGCTAAAGACAACCTAAGGCACGAACCATATAGCCAACTCCAAATTCCAAATCTGATATTCCCTTGTCTTAAAAAACCTACTGCCTACTCTGAGCTATACAGAATCTCTCCAATATTATCCGAGTCCTACCTGCATAATCACACAACACTAACCTTAAAAGAATGAATCTAAACCACCAAAAATCCACACGGATGAACATACGAACAAGGCCCCTTAAGGTCCTACCTGAATACTCAAATGATCGTGACCAAAGTCTGCTATCTCTATCAAAGCTACTAACTGGTCCAGATGGCCATCAAAACCAATAATCATGAGTCCAAAGTACAATCTCTCAAAACTGAATGATCTGCTCCAGAATGCCTCACCGACTGTGGGTGAAATCCTGCTAAGCCCACTATAATACACTCCTCCCACTGGGTAGACATATAACGTTTCTAACAAAGATTGAGAACCAAAGCTAAAAGTAGTAGAAACCAATACCATGTGCCAATGGACGATCCTCCGAGCATATATCTAACTCAATCTTTCTAAACTGGAAAAAGCTTAGCCGGTAGGTAAAAAGTAGGCCTAGTCAACCTATCAACGAAGGCTCAACTGAATCAAAACCTGGAAATAGGGTTGCAACCAAGTTCTGCAATCCACAGCTATAATCTTAACATCAAAGCTGAACTAATCGATCTCAACTATCCAAACTGATCTTGTTGATGAGTAAGCATCCACATACCAAAATCTATCACAACTGCCAAGTCGTCATTCAAAAGGGTCAAAACTCACAACTTGAGCCAACAAGTCTTTACTTAGATCAAATACCCAAATCAATCTCACCTTTATAAACCAGGCATATACCCAACAATCCCTACAATGGCTAAAATTTAAATATTGCCAAAGATCATAATCACAACTGAGGAAAACCGCAGGCTAAAGATACGAGCAATCAAATCCACATTTGCTGCGGGCATAACACATCAAGGCATAACCAAGAACTCACCAAGGTTGCAAAGAGTACTAATGGTAGCCAAAATCTCGAGCAACTCAGAAAAAAATACGATCTTAGCCTGAATCTGATCAAACCAATGCTCTACTCAATCTATTCAAACAAATACTCAATCTTAAAAAATATCCACTTTGGTTACCGACAACTGATACATAAGCATATATCACCAAGCAGAAGCATTCCACAAAGTCACATAAGGTTGAACAAATACCCAAATAAGCGATTTCTGAATTCACCAATTTAAAACAACCTCAACCCAACTGGACCATGAACCCACTACTGGAAAATGGGCCTACTACAATAGCAAGAATTTTGTTGTTGTAGGCCTTAAAACTGTTGCATCAACGCTATGTCAATGGGGATTATGCCCGCCACACCAGCTCGCGTGACCATAGCTCAATAGCAACGGTTCTTGTAACAGTCCACAAAACCATTGCTTAAGGTATACCTATTGCAATGATTATTCATCCCTCAAGAACGACTATTTTGTGTATCAATTAGAATGGTAAAACTGTTACAATTGATGATTTGCAACGGTTCTCTTATCTATGTTGCAACGAAACTATTAGCTCAATAGCAACTGTTATTATAGTTTTACAACAGTTATTTTGGCCATATTGCAGTGAATTTATAGTTCAATTGCAACAGTTATTATTGTTATTGCAACGGGTTTGCATAGTGATAAAAATGCTACAACAATAGTTATATTTTACCTATTATAATAGTTATCATATGTTCCAATTATAGGTACCCTATGCTTTAGAAATAGCTATTGCAATAGTTCTCTTTTAACTATTGGAATAGTTCATCTATGTTCCAATAGGCTGGGTTGTATATATATATAAAATATTTGAAATCACAAAATTGTATATAATGAAACTGAATGATCATAATTCAAAATATAGAATTCACATAATATCATCTGCCATAGTCTCAAGATACACAAAACAACCCAGTCATAATGTGTTATCCATCAAAGGCGCAAATTATACAAAATATCATTCTTAACTGATCCATATATAAGCAAAATATACACAGTTGACACATGAATGTTTCAAATGTACAGTGAACAAAAAGTGAAGATCCATAATGTCAATAAAAGATCAGAGTTGATCATACAAAGTTTTGACAACTTGCAACTAAATCTCAAATGTTGTCTTCATCAATGCTTTCATCATCTCCTTGATTATTATATCCACCTACAAAATTCGATAAATATAAGTTATGAACCAATTTTATTTGGGCATCTGCTGAAACTGCAATTTTAGTCAAAGATAGGCAGTGAGATGGAAAAGGTAATAAATGTTCCTTCCATATGCATCTGAGAGAATTTTACAATATGAAACCAAGTTCTAGGCTTTTGGAAACTTTGAGCTAATATATATGGGTTCTTAGTCAACTCCACAGTTTATTAGCATCTAGAAGTTATCCAAATAGTACCATCTCAATTCACAGGTTCAAAAGTTAAAAGTGGTGATTGGAGTTGCACTAGAATTGTCAATGCATGTTAAGTACTAGCAAAACACTACAATAGAGATGCAGTTTAACATACTATAAATTCCAAGATAAAGTGCACAATATACTTCAACTAAAAGCAATGGTCAAGCTTTTAATAGATGCAGTACCACAAACTCCTATCCTTCTACCCCACCCTATAGTTCTCCCAAAGTACAAATTTTGAACATAAATTTGTACATCAAAAAAACAAACTTTGAAGATCAGTTAATATAACTTCATAGCAGTTCAATAACTCAGTAAAACTCTGAAGGCCAATATTGACGAGGTCTCACATATTAACCTTCTACTCTCATTTTTAAGATAAGACATACACTTTAAGCAAAGTAACCTTAGAAACTATTCAACATACAGTGAAAACACTAACTACCTTGCAAACGGGTTAACTTATCCACTTTAGAAAGCATATATATTCAATTTTTTAAAAAAAACACAAAACATCACCCTTATAGTAGCATCAGACTGTTAAATCTCAATAGTCAATTAATTTTCAAGATTACACGTGACATGATATAAGTAATTTTTAAGTGCTCAGTAAGTTGCTAACAGTATTCATTACCAAATGTATGCATGCGAAAACACATACTAAACATACTTCAGTAAGGCAGACTTTGAAAATAAATAAAGAGATAGGACATCTTACATCACATTTACCCCATGACATGGTTTGGATTTTTAAGGGATTACACTATAGTGTTAATTTCTATAACATAACTATATAAATTTGACCTTGAATTTGATAACATAACCATATAACCACTGTCTAAACATTATCGTCTTAATTTCCAGAATATAACCATATAATTTGACCTTGAATTTGACAACATAACCATATAACCAATTGCCAGAATACTATCATCTTCATTTGCATAACATGACTATATAATTTGACAATATAACCATATAACCATTTCCCAAACACTATTATCTTAATTTGCATACCATAAACATATAATTTGACCTTATATTTGACAACATAACCATATAATCAATTGCCAGAACACTATCATCTTAATTTGCATAACATGACCATATAATTTGCCCTTGAATTTGACAACATAACCATATAACCATTTTTAGAACATAACCAAATAACCATTTCCAGAACATAATCATATAACCATTTCATTTAACAACAACTTTAGGACAATTGGCAGATGTATCAAAACCAAAAGAGAGCATTGAAAGAAAAATATTTACGAGCATTTTCCAAAATTACAGCTATGAATAATGCTAGTATCAATAAATATAATAAAAATAATAAGAAGAAAAAAATGAAGAAGTAGAAGATGGAGATTTAGAAGAAGAGAAAAACCATACCTTGATTGTTGCTACTGGCAGACGACTGATTAGTTGGTTGGATATCTTCTTGCTGTGGTTGATCACAAGTTGCTGCCAACATATCAGCATCCAATTGAAGACTAGGGTACATACGATTAAATCATTGAAGGATGTCAACCATAACTTCATGGCAGATGCTTCTTTTCTGTTGTTTTAATTTTTCCAGCATCTTATCTTTCAAGTCTTCCAATTTTTGTTGCATCTCACTGGTAGCACTTGCAGAGGGTTCAAGATGTCCCTGCACTTTCAAGGTAGTTTTAGTAACTCCTTTCCTATAAAACCTCACAAATCCTGGATGTTCAGGTCCCAGGACAGCTGCACAAGTATCAACAGATTGACTTCCATCTTCACTTTGTTCATGAGTTTGAACTTTCTCCATTTCAGCATACAAATCAAGTTTAAATGATGAGAATTCAAGATAATCAAACTAATTCTATATAAGAACAACTAAAAAATGCCAACAATAAAGATGATTAATATAATTTTATTGATTGTATCCTCATCAGTGTCCTTGTATGCTCGACTAGGTTTTCTTTTTCTTGTAGCCAAGAAGACTTCTTTAAGTGAAGTATGCTCGACTAGGTTTTCTTTTTCTTGTAGCCAAAAAGACTTCTTTAAGTGAAAATTCACCAGAGGTTTTCTTCTCTTTTTCCTAATTAAGTAAAAGTTAGTATCAAGAAACTTTTAATGACAATAAGCTTATATTTAATGAGAGATTAAGAAGAGAACAAATTAATTGAAGAGAACAAATTAATTGATCATGTATCACAACAAAACTTATTTTACCAGCAGTATGTGGATTCTTCATTTTTTGACGATTCTTGGTATCTGTTTCACTCATTTTCTGCAAATAAATGAGCCAACAAATCTACTTAAACAATAAATCAAGAATAGTTAATTGAGTAAATGTGAATATAAATAAACTAAGTGATCAAATTTTTGTTTTATTTTGTTCACAATGATCATATAAACTGTCTTATTATAGTTTTAGAATGGTGTGTTTCATTATATTATGATCTAACATATCAATTTACATGAAAAAGCACAATGTTAAAGTGTGCATGATCTCACCTTGAACTCATCAGAGTGACAATACTTAAGAAGATCTTTGAAATCATATTCTAAAACATAGTTGGACTTGTTCGCCATTTGAAGATCATCATTATCAAAGGGTTTAAAGTTCTTCCTATACAAATGTATTTTGCACTTCCTTTGGCAAATTGAATTCCATCCAAAATCCACTTCTGTCCAGCATCAGGAATATTATATTTATCCTACAATTTGTTCTTTGGGTTAGTAATATACAAAGTAAAAAATATTCTTAACCAAAATTAGAAAAGTAAGAGCTTAAACCAGGGTATATTCCCAAAAGTCCTTTTTTATATCCACATGATTCCTCTTGTGTATATGAAGGGGACAAAGCATTGCATTTCTTGCCAAAGCTCTAAGCAAGCTACCCAGCTCTACTATAATTGCTTTTGTAGGACCAATCAGTTTTTTGTAGCTATTCAGAAAAATGAGTTTAGTCTTTTCGTGCATGTACATGCTCCATTATTGTATTTCCTCTTCTTTTTTATTGACTCGAAGGGACTCTAATAATACGAAGAAGAATTAAACAACATATACTGTAATAATGTAAGATGATTTTATAATAAAATGTGTCTCAATTTTTAAAAGATGTGCTTTCCTTCTTCTCCACATGGTGCATTTTCTTCAGAATTCACTGGTTCTTGTTGCATTTGGTTCTGTGCATCTTCTTCTACAATAGTGGAAAAATCTCTTGGCACTTGTTGTAATTTTTTCTCTGCAACTTCTGTTACTATAGTGGAAGAATTAATAGGCACTTGTTGTAGTTGTTCCTAAATATCTTGTACTTTAAGAGTGGATAAATTTCGAGTTACCCATTGTAATGATTCCTGCACAGCTTGTAGTTCTACAGTGGAAGATTTTTGAGTCACGAGTTGAATTAGTTCCTGCACAACCTATGCTTTTGCATTGGTTGAATTTTTAGACAGTTGTTACACCTGCTTTTGTACAGGTTGTGCTTTCACAGTGGTGGACTTCCGAGGAGACTTTCGAGGCAGATGTTCCTATAAAGGTTGTGCTTTCAGGGACATAAACTTTCCAGGAGACTTTCGAGGCACTTGTTCCTACATAGCTTTGTGCATTTAGAAGGAAAGTCTTTCAAAGAGACCTTCAAGGCACTAGTTCCTGTATAGCTTGCGCTACTAGATCAACAAAAGAGTTTTTGCACAGAATCTATTCACCATTAGCTTTTGTTCTCAAAGATGACAACTGTTTGCAAGCCATGGATTTAAGACTTCCAGTCGCCATGTATTTCCTTCCTTTCATAGTACTATTTTTTCTTGGAGTCATGACTACTAAATCTAGCAAAATAATACTACATGTAAGCATCATACTTATAAACTGATAATTATATACCAAGTTGTGAAAAGTAAAAAACAACAGTGCAAGAGACTTAAATTTGAATTAATAGGTACAATTTTTTTGAGCAATCAATATGCAGAAATTTAAATACAGTGAAAGTGTTAGCATGTCATCATTTTTCAAATTAAGCTTAAACCTTTGACTCAAAAGGAACACCTTACAAATGGCTCAAATAACAGCCAGGACAGTAGTAGTAATAGAGTATATCATTGTTCATACAAAGGAAATAACCAAGTAGTACTGTCAAATTTTTACATTTCAGTCAATGACAAACTTGAAACAGATGCAGCAAGAACACGACCACTCTAGTGCCATAGTTTTAAATTTCCACAACCAAAAATAAAAATAACTCTGCATATAGGTAATTAGATAGCAACACAAACCTTACAGTAAATATAATCAGTCAGTACTGAAGTCGAGACACCCTTCAATGATTCACCAGTTGGCTCACACACCAGATATTGAATGTCCTATAAATATTAAGCAACTTATAACAAAATTCTAATGAAAAAAGAACTAATAAAAATTGAATAGTGAGATATAGGTAAGAAATATAACCAAAGTATTTCTTCCAAAACACCTTTATCAATTACTCAAAACAAACTAAATATATATGAACAATACATATTTACATTAAGTTCAAAAGTTTTTTTTTTGAAGTAAATAGATATTATTAATAAGGACCATCAGGTAGCACCAGTACAAGATCCCAATCTAGAGTTAAAGAGGTAACCAAATCAATAGAAGTGTCAATTACAGGAGACAAAATATTCCAGGAAAACAAGTTTACTAGGTAACTAGCTTTTACACAAATATTTGAGCTACAAAAGTTCTGAATTTTATTATCTAATCATCCGCCTCCATTCAATCTCAATCAATATCATCATAATCATCCTCCTCTTCCAATGTTTCCATAGTTGCATCTTCTAAATATTATGCATCAAGTGGTATATCAACACCTACAGGGAGATCTTCTCTTGACCATCTAATGTCATCATCGGATAATCTGTTCGAGGGACCAATGTCTTTAGTAGGCTCCCTCCAAAATGTGTCTCCTATATTAGGACAATTTTCTTCCTCCAAGTCAGGCAAATTAAAAGGGACTTTATTCCTTGCATAGTAAACATCCATATCAGTTGGATCCTCCACATAGAAAACTTGATGCACTTGAGACGTTAACACAAAAAGGTCATCCATACTACATAATCTGTTGAAGTACACACGGGTCAACCCATACTTATCTTTATCATTATGAAACCAAGCACATCTAAATAGTACAACACCAAAAACAACCATAATAATCAATTTCAATAATATCTTCAATAGCACAATAATAGATAATTTCTCCATCAATGGGATTCTGATCCCACGCACTAGCAAAACTATCAGTTGTCACAGCCAAAAACACTCCACTATTTTGATACTTTAGTGTGGAATCTCAATTTAACGTATGAAATCAATATCCATTAATGAAGTATGCCGTATAGCTTCTGTTTTCCACCCTATTAGGTCCTTTCTCTAGCCATCTTAACTGATTAGGAACTTCAACAGTTTTCACTTTCTCTTTCAACTAGCTGCCGAATTCTTGACTATGAATTCTTGATCTTGTCTATGCATTTGATCTAACAGTACCCTTAATTAAAGATTTATGTTCCCTTCAAGTATGAATAATTCAAATTCAACCATTAAACATTTATAATTAAAATTTATAGTACAATAACAAAATATATAAAGTTCAAAATATAAGGACTTACTTGATAAAATCCTCTACTTGTTCATCTCCAGTATTGAACATAACATATCGATGTGCTTTACATGATAATTGTTGATTAATCTTTAAAGCCTTCCCTTTTGTTTTCTTCTCTCTTCCAATTGGATGACCTATCTTAGGGAATATAGTTGGTACATTATCTTGCTCTTGTTCAGTATTCTCATCGTCCTTGGTTTGGTACTTACTAAATCTTGTCTTCACTCCATTATATAGGTATCTTGAACAAAAGTTCAAGCACTCTTGTACAACAAACCCCTTTATAATTTAAGCTTCCAGATTAAATTGATTACAAACAAAGTCGTTCAACTCACACAATTCTCTCTCCATTGGATACATATATCAAAGATGATTTGGACCGCCCCCCCCCCCCCCCCAAACTTAATTTCATCTACCAAATGGATAGGCAAATGCTCCATTATATCAAAACAAGTTGGAGGAAAATTCTTTTTAAGCTCACATTCAACTTCTTTAATATCAGCCTACAATCCCTCTAGATCTGCCCGCTTTATAACCTTACTACAAATAGATTTTAAAAAGTTCCCCAACCTAATCAAGACTAGTGCAACATTCTTGGACAGTGTTTTTCAAACTGCAATTTAGAGCAAGTAATGCATCATAATATGAGCAACATGGCTCTTATAGCCTGATATTTTTATCTGTTCCATGTCTACACGCTTTGATATGTTTGAGGCAAACCTTTTTGGTAATTTGGCTTTCTTAAACACACATCAGAATAATATTTTTTCTTTTGGTTTCATGAAAAAATAGGATTTAGCTAAATAAACTTTTCCCCTTCTATTATCTTTTACTGAATGAAGCTCCTTCCTTATTCCCATTTCTTGCAAGTCACAACGAGAATTAATGTGATCCTTTGAATTTCCTATAATATCCAGTAAAGTAGCAAGCAAACTGTCAAACAAGTTCTTCTCAATGTGCATCACATCTAGATTGTGCCTCAACAAATTTGTAGGCCAATATGGTAATTAAAAGAAGATGGATTTTTTCTTCCATGGACCCTTAGTAGTCCAACGCTTTTTCTTTGGGCCCTTTCCAAAAATATTGTTGAAATCTCATAACTTTTCAAGTACCTCTGTGCCCGACAGGGGTGTAGGTGCAGGTCTATGATCTTTTCACAATATTAAATGATTTCTTGTCTCTTCTAAATGGATGATTAGGAGTCAAAAATACCCGATGACCTAAGTAAAACATCTTACGACTATGTTTGAGGTACTGAGAGCATGTGTTATAGTTACAAGTTGGGCATGCAATTCTCCCCTTCGTGCTCCATCTGGATAGCATTCCTAGCACTAGAAAATTACTAATTGTCCATAATAAGGCTGTACATATTTGAAATGTTTGCTTTGAATGAGCATCATATATTTCTATCCCAAATTCCCATAGCTCATTCAATTCATCAATTAATGGTTGTAGGTACACATCAAAATCATTTCCTGGAGAGTATGGACCTGGAATGATCATTGACAACATTATGTACTCTGTCTTCATGCAAATCTACAATGATAGATTATAATTCATCAACATAACTGGCCATGTGCTATGGGAAATGCTCATGGTTCAAAATAGATTGAACCCATCAGTTGAAAGACCCAATCTTACATTTCGAGGATCATTCGAGAAGATTGGATGCAAAAAATCAAAATACTTCCAAGCTTCTCCATCAGCATGGTGTCATTAATTCCCATCATTAGGTCATTCAGTATCCTGCCATCTCATTGCAACTGCAATTTCAGCACACATAAACATTCTCTGAAGCCTAGGCTTTAAAGGACAATATCTCAAAACCTTTGCTGGTATTTTAGAGGTTGCACTAGTCAAAGTGTCGCCAACATTCATCCATCTAGAAGACCCACACACAATGAAATTATCTGCCTTTACCTTGTAATTTCAAAATAGCATGCAATCATTAGGACATGCATGTATTTTATCATAATCGAGAACCAGATCTTTAATCATCTTTTTGGCCTTATTGAATGACTCAGGCAGTTGAGTAAAGGGAAAAACTTCTATTAACAAGTCTAACAGATCTGAAAATTCCATATTACTCAACCCATGCAGGCTTTTAAGCAAGTATAATCGAATGATGAAGCTCAACTTGCTGAACTTCTCATACCCTGGATATTACTCTTTTTTCCCTTCTTCGACTAATCTAAACTTCTTTGCATCTTCAGATAGTCCTTCTCTCGCTCCTTCTTCATGCTCTACATTATCCTCTATATTTCTAAATGTATCATGAATTATTCCATTAATATCATCATGATTGTTACAATCTTCATCATTACTGCTTGGGTGTAGTGTACTGAAGGATACTCTTTCCCTGTGAGAAATCCACCTATTGTATCCTTCAACAAATCCTTTTGCAAACAAGTGATCCTCCATCATATTTCTGTAATGTCAATAACGGTTCTTGCAATCATCACAAGGGCACAATATTTCATTTTCTTTAGAAACTCGTTCAAACGCCTTATCAAGGAAATCCTTCACTCCATTTATGAACTCATCAGAGCTTCTTCTTAGACTCATCCAACTTCTATCTAAATTATTCATCATAATCTATGTGACACAAGAAATAAAAATATTTAAGATTTATGATAAACTATGACACATAAAAGGCAACAATGTTCAGCAAGCACAATATCATTTTCAGCAAACACTTCATAGTATTACACATTGTTAACCCAAAGACAAGACAGATTAACAACTAGGAAATCTGTAACTTAAATTTTTAGAGATGACACACTAGCAAACCAACAGTTCAGCAAATGTTTGGCACTTTAAGAAAAGACATTTTCAGACTTAAGTTTTTGAGCAAACAATAGAAGTCATTTTCTTATTATGAAACTGATACATATTGATCTAATTTTACTATCAAGACATGAATAGATGCTACACTTTCTTATAATAGAAATGTACATTTTTAAAGGGGTGGCCAGCATTCCAATAGCCACAACTACAAACTCGTAGTCATAATAACTTCAAAGTGGCTTAATCAAAACAATTTAAAGAAAAACTCTCAAGTTAATAACTAATTATATTAAAATAGCCATATATTTCTTATAATAACTTCAAAATGTTTATCATGCTTCAAAAATTTATGTTGTCAATGACTTATGGACATTCGAGAAAGGCTAGATAGTCAGACAAACTATTATCAGAAAATAAAAAAGATCCAGGTTTAACCCACACTACCTAACTTAGTAGCTCAAGCATCAGAAAAGCCAACATCAATGGCATGAGAGATATGGTCTATAGTAAACAATTCCACCATAGCTACCATCAAAATTTAGTCACACAAATCAATTATCACAAAGCAAAAAAAAAACGAGATAAGCCACACTACCAAATTTATTAATAGCTCATGCAATAGGAAATCCAACATCAATGACAAGAGAAATATGGTGTAGAGCAAATAATTTCACCATAGCTACCAACAAAATTATTTTACCACAGCTACCAACAAAATTAAGACCCACAATAGCAACACTCTAAACAAACTTAAATTAATATACATTGAGAATGCACATATTTCAAGAGGGTTCAACTAACCAGATCACGAATTTGTTGGATCAATGAACAAAAGTTACTTGTAAGTCTGTGGCAGATGAAAGTTTTTCAACAGTCAATCAAAAAATGATGAAACTATAGGAAATGTGAGTTGTTTGACTGCGAACATGAAATAGCCAAGCGAAGTGAGTAAAATTACCATGTCCACGTACTAATTAAAATAGTTGTGGCATGCAAATAGTAAGCAGAAGCTTTATACAATTCAAATAAGAATAAAGTCTATCTTTCTCGGACTCTTCTAAAATTTTACTGTGTGTAAGTGTAAGATCCTCCACAAGTAGTATATTTTTGAAGGATCAGACACAAGTACAGTAATATTTTTGAATAGTTTGAGCAACAGAGAACACAATACTTGCCATATGTAGCTTTCCATAATAAGAAGAGGCCAAATTACATTCAACTAACAATAAGAAGCTTTACATCCATGCCAAGCCACAAATATATTACATATAAACTTTGGCAAAAGGACAAACAAGTTCGACATTTTCTTTTGAATATCATCTTTATCACACCCCAAAAATCTGAGTGAGTCATGACGTGAAAACTAATGTCTTTTAACTTTGACTGAGCAACCAATTAAATATGGCTAACCATTCCCACAAAAATATATGATACAATTTAAGATATTACATCGTCTCAATGAAGAAATTATCAGTGAAGGGAATAATCCTGAAAAAAAATTGATGCCTTTTAAAATTTCATTAAAAAACTTAAACATGAGAATAATGGACCAAACAGTCCCCTTTTAATAAAAGACCATCTTTCAGTTAAGTCTGAAGCAAAGCATAGCCAAAACCAATAGATGATACTTTAATAAAATACATTCCACACTTCAGCAGACACATTAAGTAGATGAAAGAGATGACACACTAAGTAAATCAACAACTTAGCCAAAATCAATAAATTAAATGAAAGAAATGACACACTAAATAAACTGACAGCCTAGCCAAAACAAGTAACATGAATAAAAGAGATGTCACTCTAGTAAACCAACAACTTAGCTAATGTTTGGACACTAAAATATGTCACACTAAGAAAACAGATTCCACAATTAACTATTTTGAACAAATAATGGTCATTTCTTATAAAGAAGCCGATACATTTTAATCTAATTTGATGAATATTCGAGAAAGGCAACACACAAACTATTATCGACAAACAAAAAGATACAATTTTAACCCACACTACACTAACTTAGTAAATCATGCACAAGAAATTCAAGATCAACGGCAAGAGAGATTTGCTTTACAATAACCACACTACAATATTTTAGGCTTTTGGCCACACTAATTCTGGACAACGCTTGTAAAGTGTTGCCTAAAATATTTTTTATTACGCTTTTAAAGCATAGCCTTAGTTTTTAGATTTTGGTCATGTTAATATTGGCAACACTTTTAAAGCATGGTCTTTAATGGTATAGGCCACACTTTATAAGCGTTGCCATATCATGATATTATTAGCAATGCTTAGTTACACATACGACTACACTTTTAAAGTATGTTATTTTTTATAATTCTAAAAAGGGAAAACAATATTTTCAGTCCTTGTGTTATTACATTAGTCCTATTTTAGTCCTCGTAATATTTAGATAAGCGCATTTGACCTTTAATTAAGCAATTCGTGTGATTTTAGTCCTTCAACTAACGGATATCAAATAAAACAACAATCTGTTAAATTGTATATGGGTAAAACATGTATTTTATATTTCTAGTGTGGTTATACTCCATGAATTATTTCTCATAAAATATATTCTAGTGGGTTATCTTCTGGGTAAAAAGAAGAAGAAAAGCTTGTTGTCAGTTAAAATGGAAGGGAAAGAAATTGGGGAGAATTAAGTCTATTTCTTTCTTTCTTTCTTTTAGTAAAAAAAAAATAGTTATCTTCAAGACCCATCTCTGAATCATGTACAAGTACAACCATTTTTCTTTACTGGTTGGATTGTTCTTTGTTGTGTAAATAACGTGTTTCTTATTAATCTCAACTTTCTCTATATGAGTGTCTTTCAAATTTTTTTAAAATGGAACAAGAAAAAGGATTTGAGAAATAAAATACTTCATTTTCTTGTTCTATTTTAAGTTTATGCAATAAAAGTAATATGAAATATCTGATTTGCCCCTTTGCAATTCAATAAATTGTTATTTTGTTTGTTGTCAGTTAGTTGAAGGACTAAAATCACACATATTGCTTAATTGAAGGTCAAATATTCTTAATTGAATATCACAAGGACTAAAAATATCATTTTCCCTTCTAAAAACAGCACTTTACAAGTGTGACCTTATAATCTACCTAAAATTTTCACCAAAATATTGTATTCCCTCCAAGATATTTTAACTTTTCCTTCAATTATTTCTAATTGGCCAAAAAAATAATTAGAAAATGAATGTACAAAGCCTCAACTCTTTGCCCAAATCCCAAAACTTCTAATATCTGTTTGCTCAAATCCCTCGTAAGCTCTCCGCATAAATCACAATAAGCTCATCTCTAATTTCACAAAGATTTCTTCTAATATCACCAGATACCCATGTCTTCTTCCAACATAGCTCGTGATATTACCCCAATTTATTCTTTGTATGAACAATCTATGATGTTTTAGTGATGCCCTAATTTGAGTAATATTTTGTTGGAAATTTCTACACTAATTTCAGTTCTCGTTGGTTTCAGTTATTGAAATTTCTTTATTTTCACTTCAGTGAAGCAGATGATGCCCTAAAGCTTCATCACATCGGAAGGGTTTTGCTGGAATATAGTTTATCAGGTAGAAATTTTAATCTTTTAAGATCTTAGTTTGTTGCATGTCTATTTTTATTGAGAATGATAAACATTTTGGGTTTATTGCATCTGGAGAAGTACATTGTTTATCGAAAAGGGTTGTGCTATTTTTCCCTCTACGCCAGCTATAAAATGCTTTGGTAAAGAGATATTAGAAGTTTTGAAATTTGGGCATTTTGTTGGAAACTTCTAATATTGAGTTGGTTGAAACCATTTTTGAAGTGAATTTTGATGACACAACTTGTTTGGAATTGAGTCGTAGTTTGTCGTTGGAATTCAAAAGGGCTTATTAGTTTCGAGATCAATCGAATGTATTTTGATCCTTAGTTGTTGTTGTCATCCTCTAATTTTTCATGACTGACTATGCTCCAATTTCTTACAAGTTTAATTTTTGGTTGGATTTTTTAGCTACTATATTCTTGCTCCTGTGATAAAGCATTTTATAGCTGGCATAGAAGAATGTGGTGAATACATTAAGGTTTACTCTTTGGGCTTGTCGTTCCAACCTACTAAAAATGCACAAATTTTAGAATACTTCCAAATGCAGTCCAAATTGACAGGTGTACTAGTTAGCCGAATCAACCCACTTTCTGATGCTTCTAGAGTATTAAAGAAAGATGATACAGTCCTCTTATTTGATGGGGTGTACCCATAGAAAATGATGGAACAGGTAGGATTCTTTGATTGCTTTTGCTTCTCTCTTTGTTGTGATTCTTATGTGCAATAGTTAAACTAGTATTAGTCTCCAGACTAAGGTATCTTCTTCTTCATTGTTACTGTAAAGTTACTAGACTGGAAAGTTCTTTCTTTTTTTGACAATTTGATATCACATGCTTTTTTTCTTGCTTTTAATGTTTTTGAAGTAAAATAATGGATTTGGATGAAACATAGATGTGCTTCTCACCAATGGCTCTTTTAACCAGGGTAGCATCAACTTAAAAACATTCACCTTCTCTTAGGAAAACTATGAGCAACTTTAGTGACCTCCCTTTGGAAGATGGAAAGCCTAGAGTCTAGGCTCTTCCATTTTGAGTTTTCTCTTGCATGCGAATAGCTCATATTTTTACCATAACTGCAGAAGTGGTGTGCAAGATATAAGAATTATTAAGGTGGGCAGAACTTATTTTGTGCTAGAAAAGTTTACCCTTCTGCATTTGACTTCCATAGTTCCATGTATGTCTAAGTTAGCAACCTTATTTTCCATTGACTGACTGTGCTCTAATTCTTGTTCACAATGATTGATAGGATGTCTTTCAAATCCCTTTAATAGGAGTGTATTTTTATTTACAATTGTTATCTTTTAGAATTTTGAGTATGCAAATGATATGCTCCAAACTTGTTATTGGGCAGATTGTTACATATCTCTAGACGCTAGTTGTTTTGATACACAAGTAGCAATCAATTCCATTATGTACAGTTTTCTTATGAGCAAACATATTAGACGCAGTATGCAAGTAAACTTGACTGTTACAAATCAATTGCATAGGGGATAGTTTTCAGGACTATAACTCAATAATAACTGGTGAGTTCTCGTGTATGTCCCTTGTCTGATGCCAAGGGAATAAGTGGGGTGGCTTTTTTATTGTAACTCTAGCCTTTTATGGTATAAAGATTTTAACTTTGGGATTTGCGTCATGTCTAAAGGTTTTTGTTGTATGAACTTTGTTGGGAGTTTAGTGATAACCTTAAAGTAAGGGAAGAAAAAAAATTATTTAGGAGATGAGTTGGGAAATATTTGAAAGTTTTACTTTTTTAGCACTTTTGTTTTTCTTTTAGTTTCTGAATAGCACAAAGGCAGGACGGTGCACAAAGCAACCTGCATTAGTATGGTCTGGGGAAGGGTCGTGTGATGTATTAGTGATTGCTTTCACTGCTTGAACCCGTGACCTATAGGTCACATAATTTTTTTTTTACTATAACCTATAGTTTTTGAATAGCACTTCTTAGAAACTTTTACTAACAGGTGAAAGATATTGGTCGTCAAAATGGATATATCGATTTTTTCTAGCGAAGCTTGCTTAGAAATTGAGAGATGCAGATGATCTTTTTTTTTTGCGATCAACTAATCTGTGGCTAAAGGTATTTGTCTGTTGTTTGTGTATTTGATGAACATTTTTATATTTTCCATTTTTTTTTTAACGATTATCTCATTATGCATTCGTAACACCATGAGAAATTATGATTCTGTTTTGTTTTAGTTTACTCTTTTTTACTAAAGAACTGGAATCATATTGTTCAACTAAAGATTGGTAAACATGTCTTTTGAGTTGTGGTAAGTGTTGTATACATCCTACCCTCCCCAGATTTCACTTGATTCTCCTGTGTTGTCTACTTTCTGAGAGGACATAGCTTCTCTTTCTGCAGATACATAATGTACCTCTCCATCAGTGTGTTGTGTCTTATTTTTGCACCTTATTTTTCACTCCCTATTGAGAAAATCCACCCAACTAACAAGAAAAAATAAATGTGGATACATGATTTCGGGTGTGAAAGGGTGCTTTCTTCTAGATGTACATCTCTAAGTTATTGCTCTCTTTTAGCAGAGAACTTAGACCAGTTTCAGTGAGACTGAGAGAGCCCACTGATACTTTTTTCTTATAAGGAAATGAAAATATCTTTAAACCTTTGTATCTACGGGATTGATACACTGCTATATAACTTGATTGAGGCTTATAGGCTTGTCACTATTCTTAGGGTGCCACCATTGCATATATAAATTTGTGTAGCCCGTCCAACCTTTCAAACTTGGGCAGGTTGAGTAGGAAATAATTCATTGGGTCAATTTAGAGTCAACAGATGAACTTATTTAAAAAATTGGTAGCCCAAAATGATCCTTAGAAGACTTCGACAAATAATAAAAAAGCTTTCTCTCTGTTCAATTTATCCACTTTCTCTCTATATAAATAACAGAAAAGTTATTCCTTAAAAAAGTTGTTTTAGTTTTTGGTAATTCAACTAGTTATTACAAAGAAAAAAATGAGACAAACAAATGACAAATGGTTTATGTTGGGTGCATTGGGTCATGAGCCCTTATTACTCATGATTGGTGTTCCGTTACTATTACTCGTGATAAGAATAAGATAATTGTTACTTGTAATTCAACGTTTTCTAAGAGGCATTACATTATTACTTACAGGGACTATTTTTTCAAGCTTTTGCTTATTGGAGATTCTGGTGTCGGAAAATCTTGTCTCCTCTTGAGATATGTTGTAAGTTATTATTGAATTATCCGACCATTCTGCTTTTCATACATGTGAAGATTGTTTTCTTTTTAGGCTGTCTGTATTAGTTTCTTGCTTGTGGAACTTATTTTTCTAGATGTGCATAGTATTTCTCCTTTGTGTTATTGTTGGTTATCTCCTCTTGTGCTTGAATCCCTAATATTAAAAAAGACATATGCAGGCAGATTCCCTTGTCTATGTATATTATGAGATTTGTTCCAATGATAAATTATGAAGTTGTTAAACTGTTTAAACTTAGTAATTTTCTTGGATATGTTTTGTGTAAATTTAAATTACTAAGTAGCATGAACTGGAAAACGAAAGAGATATGCACAAGTTTTGAGCATTCATTTAACCTAAACTATGTAATTCAATAAACTGATTTCATTTAGTATACTGTTAGTAAGCCTATATAGTTAGTTTATTGTATGGAAGACTAGCCAAAATATGTGTCTTCCGAGACAAAAGTTTTGGCTTTAAGAACTTTTAGAGCAACTTGATTTCATTCTTATGTGTACTTTAGGTGTAGGAAAATATATAGAATACATACTTTAATTTTTAGATTTGACATGAGTGATTCTACTGTCTCTTAACCACCTTAAGGAGTTTTTCCCATTACCAACTTAGTTATATTCCTCAGTTTGCTAAATACTTAAACAGTTTTCTAACTCCCCGGGAGGGTTACAGATCTGACATGAGCAGTTGTTGCTTACTTACTTCTGATTTCTGCTACTTATTTACTGTCCCAGGATAGTAATATTGCCAGGGTGTGCCACATCTAACCTTCCTTCACTTGTTGATGCAAGCAGTGCATGAGCTGTAAAAGGGAAAAATCTACCAAATTCTTCTGGCTCAACTCATGCTTCATTTGGAAAGGTATTTTATATTTCACATTCACAAGAAACTTAAATCTTTACTTTTAAATGTAAAAAAAGGTGCAAGAATATTGTTGACACCTATTTAAAAAATGTCTTATTGTTGCCTCAACTAATTAACAAACCAATATAGCGTATGGCCAACAATACTTGTGATTTCTTAGTTTGTTGCACTGTTGGTGGTTAACTGGGAACTGTTGACATACATATATGTCATTTCCTTGATTACTTGTATCACTCAGTAACTAACTTGGGAGAGGTTTGAGGTATGGAATTCTTATCATTCTTTTGTTGTTGTTACTGTTGCTATTGGACTGCATTTATTGGTGCCTATTGACTATAGAGACGTAGGTCTGTATACTATTTGTTGATTGATTTGTGGCACTATGAAACTATTGTTGGTGGTGGTGTTGCTAGTTAATTTTATGTTTTACAATTCTATAGTTTTCGAATCAGTTCTTATATTTTGTTTTCGACAACAAGTAATGTCTATAAAGTTTTTCCTCGACTCTCGTTAAATTTAATTTTTTTGTTTTTGTTTTTTTTTGTTTTGTTAAAGTTGGACAGAGTAAGTTGTCATCCTACTTGATTAAGACCTAGCATGTGTTACTTATTCGTATCAATTTCTAGACCTATGCAATTTAGCAACCTCCCTAATGCAACAACTCTTTTAAGCACATATTATCAGCTGAATTAATACATGTAATCAAAAGTTTGGTTGGATGTTCTTGAGCGAATAAACATGGAGAAACCTTATTTTACCTCACAGAACTGATGCAAGTTGTGTGTGGCTTTTTCTATTTCTGTTTCACAAATTAGAGGAGCCAAATTTTACACTTTTGGGTCCGACGGTTTTTGGGATGTAAAGAAGCGACTTGTGTTAGTTGTGTGGCACAAGGTATGTAATATCCTCAAATGATTAGGAAAGTTAATCTTCCTGCCTCTTGTTCTTTGAGTATGCCATTGCGCCTATTCTTGAACATTGGAAGCCTCCTTGATATGATTATTACTTGTTGCACTGTATGACTCTGATGTTCTTGACCCTGCTTATCTTTGGTATTGTCATTGTTGGCATGCACTTGACTGTTTTTGAACATGATTTTTTTCTTGATTGTTTCGAACACTGTTATCATTGTTGGCTTGCACATGGTTGTTTTTGAACATGGTATTGTTAGTGTTGTCCAAAGTATTGAAGATGATTTTTTTCTAACTTTTAATTTTATTTTGAATGTGTAGAGAAACGCGGGTGATCAAATTTGAATGGTGGCCACAAGTCAACTTGATCTATTGAAGTGAAGGATAAAGAATTTTTGAATTATTCATGTGATATATATGTTTGAATACATTTTGTTTTGTGGAGTTTATTTCTAGTACAATCTTTAAAATATTACTTTTTAAGTATGTGTAGTACAAGACATGTTATTTTTGAAGTTCATTGCAAATCTATACATTATTATTTATTGGCTAATTTGGTGCTTGAGATCATTTATATATATATATATATATATATATATATATATATATAATAATGTTATTAGTGAATATATGCAAACCAAAATTATTATTTTTTAATTACAAATTATGGCTATAAAATTCTAGACAATGTTTCCACACTTCAAAAGTGTGGGTATAGGAACGTCAATTGTGTTATGTATATAAGAAAAGGTTACACTTACAGGTGTTGTTGTAGAAGAGGTATAAAAGGCTACGCTTTCAAAGCGTGAACAATAACAAAGCAAAAGGCCACGATTTCCAAGTGTGTGTATACGTATATATATGTGTGTGTGTGTGTATATAATAATAATAATGTTATTGGTGAATATATGCAAACCAAAATTATTATTTTTTAATTAGAAATTATGGCTATAAAATTCTAGACAATGTTGCCACACTTTTGGGAACGTCAATTGTGTCATGTACATAAGAAAAGGTTACACATATAAGTTTTGTTGTAGAAAAGGTATAAAAGGCTACGCTTTTATAGCGTGACCATAACAAAGTAAAAGGCCACGCTTTGCAAGTGTAGTTTTATCAAATACAGGTGTTGCTAACGAGATGCAACAAAACGCTCATCTGCCACGCTTTTTAAGCGTAGCTACTATGGCAACACTTGAAAAGCGTGGCCTAAAGTCAAAGGTTACATCTCTTTAGCCCACCCCCGAAAAAGCATTGCATAAAGGCAAAAAGCATAGCCCTGGATCAAAGGCCACACTTTTTGCTAGTTTAGGCCACACTTTACAAGCGTGGCTAAACTCCAAAAATATTGTAGTGCCAATTTCACCAAAGCTGCCAACAAAAATTTAGTCACACAAATCTATGATCAAATAATAAAGAGAAACAGGATAAAAAAACACTACCAGATTTATTAATAGATACTACAATAGGAAATCCAATATCTATTTTCACATTGAACAATCTACCAAAAAGATTCTATCAACAACAAATTAAGACCAACACAATAGCTATTGAATAACACATACAACAACAAAATCCCACAATTATACCATACCTAACAACAACAAATTAAGACCACAAACAATAGTTAATTTAATAGCACATGCAACAGCAAAATTTCACATTTATACCATACCTAACAACAACAAATTAACACCAATACACAACACCAACTAAATCGTACATGCAAGAGAAAAATCCAACAATTTTACCACACCTAAATACAACAAATTAACACCAACACATAGCAGCAACTAAATTCCAGTAGCAAAGTTCAACAATTTCACTAACCCCAAAATAAAAAAAGTAAGATCCACTCATAGGGACAACCTAACAACATATCCAACAATAAAATCTGACAATTTTACTAACCCCGTAGATCAAAACTTAAAGAGAAAACAAGAGATTAAAGAAAATTATCTTAAAAGATAGAACTTGTTGAAGAAATCTAAGATTTATCAGGTCCAGCTCTAGTCACAAACATATTTTGCTAAAATCTAAGAGATTTAGCTAAAATCAGCTCTAGCTCCAACTATAATAGCCAAAACACCAACTAAAATTACACAAACCCTCAAAGATATGAGAGGGGTTTGCAGATTTTAGCTCCTAATAGTCAAATACGAGTAGAGATTAGCACAAATCTAAGAATATTGGCTCAGATTTGCAGCGAAGCTAGGGTTAGAGAAGAGAGAAGTTTGATTTGACCTAGAGAGAGGTTAGAGAGATGAAAGAGTGAGCTTTTGTATGATGAGTACAGTTGCCAAAATGAGATTTGTTTCTATATACCTTGTTTTTAAAATGTGTCTTGAGAAATAAAGAAAAATAAAAGAAAAATATTATAACTGGCGGGTGATGAAAATTATTGAGAGAAAATGTGAAGGGAAATGTGGTGGATTAATGAACCATTCCATCAAATAAAAATTTTCAAACAACCATTATAATAGATGGATTTACCACAACGATTCACCAAACTGTTGCTATAGATAGGCCTATTTTAATGGTTATATTCTGATGGCAATGGTCATATGATTATGCCATCTCAATAGCGAACAAAACCTTTGGCAACGGTCATAACCATTTTAATATACTATTTTTAGCAACGTTTTGAAAATGGTTACTACCATACCTATTTCCATAGGCCCATTTTCTAGTAATGACCACATCATAAAAACGACGGAGTACCCAACTCAACACCGACACCAAGATCAAGACTAAGACTAGGAAACGAACTAAACAAATCAAAATAATAAATTTTAGACTTGTCAACACTGGAAACGGCCATACCTACCTTCATTTTCATATCTCACTCAACAACCTACTTTACCTCACTAACAGGAAGGAAAACCAACCAACCAAGTGTCGTCTAAGCCAAAGGAATTAGAATCACAATAAAGGGATACTAACTAGATAACGCTAGTCTACCCATCTATTAAGTAAGAATCAATAACAACCAAAGTAATAATAATAACAATAGTAACACCAGTAAAATGTACAGGTGGTACAAAATGAAAAACAACCAATACTACTCTAGATCACATCAAGGCCAATATGCCAAAGGAAATGGGATTTACCCAAGTGCTACACCCTAAGAAAATCATGATACCGACCCACTCAATCCATTACTAAAAGAAAATATCTATGGGGGTGGTCACATAAGCATAAATCTACATAAAGGACAATATAGTAATATCAAGGCGTAGGAACATCGATGGGTATGAAAACCCCAACTCAATTTATATAGAACTAAAAGGTAGTAAACCAAGAGTGCACCTATAATAATGGAATCCGAAGTCATAGTACCTGACCTACTTGAAGAAGTGTCAATCCAAATGAGTCCAAGCCTGGACTGAGTGTTTGAACGACCAACTGAAATACCAAGTGCACTACCTCTGCCCGAAGGTGCCATGTAACACCCCGTACGTCTCTGAGGCTAGCTGACTACCGTAACATTTATGAAAAAATGGAAACATGAGAGATTTGGTGAATTATGTATTAAATTGTGGGCATTAATAAATCTTGTACAATTGGTCCCTAAATGAAGCCCAAAATTATAAGGAAGACATGGCCCAACATGGGAATTTGACCCATTCTTACCCACCTCTTCCATTGACCAAGTAAACACACCAAGTGTGTGGATGAGTATCATTATAAAGGGACTATATAAGCCCAAAAATCAGATTTTATTTCATAAAAACACACATGCCCTTTTCTAAATGTTTTTTCCACATTTTTCTCTCAATAGACAAACCCTAAGCTCTCCTCTCTTTGTGGCCAAGATCATCAACTTGTAAGACTTGGTAAGTGTTTATTATGATGGTTTAATATATTTTATACATGATAGATGGTTTATATTATGTTGGTTATGTTGGTGGAGTATTGAGAAGTTCACAATGTGTGAAATGTTACATGTTGCTAAATCGGAGGATGATTTTGCCTTGTAAACTTGAATATGTACTTGTGGTCTTGAAGGAAGTGAAATTGATGGAGTAAATATTGACATGTGAGACGTGATTATAGTCTTACCTTATTTTATCCTTGTGTATAATGTTTGGAATTGTTATTGTGAAATTGGTTATGGATTTGGTGACGTATTGACCGTGAATTATAGTTTTGGGGTGTTGTTATGTGTGTTGTGAGACCATGGATGATTTTTGGTGTTTAATATGATAAAAATATGTCAAAATAAGTTTTTTTATGATCATGGACCATTCATGGCATTAAAAGACCCAAAAGAGACCATTTCGGACCAAAACGGGCATCCGCCCCCGCAAACGAGGGCACCTGCGGGCGCAGATGCCAACGTAGGTGCCACTGGCATATTCCACCAGCCACCTGAGGGCGCACCTCAGACACCTGTGGGCGCTGGTGGCTTCGCAGGTCATCCCCAGGTTTGATTTGGTATGTTTTCGCATCGTCTTGGTCCCCAAAGGCCCCTATTCCCTTTTTGGATGTAATTATCAACTTGTGATGTCGTTTTAATGACTTTAAAGTGTCGTATGGAGGTATGTTGGACTATGTTAAGTATGGATTTTTATTCATAAGTTGTTATGAAGGAGTAATTGTGACAGAATTATAAAGAGAAAAGCGTAAAGGGTAAGTGTGGTGTGAAATGCTATTGATGTATGATCTCTTGGTCAATGTGCGCAATGTTATGGTATTGTTGATATGATAATGCAGTGGATTGTATTATAAGGGGTGACATGACTTTAAAAGGCAGTCATATAGTTCATTGTCATCTTATACGCCTGTATAGTAACTAGTTGCTAATGTAAGCTCCGCTATGTACTTGTGTTGTAGAGTAAGACGTAAGGACGAAGATGGACTATTATGTTCATACATAGGCGTGTATATTCATACTTGGAAGTGAAGGTATGTAAGGTTACTCTGTCTGTATCTTTCTGCAGCATATAGTATTCACATTGACGTTACACTTGTCCTAATCCGAAATGTGCTAAGGTATCCTATTTCCGGTTACCAATGGTTATTATCACATGTTTCCTACTCATTGATCTATTGTGAATCACATGTCTCGTATTCATTGCTTAATGTTCCAAAAGCCCAATAAGGTTGTGTTACAAAGTTTCAATAGTGGTTATACTCATGTATCTTGTTCATTGATTATTGCCCAATGGTTCCAATAGTGTTATGTTTCCAATAAGGCTATGTTTCCAACAATGTTTATTCACATGTCTCTCACTCGTTCGTTAATGATCCAAAGCTTCAAGTACAGTTATGACTATCATTGTATAAATCTCAAAGTAATGAATGAAGTAATGCATATGTGGTTAATGATCAAGTATGGGTGGTAGCTTTGGGGGCGAAATGCCTAGCTCAAGCCTATCCCGAGATTGTTGGATCAGGGGCAGTCCTAGAGGCATAAGCCTAGCTCGGACCGATCCTGACAGGGGGTAGCTTTAGAGGTAATAACCTAGCTCGAACCGATCCCGATCTATATTGATTTATAGGGTGGCAGCTCTAGGGGCATAAGCCTAGCTCGAGCCGATCCCAACATAACGTTATGTTATGATAAAACCCATTGTTCAGTCGGGGCCCGGGTATCACAAGTCACAGGCAAAGATAAATAATCATAGAAGCAAAGAAGCAAAGAAATTAATGAAATACACATGGTACCAAAGTACGGAATGGTGACTTATCTATATTGAGTATTCTTTGTAATTGAGTTCATTGATATATTTACATATCATACAGTTTCATTTGAGCCTTACATAATCAGTACATTCTTCGTACTGACGTCCCTTGTGGGACTTACCTTACTTGCTGCAGGCGCAGGTACTAGTAGGCCTCCACAGTAGGTTGCCGGTTGTCTGCGGATCATTGGTGAGATCCAGTTAGTTCGGGGCTTCTCCGAGTCACAGTTGTACATATGGTTTGGTGTTGTACATGTTGTATAAAGCAGGGACTTTTCCCGACTTTCAGTTAGTTTTGGTAATGTATTTGTTAGAGGCTTTTGTAGACGGATGTGGGTGTATAAATGAAAAAGGTACATGTCGTTTTTGACTTGATGGCCTCAACGGCCAAGTTTCATATATGTATATATGTCACATGTTCCATGAATTTCGTTGTTAGCATTATAAGCTCTTACGTGATAAGGATGTTTCTGATGGCATGACATGAATGAACATAAGTACAGCCTGGTTCTCTCGGGCCTTATCGGCTACGGGTGCCAATTCATCCCGATGGTATTCGGGGCATGACAAAAGTGGTATCAGAGCAGGTCGTTCTAAGGGTGTCTACAAACCCCTAAAGCTCTAACTTGGAAAGAAACACAAGTTGGCCCCAACTGGCTGACCAACTCACGCCTGGGTCACTCCCTAGACCAATGACCAATCTCCCCACAATCAAAACAAGCCCCTGTAACTCTTGGGTGCAATGTACCTACTGACCTAAAATGGCCACCATGGCCTGAAGACCTAGATCAAAAAATCCATAATGTCTGACCAGAACTCTACCCACTGTGACCACCACGACTTATATGAGTGTCACCCATAATTTGAGGTGCTACCTGTACGGACCTTATAGGTTGCAAGTGATGCTGACCTCCATTGGGAGGATCTCTACCTCTGAATGGCATACCACTAATGTTGTAATGTTGACATGGCCTCTTACCTCTACCTCCATATGTCTTAAGACATGCCCTCTCTGTAGTCCTCACGTGATCAATAACCTGAAGAAAAGTAGACCCAGCTGGCTATCAAATGCTCCAACACCAAGCGAAGTGGTAAATTCAATCCTCTGATAAACCCATGCACCATCTTATGCTCTGTAGGAAATAACATAGGAGTATGTCCGGCCTACTCGAGAACCCCAACCTCATACTCTGAAACTGATAAGGAGCCCTACTGAACACCAAAAAACCTAACTCTGGCCTGAGAACCACTCAATGTACCGGGTACAACCATTGACTATGAAATATCAATGAAAACACTCGAAACCCCTAACATGGTATCCTGATAAGCTGAGGTGGTCATAAACCTTGCCATAGCCTGGGTACATCCCAGACCCATTAGCTGATACTGAAGATCCTTAATACCAATATCTAACTTTCTAGCCTGACTCTGAGCTGAAACCATGGTAACACATGTAGAAATCCTATTTGTATCTATCGATAACCTCATACTATCCATCTGAGAAGGAGTGGAGTCAAAAGAGGTATTTAGAAGTTTATAGAAGTATGGACACATGATATGGAGTAGAGAATTGGGATTTTCTAAAAATTCCCTATAGCTTTACGAAGATAGGATAGAGATGTCTTTGTATCGATCTGAACAACTCTACTAGGCACTTAGCTTCTGTACTAATGACGTCGGTGAACCTAGATCTGATACAAATTTGTTATAATCCAATTTATAAAGTCATGATGGCACCTACTATAAACCACTAGTAGGTAAGGCGACCCATAGTCCAGAACAGTGAGTAACGAACTATCAAGAAAAAAGAAAAAAGCAGCAGAAACTGAATACAATAAGAGACTAATATAGCGAAGTAACCCCAAATCCTAATGAAGTCAGTACAAGAGCTTCTAAAAAAACAAGAGTACAAGGTAAGCATAATACATATATACAGAACTGTCTCTGAAATGCATAATAAAGATCAGTTCTACAACTGAGGGAGAGCAGGAATAAATTTAAATGTCAGGAGCTCAACCCAAATCTCTGATCCATGATAGCTTCGTACGATGCACACATTAGCGGCAAAAAATTATACTATGATTTGTAGGGTGCAGAAGTGTAGTATGAGTACTAAACATGAGGTACTCAGTAGGCATCGGCCGACTGAGCTCCAAAGATAATGCAAGTATAAATAGTATGCAAAGCAGGAATATATATAATAGTCAAATATCTAAGAAATGAAACATAATGATGCTAATAAAGCAATAAGTAGTGGTAAAAAGAATGGATCAATAATGGATCGGAATCAGCCCGATCTAATTTCCCAAGTAGTATGTTTAGTTTAAAATATCATAATTCAATAATAAGAGTGGTACAACTTTCATTTTAAAAGAATTAAATTTTAAGAGCAAGAAGTGAGAATAAATCCCTTTTTAGAAAACAGTAGTAAAACCAAGGTTCTAACCTGAATCGTACCACTAAATAAGTGTAAATACATCTAAGTGAATGCATGCCATCACCAGTATCCAAACAATAAAAATGTAAGTATCCAAGCATTTATAACTACAACCACATCCTTTCAAAGGATAGAATACTAACCTGGTGTCCAACTGGTATCGTAACCATGGCCTAGGGCCGAACGACATATATTAACAGGATATCCATACCATAACTCAGGAAACTAGAGTAAACAAGGGCATAAAGCTACTAAAAGGATCTAATCAGGGAATATCATCTAATTCACTAAGTAATACAAGAAGTTTTATACTAAAGGATTCCTTCATGTCAATCTATAGTTAAACAAGTCTATAGTTAAGTGTATTAGGATCCTACAACCATAACGGGTATTTTAAGCTAAGGTTCGGGTCACACTTCTACTCTAATTCCCCTAAATAGGTCAAGTCATGATATTTCTAGGTATAAATCAATCCAATAACCCCTACCTAGCATGCAATCTATACATTACACCATCTCATAGAGAAAATTAGATTATAGCCTACCTCGTAGCCGAATCACAACCTCAAACTATCCACCAACCACTCGTTCTTGCTATATGATCCCAAAATATCATCACACTATCAAAATCATAATCTATGTGTTAATACAAGTAAAACAATACCCATATTGTAATATTAAACTTCGGGCTAAAATTCGAATCTAAAATAGGCTTGTGGGACCCATACATGAAATCCTAAAATTGAATATGTCATTAGGTCTCTCATGACTCAAGTAACATGTACCCAAAGTTTGGGCACAATCGGAGCTCAATAGCCCACTCAAATCAGCCCCAACTTAAAGGAAAATCAAGAGCTTTAATGAAGGAATCAAGAGGAGAGAGGCTCGAAACTTACGAGATGAAGAATTGACATTCTCGTAGTAACCCCCACCTTAAAATGATGTTCCCAAGCTATTTCTTGATCTCAAAATATGTCTCAAGAGGCTTGGAAATGGAGGAAAATGATTTGGGATCGAGGAGGGAGAAAGCCTAAAAAGGCATCAGATTGGTCACCTAGGCGCCCATTTGGTTGCTAAGGCGCAGTGGAGTAGCCCAGGCATCCCACATGCTTGCTAGCCATGCCATCACCTAGGCACCACTCTTGGTCACTAAGGTAACCTCGCCTAGGCACCTCGATGGTTGCTTGGGCGGCGGCACCAGAAAACCAGCAATGCTCAAACTTCGTTTGGGTACTCCGGGCGCATTCAAAACCTCGTGGATGCAAACGAACTATGTTACCCCATCGAAAATGGCATTCCAGACTTAATGAAATTGATGAAATTCTCAACAAAGGTTTTTTTGACAAAATGTGGGCTCCAAACCCCATGTGTTATTTTAACCAACTTCCGACCAATAGCCCAAAATGAGTTCGAAAGCCTCAAAACCCGATCCAAGCCTCTACATATACATAACCATAACCACTCAAATGTTGCTCATGCTCCTCCTTACTCCTCGAGTATACCAAGATATCTTTGATGAATACAGTGATGAAATAATCACGATAAGGCTGAAATACACTATTCATAGCCTCCATAAATATTGTACGGGCATTAGTCAACCCAAAGGACATAACAAAAAACTCATAGTGGCCATATTAAGTCTTAAAAGTTGTCTTAGGGATGTCCAAAGCCCTAATCCTCAACTGATGTTATCCATGCTTCAAATTAATTTTCAAAATCATTGAAGTACCTTGAAGGTGGTCAAACAAATCATCAATGTACGAAAGGGGATATTTGTTCTTAATTATCATATTATTCAATTACTGATAATATATATATATATATATATATATCCACATAGACTCATCTCTCTTCTTCACAAACAACATTGGAACACCTCAAGGTGAAATAGTAAGTCTAATAAATCTTTTACTCAACAAATCTTATAACTGATCCTTTAAATCCTTCAACTATGTTGGAGTCATCCTATATGGAGGAATAGAAATAGACTTGTTCACGACTCCAAATCGATGTCAAAATTAATATAAACACATGGAAGATTCACTGGAAACACATCCTAAAACTCCCTTACCACCCGTACTGAATCCAATAGAGTCATGTCAGCACTAGTATAATGAACATAAGGCAAATAAGAGAGAATCCTTCTCAACTAAGTATTGTGCCTTAAGAAAATAAATCACCCTCTTTGGATACGAATATTGGGTACCCTTCCACTATAACCTTGCTGCACCTGGAATGACTAGAGTGACTATCTTGGCATGACAATCTAAAATAGCGTGATACATAGAAAGCCTATTCATATCTAAAATCACATTGAATTCCATCATATCCAAAATAATCAAATCTACCCAAGTATCAGAATCTAAAAGAGTCGCAACACGAGATCGGTACACTCAATCGCAACACGAGATCGGTACACTCAATCTACCACTAAGGAATCACCCACTGGGATAGCAACACATATAGATATAGAAAGAGACTTACACATCATATCAAGACCTGATATAAAATATGAATATACATAGAAAAAAGTAGAACCAGGATCAAATAATGTTGAAGTAGGTTGATGGCATACTGAGGCAATACCTATAATAATAGCATCAGATACCATTGCCTTGGGTTTACTTGGGAAAGAACAACACTGAGTCCTGTTACCACCTGGCTGAGTAACTCTTTTACCACCTCTTTTTCTAGCCAGTGGTGTACCTCTACCTACCTGAGACCCACCATTACCCCTATATAGTGGTGCTACTGCCATAATTAGAGCCTAATATACACTTGGGTTGCCTCCTAAGAAGTACTTGATTTAACTTTATGGCATAACATATGCTCCTTTATTAGTTGGTGCCTTAAGGAGGTGTGAATATATCAAGCAACACTTTTCTAGTATATTCTAACCGTCCTCATTATCCAAGTAGTGCTTTAATCTCTTGCCAATTAACTTGAAATTTTGGGTGTCATCTACAATGACCAATTTTATAACCCCATATACAAATGCACTTACCATCTTAAATAGTCCTAACCATTGGATTTTAACTTTCCAAGAAAGCTTCAATTGAGTTGAATAATAGTACAAGGTCACCCAATAAGAATTCTCACTTTATAATCTTTTTATCATGCACCTGCTTCATGCGTTCTTTATAAAAGCCTGCACTTTCATACGCTTGGAACAAGAATTCATCTAATTTATTTTGGGTTAGTCTCAAATTTGCAGCTTGTCTGCACTCTAGGTTTAAATTTTGTCAAAGCCCATATTGCTTTATGTTTAAACACAATCGATAGATGACTAGTTTTATGAAACACAAACTTGTAAGGAGATTCTCCAATAGAGCTTTAAAGGCTGTTATATAGGTCTGTAGAGCATCATCAAGATTTCTAAACCAAACGATACAATGTCCATTAATAATTTTTGTCAGAATAATTGTTATCTCTCTATTTTAAACTTCCACATACCAACTTATTTGTGAATGATACAAGGTTTCCAGTTTATGCCTCATTCCATACTATTCTGGTAAGCTTGCAAAGATTCAGTTGCAGAAGTGAGATCCCCCATTACTAACAATAGCACGCAAAGAGATGAATTTGGTGTTGAACTGGGAGAAGTGCCACTTGTGTTCAAGGAAGGCATCGTTCTTGGTCATAAAGCATCATGACAATTTTTGGAAGTAGATCATTCCAATATTGAGCATGAAAGTTTTTACAGGTAATTCATTAAGGACTTTTCAAAAATCTCTAGACCTATGTGCAAGCTACTAGAGAAGGAGGTAAAATTTTAGTTTTTTGATGATTGTGTTGAAGCCTTTGAGGTATTGAAAATAAAGTTGTTTGAAGCTCCAATATTGATTGCTCCTAATTGAGAGTTGCCATTTAAGTTAATATACGATGCCAATTATATAGTTGTGGGTGCAGTGTTGGGCTAGCCAAAAGAGAAGATCTTTCATTCTATATATTATGCCAGCAGAACTCTTGATGCAGCACAAGCTAACTATACGGCAACAAAGAAAGAAATGTTGGCTTTGGTGTATGCATTTGATAATTTTTTGTCATATTTGATGGGAACCAAAGTCATTGTTTATACAGATCATGTGTCCATTTGGTACTTGCTTAATAAGAAGGATGTTAAACCTTGACTCATAGAATGGATATTGTTATTGCAAGAATTTGACTTAGAGGTTAAAGATAGGAAGAGGTCGAAGAACCAGGTAGCTGACCATCTATCCAGGCTAGAGAGTTGGTCACATATTCCATAAGATGGGAGTATCCGAGAAGAGTTCCCTGACGAACAACTTTTAGCATTGAGCATTGTAGTGCTACTTTGGTATGCAGATCTTGTGAACTTAAAAGTGAGTGGAGTATACCCACCTAAGGCTGCTAGTCAGTAGAGGAAGAGGCTTTACTATGAGTCCCTCTTTTATATATGGGATGAGCCATACTTATTCAAACAAGGCCAGACTGAGTGATCTGAAGGTGCATTTCGAAATGTGAAGCGAAGAAGGTATTAGAGAGTTGTCATTCACTACTAGAAAATGGGCCTATGGGAACAGTATGAAAATCATTGATGTAAGCCTATAGCAACAAATAATGAAGAAGCTGTAGCAACAGTTATATAGAGCTATAGCAACGCATAATGAAGAGGCTATTGCAATGATTATTTGAATAGTTTATTTATAATTATTTGCTTATAATATAATACACTAAAATTTATATAAATTGCAAAAGAAAACTGCTCATCAACAAAATCATAATCCATACTTTCTAATTTATATTAATCATGTATAAAAGAAAATACACGAGAGCAGTGATACATAAATTGACAATATGTTCAAAATTAAAGTTTACAAGAACATGTGAAGGCCTAACATGACCAACCAATACGAAGAGTATGGTCTTGACTACTTTCATCTGCCTCTTGTTCATTTCTCTCTGTGTAATCCTTGTATCGTTGCTTAATTGGGTCACCTTGCTATAGATTCACACTAAATCAGCTCTGTATAAGCCAACAAGACAAGCAAAAATAGGATATGCGAGAAACAACAATCTTTTTAAGCTCCTCAAGCTTAGAAGTGTAAACACCCTTAGTTTCATCCTCTCCATCTTCATACAAACAATCTTCCACTTTTTGAAGTTTAGCAATACATTGTTCTCTTTCTGAATCAGTTACAAACTCTTGATATTTATCTGAAAGTTGGATATATTAAGAAGGGGAAATTTGCCAGTGACATACAAAATATTTTCATACAACCACAATAAGGAAAACAAATACCTTATTCCCCATGTCATAAGCACAGGTGATAGGACTCAACAACATTTCTTGAAAATAAACAAAGAAATAGTGCAGCTTTATGGCATCACAAACACTGATTCCCCTTATTGTATTGATGTCGTCAATATCGATCAAAATAAAAATATTAAAAGCCTAAGATGTTCTTCTATGAGCCTCGTGTTCACAAATTTTTTTTTGGGAGGGGGGTGGTAAGCCTGGATAGAAGTTAGACCTTCAAGTTCCTTTTACAATTTTTATCACCCTTCATCGAAGTTGTATTTTCAAAGAGTTGAAGCCAATACCCTGTTACTCGTGGCAGTTATAACCATTACCAAAAAATAGCAAAAGAAATCCATCCAAAGACTTTAGATGATTATGTCTTTCCGAAATTTAACCATGTTTATGATTAGTTTGGGACTAACAAAGAAAATACAAAAGTTTGATTGACAAACAAAATATAGATCAACACATAAATTTTTTAGTGACCATTACATTTTTTGATAGTCATCATGCTCATGACTCTAAGAGTTAATTGGAAGTGGCACTAATGATATACAAAGAGAAACATCTCATGAAACCTAAATCATTTTGATCTCACTTGACCTAAGTAACAAAGTTAAAAGGTTAAAAATAACATTGCAAAAGATAAACTATGGCGTTGGGTGGTATATGACAGAAGGTTTTCAAAACTTCATAAAACTAAATTTTAGTAATCTAAATTTGGATAGTTCAGGTTTATAAAATTTCATACACTTCAAATGAAGCCAACTGATGCAATTAAATAACTAGGAATCTAATATCGATATTAAATCACAATACATCATTTTGCAGATGATAAATCACAGCGCACCAAAATATTAGTATTACACAATTTTAAAGAAACATAACAGTATATTTTAACTTCGTTGGTAGAGAAGAGAAGTATCTAATTGTAGGAAACGTTATTCCCATATCAACAAACATTTGATTAAAGTTACAGTAACATTGCAATAAATGTATATGAAGTATGGACCACCCACTATACCTAGTCTTAACTATGAATGTACTTAAGACGAGTTCAAATATTATATGGGTTCAAAAATTCTACAAGTAGAAATAACTAATTGTCATTTTCAACCTCAGCATTCTTATTTTTGCTTGACAGTTAACATCAAAAAACACACAACAAGAATTGTGATAGTCTTTCATATAATGCATAATAGCGACAAAAAGTCATTTGAGTCACTTACATAGGTTGATGAAGCAATCAGTCAAGACTTGACGGTGGCTCTCCAAAAATTTTGCAAGATGATTTGATTAATGAACTCCATATCACTACTCAGTACTACCTAAAACAAGAAAACTATTATGCAAACTAAAACTGAAGAAGGCTCTAAATAAAAAGGGAATGGAATTATCACTTGAGTAATAATCGGTAGGACCAGATGGTCCTGATTTATGCGATTCACATGAAAAAGCAACGAATACAAATAAAAATAGGTATTAAGAGAAAAATTTATCATCTGGTTATTTTTCATATTGATCATAACATGAGTAGACAAATTGAAGAAGGGAATATGCTATACTACAAGCATTTACCATAAAAGTTCGGCTATAAATGTGAACATTGATTAACTTAATCATATCTTCAACATTATCAGCCAACCTCAAAAGATTCGATTGACAATCGATATTTGTAGTGAAAGAAAATAATACAAATTTTACTCGATAATAGTTAAGTTCCTTTGTACAAAGCCTCAAGGATTCCCATGCTTTGTCAATAATGGGATGTGTCTTAACATATGATCTAGGCAAGTTTATACTAGACCTCCTTCCTAGGAAAACACACCAAGAAAACTTTCTTAGTTAGGAAAACTTAAGGGGGGAAATACGAAGTGCAACAATATATATCAAGAAAATGAAAAAGAATAGTCCAATAATTCTTTAATGTTTCATCTACATCATCAAGATAATAATGTTACAGAACAAAAATGAAAAAATGAAAGCAAATGAATTTTGGAATAATACCTCATATAGGAAGAAAGATCGTATGAATTGATCAACTAGAGGACAATGAACAATTGGTCTCTACAAGTCGACTTGCTGAGGTCATGACCTAGAATTTCTTTTGATACCTATGAGATTTTCAGGCAAAACCTGCAACTTCCCACCATGACAGTTACCAGGCTATGACAAAATAAATTTATCTAAGGTAAAATAGAACAAATCATCTTTTTATATGACGGTGGTGTGTGGGCAAACTCTTATGCACCTCAGAAATTCCACCTGATACCTTCTAGTCTTATAAAATTATAAACAAGACAAACCAGCAGGGGACAAGACACCCTCCTAAAAGTCATGTTGCCTCACAGTCCCACATCACTAATGCTCCATATTATATGAGGATTTCCAACTTCAACCTATAGTCACAAATAGCAGCACATAGCATGAAGAAAGAAAATCATCAAATTCGCTCAAATACTTTATTATCACAGAAAAAAATATTTTATTGCTACCTAAACACTTATAGCTAATAAAAAAAATAATGTAATGCAGATGAAGTAGTTTCTTGATGCACCAAGTTATGTGTTTGTATAGCGATGTTCACTTGCTTTGATATAATTTAATTTCCTCAGTTCCACCCAATATTGAACAAGCAACAATATCACCAGAAAAATATCAGAGGATTTACCTCTGCATGAATAGTAACTAAAGTGTGTAGCAAATTCACAACGGCATCTCGTACTCCCTGCAACACGTAGAGAATCATGCTATCATTCCAAGTGGGAAACATTTTCTATTGTAAAAGGCCAAAATGAGGAAAACTTCTCACCTTAACTGCTGGTGCAGCACCCCATTGTACACCACCCTCTAATAAATAGTTTACAGCAGTTGTTCTGAACAAATTTGTCTGACAAAATATTTTCAAAAATAGAATTTAGGGATCCTCCAATCAAGGATATGGCAAAATTTAACAGCAATCCTCTATTCTTGTAGAAAGATCTACTCCACCGATATCAACCACAAAATATCAATATCTTGTTATCAGCTTTTGCGTTTTTCAAGTTTTATTAACAGGGCAAAACACATATCTGCTAACTTGTCTGTCTCCCAATTATTGAGGATCAAGTCCTCTGGGGTCTGTGGGGGATTAATATAGTCAGAGAGGCTATTTAGTCAGCAGGCGTTCCTTCAGGATATTGTTAGAGTTAATATCTTAAAGACATATTGTTTAGGAAAAAAAAAGAAGTAACAGGAAACCATGACAATTAAGGAGAATACTGACAAGGAAATTGTTTTTAAGCTATGATAGGGAGCATAAACCTATTATAGTTATGAAAGCAAGAATGTTCTTAAGTCATTTATTTCAAAAGGCACAGGAATCTCTGATTATATAACTAACAAGTTGTGCATCTTGCAGAGTGCTTTGTGCACCATAGGTCACTTGGAATTCCTATAGACATGCACGTCAAATTTACTTCGAAAAATATCTTTAGGAGTTATATAAAATAATAACAAGTTGAAACCATGATGAAACAAAACATAAGGATATCCATTATAGATGAATACCTTTACCAAAGTATATTGCTCAAGGATATTCTCTTCAAGCCCAGAGAAAGATGCAATCAAATCTTGCATATCACCGTCCTCTTTATCCTTGCCCCTACAGTAGTACAACACTTTAGTATCCTTGCCCTTGCTCAAGGATTAGTTTTTATTACTAAATTTCTAATTTCCTATTCATAACCTCTAAAATAATCTTACAATCAGGATAGTCCTTTTTCATTTTCATTTTCTTATTTAGTGTCAATATAAATGCATCAGGACATCAAACATCAGCTGAACTACAGTAACCATAGTTATGGATATAAATTAAATAAAGGGATCCAAAATTAATCTGCAAAGTACAAAAGAAACTATGTAAATTGCTCATAAAATTAACAAGCATCATCAACACTAATCAGAAAGCAAGAGTATACTCTTAGTTTCCCAGGAAATAGAAACTCAATTCTTTTGTTAATAGCAATAGAAGATGAAGTGTTAGTGTATTCGTTTCACACACAGACACACATATTTCATAGATAAACATGAAAAAGTACAAGCAAACAGAAGTACGTTCAAGAAACAATAGTTTTAAACACCTAAATATGAAAAAAGAATTCCATTTCCTATTTAAATCACTACTCAACTTTACTATATGATACACAAAGTTTTGGAACCAAAACAAACAACAATACAAATATAAGTGCAAAATAAAATAATATATAAGCAAAGCATATTACCAAATACAAATACAGTACTCATAAGCTTACTCGAATATCAGGTTCATTAAAAAATACTATAAGAAATATCAAATTTTTTTACTTGAAATAGGAAAAAAGATATTTGAAGAGTACTTTTGAATAAATTGAAAGCAAAACCCTACCCATTAACAATTGAAAGCATAAACTCTTGAAATTGAAAGCAATAGTTACAGGTACTTTTGCTTTCAGATTCATAACCCCATAAAAAGTGAAAGAAACTTTACACAAATAGAAACCCTATCCATTAACAACCAAATAAAAAATTGACTTCAAAATTTGAGTAGCAGAGATTTGTTACCTGAAAAATGATTCTACCATTTTTCACTACTACTTGAAGAAATTGAATTTTGGGAAAAGTATAAATTGGTCAATCTTCTCTTCCCCAAAAACAATGACTTTTGGGTGTCAAAGTGGAGAGAAAATGGTGAGAGAGAGGGAGTGTTGAGGCGGCGGGTGGTGTCTATGGTATATCTCTAGTGGCATTGCGGTTAAGAAGAAGAGGCGAGAAGGAAATTAGAGAATAAAGGTGAGGGGTGGCGGATTAGGTTTTTTAAGAGAGAAAGTTGTTTAAAATGAACATTTCTCTTTCTAACAGTGTATATCTATCTATCTTAAAATGAGTGTTAAGAAATAAAATAAATAAAAGAGAAATAATAGGATTGGTGGGTGCTAAAAATTATTGAGGGAAAATGTAGAGGATTAAGTAACCATTACAATACATAATACTTTTCAGACAACCGTTACCATAGGTGACTTCAGCGCAACGGTTCAAAAAACCATTGCTATAGCTAGACCTATTGTAATGGTCATATTATAATGGCAACAGTCATATGATTAGGCCGTATCAATAGCTACCTAACCTTTTGGTAATCCTCATAACCATTGCACTAGACTCTTTAGAGCAACGGTTTTAAAATGGTTACTATCATATCAGTTCCCATAGGCCCAATTTATGGTAGTGTTCATCTCCTTCTGGAGGTCATCACGTTGAAAAGCATACAGCCATAAACTGTTACAATCCATTTTTTCTGGACCACCTTATTCAACGATGCAGTTGTATTTGCAAAAAAGTGTGACCAGTGTCAACAAATGGGTACTATTTCTAAAAGGCATGAGATGCCTTTGAACAACATCTCATCTTTAAAGTATGGAGGATAGATTTCATGGGGCCTTTTCCACCATCATTTGGGAACACATATATTTTTGTTGCTGTCGATTATGTTTCAAAGTGGGTGAAAGCAGTAACGCTTTCCACCAATGACTCGAAAGTGGTGGTTAAGTTGTCAAGAAGCATAAATTCACAAGGTTTGGAATGCCAAGAGTGACTATTAGTGATGAAGGGTCACACTTTATTAATAATTGGTTCTGAAATTTATTGGCCAAGTATGGGGCGAGACACAAGTTTTCCACAATTATCATTCCCAAACTAGTGGCCAAGTTGAAGTGTCGAATCGGGAATTGAAGTAGATTTTCTAGAAGACAGTTAATATACAACAGAAGGATTGGTCTATTAAGCTAGACGATGCATTGTGGGCATACAAAACTGCTTATAAGACACCTATTGGAACGTCACCTTACCATCTAGTTTTTGAGAAGAAATGTCACTTACTTGTAGAGTTGGAGCACCAAGCCTATTGAGCTATGAATAAGTTGAACCTTGATTCTAATTTGGCGAGCCAGAAATGAGTGCTACAGTTGTATGAATTTAAGAAGTTTAGATTGCATGTATATAAGAATGCAAAACTTTACAAAGAGAAGACCAAGATATGGCATGATAAGCATATTGTACATGATACTTTTGTGTCGGGGCAGAAGGTACAGGTGTTTAACTCAAGATTGAAGTTGTTTTCCAGAAAGCTCAAGTCGAAATGGTATGACCCATTTGAAGTGGTGAGGATGATAACACATGGAGTTATTGAACTGTTGGACAAAGATAAAGGCAAGACATTCTTGGTAAACAGAAAAAGAGCGAAACATTATTAGACCAAGGATGAGGACTGGCAAAACACATCCATAGCATTATCGGATAAGTGATTATTTGACACATCATGCTGTGACATTAAATCAGGCGCTACTTGGGAGTTAACTCGTGAATGTATTATAATAACTAGGTACTATTATAAAAAAAAGATAAAATAAAAATACTAAAAGAAGAGTCATGCCATGACCAAAAATGAGGTGTTTGGTGGGAGGCAAACCACCTTTTTAACTTAGTTTGTAGTTTTTATAATGTTTTGCAGGTATTTAGAAATTGGGCCGGCAAATGAAAAGCACTTAAGGCTAAAAACATAGACCCTGGCATACTGCCAGGAGCACTGCCCCATGAGTAAAACTCCATACAAGTAACTTAGGTGGACTTCCAAGCGCACTGCGCCTCAGGTGAAACATCAACTAGCCCATTGTGGCATCTGCACATGTGCACTGCGCCAGGGATGAAACTTTAGCCAGCCCACATAGGCGCTATGCCAGAAGCCTCACACCACAAGTGATACTGGGCAGGAAAAGATCCGAGTCTTCAGTTCAACCCGACCCATGACCCAATATAAATAAAAATAAAACCTAATTTTTTTACCTCTATTCCCCTATACCCCCACCCGATTCTTTTCTTTTCTCTTTCTCCTCTAAGTCATAACATATACTTCTACCTATAAAAGCCTTCTTAAAATTTTCTTCCATCATTCTCTCAACTCCTTTATTATCTCAAGTTCAGTAACAAGGTAATATGGCTCCAAAGGCAGTCTGTAACGATTGATTCCATCGTTATTGAAAATATCAATAGTCAAGGCATGTGTTTCTCATTTGTAATAAGTGTTACAATTAATTCTTTAGTATTGGAGTGTATTTTCTATGTACTAAGGTCATACAATACTCCTAGAACAAAATTAAGCTTTAAGGGTCCTTACCGATTTAGCTTCGGGCTAAGTTTAAACTATGGTCAACTTCAAATGAGCTTTATTACTAGAATAAAAAGATTTAGGGGGTTTAATAACCACTAAATTAAATATATTTGAGTCTTCTTTCCAACGCAATCGATCGTTCATTAATACGATTCCTGAGTAAAATGTTATGGCTATTTTACTGAAGACTGTCTGTACTAAAAAGCTGACACCGCTATAGCAGGATCAGGGCACTATAGCGGTAATTGTTCTACTATAGTAGTATTACAGCAGTTTATAACCTTATTTTTATGGGCCCCAAAACCCCAAAAATTCATTCCTAAGCCCTAGAGGGGGCAATTTTCTCTTGGTATGGGTGGAAATTCTTCGTTGAGGTAAGTTTCTTCCGTCATCTTCTTTATTTTTCAATTCTTTAATATTCTAGAATCATTAGAACAACCTTTAATGGTGGAATTCTTGGGGATTTGCACCAATTTTATGATATTTTGGGAAAAACTTATGAGTTGGGTTAATATCACCTAGAATCACTTCTAAATTGATCATTAACAATCCCTACCATGAATTAGTGATTCTAGAATACGAAAAAAGCTAGTTGGGAACCTTTAATTCAATAAAGGTGGAACTTTTAGCCTAAAAACTCTATTAATGGAGTTGGGTTGAGCTTGAAATGACTATTTGACGGCTAATTGACCCTTAGGCAATGTTATAGACCATAAATGAGGGTAGAATTAGTGGGTTTCAATATTCAAGATATTTTTTTGAAGAGTAGTCTATTAATTACTCCTGTATTTGTTATTATTAGATGATTTAGCCTTTAAAAACATGAAGAAGAAGAAGAAGAAGGAGGAGGATCATTCGTGTTATAGCTACTTGTTGCAGCAGCTTGGCCTTCAGGTAGGTTATGGTTTATAAGTAGTAGACTGTGGTTAGTAATCGTATCCACAATGTAGATTTGATGGGAGAAATCATGCTTAGGACTACGGGCATGGAGTTTGGATGGATAAAATGTGGATTTAATATAATAAAGGCTTAATTATGTATTATTATGGTGTGTATAAATCTTTAATGGGTGTTTTGTGTTTGTATGATTTCATGGTGGATTATAATATGAATATAGATGACAATGAGATTGTGTGAGCTAATAATCTACTTACTTAGCCTAATTACCATAAAAAGGGTGAACTTGGTATTATGTGTGGTTAGAACATGTGATAATCTTGCTTAAGGTTAGTGCTGAGGACTAATTATAGTGTAAAGAGGCAGTGACATAACTTAAGAGCCCAAGGTCAATTAGGCTAAGGGTTAGAAAGTAAAAGGTATAAAGACGTATGACTAAAACTAGATTATAAGTTGAATAGAGTTGAACAATTGGCTAATGAGGTAGGTCTTGAACCTAATAATGACCTGAATGTAGAAATTTCTAGACAAAAGCGGGATTCCCATCCTCGGTATAAATAAAGGAGGATTGGATTAGTGAATAAAGTCATGAATGTTGAACTAGAGTTTAGACCCCTTTTTGGGTTGAATGTGTGCTCCTAAATTGAATACTTGAATTTAATCATGTGGCTTGATAATGCTTACTTGACTAAGCCGTGAATTGGTCTTCGGACATGCTGTAATTTATGAAACCAATGAATCATAGTTACTTGTGATTTGGTGTTAAAGAATGGTTATTGTTTACATGGAATGATTAGTTCAAGTTGACCAAGTGTTTGGGTGGTTTGCATATTGTTGTAATGAATACTTAAGGAAGGTAACTGTTAAATGATATTCTAAGTGTAATCACATTCAATGAATTTATATGTTAAGCTTGTGGTTATTACAAGTGTTGGTTGCTATCATTATTTTCTGTGATTGTTGTGATATTTTATTGGTTAATTATGGGATGTACGGGTATTTGGACATCTTCATGAGATTGCTTATTATGATTCATTGGTCGGCTCGGGTATCACGCCCATACTGTACATGGATAAGAGATCGTCCCCTGCAGGTCATGACTAGTGGACAACCATAAGACCCTTAGCATGTACATACAAGGTATGTATAAGTGTGACGGTTTCTTGAGTGGACCGGGTATATGCTTATCATCATTGTTATAATTTATATTGGTTCTATGAGTGGATTGAGTATTATCATGGTTGTTGTTGTGGGTTCGTTGAGCGAATCAAATTATGATTTGCTTGATATATTTGGGATTCTTGTGGTTAGAGTCATGGTTTGTTGACTTGGATATTGTTGGAGTCATGGTTTGTTGACTTGGATATTGTTAGAGTCATGGTTTGTTGACTTGGATATGGTTATAGTCATTGTTTGATTACTTAGATATTGTCAGAGTCAAGGTTGTTGTTTGGTCATGGTTTGACTTGACTTGTTGTCTCTTGACTTGTACTTGGCTGAAGTTATAGAGTTACTTGAAAATGCTAAGTGTCATAAACTTGAGGTATTTTATCATAATTCGTGCTCATAGTTTTACTTGTTACAAGGTGATGATTATTGGCTTCCATTTATTATCGAGGTTAGTTGAGGCGTAAGAGAAATAGATTGACTTATAATAACTATTGGGGTTAACCTTTGAGAGTTAGGATAGATGACAGTTGATGTGAAGTTGATAAATGATCAAAGGGATTAAGGTGATAAATGATCAACGGGATTAACAATGAGAAATACTCTTAGGTAACACAAGCGGATAATAGTGTTATGGATTAAACTATTATATAAGTTGTCATGTTTCCTTTTGTGATTTTATATTGTGTTTATGTGATCTAACCATGGTCGGCTGATGATTCCTACCAGTATGTATTGTTTGTACTAATACTACTCTTGTTATACCCTTTTGGGGGTATAGACTTTTACAGGAATCAGTGTTGGTTTCATAATTGTTGCGGATAGTGATCCTCTAGCAGCTTCTACTTACCTCAGTCATGGTAGAAGTTGTGTCCAGTTGTATTCTCTTACTTAGAAGCTTTTGTACCTATTTAGACTAGGTCCTAGGGGTAGTTTCTTTTTCTGCATTTAATACTTGTAAAATCAGTTGTAATACAGTTTGGTTAATGTTATTTAATAGAAACTTCTACACATATTCTTAAAGGGTGAAAGGGGTTCTCTTATCTAGGTGAATTAGAATAGGTGCCCTCACGATTCGGTGATTTGGGTCATGAAAATTTGATATCATAACCTAGGTTATCGGTCTCCCAGTACAAGAGCAAATGTCGAGTAAAGTCCTAAGGATTGGTGTGTTGACGTCCACATCTAATCTTTGGGAAGCTATGAGGCATTCTAGGAAATTATTGCACTTTTTTCTTTCCCTTTGTGCGGTTTGTATAGTTGCTTGTATGGGTTGAATCTAATTGGTATCTCTCAATTCCAATTGGTATCTCCACAATCATAATTGGTATCTAGTCGATTCCAATTTGTATCTTGAAGAGTTTACAATTAGAACCTAGTTGGTTCCAATTGGTATCTGTCTATAAGGGTTGGAACTTATGATTGTCATATGAATTATGATGAAATTGGTTGGTTGTAACTTTGTTGGTGTAATATAAGATGTGTTTGTGATCTGTAGTTGCTTGATTAACTACCAATCTGTGACAGGTGAATGTTAGAAATTGCCATGCGTTGTGTGGTGTGTGATAGCATTATTACGATTGTTACTTGTCTTGTTGGTAGTAACATAAGGTTTGAATTCATGCATAAGGTTAATTCCTTGGTGCTTATGTGAATCGTAGTTGGTTGAATTATTGTAGATTCTGTGAATTGTGAAAGGTCATAACTTTGTTATGTGTTATTGATTAAATGAAACTGTTGTTATGTGATTTAAGTGGAAAATGGTATGTAATTGTTAGGCATGGTCTTATCATTACTAAAATGGTAAGGGAAAAATAGTACAGAAATATAAAAACTCTTGTTTCAAATAGTTGGTACGGGAATAAGTACTATGGACAAAGGGCTATCGTTGCTTGATAGCGGGAATTGTGGTGAGAAAATTTTGTGGTGATTCATGATTTTGACTTAAGAAAATTTGTTTTGGCTTTAAATTTTATGATAACTTAAAGGTTTAATTGATGACTGGATTGTTAGGTAAGTAAATAAAAGGGTGAATATGGTAGCCCTTGGCATGAAAGTTAATTGTTTGTTGTGGGTGATGTTTCTGGTTGAGGGAACATTTATATTTGAACATCAGACTTTATCTGACTCGGTGATTTTTACTATCGATTGAGTAACTACTTGCATTTTGATGATAATGTGTAGTTGATAAGAAAATCATGAAATTATGGTGGAACTAAGTTCCCAGGTATTTGTGAAATTATGGCAGTCTATTGGTAGAAATATTCACCTATGTATTAATTATTAAAATGACTTGTCATTGGCTATTTATTGTTTGATGTTGCTCATATGGTTATTATATGACAATAATTATTGATTAATAGTATTCCTCGGGAATGGCATAACTGAATTGCTAGGGTCCTCATAATGAGATAGCTTGATTATGATTGATGATTCTTAGTTGTAAGGTTGGATGAGGGAATGGGGTTATTATATGTATTCATGAATAGACATATCCCTCTTATTGATCATGGTAATACTTGGTTGTTGTTGCTCCTTGAGTGATTGGGGTATGTTGGGTCGGTAACTTGACTATTTGTAAGATAGTAGTGAGACTAAATAAGTATAGTTTGTCCTCAGGTGATACTTAAAAGTGGGTTGTTTATAAATAATTGATTGAGGAGGGTTGAATAAACTAATGTAAGTGGTAGTAGAGAATTTATGTGTTAATAAAACCCATAGTGGTGTGTTGGTTAGTGGTTGTACTCTAGATGGTATATTCTTATGCGTTGATCATGAATTTATCCGGGAATGGATTGGATATATATATATATATATATATATATATATATAATAATAATGTTTAGCTTGATTTTATGTGAGCTAAGGCGATAAGGAACCCGTAGGACTTTTCAGAATAGAGTTCGAGTTAGTAGAACTCTGGTATAGTGTTTAACGTAAAGGGGTTAGTATGGGATGTCGAAAATCTGAGTATCATGTCGTGAAAAATGCAAAATTGGGAAGATTCCCAAGTTTCTGCCTCGTCTTGACCGCCATAGTGGTGTACATACCGCTATAATAGTGCCGCTATAGTGGTGTTGTTGTAGCGAGATTGAGTGAAGGTATTGTTTAGCTTTCTCAGAGTTTAGATGTTACCTAGTAATAAATTCTCAAGGTTTTATTCTTAGACCAAAGAGGTAAATAACTAATTTGTGTTTCTCTCTAACCAATGCCCGTTCGAAGATGAATGAATAGTAAAGTGGTATCTATTGTAACGATCGATTCCATCGTTACTAAAAATATCTGCAGTTAAGGCATGTGTTTCTCATTCGTAATAAGTGTAAGGATTAATTATTTAGTAGTGGAGTGCATTTGATATGTGCTAAGGTCATACAATACTCCTAGCACAAAGTTAAGTTGAAAGGGTCCTTACCGATTTAGTATCGGACTAAGTTTAAACAAGGGTTAACTTCAAAAGGGATTTACTAATAGAATATAAAGATTTAGGGGGCTTAATACCCACTAAATTAAATATCTTTGAGTCTTCTTTCCAACGCAATCGACCGTTCGTTAATCCGATTCCTGAGTAAAAAGTTATGGCTATTTTATTGAAAAATGTCCGTGTTGAAAAGCTGAGACAGCTATAACCGGATCAGGGTGCTATAGCGGTACCGCTATAGTGGTAATTATTCCTCTATAGTGGTATCACAGTAGTTTATAACCATATTTTGACGAGTTTCATCCCCCAAACCCCAAAAATTCATTCCTAAGCCCTAAAGGGGCGATTTTCTCTAGGTATGGGTGGAAATTCTTCGTTGAGGTAAGTTCCGTCCGTCATCTTCTTCATTTTCCAATTCAAAATCCTAGAATCATCAGAACACCTTAAATGGTGGAATTTTTGGGGATTTGAACCCCAAGTTTATGATATTTAAACTTATGGATTGGTTAATATCACCTAGAATCACTTCTAAATTATTCATTAACAATCCCTAGCATGAATTAGTGATTCTAGAATATGAAAATTGTTAGTTGGGTACCTTGAATTCAATAAAGGTGGAACCTTTAGCCTAAAAACTCCATTAATAAAATTGGGTTAAGCTTGAAATGACTATTTAATGGCTAATTGACCCTTGGGTACTGTTATAGACCATATATAAGGGTAGAATTAGTGGGTTTGAATTCCCAAGGAATTTGTTTGAAGAGTAGCTTATTAATTACTCTTGTATTTGTTATTATTAAATGATTTAGCCTTTGAAAATATGAAGAAAAAGGAGGATCATCTGTGTTATAACTACTTGTTGCAGTAGCTTGGCACCCAGGTAGGCTATGGTTTATAAGTAGTAGACTTTGGTTAGTAACCGTATCCATGATGTAGATTTGATAGGAGAAATCATGCATAGGCCTATGGGCATGGAGTTTGGATGGATAAAATGTGGATTTAGTGTAATAAAGGCTTAATTGTGTATTATTGTGTTGTGTATGAATCCTTGATGGGTGTTTTGTGATTGCATAACTTCATGGTGGATTGTAATCTGAATATAGATGACAATTAGATTGTGTAAGCTAATAATCTAGTTACTTAGCCTAATTACCATAAAAAGGGTGAACTTGGTATTATGTGTGGTTAGAACATGGGATAATCTTGCTTAAGGTTAGTGCTGAGGACTGATTATGGTGCAAGGAGACAGTGACATAACTTAAGAGCTAAGGTCAATTAGGCTAAGGGTTAGGAAATAAAGGGTATAAAGGCGTATGACTAGAAATTGATTATAAGTTGAATAGAGTTGAACAATTGTCTAATGAGGTAGGTCTTGAACCTAGTAATGACTTGAATGTAGAGATTGCTAGACAATAGCGAGAATCCTGGCCTCGGTATAAATAAAGAAGGATTGGATTAGTGAATGAAGTCATGAATGTTGAACTAGAGTTTAGACCTCTTTTTGGGTTGAATGTGTGCTCCTAAATTGAATACTTGAATTTAATCATGTGGCTTTTTAATGCTTACTTTAATAAGCAGTGAATTGGTCTTTGGACATGTTGTAATTTAAGATACCAATGAATCATATTTACTTGCGATTTGGTGTTAAAGAATGATTATTTTTTACATGGAATGATTTGTTCAAGTTCACCAAGTGTTTGGGTGGTTTGCATATTATTGCAATGGATACTTAAGGAAGGTAACTGTTAAATGATATTCTAAGTGTAATCACATTTAATGAATTTATATGTAGAGCTTGTGGTTATTACAAGTTTTGGTTGTTATCATTGTTTTTTGTGATGGTTGTGATATTTTATTGGTTAATTGTGGGATGTATCGATATTTGAATATCTTCACGGGATTGGTTATTAAGATTCATTGGTTGGCTCGGGTATCACACTAATATAGTACATGGATAAGAGCTCGTCCCTTGTAGGTCATGACTAGTGGGCAACCATAAGACCCTTAGCATATATGTACAAGGAATGTATAAGTGTGATGGTTCCTTGAGTGGACCGGGTATATGCTTATTGTCATTGTTGCTATTTATATTGGTTCCATGAGTAGATTGACTATTATCATGGCTGTTGTTGTGGGTTCCTTGAGCAAACCAAATTATGATTTGGTTGATATATTTGGGATTCTTGTTATTAGAGTCATGGTTGGTTGACTTGGATATTGTTAGATTCAAGGTTGTTGTTGTCACGCCCCGAGTTCCAACGAGGCGGACTAGCACCCGAAGCCGATGAGGCCCGAGAGAACCAATCTTTGCTCATGTCTATTCATATGCATGTCACCCACTAAGCAACACCATCACATAGAGGTATAAAATGTCAATAGCGGAAGTTATGGAAACATGTGATACATATACATATAAGAAACTTGGCCGTTAGGGCCATCGAGTCAACATGGACATACATCCCTTACATTTGTCTTCCCACAACCGTCTACAAAGCCTCTACAGATACATAACCATAACCATCCTAGAGTCGGGACAACACCCCGCTCTATACTCATGTATAAATCAAACAAATGTGCATAATGACTCGGAAAGCCCCGAAGCAACTGGAGCTCACCTCCAAAAAATGATATGCAACCTACTGTGGAGGTCTACTAGCACCTGTGCCTACAACATGTAAGGTAATCCCCCCCAAGGGGGTCAGTACGAATAATGTACTGAGTATGTAAGGCTATAATAAGCTGTATACAACATAGGATCTCAAATGGGATCAATACATGTGAATAAACATTATGGATCAATCACCATTTTGCATGTGTGGAACCATGTTCATTACGTTCATTGCTTTCATTACTTTTATTGCTTGATCATTCTTTCATATCATTTGTTATTCGTGAAATAACATTCCTTCATATTTTCAATTACGTGACATACTTCCTTTGGCTTTACGTTCATCTTTATTATCAGTCATCCACTTATTAGTGGACCATAATATAGTAACCGTCATCCACACTTGGTGGGATATAATATAATAACCATCATCCACTCATAGGTGGGCTATAATATAATATCGATCATCACCTTATAGGTGGCTTATGATATAATACCGATCATCACCTTATAGGTGGCTTATAATATAATAATAATAATATAGCATAATATTGGGATTGTTCCATCCGAGCTTATGCCCTTTTGATTTGATCCTTACTCAATGAAACATAAAGTAACCATGTAAGCATTACTTCTTTGCATTGCTTCTTCTCTTTACTTTTGTTATGAGAGTGATACATTGATGATTGGAACATCATTGGGAACACGTGTATACATTACTTCATTCCTTAATTTCATGAGATTGATACACTCACTCATGAGAGATTAATACATTCACTTATGAGAGATTGATACTTTTATTTGTGAGAGATTGATACTTTTGATAATTGTAACATTATTGGAACTTGGAACATTAACCAAAGAACATGAGTCATGTGAATCACAATTTATGTAGGAACATGTGAGTAACAAGGATTAATAATAGGAAATGGGATACCATTGAACATTTCGGAATGGAACAAGTATAATGACAATGTGACACTATGTACTACAGAAGGATACGGGAAGAGTAACCTTACATACCTTATTTTCCCAATATGTATGCACAATCCAATATGTGAGTACAACAATTCCTCTCCTTCCTTACGTTTCACTCTACATCACAAGTACATAACGGAACCAACACTAACCACAAGCAACGTTCCAAGTGTATAAGACGACCATGAGTTACATGATTGCCATATAACATTATTTCACCCTTTACAATACCATTCATGGCCTTTTCATACCAACAATACCATAACATTCTATACATTGACCAAAACATCATAAACCAATAGTTTTTCACACCAAGTTCCTCCTTTACATGTTCTTATTAACACCACATCACAATGAATCCATCAAGTTACTCCAATACATTTTATAACCAAAATTCCACAATTTACTCATATAGAAAAATAACAAGTTATGTACATAACCATACCATACATGTTGAGATATCATCCACACCATTCACTTTCATCAAAACATCAAGTCCTTTTTCAAGTTTAATTCACAAGAATACACATCTTTTAGCAAAAAGCCAAAGTGCACTATTCAACACCTTGCCAACATAACCACCATGATATACATACTCTCTCATGTACATAATATAGTAAAACATAAGAATAAACACTTACCTAAGTTTGGAAGATGATGATCTTGCCCAAGAGTTGATTGTCTTAGGGTTTGGAAATAGAGAGAAAATTCTAGAAATGTCATGTGAGGTTTTGTGAATAAAAAATCTGATTTTGGCCTTATATAGTCTCCACTTAATGGTTATATTTATCCACTTGGGTCAATAATTGATTAATTAAAGGAAGAATGGGTCATTTGACCCATTGGGCCATGTCTTTAATTCTAATTTCCACTTTGGGCTTTAAATTGAGCCCAATAACACATGTCAACTTAGCCCACCAAATTCAAGGTGTAATTCATCATATATATCATGTTTGAATAATTCCATAAGTTTCACGTCAATATTTATCTCACGAGACTCATATTTGTAGCCTCAATTTCCAAATAAACAATTCTAGCCACTTATGGCTTAATTGAACATAAAAGGGTAAAAGCATAATTTGGATGCTAACTCCATCCAAGTGTGGTCTTACCGAGATGGAAAAATTATATAATGACCCCAAGAATCACATTTATAGGCTCGTGGTTGGCGAAAAAATTCGGCAAAAGCACCCCGGCACGGCCCCGGACGCCCCTTGGACTTAAAAAAAAAATTCCAACATTTGAAGGGTGTGCAGGGGCGGCCTGGCACGATGCCTGGCATGCCCCCTTGCTGCCTGTGGGCTGATAATTTCAACCCCCAAAAATTTTTAAAAAATTTCTTTCATCGACTTTTCGTTGCGGATTTGGTAAGATACTTCAAGTTCTAATCTTTAGCTTGCCTCTTGCCTTTAAGAACCTTTATTTAGGAGTCATTCAAGCTTCATTTATTGCTCCTAAAATGTTCCAAAAAGTTTCCAACTCCTCATACAAGAGTCTAAACACATTGACTAGTACAATATCAATTGTCTCATCCAAAACCAATGCAAAATACGTACTTAGCACTCCCGAAGCTAAGGTTTATATCTACACCCTAGGTCACCAACTAATCAAGTCAGGGTCGGGAATGTACGGGGTGTTACATCCTTCCCCCCTTAGGAACATTCTTCTTTGAATGTTAGTGACATTGTCTCATTGTAACAACTTAAGTCGAAGTGAATCCTTCACATTATCGTATATACATATAACACTTGTAAAGATTTACTTGTTACTACTCCAATTCCGTACCTTGAACTTTTTCTCCCTTTATAACAATTACAAGTTCTTTTAATTTCATTATTTCTTCGGTTTCCCATGTCATTTCTTCTACTTGTTGATCCCCCACTAGTACCTTTATGGAAACTACTCTTGCATCTCTTAATTATTTCACTTATCGATCTAGAATAACAATAGGTAACTTTTCATATGTAAGATCCTCCGTGATTTGTACATCTCCACTGGCAACCATACGAGATGGACCTTATATATTCTTTCAAAGCATCGAACATGACATATCGAATGAACTTTGGAGAGTACTTGGGGTAGTGCTACTATATATGCCACCTACCTAAATCTTTGGGTAACCTCACTTGGCACGTTATGTAGGCCAACTTCCTATAAGGCTTCGTAGGATATAACTTCCAGGATGTAACTTTAACAAGAGGTAATTCTGTGATGAAATCCATGTTAATCATGTTCCATTTCCAAACTGGGAAATTGATATATTGCATATAAATTTCGGGTTTTTGACTCTCCCTCTTTACTAATTGACAATTTGAATCATGAACTACACGTTCCACAATGTTCTTTTCATGTAACCTTACCAATACGTCTTTTCCAAACTATGGTACAGTTTGGTTGCTTCCGAACGAATAGAATACCGTGACTGATGTATTTCTGTCATAATTCATTCTCTTACCTCATCTATACCCAGTACACACAATATACATTGGCGTTAAGGTACTCCCCCTTGTGTTTGCTCAAATACCTTCACTATATATATTTTTTTTTCAATTGAACTTAAAATATGACTTACATATTGCTTTTTCCATTATCTCAGATATCAATGAAAATTCGGTCACTTTTGGCACATGGTGCCATCTGTTACACACAATTGTCACAACTATTAACTCAAAATTATATGTGGGATAATTTCTCTTATGTGGACGCAATTGTCTTAAGACATACGCTATCACATTGTCGTGCTACATGTATACATATCCCACACCAACTTTTAAAACATCACAATACACTGCATACTCTTATGTGCCTTTGAGAAGTACTAGTACAGGTGTAGGAGTTAATTTATCTGTCAATTTTTGCAAACTTTTCTCGCATACATCATTCCGCTGAAACTTAGTTACTTGTGTGTTAGCTTTGTTAAGGGTGATGGCAGAAAGTCTTTTTACCACTCCTTCTGTAATAACTGGACAACTCAAGGAAGCTACGAATTTCCATAGGCGTCATAAGCCTTGGCCACTTCTTTTGTGTATATTAATCCATATTCCTTCATTCAATACAATATGTCCTAAGGACACTACGGATTGTGACCAAACTTGCATTTAAAGAACTTACATATATCTTACGGTCATGAAGAATCCATAACACCTGTCACCAGTGATTAGCATGGCTCTCTTATGATCCTGAATTTCATCTCAAACATGATCTTGAACATACCTAATGATGACTCAAATAACTTATTTATTACGCCCATAAAGTACAGGTGCATTCACTATCCCCATTGACATACTAAGAATGCGCCTTAACCATACCACGTTCGTAATGCTGTCTTGGGTGTATCATCATCATTCATGTCATCATTTCATCATTTACGCATTCATCTATTTCGTCATTTCATCATTTACTCATTCATCATCATTTTTTTTTCTAATTCCCCTAATTCTGTCGGGGCCATGCTATACAAGGAAATAAAAATAGGTTGAGTGCCTAACATCACGTCAGTACCAACTCACACATCGAGGGATTCATTTACCACCGGAACCGATTGAAGAGTCGGTGGTTCCACCTTAGTATTTTTCACTCTTACTAAGTGACATATGTACCCTATGCCCCCATAGATGGTTACTATACAATTACGATATGCTCTTTTAGTTTCACCCGATTCACTGACTAATGGAAATACTTCACTTGGCTTCACTAATAATTCTAGTGTCCTTTCAAATTCGCTTTACAACAATCAATGAAATAGCATATGATAGGATCAAACCTAGATCGATCAATCAATGCATATGCCTCATGAAAAACAACAAAATATGAATAGGGTACCTGTATCTACATCAGGAGAAGTCTCCGAGTTCTGTCCATCTACTAAGACATGGGTATGGTTCTGAACCTCCTTAGCACCAACTGCTCCTCTAGTGATAACATAACGGCTGACCCAGTAGATTATGTCATACTGTTCGTACCCCTCTGTGGGCAATCTCTCTTCATATGCCCTGACCGACCACACCAGAAGCAAACATTCGTGTCAAACCAACATTCTCCAGAATGAAACTTCTCGCAGCACTGGCACAGCTGACGAGAAGATCTCAATTGGCCCATATTTCCTTGTTCTCGATGTCCCACTGTCTGTGAACCCCGAGTCCTACTACTTTGCCCAGCTTGACCGCCTCTAAACCCGCGAATTTGAGATGAAGTATCTACTGTAGGGGAAGAAAATAATGGTCTAGGTGGTCGAGAAGAACTCTGAGGTCCAGATCCTCCTTGGGCACCATAAACTGTCTCATGGGTCTAGCCCGATTTGACGGCCCTGCCTCAGATTCTTGTATCTTTCCCCTTTGCCTTTGATCCTCCATAGTTTGAGCGAAGGCTTGTATTCTGGCTATATCCATATCTTTATTTAACGCAGCAATAGTACAGTCCCTTACTAAGTATGGCTCCAATCTGTCTACATACCGATGAACTCTATCGGCCATAGTCGCTACCTTATTAGGAGCGTATCTAGCCAACAAATTAGACCGAAGACTGTACTCCCTGACGCTCATATTTCCTTAACAAAGATTTAAAAACTGATCCGCACGAGCGTCGCGGACCTCATATGGAAGATAGTGATCAAGGAATGCCGCTTTGAATTCCTCCCAACTAGCTGGAGGTGTACCGATACCCCTCGATCGTTTCCAATCTTCATACCACAATATAGCTTTTCATTTCAATCTATATGCTGCAAGTTTCACTGTTTCTATACCAGTCACATGCATAACATCTAGAGCCCTTTGAATTTGGTCTACGAAGTCCTGTGGGTCTTCATTCAGATCTGATCCGGTGAACATGGGAGGGTCTAATTTCAGGAAATCCTGTGTCCGCCGACTAGCTACCCTAGCCGCACCATCATCACTTGTCGTTGGACCAACTCATCAATGACTCTGTGCAACAACTATCTGAGTCAACATTTGCACCGCATTTCTCAAATCCTGTAACTCCTGCTTTGTGATATTAACAGGTGATTCTGGGGACTCAGTTTCAGCCCCATATTAACTAGCTGGGTCAGGTGGTGATTTACTACTTCCTTCTCCGACAAACATGTATACCTTCTTATCTTTGCCCATACCTTGTCTTGTAATCGGCATTTGACTATACAAAGGAAAACCAACATCAATGGTCAGATATGATTTCACTTACAACATTGGCTCTATTGCACGATCTAGAAATGAAGAAATGAAACAACTCCTAAATGTCCCGTAGCCTTCTACTAATAAATATCGCACGCAACACATTCATAAGCAAGACTCTACTCAGACACGGCTTTGTATACACCCTTAGAACGACCTGCTCTGATACCACTTTTGTCACGCCCCGAGTTCCAACGAGGCGAACTGACACCCGAAGCCGATGAGGCCCGAGAGAACCAATCTCTGCTCATGTCTATTCATATGTATGTCACCCACTAAGCAACACCATCACATAGAGGTATAAAATGTCAATAGCGGAAGTTATGGAAACATGTGATACATATACATATAAGAAACTTGGCTGTTAGGGCCATCGAGTCAACATGGACATACATCCCTTACATTTGTCTTCCCATAACCGTCTACAAAGCCTCTACATATACATAACCATAACCAACCTAGATTCGGGACAACACCCCGCTCTATACTCATGTACAAATCAAACAAATATGCATAATGACTCAAAAATCCCCGAAGCAACTGGAGCTCACCAACGATCCGCAAATGATCTGCAACCTACTGTGGAGGTCTACTAGCACCTGTGCCTGCAGCAAGTAAGGCAAGCCCCCCCAAGGGGGTCAGTACGAATAATGTACTGAGTATGTAAGGCTATAAGAAACTGTATGCAACATAGGATCTCAAATGGGATCAATACATGTGAATAAACATTATGGATCAATCACCTTTTTGCATGTGTGGAACCATGTTCATTACGTTCATTGCTTTCATTACTTTTATTGCTTGATCATTCTTTCATATCATTTGTTATTCGTGAAATAACATTGCTTCATATTTTCAATTACGTGACATACTTCCTTTGGCTTTACGTTCATCTTTATTATCAGTCATCCACTTATTAGTGGGCCATAATATAGTAATCGTCATCCACTCATAGGTGGGCTATAATATAATACCAATCATTACCTTATAGGTGGCTTATAATATAATACCGATCATCACCTTATAGGTGTCTTATAATATAATAATAATAATATAGCATAATATTGGGATTGTTCCATCCGAGCTTATGCCCTTTTGATTTGATCCATACTCAATGAAACATAAAGTAACCATGTAAGCATTACTTCTTTGCATTGCTTCTTCTCTTTACTTTTGTTATGAGAGTGATACATTGATGATTGGAACATCATTGGGAACACGTGTATACATTACTTCATTCCTTAATTTCATGAGATTGATACACTCACTCATGAGAGATTAATACATTCACTTATGAGAGATTGATACTTTTATTTGTGAGAGATTGATACTTTTGATAATTGTAACATTATTGGAACTTGGAACATTTACCAAAGAACATGAGTCATGTGAATCACAATTTATGTAGGAACATGTGAGTAACAAGGATTAATAATAGGAAATGGGATACCATTGAACATTTCGGAATGGAACAAGTATAATGACAATGTGACACTATGTACTACAGAAGGATACGGGAAGAGTAACCTTACATACCTTATTTTCCCAATATGTATGCACAATCCAATATGTGAGTACAACAATTCCTCTCCTTCCTTACGTTCACTCTACATCACAAGTACATAACGGAACCAACACTAACCACAAGCAACGTTCCAAGTGTATAAGACGACCATGAGTTACATGATTGCCATATAACATTATTTCACCCTTTACAATACCATTCATGGCCTTTTCATACCAACAATACCATAACATTCTATACATTGACCAAAACATCATAAACCAATAGTTTTTCACACCAAGTTCCTCCTTTACATGTTCTTATTAACACCACATCACAATGAATCCATCAAGTTACTCCAATACATTTTATAACCAAAATTCCACAATTTACTCATATAGAAAAATAACAAGTTATGTACATAACCATACCATACATGTTGAGATATCATCCACACCATTCACTTTCATCAAAACATCAAGTCCTTTTTCAAGTTTAATTCACAAGAATACACATCTTTTAGCAAAAAGCCAAAGTGCACTATTCAACACCTTGCCAACATAACCACCATGATATACATACTCTCTCATGTACATAATATAGTAAAACATAAGAATAAACACTTACCTAAGTTTGGAAGATGATGATCTTGCCCAAGAGTTGATTGTCTTAGGGTTTGGAAATAGAGAGAAAATTCTAGAAATGTCATGTGAGGTTTTGTGAATAAAAAATCTGATTTTGGCCTTATATAGTCTCCACTTAATGGTTATATTTATCCACTTGGGTCAATAATTGATTAATTAAAGGAAGAATGGGTCATTTGACCCATTGGGCCATGTCTTTAATTCTAATTTCCACTTTGGGCTTTAAATTGAGCCCAATAACACATGTCAACTTAGCCCACCAAATTCAAGGTGTAATTCATCATATATATCATGTTTGAATAATTCCATAAGTTTCACGTCAATATTTATCTCACGAGACTCATATTTGTAGCCTCAATTTCCAAATAAACAATTCTAGCCACTTATGGCTTAATTGAACATAAAAGGGTAAAAGCATAATTTGGATGCTAACTCCATCCAAGTGTGGTCTTACCGAGATGGAAAAATTATATAATGACCCCAAGAATCATATTTATAGGCTCGTGGTTGGCGAAAAAATTCGGCAAAAGCACCCCGGCACGGCCCCGGACGCCCCTTTGACTTAAAAAAAAAATTCCAACATTTGAAGGGTGTGCAGGGGTGGCCTGGCACGCTGACTGGCGCGCCCCCTTGCTGCCTGTGGGCTGAAAATTTCAGCCCAGAGCGGCTTGGCACGCCTCTGGGCGCGCCTGGCCCAAAAAATTTTAAAAAATTTCTTTCTTCGACTTTTCGTTGCGGATTTGGTTAGATACTTCAAGTTCTAATCTTTAACTTGCCTCTTGTCTTTAAGAACCTTTATTTAGGAGTCATTCAAGCTTCATTTATCACTCCTAAAATGTTCCAAAAAGTTTCCAACTCCTCATACAAGAGTCTAAACACATTGACTAGTACAATATCAATTGTCTCATCCAAAACCAATGCAAAATACGTAATTAGCACTCCCGAAGCTAAGGTTTATATATAATCCCTAGGTCACCAACTAATCAAGTCAGGGTCGGGAATGTACGGGGTGTTACAGTTGTTTGGTCATGGTTTGAATTTACTTGTACTTGACTAAAGTTGTGGAGTTACTTGAAAAGGCTAAGTGTCATACACTTGAGGTATTTTATCATAATGTGTGCTCATAGTTGTACTTGTTACAAGGTGATGATTATTGGATTCCATTTATTATTGAGGTTAGTCAAGGCGTAAGCGAAATAGATTGACTTATAATGACTATTAGAGTTAACCTTTGAGAGTTAAGATGGATGACACTTGGTGTGAAGGTGATGAATGATCAACGGGATTAAGAATGAGAAATACTCTTAGGTAATACAAACAGATAATAGTGTTGTATATTAAACTGTTATATAAGATCTCATGTTTCCTTTTGTGATTTCTATATTGTGTTTATGTGATCTAACCCTGGTCGGCCGATGATTTCTACCAGTACATGTTGTTTGTACTAATACTACTCTTGCTATACCCTTTTTAGGGTATAGTCTTTTGCAGGAATCAGTGTTGGTTTCATGATTGTTACGGATAGCAATCCTAGCAACTTCTACTTACCTCACTCATGGTGGAAGTTGTGTCCAGTTGTATTCTCTTACTTAGAAGCTTTTGTACCTGTTTAGACTAGGTCCTATGGGTAAAAAAAAAATTCCCCATTTAATACTTGTAAAATCAATTGTAGTACAGTTTGGTTAATGTTATTCAATAAAGACTTCTGCATATCTTCTTATAAGGTGAAAGGGGTTATCCTATCTAGGTGAATTAGAATAGATGCCCTCATAATCCAATGATTTGGGTCGTGACACAGACAGAGGCAAGAGTGTGGCCACTTCAGATAAAGAGACAAAGAGATCACGCAAAGTCAAAGAAGTGGAATCTTTGGGTTCAAGAGCACAAAGAGAGTCAGCAATAACATACGGGGCTTAGGCTGTATTACCCTATGATTTTCACTGGTTTCAGAATAAAAATGAATCATAATACTATCCTGAAGATTGGGTTGATGAGGTGAGGCTAGCGAGTACATGTCCTAACATTAGAGAAGTAGTGCGTACAAAAGGGTTAGACTTTTTTTTGTGGAGCCGGGTGAATGCAATATCACTCTTATTCGCGAGTTCTATGCTAATTTTCATACCACTCCTAGGCTTAGCAATAAAGTCAATGTGAGGGGACAACTTATCAATTTCACCACAACAAGGATCAATCGATTCCTTGGCACTCCGATTGTGGATTCAACTCCATACTTTCAATTGAACGATGTACCTTTTTATTGGGACATACATCATACTCTTTGCGGGGAACATTCTACAGCCCGATGGGAACGAGGTACAAAAGAACAAGCATCTTACACTTTAATATACACATTTCTCTAAGGTTGCAATAGTATGGTTGAAAATTGTATGTGCTTCACTCCTTCTAGAAAGCACGCTTCTAAGGTCACTCGAGAGAGGGTAATGATGGTGTACATATTTATGAAGGGTATAGATGTAAATGTTGGGGTGGTTATCAAGGATAATATGATGAGGTTTCAAAACGATCAGCGGTGGCCATATTACCTTAGGCAGTTTGACACAGCCGAAGAAGAGGAAAATTTGAAACTACCTTTGGCAGGTCATTCAATTGGTCAGCTATTAGATGTGTCCAAAACCAAGGATCCAGAGAGCGCAGCAAGGTTAAACCTTACTAATGCAAAGCACGAGCCTCGAAATGATAGCTGGAGGGCAATGATGTTTTGTATGGCTGGTATGTAGCTGCAGATTGGGGGACGACCTGCCACCCAGGAATAATTAGATATGCTTAAGGAAAATACCCCATGAACGATAGTGATATGTTCATGTGCAAAGTAGGACTGACCTTTCCCTAACCATTGGATGATGATGATCCAACAGTCCAGACCGATAATATGAATGATGAGGATGAGTTTGATGATGTTGGTTCATGAAGGATGGTGATGGATACAGATGATGCTAATTGGAAAGATATTCTCGATGATCATGAAGGCACCTAGCGGCCCAGGAGTTCTATCTCTCACTCTTAGTATTGTATTATTTGAGCAATTAAGACAGTTTTATTCTTTAAGTGTGGGGTATGGGAATAGAATTTTGTGTGTTTGCTTTACATTGTTATATATTTAGGGGAGTTATCTTGTTGTTTGTTTATGACTAATCTTTTTCGTCAGTTTCTTTCCATTTTTTCATAGGATGGATTTCTTGGCTTTTATTTTTCGGTTCTTTTCCTAAGAATAGTCTCATTGAATTGATTAGATTTTTTTTTAAGTTTGAGTTAGTCCTAGGTAGTGACTTTTCATGATGATATATGGATGACGACCATCTTAATGGTAAATTAGTCATAGGAGTTCTTAGGAAGAGAAGCCGCCACATGTTGATTTCTTGAAATTTCACTTAAGTATAAACTAGAAATCATGGACAGTGCACTTGAAAATGTGAATGAAAGAAGTGGGGACTTCATCTAGAGACACTTAGGCTCCTTAATTGGCTCGAAAAAAGTAAAAGAATGGGCTTAATAATGAGACTTCATTTAATATGATTGCGTGTGAATATGTGATTGTAGGAAGCTATATTTGAACCTTAAGTGTCATGAGAGGTGAGAGTTGTTGTTAAGTTTCTTGCATATGTTAACATCTAGAACTTTCCCCATGTGTATGTGAAATTAAACTAGTAAATTAGTGAGATATGATAAAGGCATTTTGGTGTTAGCCCGTTCCTCTTGAATTTTGTTTGAACTACCCTTTCAGAATCTCTAGTTAAACCCCTTTGAGTCATATAAGCCTATTTCTTTGCCTAGCCACATACGCACCTTTACCCCTTTGTTTGATAGTATCTCGAGTTGATTTGATCCTAAATATCTCTAAAGCACTTTAAGATTAGAAACTTAGGGTGAAAAGGAGATGGAAGTGAGAATAAGGGGCCCAAGGAAGGAAAGCAATGTGCTTTTTGCTAGCAAAAAAGAAGAAAAAAAAATTAATGAAAAAAAAGGAGAGAAGTCATGAAAAAGAAGAAGTGGAGAAAATGCGCCCACTAGTGATAAAGAAATAAGAGAGGGCATGGTTATGTGAAAGGAATAATGGGCATGAGTTGAGAAAGTAGGGTGAATAAGGAAAAGAGCTATAAAAAAATAGTTGATGTCTTAAAGTGCTTAGGAATAGTAGTCACTATTTGTCAAATGTTTGCTACCCATCCCCTAGCCGACATTACAACCCATGAAAGTCCTTTTGATCTTACTTTTTGATGCTTGGTTGATTGAAAATTAAACTAAGGGCAAGCCTATGGTATGTTGCATATGTTTGAAAGAATATTTTTTTTTGTGAGAATTAGCATTTTCATTGGCAATATGACTAGTGGTTTTGAGGAGACTTTTTTAGGTCTCTAAACTCAGTCCACGAGCAAAGGTACGACTCATACCTTGCCTCACAATTCGTACAATGAGTCATATAGTCTGGGACTTCATGTCTAAGACTTTGAGCTCTCGTATAGAACGCTGAGTGTTCATAGATTTAGAATTTGAGGTGTTACAATATCAAATAGTGTATCTACAAAATTATAAGTTTAAGAATTACTTATGTAAGTATTAAGTATAAGATGTTTTCAAGGAGGATTTTGTAAGACCAATTCTCTGCAAACTTATAAAATCAGGGCAATGTTCATGAATGAAATGAACAAATTAATGAGAACCAAATAAAGTTCAGGGATTTATTATGTGACTTATGGTTATCAAGATATACACAAAAGCTTGACGGTTCAAAAACATCTAATCTAACAAATAATCGAGTATATCTGATATATGTTCACTATGAAAAGTTCAAAGGAAAACCTACTTATCAAGATTCAATTAATCCTTACTTGCGAATCACATATTTTTTTCATTCATCACATAGTCATTTTCCATTCATGTGGAGAATTATTGGGTTTTTAAGTTAAAGGTTTGGAACATAGAGGGAAATGAAACTTTAAAAAAAAAATTGGGGTAGGGGAAGGGGAATGGGGGAAGGGATTACAATGTGGGGAATCTTAGTAGCTTAGATGGTTAGTTACCTGAACTCCCACCTTGTTGGTGAGGGTTTGATTCCCCACATTGTAATCCCCTCCCCCATTCCCCTTCCGCTACCCCCCATTTTTTTTTTTTTTAAAAAAAACTTATTAAAGTTAATTTGTCCTTCATTGGATATGAAGAGGAGAACTTTTGTGCTTATATAATGAAACACATCTTCTAACTCATAAACAATTGAGAAGATAGTATCCCCTCGAGATGTCATTGTCGCTCAGTTTCATATTGGATTTGGTCAAATAATTTGATTGATTAATATAGTTTTTGGACAAAATTCATTTCCTATTTTTCATTTTTTTCAGTTTCTAATAACTTCCACATGTAATTTAAATTAATACGCAGAAGAATTCTATTAATATTTGTGTCTATTCTGAACATAAATTACCTTTTATAACAAGGTATTTTAACACTTGTTGATTCCCAAACTCTTGACTATAAATTTTGAGACTTCATCTCAGTTTTAATAGACTAAAAATTCTCAATTAACCTCCCCTCTCTCTACTGCATTCTGCGTCGTTTTCAAAAGAAAAACACAAACATCTTGGTGTAATTTGTTCCACCATTTGTGTTTGCTAAAGTTCTATAAATTAAAGTATTGCTTCTACAAAGTAGTTTTCCATTTTATCATGGGAGAAATTAATCCACAAACCTTAAACAATAACAAGGGGATTAATTTTTTTAAAGATGCATAAACAATTGTGGACTTAAAATAAATTTCTACTCCATCTATTTTTTGATTTATTGCTTTGAACAAAAGAAAATGACAACTTAATACTGGGTACTAGTTTAAATAGTTTAAAAAAAAATTGGTATAGGTAAGATGGTGCCAAGCAAACAGGATGCCTCATGAATATTTTACCCTTAAATTCTATGTCGATCAAACACCTTATATAAATTGGGACAAATGGAGTAATTACTTATTCAGTAATACTAAGATGTACGATGACTATTACATACACATAAATATGTATCGTGCATAATACATTATGGAATATAATGGGTCATTTTGTAGGATGTATTAGAGAATATAATACATATATTAGCCTTTAGTATTATTTAGTATCTTGTTTGGTAGTGTTTTCAATGTATTTAAAACTAATAAATCATATTCGGTACTAGTGAGTGTACAACTAATAAAAATCAATCCATAGTATTAACAATATTAGGATTATTAATACATGGATAAGCATTGTTAAAGACGGAACTGCCATTGAATACTCCAAACTAGACATTGGATAAGATATAATTCCAGTATAACTAATTTTTACATAGCTAATCATAACATTACTAATACACTCTATTCAATATTATTCTTATATGCCCCATAAAATACTCCTAACAATCAACTTCTCAAGGAGAGTTTTATGAATTTATACATGCACGCATTCATAAATGTAGTTTAGTTACTAATCAATCTCGACTTTAACCAAATTAGATGAAAATTATTACGGAAATTAAAATGATATACGTTTATGTACTTCAAATTTAACGTCCTACTAATTTATGTTTTAAATTATACAACCATAATTTTCACTTTTGTAAGCTTTTCAAACATTATGCAAAACCACATCAGTCTTCCAAAGACTTTTTTTTTCCTCTTGTATCCTTACAAAATCAAAAGTAATGTGCGATGACGTGTTCTATTTACTCAACAATTAACAATCACATTTTCAGCTTTTCATTTAATCTTCGACAAAATCATCTAAAAACTTCCAATTGGGAAATATAGGAGCAAAACAAACCAAAAAATTCAGGTTACTAACTTCATACCACACAAATTATGGGTCTTATTTGTCGGAAAATAATACACAGCGGAAGCATTGCAGAATCATACTGCTTACATGAATTATAGACAACAAACATAAACACGTAGTTCACACAAAGCGTGCTTAAAATTTAATCAAGGAGTACCTCTTGAAGAGTGAGCAAATACCTTGAAGCAAGTCTGTCTTCAATTCTGAAGTCTTCTACAGTGATCCCAAATTCACAGTTGAACTCTCTCAATACTTGGGTGGAAAAGAATTGAATAGAAAACTGACTGAATTTTTAGGCTAGGAGAATCCCTATTTATAGAGATACTATCCCAGTCCAAAAAGGAAAAAAAACACGTTTGTTTCTTGTTCCAAGAAACACACGCCTGTTTCCCTTTTCCCTTATAAAATAGGATTCCAAGTTTTAGTTTAATATGGGCACTGTAGGGACCACAGAGTTAATTACTGAGGCTCCCTATTATGAAAATAATTCAAAATACTAATTTGAATTATTCTTACCATCATAAATTACAAATCATTCCACTAAAAATTCGTAATTGCACTCCTATTTTATTTTAAAATTCTCCATTAAACACTTATGTAATTCCCCATGTTAAGATTACAGATACTAATCAATAAATTAAATTATTGACAAGTTTAATATAATGATTAATTTCCTTTAGAGCAATGCTTAACTTATTTCATATGTCGGATTCATGAATCCACTGGCCGGGTATACACATGAAAACTTATAAGCTTCTCATAAAAGGCGTATCATCAATCTCTATACCAAGACATGGATTCCATCAACTAACTTATTATTTCACCAATACACATTATTATCATCCAATCTACCAGGCATAGTGACCTATCTCAGGATCTCACCTTTTAATAAATCAAAACGATAAATAATATATATAGATCATAATAGTTATATCAAGATTCTCCTTATATCAAGATTGAGAATATAAGTACATTTAACAGTTTAGAGAATATGTTGTATCAATCAGTCTAAAACAACTATCTCTACTCGGTCATGTTCAATACATACAAAATGCACTAGCACGAGAAGTTAGAACTATACCATTGAGAAGTTAGAACTATACCATTCTCGTAATCAAGACAAATTACATTTAATCTCGTGTTATAATCATTCTGATGGTTTGTCTAAATTTTCATCTACGATTGTGAACTATAACTTTAACTTATAAGAACCGATGATTTGATCTTCTGTGTATAAGCTTAAACTCTATACAAATCATCTACTATATAAGTTGAGAACACATATATGACAATGATCTATTTAATGTAACAATTTATTGGATTGAATAAATATAAATAAATAAATAAACAATCGTTCAATAAATAATACTATATCAAAACGCATGGTTTATAGTATATCCTAACAATCTCCCACTTACACTCATAACCATGCACCCACAACTCTAACACTCAATCCTTCTACATGCCTATCAAAAGTCTTTTGTGGTAAAGCTTTTATGAAAGGGTCTGTTAGGTTGTTTTCTGATGCAATCTTTGCAACCACCACATCTCCTCTCTGCACTATGTCTTGAATCAAATAATATTTATGCTTAATGTGTTTTACCTACTTATGGCTCCGTGGTTCCTTCGAATTTGCAACTGCACCACTATTGTCACAATAAATTATAAGTGGTGCTTCTATTGCAGGAATAACTGCCAAGTCTTTGAGAAAGTTTCTGAGCCATACTGCCTCCTTAGCTGCCTCAGAGGCTGCTACATACTCGGCTTCCATGGTGGAATCAGCAACACAAGTTTCCTTGATGCTCCTCCAAATAATGGCTCCACCTCCCAAAGTAAACACATTTCCAAAGGTCGACTTTTTAGAGTCCTTGTCAGACTGGAAATCTGAGTCTGTGTACCCTATAGGCACCAACTCATTCGAATGATAGACTAACATGTAATCCCTAGTCTTTTTTAGGTACTTGATTATATGCTTAACTGTTATCCAGTGTTCTCTTCCAGGGTTAGACTGAAATCTGCTAATCATGCCAATGGCAAAATAGATATCAGGTCTAGTGCACAACATCGCATATATGAGGCTTCCTATAGCTGATGCATAAATAACCGCCTTCATGTTTTCTATCTCCTCATCTGCCTTGGGACATTGATCCTTAGATAGATAAATTCCATGTCTAAAAGGAAGAAATCCTTTTGTGGAATCATGCATGTTGAACCTGGTAAGAATTGTATCAATATAAAGAGCTTGAGATAAGCCTAACATCCTTTTCTTGCGATCACGTAGAACCTTGATCCTAAGGATGTGAGTAGATTCTCCTAAATCTTTCATATCAAAATTGTTAGATAACCATTCCTTAACTGAATTCAACAAGCCCATGTTATTTCCTATGAGCAAGATATCATCTACATACAATACTAGAAACACCATTTTGTCCCCATTCCACTTTTTGTACACACAAGATTCATCAAGACGTTGCTCAAAATCAAAAGTTTTAACCGCATTGTCAAAACAAGTGTTCCATGCCCTAGAAGCTTGCTTTAATCCATAAATGGATCTTTTAAGCTTGCACAACATGTGTTATTTCCCCTTTTCGATGAAACCATCCGGCTGCCGTATAAAAATGCTTTCATCAAGACTTCCATTAAGGAAAGTTGTCTTGACATCTATTTGCCAAAACTCATAATCATAATGAGTAACAATATATAAGAGAATTCTAATAGACTTAATTATGGCTACTGGAGAAAAAGTTTCCTCATAATCGATCCTTTCTTTCTGAGTAAACCCTTTTACAACAAGCCTAGCTTTATAAGTTTGCACTTTTTCGTCTACTCCTCTCTTTTTCTTATATATCCACTTGCATTCAATGTATTTGACTCCATCTATAGGTGGTTCTACAAGATTCCAGACTTTATTGGAATACATGGATTCCATTTCTGATTCCATAACAATAGTCCATTTGTCTGCATCTTTATCTTGTAGTGCTTCGTCGTAATTCATGGGCTCGGTATTCAACTCTTCAGGAATTTTGTCAAAAAATGCTCCCAAGAGTGCACACCAAGATGGTTTTCTTATCTCTCTCCCACTATAACGAGGCACTTCAGTTGTAGGGGTAGGTATAGAAGCAACTGCACTATTTTGATCTTATGAATAAACCACATCATTTGCTGGATTTTGAGTCTCTATATTATCCTCATCACCTTGCGGTGTTAGAACATCAATGACTTCTTCCTCTAGTGTAATTTTCTCAGTGCTACCCTCACAACTTTGATGCAATAGATTTTTAGGGACTTGTACTTGTGGAACTGTATGTCTATTAACATTTTTCCTACTACTAAAATGCTATGGTATGTTAACTCTGACATCTGGATATTGTATTTGGTTTTTATTATTGTCAGTAGATTGATTTGTTACCTCTTTGCTTAATTCCCGTAAAACTAGTTTACTTTTGGGAACATGGTTTGTCATAAAATCCTTTTCCAGAAACTTGGCGTTGGTACTTATAACGACTTTCTTTTCTTTAGGATTGTAAAATAGACCCCCTTTTGTTCCTTTAGGGTACCCAACAAAAACACATACTTCTGATCTTGGTTCCAACTTTTTTGCGTTACCTTTCAGCATATGTACTGGACATCCCCAAATTCGAACATGCTTCAGACTAGGTTTATGCCCAGTCCACAGTTTTATGGGTGTCATAGGTACCGACTTAGAAGGAACTAAGTTCAGAATATAGTTTGCAGTTTCTAATGCATAACCCCAAAACGAAGAAGGCAAATTCGAGTAACTCATCACAGATCTAACCATTTCTAAAAGAATCCTGTTTCTTCTTTCTACTACACCATTCTGTTGAGGATTTCTAGGTGCATACATTTGAGACGTAATTCTATGTTCCGATAAGTAACTAATGAAATCTTTGGAGAGGTATTCACCACCACGATCAGATCGCAATGACTTGATATATTTCTCATGTCGTTTCTCCGTTTCTGTCTTAAACTCTTTGAATTTCTCAAAGCATTCAGACTTACGATGCAATAAATAAATATATCCATATTTTGAGTAATCATAAATGAAATTCACAAAATACTCATAACCACCTCTTGCTTGAACATTCATTGGGTCACACAAATCAGAATGAATTAACTCTAATTTATCATTTGCTCTATTTTCTTTTGAGGAAAAAGGTCTCTTAGTCATTTTTCCTTCTAAACAGGATTCACATGTTGGTAATGCCTCCACTTTTAATGAACCTAAAAGTCCATCTCGAACCAACCTAGAAATCCTGTCTAGATTATAGACGCAAATACCATAAATAAGTCTCATTAAATTCAGAAGAACGTTTTCTCTTACTTAAAAGGTTAACATTATTCAGTTCAATAGTTTGTTGCAGTTTAGGAGAGACATTAATAATAAAAATACCATCAATTAATGTGCCAGTAGAGATAAAATATTTATTATATCTAATAACACAATCGTTATCAGAAAAATTAAAATCATAACCATATCTCAAAGCTCTAGAAACTGAAATCAAATTTCTTCTAACAGCAGGTGCATATAATGCGTCTTTTAAAATTAAAACTCTACCATTACCAAACAAAATATTAATATTTTCTAATGTTAAAGCTGGAGCTGCTGAACCATCAGCTTGAAAAATACTAACTTCACCTCTATTCAACTTGCGCGTTTCTTGAAACCCCTACAAAGTAGTACAGATGTGATCAGTGGCTCCTGAATCTACACACCATGATGTGGTAGAAAAAACCACTAAACACGTTTCAACAACAAGTTAGAGTGAAGCTAACTTGTTTTTCTGCTTGTCTAGGAAAATTGGGCAATGTGTCTTCCAATGGCCTAACATCTTGCAATGAAAACACTTATCATTAGGCTTTTTCACGCAGCCAGATAGAGCTACAATTTTTTTTAGCACTGTGAGTCCTTTTGTTTTTCTTTACACCTTTCGGTTTAGAAGTAGAACCTTTCTCAACAAAGTTATGATACTCAAGTTTATTTTGACCCAAAATAGTGCTAAGGGAGGTAAAAGGAGACATATAGAATCTGAGATTGAAAAACGTTACAACAGATCATCAAAAACAGTCATATAAACATTGAATAGTTAAATTCAAACTCATCATATACATATACAATCATGCATCTCAAATAGCCAATCGATGGGATTGGGGAACTACTCATGCAATACACATATATAATGCCTGATTATTCACTCCATGAACTTTTACAGACCTAACTTAGATGGAGAGTCTACTGTTAGTTTAAGTCAAGTGAAAATCAAACCCTAGTTACATTGATCCAATCATATATTACTCAGTTTAGGAGAGTTAATACAGATTATCAAACTAGCGATTAAATACGTAATGACTTGTATCAAATTCATCCGATATGGAGGAAGTTCTAAGCCAGCACATAAACTTAATACTTCACTGCTATTTAATCTAGGTAATTATGGGGATAAACCCTTATCACCAAACAAATTTTTCTTTTCATAATTTTATACTAAAATTATCCAGAAAAATTTAGTTCATGCAAAATACTATCTCTTGACATATATATAATCTCACGGTGATTCCAAATAAACAAGTCACTTGAATGACCAATAATTTATTAATCATGAAAATTCTTAAGATGTACAGATGAGAAAATAACACATAATTGAGAATAATGTTGCAGTAACCTTTTAAAATTACACTGTAGTGCTCATGTAATGTAAATTTTGTAATTAATTGATGCCCATCCACATAGACCTACCAATTTTCAGGTCAAATCAAAATTCGTAAAGCTCGAATTCTCTCGATGACCAAATTGGAAAAAATTGGTTTTTAGCAAGTTCAGAATTTAATTTCAAAATTTACATTCACTAATTCTTATCACATATTTTATTAGAGAACTAATATACATGAATCAAGAATAAAGAATAATTTTTAAAAATTAATTTTCCATGAAAAAATCATTTCAGGAAAACAACATTCTTTTATGTCAAACTTGCTTATTTGATCCAAATCGTAACTTGAAAAAGTGCACCGACATCAACTAAGCTCCACCCAATATTGATAGTACTTTTACAAAGAACAATATTCTCAAAAGCTTAAAAGAAATATCAATCAAGGAATTTCAAATAAAATTCAATCAAGGGAGGAAATTTATTCACGTGCGTTACTTCAACATTGAACAAATATGTGATGCCTTACAGTTAACCTCAAAGATAAGGATCTTTTAGAATTTTATAATCAATCAATGCATTAAAAAATTCAAGACCAAGAAGTAGCAAATTCAACCTTTTTCTTATAAAAAGATTCCAATCACTTTTTGGGAAAAGCGAGCTACTGCCACCAGCAATTCTCAAGTGAATCTCTATTCCTCACTCTAGGTTCATTAATTTATGAATAAAAAATCAAAATTCCATGAAACTTAAACTCGTACGTCAAAAATAAGGAAGCTACGGACAACAGTTTTAAGAGAAAAACTTCACATATCAAATTTGCAGGAGACGTTTAACTGTAAACAAAATTTACTTAGCTTTCACTTCTCCCGAAGAACAGTATGATCATGCACAATCCACATACGTGTAATATATGTTAGCTATTTAGATGCAAGCAAGACTTTGATACCAATTATTGGAAAATAGTACACAGCGAAAGCATTCTAGAATCATACTGCTTACATGAATTATAGACAACAAACATAAACACGTACTTCACACAAAGCGTGCTTAAAATTTAACCAAGGACTACCTCTTAAAGCGTGAGCAGATACCTTGAAGCAAGTCTGTCTTCAATTCTGAAGTCTTCTACAGTGATCCCAAATTCACAGTTGAACTCTCTCAATACTTGGGTGGGCAAGAATTGAATAGAAAACTGATTGAATTTCTAGGCTAGGAGAATCCCTATTTATAGAGATACTATCCCAGTCCAAAAAGAAAAAAAAAACACATTTGTTTCTTGTTCCAAGAAACACACGCCTGTTTCCCTTTTCCCTTATAAAATAGGATTCCAAGTTTTAGTTTAATATGGACACTGTAGGGACCACGGAGTTAATTACTGAGGCTCCCTATTATGGAAATAATTCAAAATACTAATTTGAATTATTCTTACCATCATAAATTACAAATCATTCCACTAAAAATTCGTAATTGCACTCCTCTATTTTATTTCAAAATTTCCCATTAAACACTTATGTAATTCCCCATGTTAAGATTACAGATACTAATCAATAAATTAAATTACTGACAAGTTTAATATAATGATTAATTTTCTTTAGAGCAATGCTTAACTTATTTCATATGTCGGATTCATGAATCCACCGGCCGAATTTACACATGAAAACTTATAAGCTTCTCATAAAAGGCTTATCATCAATCTCTTTACCGAGACATGAATTCCATCAACTAACTTATTATTTCACCAATACATATTATTATCATCCAATCTACCAGGCATATTGACCCATCTCAGGATCTCACCTTTTAATAAATCAAAACGATAAATAATATATATAGATCATAATAGTTATATCAAGATTGAGAATATAAGTACATTTAACAGTTTAGAGAATATGTTTTATCAATCAGTCTAAAACAACTATCTCTACTCGGTCATGTTCAATACATACAAAATGCACTAGCACGAGAAGTTAGAATTATACCATTCTTGTAATCAAGACAAATTACATTTAATCTCGTGCTACAATCATTCTGATGGTTTGTCTAAATTTTCATCTACGATTGTGAACTATAACTTTAACTTATAAAAATCGATGATTTGATCTTCTGTGTATAAGCTTAAACTCTATACACCAAATCATCTACTATATAAGTTGAGAACACATATATGACAATGATTTATTTAATGTAACAATTTATTGGATTGAATAAATATAAATAAATAAATAAACAATCGTTTAATAAATAATACTATATTAAAACACATGGTTTATAGTGCATTCTAACATTATTACCTTCTTAACTTAATTTTTTTCTTATTATTTAATTCTTGAATTATTTTTATTCAGTTTTTTGTTGTGATTTTGGTTAATTTTTTTTTATCTAGTTTTAAATGCTGTTTTGCGCAATTTTTTCTACAATTTTGATCTAGTTTTGATTCAATGATATGAATAAGAACAACAACTTTGCATAGTTTAAATGTGAAACTGAAAATTTCATCATAATTGAGGTTCTTATACTTATCCAAAGTTGAACAAATTTTTAAAACGAGCATCAGAAACGGCTGATAGTAGTGTGCATTGTGTTTGAACTTGGTTAGTTAAAAGGTATTTCAACTTAGTTTATCAACTTAAATCGTTTGGTTTATACTGAAAGATTAGACGTACTCTACAATTTAAAATTTATGAATTTTTACGGACATATCAAATTAAGATATAACGTTAACACTGAAATACTTTGAAAAAGTTTTTTTTTATTTTTTTGCCAATCTTTGAAATAATTATTAATCTAAAAATAACTAATACTAAAATTACTAATGTCAATATTACTAATATATCAAATTTATTACTTATACACCCTACTAAGTAACCCCTAAAATATTACAGTAAATCGGTCCTCCAACGACGTTGAGGGCCCGGCAATTCATCCTCTCCGCTTTTCCCGGTTACCGCCCCTGCTAGCCTACAACCATTTATTCTTCTATTAAAGAAATAAAAATAAAAGTACACAAACAAATAGAGGTCAAAACAGACTTGTTTTCTCTTTCCTCCTGTATAATTTGGTCTCCCTCATTTCCTTTCCCTCCCCCCTTTTACTTCTTCTAACTCTTTCATATTCCATTGAACTTCATTTTATTTATCCTCCATGGAGAAAGATTACTTCATCAATGGTGGAATTCCTAATCCAACAATCCAATTCGAACCCACTATGTCATTCCCTTCTTGGAATCCCCTACATTCAGGGCAATCTTCTGATTGCTTGTTTAAGCTCAACTGGGATCATTCAACAGCTCAATTTAACCAATTCAACTCAACTTTGAACTCAATAGGTTCTGAGTTAATTGGGAAACTGGGTACAGTTTGCAGCTCCCCTCAACGGCCATTCATCAATTTGTCGACTCCTTACATTGGGAATAACAATAATAATAGTAACAACTCGTGTTATAGTACACCTGTAAATTCACCACCGAAATTACACATGCCCATGATGGGTCATGTGGGAAAAGATAACATACCCAACATGGGAAGTTCACTTCCTCCTCCATTGCCTGCTGATCCAGGTTTTGCCCAAAGAGCTGCTAAATTTTCTTGTTTCGGGAGCCGTAGTTTCAACGGCAGAACGAGTCCGTTGGGATTGAACAATGCGGAATTGTCACATAGATCTGCTCAACCATTGGGGAATGGAAAGTTACCTAGAGTTTCGAGTAGCCCTTCTCTCAAGCAAGCTGGATCCCCTTTGCAACTCAAGAATTCGGGCCACTCCCGGATGGAAATCATGTCTATGAATAGGTTGGCTTTTGTTTCTGATAAAATTTTGGGCACTAATTCTAATGAGTCTGTTTCAGAGCCAAGTGGGGAAACAGGGGCAAAACCTCCAACTGAATTGAATTCTATTTCTCGAAAAAGAAAAACAGTTGCAAGAGGGAAAACAAAAGAAGATTCACCTCAAGCTGCTAATGGAAACAGGGTAAGGATTATTATGAAATCAAAATAATCTTGAATCGTTTTTGAGATTAACTAATGCAATTAGTGCTTAATCAAAATTTTATTTTAGGGAGGTGAAGCTGATGATAGTGCAAGAGCAAAGCGATGTAAGCAAGTAGAAGGTAATGGGACAGAAAATGGAACAGTTAACATGGAGGAGTCAAAGGGTGATGAATCCCAAAAACAAGCTATGGAAAATCATAAGCTTCCTGAACCACCAAAGGACTATATTCATGTTAGAGCAAGGAGAGGACAAGCTACTGATAGCCATAGTCTAGCAGAAAGAGTAAGCATTAACAATCACTTGTTGTTTCAAAACCCGTATTTTCTTGTGTTAACAATCTCCTTTTTCCATTTAATAAGGTGAGACGGGAGAAGATTAGTGAAAGAATGAAGCTTTTGAAAGATCTTGTACCAGGCTGTAATAAGGTTAGCTGAAATGCTTCAACAATTTTTTTCTCTGTCTTATCGCATCTTAGTCTGTCCTGTTCTAACCCAGAGTGATTAATTTGTGTACCAGGTGACAGGAAAAGCACTAATGCTTGATGAGATTATAATTTATGTACAGTCACTCCAACGACAAGTCGAGGTAAATTCTTAATTACCCTAAGCATTCTATGAAATGTTTTGTAATTCATATCTAATTCTTCCTTGTGCAACATTTTATAGTTCCTATCCATGAAGTTGGCTACAGTGAACCCAAGTTTGGATTTTCCCCTCTCCAAGGATGTAAGTCTATCATAATTCGTTGTCAGTGAAATAGCCAATTCTTTTATGTGGACATTCTAAAGCAATTTCTTGTGTACTTTCAGATATGTCAACCAAATAGCTGTCTGCCCCAGCCTGTTTTCCTCGTAGATAAGACAGCATCTTCTTACAAACAAGCCCAGAGCGATATTCCTAATGGGGCATTAAGTCAATGCTCAGTGGACAATTTAGATACCTCACTATGCCGCACCCTAGGAGTGCAATTACCTCCCCTTGATGGATTTGCTGAATATCTTAATCAGGTCATTACCAATTTACCAATAAAGTTTTACTTATGTATATGGACGGGAGCTTTTACATTATCAGAGTATTTTCAAAATTACTGATGTTACTTTTATTAAGAGGCTACTGTAATGTAAACGTATTGTACCAATGAACGTACATGTGAGACCATTTGTAATTTGATCTTGACAACTTCATTTTGTCCAGTTCCCTGCAATGTCCGAGGATGACCTGCAAAGCATTGTGCAGATGGGATTTAGCCAAAACCCAAACAAGGATCTGACACTGCAATCACAAGGTAAGAAGAGGGGACGAGTTTTGGTTTATTAAAATTGTCAAAATATATGTTGAAGATCTTGAATTAATTAATTTGTATGTTTTCTTTCTTTTGATGCAGGGCCTCATCAAACGTCTCACATGAAAATTGAGATGTAGTCACCGCTCATTCATTTTTCCACAATTAAAAGAAAGAGACTGCTGTATATAGGAAGAGATTTGTAGTCTAATCTTCTTCAGAAATTACTACTAATTGTTAATATTAGCTAAATTTAATTTTGAGGATTAACTCCTCTTGATGTATAATTAATTGTACTATTTTTTGTTTTACTAAGACATGAATATTTATTGTATAATCTTTAAGATCCAACGGTCATTTGGGCGCAAAATCGTAACAGCACCACATGTAAGTATGTTATTTTTTGTAAATCAATGAGAAATTGAGATGTCTTTCATTTTCAGAAACATTGTCCATTAGTGTTCCTTGAATAATCTCATATCACTTGACAATTTATACTCAAAAGATTCGCTAATGGTTGATGTGAAAGTACACAGCAATTAAATTTGCTAGTTATGATTATTTAGGTATGTTGTAAGCAGCTGTAAGGGTGGGGCTCCTTACCTCTCTTTCGAAAGTCTTTTATGAATGCTTAGTTACACTTCTTGATTTAACTTGATATCTCAGCCTTGAATTATTACTTCCTCCGTTTCAAAAAGAATGACTTATTTTTTTTTTAGTCTGTTTCAAAAAAAATGATCCTTTCCTTTTTTGGCAATACTTTAATTTTAACTTTCCACGTGCATGTTTAAGACCACAAGATTAAAGGGCATTTTGGTACATTTGACACAACTTTAATTTATGACCACATGATTCAAAAGTCTTCTTTATTTTCTTAAACTCTGTGTCAAGTCAAACTAGGTCATTCTTTTTAAAACGGAGGGAGTATTTTTTGGCACATTTTCTTGGGGTCTCCTTTAATTTTCAGTCAATTTAAATTATATGCCGGGATAATATATACTCCTACTTGTATTATATCTGGTTATTGATTACTTTTACTTTTTAGGTTGTCAGATTAATTTTACAATTTCGTGGTGTTTTAGGTTATCTTGCAATGTTATAAAAAAATTATGCTCGGCAATGTTATAAAAAAATTATGTGTCAACCGAGCAGGAGCAGATGTAATGGTTAGTATATGGATTCATTTGACTCTGGTAATTTTGGCTAGAATTATGCATATATGTTAAAATGGTCCATAAAATAGTATTACTTCAGATCCAATAAATCAAATAAGCTATTATACAAATACAATCCAGCACAGAAATTAAACTCATTTTCTGTTGATTAACCTGAAACAGAAGCTTCCGTCAGTCTATTTTGACAGTGCTGCATAGTACCAATTTAAAAACAAAAAGAAAGCCTAGTTAGAAAGGTTAGGTGCTTAATAAAAATTAATGATTATATTAAGGGGGACCATCAAAAGAATCCCAGGTTGGCATTAATGGGTGAGATTCTGACTAGACCCAATGAATGAGAGGACTTTAATTTCCTTCTTATTCTAAAATATAAACAGGAAAAAAGTTAAATGGAGTAGTGGATTTCCGGTATGGAAAGATACCCTTAAACAATAGATTAATCATTTGATGGAAAGAGATTAGCAAAAAATCAAGTTTATGGGGTTTAACAAAAGATTTCTGCCTTGCAGCCTTATCTTATTTAATAATAATAAGGAGAGTTAGTTCCATTATTGGTCTGCCCCCCACGGTACTCTCCCCCTCCCCCAAAGCACGTTATAAACTATACTCCTAGTACAAACTAATAATTTATTAGAAAGATTCTTTTAATTTGGTCTCTCTCTCTTGCATGAAGGGTTTAGATAATCCACAATTAGAACTAATTATATCTTAAAATATTAAAGGCAACGATTCATTTTAGGAAAAAAGCTCAATCATGTAACGAAATAAATTCTCTCATTCATGAGAAATGTTTTCCGGTAAACAAGATCTTGAATTGATGTGCCTGAATAATAATGATCAACGGTAACTGCCTGGAGTCTAAGATAGTATATTGTTGGAGTGAAACCCAAATACAATAAAAATGTTAGACGGAACGAAATACATTTGCGAGTTGTACTTTTAATATCATCTCTACCTCTATATAGGGGTGTCAATGATACGATTGGGGCGGTTAGTTTATAAATTTATACCGTACCAACTTTTCAGTTATTTTATTTTAGAAATAACTACATGACTAGCAAATATAGGATCCTAATTATCTTATTTAGCCTAAGTTTTAATTAATTACAATTCATAGCCTCTCTTATCAATTAAATACAATCTATAGTCTATCTCCTTTATTTTCTTCCTTAACTTTCTCTCTTTCTCTATCTTCTATTTCTCTTTTTTTTTCTTTTCCAATTTTTTTTCTTCTTTCTTTTCCTTTTTTTTTTTTTCGTTTTTTCTTTCGTTTTACCTCTTCCTTTTTTTTCTTATACGTTTTTTTTTCTCATTTTTTGTATTTTTTTTTCTTTTCCATTTTTTCATCTTTTATTTTCCTTTTTTGTTTTAATTTCTTTTTTCTTTGCCGTCTTTTTTTTTTTTTTCGTTCTTGTTTCGTTTTTTCTTTTTTGTGTGTGTCATTTTTTCTTCTTCATTTGTTTTTTGGTTTTTTTTTGGTATTTTCTTTTTTCTCTCTTTTTTTTTTTTTGTATTTTATATTTTATATATTTTTATATTTTATATTTATTTGTATCATATTATATATTTCAAATAAATTTATTATTGTATTTGAATAGTTTAGTCGTGGATATGTACAGTTTATCATTTATATTTGTATACAAACAAGTGTATAGATTAATTGTATTTGCTTGAGTCTAAAATATATAAATATGCAATGTGTCATTCAATGCAAGCGTATCGTTAGTATTTGTATGTCAAATTTATCATTTGTATATGTATATAAACAATTATCATTTGTACGCGTATGGTTCAAGTTATATAAACATGTACCATTTGATACAAATGTAACATTTATATTTGTATAATTTAACATTTATATTTATATAACTTATCATTTTTATTTGTATTGTTCAATTTGTATCAATAAAATATAATTTGTATCAATGAATATAAAAATAAGTGTTCGTAGAAATAAAAATAGCAATTCTTTTTCAATTATTTAAAAATATAAATAATGTTGTCAACTATAAATTCAAATACAAACAAATGAAATAAATAAAATTACAAGCACAAATATAATATGCGATTACAAATACAAAATAGTTCTTTAAAAATACAAGTGCATTGACAAAAATAGAATACAAATACAAATACAAACAAAATGAAACCACAAAATACAAATGCAATATGCAGTAAACTATAAAATACAAATACCAAACAGTTCTTTAAAATACAAGTGCGAATTGTATAAAATATAAATGATGGTGTGAACTAAAAAATAAAAATACAAGTGCGAACTATAAAATACAAATACATATGCGAACTATAAAATATAAATACAAATACTAGCGCGAACTACAAAATACAAATACAAATATAATTGTATCAACAAATACAAAAATATAAATGGTGGTGCGAATACAACTACAATAAGTGATTGTGGTATTTCGTTATCATCAATTGCTTATACTCGACGTAGCCATATTTTTTGAAAGTACCAAAAATATAAAATAGAATAAAAAAAAATGAAAAAGAAAAAAACTACAAAAAAAGAACTCCCCCCCCCTCCCCGCCCCCCCCGCCCCCCAAAAAAAGAAAGAGAAATAGAAGCTAGAGATAGAAGAAGGAGAACAAAAAGAAAAAAAAGCGAAAAAAATAAAAATAGGCAAAAAAAAAAAAGAAGAAAAAAACTGAAAAGGAAAAAACACGAAAAAGAAAAAAAATACAAAAACAAAAAACAAAAAACAAAAAAGAAAAAGAAACGGAAAAGCTAAAAAAAAAAAGAAGAAAAAGAAATAGAAGTTAGAGAGAGAAAAGACAAAAAAAACAAAAAGAAAGAATCGAAAAAAAAAAAAGAAAACGAAAATAGAAAAAAAAAAAGTAAAAAAAATGAAAAAAAGAGAAAACAAAATAGAAAAAAAAAAGAAAAGATGGTGAATACAAATACAATGAGCGGTTATGATGTTTCCGTCATCATCCATGACTTATACTCGACGTAGCCATATTTTCCAAAAATACAAAAAATATAAAATATAAAATACAACCAAAAAAAAAATGAGAAAGAAAAAACAAAAAAGGAAAAGAAAAAGGAAAAAGAATAAAAAGGAAACTAAAAAGGGGAAAAAAAAAAGAAGAGAAGTAGAGGCTAGAGATAGAAAAGAGAAAAAAGAAAGGAAAAAGAAAAAAAAAAGAGAAATAGAAGCTAAAGATAGAAGAGAGAAAAAATCGAAAAAAGAGTAAGAGAGACTATGAATTGTAATTTTGAAATTTAAGATAGGGACATTCTCATTTTGCTGAAACATAGGCTATTTTCTGTAAGTACCCCTTTATTTTATATAACCACAAATATTCTTTTCAAAACTGTCCCATAATTTATTTTTATTTTTTAAAGAGTATAAAAAGTAGAACATGCTATCATATATATTTGTGTATGACTTTGACGAAAACTCTCTAGAATTTTTATTGTTTAAAAGGAGATGAATTAAGAATAGAGATTCATCTCATTATTTTACAGTGGTGTAAAACAATACTAAGCAAAGGCAAAAAAAAAAATAAAATTTAGATCACACGAGCGAAAAGAAATTCAATCAACATTAAAACTCAAGAATCGAATCTACTTAATTATTCAATAAAAGAAATTTAAGTCACAAGAGAGAAAAATATTTAAATAACTTGCAGCTTGCTACCCAAGATCGTTGGAGTACCTTTTAGCTTACTAGTTACTACTTGAGAATAGAGATGCTATAACTGATTTAGTTTTGATCATAGTAATATAATGCCACGACTCAATTTCTTAGGTCATGATGACACCTACTTCAACCTATCAGTAGGTAGGCTAAGCCATAGCTCGGAACGGCAAGTAAAATGCTAACGGGCGGAAGATGAAAAGAAACAAGAAGGAAAACCAACAAAAACAATAATATAAGCGGAAGCGAGGAAATGTACATACATAATATACCATACAGGAGAAGGAAGAGGACAAAATATACAAAACAACCCTCTTAAGATCTGGTAAGGTAGATACAAGCGTCACTATAACCGAAAGAAGAGTACTAGACACTATTAAAAATATACATATATACATTAGCCTCGGAATGCAAAGGACTATAACTGAAATAGATGGAGGATGATCAGCCTCGGACGCTAGAAAGCTTACCCCGTCTCCGGATCAGTAGTTGAGCTTGAGAATAATGTCAACGTCGGTGGCTCGTGCTCAGATCTGCATTAGGAAAAAGATGCGGAAGTGCAGTATGAGTACCAAAGAAACAGATACTAAGTAGAATCATCGGTCGACTGAGTTCAAATATAGTAAAAGCATAAATATAATGCGAGTGTGTAAGCTAAGTCAATAGTAACACGAGTAAAAATGTAAATATCTACTGTACTAGACAAGTATAGTAACGGAAATAAATAACTCAAAAGTAACAAAGACGAGCTAACTATAACCTAACTGGGCCCCCATAAGCCCAGAAGACACACATAAGAAGACAATCAACACTATCGAGCCCCCATAAGTCGGCGGGTGCAGAGAAGAAGTAACTAAAGTAAAAAGCATAAGCAACCTATAGCTGAACCGATCTCAGGTAACCTTCTCATCCCAAATCCATGATAAAACTATGTAGATGAGCACCGGGCTTGAACCGGCACTAATGGGTAGTAACAAAAGGCAAGACGCCAGGCTCGAACCGAAAATAGTGGGTAATAACGAGAGGCCACATGAATCATGTGCAATAGAACTCAGTACCACTGCCAGAACTCCCAGTAACCACCATAAACAACACCAGAACATCCCAACCATAATCATGAACCGATGTCGGACTCGAACTGGAACTCATAATAATCATACCGTAACCAGAAATAAGTGATCCCATAAGTAGTCAATCTCAATCGTAACTGATAAAAAAACATACCGGAGCTCGTACATAGTAACCATATCCATAACCATAACCGATGCCAATATCGTGCCAGAACTCATAATAGCAACAACAATAAAGCATATGACGGAATTGAAATACATTTATATAGGAATAATCATATCTAGCTAACAGGAAGAAAATCAAGGTTTACAAGCCTATCTCCAAACCCTAATGCCATAAATACCAATCTCAGGTGGATAAGTCCACTAAGGCAAGGCGGGTCCTAAATACTAGGTCAAGAGGTCCAGTACATGATCAATTACTATTCTACCCAGGAAAAAGGAGCTAAAACATGTCGTAAACCAATTCTAAGTCAATCCATCCCAAGGAAATAACCTAAAATGGTATCCAAGAGTCTAACTGAGCCTAAAGGGTCTTCATGCCATAATACATTATCTAAAAAGGGTGGTGGGGCCCACTTCGGGGTCTCGATAACCGAACCTAGGTCAAAACCTACCCGAGTCTAGTCTAAGGCTTCCCATTCCCAGCTCAAGGTACTAGCCCTAATGGATGATGATATACTATACTAGGGGATAACTTGCTCGAAATCTATCGAAACGGGGCCCTAATCGGCTAAATAAGGCGTAAAAATGCCAAAACGGTACCCTTTAATGGTGATTATACTTCGAAAATAATGAGAGAAAAATGAAGAATAAAGTATATATATACTGCCAGGCAGACCTTCGCGAACACGATCGGTCCACCGTAATCACGAAAAAGAAGCCTAGACCGGCCTCCTCATTGCGAATGCAAAGGCTGGCCCACGAATGCGGAGGTACAGAATCTTGACCCTCGCGAACGCAAAGGCCATTTTTGGCCTACACCAGGTGCTGATGCACCAGCAACTTTGGCAAGTTATAAATATCCCGATCAGGCCATCGGGATTCATTCGAAATCCCGTGAACGTAAACGAACTATGCTACCCAACCAAATTTGACATTTTAGACTCAACGGAGCCATCAAAATTTCCATCCAGGGTCATATATATAAAAAGTGGGTCCCATACCCCAAGGAGCCATTTTTGCCAAATTCCACCCCATACCCCAAAATGAGTTCGAAAGCCTCGAGACCCGAACCAAGGGTCCGCCTAGCCTAAAGTTGATATTTTGGAGTTGTTGAGACTGTCAGAAATGGAATTTGAGGCCGTTTACCTGAGGTTTAAGCTCGAGACCCATTTTTCAACTTCAGAAGCTCCAAAATAAGAAAATGACTCTAAAACCCGAACCAACTGCTCGGTGAACAAATTGCCAGTCCCAACTAGTCATACATGACCTGGGGCAGCTATAGGTAAGCTCTAAATGCAATAAAGCACAAAAATGAGGAAAATGACCTAGAGGGTCATTTACAACATCCACTACTAAAAGAACTTTCGTCCACGAAAGTAAAGGATTGAGATGTACCTGAAGGCTTGAATATGTAGGGATACTTGGACTGCATATTACACTCAGTCTCCCAGGTAGCCTCCTCTGCTGGATGGTGAGGCCACTGAACCTTAACTACAGAAATGTTTCTGGAGCACAACCGCTTGACATCTCTGGCCAAAATAGACACAAGCTTCTCTACGAATGTCAATATCTCATCCAACTGAATCGAGTCCTATCGAAGTATGTGAGACTCATCTGGGATATACCATCATAGCATAGACACATGAAACATTGAGTGGATAACTGAAAAAGCTGGAGGCAAAGATAACTCATATACGACCTCTCCAAATGTCCGAAGGATCTCTAATGGTCCAATATACCTGGGGCTAACCTTGCCCCTCCTCCAAAACCTCTTCACGCCCTTCATGGGTGATACTCATAGAAAGACCCTGTCACCAACTCTGAACCTTAAGGCATGAAGTCTACGGTCGGCATAACTTTTCTGTCTGCTTTGAGCTGTCCGTAGCCTATCCTGAATCATTTGAACCCGATCTAAAAACTTACGAAGCAAATCTGTACAGTGGAGCCTAACCTTAGAAGTATTGAACCAACCAACTGGAGACCGACAATGCCTACCATACAATGCCTCGAATGAGGCCATTTGAATGCTCAAATGGTAGCTGTTATTATAAGCAAACTCCGCCAAAGCTAAAAACTGATCCTACTGACCCCCAAAAATCCAACACACAAGCACGGAGCATATCCTCCAAAACCTGAATAGTCCGCTCCGACTGCCCGTTAGTCTGGGGATGAAAAGCGGTGCTAAGATCAACATGGATACCCAACTCCTCCTGAAATATCCTACAGAATCTAGAAGTGAACTGAGAGCCTTGATCTGAAATAATGTACACTGGTACTCCATGAAGGCAAACCACCTCTCGAATATAGATGCGAGTTAACCTCTCGTTACTAAAGAAAGTCTAAACAGGGATGCAATGGGCAGATTTGGTCAATTGATCCACGATGACCTAAATGCTATACAAACCATGAGAAGTGCAAGGCAAACCACCTACAAAATCCATAGTGACCCGCTCCCACTTTCACTCGACAATGGGCACCCTCTGAAGTAATCCACCAGGTCTTTGATGCTCGGCCTTTACCTACTGACAACAAAGACACCGAGCCACAAACTCCTCTATATCTCTTTGCATACCATTTCACCAATAATGTTGCCTCAAATCCCTATACATCTTAGTTGTCTCGGGGTGAATAGAATACCTGGATCTATGAGCCTTACGAAGAATCAACTAAATCAAATATCCGACCCTTGGAACATAAATCCATCCGTCAAATCTCATAACACCCTCATAATCTAAGGTAGCCCTCCTGCACTCACCCCTTAACACCTGTCCTCGAATGCTACAAATCCTACCATCCTCAAACTGATGACCCGAATTCACTCCAATAAGGTAGATCTGGCCTCAACATTAGCAAGAATACTCCTGGGGTTAGAAATATCAAGACAAACCACCAAGTTAGCTAAGGATTGAATGTCCAAAGCCAATGACCGCTGAGAAACTAAAATGAAGGCCAAGCTACCCATACTCACTGCCTTCCGGCTTGTCACGCCCCGACTCCCTACGAGGCGTGATTGGCACCCGAAGCCGACAAGGCCCGAGAGAACCAATCTTTGCTTCGATGATGAAATAAAAGTGGCTACGCGAAAGATAGAGATGGTGCACAGTTGGTTAAGGCCTACGATGCTTACAGAGATCCATTGGTTTCGTAGGTTGGTCGATTATTCCATGAGAATTATTGAGGGGTTTTCTTCTATCCCTACACCCGTAACAAAGCCTATACACAAGGCATCGATAAAGGCATAAGAATGTTATGAAATGTATGGTACTGCTTCCGGGGTTGGACTCGGATGTGTATTGATGTAGCAATGTAATAACATATGCCTCATGACGGTTGCGACCATAGGAGAACACAAATTATTACTAAACACATGACCCTGCACTAGCAGCTGCGATATAAAGTTAAGGTGCCACTATTTGAAAGGGATTCATGTTGATATATATATTGGATAGTACTATATTTTGAAGCCGAAAGACTTAAATCTGAGGTAGCGAAGAAGGCTTGAACTATTAAAAGATTAGGACATTGGTATCATTTGGGAAAAGATATCTCAATGAAGCAATATGGGGTTTTGTTTTCTTGAAACCCCAGATTACCGAATTATAATGTAAAATGCGGCAAAATCTTTATTGGTAGCCGAGAGGAGAAACAGTATGCAAATTCTTACAACAAAAGTACGACAAAGGTACTTGAGCAATCACAAGGGGGAGTACTTTGACACCAATGTAGATTGTATGTACTAGGTTTGTTCGGAAACAACCAAAAGGCACCATGGTGTAGCAGAGATGTGTTGGTACGAATATATGAGGAGCACATTGTAGAACGTGTAGTTCAATGCCCAAGCGGTCACTGATAAACAGTATGGAATCAGAAGTCTGTATGCTTTATGTAATAGATTATCCTCCCAGTTTGGAAGTGGAACATGAATAAGATGGAATTAATTACAGGGTTGTCTCGTACACTGCGAAGGCTGATTTCATATAAGTAATAATTAACTGGCTTACCAAGTCAACATATTTCCTACTAGTTAGGACCACCGATACAGCTGAACATTATACAAAGTTGTATGTGACAGAGATAGTACGATTACATGGGATTCCATTCACTATTATATCCTACAAGAGAGCTCACTTTATTGCACAGTGTGGTAAGTCTTTTCAGTAAAGCATGGGTACACAGATGAATGTAAATACGGCTTGTCATCCTCAAATAGATGGACAAACAGAACATATTATATGAACATTTGAAGATATGCCACGAGCTGGTACATTGAACTTTAAAGGTAGTTGGGGTAAACGTCTGTCGTCTAGAGAAATTGCTTACAATAACAGTATCAAAAGGCAACTTACGAAGCTTTTATATAAAAAAATAATAGATCATCATTTGCTTTGCTCGAGTCAGATTGTGGTCATCAAGCCATCAAGAAGGTGAATGTGATATAACAACAACTACAAATGGCCCAAAGTTGATATAAATCATATGTTGATATTCGAAGAAGGGAATGACAATATTCCATAGGTGATTAGGTATGTTTGACATTGTCACTAATGAAGAAAGATAATGAGAATTTGGAAAGAAAGGGACATTGTCCAAAGATTGGCTAGCTTCTGTAAGGGTACTATGTAGAATAAATCACAATGAAGGAACTCTAATGTACTTGGATTTGATATAAAAAAAAAAGAAGCTGAAAGTGTGGAATTAGGGTAATGACAAAGTGGCATCCATAAGCATTATGTGTATATGTAGATATGTGATAAGATGAAGATGCATGGGATGTACATGAGACGCCGTTATTAACATTCGAGGACGAATGTTCCTAAGGGGGGAAGAATGTAACACCCCGTATCTACGAAACCCTATACGACGACGTTGAACAATGATTACCCAAGTTTCGAGAGTGTAAAGTATGTATTGTGGAATATTAGTGAGGAGATAATTGATATTGGGCCTAGTACATGGGATTAGAACTTTGTAGGAAGTGTAATACCCCGTATGTTGTCGAACCTAGATGACTACATGTACATTTGTGGAGATATGAAAACATGAGAGAATGGATGAATTATGTATCAATTTGTGGACATCAAGAAATCTTGCATCATTGGGCCTTAAATAAAGCCCAAAAATAGCAAGAAGACATGGCCCAACCCAAGATTTTTGACCCATTCTTCCATTTTTGACCCATTTGACCCATTCAACATAATAATTAATGTTGATAAAGGATAATAAAGAATGGGGGCCTATATAAGAGAGAAAAATCAGATTTTCTCTCATTTGGACACCCATGCCATTTCTAGAATTTTCTCAACCATTTCCTTATGCAATACAAACCCTAACTCTTCATCTTTTGGACCAAAGCATCATCTTGCAAGATTTGGTAAGTATATACTATCATGGTTTAATATATATATTATGCATGGAAGATAACTTATATCATGTTGGTTATGTTGGTGATGTATTGAGCATTCACTATGTGTGTATGTGACATGTTTGCTATGATGGTTTTGCCTTGTAACTTTGCACATGGGCTTGTGATCTTGAAGGAAATAAACTTGATGGATTCAATATTGTTATGTGAGATGTGATTATAGTCTTCACTTGTTTGGTCATGGTGTATAATGTTTGGAAAGGCTATTGTGAAATTGGTTATGGTTTTGGTGACATATTGACCGTAAAGTGTTATTTTGGTGATGTCCTTGCTTGTTATGAAACCATGGCTGGTAGTTGGCATGTTAAAGGGTTATAAATATGTTAAAATGAGGTTTATTATGATCATGGACCATTCATGGCATGAAAAGACCCAAAAAAATGATGTTTCAGACTAAAATGGGCATCCGCCCCCGCAGACGAGGGCATCTGCGGACGCAGATGCCAACGCAGAAGGCCCTGGAATTTTCCAGAGGCCATCTGCGCGTGCATATCACCACCTGCGCATGCAGGTGGCAGCGCAGATCACTCCAAATTGTTGATTTGTTTGTTTTCGTACCCCGTTGATCCCCGAAAGCCCCGATACCCTTTTGGGATGTAATTATCACATTGTGATGACGTTTTAATGACTTTAAAGTATCGTATGGAGGTATATTCGACTATATGAAGTATGGAAGGTTGTTCATATGTTGTGATAAAGGCATAAAGGCGACGGAATGATAAAGGAAAAAGCGTAAAAGGGTATGAGTGGTGTGAAATGCTATCAATGTATGATTTCTTGGTTAATGTGTGTACCGTTATGATGTTGGGGATATGAAAATGTATTGGATTGTATTGTAAGGGGTAAATTGATGTTATACGGCAGTCATATAGTTCATTGACGTTTTGCACGCCTATATGGTCACTAGTTGCTAATGTAAGTTTCGGTATGACCTTGTATTGTAGACTAAGACGTAAAGAAGGAGCTGGACCATTGTAGTCATACAGACATAGACTTGTGTATTCATACGTGGAAGTGCAGGTATGTAAGGTTACTCTTCTATATCCTTCTGTAATATATAGCGTTCACATTGTCATAATACTCATTCGATTCCGAAATACTCTAAGGTACTTCGTATCCGAGCGTTGACTAGAGATACTCATATGGTCCTTAGTCATTGGTCAATGGTGAATCATATGACTCATGTTCATTGGTTGACTTATGTTCATTAATTGATTCATGTCTATTGGTTGACTCACGTTCATTGGCTAATATGTCAAGAGTTACAAATGTTCTAAGGTATCGCATTCCTAGTTGGTGAGCAGTTGACATTCACATGTGTCTTAGCCATTGTTCATGAAGGTTCAAAAAGTGTTTTATTCCAAAGGGGTTCTATAGTATTCCAATTAAGGTGGATATATATTGTGCTGCATATGTGTGTTACTCCTAGATGAATTATGACCCACTTAATGCTTATTTATGATGGGGAGTTCTTAAGTTGTCATATGTGGTAAATCCTAAGAGAGCTAAGTTGAATAGCATTATTCCAAGTATGACATGAGTCTAAGTTCCAATAGAGTTATATATAGGTCTCATATTCATTAGTGAGGTTCTAAAAGTCCGATGAGGCTATGTCCCAAGGTTTCACTGGTGGTTATACTCATGTATCCTGTTCATGGATCATTGTCCAATGGTTCCAACAGTGTTATGTTTTCATGAAGGCTATGTTCCCATAATGTTTAGTTGCATGTTTCTCATTCATTGCTTATTAATCCAAAGCTTCAAATAAAGTTGTGACTATCATTGTATTGCTTTTCCATAAGCCAAAGTATCCATCGCTCACAAGTGAATGTACCAATCTATCACAAGCAAATGTATCAACCTCTCATAAGCAAGTATCCGAGCTCTCACAAGTAAAGGTATCAATCTCAAAGTAAAGACAAAGTAATGCACACGTGGTTAATGATTGATTTATGGGTGGCAGGTCTGAGGGGTATAAGCCTAGCTCGACTCGATCCCGAGGCATTGATTTATGGGTGGCAGGTCTGAGGGGCATAAGCCTAGCTCGACTCGATCCCGAGGCATTGATTTATGGGTGGCAGGTCTGAGGGGCATAAGCCTAGCTCGACCCGATCCCGAGGCATTGATTTATGGGTGGCAGGTCTGGGGGGCATAAGCCTAGCTCGACCTGATCCCAACATGACGATATGTCATGTAAATACCCACTGATCAGTAGGGGCCCGGGTACATTGTGATATATGTAATGACATTGAAGTAAAGAAGCAATGAAAGCAAAGAAAGCTATCAAAGTAATACACATGGTTTCCAAAATGCAAAGTGGTGACTTAATCACAGTGATTATTCATATGTTTTGAGTTCATTGAACTATTCATGAATTGTACAGTTTCATCTGAGCCTTGCATACTCAGTACTTCTTTCGTACTGACCCCTCTCGGGGAATTTACATTACATGTTGCAGGTGCAGGCACTAGTAGACCTCCACTGTAGATTGACCGTAGCGCAGATCATTGGTGAGCTCCAGTTAGTTCAGGGTTTCTCCGAGTCGCAGTGGTTCACATGTACCAAACATGGTCACACACACATTCAAAAGTGTTCTGAACGCCCTATTCATTAATCCATACAACTACCGGTGCATTATCTAGCCCAATTGACATACTAAGAATTTCATAATAATCATACCATGTTTGTAACGCTGTCTTGGGTATATCATCATCACTCATATATATTTTTCTTTTCATTTCATCATTATTAATCATCATTTACCCCTGTACACACACTCTCGCAATATGCCATGTTGTTATTTTATTTTTTTTTGTACTAGGAACACTGATGCACCCCAAGGGGTCGTACTAGGCCATATGAATCTCTTACTCAACACGTCTTTTACTTCCTCATGTCATTCCCGTAACTCTACCGGGGCCATGCTGTACACAAATAAAACTATGCTGAGTACCTGACACCACATTAACATCAACTCATACCTCAAGGAATGCATTCCCACCGAAACCGATTGAACAGTTGGTGATTTCACTAGTACCACGTGCCATATGTACCCCTTTGGGTCTCATTTTCGAGGATAGGAAATAACTTCACCTCTCGGTGCTCCAACAGTACCCTTCTATTCAAGAACATACTTTTATTAGGATTTATGCACCCACGGGAGTAAAGACTTCAAATGGCGACTAGCAATTCTGGTGTTCCTTCGCCTTGGTCAAACATCAATAACGTAACATATGATAGGGTAAAACCCGAATCAATCAATGCATTTACCTTATGTAAAAATAATAATGTACCTGTACCTGCATCAGGAGAAGACTCCACATTCCGTGGATCCGCTAAGGTATACATATGGTCTTGGGTCCCACTGGAACTAGCTGCTCCTCTCGAACCTCTACCTGGAGGAGGCATCGATAATTGCAATGCGATAGTTGGTCTCATAAGTTGTGCCATACCACTCGTGCTCCTTTGTGGACACTCTCTTATTTTGTGCCTCGCGGTACCACACCAAAAGCAAAGATTTGTCCCCAACCGACATTCACCCAAATGATACCTTCTGCAGCGCTGACACGGCTGACGGGGAGATTTTGATTGGCTCATACTTGCTTGTGCTTGATACCCCACTATTCGTGAATCCTGAATCTCACTTCTTCGCCCAAACTGGTTGCCTCTAACCCCTTGTGATCGAGGTAGAGCATTCGCTATAGAAGGAAGAAATAATGGTCTAGGCGGTCTATTCAAAATCTGAGGCCCAAATCCTCCTCGGGACGCCATAAACTGCCCCTCGGGTCTAGCCCTTTTTGACGGCCCTTCTTCAAAGTCTTGTGTCCTTCTCTTTTGCCTTTGTTCCACCATTTGCTGCTTCAACACTAGTCTTTGAGTTTGTGCAGCGACTACACGGGTCAGTATGTGCACCACACTCATTAAATCTTGCACAATAGCATTATTGGACAATTCCTCTGGAAGTGAAAGAGTAGGAGGAACCCGTGAGACCAACTCATTTCTAGCCCCACCTTGATCAACTTGCTCAGGTGGTGCTCTACTGGTTCCTTCTCCTTCTCTTGCCATTGGCATTTCTAATCAAACACAAGAAAACAAACCCCATGGTCAGTTATGATTTCGCCTACAACTCCTCTGTAAAGGAAAACCACTATCAGTGAGCACATATGATTCCACTTACAACCTTGGCTCTATTGCACGATCTAGAATGAAGAAAAGAAAGAACTCCTAAATGTCCCGTAGCCTCCTACTTATAAATATGGCGCGCAACACATCGATAAGTAAGACTCTACTTAGACACGGCTTTGTAGACACCCTTAGAACGAACTGCTCTGATACCACTTTTGTCACGCCCCGACTCCCTACGAGGCGTGATTGGCACCCGAAGCCGACAAGGCCCGAGAGAACCAATCTTTCCTTCTAATCATTCATATGCATGTTATAGGAACACTACCATCACATAGAAACATGAGGGGCAAACATCGGAAAGCATAGAACATGCGACGTATATATATATGAGAAACTGGGTCGTTGAGGCCATCAAGTCAAGACTTCATCTGTTACCATATACACCCACACCCACATACGTCTACAAAAGCCTCTAACAGATGCATTGACCAAAACCAACTAAAAGTCGGGATAACTCCCCGCTTTATACACAAGGTACAATATCAAAACATGTGAACCACTGCGACTCTGAGAAACCCCGAACTAACTGGAGCTCACCAATGATCTGCGCTACGGTCAATCTACGGTGGAGGTCTACTAGTGCCTGCACCTGCAACATGTAATGTAAATTCCCCGAGAGGGGTCAGTATGAAAGAAGTACTGAGTATGCAAGGCTCAGATGAAACTGTACAATTCATGAATAGTTCACTGAACTCAAAACATATGAATAATCACTGTGATTAAGTCACCACTTTGCATTTTGGAAACCATGTGTATTACTTTGATAGCTTTCTTTGCTTTCATTGCTTCTTTACTTCAATGTCATTACATATATCACAATGTACCCTGGCCCCTACTGATCAGTGGGTCTTTACATGACATATCGTCATGTTGGGATTGGGTCGAGCTAGGCTTATGCCCCCCAGACCTGCCACCCATAAATCAATGCATCGGGATCGGGTCGAGCTAGGCTTATGCCCCTCAGACCTGCCACCCATAAATCAATGCCTCGGGATCGAGTCGAGATAGGTTTATGCCCCTCAGACCTGCCACCCATAAATCAATGCCTCGGGATCGAGTCGAGCTAGACTTATGCCCCTCAGACCTGCCACCTATAAATCAATCATTAACCACGTGTGCATTACTTTGTCTTTACTTTGAGATTGATACCTTTACTTGTGAGAGCTCGGATACTTGCTTATGAGAGGTTGATACATTTGCTTGTGATAGATTGGTACATTCACTTGTGAGCGATGGATACTTTGGCTTATGGAAGAGCAATACAATGATAGTCACAACTTTATTTGAAGCTTTGGATTAATAAGCAATGAATGAGAAACATGCAACTAAACATTATGGGAACATAGCCTTCATGAAAACATAACACTGTTGGAACCATTGGACAATGATCCATGAACAGGATACATGAGTATAACCACCAGTGAAACCTTGGGACATAGCCTCATCGGACTTTTAGAACCTCACTAATGAATATGAGACCTATATATAACTCTATTGGAACTTAGACTCATGTCATACTTGGAATAATGCTATTCAACTTAGCTCTCTTAGGATTTACCACATATGACAACTTAAGAACTCCCCATCATAAATAAGCATTAAGTGGGTCATAATTCATCTAGGAGTAACACACATATGCAGCACAATATATATCCACCTTAATTGGAATACTATAGAACCCCTTTGGAATAAAACACTTTTTGAACCTTCATGAACAATGGCTAAGACACATGTGAATGTCAACTGCTCACCAACTAGGAATGCGATACCTTAGAACATTTGTAACTCTTGACATATTAGCCAATGAACGTGAGTCAACCAATAGACATGAATCAATTAATGAACATAAGTCAACCAATGAACATGAGTCATATGATTCACCATTGACCAATGACTAAGGACCATATGAGTATCTCTAGTCAACGCTCGGATACGAAGTACCTTAGAGTATTTCGGAATCGAATGAGTATTATGACAATGTGAACGCTATATATTACAGAAGGATATAGAAGAGTAACCTTACATACCTGCACTTTCACGTATGAATACACAAGTCTATGTCTGTATGACTACAATGGTCCAGCTCCTTCTTTACGTCTTAGTCTACAATACAAGGTCACACCGAAACTTACATTAGCAACTAGTGACCATATAGGCGTGCAAAACGTCAATGAACTATATGACTGGCGTATAACATCAAGTCACCCCTTACAATACAATCCAATACATTTTCATATCCCCAACATCATAACGGTACACACATTAACCAAGAAATCATACATTGATAGCATTTCACACCACTCATACCCTTTTACGCTTTTTCCTTTATCATTACGTCGCCCTTATGCCTTTATCACAACATATGAACAACCTTACATACTTCATATAGCCCAAAATACCTCCATACGATACTTTAAATTCATTAAAACGTCATCACAATGTGATAATTACATCCCAAAAGGGTATCGGGGCTTTCGGGGATCAACGGGGTACGAAAACAAACAAATCAACAATCTGGAGTGATCTGCGCTACCAATTGCGCGCGCAGGTGGCGAGATGCGCGCGCAGATGGCCTCTGGAAAATTCCAGGGCCTTCTGCGTTGGCATCCGCGTCCGCAGATGCCCTCGTCTGCGGGGGCGGATGCCCGTTTTGGTCTGAAACGTCATTTTTTTGGGTCTTTTCATGCCATGAATGGTCCATGATCATAATCAACCTCATTTTAACATATTTATAATCCTTTAACATGTCAACTACCAGCCGTGGTTTCACAACGCGCAAGGACATCACCAAAACAACACTTTACGGTCAATATGTCACCAAAACCATAACCAATTTCACAATAGCCTTTCCAAACATTATACACCATGACCAAACCAGTGAAGACTATAATCATATCTCACATACCAATATTGAATCCATCAAGTTTATTTCCTTCAAGATGACAAGCCCATGTGCAAAGTTACAAGGCAAAACCATCGTAGCAAATATGTCACATACACACATAGTGAATGCTCAATACATCACCAACATAACCAACATGATATAAGTTATCTTCCATGCATAATATATATATTAAACCATGATAGTATATACTTACCAAGTCTTGCAAGATGATGCTTTGGTCCAAAAGATGAAGAGTTAGGGTTTGTATTGCATAAGGAAATGGTTGAGAAAATTCTAGAAATGGCATGGGTGTCCAAATGAGAGAAAATCTGATTTTTCTCTCTTATATAGGCCCCAAAGTCTTTCTTATCCTTTATCAACATTAATTATTATGTTGAATGGGTCAAATGGGTCAAAAATCTTGGGTTGGGCCATGTCTTCTTGCTATTTTTGGGCTTTATTTAAGGCCCAATGATGCAAGACTTCTTGATGTCCACAAATTGATACATAATTCATCCATTCTCTCATGTTTTCATATCTCCACAAATGTACACGTAGTCATCTAGGTTCGATAACATACGGGGTATTACACTTCCTACAAAGTTATAATCCCATGTACTAGGCCCAATATCAATTATCTCCTCACTAATATTCCACAATACATACTTTACACTCTCGACACTTGGGTAATCATTGTTCAACGTCGTCGTATAGGGTTTCGTAGATACGGGGTGTTACATGGCTCAAGGCGTCCGCTACCACATTCGCGTCGCCTGGATGGTATAGAATAGACATATCATAGTCCTTCAGCAACTCAATCCATCTACGCTGCCTCGAATTAAGCTCCCTCTGGATCATAATGTACTGAAGACTATGGTGGTCAGTAAAGATCTTACAACGAACACCATACAAGTAATGCCTCTAAATCTTAAGTGCAAACTCTACCACTGCCAATTCCAAATCATAAGTGGGGTATTTGCGCTTATCCACCTTCAGCTACCTCGACACATATTCAATAACACCACCTTGCTGCATCAAAACATACCCCAAACCAATACCAGAAGCATCATAATAAATGGTGAACCCCTCGCCATCAGCTGGAAGAGTCAGAATAGGAGATGAAGTGAACAAGTCCTTGAGCTTAAGAAAGCTCACCTCACAACTCACGGACCACTGAAATGGAACCTCTTTCCTTGTCAACCTGGTCATTGGGGATGCAATGGTGCCAAATCTCTCGATGAACTGCCTGTAGTAGCTTGCTAACCCAACAAAACTGCGAACTTCAATAGGAGACGTAGGACTAGACCAATCACGAATAGCCTCAATCTTTCCTTGGTCCACCATAATACCATCCTTGGACACCACGTGCCCTAAGAAAGCTATAGACTCAAGCCAGAACTCCCACTTTGAGAATTTGGCATAAAGCCTATAATTTCTCAAATTGTGGAGCACAATCCTCAAATGTTGCTCGTGCTCCTCCCTACTCCTCGAATATACCAAGATGTCATCGATGTAAATGATCATGAAGGAGTCCAAATAGGGCCTGAAAATGCAGTTCATCAAATCCATAAATACTGCTGGGGCATTGGTCAACCTTAAAGACTTTACATGAACTCATAATGGCTATAACGAGTCCTGAAGGCTATAACGAGTCCTGAAGTCTGTCTTCGGGATGTCCTCAGCCCCGATCCTCAACTAAAGGTAACTAGACCTCAAATTAATCTTAGAAAACACCGCTGCACTCTAAGGCTGGTCAAATAATCATTAATACGAGGAATAAGATGCTTATTCTTCACTGTCACCATATTCAGTTGCCTATAGTCGATACATATACTCATAAAACCATCTTTATTTTTTACAAATAGAACTGGAGCACCCCAAAGTGATACACTCGGTCTGATGAAACCCTTACCCAAAAGTTCCTGAAGCTGACTATTTAGCTCCTTCATCTCAGTAGGAGCCATACAATAATGAGTCATAAAAATAGGTTGGGTACCTTACTCGAAGTCAATAGCAAACTCTATGTCACGCTCAAGAGGAAGCATAGGTAGGTCGGTAGGAAAAATATCAGGAAAATCACAAACAACAGGAACGAAGTCAAGCAAAGGACTCACAACACTAACATCCTGAACCTAAGCAAGAAATAACTCACAACCCCTCGATATCAGCCTCCTAGCCCTAACATAAGAAATAATCCCCATCAGTGCGCGACTAAAAGGACCCTGCCATACAATCAAGGGTATGCCAGGCATGGCTAAGGTAACGGTCTTGGCGAAGCAATCCAAGATCGCTTGATAGGGGGATAACCAGTCCATGTCTAGAATCGCGTCAAAATCCACCATATCTAACACAATAAGATCAACCCAAGTATCATTCTCTCAAACAGCCACCAAACATTATCTATATACCCGATCCACTACTAAGGAATCACCTACTGGGGTAGCTACATGCAATGACACAGATAAAAACTCTGAAGACAAACCCAATTGTGGTGCATAATAAGGAGAAACATACAAAAATATGAAGTTGGGATGAAATAAAGCAGAAGCTGGCTGATGGCATACTAAAATCATACCTGTAATCACAACATCCAAAGCCTCAGCCTCCTCCCTACTCGGTACAGCATACAAATGGCCCTGTCTGCTACCGGACTGGGTTCCTGCCCAACCACATAACCTACCGCCTAAGGACCACCTCTAAAACCCTGAAGACCACCCCTGTGACCCTGAGCACCATCCCTATACGACAGCGACACTGAGATCATTTGAGCACTCTGAACTGCAGACTCAATCATCCCACGTCAGGGATACTCTCGAGCGAAGTGACCTAAGACCCCACAATCATAACACACCCTTGGCACTCTGCTCTATCGAGAAGATCTGACTAATCTGAAATAAGTACCTTGGCCCGATGGCCCTGAATGACCACCCCTCTGTGGTTGACTACTGCTCTGATAACCAGAACCACTATAACCAAGTTGACCCCCATATGATATCTGAAGCGCTGCTTGAACTGGCCTACTAGACTGACCCTGATGCTGATAAGGCCGCTACTGGGGGTACCTACCCTGAAATCCTCGACCTCTGGACTGTAAGCCGTTGTAGCTCCCACTGTAACTGCCCTGATAACGGGTTCTCTTATCACTGCCCCTTAGGCCTCGCGATCCATCTCCTCTATAGAATAGACATGCTCAGAAATATCAGAAAAAGACTTCCCCAAGGTCACCAAACTCTCTGTAGCCCTACGCAGTGGCAGACTCAAACCCCTAACAAAGTATCAAATCCTCTCAAACTCTGTGGGAAGAATCATAGTGGCATGTCTGGCTAGCTCGTGAAATTTCCCCTCATACTCTACCACATACATAGAACCCTATCTCAGTGTAGAAAACTCATCCCTCAGGCGCTCGCGCATGTTGCAAGGCATGTACTTCCCCAAGAAAGCCTCGGAGAACTAAGTCCAAGTCACAGGTGGAGTTCTAGCTGGCCTGGAATCAAGATAACCTCTCTACCACCGCCTCACTGCTATGTCTAGCTGATAAGCAACAAAGTCCACTCCTCACGACTCAACCAACCCCAAATTACGTAACCTCTCCTCACAACTAGTAAGAAACTCATAAGCATCCTCTTCTGGGGTCCCAACAAACCTGGGTGTAGTCAATCTCAGAAATCGGCCAAATATCTTCTGCTCCTTCACATACATAACTGGGTGGGCTACTACCAGCTGTAGAACTATCGGTGTTGGAGGATCCTCTTCTTTGAGAAGTGCAGCTACAGGCTGTGCCCTAAATTAATACCACCCTATTCTGCTGGCTAAGCTCATCGGTCGGCGGACCGCCAACTAACCCCAATAACTAAACCAATGCATCTCGAAGAACCAAAGATAATATAAACCCACGTAGGGAATGGGCTGCCCCCGGCCCACCTGCTAGTATGAAGGCAGAATCTCTGGAGCTATCTCAGGTTTAGGAGCAATAACAGGATCTGGCGATGGCTTCCTAGCCTGATCTTGAACTGGGGCTGCAGCTCTAGCATGCCCTCAACCTCGGGGTCTACCTCTGCCTCTGACTGGAGCTCTAGCAGTAGGCTCAGGGTCTTGATCCTGGGTTGCCGTACCCTGCATCCTAGCCATCTATGAAAGAGTGAAACAAACAAGAATTTAGAAACCAATACAGATACAACACATGGAAGTGAACCAAAAAGATGAGATTTTCCTAAGAATGTACTGTAGCCTCACAAATATAGGATACAGACGTCTCCGTACCAATTCGCAAGGCTCTACTAAATATAAGCTTCTGTACCAACAATACTAGTGAAACCTAGTCTCTGATACCAAACTGTCACGACCCAATTTCTCAGGTTATGATGACACCTACTTCAACCCACCAATAGGTAAGCCAAGCCAGTGCCCGAAACGATAAGTAACGGGCTAACGGGAGGAAGATGAAAAGAAATAAGAAGGAAAACCAACAATAACAATTATATAAGCAGAAGCGAAGAAATATACATACATAATATACCGTACATGAGAAGGAAGAGGACAAAATATATAAAACAATCCCTCTCAAGACTTGGAAAGGTCGATATAAGAGCCACTATCACCGAAAGAAGAGTACTAGAAAGTATCCAAAATATACATATATGCAGTAGTCTCAGAATACAAAAGACTATAACTGAAATAGATGGAGGAAGATCAGCCTCGGACTCTAGAAAGCTCACTCCATCTCCGAATCAACAGCTGGGCATGAGAATAATATCAACGATGGTGGCTCATACTCAAATCTGCATCTGGGAAAAGATGCAAAAGTACAGTATAAGTACCAAAACAATGGATAGTCAGTAGACATCATCGACTGACTGAGCACAAATATAGTAAAAGCATAAATATAATGTGAGTGTGTAAGCCAAGTCAACGGTAACACGGATAAATATATAAATATCTACTATACTAGAAAGTATAGTAACAAAAATAAAAAAATCAAAAGTAAGAAAGATGAGTTAACTATAGCCTAATTGGGCCCCTATAAGCCCAGAAGGCACACACAAGATGACAATTAACCCTACCGAGCCCCTTTAAGCCGACAAGTGCAGACAAGAAGTAACTAAAGTAAGAAGCATAGTCAAACCGTAGATGAACTGATCTCAGGTAACCTTATTATCCCAAATTCATGATAAAACTATCTAGATTTGCACCGGGACTTGAACCGGCATAAGTGGTAGTAACGAAAGGCCAGACACCGGGCTCAAACCAGAAATAATAGGTAATAATGAGAGGCCACATGAATTATGTGCAACAGAACTCAGTACCACTGCCAAAACTCCCAGTAACCACCATAAATAACACTAGAATATCCCAACCATAATCATGAACCTATGCCAAACTCGAACTAGAACTAATTGTAATCATACTGTAACCAGAAATAAGTGATCCCATAAGTAATCAATCTTAACTGTAACTGATACAAAAATTATATCGGAGATCATACATAGTAACAATAGCCATAACCGTAACCGATGCTAGTATCATGTCAGAACTCATAATAATAACAACAACAATAAAGCATATGTCAGAACTAAAATACATTTATAGAGGAATAAGCATATCTAGCTAATAGGAAGAAAATCAAGGTTTTCAAACCTATCTCTAGATCCTAAGGTCATAAATATAGATCTCAGGTGGATAAGTCTACTAAAGAAAGGCGGGTCCCAAATACTAGGTCAAGAGGTGCAACACATGATCAATTACTATTCTACCTGGAAACCAAGTCTAAGTCAATCCATCCCAAGGAAATAGCCTAAAATAGTAGTCAAGAGTCTAACTGAGCCTACAGGGTCTCGATAACCAAACCTAGGTCAGAACCTACCCGAGTCTAGTCTAAGGCTTCCCATTCCTATATTAAGGTACTAATAGAACTTAAACTATCCCTAAATGATAATGATATACTACACTAAGGGAGAATGGGCCCGATATCTATAGAAATAGGGCCCTAATCGGCTAAATAAGGAGTAAAAATACTGAAAATGTACCCAGGCTAAAACTACCAACCCAAAACTAGCACAATAGTACTCTAATACAATAAGTAAGCTTAATCTAAAAGTAGGGTAAGCCTAGAGTACCTGGACGCCACCAACCACTCACCGAAATCTCTAAACCGGAGCTTTCCCCTTTTGAGAGGCCTTCGATAGCTGCCACGCTATTAAAACAATGATCTATGAATCAAGACGAGTATAATGATACCCATATTGCATATAAATACTCTGGGTAAAAAATTGGACTAAAAATTCCATGCGGGGCTCGCTTTTGGAATCGTGAAAGTGAAACCATCACAACATCCCACGCAGCCCAAGGATCGTTGGCCACAAGAATTCTAGTTAAGTCCGAGCTTAAAACAGCCCCGAACCATCCCCAACAACAATTCAAAATGAATATTTAAAACAGAGAATTAAGAAATAAATTGAGTGAAAGCTTACGGGAATTCGAAGATATAGGGCACACAAATACGGTCCCAAGCTAATCCCAGATCAACAATATGATCCTCCCTTGATTTCAGAGCTCAATATGCCTTTAATGGTGATTATACTTAGAAAATAGTGAGAGAAAAATGAAGAAGAAAATATATATACTGTCAGGGGTCCCTTCTTTGCTAACGCAGGACCCTGTCGCGAACGTGGGTGCCGGCTCAGATAGACCTTCGTGAACGCGACCGGTCCACCACAATCATAAAGAAGAAGGCTGGACCGGCTTGGAAAACCTTCATTTTGTGAACGTGAAGGATGGCCCACAAATGCGTAGATCCAGAATATTGACCCTCGCGAACGCTGATAAGGCCTCACGAACGCGAAGGTCATTTTTGGCCTGTACTAGGAGCTGATGCACCAGCAACTTTGGCAAGTTGCTATTATCCCGAATGGGCCCTTGAGATTTGCTTGGAATCCTGTGAATACAAATAAACTATGCTACCTTATCAAATTTTACATTTCGGACTTATCGGCACCATCAAAATTTTCATCTGGGATCACTTTTTTTCGGAATTCCATCCTATACCCCAAAATGAGTTCGAAAGCCTCTGGACCCGGACCAAGGGTACCCTAGCCTAAAATCAATGTTCTGGAGCTTTTACGACTGTCAAAAATAGCATTAGAGGCCGCTTACCCGAGGTTTAGGCTCAATACCCATTTCTTTACTTCAGAAGCTCCAAAATAGAAAAATGGCTCTAAAAACCAAACGAACTGTCCGGTGATCGACCTGCCGGTCCCAGCAAGTCATAAATGACCTGGGAAAGCTATAGGTAGCTATAAATGTGGAAAAGCATGAAAACGAAGAAAATAGCCTGGAGGGTCATTACATATATTAAATTTTGGCGTTCGGACTTCAAGTGTTAATTATGTTGCCTCTTATAGCTGCTTCCATCTCCTTAGATCTAAAGGAAAAGGTTTAATATCTATTATTCTTAAACTTAATATATATAAAAATATTTTACACATGCATTATTCAGTATGGTTCAGTTATTTTTTGGATTAATTCTTATAAAATAAAAAATCTATCCAATTAGTTGATACGGTTATAAATTTATATAGAATGTACAGCTCGGCTGGTTAGGTCAGTTTTTTAAAAACAATTGACACACCTACCTCTCTATATATGGAACTTTAAATTCCGTTGGACTTTGCACTTGTATTAGTTAATAATGCATGCCCCCCTAAAGTGTAGATTAATATTTCTAATAGTTAATCGAAAATTGAATTTAGAATAACAAATATAATTATTAAGTAATTAATCACCCTACTAAAAATTCTGTAGTAAATAATAATTTATTAATATAGTTTGTCAGCAAAGCCAAAGAAACCCAACAATGTTCCTTCCATTTACTAATAATAAGGTGATTTTCAGAGAGATTTGTAGGCAGGATCTGAATATCTCTTCTTAAATTTGATTTTTAACTTTTTTGGACAGAAAAGGCCAAACCAAATATTATTATGCTTTTCCCTTTCTTTTCCATTTTTCCTTTTCCAAACCTTAATTGAGGACACTCCATATTCATGTCCATGATAGTGATAGATTAACCAGGAAAAGAATTGCTTACTTATTTTAATTGAAAAAAATATTAAAATCACCTTAAACTATACCTGAAAAGTCGAAGACATACTCAAACTATCGTAACGACCTATTACACACCTATACTGATTAAAAGTGAATTTATTTCCACCCTAATGCACATACAACCAGTCACATAGTGAGAGGTGTTTTACACTCGCGCACCACATCAACACCACGTCAACGCCATGTCATAAATTGTATGAATTTTCTTTTTTATATTCTTTTTCTTTTCTTTTCTTTCATTAGTTATATTTTACACTAATTAATCCCTAATTAACCATTAAAATCCTTCAATAATTATATCTTCTTCATCAAATCCATCTCTCATCTCACAGGAAACACCATGCTGCTAGTTGGCCACCACCATCACCACCTATTCTTTTCTCTTTACCGCTAATAATAAATCCACCATCATACCACTTCAATTCCTTCTTCTTAGCAACCCACCACCATTATCATTATAGATATTTTCTTCTTTACCACCTCCAATTTCTTCTGCGTTGCCACTCACCACTAACAAACTCATCATCAAATATCTACATGGTTGCTTTTCTTAAAACCTCATTCCCTTCTCTTTTAGATCTATTTGTGAATTTTTTTCATATTAGAGTTTCATAGAGTGAGAGAAATTAGATTAATAGATCGGTCGTTAAGTTGGTGAAAGTTGTAAATTTATCATTGATATAATTGCTAGCTCTAATTTGATTGTGATTTTGACAGAAAAAGAAGAAGAAAATGACTGAAAATAAAGATTTCATTGGGTTTTCCAAATAAAATTCTCGATAAAATTTTTCTGAAAAATTGATATTTTTCTGATGAAACATCGATTCCCCATTTAAAAGTAATGTTTCATTAACTTATGATTTGCTTATTATATTTAGCTTGTGTTTATTACTTTTAATGAAGTGGGTGTAAAATTTTTCTTGAAAAAGAAGAATAAAAATAAGATTTTTAATGACGAAACATATATATATATATGAAGGTTTGTAATGATATTAAGAGAAAGGGGGTGAAAGACAAATTAAAGTTTTCTTTAAAGATATGTTGAGAAGTTCATGGTGGAAATGGTGTGTTGGGTACTATTAGCAAAAGAGAAAGGAAAGTGATGAAGATATTAAAAAGAAAGAATTAAAAAATTTAAAAAGGTGTGAAGATAAATAAATCAGAGGAATAAATTGTAATAAACACGCCTCTTTTTTATTTTTATTTATTTTTATGCTACATCAGCTTGTAGGGTGGAAATAAATTTTCTTTTAATCAATATAGGTGTGTAATAGGTCGTCACGATAGTTTGAGTGTATTTTTGACTTTTCGAGTATAGTTTAAGGTGGTTTTGATGTCTTTTTCCTATTTTAATTTATGTGTTAGTATTATGAAGAAATGACTATTTTGGTCCTTGAGTTATTGATTAATTCTTTTTTGTTCCTTGTGGTATTGAAGAAAATAAAATCACTCAAAGAAATAATATAAGCACAAGTGAAAGATCGAACAATGGCTAAATAGAAGAAATTAATTAAACAAGAGACAAGAGGTAGGGGGTTTATTCAATAACTCAAACAAACTCTTGAAATTCTAATATATATCTGACTACCTCACAACCTGGAAAATATCTACCTCACAACCATAGAAAATATGTACCAAGCACCCCTATTTATAATAGTACATAACCAAATTAAACTAGGATTAGAAAATCTATTCCTATATGAACTAGGACAAACAAATCCTAATCCTAATTAGACATGAATTAAATAAATACCAAAAATATTAAATCCTAAACACCTAAGGATTCCTATTCCAACTTTGAATTATTATTTCCAACATCCTCCGGTAATTCAAAGTTGTATACTCTCGTCTTTCCTTGTTGTCATGGTTGTTGTATTGAACACTTTTCTCTAATATTCAATTTCTTGGTTTAATTCCAACATAGCCTCCCTTAAATCAAGATCTTCAAACTTGAGCACGCCTTGAATAATATCATGTCTTGTAGAAGTCAAGTACCTTAGAATTTTCATCAATTTCCTAAAATATGTAGCATCAACAAATTTGTGGGTGCCATCTTTAGTCAGCTTCAATTGTGCAACGCGATCCAAACTCAATTTGAATTTCTTCATCTTCAAAATACCATCATAATGATCATATATTTTCCTCTTCTTATAATCTTGAATAATTTTTCTTTTTGCATTAAAATCATTTGCTTCTCCAATTGGTTTGTACTTGGTCTTGCGTGCCCATTCAACTTCAATTTGCCTTTTTGTATGTGGTGGAGTAGTATCATCAACAATCAATTTTTATACTTTTCAAAATCTACAACTTTGGTTAATGACTCAAAGTTGCTTGTATCTTCAATATCCATAATCATGCACTTCAATTGTGGATCTAAATTTTTAATTGTTTCTGCTTCAATTTTGAGTAGATCATCAAAAATTTGTTCTTTGTGAATACTTTTGCTTCTTTTATTGCTAGTTTCATCTTCAATATCTTCACACACTTTTTCTTGTGTGATACCGGTGGGTATTTCTTTTTCAATATCCTCACCTTGTATAGACCAATCATGTCAATTACACTTCTCATGATTTAAAATACTAGCTTCTATTGAAAGAGCATCGGTTTCAACTGAATCATCATTTTTAGTCATCTCAAGAATTTTTGGCAAATCAGTTTGGACACTATTGGAGTCCTCTTTAAAATCAAAGACATCTATACCACAACAAAAATTATCTTTACCTTCACTTCTTTTCTCCACTGTTTCTAAATTTTGATCTTTTTCATCGATTTCTGTCAGATTTATTAACTCTTCATTTTCGATTGGTTGATCATACTTTGCCTGCAATGTCTCCTCTACTAATTCAATTGTCTCTTGATTTAAGGACATCTCATATGTCACCAACTCATCTTCTAGCTCATCAAGTGTCAAAGTATTAAGATTTTGAGTAGCCTCTACGACTGTGTTCTTGTCATGAAACTTCAAACTTAGAGATTCTAATATCTTTTTAACAACTTTAACTTCTTCCAATATTTCTCCGTTGACCTTCATATCATTAATAATTTCTCTAATTCTTATAAAGAATTCTTTAACAAATTCAGTTGGTTTCATCTGGGCCGACTCATACTGTCTCCAAAGCTCTTGAAGTTTCTCTCTCTTCACGTCAGCAACACGTCGATGCCATTTCACTAAAATTGTCCAAGCCTCTTTTGCTGATTTTACATATAGTAATTTGATGGATACATGCAATTCGACCTTTCAGTCAATATAGTATAGTGCCTTATAATCCAATTGTCTATTTTTCTCCAATTGAGTAGCTGCTTCACCCATTAATGTTGTGCCTTCCGGAGGCTCTACAAATCCATTCTCAATAACGGACCATAATCCATTAGCCTTGAAAAAATTCTTCATCTGTTGATACCAGCTCTCAAATTTTTTTCCATCGAACTCAAAAACAGGACAATCAAGTAAATATGGAATATCCATATTCTTCTATATATGTCAAATCTCACACAAGCTCTGACAAAATCTCACACAATCTCTGATACCAATTTGAAGGAAATAAAATCACTCAAAGAAATAATATAAACACAAGTGAAAGATTGAACAATGGCTAAATAGAAGAAATTAATTAAACAAGAGACAAGAGGTAGGAGGTTATTCAATAACTCAAACAAACTCTTGAAATTCTACTCTATATCTGAATACCTCACAACCTAGAAAATATCTACCTCACAACCTTAGAAAATATGTACCAAGCACCCCTATTTATAATAGTACATAACCAAATTAAACTAGGATTAGAAAATTTATTTCTATATGAACTAGGACAAACAAATCCTAATCCTAATTAGACATGAATTAAATAAATACCAAAAATATTAAATCCTAAACACCTAAGGATTCTTATTCCAACTTTGAATTATTATTTCCAACAGGTATTCAACAAGCGCATTAATCTTCAATCAAATAAAGTGAGTGATTTTCCCATTACTAATTGAACCTCAAAAGGTAAACAATCTGTTAGTGTCAAGATGGCCAGTGTAGGTATTGCACATGCTAATTTCAGAACCGAAAAGGAAAATAAACCTCATTTCGTATTTCTCCAAGAAGTTCTTTTTTGTAACATGATTCTTACAATCCCTTTTTCCCTTCTTCCATGACTTTGTAGCGAAGATGAAAAAAATCCTAAATTCGGTAATAGGTCTAGTGACCCTAACTCGTCTGTACGAGACTAAGTGCAATAGAATAGCTTTAAACAATAATAATTGAAAGATTTAAGGTGGTAAGAATCTTATTAGGTGCATACTTTTTATAGGGAAAATTTATCAATTTTAGCAACTTTTGATATGATTGACAATGGGGTCACTGATATTGTAGTTGTATTGGGGAAAATAACTAAGGGCCACATGAAAGATGCATGATGGAAAGAGGGACGTTGAATTTATGATGACGTAGATAAAATGGCAAAAGTGTAAGAGAAATCAGGGGCACAGATGAGCCCTATACGAATTTGAGCACCGCAGGAATATGGGATGGCATTACTAATGGAATCAGCAGATGGCATGCAGTGATTGACTTTAGTACTGATGGGCATAAATGAAAATATCTAAGTAGAGACCCAATTCTTGTAATCTATAAAAAGAACCTCTAGTACACATTTGTAGATCCATCGAATATATAATATGCAATACATTTGATTACTTATTTTTACTGTTCTATTATCTGTGGTCTAAGAAAGATCTTGAAGGATGGTTCTGAGCTCTCAGACACATCCCCCTCGATTAGAAGCATCCAAATTTAATTATATCTCACTCTACCTTAATTTACTTGCATTATTATTTTCTTTAATTCAATCTGCCATCTAGATCACTAAAAACTAATCTAAAGAGGGTCAAATTAAAGTTCATCTCTTGACCTCATTAACAACTATAACCGTACCATTTTTAGGGTAAATAGTTTGACGTGCACTATGGGGCTAGGGTAGTTGTGTATTAGTTTAACTCCATAAACTTTATTTTCATAATTGTAACACCCCAAGAATCCAAGATAAGCTCAAAACCAATATTCAAGCATATATAGAACCACTACATAAGCATGACATGAGTAGTAGGTGATATTTAAGATCGTAAGGAGTCCCTAACCCAAAGTTGAGTTGAAAACTTCTTTTCTGGCTAAGTTCTTGTGTAAGATTCTTCTTAGGTCAAATTGACATGACTATTACTCCTAGTATATGATGAGTTAAGAGGTATAGTACCCACTAAATTAAAGGTATTTGAATTACATTTCCAAAGCCACCGACCGTTCATAAATCCGATATCAGAGTAAAAGGTTATGCCTATTTTACTGAAGCACTGTCAAAGTTATTAGTGGTGACGACTCAGGCGATGACTCGTCGCCAAGACCTTACGACTCATAGCCATACCGTACGAGTCATCCTGAGACTCGTTTCCACTATTTATAGAAGTTCTAGAAAGGGTCTGGAACAATGATTCAAGCTATCACTCATCCCCAGGCCCTATGAATCATCACCAAAGTCGTTGGTACCGACACCAATGACTTTTTAGATGATTTTAAAAGAGTTGTTTGGTATTTTCCCACTCTTTGAACACCAAAACTACGTTGTTTCACCTGTTATAAGATGGATAAGTTTAGTTAATCACCCCAGATCCCTCATTAACTAAAATATCAAGCGACACTTGGCAAAATACAGAGAGAACAGGCGATTTCCTCTTCTCCAAAGCAAGAACTAAGGTTCATCATTTTCAAGTTCAAATTAAAAGATTTAATCAAGGTTTTTAGTCTCAGGTATGTGGGATTTTATTAATGGGTATCCTTTCACCTATTGAGTCCCTAAATACACTCAGTTCCTCAGTAAATTCATAATTTCGAGATTAGAGGTTTTCCTTATAGTCATGATTCTTCTTGTATTTCAGTTCCCCATATCTAGTAGGCTATAAATATATGTTTTCCCATGAAATTGAGTACCTTGATAGTATCATATTCATGAACCCTAAGTATAATGTATTCCATGATTTTGGACTTGTATTATGTAAATTTCATATTCCATTCAGATTATAAAATTATCACGAGTAGTTACATTCTTAGATGGCGGGTTATGAGCACTCGATGACTTAGGATTTAATGCATTGATAATTAAATACTCAATCCTTCAATTTCATATGATTTAGAATGCTTTTAGATAAATCAATTATCTTTCAGTCTCAGAACATTAATATTATTGAGCTATTCAGTATTAATAGTTGTTTCATGACCTCATATTCAGTTACTCAATACAGTATTGATCAGTTACATATTTATTTACTTGGTCATTGCATCAGCTTACATTTCTTAGTTCCATACTCATTTTAGCATCTTTATGAATTAGAATTCAGGGCTCCAACCATCTCATGTCTCCCATAAACTTACAAGTCTCATGATTCAGAAATACATGATATATATATGTGTACTCATATCATAACTAGGAGCTACAACGCATAACAATAATATACATGACATGCATGACATCCAGATATTCCATCAATGTTCTTGACCACTTTTCCCAAAAGTAAGTTTCCCGATTAGTATGGTATCTGGAATGCCATCAATGACTGTGGATCAATTTTCTTATAAAAGCAAGGTTCACTTATAGTATGGTAGTCAGGTATGACATCCATGATTATGGACAGGTTGAAATCTAAATATGTCATCTCAAGTTGACATCCAGATATGCCATCTCATCGAACTATCAATTATATTCAGTTGGGAGTAGTACTTAGTACCGATCGGATGAAGGGATGAAGGCTCACCCGCCCATTAGGCTAAGAACTTTAGTAGCAGTCCCTAAGACCCAGAACTACTTTGCCACCATAGGTTCTAAAGGGTCACCCATCCGATAAGCTTGACACCTTAGTCTTTTTGGACATTAGATCAGATCAACCTTTATACCCTGGCAAGGTATATTGGGCCATTTTCAATGGGGATTGTACATCAAACTCCATGTTTAGCTCACATGGTTATATGTCAGTTAATAGTATCTCCCACAGTTTCAGACTTCAGTATTTTCATGACCCTCAGATCAGTGTAGTTCACAGTATTTTAGTTATCTCAAAATATTCATGCAGTTAGTATTGATGCTTATCTAGATGGGTTTTTGCATCTCAATATACATCAAATTTACTTTGATTTAAACATTTTATTGTCAGCATGCCAAGTTTGTATATCACTTTATAGTTTCAAAATATTCTGGTATTCCTAGACTCATGCTTATTATTCAGTGAATCATTGCATTACATATCATCGTGCGTATCAGTTTTATATTCAGTTATATATAGTGCATATATTGCATACTTAGTTCATTCAAAAGTACTGATCGCATACCTCTTCTGCCTATATTTTTCATGTGATGCAGATTCAGGTGCTTAATATCAGGATCATAGTCAGGCAGATCACAACCTCTAGCCAGCAGGTGATGAGTTCACATTTTTTGAGGACTTGGGGTAGTCTTAGGTCATGACAAACTTGGTATTAGAGCATAGAGTTCAAGTGTCCTAGGATGTCTATGAAACCATATCTAGTAGAGTCTTATGGAACGATACAAAGATGTCTGTACATTTCTTTAAGAGGCTACAGGGCATATAGGAAATATTTCCCTTCTTTTATATCTCAGATTGTGCAGTAGAGATGTTCTTTTAGAAATTTATACAGATCTGAGCATTGCTCCATTCCTACTGACTATGCCTCATTTTTGAGGTAATAGAAATAGTCAAGCTTAAATTTTTGTTGATAGAGTTTTCTCAGACAGAGCCTACAGATAATTATGAGGCTGACAAGGGCTTAAAAGGATCCTATCAGTGCCTCTAAGTTTAGTATTTTAAAAGAGTTCACTTTTGTTCAGGTAAATCGTACGGTGAGCCATAGTCAGATTTGCTCTCAGATCCCTTCTCAAAACCTTATAGTAGATGACCCTTAAGAAGGAAAAAGTATATATCTAGATCAAAGTATTGGGTAGTGCTTGTCCCCGAGTTATGATTTGAGGTATATAGTGGGATAGAAAGGGAAAATAGCGAGGTCATGAAAAGAGTATAAGAGGTGGTTAAGGTTGATTATTTTCATAAAATTTTTAAAGTAGACTAGCATTCCCAGATTTCTATCCAGTAGTAGTAAGTTGGTATAGTGTTTTAGAAATTATGTGACTATCCATGTTAAGTGTTAGAATCTAAGTTTGGATTGTGGATGATCAGTCTAATAGAGAGAAAGAATTTTGAATTCTCGAAGGAAAAGGTGTGTACTTAGGGTATTATGATACTTCCTAAGATTCTAAGTTAGTAAGCATTTATGTTATAGTATGATGACTATTGAAACTAGAGAAAGTTAAGAGTTGTATCTCAGAAGGAAGTACTAGCAGCAGGTTTTAAACTTCCAGATATAGTCTTTTAGGGGAGTTTAGTATTTATGAGTATATTTATACCCCAAACCCTAGAGTAAAGTGATCACAGTTCAGTTTAGGGTTTATTAAAGAGGTCTACAGACTTAGAATGATGGCTTAAATCTAAGGGGGAGATGATAGAGTGATCATCCAAGTCAGGTTTTGAGATTCTAGTAGTAATGCTAGTGAGTTATAGAACAGAGCTAGAGGGAGGAAGATACCTGACCCAGTATTATCTCAGTTTATTCCATATACTTCAATCATCACGACACTCTACTTATGCCTTGTATGTAAGCGCCATGATCATAACTCATATCCATGCACCTCACACAGATGTATGTCTATTCCTAGTTCCTAGTATAAGGAGTAATAGTTTACATAGTAATCTAAATCATACTCCATGAATCTATGAATTCTAGTCCCATGTCATACAATTAATGACTCATGCACTCATGTTTTACGGTACGCTCAGTTCCATGTACTCATGATACATCCCAAATGACTAGTGAGATCACACTACATCATGTATGCTCTTAGATTAGATCTGTTGAACATGTTCATTCATATAATATTTTACTCCTTAGGCCTCAGCTACGTGCCAAAGTCATGAAAATTCTTAAGTCAAAATTTCACAGTATCTCTCTTATACCAGACTCTTATGTTCTAGTTCTTCAACGACCCTTCTTATACTTTGATCATGATATTGCTGGCAGTTGAGTGTTAGGCTTAAATGATTTGTTGATATAACTGTAGATAATGACTTATGGTGGTCAGTGACTCTCAAAAATTTCATGTCATTATCTATCACTTTGTAGTTCTACATATGCGTTCATGCCATGAATGCTTTAGCTGAGTGGTAAACTTTTAGTATGAGTCAGTCATTATAGGCAACAATTCAGTTCAGAGATAAGACAGACAGTTCCAGTAGTTCCCCATCTTTTCTTCTAGCCTTACTATCCTAAGTTTCATGTATATGCCTATTCCATGAGGTGACTTATTTTTATTCATGCTATGCATAAATTAAATTAAGTCCTTACTCCTAGCCTAAATCAGTCCAGACCATGACAGATATCCGGATTCAAAAATCCGTATCATGTTAGTTATCCAACTTCAGAAGTTAGTCAGACAGTACTAGTAAGTTCCTTCATTTTCAGACCAACCCAAGATTCAGTTATCATGTTAGTGTTCAGCTCTTAGAATTCAATGTTAGGGATTATAGCTCTTTCCCTATCCTTTCAGCCTAGTTAGTTTTCATTTGAGGACGAATGATCCCAAGGGTGAGATATTGTGACACCCTAAAAATCCAAGCTAAGATCAGAATCAATCTTCAAGAATATATAGAACCATTAGATAAGCATGGCATGAGTATTAGATGATATTTAAGATCATAAGGAGTCCCTAATCCAAAGTTGAGTTGAAAACTCCTTTTCCGGTTAAGTTCTAGTGTAAGATAACTCTTGGGTCAACTTAAAACGACCATTTCTCTTAGTATATGAAGAGTTAGGAGGCCTAATACCCACCAAATAAAAAGAAATTGAATTATCTTTCAAAATCCACTGACTGTTTATAAATCCAGTATCAGAGTAAAATGTTATGGCCATTTTACTGAAGTACTTTTAAAGTAGTCAGTGGCGATAACTCAGGCGACGACTCGTGTCCAAGACCCTACGACTCGTAGCCAGACCCTACGAGTCGTCCTGAGACTCATTGACACTATTCAAAAAAGTTCTAGAAAGGGTCTGGGACAACGATTCAAGCTACGACTGGTCCCCAGACCATACAAATAGTCACCAGAGTCATCGAGACCGACACCAACAACTTTCTAGATGATTTTAAAAGGGTTATTTGGTCTTTTCCCACTCTTTTAACACCAAAACTACGTTGTTTCACCTGTTATAAAATGGATAAGTTTAGTTAATCACCCCAAATCTCTCATTAACTAAAATATCAAGCGAAACTTAGCAAAATACAGAGAGAACAAACAATTTCCTTTTCTCTAAAGAAAGAACTAGGGTTCATCATCTTCAAGTTCAAATCCAAAGATTTAAACAAGGTTTTCACTCTCAAGCATGTGGGATTTCATCAATGGGTATCCTTTCACCCATTGAGTCCCAAAATACACTCGGTTCCTCAGTAAATTCATTATTTTGAAATTTGGGTTTTTCCTTATAGTTATGATTCTTCTTGTATTTCAGTTCCCCATAAATAGTAGGCTATAACTATATGTTTTCCCATGAAATTCAGTACGTTGATAGTATCATATTCATGAACCCTACGTATAATGATATTCCATGATTTGGGCTTGTATTATGTAAATTTCATATTTCATTCAGATTATAAAATTGTCACGAGTAGTTGGATTCTTCAGAGATGGGGGTTATGAACATCCGATAACTTAGGATTTCATACATTGATAATTAAATACTCAATTCTTCAATTTCATATGATTTAGAATGCTTTCATATAAAGAACTTATCTTTCAGTATCAGAACATCAATATTATAGAGCTATTCAGTATTATCATATATTGTATGACCTCATATTCAGTTACTGAGTACAATATTGATCAATTACATGTTTATTTACCTGGTCATTGCATCATCTTACATTCCTTAGTTACATACTCAGCTTAGCATCTTAATGAATCAGGATTCAGGGTTTATGCTCCTTCTAAATCTCAGTCCCCATATGTTTCCCTTTATGCATTTACTCCAGCCATCTCATTTCTTGCATAAACTTACAAGTCTCATGATTCAGAAATACATGATAGATATATGTGTACTCATATCATAACCAGAAGCTTTGGCTCATAACAGTAATATACATGACATGCATGACATCCAGATATGCCATCAATGCTTTTGAACACTTTTTCCCAAAAGTAAGTTTTCTGATTTGTATGGTATTCGGAATGCCATCAATGATTGTGGATCAGTTTTTTTTAGAAAAGAAAGGTTTACTAGTAGTATGGTAGTCAGGTATGGCATTCATGATTATGGATAGGTTGACATCCAACTATGTCATCTCAGGTTGACATCCAGATATGCCATCTCATCGAGCTGTCAATTATATTTAGTTGGAAGTAGTACTTAGCACCAAACAGATGAAGGGATGAAGGCTCACCCGCCTATTGGGTTGAGACCTTTAGTTGCAGTACCTAAGTTCAAGAACTACATTACCACCATAGCTTCTAAAGGGTCACTCGTCCGATAGGATTGACGTCTTAGTCCTTTTGAATATCAAATCAGATCAATCTTTATACCATGGCAAGATATATTGGGCCTTTTTTTATGGGAATCGTACATCAAACTCTATATTTAGCTCACATGGTTATATATTAGTTAATAGTATCTCTCATAGTTTTACACTTTAATATTTGCATGACCCTCAGTTCAGTCTAGTTCACAGTATTTTGGTTATCTCAAAATATTCTTGCAGTTAGTATTTATGCTTATCCAGATGGGTCTTTGCATCTCAGTATGTATCAACATTACTTTGATTTAAACATTTTATTGTCAGCCTGCCCAGTTTGTATACACTTCATAGTTTCAGAATATCCTGGTGTTCCTATACTCATGCTTATCATTCAGTGAATTGTTATATTATATATCACCGCGCATATCAGTTTTATATTCAATTATTCATAGTGCATATCTCGCATACTAAGTATATTCAAAAGTATTGATCGCATGCCTCTTCTGCCTATATTTTTCATGTGTTGTAGATTCAGGTGCTTACTATCAAGATCATAGTCAGTCAGATCATAGCTGAATTCAGCCAACAGGTGATGAGTTCTCTTTATTCAAGGACTCAAGTCATTTGTAGTTCTAGTATTTTACTTCTATTTATATGTATTGATTTGGGGTAGCTTGGGGTCATATCCTGGCTAACTATTGTTAGTATTAGTAGAGGCTTCATAGATAGTCAGTCAGAGTTATTGTATATAGATCTAGTTTCTATTTTTTGTAGATTACAGTTGTTGTAAATTTTTAACAGTGATGTACTGAACCATTTCATTTCATGATTAAGCTTCCGCTTAGTTAGTTTAGTTCTTATACATTTTTTAATCAATTGCTCATGCATTATACCAGTACAATGGGTTAGCTTGGGATCACTTGTGGTTCTAAGCACCGTGTTGTGACTTGGGGGTAGTCTCGTGTCGTGATAGTAACCTACAAGAACACTTTTTTCTTACTGGGACTTTACATGAAGAGAGTGGAGATGCATGAAATTGATGATTCTTTGTGCTTCCCGATAAATGTTAGCTCAAATCTAATGAAACATGTCATAAGACTTGAAGGAAAGGTCGATGGTCTTCATAGCATGATTACTAAAATTTCAGCATGCAAAAACATAATGGCCAGCTCAAACGAGACAAATCTTGGGTTAAAAAGTTACTTGATAGAAGTACTGAGGAATGAGATCAAATCAGGTTTTGCGGAGATACATGCTCTCCTGGATCAGAAGCTAGGCTTGAGGGGTCAATTTTCTTCAACCAATGGTACTTGGATTGCCTGGAGGGCCCACAGAATAATACCATGGTAATTTCTTTAAATATTGTTGAATGTGATAAAAAACATGTGTTGATTGATCTAGCTATCTTCTTTAATATCATACACAAACGGGTTCTCCAGTAGATGGAGTTGGCGGACATAGTGACTCTGATCATCATAGTTTTGTCTGGGTTCAACATGGCGAATGAAACCACTCGGGGGGAGATTGAGGTGTCAACCAATGCCAAAGGGGTTATGAAGGTCATAATGTCCTTAATGGATAAATGGGGTATAATATCATATTGGGAGGTCATGGTCTATTCTAAGAAGGTTGTTCCCACCACATACAATCGGGTGCTGAAGTTCCCAATTCCCTCTGGGATACAAAAAATTAGAAATGCATGCCATATCACAGGCAAAGGAGTAGCCGACCACTAAATAGAAATTATAGAAGCCAGAGCAGCCTCTTTGAATTAAGATGAAAGAAGGGTTGCAAAAGCGATAGGAACCAAAAGGAGGTGGTACCAAACACCAATGATGCGCTATGTTCTGGATGAGCAGGATTCTATAAATTAAATCATAGAAGAGCTCGAGTAAGTCACCCTATTCGTGGACTTCTCAAAAAGAAAGGTATACATGGGCATAGGACTAAGTCCCGAGATCAAGGAAGCACTTATAAATTTCCTTAGGGCTAATGCCAATTGTTTTACTTGATCCTACCTCGATAGTATATGTATCTAGGCAGAGATCATCATGCACAAGCTGGGAATAGATCCAGAGTTCTTGCCAATGATTTCAAATAAATGCCACATCTCCAAGGACAATAACAGGTTTTTCAAAGAAGAGGTAACTTGCCTAATGAACATAGGGTCAATTTAACAGGTAAAATAACTGAAATGGCTAGGAAACATAGTTGTAGTACCCAAAAAATTAGAAAATTTTAGAGTCTGTATAGATTTCAAAGAAACATTCCTAAAGAATTCTTTTCCTTTCTTGAACATCTATCAAATGATCGATGCTACAATCAAACATGAAGTTATGAGTTTTCTTGATGCGTATTCCAGATACAATCAAATCTAGATTGATCTAGAAGACCAAGAGAAAAATTCTTTTATTACTATGACAATATTACTATGACAATATTACTATAATATGATGCCTTTTGGATTAAATAATGCAGGAGCAACTTATCAAAAACTGGTGAATAGGATGTTCGAAAGGTAAATCGGCAGAATGACGAACTGAAGTCGTTGGAAATGAGAGATCACTTGCTCCACCTTCCAGAGACTTTTGACATCCTGAGGAAGCATAATATGAAACTCAATTCCAAGAAATTTGCTTTTAGGGTCATGTTTGAAAAGTTCATAGGATTTTTTATATCAAATAGAGGAATGAGGTGAACGCAGATAAATTCAAGGCTATTGAGGGGATATCGGAGGGACTTAAAGTGGTGTAGAGGATGATAGGAAGAGTGGCCACACTTAGCTGTTTTATTTCCAGATCCTCGAAAAGATGTCATTGTGTTTTCTCTCTACAAAGGAAGAAGAGTTATTTTGACTGGACCTCTGAATTGCAACATGCACTTCGTGATTTGAAGTCTTATCTTTTCAGTCAAAACCTCAGTAAGGAGAACAATTTCTTTTATATCTTACAGTGGTGGAAGTAGCGGTAAGTTTGTCCTCATTCAAGAGAAAGAATGTATGCAATTCCCTATTTATTATGTTAGTAAATCTTTGTTTATTTTGAACACTCATTACTTGCACTTGGGAAAATTGGCCTTGGCACTTGTGCAGTGTCATGCCCTGAGCCTACACCTTGAACGGGACTAGAATATGATGTCGTTGCTAGCCCAAGCATATCCCAAATATGGAATAAAAAATAGAGCATATATCTATACATGAGCAGAAAACATGATTTAAAACATTTGAGAAAATAAATCTTATAAAGTAGAATGCTACATGTGTTATATCGTAAAGCCATACAAGGGTCAAATAAGAGTTCGTGACATTATACTAACTGACTGTCTATCTCTGAAGCCTCTAACAAAATAGAATACTATCAACGAGACAAGGCCCCTAACATACCTTATGCTAAACATGCAAGTATGTTGAATATAAAGACTAAACCTCAAAGAGAGCAGGGCTCACTAATATGCTGGGACTTAGAGTTTGATGTTTTGGTCTTTTTGAATGTTTTTCCGATGAAGGGCATTATGCGGTTTCGAAGGAATGGAAAGTTGAGCTCTCGATACATTGGGCCTTATAATATCTAATGAGGGATAGTCAAAATTGCTTACAAATTAGAGTTTCCTATAGAGTTAGAGGAAGTACACCCAGTCTTTCATGTTTCTTTTTAACAGAAGTGTATCAAAGATCAATCACATATAGTACCTACAGTAGATGTTCAGATTTTAGAGGAATTGTCTTATGAAGAATACTTTGTTGCCAGAGTAGACTGCCAGTTTAGGAGATTGTGGAATAAGGATATAGCTTTAGTGAAAGTGTTATGGCAGAATTGTAATATCAAGGAGATGAAATGGAAAGATGAAGAGGACATGAAGTTCAGATATCCCCACCTTTTCACTCTATCAGATGATGTTAGAACAGACAGATAGTAAACCCACATTTGAGTACTTGAGGTATGTTACTTGTGTATTATATGAGTTCTTATGTTATTTCCTATTATGCCACATACATTATCATCATTTGAGGATGAATTTCCCCAAGGAGGAAGGATAAAAAACTCCATAATTTTGTAACGTTTGAAATAAAAGTTTATGGTTGATGAGCTAATTTATCACATTTCATGTCAATCGTTGATGAGATGCCATAAGAATAATTTTAAATGGTGATTATAACAAGAAATAGTTGTATGAAGTCATTTAAAATTTTTAGACTAAAGTTAGGGGCTAAAGGAAGCTTGGAAACAAAAATCCTAGTTGACAGGTTTATTACAGAAAAGTTATTATGTAATCTTATTGATGAGCTGACTTGGGATGAACATTTCTCCTGATCTATAAGGAGTTAGAGGGCCCACAACCCACCAAATAAAAGTTCTACGAGTCTTGTTTTCAACCCAAAAGATCATTTATCAAGCATCAGAGTAAAAAGTTATGACTATTTTATCGTAGACTGTCTGGACAGAATTATCTCACGAACTAGGTCGGGTGAAAATTAGTATAAAGTGACTATAACCTTGTTTTTCATTCTAAAATAGAATTTCTAGGACCTTGAGAGAAGTTAGGGGAGACATCTAGGGTTTGAGACATATAAGGTAAGATTTCACCTTATTCTTATTGATTTTTAGCTAGCTCCAAGTTTGGATATCGCTGGTAACTTCAGGAACGTATTATAGTTACATTTTGGTGAAGTTCCAACATAGTAGCAGTGGTGGGTCTTTCTAACAACATGTTTAGCTAAGGATTTCAAAGAAACTTTTTGAGGCAATCTTCCTCCTCTAACCCTCCTATATAATTCTATATTCTAGTATTGATTTTGTAGATTACCGAGCCACGAAGTGGTGTATTGGATACCATAGATCCGAGCAGACATTTTTCTTATTGAGTTGTCTTATTATTATTGTATAATGATGGTGTAAAGTTATTGGAGGGACTAGAAGATGGTTTTTCTGATTATTGGAGTCTCACATGATGATTTTAAGATTTGACGACTAGAAACAAATCTTGTTATATTGCCTCAGGAGCTCACCACTCTTATGAGATGTTGATAGCTTCTTCTTGTTGTTATTAGATATTGGTTTGGTATATATTCTGGTGTCATTTGTTAATTTAAAGTGGAATGGTTGTAGGGATGACCTTAACGCCTAATCGATTAGTTATGGCTCATTTGCAGCCTTGTTAATTCTTGCATTTATTGCCTTATGGTTGGTTGGTAGAGCTTTATAGTGACACCTTTCTGGATTTAGTTGACTGGTATGTTGTGGCTTCCTTTTCTCTTTTTGGCATGACCTTGAAGGCCAAAGCTTATTATAGCCTATATAACATCATTATTTGACTTGTTGCCTTATACTATTGGGTTGGCTACCACAACATGATAAAGTGTCTATAACAAATGCTTCATTCCTTACATAGTGTCCTAGAAAAGCAAGTTATGATTGTATTTAGGTTGCATGTGATCACTTGCTATTGTTGTAATCTTTTTTATCATCTAGTTGCCGTTTATGAGCTTATTTTGGACTCAACAGACACTGTCTCTACAGGTTTTGGAGAATACTTACTGACTGAAACATCGAGCCTAGGTGCCGAGAAGACTAAGACTATCGTCCAGGCAACTACACTGAGCTTACAGCCCGGGTAGACTAAGCCTATGGTCCAGGCAGTTATGTCGAGCTTATAGGCCGAGCAAACCATACCTATGAGGCGGGTAGGCTTTACCTATAGGGAAGCATTTATATTGTACCACATATCTTAAGAGTTGTATTAATCTATGACACTTATAAATTTAGACAGTTCAGTTCAAATTATCTCTAGGTTCACGTAAGGTGGCCAGTAGGGGTATTTAGTGACTGTTTGTGCTTGTTAGAGCTTATGGTGATTGTGTGCTGATTGTATCTTTTGGACTTATGGGGGTCAGGTCAGATTATTTGCTTGCTACATTTTTATATCATATCTTATTATAAGATGATAAGGTGTTGTACTTTTGTGTCACTCCTTCCCTTTCCATTCAGTACTTGTACTTACATTTGAGTTTGCCTTACATTCTCGGTACATTATTTAATACTAATGACCCATTGCCTGAGGATAATTGTATTTATGTCTGCAGGTCTTGAGAAGCAACCAAATAGACCCACCGAATATCACAGTCCAATTTTAAACAGATTGGTTGACTCTTTTATTTTCAAGAACAACCAGAGTCGCAGAGGTTTGCCTATTTTGCTGTTTACATTAACATTAGTGAATTAGGTGAAAGTGCGGAAAGAGACGGATTCAAACTCTTTGTAAACAAAAGTCTACATAGAAATTCCTACTCTATGCCTTGAACCACTCGTTATTTCTCCTACATAACGATTATGACAGTAAAACCGAGTGAAAGTGAGTCAGTCATAAACAATTATTGATTGGATAGGTACAACCTATCAATTCTAACTAGAAAAATTGAAAATTTTGCATTCCTATTTTTTTTAATTTTGAATATCCTCTTTCCTTTGATTAGTACTGGGACGTATATATCAAAAGCTTATTTTGTGAAGGTCGGGGCCCTTTCCCTCTATGTATCATATTCATAGAGGCTTACAGACTAGTCTGTTGGGTTGTATAGCTACGTTGGTGACTATTTTGGCCTTGTATGTTAATTTGTTATAGCATGTTGGCCAGGTTGGCCTTGTTGTTGTTGATAGTTCAGCGGCTTATTTTCCTAGCTTATATTATATATACCTATTTTCAATTTTTGTATAGAGATCATGGTGTCTCCAATAGCCTACATAATGTTTATATTTTTCTAGATATCATGGTGGCCTCTACCGCCCAAACAAGACTTATGTGCTTCCTGTTTATTGCTTTATATGAATTGCAAGGAGTAGCTATTTTATTTGTAGAGTTGTTACAAGGCCCTCGACAGTTGAGGGATTATTTTAAACTAAGGTATACTTGTTTGTTTTCTTGATTGCATGTGATTATTATGCGCCATTGACAAATAGTTCAGTAGGGTCGGCTCGGGCCTATGTTTTGGAATTAGGTGGTTTTTTCACCCCTCGAGTATGGGGCGTGACACTAAACTTAACCTTTCTCCCAAACTGTATGATAAAATTCATAGCCAAAACCTTCAATAATACCCAGTCATCAATACCAAACACCAAGTACTTTAATCTCTCATCGGAATATGATTGTTGGCAGCTGTAAGCAGTCCTCAATCGCTCCTAAATGGGCTTAACTTCTTCCATTTCCTAGTGGATTAATTTTTTCCCAAAAAACTTAGTTTCACCAATCTCAAACTATCTAATTAGAGATTTTCACCTTTGCCCATATAGGGCTTCCAATCCTGCCATCTAAATACTAGTGCGGTAGCTATTGTTATAAGTGAACTCTATAAAAGGCAAGGTGATCATCCCAATTATTTTTTAAGTCTAGGACACATTATCTTAACATATCTTCGAGCCTTTGAATAGTATGCTTATCTTGACCATCTGTCTAGGGATGGAGAGCGGTACTAAGGTCCACTATTATACCCAATCCTTTCTGAAACAACTTCTAAAACTGTGCAATAAACCGAGTAACCCTATCAGAAAAAATAGACACTAGGTCCCATGCAACTACACAATTTCTTGTATATACAACTTAGTGTAGTCTTCCATGGAATCTGTCATTCTTATAGGTAAAAAGTGTGCGGACTTCATGAGTCGATAAAAAATTACCCATATTGAATCATGCTTGCGAAGGAGCAGGGTAAACCTATTTTGAAGTTCATATTTATCATTTCCTACTTCCAAATGGGAAGATCTATAATTTGAGCCAGACCACTAGCTCTTTGGCACTCAACATTAACTTGTTGACAATTTTGATACTTTACCACAAAATCTACAATGTTCTTCTTTATATTGTTCCACCAATATACTTCCCTTAAGTCATGATACATTTTCATGGAACTTAGGTGAATGGAATACCTGAAGTTGTGCACTTCTACCATTATTTTTTCTTATAACCCATCAATATCTAGAACACATAGTCTACCTTGGTACCTCAAGGTATCATCTTTTTTTTTTTTTTTGAAAGCTATAGTTTTGTACTTGTGGTCACCTTCCTAGCTTGAGTAAGATGATATCACTATATTGTTTTTATTTAAATTCAGTGACTAGGGATTATTCAACCCTATTTTGAACAACAACACTACCATTCTTAAATTCAAGAGGCGAACTCTTAGGCTTTCCAGTTGGTGGATGTCCTTTGTTAGTTCTTTCTTTCATTCATCAACGTGATCCAGGCTTCCCATTGACAGTCTGCTAAGAGCATCGATGACTACATTTTCCTTTCTTGGGTGGTAGAAGATATCCATGTCGTAGTCCTTACATAACCCAAGCCATCTTTTATGTCTGAGATTCAACTCATTTTGCTTGAATACATACGCAAGCTCATGTGATTGGTGAAAATATCAACATGATTGCCATAGAGATAGTGATACCATATCTTCAAGCCAGACACTACTGCTTCCAAATCATGGTCATGAGTCGGGTAGTTCTTCTCTTGGTTCTTAAGTTGTCTAGGGGCATAAGCTACAACCTTTCAATGTTGTATTAGACATAACCAAGGAAAACTCTGAAGGCATCACAATACACAATAAACCCATCTTCTCCCTCTGGTAGGGTCAATATACTAAAGCAGGTATTAGTCTCATTTGAAATTCTTTAAAACTTTTCTCACATGCATCGGACCATTGAAATTTTGCCTTTTTTTAGCATTAACTTGGTCAATGGAGTAGAAATAAAGGAGAAATCCTTTATACCCCTCTTGTACTATCAAGACAACTCTAAGAAACCCTAGGCCAATTCTTTACTGCCTCAATCTTTTGAAAATCAACCTTGACACCCTTATCGGAAGTGACGTGACCTAGAAAAGCCACAAAATTCAACCAAAACTCACATTTAGAAGAGTTTACATGAAGTTCTCGATCCTTAAGCATCATGAACATAATTTGGAGGTGGTGTACATGCTCTTACTCACTACGAGAATGAATAAAAAATATCATCAATGAAGAAAATAAAAACATATAAAGAAGCTGCTTAAAGATCCTATTCATAAGATCCAAAAATGATTCTGGTGCATTCATTAACCCAAATAACATCATTAGAAATTCAAACTGAACATAGCTTGTCATGAAACATTGGTCAACTTGACATTAGTAAATTAGGTCATCAATTTTGGGAAGTGGATACTTCTTCTTTATGATGAACTTATTCAACTAGTGATAGTTAATACACTTCCTTGAGGGACTACCCTTCTTACTAAAAAATAGGACTGGAGCTCTCCATAGAGAGAAACTCAGCCTAATGAATCCTTTATCAATAAAGGTCCTTCAATTTTTCTTTTATCTCTTTCAATTCAGCTAAAGACATTTAATATGATGAACTAGATATTGATTACGTATTGACAAGGACATCAATTAGAATGTCATTCACCCTGTTGGGAGGGACTCTAGGAAGTTCATCTAGAAATACTTTAGGATATTCATTAATAACTGACATAAACTGGACAGTCGGGACATTGCCATTGGAATATCTAGCTCAAACTAAATGAAATATGTAAATACCATCTTTTTGGACTTAAGGTATGAAATAAATTTACCCTTTGGCAATTCTAAGTCTCTCTTATGCTTAAGGACGGGCTTATTAGGAAATTAAAACATCACAATTCTAGTCCAACAATGGATTATAGCATAACATGAATACCACCAATCCAAGTTAATAATGACATCAAAGTTAACCATTTTTAGCTCTAGTAGTCGACACTAGTATTTCTATAATATATGTGGCTGTGCAATTTCTATAGACTTATCCAACTATAACACACTCATAATTAGGAGTGTAAATAACAAATGGTTCATTATGTTATTCAAGACTCATTCAGAACTTGTCAGTAATATAATGGGTCACATAAAATAAAATGTCTCAGGGTTAATTAGGGCATAAAAACCACAAGAAAAAATTTCAACATACCCGCGACAACATCTGGAGATGTTTCCAATTCTTGATGACTAGTTAAAGCATGCCAGTAGTTTTGACCTCTTTCTATTTTAAAGTTGCACCTTTTGTCGTACCTCACTCTAAAGGGGCTACTGAGTTAGTGGAAAAACTCTATTTCTCTTATTATTTGGCTTTGCTAATGGGTGATCTCTTTGAAAATGGATCAGTTAGCCGCATATATAGACATATCCATACCTATGTGACACTCCCTTGGATGTATCATACCACACTTCTTGCAAGGAGGATGTTGTGGACCTTTTTAAGTAACACTAGCCTGAGACTGTGAGCCTGGTGCTCTAGAATTCTGGTCATTTTGTAACCTCTGGTTGTTCCTTGGCATTTGAGATGGCATACTTTCTAAAGATGGAGAAGGTCCTGATGACCTTTTATGAATAAAGCCCTTGTTACTATTTCCCTGATAGACCACATCATTTCCAGTTGACTTGGCCTTCTTGTTCTAGTTCCTTTTTTTATCTTTCTATTTCAAATCCTTAAGCTCCTGAGCATATACCATCAACGTTGATATCTCTATATACTTATGTAATAAATTTGATGCATGTTCACCAGTTAGAAACCTCCCAACGCCCAACATAAATTTGTGTATCCTTGCTCTTATAGTAGAACTATCTCTAGGGCATAATAAGACAACTGAGTAAATTTAAGATTGTACTATTTCACACTCATGTTGCCTTTCCTAAGATTCATTAATTCATCATTCTTAGTTTCCCTTAGCTCTAAGGGAATTAACTGATCAATCAAGTCATCTCACATTATGGGAGCCACATTACTCCCTCAAGACAATTCCCCATATTCATCCCAAGTGGAAGTAACATCCTTCAGCTGGTATAAAGCAAGTTCATCTCCCTTTGTCTCACTAACATGCATAAATTTATCAATTTTCTACACCACATCAATGAAGTTATTTGGGTACTCTTCAACCTTAGACCCTGTGAAAATTGGCAGATTCATTTGGAGAAACTTCTAAATTCTAGAGGCATTTGATGGTTCATGGGCACTAGCATTGGCAGAGGTTTTACCCTTATGTCATGATTAAGCAGCAACTAGCTGGGTGAGCATCTTTACTACTCTACTAAACTCTACATCTAAAGTATTTGACAACTTTGGTATGACTGAAATGGGATTCCCCATTGGCCTCTTTCTCAGAGGTGGAGATGGAGCTCTGGTAGACTGACCACCAGTGTGACCTTGGAATCTAGTTTACATCTCATAAGTTAGAGGCAATTCACTAGTGTTCTCTTCAGTAGTAGTATCAACATGAACCTCAACCCTCTGACTTGCAGTTGCTTTTCTCTTAGGAGGCCTTTTTTTGGAAGGAATGTAGCAAAGGCATGAGGTAGAATCAATTCATAAAGTTCAACATCACAAAATGATCTAGTGTATGAAAAAAGGGTAGTAATTCCTAAAATACAATAGCCTCCCTATAATAGGTGTGGTGCGCTTCATACCCATATAAAGGACTCTACTAGACACAACTTCATAGATATTCTAGGACATTTGAATCTAGGACTCTAATACCAAATTTGTTATGCGTCGAACCTACACATTTGGTTGTATTGGTATCCGATAGCATTGCTATCCCGAGCATGCCCATAATATGGCATGAATAATAGAGCATATATCTAGACATGATCAGAAAACATGATTTAAAGCATTTGAGGAAATAAATCTTGTAAAGTAGAATACTGCATGTGTTATATTGTAAAATGGCACAAGGGTCAAAATTAGAGTACGTGATATTATACTGACTCACTATCTATCTTTAAAGCCTCTAACATAACTAAATACTATCTACCGGGTCTAGGCCCTTGACATACCTTAAGCAAAACATAAAGAATAAGCCCCAAAAGTAAAGTGGGGCTCACCAATAAGCAGGAAGTGTAGAGTCGAGTATGCTGCATGATTGTGTGTCTACGTACTTGAGTATGCAAAATTTAAAAGATGTAGCACCCCTGAAAAAAACATAAGTACACATAAAATATTACGGTACATTTTTCATAGCCCAAACCGTTGTTACATGTGAAAATGCCCCAAAAATAACTTGTAATAAATAATAGGCTCAAAATGGACCAAAAAAAAATTTAAATCAGAGAGAAAATCGGGGCCTAAGAAAATTGGGTCAAGGGGCCCAATAAGGGACTAGGCTGGACTGCTGCAGTGGTCGGATAGCCGCTGCAGTAGTAAAAGTTCCGCTATAATGATAAAAAGAAGCGTGCCAGCCATGGGATTTTTAAAAACCCTCTTTCTTTTTATTTCCCTAGGTCGCCCCCTTCGTCCAAAAATACTCTGATAAACCCTATTCTTCAAACCATGAGATTTCAAAGGCCAGGATTTATGACAGGTTTTGAGACATACTTGAAGGGAACCCGACAGGAGAATACATCTAGAACATGCGAGATAACTCACTCCTCTCTGTAGCAGTATGTTATGACGAAGAGGTAAGCTAAGGTTTATTTTGTAGAAACTAGACTTGGGCTAGATGTATTTAAGCTAGGTATTATTCATTAGGCCTTCGGGCATAGAGTTGGACAGATGGACATGTTTAAAAATTTGCTTAGGTTTAAATATGATTGTATAACCATGCATTATGAAGATATATTAGTCGTGATAAGGGACGGATAGAATAATAGAGTGAATGTACGTAGTTTGATACTTTTCTAGGCCAAAATACACTGAAAAGTTGAATACGATAACATGAAATGGCAAAAATGGGAGTTAACTGAACTCGATTAATTCTAATATCTTAATGATTGGATTTACACTAAAGAGAAGTAATTAAAAGATGAAATATAGTATATTGAGGGCTGGAAATTAGCATAACTAAACCCTGAGATTGATGAGTGTGCATAAAATAGCAATAATATAAAATAAGGAATAGAATTCCCGTTATAAGAAATTAGAGCAGAATAGAGGATAATGAGGAAAATGTGAGGTTGAGATGTGGATAGAGAGAAAATGTTTGTTAGCATGAACTAGAGTTACTGCAGTCCGTAAGAATGTGTGTCACCTGATGGTTGGTGGATATGTTTATATGTATAGGTTAAGGTTATTGATCAAATGAGGTAGACATTTGTTGTAACACTTAGACTTTCTTGGCTTTGTGCCTGTTTGTGAACTTGACATCTATGATTGCTCTCTAGCATGACTTGTGATTTCATGACTGCATTGCATTTCATTTACACTGTATTGATGTGAGGTGATAATGGGTCGGGTAGAATGTCAGTACATAGATGATTGTTGTGATATATTTGGGTACCATATCAGTATGATTGTGATATAGGACGGGTACCATGCCAATACGAGTGTGATATGGGTCGGGTACCACTCTAGTATAGATATGATAATGATGTTGAGAAGGGTAAGAGATGATGCGCACATCTTAGATACATGTATTCATATATATGGTTGAATGTGGTTCTATCTTATATATGCTCACATTTGTGTTTTCTATTATGGTAAATAATGAAAAAGGGTTTACGAATGTATGTTAGGTCCCTTGTGAGGACCTGGTATGGTATAACATGATTGGCAAACTTATGCTAATTACGAGATATGCTATTGCGATGTCTTGTGATTGTAAGTGTCTAGAGGACTTGGGTGGATGTAACTTAAAGAATTATAGGTAGTATGAGAATGGGCCGGTATGAAGGGAGGAATGTATAGGTTGGATTAGGTAGTCAAAGGACAAAGATATATGAAATGTTAAGTCAAAGGACAAAGATATACGAAATATAAGACAAAGGACAAAGATATACAAAATATAAGTGAAAGGACAAAGATATACGAAATATTAAGTCAAAGGACAAAGATATACGAAATGTTAAGTCAAAGGACAAAGATATACGAAATGTTAAGTCAAAGGACAAAGATATACGAAATGTTAAGTCAAAGGACAAAGATATACAAAATGTAAGTCAAAGGACAAAAATAGACAAAAATGTCAATTGAAAAGTAGGTCACAAAGATGCTAGGATGATATGTTGAGGATTCATTAAGAGGGGTTTAGAACCAGAACTTTACTTGATATTTATGATTTTTCCTAAATTATTATTGATGTCACTTGTTTCTAACCGTGGTCAGACGATGATGCTTACTAGTACGTGTGGTTGTACTGATGCTACACTTACTATACCTCTACTCGGGGGTATAGCCATGGTGCAGATTAGTTGGTGTTTCTATAGCAGGACGTCGATCACTCAGCAATAAATCCTACCATTTCTATTCTTCATGGATGCTACGTCATGGATGTCCCTACTTTTTTTCTAGTGCTCTTATACCAATTTAGTCTAGGTTCTGTGGAGTCACTTGTAGTTATTTTCTGCATTTACTTTTCATATTTTATATATTGAAACAAGCTTGGGAAAGAATTAAATGAGTAATCATATTCCAACTTGATTAAATTTTCAAATGGTGGATATTATTATAACTAAGTATATATTGTAGCAACTTCCGTATTTGGTTGAATGGTAGGATTTTCAGGGTTCTCCTATCCAGGGTAGGAGTAGGTAGGTGCCCGACACGATTCGGTGGGTAGGGTCATGACAAAGATGGTATCAAAGCCCAAGTTACTAGTCTCCCAGTATAAGAGCAAATGTTGAGTAGAGTCCCAAGGATTGGTGTGTTGACGTCCACATCAAATCTGTAGGAAGCTACAAGGCATCTAGGAATCTATCTCAGTTTCTTCTTTCCTATCGTGCCATCTCAATGTCGTATCCCCGGGTTGAGTCCAATTGGTATTTATTCGATTCCAATTGGTATATTAGTCGTAATAATTGGAACTAGTTGGTCCCAATTGGTATCTTTTAATGTGAAAAGGTTGGGACAAGACATTCAACTGATAGAGGTCAATAGGAAACATAGGAAATGAATTGTTATGCTTTGCTTGATATGGTGTTAAGTACTTGTGATGAAGCAATCATGTGTTAAAAATGTACTATATGGATTGTTGTTAATGGTGACGTATGTAAATTACTTTGTGATGCTTGAAGTCTCGAACATGGTGTGTTGACAGTGTGTGTGTGTGGTTGTGATACAAGCATGGTTAGCATGGGGAATATTAGGATGGACTTCTATATATGGATGATAGCTTGGAGCCATAGGAAGGCATAAAGAAACAAATACATAATGTCATGGGCAATCAAGATGCTATGTGGGCAATCAGGAAGGTCCTTTGTGGGTTATTTACTAAACAGTCACTTTTGGGCTATTTTTGTAATAGACTATTTGTGAAAAGGCAAAGACTATAAATAGTTGCCTTAGCCATTTTCTTTACTTAGATTTTGGATGATTGAATTGTCTTAAATAGACTTGATATTTAGTTACCCTAGATTATGGTAGTAATTGGGTTCAATTCCAATTGTTAGCTTAGATTGAGTGATTAGGGTGGATTCCCGAATTGCTTGTGCTATCTTCTTCGCTTGATTGATCATCGAGTTATCATATTGTGGATTCAATTTGGTTTCTCGTGCATTTGATTGAGTTCTCTTTCTCCTTTGGTTTAATTGTTGTTCAATTGAGCCTTTCTTTCTTCACTTCTCATCTCTTATTCCTCAACTATCCTTTAGTTTTGTTATTTAATTCCATATTTCGATATCAATTTCAGTCATCTCCGACTAGGATCATTATTATTTTGGTATCAAGAGCCTAGGTTAAGGTTTGTTTTCACAAATCTTAATATTGGAATTTTGATTTCTTCAAAAATCTAAAAAATAAAAAAATAAAAAATAATTCAAAAATCCAAAAAAAATTCAGAATTTTTTTTATTTTGATTTAATATTTTTGACACTAGATCTTGATTCCCTAGTGTTTTTTGAGCCTAAATCTCGAATTTCATGCGATTTGGAATTGTAGAAGTGAAATTACCATTGAAGAATTTGAAACTTTTGAAACTTGGCCAATTTTGAAAAGTAGATTTATTTTTGGCTTGGTTTTGAAGGCTATGAGTTAGTGGGGTTTGTTCGTAGTATTGAAAGAAATGCGTTGGTGAAAATTTCGTTGAATTTGGTGCAAGAGTGAAAGAGTTATGAGTATGTGAAGATTGGGGTTTTTGTTGGTGTTCCTGAACATCTTCATCTTGTTCTTGAAGAAGAAGATAGAAAAGGTACACTTTGATCCAAAAATTTTGAATTCAAAGTTGGTCAAGTGTTTGTAGGTCCACTTGTAGAAATTTGAAAAAATAAATAAATCGAAAGTTGAAAAAAAAAATCCACGTGGACATGCCACGTCAGCAGTGAACTGTCAAAGTCAACCGTTGACTACCAACACAGCACCATCTCAGCTCCAGCCACCTATTCAGCACATCAGTTTTCCCCACTCGCGCCACGTGGCGTGTGGAGCCCAACTTTAGAGGCCAAAATGTGAAGGTTTTTACAGTTAGTTTTTTTTTGGTGGACTTAAAATTTTTTCTAAGCGTCCAAACTTCGTGATTATTTTTTTGTTCTCTTTGTCCTTCGATTCCTCAACTAGTTAAAAAGTAATTAAAATACTTGTTAACTAGTTTTAATCATCAAATCAAACCCTTTAAAGTGATGAACTTCTTCAAGGCCTCAAAAATTTTTCAAGTGTCCAAATCTCGTGATTCTTTTTTTGTTCTCTTTCTCCTTCGATTTTCTAACTAATTAATAAGTAATTAATATATTTAATCACTTTTTAACTAGCTTTAAAACATCAAATAACTTCTTTGATCCTTCAAATTAAGCAACACAAGTAACTTTTCTACTTTTGTTACTTAGTTGTTTTTTGAGTTCGTTTTCTTTCGTGCTTCTTTCTTCTACTTTTCTCATATTAATTCATAGATTAATTCTTGATTCAATTCCTTTTTATTTTATTTGAGTCTTCCTTCTTTCATGAGTCACAAAAATCCATTTCTCCACAAGCACTGATAACCTTGAATTGATTGAGCAAAGCTAGTAACCTATCAATTTGGGAAAGAAGCCATAGAAGGTGAGTTGAGAGATCATATATGAGTGACGCGAGGCTTTTATTGCTAACTTGTTTGCTAGTTTTGTAGGTACTAAAGGTGACATAAGGGAGAATGTCATCCATAGCTTCATATTATTGTGGACATGACAGTAGTGACTATGCTTGTAGCGACATAAGCTATGAGTATAGTGATGATGAGCAACATGAGGGTTCTTTGAGTTCTTATAAGTAAAGTAGTGAATCTCATGAGTATTATGGTGAATCCTATGAATAATATGATGGTTCAAGAGATTATGATTGACATAGTGATGAGAATTACTATACTGGAGTGATGAGAATTACTATACTGGAGATGAATATGAGATGCATGGAGCTTATGACTCTTATGATGAACATGAAAGAGTAGAAGTATCTTATGATGAATATGATAGTGAAGATGAAGGGTATGGAGGTTCTCATATTACACACCATGGTGATGAAGACGACGTGAGGTACGACTCTTTCTCCTATATGTCCTATGAACTCTTTGAGGAGGATTGTGATAAAATGGGAAATTGTGAGGATGAATTACCTTCCTCATCTTGTGCTACTTACTATCCTAGTCGAGGGGGTATAGATGTGTGGGCAAAAACCAATACGAAGACGTAGTGTGGACCATAGGCAAAGAACATTCTTTAGTTCTTATGGTGAAGGAACTTATACTTCTTATCCTTATTCCAATGTGACTAGTTATGCTTATGGTAATGATATTGGAGGTAGGTTGGAAAGATCAATGATCCATAAAAGTAGAGGGGATTCATTGTCTCAAGATGTGTATGATGGGAAGAGGCGGATTCTTAAAACAAAAGTTACAAATGAACCACTCATAATTGAGGATCCTATTACTTTGAGGATGAGCAAACTGTTTGCTTCCATGCTAATAACTCTTGACAAGATCTCTCAAATGGTCTCCAAGGAGTCGAAAGCAAAACAAGCTACTCCTTATGGAATGTGCTTGAAGAGGATCCAATGAGTGAAATGAAGGCTACTCCTAGCAACGCAAAGTGGAAGTTAGATGTGAAGGGATCTCCAAACCCTTCCCAAGGAATTCTTGGCACTTGTCCTAACTCAAATAAAATTGAGAGACAAAAGATTGAGAGGAGTAAGGGTGTGATATGTGACAACTCTAGAGTGGAAAAAGGAGAGGTTGTGAGCAGTGATGTGAGAGGGTTGTCACAATCTTATACTAACTTTTGTACCCTCTCTCCCTTTTCTAGTTGTCTTGATTCTTGTGTAGGTGTCCTTGGGAGCAAGCCTAGTGAGGCACCTCAATCAATAAAGAAACATGAGGTGCGAAAAAGCTACCCAAAAGAATATTTATGCTCCGATGTTGAGAATCAAAGTGAAGGCAATCATTCCTATGATCTACAAGGTAACAAAGCTAAACCTTACACTTTGTTGAAAGCAAAAGATCATTTTGTGGCCAGTAGCCAATTGAGTGTAAGTGATTGATATAGCCCAAAATATACCTCCGAAAAAGTATAATGCGGCCTCTGTATCAAATATAGAACCCAACTAGGTTGGGATCGATCCCACAAGGAATATGGTTAGAATCTAGGTCAATGTGGTTATTTAGACTTTTAGTCGTTTATTTTCAATGGGGGGATTTAAAAGAACAAGTAGCAATTTTTAGTTTGAAGTAACAAGTAAACAAATATCAATTTATCCTGAGAAAGTCAATGAGAATGCTGAACTAGGATTGTGTTCCCCATGACTTCATAACTCCGTAGGTTCTACGTACTAGTGATCTATTCCGCTGCGTTGCATGCAAAATCTAACAAGTTAGGTTCATCTAAACGTCTCTCGACCTTGGTTAGATAAATTTCACTCTTCTCCTCTCGGTCTCCGAGTGTCGCACTACTAACCCTTGTTCTGGATCTCAGATAACTATTCCCGCTAAGGCTCAAGTTATTAGATGAAGGTTGATAGCTTCAAATCTCTGTTGTTATTCCTTTTTCCTAATCTCTACCTCTCTCTCGAGCAAGTTTTGAATACAGGCGAGTTTCTAACGTTTGCAACCGTTAGAAGAGCAGTCACAACAAAGGAAATAACAATACATGCATTCACACCGTTCCAAAAATTACTATGTATTTTAACCTACTTCGTTAATTCATCATGGTTCCCACAATCCTAGTTGTGGTATTTAGCTACTCATGACTTGAAAATCACAATTAGAAATCATAGATAAAATCATAATTATGAACTTACAAATTCAGTAGAATAAATCCGGAATCTTGAATTATCAAAGAAAAATTAATAAAGATGGAGAAGAAAAGAATAAACCAATTTTCTCAGGCCTCCATGGCGGCTCCAAGCTTTCTCTAAATAAAAAGTTTACAAGTTACCTCTCCAAGGTTTCAATTATCTGAAAGTTATGAAAAGTTGGAATATTTATAGGTGCAAGAAAAACCTCAAAATAAAATAACTGAGTCCAAAATGGACTTGGAAAATAAAACCCAGTCCAATTGGGCGACGGACGTCCTTTGCCTGCGAACCCCTTTCGTTGATTCCTCTTCAAAATAGGACAAGTGGCAGGTATGTCTCTTTATTCAATTTGAATTCTGCATGCAATTCAAATATAAAAATATTAATATTATATTACAATTCTTTCATTAAGCTGCTTGCTTGATTTCCTTATATAACTTTTCGATTTTAATTTCGTTTTTGCTCCAAATTTCTTCATCTTCACACCAATTTATTCCTACAAATAAAAATATAATATTAAGCATAATTTATAAAATCAATGCTCAAAAAGGACAAATAAAAAATACTAAATATAAGATAAATAATGACTAAATATATGTAATTTTAGCCACACATCAACACCCCACACTTAGACTCTTGTTCGTCCTCGAGTAAGCCTTAAAGCTTATCTCAATTAATCAAATCAAGGAATGCCACGACTTTGATTGATACAAACAATTAGACCATATAACAATTCACAACATTAAGTACACTTTCCAATCATTGCGCAAGAAATACAAACAAACAACAAACCTCTAACATCCTAACCTCAAAGATGGACTCTAACTAAATCAAATTTAAGATTGCTGGCCTATTTATGTCAAGAAAGCTAATAACATCACCTATCTATCATGAAACAAGTGCCCTCACAAGAAGAAATAGTCCACACACTCAATTCAAAAGATCGAATATAATTTAAGGACTTAACATCAAAGAACAACTCTCACACTCATAATGAATTCACATGTATGCACAAAGAACCATAGGCTTGCCCATTAAGTAGATCTCCACTAATTAAGCATACTTGAATAAAATCAAATAGGAATTTAACGAGTTGTAATGTTGGCTAGGGGACGGGTAGGAAAACTATATAATAGTGGCTTACACTTCCCTAAGCACTTTGCACTTTTTAAACTTCATCACCCATTATTTTCATCACTTTATTTTTTTTTCCAGCCCTCTCTTCGTCAATTATTTTCACTAGTATTTCTCATCATATCAAGAATATTTCTTTTCCACACACATTTTTTTTTTCCTTGACACATTCTTTCAAAGAGGGTCTTTTCATCACTTTGTAGCTATCATTGATCACCTTTTATACTCAACCATCCCCTTTCTTTAGATTTAACAATTTCAACACATTCTATGCTATAGTGCTCAAAGAAGTAGGGTGCAAAATTTAGGGATTCAAAAAAATGGATCAAGGTAAAAATATGGCTACCAATTAAAAATTAGGCTACAGGCTCAAAGGGGCTAACTAGTGATATAATATCTGAAAAGGCTAAAATTTATAATACATATCAAAGAAAGCCTAGTATCATATTCTAAACAAAGCAATACTTTTTATTTAGCTTCAATAACATGCAGGGCAAGTTCTAGACTAAGATGCAAAACATGGAATATATGCAAAAATATCCTCACCGCGCATGGCACAAGTATCAATCAAGATGGATCAATTCCACTTCTAAGACAAATAGGGTCATAGCAAACTACAAAAATAAGAATAAGCTATATATAGAGTCACAACCATAAAAGTCTATTATTTTATTTATACTCAAACACTCACAGAAAAGTATTACTCAAAATTAGACCTAAATTGCTAGTATCAACCAAATAAATAAAAAATTCTTTTCACTCCAAAAATAAATAAATAAATAAATAAATTTATTCCTAAAAAAAGTAATACGGTTCAAAGTCCCCCACCCCCCCACCCACCCGGGAAAAGAACCGAAAAGAAAAACCAAAGGGTGGGCAAAGTATGCTCAACTAAAGATAAAAAAAAAAAAAAAAAAAAAAAATATTTTAACCTAAAGAATAAAAGTAAAATCTTTTTGTATTTTTTTTTTTGGATTTTTTCAAAAAAAATAAAAATAAAAATTCTCTCTCTTTTTTTTTTTTTAAAAAAATAAATCAATATAAAAACCTATAGCATACTTTACCCTTAACAAATATTGGAAGATATTCCACCCCACACTTAAAATCATGCATTGTCCCCAAAGCAATAAATAAAGTAAAACGAGGGTTAAAGATACTCCCTGAGACCCTCTAGGCCCTAGCTAGCAACATGTTTCTTCAATTTTCATCAACGATCGCGCTCACCCCACACTTAAGTTCAAACATGCTCATTAGCTTTAAATTTGGGTACTCAGACTTCCCCTAAATCTAAAAAAAAAAATAACAAAAAAAAAAAACAGAAAAAAAATAGAAAAAAAGTGATATTATAAAAATAAATAAAAAAATAAGAAGTTAAACTACTAGTTGGGTTGCCTCCCACTTTTCCTTCCACTTTGAACTTATAAATTGCACCCCTAATTTCTTTTCTAATTTTCTACTACGCTCAAGGGGCGGTGGTATAAAAGTAAAGGAACCAAGCAATAGATGTGGCATATTGCAATTCTTGGCCCTTAAGTGAGGAAAGTAATTTTTCGACTTTGGCATAACAAATTCAAGAATATAGACATATTTTTCCTCCTCTTTACACTCTTCCATTGGCTCGGATGACTCAATTAATATCTTACTATCCAAACATAATGTGGAAAAATGATTAGAATGAGGTCCAATACACCTTAACTCATGAATTGTATTGCTATTACATCCTCATAGTTAAACATACTAGAGTTTTAAAAAATAATATTATCTACTTACTCACATAACTCTAGTGTACTCTTCTCAACAGTGACAACATCAATAACAGTATGATCAAGTATTTGACCCTCCAATTTTAGCTCCTCAATTTGGCTTATAAGAATTTTTTCAGCTTCACACAACTCATAACTAAATTGTTCGATGTTACACGCATCAACCTTCGCATTCAAATCTTCGTTTAAGTTGTGAATATCCAAGCCAAATCTATCAACCCTTTTCATGAACTTACGTTTTTCTACTGTAAGGAGTGTTAATATTTCTATCATGCTCTCATTATGATCCCACAATATATCTACCACACTCCTGCAATAATGCACTATATCAAAGGGATAAAGATCAACAAAATAGGAGTCCTCATTATTCCATATGTCATCTTGTAAAGATGTCATATCAAGAAGAGTAGTAAAATATTCAAAAATAATAAAAAAAAATAAAAACTAAAAATAAAGTAACAAAAAGTTACGATACAAATAAAATATATACAAGAAATAAGAACTAATAGTCAAATAAACACAATTAATCTAACCCTAAACCGTATTCCCCGGCAACGTCGCCAAAATTTGATGTCGCCCAAAATATACCTCCGGAAAAGTATAATGCGGCCGCTGTATCAAATATAGAACCCAACTAGGTTGGGGTCGATCCCACAAGGAATATGGTTAGAATCTAGATCAATGTGGTTATTTAGACTTTTAGTCGTTTATTTTCAATGGGGGGATTTAAAAGAACAAGTAACAATTTTTAGTTTGAAGTAACAAGTAAACAAATATCAATTTATGCTGAGAAAGTCAATGAGAATGATGAACTAGGATTGTGTTCCCCATGACTTCATAACTCCGTAGGTTCTACGTACTAGTGATCTATTCCTATGCGTTGCATGCAAAATCTAACAAGTTAGGTTCATCTAAACGTCTCTCGACCTTGGTTAGACAAATTTCACTCTTCTCCTCTCGGTCTCCGAGTGTCGCACTACTAACCCTTGTCCTGGATCTCAGATAACTATTCCTGCTAAGGCTTAAGTTATTAGATGAAGGTTGATAGCTTCAAATCTCTGTTGTTATTCCTTTTTCCTAATCTCTACCTCTCTCTCGAGCAAGTTTTGAATACAGGCGAGTTTCTAACGTTTGCAACCGTTAGAAGAGCAGTCACAACGAAGGAAATAACAATACATGCATTCACACCTTTCCAAAAATTACTATGTATTTTAACCTACTTCGTTAATTCATCATGGTTCCCACAATCCTAGTTGTGGTATTTAGCTACTCATGACTTGAAAATCACAATTAGAAATCATAGATAAAATCATAATTATGAACTTACAAATTGAGTAGAATAAATCCGGAATCTTGAATTATCAAAGAAAAATTAATAAATATGGAGAAGAAAAGAATAAACCAATTTTCTCCGGCCTCCACGGCGGCTCCAAGCTTTCTCTAAATAAAAAGTTTAAAAGTTACCTCTCCAAGGTTTCAATGTTCTGAAAGTTATGAAAAGTTGGAATATTTATAGGTGCAAGAAAAACCCCAAAATAAAATAACTGAGTCCAAAATGGACTGGGAAAATAAAACCCAGTACAATTAGGTGACAGACGTCCTTTGCCTGCGATCCCCTTTCGCTGATTCCTCTTCAAAATAGGACAAGTGGCAGGTATGTCTCTTTCTTCAATTTCAATTCTGCATGCAATTCAACTATAAAAATATTAATATTATATTACAATTCTTTCATTAAGCTGCTTGCTTGATTTCCTTATATAACTTTTCGATTTTAATTTCGTTTTTGCTCCAAATATCTTCATCTTCATACCAATTTATTCCTACAAATAAAAATATAATACTAAGCATAATTCATAAAATCAATGCTCAAAAAGGACAAATAAAAATACTAAATATAAGATAAATAATGACTAAATATATGTAATTTTTGCCACACATCAGTGATAGCTTATTTTTATGTGAGCTTAATGATTCTTTGCCATATAGTGATAATGTATTTGTTGAGAGTGTTCATAAACTAGTTGATCCTATTGATGACAAAATTGTTTCTTCTTGTAAGAACAATTTGTGTCCACCTAGTGTTGACACTTATGCATTGAATGGTAGTACATTGTCATGTGAATTTTTGCCATGTTTTGATAATGTGCATGTTGAATATGTGAATAGACTAGTTGATCCTATTAATGGCTAAATTGATTCTTCTAATAAGATCAATTTATGTCAATCTAGTGTTGATATATGTGCTCTGAATGTTTGTTCATTCTCAAATGATATTGGTGTTAATCAACTTGTGTGTAATGATGACCCACTAAATGAGGAGTTTTGTGATGAACTTAAGAGACCTCAATTTAGTGATAATATTGATATAGTTGGAAATGTAGCTCATGTGAAGTCATTGCACCTAAATAATGAATCCTTGAACTGTGATCCTATTCCTTGTTCTTCTCATGCGGATTTTGAGATGGGATGTGTTTTTAAGGGTAATTCCTTGTTTGAGGTTGACATGACTAATGAAGGTGTAATGCATAGTGGTGTGTCTTGGCATGATAGAAGTGTATCCCCTCTTAAAGGCTACCAAGTGATTGAGAATCCACTATGGTATGATGACACACTTTTCAAAGATGAAACTCTCTTCTTGGAAGATGATAGTACATCTATTGGAGGGGTTAGTGGTCAAAAAAAAGAGGGTGTATGTTCTCTAATGACCCCTTCATTATTATGTAACCCCTTGCTTGATCAAGGCCTTAATGCTTGTGGATCAAAGGGTCATTCTATATATGGGCTCACCTTAGATGAAGTTCATTTAAGTAACACCTTTCTATACTATTTGTTTGCATATGATGATACTCTTGCCTTTGAGTGGAGTATATTATATGAAAGTAAAAGTGCAATGGGGCCAATAGGTGTATGCTTGATCCATGTTTATGGATTTCCTTTTCCTTTGACCCCGGTAATGATTTGAATAGTGGCATTTGTGATAAAATACTTGGTCAAAATGACAAGCAAGTTGTGAGTGAGGTTGTTGGCTTGTATGGTGATAAGTATAGTAGTAACATTTCTTTTCTCTCATGTGATTATTTATTGGTGTTATTACTTGATATTATGGGTTTTAATAAGATATATTTACCAACTTGTGTGGGGAATACTTTTGTATTTGACCACAGTGATGAATTGGGAGTAATCCCATTCTTGAAGATAACTAGTGTATTGGGTGGAGTCTTAACATGGGATGACCTTGTTTATGATATGAAAATTAGATATGTGGGCTATCATGTGTTACTTGACTTAAAGGGTGATTTGTGTTTTTCTAAATGTATAACCATTGAGGATTTGCATGTTTGGTTGCCTAAATACCATGGTTCTTTTGATTTACCCCCTTGTCAATGTTTCCTATGTAGCCTAGTATCTCTTATTTTGTTGGGTTACAAATCATTTGTGTCTCATTTTGATGCTTGGTTATATATTAAATATGTACACCCTTGGCATGGTGATAGATTTTTTATTGCTAACTTTTGTATTAACCCTCATGCTATGGGGATATATTTGTTGTTTGTCCTTCTCATATTTTTGCAAGGTTCGGATTCGAGGACGAATCCTTTTGAAGAAGGGGAGGATGATACGAGCATGGTTAGAATGGGGAATATTAGTATGGGCTTCTATATATAGATGATAGCTTGGAGCCCGAAGGAAGGCATGAAGAAACAAATACACAAGGTCATGGGCAATCAAGATGCTATTTGGGCAATCAAGATGGTCCCTTGTGGGTTATTTACTAAATAGTCACTTTTGGGATATTTTGTAATAGGTATTTGTGAAAAGATAAGGACTATAAATAGTTACCTTAGTCATTTTCTTTACTTAGATTTTGGATGATTGAATTATCTTGAATAGATTTGATATTTAGTTACTCTAGGTTAGGGTAGTAATTGGGTTCAATTCCAATTGTTAGCTTAGATTGAGTGATTAGGATGGATTCTCAAATTGCTTGTGTTCTCTTCTTTGCTTGATTGATCATCGAGTTATCATATTGTGGATTCAATTTTGTTTCTCGTGCATTTGATTGAGTTCTCTTTCTCCCTTGGTTTAATTATTGTTCAATTGAGTCTTTTTTTCTTCATTTCTCATCTCTTATTCCTCAACTATCCTTTAATTTTATTGTTTAATTCCGCATTTCGATATCAATTTTAGTTACCTCTGACTAGGATCGTTATCAGGTTTTGTGATGTGTAGTCAAGCAGACCAGTGGATGTGAAGATCGGGGTGTGATCCTGAGAGTGTCTTTATTTTCGCGACTTGAGCTATGGCTCATCTAATCGTGATTTGAAGTACTACTTGATTTCTATCCGATCCCATGCAAACCACCCAGGTACCTGACTATTAGTGGAACACCCTTGCAGGTAGTGTATTGAGTGAGTAAGAAGGTTGATGAAAGTATAACGCTAATTAATTTGATAGACAAAATATGGTGTTGGTTGTGGTTCAAAAACAATAGAATTGTAAATTCAATATATATTATGTGTAAACAAGAGGTTATAACGCTACTATAACCTATATAAAGAGGAGTATTGTGTAGAAAAAAAAACTGAGACTGGCTAAGGAAAAATCAAGGTGGAGCTACTGGAAGCTACCGCTGAAGCGGCTCCACGCAGAATCCTGCCAGGTGTTTTTCCCTATTTTTGCAATGTTCAATTGTTGGGAAGCAACCCTATTTTTGAGATAATAAAATGACAAAATACATCCAACACACATTATAATCAAGTACGATTATTATTAAAAGGGGCGAGAAGGAAAACCATCCTGAAAGTACAGAAAATAAAAAGAAAAATACTGTTTGTTACATACCCCAAACGGGGGCCACCCGAAATCCAAAAACAATAAAATGTAACCAGGTGGGGGGTGGGGTGGGGTTGAAGAGCATCTAACTGACGGCACTATCTCTGAGGCTCAAAGCATCCAAGCCCTCCCCCTTCATGCCACTAAGGAAGGAGAACTCCTCGGCATCCTTCTTAGTTAGTTTTAGTAATTTCTTCTGGAGAGAGGTGCACCCAAACATCACCTGGAACTCCTTACAAATCCTCACAAGCATGCGGTCACGGGAGCGGTGTTTCCTTTTCTTCTCATCAAACTCGCTACAAAACTTTGCTTAAGCTCTGGCCGAGACTGGTGGGGCAGTAGAGCTAGAAGGAGCTAATCTGGGGTGGGTGGGTGGGGGGGGCAGCTGGACCTCTCTAGAATACCCCAGACTACAGCAAGATCAGCCTCCCCACCTCGAAGAGATACGGGGGCCAGAGTGGAAGGAGAACTCGACCCCTTAGTCCCACTAGCCTGACAACTTTCACCTTCCTCCCCTACCTTCCTCTTTCTCTTACTCCCTTCTTGAATGCCCCTACATCATAACGGGTTATATTCCACCTTATAGTCATCCATAGTATCTTGAATCTCCCGAGGCATATCCATCCTCTCACAATATGATAACCAAGAAGGGTAGGAAGAGATCTCGTGCCAATCTCTCTTGAGCATAAAAGTATCGCTACTCACCTACAATCTGTACCTCCATATTCACTAGTATGCCCACAAAAACACAAGCCACCACCATGGCCCATTGGAAGGCCACATCGGTAACATTTCTCGAGGGACGTATCCTTCGGGACTCTAATTGTAACTACACCTTGGCCTTGGCCAAGAAAGAGGTACTCTTCTTCCCATTAACATTGGACCACTTCACCTCAGCAGTTTTTCCTTCCGACGCCAAGATCCCGACCGCCCACTCCAAGTTCAATGCCTGAATTCTCACCTCAAAGGCGGCATTATAAGTGTTGGGACACCCAAAGTGTCATTGATAGTGACCACATGCACCGGGACCCTCTTGCCTTATACACGAATAGTGAGGAGAGGTACTGACCAGTCTGCAGTTGGAAGGTTGGTATAAAACTCCCGAACGACCTCGATGTTGTGCTGAAGGACTTACTCAATCAACATATCCCACCTAAATACTTTAAATAGAACATAAAAACCTAGCAACTCCCCCTCTACATCCCTCATCACTATCCCCCACTCATAAAAGAAACCCCTAGTATGCAGTCCCTTGTCATAACGGTCTTGGAATTTGGCATTGGGAAATTTGTGGTAGGTAGGTTGTGGGGCCATTAGGATCCTGTAAATACCACAAAAATAGTTAGAACTATAATGGAAAACCGGGGGAGGAAAATGGAATTCAAAGTTTCAGAAAATGTAAAAACTGGGGACACACTGTCCAGTACCACTGCAGTGGATAATAACCACTGCAGCGGTACCGTAACGGTGGTATTTACCGCTATAAGATACCATTACAGTGACAAAGTTATTACTACAGTGGTTCATCGTATTCAACCTTCCAACCTCCCCTCCCATGACATATTTTTAATTTTTCTCCATAATTTTGAAGATTAAGCACAGATTGGACTTGAGAAAGTGTGAGTGAACCTTTTCACACTAAAATAGGGGTGTGAAAAACCCAGAATCCCACCCAAATGAAAAGAAATTATTGGAGAAGATGACCCTTCATCTTTCATCACTCCCACGGTCGAAATCTACCATGAACTACATTAATCTTATGTCCCGAGCATTGTAGGAGCATTTAAAACATAAGAGAACTTTGCATGCCAACTACTATGTGAAAAAACACAACCAAAAATCAAGTTTTGTTTTTTGTGATTCTAACATAATTTTGTTATTCTATAACAAGAAGTACGTAAGAAAAGTAAGAGGAACAAAGAATTTACCTTAAATTCGTTGACAGGGTAAGATTTTTGCAGAGAGTTGAGAGGATTAGGGAGAGAGTACAGTGAAATGGGGGAAAATGAAATTTCCCCTTATATAACTACCGTAAACCGTTATTACAGTTGGTTTCCACTGCAGTGGTACTGCTGCAATGGTAAAAATTCCTTCAAAATCAGTTTAGTCTCAACTTTTCATGCGTTATGGTGTCTTATCATATTGGGGTAATCATAATTGGAAGTTATTCCATGAATTAATTATGTACAATGTAGGGATAACCATTGGGCCTAGATTAGGCGATATTTTAATAGTCACCCATTAACAGAGCCTGGGTGTGTAATGATGCTAGCATATGTTAAGTACTCCTCCTAGTGACTGATCACACTTAAAATCCATTGAATATTCGTGCAAATGTTCAGATCTCACCCTTAGGGCTATATGGGGAAGAATGATAGGTAAATTGGTATCTAATGTAATGAACTAAATCATTGTTACATGTGAAAATACTCTGAAAATAATTTATAATAAATAATAGGCTCAAAATGGATCGAGAAAAATTTAAATACTGGAGAAAATCGGAGCCTAAGACAATTGGGCTAAGAGGCCCAATAAGGGACTGGACTGGACTACTGGTAACCGCTACAGCGATAAAAGTTCCACTATAGCTGTAAAAAATAGTGTGTCAGCCGATGGATTGTTAAAAATCTTCTTTATTTTTATTTCCCTAGGTTGCCCCCTTCTTCTAAAAACACTCTGATAAATCTTATTCTTCCAACCATGAGATTTCAAAGGCCAAGCTTCATGAGAACGGTTTTAAGACACACCCGGAGGGAACCCAACATGGGAATATTTCTAGAATATACAGGACAACTCACTCCTCTCCGTAGCAGTATATTTCGCCTAAGAGGTAAGTTAAGGTTTATTTTGTAGCAACTAGACTTGGGCTAGATGCATTTAAATTTAATAGTAATATTGGGAGTATCATGCATTAGGCCTTCAGGCATGGAGTTGGACGGATGAACATGTATAAAAATCCGGTTAGATTAAAATATTATTGTATAACCGTGCATTATGATGATATATTAGTTGTGATGAGGGACGAATAGAATGATAGAGTAAATGTGCATAATTTTAATACCTTTCTGGGACTGAATACAATGAAGAGTTAAATATGTTAACATGAAATGGCAAAAGGGTAGTTAAGTGAACTCGATTAATTCTAATGTCTTAATGATAGGATTTTCACTAAAAATGATTAATTAAAAGATGAAATATGGTATATTGGGGGCTGGAAATTAGCATAACTAAACTCCAAGATTGATGGGTGTGCATAAAAGAACAATAATATGAAATCAGGAATAGAATTCCCATTATAAAAAATTAGAGCAGAATGGAGGATAACGAGGAAAATGTGAGGTTGAGATGTGGACAGAGAGAAAATATATGCTAGCATGAACTTGAGTTACTGCAGTCAGTAAAGATGTGTGTCACCTGATGGTTGGGGTATATGTATATATGTATAGGTTAAGGTTATTGATCAAATGAGGTAGACGTTTGTTGTAGCACTTAGACTTTCTTGGCTTTGTGCCTGTTTGTGAACTTGACATCTATGATTGCTCTCTAGCATGACTTGTGATTTCATGACTGCATTGCATTTCATTTACACTGTATTGATATGAGGTGATATGGGTTGGGTACCATGCCATTACAGATATTATTTTTTTGATATGGGTTGGGTACCACATCAGTACAATTGTGATATAGGTCGGGTACTATGCCAGTACGAGTATGATATGGGCCGGGTACCATGCCGGTACAAATATGATGATGATGTTGAGAAGGGTAACAGATGATGCGCACATCTTGCATACATGCATTTATACATATGGTTGAATGTGGTTCTATCTTATATATGCTCTCATTCATATTTTCTATTGTGGTAAATGATGAAAGAGTGTTTACGAATATACGTTAGGTCCCATGTGAGGATCGGGTATGGTATAACATGACTGACAAACTTATGCTAATTATAGGATGTGGTATTGTGATGTCTTGTGATTGTAAGTATCGAGAGGACTTGGGTGGATGTAACTTAAAGAATTATAGATAGCATGAGAATGGGTCAGTATGAAGGGAGGAAGGTATAGGTTGGATTAGGTAGTCAAAGGACAGAGATATATGAAATATAAGTCAAAGAATAAAGATATATAAAATATTAAGTTAAAGGATGAAGATATACGAAATATAAGCCAAAGGACATAGATATACAAAATATAAGTCAAAGGACAAAGATATATGAAATGTTAAGTCAAAGGACAAAGATATACAAAATGTAAGTCAAAGGACAACACTATACGAAAATGTTAATGACAAGTAGGTTACAGAGATGCTAAGATGATATATTGAGGATTCCTTAAGTGGAGTTTAGAATCAAAACATTACTTGATGTTTATGATTTTCCCATATTTATTATTGATGTTACTTGTTTCTAACTTTGGTCGGCCGATGATGCTTACTAGTATGTATGGTTGTACTGATGCTACACTTATTATACCTCTACTCGAGGGTATATCCATGGTGCAGGTCAGTTGGAGTTTCCATACCAGTGACGCTGATCACTCAGCAACAGCTCCTACCATTTTTATCCTTCATGGATGTTGTATCATAGATGACCCTACTTCTTATCTAGTGCTCTTGTACCAGTTTAGGCTAGGTTTTAGGGATTCACTTGTATTTATTTTCTGCATTTACTTTTCATATTTGATGTATTGAAATAAGCTTGGGAAAGAATTAAATGAGTAATCATATTTCAACTTAATTAAATTTTCATATGGTGGATATTATTATAACTATGTGTATATTGTAGCAACTTTCGCATTTGGTTGAATGATGGGCTTTTAAGGATTCTCCTATCTGGGGTAGGTGTAGGTAGGTGACTGGCACGATCCGGTGGATGGGATCATGAAAACATAAAATAGTGAAACAAAACATGAATGTACATATAAAAGAGAATAGTAACAACCAACATAATCATAATAACTACATAGAAGAATCAAGAGGAAAATATCATTTAGGTTGTTTTAGTATCAAGTCTTTTATCATACTTTAGTTCATTATGGAAGTTTATTTGTATAACCGTCATAAACCACCATGCAAACACATGAAATCTTATCTCTACCGGATCAACTAAGTTATCTCATACCTTGGTATGAGATATACATACATGTACAATGGATCCATAATCAGCCCTCACTAGGGGCACATAGAGGAGTCACCCAAATCAACAATACGATCCTTAACCTATGTTGGAAAGCATAGTTTTGGGTATTTTTTTGACTTATACCTTATTGGTTAACCATTTTACTCCCTTCATTTCATGTTCATAGTTTAGCCCGAAGGATCATAATCATAAGTCATGCTAAATCTTAAAATCTTATAAATTATGGTTGGTTTGAGAGCTTATATTATAAGTCATGCTAAATCTTAAAATTTTATAAATTATGATTGGTTTGAGAGCCTATATTACATAGTCAACTATGTATATTAAGTTGCGTAATTCATAATTATAAATATACTATAATTCATAAAATAAGATTGTATGAAGAAAATCAAGTCATTATCGCTTAAAGTTCATATTTTGACAATCCTAATTTAAGAACAATTTAACGAATGGACCCTGGATAAATCATAGGGTGAGACATTAGGGATTTTATGGGGAAATCATGGGATTCATGAGTTCATAAATATTCATCAAGACTAATACATTGATGTTCATGCTTAAACCTAACTAGTTCATGGAGGAGAACGTAGATATGAATAGCGTATATTGGGGAGGAACAAGGATGCTCCCACATTTAGAGATAGTCTTACATACCTCAATGTTTATCCTTAATGTTAATACAATGCCCAACCAACTCCACCACATCAATCCACAACACTACATGTCATACGAGACTTGTGTTAGTAATAGCATTCATGTTTAGGTCATTAGGAATTTCATCAAACACATAGTGAGCGTGAAGTTATGCAATCCCTAATGGTGCTTATTCATCCAACAACCCTTATAATTTCCAAAAAATATACTACCATCATACTTATATAACAACATCCTTCATCAAATATGAGTCCAACAATTTACGCCCAACAATGTTAATATTAGTTCTTCTTTCAAAAACCCTAAACAATGATATTATTTCAAGATCTAGGGAATTCTTTGTACAAATAATTGTTTCAACCTTATAAAACCTTTCAAACACTAAATACATAAGCATATTCAAGTGTGGGATGAAGAATTTACCTCTTGGTGCCCAAATCTTGAATTTTGAATTCAAGGGTATTTATGGCCAAAAATGAAGATTGAGGCAAGAATCAATAATTTCACGGTTTAATCTTGTTAATATGGGTATTGGTGAGTTGAAATCAACTTAAAACAACACTAAATATCACCTTGGAGTAAGTGTGATGTTTTGGTCGAGATTGATCTCTATAGATTTCAAGCCTCAAAGTTGGGGAATAATTTTCTCTCTCCCCCTACGTGGCTGGCTACAAGACCCACGTAGGTCTGCCTGGTTGTGTAGCTGCTTTTCTACATTTTAGTAAAAGGATCATAACATTTTACTTAGAAGTTGGATTGATGATAAGTTGGGTACATTGGATACTAGACTCAAGGACCTTTATTTTGATAGGTTAAAGGTCACGTACCTCTTCATATTCTAGGAGATATACTCGTTTGAAGTTGGACCATGAGTGAGCTTATACGAAAACTTAATCCCTAGAGAAGCTTTCAACTCAACTTTGTACTAGAAATTTCTTATGACTTTAATTCACATTCAACACACTTCTCATCTTGGTATTATCATTTCACCAAATTCGGGTCTAATTTCACACATCAAATGGTTCAAACCATGGCCTAATGTATGAGATGTTACATGGAGGCCGGCAAAAATCTAAGGCCATATTTCTAATGTCACCCCATCACCGTGGTCATGGAATATCCCTTGAGGAATGTCATCCACAAACTCAAGATGTTAGGAAGAATGAAGAAACTGCGTTATGGAATTATCTAAGTTTGACATCGAGTGTAGGCCCTATACTGCAATCAAATCCTAGGTCTTAGCAGAATTCATTGCTGATTTTAGTTCGAGAATAAATCCTCAAGTCAAAATAGAGGCAATGCTAAACTCCAGGGGACTAGTCTCAAACCTGGACTTTCTATATTGATAGGGCCTCAAATGAAAAAAGGGATTGGACTAAGGGTAGTTCTGGTAATATCGAATCAGGAAAAGATTATACAAGTGATAAACTATGTTCAACTTACTAACAATGAGACTAGAGTATGAGGCTCTCCTTGTAGGTATCAAATTAGCTTGAGTATTGGGATCCGACCTCATCCAAATTTATTGTGATTCACAGTTAGTGGTGAGTCAGGTAGAGGGGATGTATAAGGTGCGAGACAATAGGATGTCAAAGTAAGTAAGGTTCATGAATCCCTTTATCGATTCAAAAATGGACAATTGAATGGATATATAGGAGGAAGAATAACGAAGCGAATTCACTAGTGAACCTGGATTTCTTAACAAAAGTAGAAGAGTTCAAGAAAGTCACGATGGTACATTTGCTACACTCTATGCCAGAAGTACTCGAGCAAGGAGAGGTGAATTTAACGAGTCTAATCTAGGATTGGAAAAGTGACTATTTAAGATATTTGAAGAACAAATATCTCTCCTTTAACCCAAAAGATTCTCGAACACTCAAGACTAAAGTTGCAATGTATTGCTTGGTTGATGGAAATATATATAGGATATCCTATTGGGTCCATTAGCTAGATATCTCAGTCTCGAGGATACCAATTATGTGATAAAAGAGATACACGAAAGGGTTTCCAGCAACCACTTTGCGGCAGACTCCCTGGTCCTTAAGATAATAAGGGCCAGGTATTGCTGGCCATATATAGATCGAGATTCCATAGAATTCATCAAAAGATGTGACAAATGTCTATGCTTTGCCTTGAACATGCATTATCTTGGAAACTAATGCATTCAGTCATAGCCCCATGGCCATTTATAAAATGGGAAATGAATATCATTGGGCCATTACCATAGACCCCGAACAGGTAAAATTTCTGGTTATAATGACGACCTATTTCTCTAAGTGGATTGAACATACAAAAATATTTGGGAGCATAACGTGATTGATTTTATTTGGGGATCACATAATTTGATGTTTGGGCATACCCAATGAAATCTCCTATGACAATGGCCTACAGTTCTTAGGAGCAAAGGTAATTGAGTTCATGGAGAGATTGCAGATCAAGAGGATCACCTCATCACCATATCATACAAATATGACTGTACAAGATGAATCGAGAAACAAAAGGATATTTATAAGTCTTAAGAAAAGATTGAAAGATTCTAAGGGAAACCGAATCGAGGAATTACCCAGAGTATTCAAGGCACACCACAAAACCAAAAAAATCTAGCACTTGAAAGATTTTTTTTTCATTTGTTTATGGTATGGAATATTAATACTTGTAGAGGTGGGAGAGCCAAGCATTCAGTTTGAATGAGTAAATAAAAGGGAAAATAATGAAGCAATGTTGGGCTGATTGGACTTTCTTGATAAACGAAGGGAGGTCACTTTTGTGCAGATGGGACCACAAAAACTTAGGATGAAAAATTATTATAAATATAGGAAAAAAACTCATATACTTCAAACTTGGGGATCTAGTGCTCCAGAAGGTGACCCTCAACACTTGAAACCTGAGTAAGGGGAAGCTGTGGGCCAATTAGAAAAGCCCGCATAGGGTAATGGATGTAGCAGACAAAGGCGCATGTCAGTTGACTGATATGAATCACAACCGCTTGCACAAAATTGAAATGTTAGTCACCTCAAAGGTATTACTATTAACAACAGTGAGTGTAGACGATGCGAGGCCCCTTTTTTAATGCGCGCTACACTCTTTTTTCTTCGATAAGTTTTTTTTTCTTCTTTTGGGGTTTTTTACGAGGGTTTTTAATGAGGTTAGCAACAACCACATTTGGGGACCAACATCGAGTTGGAAAGATCAATATAAATGACTATTCCACTATATACTATCTAGGGACCAAAACATGAAGCAACCCAGGCAATGAACCAGGGATTACACCTTAAAGAGTACTGATGCTCGAAGGTCTGTGTTTTCTAATTTCTCTAAAAATGTAATGAATGCCTATAGCATGGATACCCTCAACAAAACAATATAATAGTGAGGTAGACTATAAATATGAGAATATATTTATATGCATTGTTTGTGCACTTTGTGAGTCAAAAGGCATCCGATCGAGATATGCATAGATTGAGATTCCTTGACTAATTCAAGTATATATATAAATAAGTGTGAGATCCTAAATTATAAATTTTGAAGTAAGACAGAAAAAATAGGCCCAAGACTTCATAACAAAATCTATTTATGTATAAACGTACATGTGCAAACATACATTCAAAAAAGAGAGAGAAAACTAGACAAGAATCATAACACGCCTGAACTAGAAAGATGGTTATGAGAGGTGAGCCGAAAATAAAGAAAACTAGTTCTTCCTTGAACATCCCATGATAAATTACTTCAAGACAGATTTTCAACACTTATAATAGAAAGAAGATAAATCTCAAAAACACAAAACGAGTGTTGAAAAATGTGAAAATATAGGTGAAAGAAGTTCAAAAGTGTGACAGTCTTAAAAGTGAAATTTTATACATGAATGCCAAAATCTTGGAATATTTACATGAGGGGGAAAATAATAAATATATAAAAGCTCCTAGCTTATCAACATCATCTTTATCAGCAGAAAGATCATCCTCAAATAAAGTGAATCAGGGGTCATGTATAGGACTTCCTCTTTAGGTATAAATTTTCAAACTAACTGGAGCTCTATATTGAATATTGAGGGTTTATTTTAATATTTTCTAGAAGAAGGCACCTATCCTCTCAATACTCATAAGTCATACAGTCTTGGAAATAGATCTTAACCTACTTGGCCCTGCTCTTATATAGGTTTGGCACATAACTTCTTCTTCTTATAGGATTTCTCCAAAGAAAATCACAAAATCGCCACTTTCCTTCTGAAAGTTTTTACATCCTTGGTACGTGAAGCAATCTCACAGATGTTCTCCTCTAGTGCCCCTTTTAGGTAGGAAATCTCTTGAGCAGCCAACATCTTTCTCTTTCTTGATAATGGCTCGGAGTTCTTCCATTTTTATTCCAAATTTAGCATGAAGATCCACCATCTGAGAAGTCAATAAGGTATAGACCTCAGAAAAATTATTCTACCCCCTGGAAAAATAATCTTTAAAGGAGCTAATTTTCTCTTGAAGCAAAATTATTTATTCTCTCAAGGACTCCACATTTGGACTTGAGGAATCCTTTATTGTAGTAAAATAAAAAAGGGCCTTAGACATAACAAGATAATCCTACAATAAAAATTATTCCTTATTGAAACTGAAAGAAAGAAAGAAGGAGGTAAATCAAGATTAAAGTGGAGGTGTATACCTGACCAAAAAGGTTGAAATCCTACTTAAGAAGTATATGGTTAGTTTCATCTTTGATGGCAGGTAACATATCATCTCGAACCACAGACTCGAGATAAAAGTAGCTCCTTGGTGGCTCAGAAGTAGAAGATGAACCCTGAGCCCTCATGGAACCACCTTGGTTCAATCTCATGAATGACAAGAGGAGGCATCACAATGGCCTTCAAAGAAGAAGGGTCAATCCTTTCTTTATCTTTCTTCTTATCTTCATTTTGTATTCCATGACCTTTTTCTTTGCCTGAAATAGTGCTAGATTCCAAGACCCCATGGAGAAAAAGGATTTGTCATGCACCCTCAGAAGATTAATGGTCATCTTTCTTCCATTTTTCAAGAGGATCTGCAGTAGGAGACGAAGCTCCCTCAAGAGTCACATGGACTTTGTCTTCGACAGTCTTTTTTCCTTGTGTTTGCAGTCGATTGATGAGCCTCATAATGGGCTCCCTTCAGAAGCTTGATAGAAGATTTTTAGCAAGAATGAGGCTGACCCATGTTGAGTCCTAAGGAAAAGAGAATCTGAGATAAATATGGAAAAGGATGGATAAAACTATTAAGGAATGAAAAGATCCTCAAACCATGATCCATGGACATCTAACCCATTCCAAAGGAAAGAAACTCAAGTTGTATTCTTTCACAGTAGTGGAATCAAGAATCAAATTGACCCATACTTGAATATTAGTATCATTTCTAGAAGTGTAACGACCCTATAGGTCATTATGTAAAAGTTTACGTTCCAAATTTTGTGTCTAAATTCATTTCGATTTGGAAGTTTAAATTTTAGGTTAGGCTAGTTTTGCTAAGTTTTTGGAGTGAGGGGTAGTCTTAAAAAAACTGGGAATTATTTAGACCTGTTTGGCAGGAACAATATTGATTCCTAGTTAGCTAAGGTGATAAGGAACCTATAGGATTTTACAGAACTGAATTCGAATTAGTAGAACTCCTAAAATTGACCATAGTGTAAAGGGCATTATTCGAAATATACCAGGATCAATGTGTGTTGTAAAAAGGGGGATTTTTGGGTGAAGATGGACATTCTGTCCCATATAAACCCCTATAGCGGTTGACACACCACTATAGCGGTGACCATTATAGCAAAATAATTACTGCTATAGCAGTGGTCAAAAGCGGTCAAGGCCGCTATAGCGGTGAAGGGGTTAAACCCCAAAATAGTTTATTATTTTATAAACTTATTTTGGGGCAAGAGGAAGGCGATTTAGAGCAAAAATCACTGGTTTACCTCCGCTTAACTTCGTTAAGGTAAGGAATTCACTCCCTTAAACTTGTAATTACTTCTTAATCCTTATAAGGCATAACTTATGGAGTTCGAGGAGGGTTTTAGGGAAGATTTCGGTATGTTTGCAGGTGCAAGGATGAAATTGAGCATTAGGTTAATGGGTTTTGTTTATTTACTATGAAATTGGCCCTGCATTCCGTTAATTCACTAATCATTCCATAAAATTGGTAGTTTTAGGTGAATTACAGGGGAAGTAGCCCTAGAAACGGTGAAGAAATGATTATGAACTTACCTTAGGGGGTTGGGGGTTGATTATAACTCCCACCGTGATAGGTAATTTCATTAATACGGTGCTTGTATGCATGTTTTAGACCACGAGCCAGCGGAAAGGGCACGAAAGGACAAAGCTCCGGCTTAGAGTTGTGCAAGCTTGGTTTGTGGTAGGTGATGGGGTGTATTTAATCCAACTTATGTTATATGTTCATATTAACTACTTTGTAGTGTGATTGGTTAATCTATGTGGTGTTCTTGGTCATTGCAATGTCTACTTGTTTTATGACTTGGCCTCTTTATATTGTAAATTATGAAATGTTTTGGCATTTAAGACGTTCTCACAGGTTGTTGGATTAAGGATTACAGACATTCATTTATGTAGTTTTTAGTACATGGACGGTAATTATCCCCTGCAGGCCATAGCTAGAGGGTGGGTATATAACCCTTAGCATGTGTGTATGGGTTTCAAGGTATGTATTAGTATGATGGTTCCTTGAGTGAACCGGAGAATTTGTATTATTGTGCTTGTCCTTGTTGGTTGTCTTGAATTGAGTTTCATATCATTGCCTTAATGACACTTGTTGACTTGTTGGCTTGTCTCTTGAATGCTACTTGTACATATATGTTGAATGTTTGATATGTAAGCATGTGTTAGCTAATTGTACTATATTTTGGTTGAGTGTACATATTTCCATCTTGGGTTATTCAAATGATCCTACCAGTATACTGTGGTTTATTTGTGTACTGATACTACACATGCATTTACTTCTGTGGTGCAAAACATAGTCTAGCAGATTCGTTGAGACCTTACTAGTGATTTCAACAGTCGATTCTGGATTTTAGGGTGGGCAGCGCATCCGGGCTACCATGAGATCTTTCTCTTATTTAGACATTATCCTTTGTTTGGACTTGTTATTTCTTACAGTTTTGGGGTTACATCCCCACTTTATATTCTTAGTATATTTTGGTACACCGACTTTTAGGTCCTAGGGGATTTTCATTTAGTATTTTGTTTCCGCACATTCTTAAGTTGTTAGATTGAATGGTTATTACGCTATTTGAGGGATAGTTCTCGTACTTTCACTTGAGTGTTGATCAATGCTTCCGAGGTTATTGGTTCTCCCACCGGGTGAGTAGTGTGGGTGCCACTCACGATGAATTTGGGTCGTGACAATAAAGGACCAAGGTCAAGCTATAAAAGAAAGAGAGGGAACCTTCGAAGAAAGGAGGTCAGAAAAAATTTAATTTTTTTTTTTGCATATTCCAAAAAAGAGGGAAACTTCTGGTTGAAATTCCACTACTCCCGGATGGGGATGCCTGAGAAAATATGTTAAGTCCAACTGAACACGAATCTCTTGATCCATGCTCGACTACTGTCATCAAGACTAGAAAGTTATCCCTTTCCTCCTTCTGCAGCTAACGGATAGCAACCCATCATGAACTGTATAAATGGAATACATGATGATTAAATGATCAAAGAAAAAGGGGAGGTCCAGTACCTTGGTCAAGACAAAGAGGCAATATGCTTCCCTCCAGACACTCAAGGCAACTTGCCCGAGGGAGATGTCGTTTGTCCAATAGAGCTAGATGATGGAGTTGAGGATCAAAGCTTGATCGAATCCCATTATAAAAGGGTATATATACCCCGAGATAACTATCTTTATGTATTGAAATATCTTTGGAAACTTTTAGGGATAGAATGTCAACTACAGTGTCCTACCCGCAATTAACCTTGACATCAACAACATCTCTAGTATAGATTGCCGAGACAAAGTATCAAATAGATTGGAATATCATATTTTTGTGAGGACCACTAAATAAAGAAGTATCACAGTTTTGTACAAAGTTTGTCTTCGTTTGAGTGATGATGAAATCAACCGGAGGATTGAGCTCGCCTTTAGAAATGATCGTTTTAGAAGGGTAGCTAAAATAAACTCTTCAGTGGGGCATAAAACACCCTCTCATCATTTCCAGGAGATCAGTCAAAGACATAGAGATGAAAAAAGATTTTCGATGAAGAGATGATACAGAAAAGATAGGATTAAGGGAAATCTTAATTTTGAAGAGCGGAAGAGGATGAAGAATACAAAGGAGTGAGGAAGTGATCGCAACAAAGGAGAATTTATAGAAAAGGAGTGAAAAGAGAGGTTGTGTCAGGACTCGTTCACCCTTGGAGACCAAGGGATGGGTGACATGTGGCTATAGCATATAATAAATACAGAACATATCTCATAGGAGTTGAGGAATTCTCATCACATTCACACAAAAATTTTTGAGTACATTTCTTCTTTTTATTTTTTATTTTTTACTTTTCGAATGTGGATAGCTCCACCTTCAAAAACTAAAAGGGCTATCTGTATTTGGGACTATAAATAAGAGCAACATAAAAGATGCATGATGTAAAGAGGGATGTTGGATTGTGGATTACATGGATAAAATAGACAAAAGTGTCAAAGAATCCAGGGGCACGAATGAGCCTATACAGAGCTGAGCATTGCAGGAACATTGCTAGCACTAGTAATATAATCGATAGATGGCATGCGGTAATGGCTTTGATACTGATGGGCTTAAATAGAATTAGCTAATTAGAGACTCGATTATTGTAACCTATAAATAGACCTCTTATAGAAATTTGTAGATCCATCGAATATCTAATAATCAATATATTTTATTATTCATTTTTACTGTCCTATTCTCTCTGCTCTAAGAAAGCTCTCGGACACATCTGCCTCAACTCAGAAGTATTCGGATTTAATTTCATCACGTTTTACCTTGCTTTACATGTATTATTATTTCCTTTATTTCAATATGCAATTTAGATTGCTAAAAAATTAATCTGAAAAGGGTTTAATTAAAATGCATGCTCTTGACATGATTAATGTAACAACCCGTACCTTCCCGACCCTACTTGACGACTTTGCACAATGTATACTTAGGTGTCGAGATGCCACAAGTATGTGTTTTATAGTTTCATTGATGAAACATTTGATATTGGGCCTAATATGTGTGATTAGACCTTAGTCGGAGGTGTTTGTGACTTCGTGGAGAAATTGTCGGGTGAAAAATGAGGCTTGGAGGTTAGGAGGTAAGCAAAAGACTTGAACTTGAAGGATCTAACCAAATCCGCAAAGAAAAGTCGAAGAACGGAAAAAAATCACATTTTGGGTGTGGGGCGCGCCGGGCCGCTTCTGGCCAAAATTTTTTGGGTACAGGCAGTCCTGGGGCGCGCCAGGCAGCATACCAGGCCGCTCTGGGATATTTTTTTTATGCTACAGGCAGCAAAGGGGCGCGCTAAGCGGCGTGCCGGGGTGGTTTTCGCCAAAATTTTTCTTCGACTATTATGATATATATAAGATCTTTGAGTCATGATATCATTACTCCATCATAGTAGGACTATTTTTAAGTGCGTTTAGCATCCGAGTTGGGGTTAATCCTTCGTCACAAGTATTTTAACAAATTATGTTCAAATAAGCCATGTGTGGCTAGAATTCCTTATTTTTGAGAATGAGGCTACGAACATTGTTGTAACATTTATGGAATTATTTAAACATGAGAGAATTGGAGATTTCACATTGAAAAGCTACTATGTGCAATTGGGCTCAATTCAAGGACCTAAATGGATTAAAATACATCGGCCCAAAAGGCAAATGACTTCTATACTTGACCAAGTAAACATTATATTAAATTCCAAGTGTGGCTAAGGATGACTTGAGTACTATAAAAAGGCTCCAAAATCAGATTTTTATTCCAAGAGAGACACATCACATTTCTAGAATTTTCAAGACAATTCCCTTTTGGCTCTTCAAACCCTAAGTCACCTCTTGGGAAAGATCATCATTTCTCAAGCTTGGGTAAGTGATTATTATTGTACTTTAGTATATAATATGCATGAAAGATGGTGTAGAGCATGATGGTTATGTTGGAAAGTGTTGAATAGTGAACTTTTACTTTTTACTAAAGATGTGCCATTCTTGTTATTTAAACTTGAAAAAGAACTAGAGGTTTGAATAAAAGTGAATGGTATGGATGAGCTATCAACATGTATGGTATGATTATGATCCTAAACTTGTTATTTTTCTATAAGTGTAAATGATGGAATTTTGGCCGATATGTTGTTGTGAGGTGTATTGAGGTGATTTGAGGGATTATTTGTGACGTTGTGTTGATGAAGAAATGTAAAGAACAAACTTGGTACGAAATGCTATTGAATTGTGATATTTTGGTCAATGTTGGGCATGTTGTGGTATTGTTGACTTGACAATGCCGTAAATAGTATAGTAAAGGGTGAATTGACATTATACGACAGTCATATAGCTCATTGTCATCTTGTACACTTGTAAGGTAGTTGATTGTTAATGTAAGCTCCGTTGTGTACTTGTGATTTAGAGTGAAACATAAGGAAGGAGAGGGACTATTGTATGCACATTTAAGATTGTATATTCAATTGAGAATACAAGGTATGTAAGGTTATTTTATCCGTATCCTTCTGCAGCACATAGTAGATACATGGACATATTAACTGTTCCAATCCAAAATGTTCTAAGGTATCTTATTCCCGGTTACCAATTGTTGTTATCACATGTTTCCTATTCATTGAAAAATTGTGATTCACATGTCTCGTATTCATCGGTTAATGTTCCAAAGATCCCATGTCCCCAATAATGTTATGTTTTTAAAAAATGTTTATTCACATGTCTCTCACTCATTAATTATTGATCCAAAGCTTCAAAAAATGTATGACTATCATTGTACCAATCTTAAAAGTAAAGAATGAAGTAATGCATTTGTGGTTAATGATTGAGTATGGGTGGTACCTTTGGGGGCGAAAGCCTAGCTCAAGCCGATCCCGAGATTATTGGTTCAGGGGGTTGTCCTAGAGGCATAAGCCTAGCTCGGATCAAACCTGACAGGGGGTAGCTCTAGAGGTGATAACCTAGTTCGAGCCGAACCTGATATGTTGGTTTATAGGTGGCAGCTCTAGGGGTAATGACCTAGCTCGAGCCGAGCTCGATGTATTGATTTATGGGTGGTAGCTCTAGAGGCATAAGCCTAGCTCGAGTCGATCCCAACATAACGTTATGTTATGTAAAGACCCTCTGATCAGTCGGGGTACGGGTACATAGTGGCACAAGTGATAATGATTAAGCATAGAAGTAAAGAAGCAAAGAAAGTAATGAAAGCAATGTACATGGTTTCCAACATACGGAATGTTAACTTATCCATATTAAGTATTCACTTGTATTTGAGTTCATTGACGTATTTACTTATCATACAGTTTCTTATGAGCCTTACATACTCAGTACATTCTTTGTACTGACGTCCCTTGTGGGACTTACCTTATTTGCTGCAGGCCTCCACAGTAGGTTGTCAGTTGTTTGTGGATCATTGGTGAGCTCCAGTTAGTTCGGGGCTTCTCCGAGTCACAGTTGTACATGTGTTTTGGTATTGTACATGTTGTATAAAGTGGGGACTTGTCTCGACTTTCAGTTGGTCTTGTGAATGCATCTGTTAGAGGCTTTTGTAGACGCATGTGGGTGTATGAATGTAAGATGATACATGATGTTTTTGACTTGATGGCCTCAACGGCCATGTTTCACATATGTATATATATCACATGTTCTGTGATTTTCGTTATTAGCCTTTTATGTTCTTACGTGATAGTGGTGTTTCCTATGGCATACATATGAATGAATAGAAGCAAAGCTTGGTTCTCTCGGGACTTATCGGCTACGGGTGCCAATCCGCCCTGTTGGGATATGGGGCGTGACAAAAGTGGTGTCAGAGTAGGTCGTTCTAAGGGTGTCTACAAAGCCGCGTCTGAGTAGAGTCTTACTTATCGATGTGTTGTGTACCACATTTATAAGTAGGAGGCTACGGGACATTTAGGAGTCGTTTCTTTCCTTTATTTCTAGATCATGCAATAGAGCCAGTGTTGTAAGTTGAATTGTATCTGACCATTGGAATTGATTTTCTTTGATATAGTAACAATGCGGATCACAAGAAGAGTTAGAGGTAAAGGTAAGCAGGTAGATATGCCTGCTGGAGAAGGAATGGTTAGATTACCACCTGACCAAGCTAGTCAAGGTGGAGCAAATGCTAAAATTTCATCGTGGTCTTCTTCTACTTTTCCAGCTCCGGAAGAGCCAGTCGGTAGAGAAGTACCCGCAGAACCACCAATGAATGTCACGGATCAGGATCTAAGAAATGCAGTACATATGTTAACTCAGTTAGTGGCGGCACAGAGTCAAGGACGAGCTGGTCCAACCACAAATGAGGATGATACGGCTAGAGTGGTGAGTCGCAGAACACATGATTTTCTGAAACTGGACCCTCCTATATTCACTGGGTCGGATCCGAAAGCAGATCCACAGGACTTTGTGGATCAAATACAGAGGTATCTAGAAGTTATGCACGTTACCGTGGTTGAAACAGTTGAACTCGCGGCCTATAGATTGAAAGGTGAAGCTATATTGTGGTATGAAAATTGGAAGAAGTCTCATGGTATCGGTGCAATGCCACCAAATTGGGAAAAATTTAAAGCAGCATTCCTTGATCATTACCTCCCATATGAGATTCGGGAGGCACGCGCAGATCAGTTTCTAAATCTCTATCAGGGAAATTTGAGCGTTAGAGAATACAGTTTACAATTTAATTCCTTGGGTCGATATGCTCCAAATATGGTATCTACAATGACAGACAGAGTCCATCAATACGTGGATAGATTAGAGCCATATTTGGTAAGGGATTTCACCATTGCTGCCTTGAATAAGGATATGGACATAGCTAGAATACAAGTCTTCGCCCAGAAAATGGAATATCAAAGACAGAGAAGAAGGGCACATGAATATGAGAGAGGAAAGTCCAAAAGGGATAGACCTATGGGACAATCTATGATGTCCCAAGGAGAATCTAGGCCTCGGATGTTTCCCAGACCGCCTAGACCATCATTCTTTTATTCCACAGAAGGTGCTCACTCTTAATTCCGAGAGTCTAGAGGTGGTCAATCTGGACAGAGTAGTGGAGTTCACGGATCACAGGCAGTAGGATTTCCTCGTTAGCAGTGTCAGCACTGCGGGCGTATTCATGCAGCTACATGTCGATTGGGAACAAATGCTTGCTTTTGGTGCAGTATGACCGGCAGGATCGACTGTTGTGTCATCATCATCGGTTCCTTCTTTAGGCCGAGGAGTGCAGACTATTGGTCGTGGTAGAGGTGCCAGAGGAGCAGCCAGTACTAGGGGGGTCTAGAATCGTACTTATGCTCTAGTGGACCGACAGAATTCGGAGGCTTCTCCTGATGTCGTCATAGGTACATTATCCATATTTTCATATAATGTATATGCACTGATTGACCCGGGTTCTACATTGTCCTATGTTACTCCATTGATTGCTGTGAAATTTGCAAAGGCACCAGAATTATTAATTAAGTCAATTGAAGTGTCTACACCGGTTGGTGAATATATTATTGCAAAAAGAGTATATCGTAATTGTGTGGTAACTGTGTGTGTTCATAATACATTGGCCGACCTCATCGAACTAGACATGGTGGATTTTGATGTGATAATGGGGATGGATTGGTTGGCTTCTTTTTATGCCACGGTAGATGTCGGGCCAAGAAGGTGTATTTTTGTTTCCCGCAGGAAAATGTTCTTAAATGGCAGGGTAATGTGGGGGCACCAAGAGGAAGATTTATTTCCTATTTGAAAGCATGGAAAATGATTGCCAAGGGGTACATATGTCACTTAGTACGAGTGAAAGATAATGATGTGGAACCACTAACTCCGCAATCGGTTCCAGTGGTCAATGAATTTCTTGATGTATTTCCAGAGTATCTTCCAGGCTTACCCTCAGAACGGGAAGTAGAGTTTGGCATTGATGTGATTCCAGGCACTCAGCCTATCTCTATTCCTCCATATAGAATGGCTCCAGTAGAATTGCGTGAATTGAAGGAGCAGTTGAAAGATTTGCTGGACAAGGGCTTCATCAGGCCTAGTATGTCCCCGTGGGGTGCACCGATATTATTTGTACGAAAGAAAGATGGCACGTTGAGAATGTGCATCTACTATCGGTAATTGAATAAGGTAACAATCAAGAACAAATATCCCCTCCCTCGAATTGATGATTTGTTTGATCAGTTACAGGTTGCCAAGTGTTTTTCAAAGATTGACTTGAGGTCGGGTTACCATCAAGTCAGAGTTAGAAAAGAAGATGTACCCAAGACAGCATTCCGAACACGGTATGGCCATTATGAATTTTTAGTTATGTCATTTGGACTAACAAATGCACCGGCTGTGTTCATGGATTTGATGAATAGGGTGTTTAAGACATTTCTGGACGTGTTCTTCACGGTATTTATAGATGACATCCTGGTTTATTCAAGATCACCAGAGGACCATGCTAATCACTTACGGCAGGTGTTACAGATTCTCCATGAGCGTAAGTTGTATGCCAGGTTCTCTAAGTGTGAGTTTTGGTTAAAATCAGTCGCATTCTTGGGTCACATTATGTCAGATGAAGGGATACAGGTTAATACACAGAAGATTGAAGCAGTGAAAAATTGGCCAAGACCTACGACATCCACATAGATTCATAGTTTTCTTAGATTGACAGGTTATTACCGAAAATTTGTGGAAGATTTTTCCTCCATTGCTTCACCGTTAACAAAGCTTACACATAAGGCAGTTAGATATCAGTGGAATGATGCGTGTGAGAAAAGCTTCCAAGAGTTGAAAGATAAATTAACCTCCACACCAGTTTTAGTACTTGCCAACGACACCGAAGGTTATGCATTGTATTGTGATGCTTTCGGGGTTGGCCTCGGATGTGTATTGATGCAGTAAGGTAATGTCATAGCATATGCCTCACTACAGTTGCGGCCACATGAGAAAAATTATCCCACACATGATCTTGAATTAGCAGCGGTGATTTTTGCTTTAAAGATATGGCGTCATTATTTGTATGGAGTTCATGTTGATATCTATACTGATCACAAAAGTTTGCAATATATCTTTAAGCAGAAGGAACTCAATTTGAGGCAACGAAGGTGGTTAGAACTCTTAAAAAACTATGATATTGATATTCTCTATCATCCAAGCAAAGTAAATGTGGTAGCTGATGCATTGAGCCGCAAGGCAATGGGAGGCACTAGTGGTCAATTGACAGCAAAGCAGGATTTAGTCAAAGATTTACACCAATTAGCCAGTTTGGGGGTTCGTCTTCTTGAATCCTCAGATGATGGAGTTATTGTGCAAAATGCAGCGGAGTCCTCCTTAATAGCTGAAGTAAAAGAGAAGCAGTTTGCGGATTCTATGTTATTGCAGCTGAAAGAGAATGTACAACAGGGTCTGATTGCAGCCTTTGATCTTACGCAAGAAGGGGTACTTCAATGTCAAGGGAGATTATGTGTGCCGGATATAGATGAGCTGAGGAAATGAATTATGACAGAGGCACATCACTCGCGCTATTCTATTCATCCGGGTGCTACTAAAATGTACCATGATTTAAAAGAAGTGTATTGGTGGGGAAATATGAAGAAGAACATTGCAGAATTTGTTGTTCAATGCCCGAATTGTTAACAAGTGAAAGTAGAGCATCAGAAACTAGGAGGTTACATGCAATGTATCAATATTCCAGTTTGGAAATGGGATATGATTAATATGGATTTTATCACAGGTTTGCCTCGTACACTGCGAAAATTTGATTCTATATGGGTTATAGTGGACAGGCTTACTAAGTCAGCGTATTTCCTACCAGTCAGGACCACCTATACAGCTGAGGATTATGCAAGATTGTATGTTAGAGAAATAGTGCGGTTACATGGGATTCCGATCTCCATTATATCAGACAGGGGAGCTCAGTTTACTGCGCATTTTTGGAGATCCTTTCAGCAGAGTTTGGGCACACAGGTGAATCTGAGTACGGCTTTCCATCCTCAGACTGATAGACAAGCAGAACGTACTATCCAAACACTTGAAGATATGCTACGAGCATGCACGTTAGATTTTCAAGGCAGTTGGGATGACCATTTGCCTCTTATTGAATTTTCTTACAACAATAGCTATCATTCAAGTATTAAAATGACACCTTATGAAGCTTTGTACGGAAAGAAATGTAGATCACCAATTGGATGGTTTGAAGCGGGTGAAACTGCTTTACTTGGGCCAGATATTGTTCATCAATCTATGGAGAAAGTTAAAGTGATCCAACAGCGGTTACAAACGGCCCAAAGTCGCCACAAATCATATGCTGATGTTAGAAGGAGAGGGCTTGAATTCGCCATAGGTGATTGGGTATTTTTAAAGGTGTCAACGATGAAAGGGGTAATGCGGTTCGGAAAGAAAGGAAAATTGAGTCCACGTTATATAGGCCCATATGAAATTATTAGAATATTTGGGCAAGTTGCGTATGAATTGGCATACCCCGAGAACTCTCCTCAGTCCATCTAGTGTTTCATGTTTCGATGCTTCGAAAGTGCATAGGAGATCCATCTCGTATTGTTCCCATTGAGAATGTCCAAGTTACGAAAGATCTTACTTATGAAGAGGTACCCATTGCTATTCTAGATCGACAAGTAAAGAGGTTGAGGAATAAAGACATAGCTTCCGTAAAAGTCCTTTGGAGAAATCAACAAGTAGAGGAGATCACACGGGAAGCTGAAGAAATGATGAAATCCAAGTACCCCCATCTATTTCAAATGGACGAAAAAGTTCAAAGTGCGGAAGTGGAGTAATAAAAAGTAAGTATCCATGAGCCTTAAGTGTTTATGTATATGTATGCTAATATAGAGATGCATTTATTGTAATTGAAACGATATTGTTAACATTTGAGGACGAATGTTTCTAAGGGGGAAAGAATGTAACACCCCGTACCTTCCTGACATTACTTGACGACTTTGCACAATGTTTACTTAGGTGTCGAGATGCCACAAGTATGTGTTTTATAGTGTCATTGATGAAACATTTGATATTGGGCCTAATATGTGTGATTAGACCTTAGTCAGAGGTGTTTGTGACTTCGTGGAGCAATTGTGGGGTGAAAAATGAGGCTTGGAGGACTTCAAAGCAATGGATATTAAGGTTAGGAGGTAAGCAAAAGACTTGAACTTGAAGGATCTAACCAAATCCGCAAAGAAAAGTCGAAGAACGGAAAAAAATCACATTTTAGGTGTGGGGCGCGCCCAGGGGCGTGCCGGGCTGCTTCTGGCCAAAATATTTTTGTCAAAGCCAGCCCTGGGGTGCGCCAGGCAGTGTACCAGGCCGCTCTGGGCTGTTTTTTTTATGCCACAGGCAGCAAAGGGGCGCGCTAAGCGGCGTACCAGGGTGGTTTTCACCAAAAGTTTTCTTCGACTATTATGATGTATCTAAGATCTTTGATTCATGGTATCATTACTCCATCATAGTAGGACTATTCTTAAGCACGTTTAGCATCCGAGTTGGGGTTAATCCTTCGTCACAAGTATTTTAACAAATTATGTTCAAATAAGCCATGAGTGGCTAGAATTCCTTATTTTTGAGAATGAGGCTACGAACATGAATTACGTGAGTCGAACATTGTTGTAACATTTATGGGAGTATTTAAACACGAGAGAATTGGATATTTCACATAGAAAAGCTACTATGTGCAATTGGGCTCAATTCAAGGCCCTAAATGGATTAAAATACATGGGCCCAAAAGGCACATGACCCATTCTTCTATACTTGGCCAAGTAAACATTATATTAAATTCCAAGTGTGGTTAAGGATGACTTGAGTACTATAAAAAGTCCCCAAAATCAGATTTTTATTCCAAGATACACACATCACATTTCTAGAATTTTCAAGACAATTCCCTTTTGGCTCTTCAAACCCTAAGTCACCTCTTGGGCAGGATCATCATTTCTCAAGCTTGGGTAAGTGATTATTCTTGTACTTTAGTATATAATATGCATGAGAGATGGTGTAGAGAATGATGGTTATGTTGGCAAGTGTTGAATAGTGAACTTTTGCTTTTTACTAAAGATGTGCCATTCTTGTTATTTAAACTTGAAAAAAAACTTGAGGTTTGAATAAAAGTGAATGGTATGGATAAGATATCAACATGTATGGTATGATTATGATCCTAAACTTGTTATTTTTCTATAAGTGTAAATGATGGGATTTTGGCCGATATGTTGTTGTGAGGTGTATTGAGGTGATTTGAGGGAGTATTTGTGACGTTGTGTTGATGAAGAAATGTAAAGAACAAACTTGGTACGAAATGCTATTGAATTGTGATATTTTGGTCAATATTGGGCATGTTGTGGTATTGTTGACATGACAATGCCGTAAATGGTATTGTAAAGGGTGAAATGACATTATACGACAATCATATAGCTCATTGTCGTCTTGTACACTTGTAAGATAGTTGATTGTTAATGTAAGCTCCGTTGTGTACTTGTGATGTAGAGTGAAACATAAGGAAGGAGAGGGACTATTGTATGCACATTTAAGATTGTATATTCAATTGAGAATACAAGGTATGTAAGGTTATTTTATCCGTATCCTTCTGCAGCACATAGTAGATACATGGACATATTAACTGTTCCAATCCAAAATGTTCTAAGGTATCTTATTCCCGGTTACCAATTGTTGTTATCACATGTTTCCTATTCATTGAAAAATTGTGATTCACATGTCTCGTATTCATCGACTAATGTTCCAAAGATCCCATGTCCCCAATAATGTTATGTTTTTCAATAATGTTTATTCACATGTCTCTTACTCATTGATTATTGATCCAAAGCTTCAAAAAATGTATGACTATCATTGTACCAATCTCAAAAGTAAAGAATGAAGTAATGCATATGTGGTTAATGATTGAGTATGGGTGGTACCTTTGGGGGCGAAAGCCTAGCTCAAGTCGATCCCGAGATTATTGGTTCAAGGGGAGTCCTAGAGGCATAAGCCTAGCTCGGACCAAACCTGACAGGGTGTAGCTCTAGAGGTGATAACCTAGCTCGAGCCGAACCTGATATGTTGGTTTATGGGTGGCAGCTCTAGAGGTAATAGCCTAGCTCGAGCCGAGCCCGATGTATTGATTTATGGGTGGTAGCTCTAGAGGAATAAGCCTAGCTCGAGACGATCCCAACATAACGTTATGTTATGTAAAGACCCACTGATCAGTCGGGGCTCGGGTACATAGTGACACAAATGATAATGAATAAGCATAGAAGTAAAGAAGCAAAGAAAGTAATGAAAGCAATGTACATGGTTTCCAACATACAGAATGTTAACTTATCAATATTAAGTATTCACTTGTATTTGAGTTCATTGACGTATTTACTTATCATACAGTTTCTTATGAGCCTTACATACTCAGTACATTCTTTGTACTGACGTCCCTTGTGGGACTTACCTTATTTGCTGCAGGCCTCCACAGTAGGTTGTCAGTTGTTTGTGGATCATTGGTGAGCTCCAGTTAGTTCGGGGCTTCTCCGAGTCACAGTTGTACATGTGTTTTGGTATTGTACATGTTGTATAAAGTGGGGACTTGTCCCGACTTTCAGTTGGTCTTGTGAATGCATCTGTTAGAGGCTTTTGTAGACGCATGTGGGTGTATGAATGTAAGATGATACATGACGTTTTTGACTTGATGGCCTGAATGGCCAAGTTTCACATATGTATATATATCACATGTTCCGTGATTTCCGTTATTAGCCTTTTATGTTCTTACGTGATAGTGGTGTTTCCTATGGCATGCATATGAATGATTAGAAGCAAAGTTTGGTTCTCTCGGGCCTTATCGACTACGGGTGCCAATCCTCCCCGTTGGGATACGGGGCGTGACAATTAATAAATTTAACTGTATTGTTTTAGGGTAAACAGTAGTATCTGCCATTACTTTGGGCTGTCCATTGTTAGGGAAATGGTTTTTTAACAAAAGGATCAAGGAATTATTATATTTGAAAATTATGGACATTTAATTAAAATGATACTATCATAAAATTTTCTCTTGGAGAATGTAAATTGCAACACTGGATTGATAATGATACCAAAGTCATTAAATTTGTGCTGAAATATAAATTCCAGCATTTGAAGGGTATGGAGGGTTTGTGGTTAAGGCAAAGCAAGTCATGATCCATCTTGAAATTGAAATTGAGTTTCTTTTTTTTTTCTTGGTGCTTGTGTCAAAGGACGAGATAGTTTCAAAACTGATGAGACCAAGCAAGGTGATAGGAGGATTTTTTAGGAGGATTTTTCTTTCTTCAAAACCTTCGAGACAAGCAAGGCGATAGGAGGATTTTTCTTTTCAATGTCACAGGATTACATAGCAACTGTATACTTAAATTTCCCTTTACGAAAGTTAGCAGTCTGTTTTCTCTTCTAACTTCGGTTAGTAATTGGATCACAATCACTCACTTTATTTAATGGAAGGTTTAATGAACTAGATCGAATATCACATGAAACAAAATGAGAATGAAGCAATAACTCAAGGACCAAAATTATCATTTCCTCTTTTAATATTTACACAATGTTAATTTTCTCCAAATGTGAATTATACTCCGATCTTTGGGGCTCAGTTTGTATATTGTGTAAGAGACCAGTGCAATAAAACAAAATTCAATATTTTTCTAATAAACATTTATGATACGTTATGAGAATATGTATATCCATTGTATCCATTTCTTCATGAAAAAACCTCAATATATATAGTGTATAACAAATTGGGTCACAATATTTGTGAAATGTGATATACATTTGTTTTGAAGTATGAGAGCAAACGTTTCATATGCTATTTATTAAATTTTGTACGTCAATTTGTATATTAAATATGTATCACAATATGCTGCAAATGAGATCAATTCCCATTGAATGTATATCAAATAATGTATATCCTATTGTGTACCATATGTATAACATATAATGTATCACACAACATATATATAATATTTCTCAATGTATCACGCGAATGTTGGCGATATAATGAAATGCATAATATAACATATCACAATTCTTCATAGTATCACATTATGTATATACAAACAGTCTCACATTACTTCTCATTGAAGAAACGTGTGGTAATTATTTTAGGAGTGTTATTAATGGATACACATCATGGAGCATCAAATTAGGAATAAATTTTTTATGTAATAATTAAAAACACGTTAAAAATTAATCTTTCTATAAATGCAAATCATTTTAGGCTACTATTTTGCTTATCTAATCATTAACTGCAAATATGTCATATTTGCTGAGGAATATATATAATTGTCAATTCCTCTCTATCATATATGCACCTTAAATAATTTTTATAGTAATAGCATAGATTACCGACCATGATATTAAATTATCTATTTTATCAAATTAAAATTATTACTGATGTTAAAAATTATACACATTCAGTTTTAAAAAGTTAAACTTCCAAAAATAAAGTACTATTTGTAACAACCGTTACAACAATTTTCAGAATCTTATGTATTTTGACTGTTTTACCCCTCTCTGTAGTTGTTTTATTGTAGTTTTGAGTTTCGAGAGTGGGTGGCTTGGTCCCCAAAGTGTTAGATGGAGTTTTATGCGAGTTTTTGATTTTAGAAGGTTTTGAAATTGATAGGGTTGACTTTGGTCAACATTTGGAGATTTAGATATCATATTTCAATCAGCTCCAAAACATCATTTTTGGGTTAGTAGCTCTTAGTTTGGGTCCCGAGGCTTTCAGTATGATTTTGAGCGTTTAGACGAGATACTAAAGAGTTTAACCTATAGTTGACTTCGGTCAACATTAGTTGAAAACGACCTCTGTTGGTTAATCTGTCGATTCCATTGAATTTGGAATACCTTTTTGTCACGATCCAACTAACCGAATCGTGCGGGCACCTATTCTCTTGACACCCAATTAGAAATATGCGAAAGTCATAAAGAATATCATTAATCTCTTTAATATTGGACAAAACTTGTTACAACAATTCTTTAAATATAGCAAAAGAAATTCTTTACCCCGAGGGCCTAATCTGGACATGTACAAGAGCTTCTAACAGACACAAATAAATACACAAGACCCAGCTTCCACCATGGGAATGAAAGCCGGAAGCTGGTGAAGATCTCTAACCGCATCAAACAAGACACGTCATCTGATCCTGCAACCAGACTATACCCCAAAAAGGGTATAGCAAGAGTAGTACCAGTACAACCACACGTACTGATAGGCATCATCGACGACCCAAGATAAATCACGTACATATAATACAAATATCTAAAATCAGACATGTACTTACATAATATGTCAGTTAATTACTTAATCTCATATTTCCCAATCACCGCTCTCCCTAACCACAAATTGACCCAATGCAACATCATCGCTAAACTGACCATCTTCTAACTATTACATGCCACTCCTAACTACCCATCTATCATCTATTCAATTAATGAACCCAATAGCATATATTTTAACCAAAAAAACCAAGAGCAATTAGTAAACTAATCAAGTCAGACTCATTCGTAACGATACCCTTAGGATACCATCTGAACTAGGAACAACACATGAGTTCACCTTTATACATAGTTGTTATACAGTCCAAGGTCAAACACCACCAAATAACTCGTAATACTAATCTAAACATGTCACTTAACAATTAAGCATTCAATCGGTAATTTATTTTATAATTCTCACCTTAACACAATCCAGTTAAGCAAAGGAATGAGTCACCTTTAAGCAATTAATACTCAACTCAAGACTACCACACAGATCTCATGAAATAATTCAACTTATTACTTTTTCATACAAACACCTCATTATTGTTTGACATTAAATATTAACTCGTTTCAAGTAAAGTATCAAATAAATGGACCATGCAAGGATCCAATTATAATAACCAACAAATGTAACCCGGTTCACTCAAAGAACCATCAAATTCTCTAATTTATCATGTACACATATGCTATGAGTTTTATATATGTCCACTAGCCATGACCTATAGGGGACGAGCTCATTCCATGTACCAAATGACCCAGACAACTAGTGTCTGCCACCCTTATTTCAACGTCTCTAACCTTATCCTCCCCGAAAGACACCAATTCAATCATGATCAACCTTTATCGGTTCATCTCACAAAAACAATCAGTACCATAAAACAAGTACAAACACATAATAAGTGAATCAACCATCATGTACATCAAACAAGGTCCTTTTTACCAATCTCATTACCGATTATCAATTTCCAACTTGCATTTACAATTAACAAGTCAACATTCATTTATAATACATTGCAACAAGTAAACAAATAGTCAGTTAACATGCACATATACAATCAACTTGAGTTTTACCTACAATTGAACTATCACCTACACCACGGACAATAGTATTCAGAATCAAGCAACACATATAAGTGAGTATACACACAATCAATTAGATTGACCTACTATCTTATAGCACCCAGGGCACACACACCTCTCCCTAATTGCCACATCATTAACTCCTCAACTTCTGTCATAACACTATGTCACCAAAGGTTGATTACTCTATGACTACCCTTAAATTCTCCTCCAGCATATCGGTACCTAAATTTGCAATCTCCACTTAAAAATTATATCGTACAAGTCATCCTGGAAAGGTTTAGGGCACCAACACCAACTTTTACTACTAACTAGGTTCCATTTTAATAACAATCCACCAATTATAACCAGTTTGTTTCCACTTACTATTCAATTAGCATGCAATATCAATAATAGATAAGTAATATTAACAGTTCACCAAATAATTCCATGAATACTAACTTCATTCGTGTCATCCTAAATTACTTGTTTAATCCATCCAATCACCTTGCTCATAGGCCTAAGTATGAAATCTCCCATCAATATATATCATGAGTGTGCTTTCTAACCAAGGTTTACTACTCAAAATAAACCTAGCCTACCTGGGTGCCAAGCAGCTGCTACGGAGGCATGAAATCAAAATATTTGATCTGTTCTAGCAATTTCTGGCGTAAAAACCATGAGGAAAACTTTAGGATTTTCCCCTCCCAAGCGTACTCCTTCATCCTCTTCATTCTAGGGCCTTGAGGCCATCCTAAGGGATTTTTAAAAAGAGGTGACCTTCTAGTTTAAAGCTGAAAAAAGGGTTATAAAATTTTAGATGGACTATTTTAGGACCCCGCTATAGCGGTCGTCATGCCACTATTGCAGCACTCTTATAGCAAAAAAATTTCCGCTATAGTGGGGTTACATCAACCCCTTCCTCAGAATTTTCCTACCCAAATTCGTATAATCCTAGTCTTTAACAGACCTCATAAGGATTCTTAAAGAAAAACTCATACCCCGTGCCCTTTGAACTCGGTGATTATAGTAATGATGGAACGGGTCACTACAGCAAATACTAATTTACCCATCGTTCATCTCCGAATGGCAATGGTAGAAAAAGGACTTAGATGATGTGCTTCCCCGGGTCATTAATTACTCACTCACCAGTTTAGAAGTTTTTATTCCCAAACTTTACTTACCAAACTTAGCAAAGAATTTGCACAAATTATATCACACCCGCTTACTACGAACACCCTTATATAATATACCGCGACCGGAATTTGTACAAAACTATCTTGACAAGGTTTTTACGAGTACGCAAGATAATCAAAACCTCGCCAATATTTCCAACTATTTAAATAAACACTCAAAAAGGAAAAACAAAATTTTCCATCCTTAAAAGGATGACTGGTCCCTGATGAGTAGGCATTCTACGGCTTATTTGCCATAGAGCGGTAAAAAATCAACTCCTCAGTGCCATTTTGAGCTAGTTTTAATGTGAGTTAGTTTGTTTTTAAGGGTTGAAGCCAAAAAATATTCAGCAAAGCATAAGTAAGAAAAAAGATGGAGAAAAGAAGCTAAAAATAGACGTAGCAACGCCCAAGGAGTTTTGTGCATCACCAAGTCCTCTTGCGCATCACCCAAGTTATGAGTCCATCACCAAAAGGAGCAGTGCATCCATGTTCTAAAGATAGCAGTTTGGCAAGTAGCAGATGAATTTCAATGAATCGTTGCCGAGTTCGGCAATGAATTGCTGCCGAGTTTGGAAATGATGAGTTTCCAATGCCAAACTCAGTAGATTCAAGCAATGAAGCTCAAATATCTAAAGCAATTTGACTATGCTAGGCATGTTCGACACATTGCCGATGAGTTTTGTGATACAGTTTCTGTCGCGAAAACTCACATGGTGGATGTTTTGTAAATATGCTAGCCCCGATATGCTTCAGCAATAAATAGATTTTTGTGACTTCAAACCCTATCTATTGCTGAATTTTGAGATCTAGAAAGTTGTATTCAAAAGTTGGAATTCGGTTTTATTTTGTTTTTTCTACATTAGAATTGAAGGATTTCTTATGGATAATTCAATCTGATGGCCGATTTAGCTAAAGCAGGATGGTATAATTTCTTCTTCCTTAATTAAACATAGCTAAACCCCAATTATTAGGGGTGTGTGATGAGTAATTATTAATGATTGTATTGTTGATTTATTGCTTCTAAAGTAAGTTATAAGTTGTAGGTTCAATTAAATCTCCATATTTTAATCTATGATTAGAGGTTGTGAACTCTCTTCAACCTTAGAACCCTTGTTTTGCTTGAAAGAGAAAAGAAAGGTGAGGAGATATATTTTGACAAATACTTGAGGTATTTTATTTAATAGCTAGTACTAGCTATAGATTGGCTAATTTAAAGTATTGGATTGTTTAGAAAAGAAAACACAAGGGGCTTTGAGAAAATCTCATGTGATATTTGATGATAGATCAAAAGATTGTTTCTAATATCATAAACCAAGCTTACCCATACCTTTAACTCAATGTAGCATGATCAATTACCCATGACTATCATTAACTCTCAATCCAACACACCCCTAAGTCACTTTTATCATTAAATACTTCTCCTAACTCTCAATTATTGCAATTCAATTCTCTTGAAAACTATAGTCAAAGGGGTTAAAAATTGGTTACACAACCTCCCTCCCCCCTTTATTTTCTTTTAATTAACACATTCAAGCATTAAATGAGCTATTACACTCTAAGGCAAACTTTACAAATTCATTCCCTGTGGTTCGACCCCAATCTCAAAGTTGGGTTAAAATATTGCTAATGACCGCGTACACTTTTAAAGGGTGTAATTGAGAGTTATCAAAAAAGGTGCCATTGTCGGGGAATGAAAGTATAGAGTTCGTTTATTGAAGTGTTCTAAATCACTTGTGTTAGTCGTAGTTTCAATTTATGTTATTTGTTGTTTTTAATTTTTGCTTTAGGTGATAACATGATTCAACACGGTAGTAATACCGCAAGCTATGAAAGGCAATTTAATGAGGATGACCACTTGAAAAATATCGAAAGAGCAAGTGTCATTCACCTACCACTACGGTAGGGAATGCGGTCTTTCATGTCACAAGTACAATGCTCCATTTGCTATAAATAAAGGGTTTATTTGGTGGTCAACCACATGAGGATGCAAACAACAATCTCAACAACTTTATTTATTTTTGCATCCCCTTCGACATAGAAAACATTTCTCAAGAGTCTATTCAGCTGAGGTTTTTCCCTTTCTCTTTGATGGGGGAAGCAATTATTTGGCTTAGAGAATAGCCTAAAGGATCCATCAATTCTTAGGTTGAGCTTATACAGGAATTCCTTAATAGGTTCTTCCCTCTTTCTTAAATGCTTCAACTTCGAGACAAAATCACCAATTTTTGCCAATTGAGTGGAGAGCCGCCTCTTCTTGAGGCATGACTTCGATTCAAGAAAAAGTTGCTCCAATGTCCGACCCATGAGCTACTGAATAATGTGTTGCTACAAAATTTTTATCATTCATTGTATTCCTTGAACAAAACTATGTTGGATAATTTGTCCGGTGGCTCCTTAATAAATCAAACTTTTAGGGTTGCTTTGGGATTTCTTGATCAAAGGACAAAGACTAATCGTGCTTAGCACACCCGAGACACTGAGATGGAATTGGGTGATCCCTCTTCATCTTTGGTTACCCAAGATCAACAAAATAAAGATGAGGAACGTGATGAGAACATGACAAAAATGATGACTCAAATGGACCTTTTGACAAAGCATTTCATGAGTTCAAGCCCCTAAACTGTGAATATTATTGTTACTAAAGGAAGCCGACCCTATGATAATGATGATGATGACTCACTTGATAAGAAGATTCATTTCTTTTCAAACCAAGCAACGGGTTCTTAACCTACCTATCAAAGGTAAGACGAGAATCAAGGTTGGAGTAAGAATAGGGATAGAGATTAATGTGACTGAGATAGGATTGGAAAGTCGAGATAAGGATCATGATTGGAGGGTTAGAGATAGTGATAGAGACCATGAGAGAGATATATGTTCTCCTCATGATCGTCCAAAGGCCAAAGAATCCACTTAGGACCCAAAAAGTTATAAAACCGAAGATATACTTGTCCGAATTCTCAATTGGGTCGAAGGTAGTGACAACGTTCTTAAAGATATGAAAAGTGACTTCTCTTCATTGAATCAAATGGTCACATCCCATGCGGTCTCCATAAAGCAACTTGAAACACAATGAAGTCAAAGCTTATCCCACCTAAATCTATGGAAAAAAGGTGGACTACCTTGTGACACAGTGGTGAATCCCAAGAATGATAATATGCATTGTGTCGCGTTCCCTATTTTCATGAGGCGCAGCTTCGGGACTCATAAAATCAATTAATTAATTGTTTGAAAAATTTAGAGAGTCGCCACCTAATTTTAGGAAAACTAGGAAACTAATTCATTAAATTAAAGAAAAATTATCTGCGAAACCAATTAGATTCTAGGTAAGGGTTTAGGTTATTTCAAAAGGAAGGTGTTAGGTACCCTTTGAAATCCACAAATCTTGGTCCCGACTGAACTCATTTTTTCAATTGAGGGGGAGATAAATTGCAAGTATAAGAAAAATAAAACATGTATAAAATAAATAAAACATGTATAAAATGTAAAGTAAAGCATGATTAACAAAGACGGTCTAATATTTTCCTATCATTAAACAAAATCAATAAATGCAATGAATAGATTAAAATGGTCCTCGAATTTAGAGTCGAGTGTCTACTTCGGAATGAAGCTCCATGTACCAGTAAACACACTTAGTAAAAGTTTTAGTAATGAACAAATATAAATCAAAATGAATTAACAAAAATAAACAAGAGAAAGTAAAACCCGTCTTATATACATGGGAGATCTTGGAAATCGATAGAAATTTCTTCATCGGCCAAGTATATTAATACTTGAAATAAAATAATTGAACTTAAAATAAAATCCGTCTTTTATAAAGGAGAGGCCGCAAAAATACGACGGAAAGATTTTATAATTGACTGAGTATATTAATACTTGAAATAAAATAATTTAACTTAAAATAAAATCCATCTTTTATAATTGGGAGGCCTCGAAAATCCAATTGGCCAAGTATTTGTTTAAATCAACCACAACCAATAGAGAGGAATTCAGCAAAATTACATAAAATAAATGCTATGATGCTGTTGTATAATGAAAAGTAAAATCAAAACCAAGATAAATAACAATTGAAACAAGTGAGTCGTGGTAATGAGACTATCAGTAACAAAGCAACATCATAATTAATAAAAGTGGAAATATCTACGGAGTAATAAAAAGCTATCAAAGCAACATCAACATCAAGATAATAATAAAGAAAATGATCAAAACAATATTACTGGAAAATGATAAAAATAGCAACATTAGTGTAGCAACCAAACAACCAAAAACATTCGAGGCAACAATGATAAAATAGCAAAGAACATACTAATATTGATGAACAAAATTGTCTAAGAAACCAAAACATAGACACAAATATGTATAAAAATCCGAAGGATGAAAAGGGGTCATCGGAGGTAAGTATTTTTTGGCCAGATCTAGTTTTGTTGTCGTCGATGACTGGTTCGTCGGAGTATGTTTGGTTGTTCGTTGCTCCGGTTGTGTGGTTGTTGTTGCTGGATGCTGTGGATCTAATTTTGTTCTCCAGTGATCCTTGCTTCGCCGGAACAGTGACAGAGAAAGAGTAAGGAGGTTGTTTGGCCAGCTATTTAGTAGTGGTTGTTGTTTGTTTGTGAGAGCTCGGAGTTCGCTATTAATAGAGGAACTCGAGCAAGGGGAAACAAAAATGGAACGGAGTTGTTGGTTGCAAGTCCATTAAAGCTCAAAGTTTCAGTGGCAATGAACAAAGGGGACAGTGGTTCTCCTGCATAGAGCAGAAGGGTGGTGGTCTAGTGGTTTAGTGGTTGCTAGTGGTTTTGTACGTATTAATGTTTGTGACTATTGAGGGTGAAGGAAAAGAGGACGACGGGAAAGAAAATAAAGGCAGCGATGGGGTCTTGGACAGGGTTTGTGGTAGTTGGCTGGTTAGAACAGTGACGAGGAGGTAGAGAAAGGGAAAGGGGTCTGTTTGGGGTTTTTTCCGAAGCTGGGAAACAGAGAAATGAGGGAGGTGTTGGGTGGTGTTCTCATTGGATTCTGGTGGGTTATGGCCAGAAAAATTAATTAAAAATAATAATCAATTGATAAAAATAGTATCTTTTTAAAATAAGAATAATTATTGGTAATTTGTATTAAATTTAACAAAAATATATAAAAATTAAATTTTGTGCTCTTTAACAAATAAAAAACATAAAAATATTTATTTTGAAAATATCGGATCAAAATTGGGTGTCAACACATTGTATAACTATCATCACTAGGAGTGGACAAGTACTTGATGATGACATAGGTGACATTGATGAAACTCCTAACAAAAAAGTGGTTGAGAAGCAAGCAAATATGAAAAGAAAGTATGTTGGGAAGTCACATGAGGAAGTCAAAAGCTTCGAAGAGTTAAATAATGAATAACCGGAAGGGTAATATGATGTGGTTGCCAATGATGCAAAACAAAAGGTGGTAGAAGAAAAGAGTTCAAATCCAAAGAGAGTCCAATCATTTCAAATCCAACGATAAAAATTCCTCCTCCATTCCCACAAAGGTTTAAAAAGAAGGATGATGATGTTAAGTTTAAGAAGTTCATTTCCATATGCAATTACTTATCGATCAACATCTCCTTAGTGGATGCTTTTCTTGAGATACCCGAATATGTCATGTTCATGAAAAACTTAGTGACCAAGAAGAGGACCATGGACTTCGAAACCATTGAGATTTCACACAATTATTGTAATGATCCATTCTGTTGTTACTAAAAGTATTTGTGATTAAGGCATAAGAACCTCATTCATCATAGATTATAGGATAAATTATTTAGTATGGGAGTGCATTAGCATGAAATAAGTTCATACAATACCGCTAGCACAAAGTTAAGTTGGAAGTGTTCCTACCAATTGAGTTTTGGTCTAAGTTTAAACTAGGATCAACTTCAAATGAGAAATCATCCTAGAATATAAAGAGTTATGGGATCCAATACCCACCAAATTAAAGATCTTTGAGTCTTCTTTTCAATGCGTCTAACCATTTATTAATCCACTTTTGAAGTAAAATGTTATGGCTGTTTTACTGAAGACTGTCCGTGATAAAAAGTTGACCACCGCTACAACGATGAATGGAGAGTACATAACCTTATTTTGGATGGTTTTTGGGTTTTTAACTCAAAAACTTCATTCCAAATCCCTAGGGGGTCGATTTTCCAAGTTCTAGGGTAGAAATTCTTTGTTGAGGTAAATTTTTTCATCATCTTCTTTGTCTTTCAATCCAATAACACCTTAGAATCATTAGAATGATCTTTAATGATAAAATTCTTGCAGATTAGAATCCTAAGTTCAGGAGATTTTGGGGAAAACCTATAGGTTGGGGTAATATCACCTAGAATTACCCCTAGATTGTTACCTAACGATTCCTAACATAAATTTATTATTCTAAAACATGAATTTGATGGTTCGAAATCTTGAATTTAATTAAAATGGAATCTTTACCTTTAAAACTCAATTAATGGAGATGGGTTGAGTGTGATAATTTAGTTAATGGTTACCCTTGGGTAATGTTTTAGACCATGAATAAGGATAGAATTAGTGAGTTAAATTCCCAAAGTAGTTATTGAAAGAGTAATTGATTAATTACTCCTATAATTGTTTAATTTCTAGATGATTGGACTAATGAAGGCATGAAGGAAAAAAGAGTAATTTTGGTGTGGCTTGCTTGTTCCAAGATCTTTGGTCAAGGTAGGTTATGGTTTAATATGTAGTAGACTTAGGTTAGATGCATATAATAACTATAGTTGATGGAAGATTTTATGTCTAGGCCTACGTACATGGAACTTGGATGGATAAAGCATGGAATTAATTTAATAAAGATCTAATTGAGTGTTGTTATGTTTTTTGTGGATTCCTTAATGGGTGTTTGTATTTGTATGACTTATTTGATGATGCACAAGTTTAATATGTGAATATGGGTAACAATAGAGGAATTAGGTGAACTTGTAATCTATAAAACTAGTCTTTAATACCTTAAAAGGGTAAATTCGATGTTGTGTTTTTATGGAATATGAGATATTCTTACTGAAGGATAGTTAGGAGGATTGATATGATAAGAGGATATGGTGTCATAACTTAAGAACCTAAATTCAAGTTTGGCTAAGTGCTAGGAATTAAGAGGTGTGAAGGTGTATGACTCAAGCTAGAACTGAGTGGTTAAATAATCGGCTAATGGAATAGTGTCTTAAACTTAGTGACGTCTTGAGTGTAAGGGTTACTAGTTAGTAACTAATTTTACCAGTTTTAATAGGAATAAAAGAGGGTTAGATTAGTGAATGAATACCTGATTTAGTAACTAATTTAGTGGAATGTGCACTTCTAAAATGGATACCTGATTGATTGGTCTTCGTATATACTATAATTTGTGAATATGGTTTGATAAGGCCTATAATACAAGCTATGTGAATTGGCCTTCGGGCTTACTTGTGGTTTAATTTGTTAGTGGATATTTGTTGCTTACCTGGAATGATAAACTTGATTTTAACTAAATATCTATAAAGGTGTGTACTTAAATAATTGGTGCATTTCATCATGGTTGATATTTGATGATGATATTCATACATTGTGATAGTGGGATTGGGTGTCATACCGACATTGTTATTTGGATTGGAGGTCATACCGACACTATTATTTAGATCGGGTGTCACACCGATACTGTTATTTAGATTGGGTTCCATGTTGACACTGTTATTTGGATCGAGTATCACACTGACACTATTAGTTTGATTAGGTACCATACCGGTATTGATACATGGACTGAGCTCATCCCCTGCTGGTCATAATTGAGGGTCCCTATTGACCCTAGTAAATGTGTACACATTGCATGTATGCATTTACACATGTGATTGTTCATTGACTATCGTTAACTGAACTTCTTGAGTATGAGTGATTTGCAATAAATAACTTGTAATTGAATGATATAATCGGTGGTTTGTAAGTTGATGGTTGTGATTATGCATTGCACCAAAGTGTGAATATAAGGTATGTATTAGATTGTGTATAAATTGTATTTTCTTGTGTGTATAGTTACATACGTGATGTGTATTATAGTGTCTCTTCTTGCGAGGTTGTTTTTGTTTTATTAATTGTCTTGGTTGTTGCAATTCTGATGGTTAATGGTAGTTGAACAGAGAGCGAGGGTTGTTACGAAAGAGGATTAATAAGAGAGAGAGAGAGACAGAGACAGAGAAGTGTAGAGTTATTTTAAAAAAGGTGAGTGTATAAGAGATATGGGTTAGGTTGATTCATGGAATTATATTAGTTAGTCATGCTCTATGGATAAATTAATAATGCTTTAATAAAAGAAATACGGTAAAGGGGGGAGTTGAAGTAGGTTAAGTATGATAAGTTGTTAACTGTATATTGTCATGATCTCTTCTTGATTATTATATGTTGTTATATGCTTTGTAACCCTGTCCAGCCGATGATACTTTCTAGTACGTATGGTTGTACTGATACTACACTTATTTTATCTCTTTTTGAGGGTATATCCATGTTGCAGGTCAGTTGGAGTTTCTATAGGTGTAGTGGTGATTATTTTCAGCAGGTCTTGTCATTCTACTCTTACATAGATGTTGTGTTTTGTGTCGTCTCTCCTTTGTTTAGTGCTCTTGTACTTGTTTAGACTAGGTCCTGGGAGTTGTGTAATTAAATTCCGCAATATATTTTATAATAAGTTTTGTTTTAAATGAAAGGTTTATCATTTAGTTATGGTTAAGATTTTAGCAATGTTTTCTATAGTGATTAAAGGTTGGGTGGTAAGGGTTCTTCTATTTAGGGTAGAGTTGGGTAGGTGCCTGCATGATCCATAATTTGGGTCGTGACAATTATAGTGCGATCTTGTCAGTTAATGTGGTAGTGAAGAAAAAAGACCCCATGGCCTTTACCATTCCTTGAACGATCGGTGTGTATCAATTTGCCAAAGCTTTATGTGTTTTATTAATAAATTTTGTGGCTTTTATTTATTTATCATCTAAAAATCAAAGAAACAAAAAAAACAAAAGGGCTAAGGCCCAAGTCCGAAACAAACCGCACCAAAGGAAAAACACCAAAAAAATAAAAAAGAAGCCTAGCCTACCCGACCTTATTAAATCTATAAAATGGCCTAGGGTTTCTATTCCAACCCCCACTCTCATCAATTCACCCTTTAGAATATCTGAAAAAATTTCACCACTTTGGAATCTACAGTTCGTCTTTGTCCTTCTTTGGATCATCAACACTCTTCCTTTATCTTCCTTTGTCTTCCTTCATTGTTGTTGAGTCAGCTTTCAGAAGTAATCTCCTCCTTCTTTCTTTTCCTTTTTCTACTGATTTATGGAATCTCTGACCTTCTCTATTTCCATTTTATCTCAGTTGTGTTCTCCGGTGGATGGGGCATTCATCATCATTTTGTGCTTTATTAAGGGATCTTGTCAAATATGACTATTTTTCTTTGCTTGGTTAGATATGACCTCTTCCCTCCTCCTCTTTATTCTTGCTTTCTACTGGCCTCATGTGTTTGCAGGTGTAGCTTATATGGGGATAATAGGACGCTCTGATCCACCGACACCTTCCAATGATTAAGATAGTTCCTAGGTTCCACAACTCCAATCTGACCAAGTGACCCTCCCATTTTTCTGCAAGTCCTTTTTGTTGGCTGATATAGAATAGGCTAGATGGAACTTTTGACTGCTTTGTTGCCTTCAAGGTTCTTGTAAATATCTTTGTGAAAAACTATGTTGTATCCTTCCCAGCCCCTCCACCCTTTGCTTGGTGACAATCTTATGTAAGGTCATTTCAATTTGTCATTGTTTATTAATCTCTACCTATTGTTTCCAAGTCTTAGAAGTTAATAAAACTACAATTACCTTTATCTATTACTGGATTGGCTAAGTAATCTGCAAGTTTATTATCTCCCCTCATTATATGTTGAATTTGTACTTGCCAGTTTACCAGTAATTCCTTAGCTTCTACCATCATGTCTGCTATGCTCCAAGGATAGTGCCATTCCCCTAATAATACATGTTTTAGAAATAAAGAATATGTATGAATGATTACCTTCATATGCTGACAAAGCTTTATGTGACAAAGGAGCAAACATCAACTTGATGTCATTGACCATCAAGAAGTTGGGCTTGGGGACTCCCAAGGCTACTATGATGAGGTTATTAATAGAGGATCGATCTATCAAGAGACCGGTGGGAATCCTTTATGATGTTCTAGTCTGAGTAGATAAGTTCTTATTTCCCATTAATTTTGTCATTCTAGATTGCGAGATAGATTATGAGGTCCCAATTATCCTTGTTAGGCCCTTTTTTGCTATCGAAAGAGTTTTAATAGATATGGAGTGTAGTGAATTGAAGTGTAATAACCCTCGTTGTGATTTTTAGAATTTTCTACATTTTGACCATTTTTCCCTTTTCTATTATTGCTTTATATAATTTATGAGTTGCGAGAATGGTTCGCACCGTCCCTAATGCATTGGGGAGTGATTTATATGAGTTTGTGATTTTGAATAGCCTTAAAGTGATTAGTTTGACCTTGGTCAACATTTGGTGATCCGAATGTCGGATGGCGATTCTGTCAGTTTCATTAGATCCGAAACATCCATTTTAGGTTAGTAGAGTTGTTAGTTCTTGTCCTGAGCCTTTATATTTTGTTTTGAGTGTTTAAACAAAAACTAGTAAAATTTAGCTTAAAAGGGGTCCCCAGGGGCTATTTTATTGTAAATAATATATTATAGAAAATCTGATGATTCCATTGAGTCCAGAATGTTGAAATTAGACTAGTAGCATTATTGGTTTGTTTCTATGGAGTCCCAAACAAATTTTGAGGGTCCATTTGGAGAGTTTTTAACATATGTGTTTGCCGGTTTCAACTATTTATTGGTGCAAGTCTTCTCTTCTTCACGTTCACGACCCTCTGTCACGTTTGTGAAGCGTTGATGTCCCCTTCTTCGAATTTGCAACCCTCATGTCGTGTTTGCAAAGAACGAATGTTTCTTTCACCGTGATCACGATGATGGGTACAGTGATTACAAAGTGTTATTAGTGGACTGGGTCAGTTTCTTCATCGTGTTGGCAGCCTAAAGCCCGCATTTGTGAATGTCTCAGTTCGGGTCAAGTTGCGATTTCAATTAAGGGCATTCCTGGGCAGACATTTATTTCCTTTTTGAGACAAAACCTTATTTCCTCCATTTATAGAGCTTGGGAGCTCAAATTGGGAATTTACCATTTCCTATTTATTTTAGCATAAAACTATCTTCAAATCCTTGCTTTTAAACATGATTTTGGGGGTTTTACCTGGTAAACTATAAAATTATTTTTTTCTTCGATTTAAGGTCCAATTTAAACTCACTTTTAGTTGGGTTTTAATATTTATACTCCTTTTGATATAGGGAACATGATTCTTAAATAAAATACCAATTTTATCCTTTTATTTTAGGAATCGATTTTCAAAGTGATGTTAGACCCGGAACTAAAATATATCGATATGGATATCGATGGACTCCTTTTGACTTGTAGATATCATATTTGCTTAGATTGGATGGGTTCGATGATGATTCATGGGAGTAGATCTTTTGGTTGATGCATCAGACTGTGTTTTAGGCTTACAAATCTTCTTTAAGGCAAGTTGAGAAGTACCTTGGTTTTTTTGAGGTATTTATGTGTTATATTCTTATTTACTTATGTTTTGTGAATTGTTTAGGATTGGGGATTCCGCTTGGATGAAATGATGAGCATCTCCACGGGTACCAAAGTCATTTGATGAATTGTAGTCATATAATGGTTTATCTTAGTTATTCTAGTCACTTGTGATTATGCTTAGAATAGATTGTATATAGTTGGCTTATTGACCTTGAATAATTGATAGTGGATACCTAATTAAAAGCTTGAATCATATTCAGTGAACTTTGTTATGATGCTCGGGGCTTAGCGACCATTTAGGAATAATTATGTTGTTATTGTGGTAGTTGATGTAGTTATCGAGGTTTTGTATCTCTTAGTAGAGCATATTATTAACTAGCTTAGTTCTAGTTTTAGTTATTTAGTCTAATGACGTCATCTTTGGGAAAGATGAGACTTATTGTATGGAATAAGCTAGGTTTGGGTAAGTTTTGCTATATAATATTGTGTGGATTATTTACTATTTCTGTGTTGCCTGTGTGAGGGCTTATATGAATATTATTATTCACTTGAGAGATTATTATTAAATTGATACTTGAGTGGGGGCTTGAATTGATATTATTAGCCTTATTTGTTCATTAAATTGCCTTATCATAATCGTGATGCCTGAGAGAGGGGCTTGGATTTAAATGATATTATTGATATCTTACATGACTATTTATTCTAGTGGTGCTAGGTGATGACTTATATCATGAATTTTTTACATGTTGAGTTGATTCTGAGCTCATTTATACCTGTATTAAATTGATTATTATCTTCATACTAATTGGTTGTGAGCATTGCATCCTCATTTCATCCATACATATTCATGAGATTTGGTACCATTGAGAAATACTAATTTTGAAAAAAAATAAAACACTTTATAAAACCCTTGACCAAGGGATGTGTCGATAAGATGATTGATATATGAGAAACACTGATTTTGAAAGAAAATGAAATACTTTACAAAACCCTTGAATGAGGGATGTACCGGTAAGGTGACTGAGACACGAGATTGAGATTGTGAAAGTATATGGGTTGCGAACTCCCCATGAGTCCTGTCCTGAAAAGCTGAGGCTCTAAAGGTGTATACAAATCCATACGATGGCTTATATCAGTAAAATCTCATCATTTTACTATATTGCATTGCATCACTTGCATTACATTACATTCCTTGGGATGGTTTGATATTTTATTTGAGTGTTTACTTTTGTATTGAATTATCGCGATTGAACCTTGTTTGTGATATTGTGTATTATGCATTCATTTCACTACATTACATCATATTATACTATCTCTTGGTTGATTTGGGGGTTGAGACATTATGAGATGTGGGGTATGGCTATGGCTTGATCAGAGAGACTGTTGTATCCTACCTATTGGTAGCTTGTTATACATATAATATGCACTCTTACTATGTTATCCCAAATTATTGGTTGAACATGCTTGATTGAGACTGATATACTATATTAGTGAGTCTCCCTCATAAATGACTTTGTTTACTTGTTGATCATAAAATGACTAGTGTTGACTCACCTGAATTATTTTGACTACCTTGTATATTGATATCTCTATGACTGTTGTATTAGGATACCTTGTTGTATTAGGATACCTTGTTAAGATAAAGTGGTGTATTTACCGGTTGTTGCATGATAGGGAACCTTGGGTAGTTGGGGTAGTGGTCCTCGCCATAACTTTGGATTAGGGTCGGTTATCGACGATGCTTGTTGAGTACACGTGTTACGTACTCACTCTTTCTTTTCTTTCCTTTTTTTTCTTTTGCACCCTGTACAGGTATTGGTTCAAGTAGCAGATAGTAGATTGTGTTCCCTCAGCATTGACATTACAGAGATTGAGGTAGTGACTGATGTTTCACAGAGCTTACCCGGATCTCTTTTTAATTATCTTATATTTTATCCGCATTTAAGATACTTTAGATTATTGATATCATTCTGTACTAGAGACTTGTTCTAGTGACAATAGACCTGGGATGTATCTTTGAATTATTATTTCATCTTTAAGTATTTTGGGATTACTCTAATCTTCTTCTTCGGCTTTTGATTTACCGTAACAACCCAAATCTTCGTTACGCTGAATTAGGAGGAAAAATTTGCAACTAGTCCTTCCTTAAACAATTTTTGAGAAATTCAGGGCTAGGCTAGTGTTGGACAATTTTTGAGGGTGAACTAGTCTAAGAAAATCCGACACTAATATGAGTATAGATAGAGCTGTTTGAGTTAATTTTTAGATGGATAACGAGTTTAGGACACCATAGCAACTTCTACCAGTTAAAACAGAGTTATATAACATTGGTTATAGAGTTTACCATGGAGGGGTTAGTTCGCGATGTCATGTTTTGAGAAATGTGTTGTAAAATGGGCATGGTTGGAGAGATGTAACGACTCTCTAGGTCATTTTTTTCATTTCTGCACTATTTCATCATTTAGAGCTTTCCCATAGCTTCCCTAAGTCATTTATGACTTGTTAGAGCTGACAGTTTGGTTATCGGACAGTTTGTTTCATTTTTTGAGCCAATTAACCATTTTGAAGTCTTTGATTTTATGAATTGGGTATTGGGCCTAAACTTCAGGTAAAAAACATCATTTGTCAAATTCGACAGTTCCATCAGCTTTGAAACATCGATTTTAGGCTGGGAGACCCTTAGTTTGGGTCTTGAGGCTTCGGGACTAGTTTTGGGCTATTTGGTGAATTTTGGTTAAAATGGCCCTTGGGTATGAGACCCACATTTCATCAAAACGACCTCGGATGGAAGTTTTGATGGCTGCATTGAGTCTAGTATGTCGAATTTGGTAGGGTAGCATAGTTTATTTGTGTTCACGGGATTCCAAACAAATTTCGCGGGTCCGATCGGAGTTTTGGCACTTGACCAAAATTGCTAGTGCAACTCAGCTGGTGCAGGCCAAAAATGTCATTCACGTTTGTGAGGCCTTGTCCGCGTTCATAAAGGCCAAGGTAATAGCCTATTGCCATCGCGAGACCTTGGTCGCGTTCGTGAAGGCCAAGTTTATCGGCCATCACGTTCGCGATCTTGTCTTCGCATTTGCGAAGGGTCTTTACCAGACTGGACCAGAATTCCACCTTAGCAATCGCAGTGAACCGGACGCATTCTGAAGGGTAAGCTGGATCTTGGTTTGCATTCGCGATGGGGTCCCCGAGATCGCGATGAAGGGACCCCTGACAGTATTTAATGCTGTGAACCCGATTTCTCTCCCATTTTCTGTAAGTCCCAAGTCTATTAAAGCCCTAGAGAGCTTAGAGAAAGAGAATATTGGTCTTTGGGTGTTCGGGGTGAGTTGGAAGCATGATTGTAGTCATTTTTCCCGTCGATTATTCGATAAGTTTCCATTAAATTCTTAGTTAAAGTTTCGATTTTAATTCAAATCCCTAGTTTACTTGTCGGTCCAATTTAGGTTTCGTTTGTGCTCGAATTTCACCCATTTTTTAGGATAAATGATCCTTGAGATTAAAGGGACATGTTGGCCATTTCAAAGTTATGATTCCGCAAGTGGGCCCCATATGAGATTTTTAGCTCGATTTTGGACCCGAAACATTTATATGCAATATAGGTATTGTTATTCTCATGTTAACGCATAGATTATTATTTTGATAGCATCTGGAGGCTTCTCGAAAGAGAAAAGCTCCGATCTAGTGGACTTTGTCGAGCTTTGGTTGGCGTCCAGGTAGGCTAGGCTTACTTCTCTCTTAGATTGAGCTTTATTATGGTATTAGTGTAGAATTATGCTAGCAATAGGTAGGGTTTTACGTCTTGACTATTATTTTAGTATTTCATGGGTTAAAGTTAGCCGTTTTGGGGTTCTTTTAGTGGAATTTGACCTTGTTACTCCTCTTAAGGACTATAATAATCTTTTAGGACTAGTTGTGGCTTATCTCACACTTTAGGGTAAAATTGTAAGGTATCAGTCTAGGTTTAGAGAGGTTCTTGCTTTAGTTTGGGTTTTTGGGACTAGTAGCGGGCCCCACCAGCCCTTGTTATAGGTCAAGTAACTAAATTAGTTCTTTATAGACGTAGTTGACCTTCTTGGAACTTCTTAGGAGATTCTTGAACCTTGAGGTGACTTAGTGATGTGAAACAAGAAACTAGAAACAAGATAGGAATTAAATATAAAAACTAAAGAAAGATAGATACAATTAGATTCAAATAATTAAAAGATGTAATGGTAAAATTAACCAAAACACCACTTAATTGGGAACTAAAAACACCTAATCTATTAGAATCCTCAAAAAAGGTAGTAACCTTACTTGCAAATTCTAGGACAAGTGTTGAAAATCAACAAAGGGTTCTCAATCTCTCAAAGAAGGCACAAGTCTTTAATTTTCAAAAACTAATGTCTAAACCCTAATAGCTAACTATTTATACTAAGAGCTAAAAAAAGTAAAGAAAGACTAAATTACCCATCATTTAAATTACAAGCTAATTTAAATGGTAGACACTTAATATATTAACTATCTTCAATTCTTCCATGTTGGAACCTTCCAAACATTCCATCTTCATGCATAAAGATTGCAATGCTTGAAGGTCCTTAGCTTGACTTCTTGTGAAAGACCTTCTTGGAGCAGCATCACTTTGATGTACATCACTCTCCCTTTATTCAAAAGAATTTGTCCTCGAATTTGCCAAACCTACATCAAAAAGAGATAAATCACTAACATTGAAAATATTATGGACCAAGTACTCACTTGGTAAGTCCACTTTGTAAGCATTATCTCCTCTTCTCAAGCACTTGAAAATGTCCATCTCCTCCTGGCATTAGCTTGTTCTTCCTTTTTCTTGGAAATCGCTCTTTCCTAAAGTGAACCCATACCTAGTTACTAGGTGCAAAGGTGACTCTTTTTCGTCCCTTATTGGCTCTTTTGGTTGCATCTTTGTTGGCCTTCTCAATTTTCAATCTTACTTTCTCATGGATGCTCTTCATACGTTTTGCCTTAGCTTTTGCATCTATACTCACAATAACATCTTTGGGTAAAGGAGTTAAATCTAATGGAGTCAAGGGATTAAAGCGATAAACACACTCAAAAGGTGTTATACCAATAGACTTATGAATAGTTCTATTATACGCAAACTCAATTAATGGCAATTGACCCTCCTAAGAAGTTAACTTTCCTTTAACCATAGCCCTAAGAATGTTACCTAAAGTTCTATTAACTACCTCGGTTTGACCATCCATTTGAGGATGACAAGAGTAGAAAATAGTAACTTTGTTCCCAAATTTCCCCACAAACACCTTCAAAAATGGCTAAGAAATTTTGAATCTCTTTCAGTAACAATTGTTTGGGGAACACCATGCAATTTCATCAAATTATGAACAAATAAAGTAGCAACATGAGATGCATCATCACTTTTATGGCAAGCAATAAAGTGAGCCATTTTGTAAAATCTATCCACAACAACAAAGATGCTATCCTTACCATTCCTAGTCCTAGGAAGGCCAACAATAAAATCCATAGAAATATCTAGCCAAGGACCGGTAGGAATAGCAAAGGGGTATACAAGCCATGGGGTTGGGTACAAGATTTAGCATGCTTACAATCCAAACACTTAGCATAAATTATCTCCACATCTCTTATCATCTTAGGCCAAAAGAAATGTTCACTAAGAATAGCTAAGGTTTTTGACACTCCAAAATAACCCATCAAACCTCCATTGTGTGCCTCTTTTACCAACAACTCTCTCCATGAAGACATAGGCACACAAAGCTTTTCATTTCTAAACAAATAGCCCTCCTTCAATTCAAATCTAGGAGTTCTAACTTCATTACCCTCCTTAACAACTTGCACACACCTATTCAAGGTCACTTGACATTCTCCAAAGACTTTTCCAAAATCATCATCATTAGAATATAACTCCTTCAAAGTCTCAAAATCCATCAACTTAGAAGTCAAGGTATTCATGAATGCATATCTTCTAGATAAAGCATCCGCCACAATGTTTTCTTTGCCTTGCTTATAGTTAATCACATATGAAAAAGACTCAATGAACTCTATCCACTTGGCATGCCTCTTATTAAGCTTATTTTGGGCCCTAATATGCTTTAAAACCTCATGATCGGTTCTAATCACAAACTCCTTATGCCACAAATAATGTTGCCAATTTGCTAAAGCTATCACTAGGGCATAGAGTTCCTTATCATAGGTAAAATATTGCACTAGAGCTCCTCTTAATTTATCACTAAAGTAAGCTATGCGTTTCCCTTCTTGCATCAATACCGCACCAATGCCTACCCCACTAGCATCACACTCAATTTCAAACATTTTCTCAAAGTTGGGAAGTTGAAGTAACGGAGTGGAACTAAGTTTATCGTTAAAAATTCTAAAGGCTTCCCTTGAATTCTACCCCAAATGAAAGGTTTATCCTTCTTAATGACCTTGATTAGAGGAGCGGCTAGAGAACTAAAACCCTTCACAAATCTCCTATAAAAACTTGCCAACCCATGGAAGCTTCTAACATCACCAATGGACTTAGGGGTTGACCAACTTCTAATAGCCTCTACCTTTTCATCATCCACCTCTACTCCCCTTCAACTTACAACAAAGCCAAGAAAAACAACACGGTCCACACAAAAGGAACACTTTTTAAAATTCACATACAACTTTTTATTTCTCAACACATCAAATATCATCCTCAAATGTTGTACATGATCATCCAAACACTTGCTATAAACCACAATAAAATTATTAATAAATGATTTAAGAACATGATTCATTAATAGTATAAAAGGGCTTGGTGCATTGGTTAGCCCAAAAAGCATCACCATCCACTTATATAATCCAAACTTAGCTTTGAAAGCGGTTTTTTATTCATCTCCGAATTTCATTCGAATTTGATGGTATCCACTTCTCAAATCAATTTTAGAGAATAAGGTAGAACCACACAATTCATCTAGCATATCATAAAGTCTAGGAATGGGATGTCGATATTTTATCATAATTTTATTAATGGCACAACAATCTATACACATCCTCTATGTCCCATCCTTCTTAGGTACTAAAATTATGGGCACTGCACATGCACTTAAACTTTCTCTCACCAAACCTTTATTCAAAAGTTCTTCCACTTGTTTTTTCAATTCTTTGGTATCTTGAGGATTGCTCCTATAAGCCGCTTTATTGGGTATCTAAGAACTCGGTACAAAATCAATTTCATGCTCTATTCCTCTCAAAGGAGGCAATCCACTTGGTATTTCTTCCGAAAACAAATCTTCATAACCTTGCAACAAAGAAGAAACAACACTTGGTAAAGACAATGAGGTTAGTTCATTGTTAGAAAGCAAAGAATAACCTTGTGGTTTAATAAATATGACTCGAGTAGTATCCTCAATGTTTAACTCTTTTATACTCTCTTGATTTTGCAAAATTATGCACATTTTCTCTCTTCCTTTATTTTTTTGCTTTTCTTGCTCACCACTTTTTTTTTTGTGATAACTCATTCTCACTTGAGCTCTCAACCTCTCCTTTTTCCTCTCTTGAGTTATCATTTTTCGCTCCCTTATTCCTCTCTTTCTTTTCTCTCTCAAGTTTTTCTTTTAACTCTCCCATTTTTATATATTCCTTACACACTTGAAAAGGAGAAAGAGGTTTAAGAATTTGCTTTTTATCATTCTTAACAAATGCATATTTATTTGATCTTCCATTATGTTTAGCCCCTACATCATATTCCTATGGCCTTCCCAACAATAAATTCACAAAGTACTTCATCATGATAACTTCCAATCTTGAATTTTATCAACACTTTCTTGGTCACTTTGAGTTCACCACATTCTTTGAGCCATTGCAATCTATAAGATTTTGGATGCCTTCTTGTTGGAAGTTTCAATTGTTCTACCATAGATACACTAGCAACATTGACACAACTTCCACTATCAATGATAAAGAAACGTAACTTCTCTTGAACTCTACACTAATTATGAAACAAGTTCTCCCTTTGATCAAGATCTTCCCTTGCTAGAGCGCTCATACTTCTCCTCACAATAAGAATAAGTTTTCCGTCATCATTAATTTCTGTTCCATCACCTTATCCCATAAAATCATCACTACTATCATCCTCCCCATGGTTATCTTTAGATTCATCTTCCGTTTGATAACCACTATCATTCAATGCAATGATAGTTCTTCTATTAGGACACTCATTTGCTTTATGACCATATCCTTGACATTTAAAACATTTTATTTTAGATGAGGTTTCAAGTTTAGCTTTGTTACCTTCATCCTTGTAGTCCACCTTAACTTGAAGTCTTGCTTTGCACCTTTGGATTTGTCCCAGGTAGAAGATGATTTCCAAACTTTCTTATTTTTAGCCCATGAAGAAGAAGAAGATTGCACCTTTGACTTGTTTTCCTTTTGATTACCCTCCACCTTGATTTCCATTTGATAAGCTTCATATAAAGTAGAAAGATGATGCAATTCCAATGGTTGCCTTACCTTCTTATTTAAGCCCGAGATAAATCTTGCCCAAAGCTTCACCTCTTTGTCATTGACATTAGCCCGAAGCCTAGTATGCTCTATCTCCTCATAATACTCTTCCACACTCTTGTTTCCTTGTTGAATATTGTAATACTTCTTGAGTGTATCTTGTTCATAATCTTGTCCCACAAACCTTTCTCTCATATGCTTTTTTATGTCATTCCAACTTGTAACAAAATCTCTATTCACCAAAGCATCTATTTCAATTTTCTCCCACCATGTAGAAGCAAAACCCTCAAGGTGATTATTGCATAATTCATTTTCTTGACATCACTCACATTGTTGAGATTATATTGTTTTCAAGCTTCACAATCCAATCAAGATATTCATTCAGGTCACTACTTCCTTTGAAGAATGGAAGTGTAACCTTGATGTTGTTGAATCCTTGATCTTCATCATCATTCCTTATATTGTATTCTTACGATCCACCAGATACCAACCTCCATTTCATCCTCTTCTTCCTCTCCCACCTAACCTCTCTTGTTGAACTTGGTTGTTGACTCCATAATCATAATTATCACCATTAAAAAATATCATGCTCTACAAGGTTATGTTGGGCTCTCATTTGAGGTCTTGTGGCTTGTTGTGGAAGATTTGTTTGTTGATTTTCCCCTTTTGGAAGTGTTGCTTGATTGCAAACCCTTGGTAAAGTGGCATTAGGAGAGAGGGCATCTTGCACTATCAAGTGTGATGCAGTTGTATCAAAAGGAGTCTTACTTGATCCATCATTATGTTGACCAATGGGATTGAAAATCTAAAGTGGTTTCTTTGCTATTTCTTGATTTCTCACCCTTCTTTTCACATCTTCCAATTTCCCCTTCATTTCTTTCATTCTTCCAATAATTTTTGAAGCAACATTTCTATTTTCCTAGAGGATTATACCTACTAGAATAAATAAAAAGTTAGTAGAAAAAGTTCCTCACCACTCCCTCACTTCACGTATTCCTCTTTTTGTCACTCACACTCGTGTATCACTCTAAGGCCAAAGGTTTTTAAGTCCACCCTCAAATGAACTCACTCCACTCTTGCCTTTTACCACTCTTGAATAACCCAACATTGAGAGTCAACACCGTCAAATAATTCACAAGTGGTACTACTTATTCGGGATGGAGTGGAGTTTATGTAAATCAAGAAAGGACAATTAAAAACTAAAGGACAAGGAAACAAATAAGCATACAACGAAATCAAAGGAAAAAAATAATGAAATAATTTGGCACGAACAAATTAAATGGACAAGAACTAGTTTAACAATAAGTATGAACTAATACTCATAGTAAACTAGCTAGAATTAACAAGAAAAGAAGAGAAAAAAAAAAGTTTGGAAGATTTGGGTTATTTTGTCATTCTCAAATTCATCTTCTTTTCCAAGAAGAAACTCAATTTTTTTTTTGAATCAATCTCCTTCAATACCCAAACAAATGAGCTCCAATTTGACATATAACTTCCCCACAACTCTATCAACAACTTCTAGCCAATAATTTCTTCAAACAAATCAACAACTTCTAGCCAATAATTTCTTCAAACAAACACCAAATCAACAAAACCCATTTTCAAGTTTCTTCTTCAAAATGACTTTCAATTTTTTTTAAAATTTTTTTTAGCCATGTATTTTTTTTGATTTTTTTTCAACTAAGGAAACAACATGTAGCTCAAGGAATAATATAAAAAAAAATTCAATTAAGTTCAATTTTTTTTTTGAAAATATAAAACCCCAAGATTTAGATTCGTGGAAACAAATCTAATCCAAGCTCTGATACCAATTTGATGTGAAACATAAACCAAACTAGAAACAAGATAAAAACTAAAGAAAGATAGACACAATTATATTCAAACAATTAAAAGATTTAATGGTAAAATTAACCAAAACACCACTTAATTTAGAACTAAAAGCACCTAATCTATTAGAATCCTCAAGAAAGGTAGTAACCTTACTTGCAAATTCTAGGACAAGTGTTGAAAATCAACAAAGGGTTCTCAATCTCTCAAAGGAGGCACAAGTCTTCAATCTTCAAAAACTAATGTCCACACCCTAATAGCTAACTATTTATACTAAGGGCTAAAAAAATTAAAGAAAGATTAAATTGCCCTTCATTTAAATTACAAGCTAATTTTAATGGTAGACGCTTAATATATTAACTATCTTCAATTCTTCCATGTTGGAACCTTCCAAATATTCCATCTTCATGCATAAATATTGCAATGCTTGAAGGTAATTAGCTTGACTTCCTGTGAAAGGCCTTCTTGGAGTAGCGTCACTTTGATGTACATCACTTAGGCTTCACATCGATTTTCGGTTAGTTGAAATATCCGAACTAGAATGCGGTTGGCCTTTAAGCTTATTTATTAGACTTATTGATTAGAACTTGTTACTCTTGTAAACTTTTCATTGAATTTGGTAAATTGATATTAAACTGGGCTTTAAGAAGGTTATGTCTTCAGATTATTGTTATTTGGGATTTACTTACTAGTTTCGGTTTAATTTCGGCAATTATGATCTTTTTATGGCACTATTATGATGATATCATTCTTCAGTTCCGATTCAAGTATGATATTATGGTTTAAAGGAAAGCTCAGGTATGGTCTCACTGTTGGTCATTTAAAAGTTACGATTATCGGTACTCCTTTCCTTGTTTACATCCATCGGGCTTATGGAGGCTCGATTGGGTTATTTCCCTGCTTGCTTGTACCTTCTGGGCTTATGGGGGTCTATTTAGGTTATAATTAGATTGTATTTATCTTAATTTATTTATTCTTGCACATTTATCATTTTATCTGGATTGGAGAATTTATTACAGATTTGGACTTATCCACGACTTAGTTTAGCTGCTCGCATTTTATTATACTTTTATCATGATTTAGCTCAGTTGGCCGATGATTTCTACTGAGTACCCATTGTTTTGGTACTTATACTACACTTCTACATTATTTTCTGATGCAGATCTGAGTACGAGTCTCTGCCACTGTCATTCTATCCAGCTTGCTCTCAAGATTTGGAGATAGGGTGAGCTTTTAGAGTCAGAGCTGATTCTCTCTCCTTCTATTACTTTTGAACAGTCTTTAGTTATCGAGACTATATGTATATTAAATACTATTTAGTACTCTTATTCTTTTGGATTTAATGGCTCTTATACCGACCTTACTAGGTCGTGAGATAGTCTTTTGTTCTCTCTCTCATCTGTCATTTGTATTTTCTTCCTTATATTTATTTTGCTTACAATTCTATTGTATACTTACTTTCAGTATTTATTATGCTTTCCACCAACTAGCCCATTACACATTATTTTGGGCTACGATTTGGTTTACCTACTGGTGGGGTAAATGTAGGTGTCATCATTACTCGAGAAATCAAGTTGTGACAAAAGAGGTCTCGAGATTCTACCTCGGACGACTGTAGCAAAATAAGGGAACCGCTGTAGTGGTACTGCTTCAGCCAAAAAAAAGGTACCGCTGCAGCGGAAGCCGCAATATCATCACAAACTACTGCAGAGGTAATTTAACTACTGCAACAGTAACATGCAGTATTTTGTTAGTTTTAAACCCAAAAAACATTTTTCATTCCCCACTTTTTGAAAAATATGAGAGAGCTCTGGGGAAGGAGATTTTTTATAAAATTTGGAAGTTTTCATCTTTAGAGGTAAGATTATTATATTCTAGACTTGACTTACTTCTTATAATCTCTGAAAATCATTAGAAAACTTGTTCATGGTGGGATTTGGGGTTTAGCCCTAATTTGTAAAATTGATGTAAAATTATGAGAATGGGTATAAAATTAGTAGATAATGATTCTAGTGTGTTAGAAAATAATAATAGGAGTATAATCTTAGTTGTTCATGCTAAATGAAAAAGAGTTCATGGGGTTTGAAGGTAGGACAACCCTAAGATGATGAATTAAGGGAAAATTATGGTTAAAAGTTGTTAATTTTGAATCCCTAGTGGTTAAAAGAGATGAATTGATTGAAATATGTATGTCATCTTGTTGTTATCGATCAAGAACAAATTGAAAGGGAAAGAAAGGGCAAGCTTTTGGCCTAGAGGTGATTTTGAGTAAGGAATCGAGGTAGCTTATAATTTATTGTATCAATTAGACTTACTTGACTCTGTGCTTCTATGTGAATTGAATGGTTGTGATGGCTTTCGAGCACTACTTTTGATTAATGACTGCATTGCATATTCATACATATTGATATTTTTTAGTTAATAATGATGGTGATGATGATATACAAGTCATGATGTTCATGAGGTGGTTGATGATTGTGATGTTGATGAGGTGATGATGATGTTGATGAGAATGAGAAGAGAAAGAGATGATGCACACATCTTGCATTCATATATTAATTCATGTGCATTGAATGACCACTTATAATCTTATGTTGTGATGCAACTTTTTACTGAATTTGACTAAATGTAAACATACATGAGTATGAGCTTATATTCCCTTTAAGTGAAATGCCATAATTTCCTATTTATCTTTGATTATAAGTTCTGTGATGATCGTTTAGCATCTATTTGATTTATTTATTCATATGGTGTCGAGTTTAGTCAACCTATGATGCCTAGCAGTACTTGTTGATGTACTGATTCTACCTGTACTCTTTTTTTTATTGAGTGCAAAGCGTGTTTCGGCGTTTGAGATAAGACCTTGACTTTAGCTAGCAATTCCAGATTCAGGTTTAAAGGTGTGCACCATGATCGGGCACCTTTTGGATCTTCAGTTTATTGTTTATGTCCCTTATTTTAGGACAAAGACACTTTTTCTTGTTATTCAGTATTTTGGATATTCTATCAATTTTCCAATTTAGACATTCTTATGTGTTCTTGTATGGTGACTTCAGGTCTCGGGGATGTAATAAATAGATGATTCCTCACTCTATTAGTTTATGAATATTGATGTCGGTTGATAATTTATTAATTAGTTGAATGAAGCTTATTAAGAACTTGTTTAAAAATGAGGTTACCTTAATGTAAGTGTGAAAGAAACACTTGAGCTAGTGAGGATTGAGATTAGTTTGGTTCTTTCGCCGTAGGTTGGATGGGTGCCAATCATGGCCGTTTGAGTCGTGACAAAGATGGTATCAGAGCACAGGATTTGTAGATCTCATCATATAAGAACTGGTCTAGTAGAGTACTGCGAAATGATACAGAGATGTCTGTAGTTTTCTTTGGAAGGCTATAGGGCTTTAGGAAAATGATTCCTTTCTTTCTTCCTTTCGTGCTAATACTTAATTCCAAATGGTATCTTGTGATCCAAATTGGTATCTAATCCATTCACTCTTGTTCACAGATAGTGAATACTCGTTCCACCATAGCAGCAACAACCATACCCACAGTAGCACCCGCACCAGTCGCTAGGGCCGTAATTAGGGGCAGACCTTGAGTTAGAGGCAGAGCTAGAAGGGGAGGACGGAGGGCATAACATGTTAGTGGTGGAGCCCAGACAGCCGGAGGACAGGAAAGATAGAGATCACTATCCTCTCCCCCATAATAGAACACCCCAGACCTTCCTTAGAATAAAGAAGTAGTAGTTGAGGAGGAGGAGATGATAGCTCCAGAGAATATGACACCAACAATGAATGGTGCAACCCCGGTGCCTTTGTCTGTAGAATTGATTTAACAAGTATTGCGATTCCTGAGTAGATTGGTTGACACTAGCCACACTCCAGTTGTTCCGGCCTTTTTGCCCCCAGCCTTGCAACATGCTGCTACTTGGGCCAGTGATGACAAATGATGAACATGGACTCTTCTGCAAGTTCACGAAGATGAAACCCCCAATATTCCAGGGTACAGAGTCTGAGGATGCATTCAAATTTTTGATAAAATATCATGAACGTCTACACAAAATGAGTATTGTTGAAAGGTATAGTGTGGAGTTTGTTTCTTTTCAGCTGTAGGCTGAAGTTAAGCAATGGTGGAGGTTATTTGTAGAATGCAGGGATGCCTTACCTCTACTTACTTGGGTATAATTTTAGAATGTATTCCTTGATAAATATATTCCCTGCACTTATCTTGATCAGAAGAAGGATGAGTTCTTGAGGTTGGAGCAGGGTAACATATTTGTGGTGGCCTATGAGGCAAAGTTTCATGCCTTGTCTTGCTATGCACTACAATTGATTACCTCAGAGAAAAAGCAAATTAGGTATTCTATGAATGGTCTGAATTCTAGGATTTAGTTTGTTACCTTATATGTGACTGTGTCTAGTAAGTTCTTTCAGGAGATAGTTGAGGTTGGTAAGAAGACTGAGGCACTTGAGAAACAGGGAGAGGTACAAGCAAAAGAGAAAAAGGCCCAGATCTCGGGCCAGTTCTGTGGTACTTTTTCAAAGAGGCATGTTTCTTCTAAGACTTACAATGTAGGCATGCCTGTATCTGTAGGGGTCCCATCTGGGGTCAGTTATCAGCCTTCCTGAATAAGCAGCTACACATCTTCATCGTCTTCAACTCAGAGGCCTGCTTTGAGCATTAGATGCCATGAGTGTGGTGGTTTGGGCCATATCAGAAGGTATTGTCCTAATTTCTTATTTGCAGGTCAGTTAACTCAGCAACCGACTTCTACTGCTCTAGTTCCAGTAGTTTGTGGTGGTGTATAAAATGGTATGGGTCGTCTACAAGGTGGGTGTGGTGGCCAAGCTGCACGAAGGGGTGGCAACCAAGCCAACCGGGGTGGAGGATAGGTTAGTAGAAATAATTCTCAGGCTGGTAGAGGTGGCAGTCAGGGTTGTGATAAGGCTCATTTTTATGTTGTTTCGACTCATCCTAAAGTAAAAGATTTTAATGCTATGATCACAGGTACTATTCTTGTCTGTGATCATATGGCTTCTGTATTATTTGATCTCGGTTCCACTTTCTCTTATGTTTTTGAAATTTTCCTTGGGTTGGGACGTAGACTATGAATATCTTGATCCTCCTATGTATGTGTCCACTCCAATTGGGGTGTCGGTATGTGTTGATCAGGTGTATCGTACATGTCCTGTGATTTTTATGGGGTTTAAGACTTTGGCAGACTTAGTGATTCTTGACTTGGAGGAATTTGATATTATTTTGTGGATGAACTGGTTGTCTCCCTATCATGCCATTCTTGATTATTATGCCAAAACCATCACTGTAGCAATTCCAGGGATGTTGAAATTAGAGTGGTAAGGTACTTTTAAGTCTACTCTTATGAGGATTGTGTCGGCAATTCTTGCCCATAAATTAGTAAAGAAGGGGTGTAGGTCATTTTTGGCCCATCTTCGAGAAGATAAATCTATAGTTCTATAGCGTCAGTCCCAATGGTGTGTGAATTCTTAGAAGTGTTTCCTGATGACCTTCCAAGTATGCCTCCAGACCAAGAGGTTTATTTTTTTATAGATTTAGAGCTCGAAACTCGACTTGACCCATCTCTATCCCTCCCATCATATGGCACCAGCCTAGTTGAGAGAGTTGAAATCTCAGTTACAAGAATTGTTAGAGAAGGATTTTATTCGCCCAAGTGTTTCTCTTTGGGGTGCACCCATGTTATTTGTGAAAAAAATGATGGTAGAATGAGGATATGCATAGACTACTGCCAGTTCAATAAGGTCACCATTTGCAACAAATATCCTTTGCCTAGAATGGATGACCTGTTTGACCAGTTGCAAGGGGTTGTAGTATTCTCCGAAATATATTTGAGATCGAGCTACAACTAGCTCAACATTAGGGAGGAGGATATCCTAAAGACTGCTTTTCGAACTCATTATGGGCACTATGAGTTTCTAGTTATGTCTTTTGGCTTGACCAATGCTCCAGATACTTTTATGAGCCTGATGAATTAAGTCTTTAAGTCATTTTTGGATTCATTCGTTATTGTTTTTGTTGATGACATATTGGTTTACTCTAAGAGTAAAGAAGAACATGAAGCTCATTTGCGTAGAGTATTGGGGTTGCTTAAGGAGAAACAACTATATGCTAAATATTCTAAGTGTGAGTTTTGGTTGTCTTCAGTGTCCTTCTTGGGGCACATGGTTTCTACAAAAGGGGTTATGGTAGACCTGTAGAAGGTAGAAACTTTTAGGAATTGGTCTAGGCTAACGAATGTGACAAAAATTTATAGTTTTATGGGCTTGGCCAGTTACTATTGTTTATTTGTTAAGGAGTTTGTTGCTATTGCTTTGTATATGACTCATCTAAATCAGAAGGAGGTTCCATTTGAGTGGGATAAAAATGTGAGGAGAGCTTCAAAAATATCAAAACTTTGTTGACCTCGGGCTCAATTCTCACATTTCCTATTGAGGGTAAAGATTTCATTATATATTGTGATGCCTCACAATTGGGTTTAGGTGTTGTTTTGATGTAGGATCAGAATGTGATTGCTTATGCTTTAAGAAAACTGAAGTCTTATAAGAAAAACTATCCTACATATGACCTAGAATTGGTAGTCGTGGTGTTTGCTTTGAAGATTTGGAGACACTACCTCTATGGGGTAAAGTGTGAAGTGTTCACAGACCACCGTAGCTTGCAGCATGTATTTACTCAAAGAGACCTAAATCTAAGACGGAGAAGGTGGATGGATAAAAGACTATGACATATCAATTTTATATCACCCGGGTAAGGCCAATATGGTGGCAGATGCTCTGAGTCGGAAACTCGTGAGTATGGGAAGCTTAGCATAAAGTGTCAAGGCGCCCATTGGTAAGAGAGGTATAGTCTTTGGCTAACAATTTTTTGAGATTGCAGGAGACTAGTGAGGGAAGAGTATTAGCACATGTGGAAGTCAGGTTCATATTCTTTCACCAAATCAAAAATAGGAAGTTCGAAGAGAAGAAGCTAAGCAATCTCAGAGAAAAAGTGTTATAGGGTGAGGCGAGAGCGGACATTTTTGATGATGAGGTAATGTTGAGAATTTAGGGATTCTTGTGTGTATCCCGGGGGGGCAATCTAATTTAAACTATTCTTGCAGAGGCTCAAAACTCTAAGTACTATATATATATGGGTGCCAACAAGATGTACAAAGACTTGAGGCAACATTATTGGTGGTGAAGAATGAAGAGGGATATTGTAGACTTTGTGACTAAGTGTCAAAATTACCAGCAGGTTAAGTATGAACATCAAAAACCTGGTGGTACCTAATGTACCATAGATTTACGACACTTAATATGCTTAAAATGAGGGATATTTGCAATTATGCCCACTCAGAGAAGAATAATATGAAAACTGACAAAAAGAGGCATCAAACAAGCCATGCTACGATCGTGGGTTGAAACTATGTTCGTGGGTAGGCTATCATAGGTTGATTTAGAGATGCCATACTCAGGAGTCTATCAGATGATAGGTTATACGATCGTGGTATGATGTCACGATCATACCTTAAAATCGTGACATGTGAGAGAAGCTTAGCTTGCAGGAGTCAAGTATGATATGCTCAGATGATGGATCCCACGATCGTATATTAGTTGTACTATCGTACCTTATGATTGTGGGAGGAAAACCAATTTTGAAGAAGTGCAGGAGGTTTAGCATAAGAATTAGATGACAGGCCAAGCACGATCGTGGGTTCAACCCACTATTGTATGTTCTTCTCATCCGAGGCAGTCGACACCAGTTTCCTATTTTGTTTAGGATAGGATTTGATGCATCTATAAATACTCTTTTAGGGTTATTTTTACAAATTAGACATTATTATTATTATTATTTAACACTATTTTGTGGGATTCCAAGGCACTTCTTAGGATTTTATGAATAGTGGTTTTTACGATTTTAATTAAAGTTAAGATTTAAGAGTTTATTCATTCTTGTATGCTTCAATTAACGTTTTCATCCATGAGTGCTTATTTGTTCACACAATTATGAGTAACTAAACCCCGTAGCTAGGGTTGTGGGAACCATAGCAGATTAACGAAGTAGAGTTCGAAGTACAAGGTGTTTCTAGAAGGGTATTAGGGCAAGTATTATTGTTTATTTTGAATCGATTTCTTTCTGATGAGTGCACGCATTGTCACTCATCCTGTCTCTACCCTATACTATAGCAAGGGTAATAGGATAGGACTAGCGATTCAACAACAAGATTCAGAGTTATCTTCGTTTAATCAGCCTTGAGTCGTGATACGGAAAAGGCTGTATTGGTATCATAGATAGGGGCAACGTAGAAACACTCATGATGCACTAAACTTTGTTCTTGAGGATAGTTGTCTACAAGGGGCATAACATAGTCGGTTAGATAATACGTGACCTATCAATTCTGCTTGCCGAATACCTGAAGAGATCATTGAGTACGGAGAACCTATGGAGTTATGAATCTATTGGGGAACACAGTCCTAGTGCTTTTCTTATCTTGACTTCAACCTCAGCAAACGATTACTAGTTTACTTTATAAAAAACCACCTTTTTAATTATTTGCTTATTTACCAAGTAATTCAAACAAACAAAGTTGATTGGATTTCTACCTATTTCTTATGGGATCGACCCCAACCTCTATTGGGTTCTATATTTAAACAACAACCGCTTTATACTTTCTTAGAGGTGTAATTTAGGAGACATCAAATTTTGGCGTTGTTTCCTGGGAAGACGGTTACAGAGTTGATTGATTTTGCTTGTTGGAGTTGATTGGTTGCGGTTACTTCAGTTACTTTTCTGATTTTCTGAGGGCACAAGCTGGTGTATGACCAACACTAGGAGTCAAGGTAATCCCCTGATTCCACTTGACCAAGAAATTAAAATAACTCTGAGGAATAATCGAAGAATGGTGAATAACGATGGAGTACAAGATCCCGCAGCTGTGGGTGACATTCATAATCAGCCACCACTTAATCCGGCTAGTCATGAGACTGCAAAATAAATAAATGCTAGGTTGACGACTAATGAGAATATGAGACAAGCAATTGCTACACAAGCAGACAGAGACCATCAACCAATGCAAGAGGCAGTGCAGCATCTTCCTTCACTTAAGGAAAGACAGAGAATACCTAGAGTGCAACAACCCCTGATCTATAAGGAGCTAGAAGAAGATTTATCCAATTTGGAGCCGGTGGAGACTGGTGCCATTATCCCACCCGAACTGCCTAAAGGAACTAAGTTTGATATTACGAGTGCTATTATTTACCTTTTGAAAAAGGGTGTTCGCTGGCCTCCCTACTGATGATGCAAACTTACATGTGATGACTTTCGCAGGAATCTACACTTCATACTGGAGTGAGTCAAGAGGTAATTCGATTGAGGCTATTCCGTTCTCTCTTACTGAGAAAGCAACTTTATGGTTGGCTGAATTACCACAAGGTTCTATTACTAATTGGAAAGAGTTGAGAAATCAGTTTCTAGAATGATTCTTTCCGCCTTCTAGGATGTTGCAATTGAAAGATGAGATCTATAACTTTAGACAACTACATTTAGTAGCACTTTACGAAACATAGTTGAGGTTTAAGAAGAAGTTGTAGAATGTTCCAAACCATAGGATGAGTGGTAGAATTCTACTTGAGATCTTCTACAGAGCTTTGAATGTAAATACTAAGGCTGTAGCAGACACCATCACTGGAGGTGCATTTATGAGTTTGCGCTGGGAGTACGCATCGGAGATTCTAGATCGAATCACTAAAACCAATCAAGGTTGGCATACTCTAGAAGCAGACAGACCCATAGGTACATATATTATTGGTGCTTTGGCAGAACAAAGGACTTTGGATGAATATGTGGCTCAAGAGGTAGCACAACTGAGAACGAAAATTGGCTTGCTAGCCAAATAGATTTTAGCTAGAGGTGCAGAAAAGGTTACTGTTGTAGGTGCACAAGACAGAGTACCTAGGTATGAGGAATTTGATTCTGAAGAGGAGGCTAAGTACTTAGATATAAAAGTGACAAGTTTTTGAGCTAAAGGCCAAGGGTCTAATCAAGACAATTGGAACTCAAGGCTAGGAAATCAAGGCCAAAACTATTATGGAGACAACTATAATAAGTTCGGGTATAGAGACAGAGACAGGGATCGTGATGGTTATTGGAGGCGAAAGGATGATTACAAAGACAAGAGTGGCTTGTATGCTCCACTGAGGAACCATGATGCTAAGTCCAGAAATTCAAAGATGGAAGCCATGCTTGTAAAACTTATTAAGGGGTCGGAGAATCAAGAAAATTGCCTTAAGGAGATTAGAGCAGATATTTTAGAGATAAGCCAAAAGGTGGAATCTCATGCGACCGCCATTAAAAAATTAGAGCAGCAATTTGGGTAGATGTCTGCCGCATTAAATCAGTGTCAACCAGGCACTCTTTTGAGTAACACCATCCAAAATCCTAAAAATGACAGTCATTGATTAGCTATAACTACTCGAAGTGGTAAGACTACTATTAATCCACTTTTTCCTGTAATACATGAGATAAGCCTATAGTGCGTAATAATGAGAATGAGAATGAAACTGAAAACTTGGTGGTTGAAGACAAGGCAGCTCAAGAGCCTCGAGTTGCTGAAAAAGAGGTAAGTTTGATAAAGGGAAGGTGAAAAAGGCCTCTTAAGTATTAAAGCCTATTCCATGACCTCTTCGTCCATTCTACAAAGGTTGAAGAAGAAATTCAAAGAGGGAAAATATCAAAAATTTATTTCAATATTGAAGGAATTATCGGTGAATATCCCTCTTGTTGAGGCTTAAAGATTTGGTGACAAAGAAGAGGACTGTTAGTTTTGAGCCTACTGACAACTTACATCATTGTAGTGCAATTTCTTCCCATTCTGTTGTTGAGAAAAAGAAACCTGGGAGCATTCACAATTCCTTGTACTATCGGGTCTTACAATTTTGCAAAGGCTATATGTGATTTGGGTGCTAGCATTAACTTGATGCCACTGGTCGTTTTCAAATAGCTCAGATTGGGATTACTTAAACCGACTTCTATGAGATTTATCATGACTGACCAGACTGTGAAAAAGCCTGTGGGAATTTTGTATGATGTTTTGGTAAGGTTGGCGTCTTTCATTTTTCCAGCTGATTTTGTGATTTTGGACTCTGAAGTTGATTTTGATGTTCCCATTATCTTAAGAAGGCCATTCCTTGCTACCGATCGTGTATTGGTTGATATAGAAACTGGGCAGATAAAGTTTAGACTGAATGAAGAACAAGTTACTTTAATGTATGCCGATCCATGAAGCAACCAAAAGATATGCATGTAATCTCTATGATAGATACTATCGACAAAGATGATTTGGTCGATCTTATTAAGGAGCAATTGGGGGTCGAAGCACTTGCAGCGTGATTATGAACTTTGATAGTGATGGTATCGATGAGGATGATGAGATGGTAAAAGCACTTGTTGGTAGGGGTTCCTACACTTATGAGCCAAAGAAGCTTGATTTTGATTTGAAAAACAGAGTGACCTCACCGGCTCGTCCTTCTATAGAAGAACCTCCCATCTTGGAACTTAAGGCTCTTTCTTCCCTTCTCCATTATGCTTTCCTTGAAGCCAATAACACATTGCTAGTTATCATTTCAACAGACTTGTTAGAGTGGCAAGTTGAGGCCTTGGTTTCTGTGTTGCAGAGATTTAAGCGGGCCATTGGTTGGACTATTACAGAAATCATCAGGATTCCACTCAGAATTTGCACACATAAAATCTAGCTTGAGCTGAACTGTATACCTAGCATTGAGCATCAATATCATCTTAATCCACCCATACAAGAGGTTGTGAAGAAAGAGATCATTAAGTGGTTAGATGCAGGTATGGTTTACCCTATTGTGGATAGAAAGAGGGTGAGCCCAGTCTAATGTGTGCCAAAAAAGGGTCGGATCACTGTGGTTCCAAATGAGAAAAATAAGTTGATACTAATGAGGCTGGTTACCTAATGGATAGTTTACATGGATTATCGAAAGCTGAATTCTTGGATCGAAAAGCACCATTTTCCTATGCCTTTTATGGACCAGATATTAGACCATCTTGCTAGTAGAGGATGGTATTGTTTACTTGATGGTTATTCGGTTTACAATCAGATTTCCATCACCACTGAAGACCAAGAGAAGACCACTTTCACTTGTCCATATGGGACATTCGCATTCAGGAGGATGTCGTCTGGTCTATGCAATGTACCGACCACTTTTCAACGTTGCATGATATCTATATTCTCCGACATGGTGGAAGACACTATTGAGATATTTATGTATGATTTCTCTATTGTGGGTGACTCATTCAATGAATGCTTAGCATACCTTGCTAATGTTTTGCAAAGATGTGAAGAATGCAATTTAATGTTGAATTGGGAAAAGGGCCATTTATGGTAAAAGAAGGCACAGTGCTGGGACACCAGAACTTAAAAAATGGGAATTGAAGTCGATAAAGTGAAGATTGAGGTAATTGAAAAGTTACCACCACCTATTTCTGTGAAAGGTATTCATTAGGCCATGCGGGATTCTATAGAAGGTTTATCAAGGATTTTTCTAAGATTGCAAATCCATCGTGCAAGCTCTTCGAGAAAAAGGTGAAGTTTGTGTTTGATGATGCATGCCTAAAGGCATTCGACTGTCTAAAACAGAAGTTGATTTCAGCTCCCATCATTGCCTCCGGATTGGACCTTACCGTTTGAGGTTATGTGTGATGCTAGTGGGGTGGCCTTGGGTGCAGTCCTTGGCTAAAGGAGAAAAAAGATTTGGCATCCTATTTACTATGACAGTAAATCACTTAATCCAGCCCAAAAGAATTATACTATGATTGAGCAGGAGCTGCTTGTGGTGGTCTTTGCGTTTGAGAAATTTTGGTCTTACTTGATTGGCATGAAGGTGATTGTGCATACTGATCATGCAACTCTAAGATATCTTATGGCAAAGAAGGATGCCAAGCCAAGGTTGATTAGATGGGTGCTTCTATTATAAGAGTTCGATTTTGAGGAGAAGGACCAAAAAGGGACGGAGAATCAGGTTGCCGACCATTTATCACTCCTTGAAGAGGAGGCCATGCTAAAACTGAGGGATGATCTTGAAATTGATGATACTTTTTTGAACGATCAAGTGTTGGCAGTATCACATGACTTAATCCCATGGTTTGCAGATTTTGCCAACTTTTTGGCAAGTGGTCTAGTTCCAGAAGATATGACGTATCAGCAGCAAAAGAAGTTCATGCATAAGGTAAGAAAATTCTTCTGGGATGAGCCTTATTTGTTTAGGATGTATGCAGATGGTGTGATTCGAAGGTGTATTCTTAAGGTCGAGATGATGAGTATATTGGAAGCATGTCATTCTTCTCTAGTTGGGGGTCATCATAGAGGTACATAGACTGTGCACAAGATCTTGCAATGTGGTTACTATTAGCCTACCATTCATAAGGATGATCATGATCATGCTAGGGCATGTGACTTTAAGCTTGAATTGTTTGATGTATGGGGTATTGATTTTATGGGTCCGTTCATGAGTTCTCATGGTATAAAGTATATCTTAGTAGTTGTTGACTATGTAGGAGGCAATTGTTCTTCCCAATAATGAAGGTAAGAGTGTCACTGCTTTCCTAAAAAAGAACATATTCTCATATTTTAGAACACCTCGGAATATCATTAGTGATGGAGGATACCATTTTTTCAATCGATTATTCAAATCCGTGCTTGACAAATATGGTGTAAAACGCAATGTGGCAACACCTTACCATCCTCAGACAAGTAGGCAAGTTGAGGTCTCAAATTGTGAGATCAAGTTCATTTTGTCGAAGACTGTGAATTCTAATAGAACTGATTGGGCAAAGAGATTGGATGATGCACTATGGGCATATCGGACCGCATTTAAGACACCAATTGATGCATCTCCATATCAACTTGTTCATGAAAAAGCTTGCCATCTGCCTGTTGAACTTGAACATAAGGCATTATGGGCAATGAAGCGGACGAATCTAGAATGGCAAGATACAGCGAAGTTGAGACTGGAGTAGATGAATGAGATGGATGAGTTTTGTCTTTGGGCATATGAAAGCTCTGCCTTGTATAAGGAGAAGATGAAATTGTATCATGATTGCAATATTGAGAGAAGAGAATTTGTTGCAGGTGACATGGTACTATTGTTTGATTCAAGGATGAAGCTTTTTCTGGCAAACTGAGATCAAAATGGAACGGACCATATAGAGTGGCCACAGTGTTCCCCTATGGAGCAATTGAATTGGAGAATAAGGATGGAAAGAAATTTAAAGTCAATGGCCAAAGGGTGAAACACTATATGGGCGAAGAAAAGGAGGCCCGAATGATTTGTGATGTGGACTTGAACGAGGTTTGAGTAATCAAGCCAACCTGAATCATGCCGCAATGTTAAATTTGGCGCTTCATGGGAGGCAACTCATGGGTTTGTTGGTGAAGTCTGAGTAACCAACATAGCCGCATCATTCCGTGATGTTAAATCAAGCGCTTCATAGGAGACAACCCATGTTTTGAACTTTAATTTTATTGGGTACCGTGTGTTTTGGTATATGTAACCATAGAAGAAAATTGGTGTTGAAACCCATGACAAGGATTATACGATCATAACTTGAACATACAATCATGGGTTTAGTCGTCTGATAGGAGTTCTGCGAGATGACAAATTAAGGAGCCAACCCACGATTGATTGGGTATCACGATCGTAACATGAAGGGACGATCGAGGTCTTAATCATCTGATGATACTCCTGCAAACCTTCAAAATAGGGCATCGAACATACGACCTTAGTCATGATCGTTAGTACAATCCATGATTGTACTTAAGGATCGTATGTTCTCAAGTAAGTTTTCTGGTTTTATCAACGTATGAAAGGAATGTACGATAGTGGAATCCAACCACGATTGTACAATCCCTTCTTCTAAAGGGACCAGTAGTTTTTAAAATTGTGACCCGACCTGACCCGAATTTAAAACCTAAAGCTTTAAAAACATATTAAAATCGTCCCCATGCCTCTTCTCACATTTTCAAAGCATTTTCTTAAGCAAAATTATCAAACCTTACATATTTCAAAGGATAAAAAGGACAATTACCTTCGATTTTTAGTCAGATCTCATCATTTCATCCATTTTTTGTCACTTCCACTTCACACAGTATGTCTACATCGCTTGTTAACCTAGAATTTATGGGTATTTTACTTCAATTTTGTTGATGATTTTGTTTTAATTTAAATGAGGAGAGATGAAAATGGGTATGTATGGTTTCAACAATAGAGGGGAAGTTTGAGTACGTGGTAGTGATTACGCATTTTAAGATTCTAGTAAAAAGTGGGGTAAAAAAGGGTCAAATTATGGGTACAAATATTAAGTGGTCAAATCTGTTAGTGTTTGAGGTCCTACTACACAACCCACGATCGTGAATTCTACCTACGATCGTATGTTGGATCGTTGTAGGCTATTGGCTGATGATTTTTAGGAGTTCATCAGAAGAACACATCCCGCGATCGTAACATCCACATACGATCGCGGTATGTGATAGTCTAATGTGACATAAATTTACTGGTTTCAGGGATACAACCTACGATTTGATAATAAGATTGTACCATTATTGCACGATCGTAGGTTGTGATCGTCTAATGGATGCACTGGAGTTCAAATTTTACTAGACCAACCTACAATCAGAAGGCATGATCGTACCTTCATTATACGATCGTAGGTTGGGTCGTCTGTTTATAAAACTGAACCTACACAGATACTAAAATGTGATCTAACATGTTTTGCGAATATAGGTACCATGGCACCCAAGTCCAAGGCTATTTCTGACAAGGCTCTACGAGAACAAATTTCAAAGAAGAGGGCCCTACCAAGTACCTCAAAAAGTGATTCAACTGCGAGTGGGTCAAAGGAGGAGTATGACATTAGCTCCTTCGATGACCAAGTCACCACATGTGAGACCAGGAACTAGAAAAAGGTCGAGGCTACAACCTCCAAGTCCATTGTTGAAGCAGCCACTCCCGACAATGTTCCTTAGTCTGAAGAGGGAATGGAAGACACCCAACAAGGTAGGAGTGAGGATAATGATGATGAGTCCCAATCTATGGAGGATGTTAAGGAGACAGACTCGGAGCCTTTAAATAATGATCCTTCGGTAGAAGCTAGTCAGAGGAGGCCCGGTCCACGATGTTGGCTTGTTCCAAACTCTCGCCAATGCTATATAGACTGGATCACTCTCAACGATAATAGGAATAAACATAGGAGCATCCAAGAGAAACCACGTATATAGAATGAGTCTTTACAGAGGATACCGGAGGTGGTGCAGGTTTTTCAATAGTACCAGTTGGGGTGGATGACAAGGCCACTCAGTATTTATAGTAGAAAGCTCGTGAGGGAATTCTATGTGAACTATGCCACGACCCTATAGAATATGACTCCCTCTATCAAGGACAAGGATATGAAGAAGCAGCCCCACTTGGACATGATAATTGTGCGGGAAAAGGAAGTTGATATTTTTGTTGAGGCTATTTCTAGGGACTTATTCGGAAAGGATTTTACACCACCTGCAGAGACTCTAGAGTATGATTATCGAATGTTAGATTTGAAAAAGGTTAAACAGTTGTCCACCAAGGACAAGATAATAGACTTCACTTGGCTAGCGAGACATACTGCTGAGGTTGGCATAAATGCCTTTAGGGTGAACAGATCATATATTACAAAGAAGAGTCTCAAGTTTTCCGCCAAGGCATGGTGGCCCATTGTGAGGAACCAGATAGAACCCACAACAAATGATAACACTTTGGGTGCGACTAATGCCTGCCTGGTAACCTCATTTATAGTAGGGTTGGAGCTGAAAATTCTGTGCATTATCGCACAAGAAATCAGAAACTGAGCCTTAGAGAGTGGCTCCACCCTTTCGTTCCCATGTTTGGTTACTCAACTGATGTAAAATATGGAGGTGCCAAAAATTCTGCTAGTGGAAAAATTTCTTCGGCCCACTAAGACTGTGAACCTAGCCATGATAAAAGGCATGCATAATCCAGCAGCCCCGATTCGAGGTTTGGGGATCTCGGAGGTAGGTGGGGATGCCCTGAGTGGTAATATACCATCAGATTTTGATGCAGTTGCTTCACATTCTTCCACACCAGCAGGTTCTCAGCCTAAGACATTGGTTCCGACAGTCTACACATTGATTTCATCTGCTCAGGTGGAGGATATTCTTCGGAACCGAGTCTTACATGATGCCCAGATCTGAAACTTAGAAGTAGGGGTAAAACTCCATTTTGATGATGAGATTCGGGCGGCTATATCATTAGTAAAGACACTGATGGACAGTATGGAGGGTCGGCTCATGACCCAAATTAACGTAATCCAGCCACCTGACATAGTTTTTATCCAAACAAAGTTGACCGAGTTGAAGGAAGCGGTCCATGCCTTAGCTGTCTGACTTGACATGGCACCTCCACATCCACCACTACATATTCCTTCTACAACATCTATTCAGGTGGATATTGCCTCACTTTTCACCCCATTCTACACTCCTCCTGCTCCACAGATTGAGCTAGATGAGGAGGAGGAGAAAGATGGAGGTCTTCAGCCTAGGAAGAGGCCAAGGGAGGATATGTCTGACCAGGGTAAGAGGAGAGAGAGATCTAAAAAAAAGAGAAGAAGGAAGGAGAGAGTTACTGAGGAGACCTCCACAGGAGTTATTCCGGAGGGTGAGACTACTGGAGGGGGTTCGAAGATGACCCCCATATCTATTCCTTCAAGTGACCCTACCATCATTGGGGCCTATGAGACTGTGAGTGTCACGACCACAGCCGAGGTCACTACTACTGATACCACTGTGGGGGACCCAGTCGCATCCCTACATGACTCGAGTTCCATCGGTGCCTAGAGCACCCCAGGTATGCCCTTTACCCTAGTTTTCATATTTTATGTGATTTCGTGTACTGGGGCATTGCATGATTTCAAAGTTGGGGGTGGGGTTATACCATAGTCGAGGGTTTTTATTTTTGTGTTTCTTTTCCCTCGGCTAAGCTATCATAGTTAGAACCGACATGTTTAGGTGTTTTTATGTGTTATTATGTTGTTTTTAGTCATTATAGTGTAGCTTAGAGTAATAAAAGAGAACTTGGTGCAGTCTTGCTTAATTTAGCATGCTTACTTGTTTTGAATCGAATTTAAATGATACCCCTCCAAAAATATGTTTTTGTGATGTAGTGTGTGCATAGACTGTACTGAAATCGATGTTAGGATCTAGATATGGAATTAGGATTGTTAATGGGACAACCTGACCGACCTTGCATGAACTGAATAGGTAGAAACTTAGATAAAAGCCATGAGCCATGAGTGAGTGAGATGTATTACCTATTCGATGTATTTATGCGATCTAGAACTTGGGCGATTAGTCTCGCTAAAACCTATAGATTAAAGGTTAGAAAAGGATCATAGGCCATGTTTGATTTATCCCACTTTAGCCTAATGACCTACCAAATAATGTTGTATCCCTTAAACCCAAACTTTGAGCTATAGCATGTTTCTTGAAACTACCTATAACACCTTCCCATTTTACAATGAACCTTCTTTGGCTCTGGTCCCTCCTTGGACACTGTGTACCTCAACTCAGGCAAATCGTACAAGTTGAGGGTGGCTATTGTGTAGGGGTGCGTAAAAAAATGGGTATGAAGTTTAGGTAGTAGAAATAAAAAAAAAAAGGATGTGGGTGCGGTAAGAAAGAGAAAAAAAAAGGGAAAGAAGAAGAAAGAGAAAAAAAATATAGTAGTGAAATATGTGAAAATAAATCCGCACCTAATGTCCTACAAGAAAATGTTATAACTGAAAAAAAGGGAGGAAAATAAAGAAGAATAGGAAAAAATAGAGCCAAAAATAGCGTAGTGCCAAGGAGGAATAAGTCATTGTACCCAAATGGACCACACCTTTCCCTGAGCCTATATTAAAAGCCTAGAAAGACATATATTGATCCTAACCTGACAATTCAAAAGGTGAAGCGTAGAAAATAAGGGCAAGTATATGGTATCAAATACACACAATCGGACTTCTTTGTGAGAGTGAGAGATTTGATTCAGTCTCGGTGTTAGATTTCATTGCATATTCTGAGAGATTCAGGACTTCTTTATGTGAGGGCATAAGGGTTGTTGTCTAGTTGTTGCTTGATTAGGTAGTGTATTGGTCAATGTGTTGGATTGCCTAGTTACAATGTACTGCCATATCCTGATCCCGTTGTATTTTAGTACTTGTATAGCATATATACTGCATTGGTTACTTTTGATAAGGACGGAGGGTGTTGAATACACGTAGTGGTTTGCATGCATGTTTTGAAAAAAGTTGACTGCCATAGTGACCTCTATTGCACTCTAGGTTAAGAGTCTTAGATTGTTAAGAATTTTGTTTGTCCGAGGACATGCAAACATTCTATGTTGAGGGTGTTGATGTGCCATAGATTTACGGCACTTGAGATGCTTAAAACTAGGGATATTGGCAAGTTTAAGGGTACTTTGTAGATTTAATGTGTTGTTGAGTATTTGAAGGCCTTAAGGACTCAGAGAAGAATAATGTGAAAACTGGACAAAAAAGGGCATCAAACGAGCCATGCTACGATCGTGGGTTCAAACCACAATCATGGTTAGGCTATCATAGGTTAATTCATAGATTCTATACTCAGGATTCTATCAGACGATAGGTTAAACGACCGTGGTATGATGTCCCGATTGTACCTTAATATCGTGACATGTGAGAGAAGTTCAATCTGCAGGAGTCAAGTGTGGCATGATCAAACGATGGATCCCATGATAGTATGTTGGTTGTACGATCGTACCTTATGATCATGGGAGGAAGATCAGCTTAGAAGAAGTGCAGGAGTTTTAGCACAAGAATCAGACGACAGGCCAAGCACAATCGTGGGTTCAACCCATGATCGTATGTTTTTCTTTGTCCGAGGCAGCCGACACCAGTTTTTTATTTTATTTAGGATAGGATTTGTTGTGTCTATAAATACTCTTTTAGGGTTATTTCTACATATTATACATTATTATTATTATTATATAACACTATTTTGTGAGATTCCAAGGCACTTCTTGAGATTTTAATTAAAGTTGAGATTTCGGAGTTTCTTCATTATTGTATGCTTCAATTAATGTTTTCATCCATGAATGCTTATTTTGTTCACACAATTATGAGTAACTAAACCTCGTATCTAGGGTTGTGGGAACCATAGCAGATTAACGAAGTAGAGTTCGAAGTACATGGTGTTTTTTGAAAGGTATTAGGGCAAGTATTGTTGTTTCTTCTAAATCGATTGCTTTGTGATGAGTACACGCGTTGGGACTCATCTTGTCTCTACCCTAGACTGTATCAAGGGTAATAGGATAGGACTATAGATTTAACAACAATACTCAGAGTTATCTTCGTTTAATCAGCCTTGAGCGGTGATACGAAAAAGGCAGGTTGTATTGGGATCATAGATAGTGGGCGACATAGCAACACTCATGACACATTAACCTTTGTGCTTGAGGATAGTCGTCTACAAGGGGTGTAACATAGTCAGTTAGACGATACATAACCTATCGATTCTTCTTGCTGGATACCTAAAGATATCATTGAGTGCAGAGAACCTATGGAGTTATGAAGCTATTGGGGAACACATTCCTACTGCTTTTCTCATCTTGATGTCAACCTCATCAAATAATTACTAGTTTACTTTAACTTATTTTCTTATTTACCAAGTAACTCAAACAAATAAAGTTGATTGGATCTCGACCTATTCCTCGTGGGATCGACCCCAACCTCAGTTGGGTTCTATATTTAAACAACTATCTTGAGGAAGTGGGTACCTTCCAACGCCCTTGGGCAACATCAGTACCTTCCAAAGGATTCCCATTCCATAATGGAAGTGGGAAAGGATAACCATGAAATTTGTATTTAGTCTCCCTCAGACCTTGAGGAAGTGTGACTCTATATGGGTCATTGTGGACCGGTTGACCAAGTCAGCTTATTTCATTCTGGTAAGAGTAGATTATAATGTAGCTAAGTTGGCCAAGACTTATGTGAAGGACATTGTAAGGTTACACGGGGTACCAGTTTCAATTATGATAGACAGAGGTACTCAGTTCACCTCCAATTTTTGTAAGAAATTCCAGTCGAAGTTGGGGTCTAGGCTAGACCAAAGTACAACTTTCCATCCACAGACCGACAGTCACTAGGAGAAAACTACCCAAGTGCTTGAGGATATGCTTCGGGCTTGTGTTATAGACTTCGGGTGTCAGTGGGACCAATACTTACCATTTTGTAAATTTTCCTACAATAATAGATACCACTCTAGTATCGATATGGCCCTGGCCCCTTTTGATGCTTATATGGTAGGAGGTCTCCAATTGGGTGGTTTTATGCATTTGAAGTAACGCCTTGGGGCACTGACATGCTTAAGGATTCGATGGAAAAGGTGAGGTTCATATAGGAAAAGTCCATAGCAGCTCAGAGCCGACAGAAAGAATATACGGACAATAAGGTAAGAGATGTGAAGTTTGAAAAAGGGGAGAAGGTACTTCTAAAGGTGTCACCCATGAAGAGTGTAATGCGGTTTGTCAAGAAGGGTAAGTTGAGTTCAATATACATTGGACCCTTTGAGGTTTTGAAGGGAGTAAGGTCAATAACATACAAACTGGCCTTTCCACCTAGTGTGTCTAGGATTTACCCAGTATTCTATGTTTATATGCTAAGAAGTATCACAGAGATGGTAATTACATTATTCGTTGGGATCCCGAGCTGTTTGATAAAGAGTTTTCTTACGAAGAGAAACTAATTTCCATATTGGATAGAGATGTAAGGAATTTGAGGACTAGAATCATTCCGTGTGTAAAGGTTCAATGGAGAAGCCATACTATTGAGGAGGTAACTTGGGAGACAGAGGCTAACATGCGTAAAAGATATCCGCACTTGTTCATTGACCCATGTATTCTTTTGTTTTCCTTGCCTAACTATGTCATTTTGGGCTTGCGGTCCTTCGGGGATAAACGAGTTGTAAATTAGTTTCTAATGTAATGATCCAAATCATCGTTACACTGAACTAGGAGGTAAAATTTGCAACTAGACCTTCCTTAAATAATTTTGAGAAATTTAGGGCTAGTCTACTGTTGGAGAATTTTTTAGGGTGTACTAGTATAGGAAAATTTGGCACTAATGTGAGTATAGATGGAGATGTTTGAGTTAATTTTTAGATGGATACGAGTTCATAAAGCCGTTTCAACTTCTGGTACTTAAAACAAAGTTATAGAACTTCAGTTATATAGTTTACCATAAAGGGTTGGTTCATGATGTCATGTTTTAAGGAATGCATTGTAAAATGAGCATGGTTGGAGGGAGGTCCTGAGATTCCACCTTAGACTGCTGCAATGAAAAAAAGGAAGCACTACAGTAGAAAAAAAGGTACTTGTTGTGTCTAACCGCACACACAAGTGTCTGTGGTCGTGCAAGTAATAAAGTGGCTCGTATGAGCCAAATATCGATCCCACAAGGACTTGGCATTTAGCAGACAATCCAATTTAAGTATTACTATTAAGGTTAAATGAGTGCAATTTGTAACCAAAGACAATTTAAGTTTTATTGTGCTAAAAGTAACAATGAACAATAAAGGAAATTAAAAGTGTTGGAAACAATAATTAGAAGGATTCCAGGTTCAAGGTATGTTGAACATTCATGTGAAGCTATACAATCTCGTTGGTTAATCTATCTATCTTGGTTGTTGGTTCACAAGGTAAATATCATGATTATGGTCTTCCGAGCCTCTAATTGTCTATTTAAATAAGCCTTCCAACTACATTATTGAGCTGGTATGTGGGAACTAATTCAAACGCATTTATATTTCATTCCGTATTTGAGCCAAACGGGGCTAATTAGTTATATTCCTATCCTAACCATGAATCTTATCTTTAATTCATATAAAATAAAAGAACCCATTCCTTATGTTCCATGTTCTAATCTAATTTACTCCTTCTAGCCTCACAAAAGAAATATAGATGTATTCTAAAGGTCGTGAATCAAGAGAATAGTAAGTACAAGAACATAAGAAAAACCAAATGTGATAGTTAACATTAACCAACTTGAATATATGCTAAGCAATAATGTTCATAGCCTCAACCCTAGAAAGAGGGTGTTTTTCCACTCATATTCATACAAATAATCACCATTAATGAATTCATAAGTAAAACTACAAAGAAACTAGAAGTTAAAGGAAGAAAAACCCTAGAGTAGAGCCCTTGATGCCTTCTCCTTTGTCCAATCGTGTATTGTTACAAAAGTACTTTGTAATTGTGGCTAAGTACTCTTTATATATCCCTTTATGTCTACCAAAATCTTCTCCATACTATACATAAGAATTGATCACTTTGCCCTTAACTTAAACCAAGTTTTAGTCATTTTGGGAGAGAGAGGGTTGCGTCCCATGGCCCTTAGCATGGCCAAGGGGGTGAAGCGCATGGCCTATAGCACACCCCAAATAGTATAACCATGTTTTAGGTGGTTAGGTTCATTTCCAATAGCATGGACAAGGGGGGTGCGGCGCATGGGCAAGTCCACAACGTGAGATCTTCGTCCAATCCTTGCTCTATGCTTCTGGTCTATTTGTTCCTTGTGTCCACACTCCTTATGGCTTGTGTGTAGGCTTAATTTATATTTAATAGCTTATCCAATGGTATCCTACAAAAACTCATACAAAAAGTAGGTCATACAATACAATAGAGCCAATCAAAGTACACTAGATCAAGCATAGCTTAGGCTAGCCTAACTAGTTTTCTCATCTAAACTCTATTTGATCATTTTGACTCTTGGATTGTTTCAAATGCACATTAAACACTCTAAAACATACAAATTAGCACAAAGTTACATAAATAACACTTTATACTTCATTAATCACACCAAGTTATCCTCAAAACTAAGATAACCGCGCGTAGATAATGACACTTAGGTGTATAAATACGCCTAAGATCACCACTCCACACTTAAAGCCTTGTTCGTCCTCGAACAACTCTTTACTCTAATCACAATCAAGTAAGACTCTAACATAATTATTCGAACTAAGACAATCAACCTAGAACTATAACGACTACACGAATAGCAAGTTCTACATTAGGCATGTTATTACAATTGAAAACACATGAATGCTACTTTAAGACTTCCTAACCTCAATCATTGACTCTACCAAGTTGGAAAACTCATGCACATTACTCAACAAAAAGGTCATATAAGTCACCTATCCATCCTTAAACATGCACCCTTACCATAAGAGAGTCACTCATATTCTCTCACAAACACACATTTTTAACATAAGAATAGGTGTAAGAATAGAATTTTGCTCACTCTCACTAAGAATTCTCATGACACATACGATGAAATATAATCTTTCTCTTAGTGTACTACTCTACTAATATAAGAACATCAAAATTCAAGATCAAGTAGGGCTTTATGGGTTGTAATGTAGGCTAAGGGACGAGTAGGTACTATTCTAGCCAGTTATAGTGACTATCTTCCCTAAGCGCTTTAATACACCACACTTTACATAAAAATCATCTCCAACCAACGTATTTTTCACCACTTTTTATCTTCACACATCTTTAGTAGGGAGTATTTGTTATCAACACATCTTTTGCCCCATCTCTTTAAATTAGCTTACACATCTTTAGTAGGGAGTATTTGCTATCAACACATGATTCACTTCTTTTGATCAATTTTTCTTTTCATTATATTTCTCCCCACCAACAACACATAAACTTTTTAAACACCCTCATCGTTATTACTTCAGCGCTTCAACTTCACTTTTTCCTTCTTCATTTTCCCACTAATTTAGGATTTTTGGATCAAATTACAGTCAATTGAAAGAAAAGGAATAAGCTACATATGAGGCTACCAACAAATAGGCTAAGGGCTCAACGGGTCTAACTAAGGTCATGCATAAAGGATAGATAAAGCAGGTATAAACATGGCTATCAAAGAAATACCTATATCATATCCCAAACTCAACATTCTTTATTTCGCTTTGCAAACACACCGGTCAAGTTCTAGACATCATTAAGAAAACATGGACTACACAAAAACCTCTCACACACTTGGCACATATTTAACTCAAGAAGGATCTCTACAGACTCTTAACCAAGCAATCACAAGAATTCAAATTTAAGCCAATATCACACATGAGTCAGATAAAAAATCCTAGGTGTCTCACAGAAGTCATTCAATTTTCACATCATGTCAAAGAATTCAACACCACTTGCAATAAGTAATCGTGTGTAGCACCGAGCTAGTGCACCTCTATTTATTCCAAATTCCAAAAAATCTTAAAATTACTCCTAAAAATCAAACAGGATATAGGGTTCAAAGGGCTCCCCCTCGGAAAAGAACTAAAAAGAAAAATCGAGGAGTAGGTGAAGTGAGCTTCTACTAAACGGACAAACCAACAAAAACTAAAAATAAACAAAAAATCTTTTTGTATTTTTTTTTTAGATTTAGTCAAAAACTTGCAAATAAATAAAAATAGAAGCCTATAGCTCACTTCACCCTAAACAAATTGGAAGATTCCTACCCCACACTTGAAATGATGCTATGTCCCTAAAGAATAAATAAAATTAAGAACAAGGATTAGAAATACTTCCTGAGGCCTATAGGCCTAGTTAGCAGCATGTCACTTTCTCAGATTTCCATCATGGGGGCCGGGGGATACCACACTTATGCTTTCATCATGCTCCTTAGCTTAGATTTTGGGTACTCAGACTTTCCCTAATATGCAAAACAAACAAACAAAAACAAAATAAAGGTGACACTATATAAAAATTACTAACTCTATTACTACATGGGTTGTCTCCCAAGCAGCGCCTAATTTAATATCGCAGCACGACTCACATCACAGCTATCATCCACAGTCTCTCAATCTCTTCTTCCCTTTTGATCACAACTTTCTTCTCTTCTTTACTCTACCAACAATACCATCAGAATTTTCCCTTTTACTACTTTTTCTCACCCTGTGGAAGATCACATGCAAACTTTTTAAGCTTAGGCTTACTAACCAAATTGGGCAATTCTATAAGAGAGTCGGAAGCAGTGATTGGAATATTTCAACTCACCACCCCACACTTATCCACTTTCGTAACTATAATCATGCATAGATCTCTATAGAGTGAGGGTGTGTTAAGTGCTTTGTACACTCTGAAGACCACCTTTTCATCATTGAATCTCATCTTGAGTGTGCCCTCTCTAACATCTATAAAAGTTCCACTGGTAGCCAAAAATGGACATCCCAATATGATTGGTACCCTATCATCTGCGTCATAGTCAAGAAAAATAAAGTCAGCAGGAATAATGAACTTACCAACCTTAATGAGAACATCCTCTATAATTCTTTTGGGGACCACTCTAGTTCTGTTTTCCATTTGTAACACCACTGAATAGGACCTTGGTTTTCCCAAACCCAATATTTTAAACACAAAAAGGGGCATCAAATTAATGCTTTCCCCTAAATCACTCAAAGCTTGAACAATATCACTTTTATCAATTTGTATGGAGAGGGCAAAACTCCCAGGGTACTTAAGATGTTTGGGCATCTTGCTTATAACCATAGAACTGCACTCTTATGTAAGTGCTACAGTCTCAATATCACCAAGCCTCCTTTTGTTTGTCACCATATCCTTCAGGTACTTAGCATACTTGGGCATTCCCTGTAAAACATCTAACAAAGGAAGGTTAATATGTAGTTCTCTGAATGTGTCAAAGAAATTTTTACAGCAAGCATCCTCTTTGGCTTTTTTAAGCTTTTGAGGGAATGGTGGTGGTGGTCTGTTTTAAGATTATTTAATTGGCTTTTCATTTGAGTAATCAGACTTCCCCTTTTTGTCAGCATTTTTTATTTCAACTTTCTTTTTCGTCTGCTTAGGTGTGATCAAATTTGCTTTTACCTCATGATTTTTCTTTGGAGGTGCGTCAATCAAATCTCTACTACTCCTTAAGGTGATTTTGATAATTTGCTTTGGATTTTGCTCTGTAACACTAGGAAAACCCCCTTGAGGTCCTGTATTTTATGCCTGAGCTAACTGACCTTTCGCGTCTCTAAATATTTTTGAGCCAATTGCTGATTTTTGATTTTTGAAGCCATTTGTTCTTAATTGGCCAGAATCTTTTTCAAAGTCACTTCTATATTGCTGGCTTGAGTGTTGTTCTGAATACCTTGCTGTTGCTAAAGCTGTTGAGGTTGAACTTGATTATTGCCCCAAGAGTAGTTAGGCTAACTCTGGCAGTTTTGGTTATAGGCATTACCATAGTTTTGATTCCCTTTTTATGCATTTCCCCCAAAATTCACCAACTTCGAATTTGCTCCAAATAAATCTACAGAGTGACCACTACTACCACAAGTTTCACACCAAGTCTGAACCTGCTAAATTGCATTAACCTTGGCCTGAGGTTGAGCCACACTCAACTTGTTGAACTGAGTCATCATTTGGTTTTTAAAACAGGCCAACTGTGCAACCAATGTTGTGATACTATCTACCTCAATCATACCTGTAGGCTTCTTCACCATACTTATAGATACATCACCCTACTACTCTGGATTACCTTGAGCAATACAGTTGAGCAGAGTATACAGCTCATCATAGGCTTTCTCTATAGCCTGACCACCTGCCGCTGAATTTAGCAAAATCTTTGTGGTATGGTCAAGACTTTCAATAAAAGTATGAGATAATACCTCATTTATCTGTTGGTGATGCGAGGTCAATCTCTAAGAAGAGACTTGAATCTCTCCCATGCATGATAGAGATTTTCATCTATCTTCTACTTGAAACTTAAGATCTCACTCCTCAACCTTGCAGTTTTGCCAGATGAAAAGAATTGAATGAGGAACTTCTTTGCCAAGTCGTCCTAAGTTGTGATTGAATTTGAAGGTTCTACCTTCAACCATTTCTTAGCTTCTCCCAAGAGTGAGAATAGGAAAATAGTGAGCCTCACATAATCAGTGGAGACTCCCGCGGGAATAAATGTGTCACTGGTCTCTATAAAATTCTGAAGATGGACTGTGGATCCTCATGTGACAAGCCTGTAAAGTGTCTTGTTGTGTGTAACAATTGTACCATGTTCTGTTTAAGCTCAAACCTACCTCCTTCATTCGGTCTGCCGATACTGGAGATTTCACTGGTTGTGAATGGGATTGCCACTTCACGCACTGTCCTGCGGGCTGGTTATTCATCACCCATGACTGCAGGAATGGTATTGTCCTATTAAACTTGTGGGATTGGATAGAGAAGTGTTTCTTATCTTCTCAATTGGTGCAAGCATCGCTCAGGTTTGGGATTTGGTTCAACTAATGTCCCTATCCCTTACCATCTTTCTTAAGATTCAAACCAGTACTTGCAAATTTAGTAGCTAAGACCAAGTTGTTAGCACTTATCAAACAAAATAGTAAAACTAAAAATTAGAAGATTGGTAATTTATTCAAGTTTCCGACAACGGCACCAAAATCCTGTTGCGTCCAACCGCGCATGCAAGTGTACATGGTCGTGCAAGTAATAAAGTGGCTCTTGCGAGTCGAATATCAATCCCACAGGGACTTGGTATTTAGCAGACAATATAATTCAAGTATTATTATTAAGGTTAAATAATTGTGATTTGAAACCAAAGAGAGTTTAAGTTTTATTATGCTAAAAGTAACAATAAACAGTAACAGAAATTAATAGTGTTGGAAATAATAATTTGGAGGATTCCAGGTTCAAGGCATCTTGAACATTCATGCGAAGCTATACAATCTCGGTGGTTAAGCTATCTATCTTGGTTGTTGATTCACGGGGTTAATATCATAATAATGTTCTTTCAACCCTCTAATCATCTATTTAAATTAGCCTCACAACTACATCATAGAGCGGGGATGTGGGAACTAATTCAAACACATTTATATTTCATCCCATATTTGAGCCAAATGTGGCTAATTAGGTATATTCCTATCCTAACCGTGAATCTTATCTTTAATTCATCTAAAAGACAAGAACCCATTCCTTATGTTCCACATTTTAATCTTATGTTACACCTTCCAGGCTCACAAAATAAATATAGATGTATTCTAAAGGTCGTGAATCAATAGAATAGTAAATACAAGAACATAAGAACAACCAAATGTGAAATTTAACATTAACCAACTTGAATATACACTAAGCAATCATGTTTGTAGCCTCAACCCTAGAGATAGGGTATTTATCCACTCATATTCATACAAAGAATCACCATTAATGAATTCATAAGTAAAAATTCAAAGAAACTGGAAGTTAAAGAAAGAAAAACCCTAGAGTAGTGCCCTTGATGCCTTCTCCTCTCTCCAATCATGTATTGTTACAAAAGTGCCTTGTAATTGTGGATAAGTAATATTTATATATACATTTAGGTATTCCAAAAGCTTCCCTATACTAAACATAATCATTGATCACTTTTCCCTCAACTTAAATCAAGTGAAAAACCAAGTTTTAGTAGTGTTTTTTTTTTGGGGGGGGGGGGGGGGAGGGGTTGCGTCGCATGGCCCATAGCATGGCCAAGGGGGTGCAGTGCATGGTATATAGGACACCCTAACCATTATAACCATTCTGTAGGGGGTTCAGTGTATGGACTATAGCATGTCCAAGGAGGGTGCTGCTCATGGGCTTGTCCACAACGTGAGATCTTCGTCCAATCCTTGCTTTATGCTTCTCGTCTACTTGTTCTTTGTTTCCAAGCTCCTTGTGGCTTGTGCGTAGGCTTCATTTATCTATCATAGATTCTCAAATGGTGTCCTACAACAACTCATAATAAACATTAGGTCATACAATACAATATAGCCAATCAAAGTACACTAGATCAAGCATAGCTTAGGCTAGCCTAACTAGTTTTCTCATCTAAACTCTATTTGATCATTTTGACTCTTGAATTATTTCAAAAGAACCTTAAACACTCTAAACATTAAACTTAGCACATGATTACACAAATAACACTTTATACATCATTAAGCACACCATGTTATCCTTAAAACTAAGCTAACCGCGAATAGATAATGACACTTAGGTGTATAAATACGCCTAAGATCGGTACCGCCGTAGTGGAAGCCGGTATAACATAGTGAAATGCTACAGAGGTATTTTAACTATTGCAGTGGTATCGCTGCAGTGGTAACATGCAGTATTTTGATAATTTTAAACTCAAAAAATATTTTTCATTCCCTACTTTTTGAAAAATGTGAGAGAGCTCTAGGGAAGACGATTTTTGGTAGAATTTGGAATTTTTCATCTTTTGAGGTAATTTTATTATATTATAAACTTGAATTACTTCTTATAATATCTAAAAATCATTAGGAAACTTGTTTATGGTAGGATTTGAGGTTTAACCCTAATTTGTAAAATTGATGTTAAATCGTGGGAATAGGCATAAAATCAGTAGATAATGATTCTACGGTGTTAGAAGTCACTAATGGAAGTATAATATTAGTTGTTTATGCTAAATGAAGTATAGTTCATGGGGTTTAAAGGTAGGAAACCCTAAGATAATGAATTAAAGGAAAATTATGGTTAAAAGTTGTTAATTTTGAATCCCTAGTGGTTAAAAGGGTTGAATTGATTAAAATAAGAGTATCATCTTATTGTTATAGATCAAGAACAAATTGAAGTGAAAGAAAATACAAGCTCCTAGAGGTGATTTTAAGCAAGGAATCAAGGTAGGTTTTGGTTTATTATAGCAATTAGACTTACTTAACTTTGTGCTTATATGTGAATTGAATGGTTGTGATGGCATTCGAGCACTACTTGTGATTAATGACTACATTGCATATTCATACATAATGATGTTGTTTAGTTGATGATGATAGTGATGATGATATACAACTCATAATGTTCGTGAGGTTGTATATGATTGTGATATTGATGAGATGATGATGATGTTGATGAGAATGAGAAGAGAAAGAGATGATGCGCACATCTTGCATTCATATATTCATTCATGTGCATTGAATGACCACTTATAATCTTATGTTGTAATGCAAATTTTTGCTAAATTTGACTAATTGTAAACATACATGAGTATGAGCTTATATTCCCTTTAAGTGAAATGTCATAATTGCCTATTTATATTTGATTATAAGTTCTTTGATGAAAGCTTTGCATCTATTTGATTTACTTATTTGTATGGTGTTGGGTTGAGTCGACCTATGATGCCTACTAGTACTTGTTGATATACTGATGCTACCTATGCTCTTCTTTTTATTGAGTACAAAGCATGTTTCAGCGTTTGGGATACAACCTCAACTTTATCTAGCAGTTTCAGATTCAGGTTTAAGGGTGAGCACCATGGCCGAGTAGCCTTTGGATCTTCAGTTTATTGTTTATGTCATTTATTTTGGGACTAAGACACTCTTTCTTGTTATTCAGTATTTCAAATATTCTATCAATTTTCCTGTTTAGACATTCTTATTTGTTTTTGTATGGTGACTTCAGGTCTCGGAGATGTAATAAATAAAGGATTTCACACTCTATTAATTTATGAATATTGATGTCGGTTGAAAATTTAATTATTGGTTGAATGATACTTATTTAGAACTTGTTCAAAAATGAGGTTAACCTAATATGAGTGTGAAAGTAACACGTGAGCTAGTAAGGATTGAGATTAGTTTGATTCTCACGCCATAGGTTAGGGTGGGTGCCAAGAGCACTGGGTTCGTAGATATCATCGAACAAGAACAGGTCTAGTAGAGTCCTGCAAAATGGTAAGGAGATGTTTGTACTTTTCTTTGGGAGTATACAAGGCTTTAGAAAAAGGATTCCTTTCTTTCTTCCTTTTGTACTACTACTTAATTCCAATTGTTATCTTGTGATCCAAATTTGTATCTAATCTATTCAATCTTGTTCACAGATGGTGAATACTCATTCCACCAGAGCAGCAGTAGTTGTACCCACAGCAGCACCTACACCAGCCGTTGGGACCGTAGTCCAGGGCAGACCTTGAGTTAGAGTAGAGCTTGAAGGGGAGGACGGAAGGCAGCACTTGCTAGGGGTGGAGCCTAGGTAGCTGGAGGACCAAAACGACAGAGATCATTATCCCTCCCCCCCATAACAGGATGACCAAACCTTGCTTAGAAGAAAGAAGTGGTATTTGAGGAGGAGGAGATGGTAGCTCCAGATAATGTGGCTCCAACACTAAATGGTGTAGCCCTAGAGTGTTTGTCTACGAAAGTGATTTAGCAAGTGTTGGGATTCCGAAGTAGCTTGGTTGGAACTAGACACACACTAGTTGTTCTGGTCTTTCCGCCCCTAACCTTGCAACACGTTGTTACTACAACACCAAGAATGGACAAAGACTCTGAAACATAGGTGTATTCTCAATAGGTACTTGGTCCAGTGATGATAGATAATGAACATGGTCTATTCTGCAAGCTCAAACCCCCCCCCCCCAGTATTCCAGGGTACAAAGTCTAAGGATGCATTCAAATTTTTGATAAATTGTCATGAACGTCTACATAATATTGGTATTGTTGAAAGGTATAGTACAGAGTTTATTTCTTTTTAGCTGTAGGCCGAAACCAAGAAATGGAGGAGGTCATTTGTAGAATGTAGGGTTGACTTACCTCTACTTACTTGGGTATAATTTCAGAAGGTATTCCTTGAGAAATATGTTCCCCACACTTATAGTGAATAAGAAGGATGAGTTCTTGAGGTTAAAGCAGGGTAACATGTCTGTGGCAGCCTATGAGGCCAAGTTTCATGCCTTGTCTTGCTATGCACTACAATTGATCACCTCAGAGGAAGAGCGGATTAGGTACTTTGTGAAGGGTCTAAATTCTGGGATTCAGATGGTTACCTTATTTGTGACTGCGTCTGGTAAGTACTTTCAAGAGATAGTTGAGTTTGCCAAGAAGGATGAGGCACTTGAGAAACAGGGAAAGGTAAAAGCAAAAGATAAAAAGGGTCGAATCTCAAACCAGTTAAGCGGTACTTTTTTGAAGGGGCATGGTTGTTCTAAGCCATACAATTCAGCCATGCTTGTATCCGTAGGAGTCTTTTCTGGGGTCAGTTATCAGCCTTCCCAAAGAGACAGTTACACACCTTAATCTTCTTTAGCTCAGAGGTCTGCTTTGGGCATTAGGTGCCATGAGTATGGGGGTTTGGGCCACATCAGAAGGTATTGTCCTAATTTCTTATCCACAAGTCAGTTAACTCAACAACCGGTTATTACTGCTCTAGTTATGGCAGGTCGTGGTTATGGAGGAAATGGTAAGGTCATCCACAAGGTGGTCATGGTGTCCAGGCTATAGGAAAGGGTGGCAACCAAGCCAACCTAGGTGTAGGATAGGTTGGTAGAAATAGTGCTCAGGCTGGTAGAGGTGGCGGTCAGGGTGGTGATAAGGCTTATTTTTATGTTGTTCCATATCATCCTGAAGCAGAAGCTTCTGATGTTGTGATCACAGGTATAATTCTTGTCTATGATCATATAGCTTCTGTATTGTTTGGTGCTGGTTCCACTTTCCCTTATATGTCTGTGAAATTTGCCTTGGGCTGGGACTTAGACTGTAAGTATCTTGATACTCCTATATATATGTCCATGCCATTTGGGGTGTCTGTATATATTGATAAGGTGTAGCGTGCGTGTCTTGTGATGTTTATGGGGTTTAATACCTTGGCAGACTTAGTGATTCTGGAGATGGAGGAATTTGATATCATTTTGGGGATGAGTAGGTTGTCTCCCTATCGTGCCATTCTTGATTGTTATGCTAAAACCATCACTATAGCGATGCTTGAGATGGAGAATTTAGAGTGTTAGGGTACTTTAAGTCTACTCCTGTGAGGATTGTGTCAGTGATTCATGCCCAAAAATTAGCTAAAAAAGGGTGTAGGGCATTTTTGGTCCATCTTTGGGAAGATAAATCTGTAGTTCCACATATAGCGTCAGTCCCAATGGTGTGTGAATTCTTAGAAGTGTTTCCTGAGGACCTTTCGGGTATGCCTCTAAACCAAGAGGTTGATTTCTGTATAGATTTAGAGCCCGGAACTCGACCCATCTCTATCCCTCCCAATCGTATGGCACCAGCAGAGTTGAGAGAGTTAAATCTCAGTTACAAGAATTGTTAGAGAAGGGTTTTATTCGCCTAAGTATTTCTCCTTGGGGTGCACTCATGTTATTTATGAAAAAGAAGGACGGTAGCATGATGATGTGCATAGACTACTGCCAGTTGAATAAAATAACCATTCACAACAAATATCCTCTTATGAGTGAAGAAGAACACTAATGAGAGTATAATCTTAATTATTCATGCTAAATGAAGTAGAGTTCATGGGTTTTAAAGGTAGGAAAACCCTAAGATGATGAATTAAGGAAAATATGGCTAAAAGTTGTTAATTTTGAAACCCTAGTGGTTAAAAGGGATGAATTGATTGAAATAAGTGTGTTATCTTGTTGTTATAGATTAAGAACAAGTTAAAAGGGAAAAAAAGGCAAACTTGTGGCCTAGAGATGATTTTGACCAAGGAATCGAGGTAGTTTATGATTTATTATAGCAATTAGACTTACTTAACTCTGTGCTTATATATGAATTGAATGGTTATGATTTCTTTTAAGCACAACTTGTCATTAATGACAGCATTGCATATTCATACATATTTATGTTGTTGAGTTGATGATGATATACAAGTCATGATTTTCATGAAGTTGTTGATGAGATGATGATGAGGTCACACCTCAAATCCTATCGGGCTGGACAGGCACCCGTAGTCGTAAAGGCCCGAGAGCACCAACCCATAACTTTGTACTTCTCATGCATGTAACTATGATAATCAAAGGTTCTACCAAGTATGGATACGATGCATCAATGAAAATAAACCACGTGGGCAAGCCCAAAACTATATATACAAGACTTGGTCGTTGGGGCCACAACATCTAAAAGAGAAGACACTACCATGCTTAACTTTACATTGGTTTACAAAGCCTCTAAAAGATACATAGACTTAGTTAAGGTCGGGACAAGCCCCGACCTAAAACTTTACTACTATACAATACCAAAATATATATAAAAGACTCAAAAATCCCTGAATCAACATGGTGCACACCAATTGTCGTTGGAAGTCCTGTGCTCTTACTGGAGAGGTCTATTAGCTCCTGTGCCTGCAGCATAAAATACAGGTCTCCCCCATAAGGGATGTTAGTATGAAAGAATGCAATGAATATGTAAGGCTGAAAGTAGCTATACATAACATAAGAGCTCAAATAAAATCAGGTACAAGTGTATAGATAGTTCTAATAGACCACCTTTACATATACTTATGGAATCATGTACATTACATCCCTTTGTTACTTCACCTTTCTTTGCTTTATACTCTTCATAAGCCATGTGATACAAATGAACAACTGATCAGTGGTAAATACCTAAGTTGGGATCGTTCTATGCTAGGCTTATGCCCCTGAGCTACCACCCACTTATAAAGAGACCGGGATCGGCTGCTAGTGTTTTTCCCCTGACCTTTCACCCATACATAACCAGATTTGTGTTACTTAGTTCGTTCAACCTTTGTGATTCTTACTTTGGTGGTCATAAAATTATTGAGCTTTGGGATAATATTCCTCCAGTAAGAGACACGTGAATAAACACTTGATGCAGTAACAATGAGGTAGGGACCAGTTTGTATGCAAATGAAATGCTTAGGAGTTGACATAAAACATGGATCTTATTTTACTAAAAGGGGAGCTCTTGAAACTTGCTATTGAAAGTAGACACGTAGACTTAATTATAAGCACATATTTGAGTATTTTAACATATTAGAGAGTGGGAACAAGGTCGTTAACTACATGGGAGATTGTATATTGTTGCTATGTATCATTTTCTATGGGAGAACTTGGGAAGCTTACTTTCTAATACAAGTGTTGGATTTCATGCCAAAGAATAAGGAATAGAGTAGCCTTACATACCTTGTTGCATGACTTTGGTATTACCCCAAGTTAACCTCCTGCCTTTTGGATTACTTATCTACAATAAGGTAAGTGGTGAAACTAGTATTAGTAGCTAATCAACATATATGGGCTACTTCACTTCACCAAAATAGTAGCCAGGTAATAAACCCGTAATTTAGCAAACCAAGGGTGTTCTTTCAACCTCATCTCATCTCATTACTTTTATATACTATACGAATGCATATATGATCCCCCTAAACTGGTTTGGCTTCATAACACACATGAAATAGTATGCAAAGTGTGTTAGGCAGCAAGCTCATACAATATCCGATTAAGTGGTGTATCATTACACCCTCCTTTTATATGTCAATACCAACTACTTACATCCCTATTTAAGATCAACCAAACTGTCCCAATATATACACATAAAATAGCCCCTAAAATATCCCAAAATACCCTTCACCATAGCAACACAATATTGGACTCACCATTCTTTGAATTCGTAATAACAACACATCCATAATTCATCACCCAATTCATATATAAGAAGGAGTAAGAAACAGGTAGTAGATTTACCTTTTATTTGTGATGATCCTTACACTCTCAACTACTACAAGAACTTTAAACATCCTTTAAATTGAACTAAAAAAAAAAAGGAGAAACCTTATAGAAATTAGGGGTAGGTAGGACTGCAAAGCTGGTGGGTTTCTCTACACCCTAAACATGGAAAACCTGATTTCCATCATTTTCTCATGGTGATTAAATTAAATCCATAAGTTAATCGCTACTTATCTTGGCTTAAAAGAATACGTGGTGTTACATCCTCCCCCCCCCCACCCCCCGCATTCGTCCCCAAATGTTAGCATAATTAGCCCGCCTAAATAAGTACAAGCCTAAGTTTAATCCCAATATTAGCCACATAATACATACATATTTATACTTACTTGCTAATGCCCTAATCTAGCATATTGAACTTTCTATTTGTACTCAAATAAATAAGGGTACTTGGATTTCATCACTTCCTCAGCTTCTCATGTAACTTCTTCTACTTGGTTTCTCTAAAGTACTTTTACGAAAGCTACTTCTTTGTTTCTTAACTTCTTAACTTGTCGATCTAGAATAGAAATAGGTACTTCTTCATAAGTGAGATGTTCCATAACTTGTTCAAATACAGTAGGAGTAATATGAGATGGAACTCCTATGTACTTTCAAAGCAGTGAAATATAGAACACTGGATAAAATGTTGAGAGCTCTTGGGGCAGTTCTAACTCATACGTGACTTGGTAAAATCTTTGAATAATCTTATATGTCCTTATATAGCATGGACTTAGTTTTCCCTTTTTACAAAACCTCATTACCCCTTTTATTGGTGACACCTTCAAGAATACCCAATCCCCTATAGCAAACTCTAGCCCTCTTCTTCGAACATCTGTATATGATTTATGCTGACTTTGAGCTGCTTCTAGCCCCTATTGTATCACCTTACCTTTCTCCATAACTTGATGAACAAGATCTGGCCCAAATAAGGCAGTTTCACCCATTTCAAACTATCCGATTAGTGATCTACACTTTCTTCCATAGAAAGCTTCATACGGTGCCATTTTGATACTCGAATGATAGCTATTGTTGTAGGCAAACTCTATAAGAGGAAAATGATCATCCTAACTACCTTTAAAGTCCAATACACAAGCTCGCATCATATCTTCAAGTGTTTAAATAGTACATTCTGCTTGTCCATCCATTTGAGGGTGAAAAGTTGTACTTAAATTCACTAGTGTTCCCAAACTCCTTTGGAAAGACTTCCAAAAATTTGCAGTAAAATTGAGCTCTCCTATCAAATATAATAGAGATTGGGACTCCATGTAGCCGTACTATCTCTTTAATATACAATTTTACATACTCTTCAGCTGCGTAAGTGGTTTTAACAAGTAGAAAGTGTGCTGATTTGGTAAGTCTATCAACTATTACCCATATGGAATCAAACTTCCAAGATGTACGAGGCAAACTAGTAACAAAATCCATGTTGATCATGTCCCACTTCCAAATTGAAAGATCCATACGTTGCATATAACCTCCGGGATTTTGGTGCTCTACTTTAACTTGTTGACAATTTGGACATTGGGCTACAAATTATGCAATGTTCTTCTTCATGTCACCCCACCAATACACTCCTTTCAAATCATGATACATTTTAGTTGACCCTGTTTGGATGGAATACCCTGAATGATGTGCCTCCATCATAATTCTTTTTTTAGCCCATCTACATTAGGTACACATAATTTGTTTTGGCACTAAAGTACTCCCTCTTGCGTAAGCTCAAATGCCTTTGTCATACCTTGTTGTACATTCTCCTTAAGCTATACTAACATAGGATCATTATATTGCTTCTTTTTTACTTCATCTACCAAAGAAGATTCTGCCACATTACACACAATAACCCCTTCTTCCAGAGTTTTGAGAAGGTGAAACCCCAAGCTAGCTAGTTGGTGTAGATCTTTAGTTATCCCTTGTCTTTCCATGGACCGCCCATAAGCGCTCACCATTGGCTTATGACTTAATGCATCAGGTACTACGTTTTCTTTCCTCGGATGATACAAAATATCAATGTCATAATATTTTAATAGTTCAAGCCACCTCCGCTACCTCAGATTTAGGTCCTTCTGCTTAAAGATATATTGTAAACTCTTATGTTCAATATATATGTCAACATGAACCCCATACAATTAGTGACTCTATATCTTTAAACCAAATACAACCGCTGCTAGCTCAAGATCATGTGTTGGATAATTTTTCTTATGTTACTGCAATTGTCTGGAGGCATAAGCTATTACTTTAACACGCTGGATCAATACACATCCTAAGCCAAATCCTGATGTATCACAATACATCGCATACCCTTCTGTGCCTTCTAGAAGTAGTAATACGATTGTAGAAGTCAACTTATTCTTTAGATCTTGGAAACTCCTTTCACATATGTCATTCCATTGAAACTTGGCTGCTTTGTGTGTTAACTTTGTTAAAGGTGCATAAATGGAAGAAAATCCTTAAACAAACCTTCTATAATAACCTACCAAACCAAGAAACCTATGAACCTTCGTATGTGTTGTAGGTCTTGGCCAGTTCTTCACGGCTTCTATTTTTTGGGTATCAACCCTTATTTCTTCATCGGATATAATATGACCCAAGAATTCCACAAATTTTAACCAAAACTCACATTTAGAGAACTTTGCATAAAACTTACGATCACGAAGAACCTGTAACACCTGCCTCAAATGATTAGCATGGTCCTCTTTCGATCTTGAATACACCAGAATATCATCAATAAATACTATCACAACACATCCAAGAATGACTTGAACACCCTATTCATCAAATCCATAAAAGTTGTTGGTGCATTCGTTAGCCCAAATGACATAACTAAAAAACTTGTAATGACCATACCATGTTCAAAAAGCTGTCTTTGGTATATCTTTTCTTTGACCCTCATTTGGTGGTAATCGAACCGAAAGTCAAATTTTTTTGAAAAACACTTAGCACCTTGTAACTAATCAAATAAATCATTAATCCTCGGAAGGGGATATTTGTGCTTAACTTTTACCATATTTAGTTGCTGGTAGTCAATACACATTCTCAATGAGCCATCTTTCTCATGCACAAATAACACTGGTGCGCCCCAAGGGAACATACTAGGCCTTATGAATCCTTTTTCTAATAAGCCTTTTAGTTACTCTTTCAACTCCCATAATTCTGCCAGGGCAATTCTATACGGAGGAATGGAGATAGTTTGAGTACCATAAATCACATTAATACCAAAATCTACTTCTCATTCTAGAGGCAAACCTGGAAGATCTTCAGAAAATACATCAGGAAATTCATTTACCACTAGAACAGATTGAAGAATTGGTGGCTCCGCATCTATATCTTTCACGCTCACAAGATGACATATGTAACCTTTAAACATCATCTTCTTTGCCTTAAGATAAGAAATAAATTTACCTCTAGGGGAACCAATATTACCCCTTAATTCAAGGACTGCCTCTTTTGGAAAATGGAAATGCACCCTCTTAGTTCGGCAATCTACTATGGCATAATAAGAAGACAACCAATCCATACCCATTATAACATCAAAATCTACCATTTATAGCTCAACAAGGTCAGCCAATGTATCATGATCACAAACAATTACTATGTAATTACGATAAACTCTTTTAGCTATAATGGACTCGTCAACCGGTGTAGACACTTCAAATGGCTTAACCAGTGATTCTGATGTTCTTTTAAACTTCCCAGCAACCAATAGAGTGACTTATGATAGTGCATAACCCAAATCAATTAAAAAGATGGACAATGTACCTATAACCACATCAGGAGAAGCCTGTAAATTTTGCTAATTCACTAGAGTATATGTACGATTCTGAACTCCGCTAGAACTAGTTTCTCCTTTAACACCTATACCACGACCTGTAGGTTGTATACCCCTGCCTAAAGAAGGCACCGATAATGATAATGCAATGGTTGATCCAGTAGGTTATGCCATACCACCCATGACTCTTTGTAGGCACTATCTTATTATATGCCCCGATATACCACACCAAAAGCAAGCATCTGTCCAAAACTGACATGCATGTAAATGAAGCTTTCCACATTGCTTACATGGCTGTTGAGGAGGTCTTGATTGGCTTATACTATCTTGCTCTTGATACCCTGCTATCCGTGAACCTTGACTCTCACTTCTTTACCCAAACTGATTACCCCTAAACCCGTGGAATTGGGGTGGAGAACTTACTACAAAGTAGAAAGATGATGGAATAGCAGGTCTATTAGAAAACCGAGGCCTGAACTCACTTTGGGATGGCATAAACTGCCCCGTAGATCTGGCCCTCTTGGGATGCCCTCTTTCCAACTTTTGTGTTCTTCTCCTTTACCTTTAATCCTCCATATTTTGTCCAAAAACTAGTATCCTTTCTATAGCCATGTATTTATTGAAAGCAGCAATAGTACAATCTTTAACCAAATATGGATCCAATCTATCCACATATCAATAAACTCTATCATCCATAGTAGCTACTACATTAGGATCATACCTAGACAAAAAGTTAAATTGGAGACTGTACTCCCTCACGCTCATATTCCCTTGGAGAAGATCTAAAAACTGATCTGAACGGGCCTCTCGGATCTCAAATGGAAGGTAATGATCAAAAAATGCCTCTTTGAACTCTTTCCAAGTAGATCAAAGTGCGTCTATACCCCTAGATCATTACTAATCATTATACCATAATATATCCTCCCCTTTTAATCTATATGCTACTAGCTTAATTGTCTCTTTACCAGATACATGCATGACATCCAGAGCCCTTTGGATTTGATCAATAAAGTCTTGTGGGTCTTCATTAAGATCTGACCTGGTGAATGTGGGAGGATCCAATTTAAGGAAATCTTATGCCCGTAGACTAACTGCCCTATCCACACCACTAGTACCTGCAGTCAGAATAGGTTGTCCTTGAACTTGTCCAGCAACTATACTAGTCAACAATTACACCGCATTCCTTAAATCTTGCTCAGAAGCATTAATAGGTGATTATGTGGGTGCTGCTCTCTTCCTTAGCTCTTCTATAGATGGAAGAGTAGAATAAGTTTGTGCTACAAACTAAGTTTGAGCCTCACTTTTCTTAGCTTGTCTAGGTGATAATTTGGTGGTCCCTTCTTCGGTAGCCATATCTACTTGCTTACATGTATTCTTACTTCTTCTTGTAACAGACATCTTTACTATAATGAGATTAAAAAAATAGATTTAATGGTTATATATGACTCCATCTACAACTTTGGCTCTATTGCACGATCTAAGATATGAAAAAAAAGAGACAACTCCTAAATGTACCGTAGCGTGCTATTTATAAAAGTGGTGCACAACACACCTATAAGCAAGATTCTACATAGACATGGCTTTGTGGACTCTCTAGGATGACCTGCTATGATACCACTTTTGTCACACATCAAATCCTATTAGGGTGGACAGGCACCTGTAGCTGTAAAGGCACGAGAGCACCAACCCATAACCTTGTACTTCTAATACATGTAACTATGATAATCAAAGGTTATACCAAGTATGGATACGATGCATCAATGAAAATAAACCATGTGGGCAAGCCCAAAACTATATATACAAGACGTGGCTGCTGGGGCCACAATGTCTAAAAAACAAGACACTACCGTACTTAAATTTACATTGGTCTGCAAAGCCTCTAAAAGATACATAGACTTAGTTAAGGTTGGGACAAGCCCCCGCCTTACACTTAACTACTCTACTATACAATACCAAACTATATATAACAGACTAGGAAAGCCCCGAATTAATTTGGAGCTCACCAATAGTTGTTGGATATCCTGTGCTCCTACTGGAGAGGTCTATTAGCTCATGTACCTATAGCATGAAATGCAGGTTCCCCATAAGGGACGCCAGTACGAAAAAAATGTACTGAATATGTAAAGCTGAAAGTAACTATACATAACATAGGAGCTCAAATAAAATAGGGTACAAGTGTATAAATAGTGCTAATAGACCACCTTTACATATACTTGTGGAATCATTTACATTACATTCCTTTCTTTGCTTCCCCTTTCTTTACTTTATAATCTTTGTAAGTTATGTGATACAAATGACCAATTGATTAGTGGTAAATACCCAAGTTGGAATTGGACCATGCTAGGCTTACACCCTTAAGGTACCACCTATATATAAAAACATCGGGATCTTCCCATTCTAGGCTTTCTCCCCTGAGCTGCCACATGTACATAACCAGATTTGTGTTACATAGTTTATTTAACCTTTGAAATTTTTACTTTGATGGTAATAACATTATTAAGCTTTGGGACAGTAGTCCGCGAGTAAGAGACACGTAAATAAACACTTGATGCAGTAACAATGAGGTAGGGAGCAATTTGTATGTGAATGAAATGCTTAGGAGCTGAAATAACACATGGATCTTATTTGACTAAAAGGGGAACTCTTGAAACTTGATATTGAAAGTAGACGCACAGATTTAATAATAAGCACATATTGGAGTATTTTAACATATTAGGGAGTAGGAACAAGGTCGTTAGTTACATAAGAGATTGTATGCTGCCGCTATGTATCATTCGCAATGGGAGAACTTGGGAAACTTACTTTGTAATACAAGTGTTGGATTTCTTGCCAAAGAATACGGAATAGAGTAGCCTTACATACCTTGTTGTATGACTTTGGTATTACCCCAAATTAACCTCCTGCCTTTTGGATTACTTATCTACAATAAGGTAAGTGGTGAAACTAGTATTAGTAGCTAATCAACATATATGGGCTACTTCACCTCACCAAAATAGTAGCCAGGTAATAAACCTGTAATTTAGCAAACCAAGGGTGTTCTTTCAACCTCTTCTCATCTCATTACTTTTATATACTATAAGAATGTGTATATGGTCCGCCAAAACTAGTTTGGCTTCATAACACACATGAAATAGTACGCAAAGTGTGTTAGGCAGCAAGCTCATACAATATCCAATTAAGTGGTGTATCATTACACCCTCTTTTTATATGTCAATACCAACTACTTACATCCCTATTTAAGATTAACCAAGTTTTACCAACATATACACATAAAATAGCCCCTAAAATAGCCCCAAATTCCCTTCACCATAGCAACACAATATTGGACTCACCATCCTTTGAATTCGTAATAACAACACATCCATATTTCATCACCCAATTCATACATAGGGAAGAGTAAGAAATGGGAAGTATCTTTACCTTTTATAGGTGACGATCCTTACACTCTCAACTGCTACAAGTACTTTAAACTTCCTTTCAATTGAACCAAAAAAAAAAAAAAAAGAGGAGAAACCTTGTAGAAATTAGGGGTAGATGGGACTGCCAAGATGGAGGGTTTCTCTACACCCTAAACATGGAAAGCCTGATTTCCATCTCTTTCTTATGGTGAAATTAAATTAAATCCATAAGTTAATCACTACTTACCTTGGCTTAAAAGAGGCAATTATACCAAGTATCGTAAAGGAGTTTTGTGGTTGTTGCTTGAAGGGAGAGAGAAAGCTTATTATACTTGAGAGAAATAATGTTATTTTGCTAAATTATAGTGAATTAAAATGAGGCAAATTTACCCTTAAATAGGCTCTCTAGAACCGCCTCTTTTAGATCCATTTTCAGCCACAAATTGGTCCAAGTAAGTGATGCACCTACTTAGGGATTCAAGCTGCTCAAACGATTAAAGAAGGTGATGTACCTAATTCCTTTATTAATGTATAAAATGGGCCTTTAATTAATTTAAGTAAGCACCTCAACATTTTATTCCATTTTTATTTTTCAATCCCTTTAATGTAACTTAAAACTTGTATACACTTGATCACTTTAGACTTTAGACTCAAATACCACCTTACGATCCCAAGTTTAAAAACTTTCATCGATGTGAACTTAATCATACAGCATTTAAATGTACAAACAGTTTCCTTCAAACCAATTTTACCATCACTACTCATATAAGAAACCGAGTCCTTCATCTATACCACAAGGCTATGTCAAGTTCCATATAAGTAGAACTAGCACACATAGAATACGGGGTGTTATAGATGTTGTTGATAAGAATGAGAAGATAAAGAGATGATGTGCACATCCTGCATTCTTATATTCATTTATGTGCATTGAATGACCATTTATAATCTTATGTTGTGATGCAACTTTTTACTGAATATTACTAAGTGTAAACATACATGAGTATGAGCTTATATTAACTTTAAGTGAAATGTCATAATTGCCTATTTGTCTTTGATTATAATTTTTATGATAATCACTTTGCATCTATTTGATTTACTTATTCATATGGTGTCGGGTTGAGTTGACCTATGATGCCTACCAGTACTTGTTGATTTACTGATGCTACATGTTCTCTTCTTTTTGTTGAGTGCAGAGCATGTTATGGAATTTGAGACAAGATATCAACTTTAGCTATTAGTTCTAGATTTAGGTTTAAGGGTGATAACCATGACCGGGCAGTGATCTTTGGCGTATTTATACACCTAAGTGTCATTATCTACGCGCATTTAGCTTAGTTTTGAAGTTAACTTGATGTACGAAATATAATGTGTGGATTTGTATATTTGGGTGCTAAGTTACATGTTTAGAGTGTTTAAGGTGCATTTGAAATAATTCAAGAGTAAAAATGATCAAAAAGAGTTTAGATGAGATAACTAGTTAGGCTAGCCTAAGCTACGCTTGTTCTAATGTACTTTGATGAACTTTATTATATTGTATGGACTAATGTTTGCTATGAGATATTGTAGGAGAGAATTGAAGTAACTTGGTAAGCTAAATTAAGGCTACAAAAAATCCACAAGAAGTGGTAAAACAAGGAACAAGTAGATGAAGAAGAAGAGAGCAAAGATTGGACGAAACCTCACCCGAAAGAGCACCCCATGTGCCGCACCCCCTATAGCATAGGAGGGGCCCATGAATCATACCCCCTAGGGAGAGGGGATAGTATTTTGTCCACACTATATTCCATGTGCTGCACCCCTTGAGGTGTACGATGGCCCACGCGGCGCAACCCCACCCCCTATAAAACCATCTAAAAGTTGGTTTTTTCTCTTTTTAAGTTGAGGGCAAGTTGGTCAATGCTTATAATTCATTTGGGGCAGACTATGGATGACCTAAGGGACTATTTAAGGATTAATTAGCCACATTTATAAGTGATCTTTGGATTAATACACTATTGGAGAGAGGATAAGGCAACAAGGGCTCTATGTTAGGGTTTTTCTTCCTTTAACTTCTAGTTTTCTTGTAGTTTTACTTATGCATTAATTAATGGTGAACAACTGCATTACAATCCATAACCCATTCTCCTACGATACCCTCTTTTGAACCAAAAACACCATGAAGCATTTAGGCTACACCTTAAACTAACTTAGGCCAAAAGCCTAAGTTGGGGGTGGAGGAATTGTCAGGTGAAACTTGTAGTTAGAAGTTCATAGAATCAGGGATCATTTACTTTCTTCTCTAGTTCAACCTAGTATCCCTTAAAAATAAAAAAAAATAAAAAAAGATAAAATGAATGAAAAAAGAGTTGAAAATATAGATTTATAATGTAAATAGTTGAGTTATGTTAGTTTGAAAAGGATGAAAGAAGGAAGTTAGCAAGTGCAACATCAAGAATTAGTCCATAGTATGATTGAATAAAGGGAATTTTAGGGAAGAATTAAGTTGGGGTCTCATGTAGTGCTTCAATAAGGTAGAGTCACTTTAACCATATGAAATCCAACATTAACTGATACCTATAATTACAAGCCATCAAAAAACCTTTATTATCTCCAACTAAGCATGTTCGATTGTGGTGAGATGGAAAATAAGGGCAAGCTTATGGTATTGTATTCATGTGCATGATCTTCTTTCAGAGCGAGAGTGATTCGTGTTGATCCCTTATTTTTAAATTTGATTGCATCGTGAGGAATGGGATATTCTTATTGTGAGGGCACTCAATTTCATTCATCGAGCACATTGGTTAACCTTGGTTGATGTCTATCAGCATATGCTTGGTTTGGTAGCAGCTAGACAATGCTTGAGGCTTGTAGTTCATGAATTAAATGTTTGATAGTGGATACTAAGGTTAATTCTTTTCAAAATCATGAGGGCAAGACAGTTTTCAGAAAAAAGCATGTGTTTGAACTCTAAAGTAGTACCATTTGCAGACAATGTTGATTTTGTTGTGTGTACATTGATTTTCTCGAGGAAAATCAAAGGTTTAAGTTGGGTGTGATTGATGAGTCGGTATTTTGTGACTCATTTGGCATAAAAGTGGGAAGAAATCAAGTCCTCAATGTCATGTTTAGCAAGTTTTAATATTAGTTTGTTTGTTTTCTAGGTTTGAAGCCAAAAGATGTTCAATAAAGCATAAGGAAGCAAAAAGATAGAGAAAAAGAGCTAAAAATGGAAGTAGCATCCCCCAAAGAATTTGGCGCATCACCAAACCCTCCAGAGCATCGTCCAAGTTGTGAGCCCATCAGCTAAGGGAGTATTGCATCCATGTTCTGAAGATAGAAGTTCGGCGAGCACCAGATGAAGTTCAGGGGATCATCACCAAATTCGGCGACGAAGAGTTTCCATCACCAAACTTAGAAGATTCAAGCAACTGAAGCTCAAAGATCTAAAGCAATTTGGCAATGCTAGGAAAGTTTAGCACATCACCGACATAATCAGCGATGCAGTTTCTATCACCAAAAGTCACATGTTGATTTTTTTGTTAATATGTTAGCCTCGATTTGGTTCAGCTATAAATAGATTTTTGTGACTTCAAACCTTATCTTTCTACTGAATTTTGAGATCTAGAAAGTTGTATTCAAACCCTAAAGTTGGGATTAGCTTTTATTCTGATTTTTCTATATTGGAATTGAAGCATTTCTTGTGGATAATTCAATCTAATGGTAAATTTAGTTGAGCATGATGGTATAATTTCTTCTTCCTTAATTATGCATAGCTAAACCCCAATTCTTAGGGGTGTGTAATAAATGATTGTTAATGATTGTGTGGGTGTTGATTTATTGCTTCTAAAGTAAGTTATCAGTTGTTGGTTCAATTAAATATCCATGTTTTAATATGATTAGAGGTGGAAAACCCTATTCAACCCTAGAACCTTTGTTTTGCTTGAAGTATTGGGTAGTTTAGAAAAGCAAACATAAAGAGGTTTGAGAAACCCCATGTGATATTTGGTGATAGATCGAAAGATTGTTGCTAATATCAAAAACCCAGCTTACCTATACCATTAACTCATTGGAGCATGATCAATTACCCATGCATATCATTAACTCTCAATCCAGCACATCCCTAAGTCACTTTCATTGAATACTTCTCCTAAGTCTCAATTATTACAATTCAACTCTCTTGATAACTATAATAAAAGGTGTTAAAAATTGGTTAAATAAACCCCCCACATTTACTTTTTGTTTTTAATTAACACGTGCGAGCATTAGGTGAGCTATTACACTCTAAGGCAAACTTTGCAAAGTCACTCCCTGTGGTTCTACCCCAACCTCAAAATTGGTTTAAAGTATTTATAACGACCGCGTATATTTTTAAAGGGAGTAATTAAGCATTATCAGTCCGTGCTATAACGGGAACGTTGTCTCTATAGCGAAGCTGCAGTAGCAGGCAGTGGGCTGCTATAGTGGGATACTGAGAGTTTTAAGGGTTCTCACTTCTCAAACTCAAAACTTCCCTCTCCCAACCAATCAAACTATCATTCTCAACATTGGAATCAAGGTAAACCTCGTTCGAACTCTATATCTTTATTTTACTACTCTTATTATCGAAGAATAGTGCTTGAAATGGTTGCAGACCTCACTTGTGGGAATTTACTGGGTATGTTGTTATAGTTCTTGAAATCATAGAATAGAAAGGTATTTGGGGTTGGTTTTGAATTGATAGATTTTTGTTCAAATTGGAATGAATTTTTGAAGCATGCTTGCTTGTCTTACATTTGCAATGCTCCTATGACTTTCTAGGCATAAGATTTATGGAGTTCATGGCTAAATTAAGGCTTGAACAAGGGTAGAATATAAAGGGTCAGTTTTTAAAACTTTCTTTCATATTGGGGCTTGAATTGGGTTTTAAACACCCAGATTTTGGTGTATAATAGTTCGATAGTACTTCACTAACCCTGATCTGAGTTAAAAATTTGAAAAAAGTGTGATTTTTATGAAAAGACGCCATTAAAGCATTGAGGTCGGGTTGGGGAAGATAAAGGCCTCTATAGGGGCCTCATTTCGCTATATATCGCAGTCCCGCTATAGTGAAAAAACTCTTGATATAGTGGCCCCGCGGTAGTAGGATGCCTTCCGTTATAGTGTGAGGTAGGCAGTAGCTTCCCCTAAATTTTTGGCTTAGCATTTTCTGAAACTTTGCAACTGATTGAGTACTTCTAGGGATTCTAACTTAGTTTCTCACAATTTTGGCAGGAATATTAACTCCATGATCAGAATTAAGACAATGGTCCCCCTCTCATTCAGATACTTCCTGACAAGAACTATTAGCAAATATACCAAGTTAATCGGAGGATGGAATTATCCCATGAGAGGGGCTTTGTTATGAATGAGGTAGAGGAGGAGGCACCAGAATTTATACCCTACTTCAGGAGTTTGAGTGGATGCCACTTGTAGAACTTGCTCGAAATGGGGTCTCGGGCTGGGATCGAGAGTTCTATGCTATGCTTCCGACCATATGCTGGGATGACCCTCACCCTACTATTTGCATTCGGGAGGTACAGCTTCTCATGGATATGGCTACTATCAATGAGGCTTTGGGGGTACCAAATATCCCCAAAGCTGAGTACAAGGTAAAGGTTAGAGAGATGGACTTACGGTGGTTGAGGAACAATCTGATTGCTAAAGCCAACTGGGAAAGGTTTACTGGATCAGTCCTGAGGGGATCAAAAGTATGAAATTTAATGAAGATGCTCAGAGGGCACAATCTGGTGACTAAGAGGATCCGTCCATCGAGCAACACTACCCATGGGACGTATCTTTGGGCTTTGGTGGTAGCTTGTGCTAGTCGGGGGATTCGACTCAATATGGGGGCACATATAGTGTCAGTGTGGAAGGATTTTTACCGCTGAAACAAGAAGGCTCCATTCCTCTCTTGCCTAATTACTGAGTTGTGCATTTATGCAAGGGTGCCTAGGGAGGATTCTGATTGAGATGTGGAGGGTGACATACCCTTCAACCCTCTCAAAGTGAAGGCTGAACAGGGCCAAAGAAAAAAGAAGAGGAAGGTGGAGACTGAGGGAGAGAGCAACAGAGCTGGAGATGAGGAGGTAGATACCCCTCCCACACATCCCCCTGTATCCCTTGAGTGATTGGAGAAAGATATGGGTGTCGTAAGGAGTACGTAAAGCGATCCCATTTACCTCCTCAGAGTTTTTCCCCTTCAAACTCCACAGCTCTTCTATACCCATCTCAAACCTACACAGAGGTCCGAAGGGAGTTGGATGAGGAGAAGAAGAATAGGTGCTCACAGGATAGCATGCTTTCCCAAATGTGTAATATTATAAAGGTCATGTTCAAGTGCGTTGTTCCTGATCAGAAACTTCCCAAGATAACGAAGAAAGATATGGATGAGTTCTTCTTTCTAAGTGGTGTGGAAGAGTAGGGCTCCAATGCTTCAAGCCTCAATGAAGATGGGGCTTCTAGCTAGATCCCCCGAGCCTACACATTATCCTATCTCCCCTCCCCCTAATTTTTATTAGTGTTTCTGGATTTGGGTTGCCCCCATTTAGGTCATGTAACAAATAATCTTTCATTTTCCACACTCTTGGATACTTTTTTTTTTTTGAAAAAAAATAGGAATGAATGCATCGCTAGTATCTTACTTCTCACATGGTAAATTATTTTGCTCTATTAATAGCAGCTCACGATTGCACTCGAAAGTTAGGGGAAGAGGTGCATAAAATAGGTCAAAATAGAGCAGGGACACTGCCCAGGTCCCTATTATAGCGGTCTGTATGCCACTACCATCGCACCACTATAGCAGAGAAATTCCCGCTATAGCGGGGTCGCGATAGCGGGGTAATTCCCACTATAGCGGCCCACTGGCAGTGGCCTAACAAAATTTATTCCTGCGGCCCCTTTCTTCCTATTCACATGCTTTTATCTAATCGCTACAATATTTAAACCATAAATCCAAGATTGAAACCCAACGAGTCTGAAGGTTAACAATTACAAATCAAACATCAATGAACAATTCATGCTTCCTCAAGCATTCAACACTTATCGCACTTAGGTGTTTCATATAACAACCATTTTTAAACAAGGAAGATCCTAACCATTAGTCAATTACATTTACCACTTACACATACCATACGCCGTGGCTAACACCCAAGCATCAAAATTCCACTCAAAACACATCATGCATGTTCACTATCAACAGCATGCAGCCAATTAACAATCATTCCACTTATCACAGATTTTCAACAATCAGACAAGTTGCATCTTACACATAAATCAAATACAGAGAATTACCTTAGGCATCCAACTCAACCTAGCTTCCTATTTTTCTAACAGACTATTAAGCACTATGTTCTTGATGACTGCTAGTTGATCGTCTGCATATCAATCACAACCCTTATGGACAGATACTAATTGGAACCTTCTACGTTCTAATTTTGTAGCTTGCGCTTCCCAATGGGGTCAGGTGGTCCCCATTTATTTTTGTTGAGATACCAATTGAAATCAAGAGCTACCAATTGGACACACCCCATACAAACAATCATTCAGGGTGGCACGAAAGGAAAGAAAGAATGGAACAATTCTTAAAATGCCTCATAGCTTCCTGAAGATTTAATGTGGACGTTAACACACCAATTAACAGGACTCTACTCGGCATTTGCTCTTGTACTTGTGACACTGGTAACCTATATTCTAATACCAACTATCATGACCCAACTAACCAGATTGTTCAGGTACCTACTGTAGTCCACCTAGATAAGAGAACCCTTGCCACCCAATTAGAAATATGCGAAAGTCATAAAGAAGATCATTAATCTTTTTAATATTCTACAAAACTTGTTACAACAATTCTTTAAATACAGTAAAAGAAATCCTTTACCCTAAGGACCTAGTCTGGACATGTACAAAAGCTTCTAACAAACAAAAATAAATACACAACATCCAGCTTCCACCATGGGAATGAAATACGGAAGCTGCTGAAGATCTCTAACCGCATCAAATAAGAAACATCATATGATCCTACAACCAGACTACACCCCAAAAAGGGCATCAAGAGTAGTATCAGTACAACTACATATACTAGTAGTCATCATTGGCTGACCCAAGTTAAATCACTTAAACATAAAACAAGTATTTGAAACCAGACATGTACTTACATAATTTGCCAGTCAATTACTTAATCTCATATTTATCGATCACCACTTTTCCTAACCACAAATCAACTGACCATGCAGTATTCGTTGATAAACAGATCACCTGCTCACCATTACATACCACTCCTAACTACACATATATCATCTATTCAATTAATAAACCCAATAGCATATATGTCAACCAAAAAAAACAAAAGCAATTAGTAAGCCAATCAAGTCAAACTCATTCGTAATGATACCCTTAGGATACCATCCAAATTAAGAACAACATATGAGTTCACCTTTATACATAGTTGTTATACAATCCAAGGTCAAACACCACAAATAACTCATAAGACCAATCTAAGCATATCACTTAACAATCAAGCATTCAAACAATAACTTATTTTATAATTCCTACCTTAACACAATCCAGTTAAGCAAAGGAATGAATCATATTTAAGCAATTAATACTCAACTCAAGACTACCACACAGATCTCGTGAAACAATTCAACTTATTAATTCTTCATACAAACACCTGATTATTGTTTGACAGCAAGTATTAACTCGTTTCAGTAAAAAATTAAATAAATGGACCATACAAGGATCCAATTATAATAACCAACAAATATAACTCGATTCACTCAAAGAACCTTCAAACCCTCTAATTTTCTGTGTACACACATGCTATGGATATTATATATGCCCACTAGCCATGACCTGTAAGGAACGAGCTCAGTCTATGTACCAAATAACCCATACAACTAGTGCCTGCCACTTTATTCCAAATCAATTGTTATACCACCCTTATTCCAATGTCCCCACCCTTATCCTCCTGAAATTCACCAATTCAATCATGATCAACCTTTATCGATTTATCTCACAACAACAATCAGTACCATAAAACAAGTACAAACACATAATAAGTTAATCAACCACCAGATGCATCAAACTAGGTCCTTTTTACCAATCTCATTATCGATTATCAATTTTCAACTTGCATTTACAATAAAAGAGTCAACATTTAGTTAGCATACATTGCAACAAGTAAGTAAACAATCAGTTGACACGCACATATACAATCAACTTGAGTTTTACCTCTAATTCAACCATTACCTACACCACAGACAATAGAATCCAAAATCAAGCAACACATATAACTTAGTATACCCAAAATCAATTAGATTGACCTACTATCTTTTAGCACCCAGGACATACACACCTCCTCCTAACCTCCACATTATTAGCTCCTCAACTTCCATCTTAACACTGCATCCTAAAAGGTTGATTACTCCACGAGTACCCTTAAATTATCCTGTAGCATGCTGATACCCACATTTACAATATCCACCTAAAACTTATATCATACAACTCATCTATTATTATCTGGAAAGGTGTAGGTAATTAACACCAACTTCTACTACTAACTAGTTTCCATTTTAACAACAATCCTCCAATTATAACAAGTTCATTTTTACTTACTAAACAATTAGCATGCAATATAAACAATATATAAGTAATATTAACAGTTCACCAAATAATTTCATAAACACTAACTTCATTCGCTTCACCCTAAATTACTTAATTAATCCATCCAATCACCTTGCCTGTATGCCTAAGCATGAAATCTCCTATCAATCTATATCATGAGTGCGCTTTCTAACTGAGGTATGCTACTCAAAATAAACCTAGCCTACCTGGTGCCAAGAAGTTGCTATGGAGGCATAAACACAAAATCCTTGATCTATTCTAGCAATTTCCAGCGTAAAAACTGTGACGGAAAGTTTAGGATTCTCCCCTCCTAAGCGTACTCCTTCATCCTCTTTATTCAGGGCCTTGAGGCCACCCTAAGTGGTATTTTGAATGAGTCAAACTTTTGGTTTAAAGTTGAAAAGAAAAGGGTTTTAAAATTTTAGATGGACAATTTTGGGACCCTACTATAGCAGCTGTCATACCGCTATCATGGCGCTGCTATAGCAGAAAACTTTCCACTATATCAAGGAGACATTAGCCCGCTCCTCAAAAATTTTCTACTCTAAATTCGTCTGATCCTAGTCTTTAATAGACGTCATAAAAAATTTTAAAGAAAAATTCATACCCCGTACCCTTCAAATGCAATGATTATAGTAACAATGGAATGGGTTGTTACAATTTTATGACCGATTTGCACTATTGATTTATGTATGTAGGGTTTTAGAGGAGTTTTAGGTGTGAAAAATAAGTTTTATAAATTTCAAATTTTTCTGGTGTTTGGTACAAGAGGGATCACGCTCATGAGGTGCGATAGAGCTGAAAGAAAGGACCTTAGGCAGTGTTGTTGGCTCTAAGCCTTCACAATAGCATTAAAGACTCATGCTCGTGAGGAGTGCGATAGAGCCCAACTAGCATGATAGTGTGGGCAGGATGGCGCTACGGGGGTGTGATAGCACTAGGCTACGTGGCTGCCTTAAGCGTGATAGTGCTATTTTAACCCAATCACACTAAGCGTGGTGCAGTGACTTAAATTAGATTTTCTTCTCATTTTCTTTCCTCCACTTTTGGTCCTCTAGAGCTCTATTTTGGGTGAATTTTTGTATTTGATTTTCATCTTGGAAAGGGGTAAGTATCCAAATAATAGAATTTTGTTTATCTAACTATTTTACCTCAGTTTTTGGGCTAAATCATGGTTAAGGATTCGAAATTAATGATCAAGAACTACTTCATTTTTTGATCAAATCTCATATTCAAGTTCATTAACTTATGGGTAAGACCTTTATACTATTTTTAACACTCCTTAGTAATTATCTCATGATTTCATCCTCAAATCATGGTTTTTCAACTTAAAATTTTGGAGTTTTCTCGATAAATTTAAAGAATTGTATGTTGATGATTTCAAGCTCAATTTCAACTCCATTTTCGATGAAATTTCAGATCTGAACCCTTTAAGTTATTGTTAAATTTATTTTTTAATAAATTCTATTATTTTCTCTTGGATTCTAGGGTTGATTTTTGGGTTGACTTTTTGGACATGTATTAGAACCTTAGCAATATGGGTATCATTGAACTAATGTTTATGAGTAGATCTTGTATTTGTTAAATTAAGAGTATTCTAAGGCTGCTCAAATGGGGAAGGCTAGTTTGTGATTTTCTGAGACTTGCAATTTGGCTTTTAGATAGGTTATGGTTTAACTTTTTTCAAACTTTGCTTGGGTGGAAATTTATAGTGTAAATCATGATATGGGTTGGGTAATTTCATTGTATTTAAGTTCTAGTAAGATGGGGTTATTGTTTTGATAACTAATTGGAGACTTAAACTATTTTGATGATATGGAAATTGGATTCCTGATTTGATACTGAGGCTTATAGCCTGTGTTTATGGATTGACTATGATTTTGAGATATTGGTTACATCTGTATCATTTGATATCATCTTTCACCTATGTGTTCATGAATACTCATTCATCATGGATCTCTGGAGAGACATACTATGAGGAAACTAATTTGAATTGAGTGGTCTATTTTATTTATCGGATAGTAAGGTTTGATATATTGAGTGGTTAATTACATTTGCTGGATAGTGAGGTATGATGATACTGAGTGATTATATATAGACCTTGTGAGTCCCCTATGGGTCCCATCTTGGAGTGAATAAGCTCGATGGGTGTATACCGGTAAGCATTGGCCATTGCATATTACATTGCATTATGGTACTTTTGAGTTATTATTGTAAATGAAATATATTGTGATATTACTTGATATTAAATTACTGGGATTTTTCTATTTGTAAGTTATTTTTAGTATTTTTTACTCGATATAGATTTTTGCTTAAGCTCGATTGGTCTATGAAGCCTATTGGGTACAAGTGGATTCATACTCAATTCTATTTTCTGCATCCTTTTGATACAGATCTCGATATTAGTGCTCCTAATGGTGTGTGATCATGTTGGTTGGTTGTAGTTTTAGAGCTGCGGTGAGCTCCTCTCTTTAGGAGTCTACATCAGCCTCCTCTATTTTTATTTCTATATTTATTTGACCTATTACAGATAACTATGTATTTACTGGCTATGACTTTTTATACTTAGAGTCGCTCTTGTGCTTATTACTACTAAGCCTTAGGTTGTAGTTCAGATTGGTTATACTTAATAGTTTTAGAGATTATTTTGATTTATGTTATGGTTTTAGTTATTTATCTGTATTTGGGATTTGTTATTTTTATTATTGTATCTTTTTTGATGTGTTGAGCTAGGATGACTCATCACGAATGGGTGGGTAGGTGCCATCACAACCCATGGGGTTTTGGGTCATGAAAAGATGGTATCAGACTGCTAGGTTCACCAATCTCATAAGTACATGAGAGAGTATCTAGAAAAGTCTTGGGATTAGTACATTGACATTCATACTTAACCTGGAAGATATGGGATATTCTTAGGAAAGATTCTGCTTTTTGATTTCTTATTATGCAGATCTATTCACTTCTATAATTCTAAACCTATATTTCACTCTTTCTATAGATGGTGAGGACATGATCAGATGCTACTGAGGGTGATGAGTTTTCACCCACTATTGGGTCCCTTGCTAGGGTTGAGGCAGGGGTTACGGTCATGAAAGAGGGAGAGGTAGAGCTTGTGGTACATATCTAGTTAGGGGATATGCCAAGGTTGCAGCTATTGAGCCAGAGGTAGAGCTTGATGATGTAGCATATCAGCTTGAGGGTATGGGGCCAGCCCAAGAACTACAGGGTTTTATAGCTACATCAAAGTTACATGATGTTTTGATTTGACTTTTGAGTCACTTGAAGGAAGAGACTCAGAGAGGAGTACTACATGTTACTTCAGATAGGTCTAAGACTAGAGTGGTTGTTTAGCCACAAAGACAGGTACCGGTTCATAGTTTTTAGACACCTAGGGTACAACCTATTGTTATTAGGGCCCCGTGCATTGATGTTTAACCGGTCAGATTGGTTTCTCCCCTATTTACTCCTAGACCAGTGATGACAGTTGATGAGTAGAAAATGTTTGATAGGTTCATGAGATTAGGTCAACCCAAGTTTAGGTGTACCTGAGGAGGATGCATATGAGTTTTTGGTTAGCTATCAAGAGAGGTTGCATTACCTCATTTTGGTTGAGTCTCATAGCATAGATTATACTACTTTTCATTTGGTTAGGGCAACTAAGTAGTGGTGGAGGTCTTATTTTGGTTTTAAGCCACCAGGTTCACCTCTCGTGACATGGACACAATTTTTAAAAGGCCTTTCTTGAGAGGTATGTGCCTGACAGTTTGAGGGACAAGTTGAGAGATAAGTTTGACACTTTGGCGGAGTGTTCCATGACTGTTACCGAGTATAAGACTCATTTTTATGCCCTATTTAGGCATGCCGTGCAATATATTCTGATAGAGGTAGAGCAGGTCAGAAAGTTTTTAAAGGGGTTGACTACTACCCTACAGTTGGCTACAACCCAGTAAGTGACTATTGGGGACACTTTCCATTAGATAGTGGACTATTCTAGGATGATTGAGGGTATTCATCGTGATGCCCATAGGTAGCAAGAGGTTTTTCATTTAGGGTGGTTTTAGTGGGTTATCATCCTGAGGTAGGGATTTCTCAAGTAGAGGTTCTCATTTTCAGTATTATAGGGTTATTTAGAAAGCTTTGCAGGGTTCTAATAGTGGTTATACAACTTGTGGTGCTTTAGGAGGTTAGATTTCATATGGTTCCCACTCTGAGTTTCTAGGCTATAGTGGGTATGGTTCTTCTAGATAGAGATAATGTCTAGTTCAAGGTATAGGATATTTTAGTTATGGCAAGTTAGGTCACATCGCAAGGGATTAGCCCAAGTATGGTAGGGTCGACCATATTAGATTTCTCAGGTGTAGACTCCATATTAGATGTCATGCGACGCCACCAGCTAGAGGAGGTGCACAGAGTGGGAGAGGTGGTTTGCATGGTACTAGGGGTAGAGCCCAAGAGGATTATTGTGATATGGAGTTACACAGTCCAAAGTCAGACGTGGTCACTGCTATGACTTCCTAGGTTAACATGAGTCAAAGGCCTTTGACGCAGTTATCACATGTCTTATCCTAGTTTTCCATTGACCTATTTTAGTATAGTTTGATCCTAGATCTATTTTTTGTATCTGTATATTTTTCTTTAGGTATTGATATGATGTCTGAGTCCCTTCTCGTACCTATTTGTGTCTCTACCCAGTAGGTGATTCCTTAGTGGTGGATTGGGTGTATCGATCCTATGTTGTAAGTCTTTTAAGGTATGATACTTGGGTAGACTTGATTATCTTGATATGATAGATTTTGATGTGATTTTGGGTGTGGATTGGATTTCTCCGCATTATAATATCTTGGATTGTCATGCCAAAATAGTTACCTTTGTTATGTCGGGTGCACCGAGGGTAGAGTAGGAGGGTACTTCGAGTTTGTATCCTAAAGGGGTTGTATCATTTCTTTATGCTCAGCAGATGGTAGAGATGGGGTGTCTTTCATACTTGACTTACGCGCATTATACTTGTGTTGGGACACCTTTTTTGGAGTTAGTACAAGTGGTTAAGGAGTATATGGATGTGTTTCCCTCTAAATTACCAAGTGTTCCTCAAAATTGAGACATTAATTTTCTATTGACTTAGAGTCGAGCACCAAGTCTATCTCTATTCCCCCTTATAGGATGGCTCCCATGGAGTTGAACGACCAGTTGTTGGATTGTTAAGTAAAGGGTTCATTAGGCCTAGTATATCACCTCGGGGGTGCTTCAGTGTTATTTGTAAAAAAATGGATGGGTCTACATATATGTGTATCGACTATTGGCAGTTGAACAAGGTGACCATCAAGAATAAGAATCCTCTACAGCACATAGATGACTTATTTGATCATCTTCAAGGGGCTTCAATATTTTCAAAGATTGATATGAGATTGGGCTATCATCAGCTAAAGATTAGGGCCTCAGATGTCCCTAAGAATACTTTTCAAAAATATTATGAGCATTATGAGTTCTTGGTGATGTTCTTTAGGTTGACCAATGACTTGGTGGTATTCATGGAGTTGATGAATGGAGTGCTTTGTCCTTACCTAGATTTCTTTATGATTGTGTTTATTAATGATATCTTGGTGTATTCCAAGAATGATGCAAATCATGTGAAGCATTTGAGAATTGTGCTTCAGAGGTTAAGGGATGAAAATTTGTATGCAAAGTTTTTAAAGTGTGAGTTTGGGTTGAGATTGATGTCATTCTTGAGTCATGTGGTAACCAAGGATGGTATTATGATCGATCCAGCAAGGGTTGAGGCGGTTCGGAGTTGGTTGAGGCCTACTGCTCCTATTGAGATCCATAGCTTTGTTGGTTTGGCAAGCTACTATAGGTGGTTTGTATAGGGTTTCTCTTCTATTGTAGCTCTTTTGACTAGGTTGACTTAGAAGAATGTTACTTTTCAGTTGTCCGATATGTGTGAGAAGAGATTTCAAAAGCTCAAGACAATATTGACTTTGGCACTTATTTTATCCTTACGTGTAGAAGGTGGAAGGTGAAGGATTTATTGTGTATTATGATGTTTTATGAATGGGACTTGGTGGTTTGTTGACGCAGAATGATAAGGTGATAGCCTAAGCTTCGAGGTAGTTGAAGACCCATGAAAAGAACTAACCCACTCATGACTTGGATTTGGCAGTGGTAGTGTCTTTTTTAAGTTGTGGCAGTATTATTTGTATGGAGTCTGTTGTGAGAATTTAACCAATCACTGTAGCCTTCTGTACATCTTCAGTCAGAGGGATCTTAATCTGAGATAATGCAGGTGGATGGAGTTGCTTAAGGACCATGACATTTTGATTCTTTATCATTTGGGCATGGCGAACATGGTAGCAGATGCCTTGAGCCGAAAGACTTTGAGTCTGGAGAGTTTGGTTTTCTTGTAGTTGAGAAGTGACCTCTGGCTTTGGACATCCAGTCTTTAGCCAATCAGTTTGTTCGACTTGATATTTCTGAACCTAGGCCGATTCTTGCTTGTGTGGAGGCTAGATCCATGTTATTAGAGCAGATTTAGGTACATTAGTTTGATGATGAGAAGTTGAGGGTGATTGGGGATAAGGTGTTGAGTGAAGAAGCTAAGGAAGTATGTCTTGATTCAGAGGATATCTTGAGGATTGAAGGTCAAATTTGTGTTCCTAAGGTGGAAGATTTGATTAGATTGATCATGGAGGAGGCTTACAGTTTGAGCTACTCTATTCATTCGGGAGAACCTAAAATGTATCATGATCTGAAATAACATTTTTGGTGATGTGGAATAAAAGAGATATCATGGAGTTCATGGCTAAGTGTTTTAATTGTCATCAATTGAACTATGAGCACTATAAATTAGGTGGTTTGACTCAGAAGATGCCTATACCAGAGTGGAAATAGGAGCGTATCACTATGGACTTCTTGGTTGGGTTACCCCAGACTTTGGGGAACTATTACTTAGTTTGGGTAATTATGGACAGATTGACCAAATCAATTCACTTTGTACTAGTGAAGATGAACTATAATGCAGACAAGTTAGCCAAGATCTTTATTCAGGAGATAGTTTAATTACATAGTATGCCCATTTCTATTATTTTAGACAAGGGTACTCAGTTTACTTCGCACTTACATAGTTATATATAGCAGGAGTTGGGTACTTAGTTGGAGATAAGAATTGCATTTCACCCTTATATTGATGGCCAGTCAAAGCATACTATCATGTGTTACAGGATATGCTCCTTGCTAGCATGATGGATTTTAGTGGTCATTTGGACTAATTTTTTCCTCAGGTGGAGTTTACCTACAACAACAACTATTATTCCAGCATTCAAAAGACACAGCTTGAGGCTTTGTTTGGGAGGAGGTGTAGATCTCCAGTGGGGTGGTTTGATTCCTTTGAGGTGAAGCCTTTGGGCACAAATTTAGTGAGAGATTTGATAGATCAGATGAGATTAATTCAGGGTAGGGTGGCTTATGTGTTGGACTTATCTCCTAGCCTTTCAGTAGTACATCCCGTTTTAATGTTGAAGAGGTTTCATTCGGATGATTCTCATGTGATACGATGCGATTTTGTTGATTTGGATCATAATTTGAGTTTTGAGAAGGAGCCTATAGCTATTTTGGATAGGCAGACTATGAAGTTGAGATCCAAGAGTATTTTCTCCGTAAAATTTCAATGGAAGCATCATCTGATTAAGGAGAATTCATGAGAGATAGAGTCTGACAAGCGGAGTAGATATCCGTAGCTTTTTGACAGTTTAGGACCTTTCTTGTCCTTTTGTTCGAGGATGAACATGTAACACCCTGGATTCCAAACCTATGAATACTCAGCATTCAGTACAAAAATTCAAATTCTAAAACTTGAAGTTCTAACTAGTAAGAACCTCAGTACGGATCACACTATGTGACCACGAGTCGTGGTATGACTCGAGCCCAAGGTCTAGAAAAGTTTCAAACTCTCCAGTCTCCATGACTCATACCACAAGTCGTGGGAGAAAGAATAAGTTGTGCTTTGACTCATACTAATGGGGATCAGAGAAGTGTCACCAGAAGTTGAAAACTCCCAGTGATCACGATCTTGAGTACAGGTCATACTCAAGACCACGACTCGTGACATGAGTCATGGTATGTTGCACTGAGAAATTCAGCAATGACTTTAACAGAGGCAACTTAGTCTTTTCCCTAATTTTAAGTCCTATAATATGTCATTTTGAGTCCTATATAGGAGTATTATCAGAATTAAGTGACCAGTTACTCCTCATTCTCATGCTCTAACTGTCAAATTAGAAACAAGCGCTCTCAAAAAGAGAAAACCTAGGGTACATTCTTCAATCTCTAAAAATCCAAGCACTAGTTTAGATTCATCAGTAATCAGGTATGTGAGATCTTCATTGAGAGTTTCCTCTCGCTTTCGTGCCTCATTTTCAGAAATTAAATATAAACTTCATGATTATGAATTTAGGGTTAAAATCCCAATTACCCAAATTATTGTGATTTCAATTTTAGTGAGTTATTACATTGTTAACGTCATTGTTTTAATAAGTTTGCATGATTTTAATAGCATCAGTTAGTCTAATTCAATTTTAATAAGTTACTACATTGTTAACGACATTATTTTAACGAGTATGTATGATTTTAATAGCATCAGTTCAGTCTATATGCTCGAACCATGATTTTACATGACTCATTATGTTTTAGCTTCATAAACTTAGAATGATCTCAGAATTTAGTTAAACAGTTATTTGAATTAAGCATCACGCTTTATTTTCAGACAAATAGTTTTTTCTATCTATGAGCAAATAATAAATACAATATTATTTTGGGAGTAGTATTTAGTATCGAGAACACAAGGGTTTAGACAACCCAAGTCCCAAAACTATGTTCCATCATAGGACTAGAGTCGCTCCGCCAGTTAGGTCAACTTTTTGTCCCAAAAAGACTAGTAGTGGATCCACATTAGATAGGTTCTATACCCTTGGCAAGGTATAGGACAGCCCTCCCAACTGGGATTATACGTTGGACTTCACGAACTCACGTGATGTATGTCGGTTGTTAGAAGCTCCCAGTATCAGCTTTAACTTATATAAATTGTTTATGAACTCACAAATTTATAGTCAGACATGTTTTAGCTCTCATTACAGAAGTTGATTTATGTTTTACAGCCTGTACTTATGCATTTTCAAATGCGTACACTTCTTTTAGTTTGCAGTCATGCCTTTATATTATTTCTTTTTTCATGATTTAAAGATCTTAGCATGATCTCACATACTCAGTACATTCAGTAGTACAAAGCACATACTTTTTTCTTGCACTTTATCCTATTATGATATAGATTTAGGTGCTCGTTCACAGACTCATGGCTAGATAGCAACATGATTTCCAGACAACTTGGTGAGTTTTCATGATTCGAGGACATTGGATTAGTTAGTTGTTAGGTTGATTTAACATTGTTGTTTCAGTTGTTTTATAGTTGGGGCTCTTTTCCCAGCAACTCATCTTTATCAGTAAAGGCTTTCAGATATCAGACAGTCAACATGTTTAGAGTTTTTAGTTATTACTTCTATGGAAACAGTGGTTTTAGTTTGCTCATCTTAATTTTTTTTTAAAGTTGATGCTCAGTTTTGTTTTATCAGTTAAGTTCAGTCAATAGCATGTTAGTACCAAGGGTTTACTTAAGATCACTTGTGGTCCTAAGTGCCAGTCATACGTAAGGTTTAGACTCGGGTTGAGACAAACTTGGTATTAGAGTTTTAGGTTTAAAGTGTCATAGGATGTCTGAAAAGCCGTATTTAATAGAGTCTCTTTTTTGTGTATGAAGCGCGCCATACTTATAAGAGTGAGACTACTACACAACTAGGAAACAGTCCCTTCTTTTATGTTCTATATTGCTTGATAGATTTTAACTCTATATACTTTTCTAACTCTTGCTTTACATGTTTTAGAAAAATGCCTCCAACAAGAAACGCTAGACATAGAAATAAAACTCGTGCCAATGGCCAAAATCCTTCGGTACCAATGAATCAGGCCATTCAGGGTGATGTCACAAATGCAAAATTCTGGAATGTCATATAAATAGTTATACAAGATATGACAACTCAGGTTAATCAGTAGGTAGCAATTCTTGTCAACTCAAATGGTGGTTCTGCTGTCGCCAGGGTTAGAGACTTTGTCCATATTAACCCTCTTAAGTTCTCAGGGTCTAAGGTAGAGGAAGACCCACAGAACTTTATTGATGAAGTGAAGAAAATCCTCTAGCTTATGCATGTGATGGATGTAGAGAACATTTAGCTTGATTCCTATCAACTCAAGGATATAACTCACATGTGGTTTGTTCAGTGTAGGGAGTGTTGTGATAGAATTACGGGTTCTGTGAAATGGGATGACTTTGTTGAGGCTTTCCTCGACCACGTTTGAGGGAGTTGAGGGAGGCTAAGGTAGAAGAGTTCATGAATTTGAGACAGGGGTCTATGTCAATGAAAGAATATGGTTTGAAATTCATCCAGTTGTCTTGTTATGCCCCGGTGATGGTAGCCGAGCCGAGGGCAAGCATGAGTAAGTTTGTGTTTAGGTTTTAGATTTGTTGAAGAAGAAGTTTAAGACCGCCATGTTGATCGAGGACATAGATATTCCTATATTGATGATTCATGCCCAATAGATAGAGGAGGAGAAGCTGAAGGAGAGGGAGAGAGAGAGAGAGAGAGAGCAAAATAGCTAGAACCGGTAATTTTTTAGTTCAACCAGTAAAGAACTGATGGTAGTAACCAGTTGTCTTTTTAGTAGAATTCCTCTAGACCAGCTCCATTATCAGCTAGTACTCTAGCACCTAAAACCAGGTAGGATAAAAAAGGTAGAGCGTCAGACTCTTGTTCTCATAGGAGCGTTACTAGAGGATACTCCTATCCTACTTATAACAAATGCGGTAACATCCAGGAAAATGCCTCTATGGTAAAGAGGATTGCTTTAAATATGGTCAGGTTATCCATAGGTTGAAGGATTGCCCCACTACTAGGCAAGATAATCGAAGTAATCAAACTCAGTCAGCTTCATCAGACAAAAATGTTCAAAAGGGTTCTACTTCTAGTACAGGTGGTGGTCAAAGTTAGAAGCGCTTTTATACACTATCTTCTCATCAGGATCAGGAGAGTTCACCTAATCTGATTACTGGTAAGTTACAGGTCTTCTCTCATAATTTTTATGCTTTGTTAGATCCAGTGATACTTTGTCCTTCGTAACCCCTTATATTGCAGTAAAGTTTGGAGTCAGTCCTGAACACCTCCTAGAACCCTTTTTCCATTTCCACTCTAATTGGAGAATCAATCATATCTAGAAGGGCGTACAGAAATTGTGTTGTCTTAGTCCTACATAGAGACACCACATTTGACCTAGTTAAACTATACATGCCAGACTTTTACATTATTCTTGGCATGGATTAGTTACATTCCTGTTATGGCTAAGTTGACTGGAGAACCAGGGTCATAAAGTTTTAGTTTGCAAATAATCCTATCTTAGAGTGGAAGGATAGACCAGTAGTGCCTAAAGGTTGTTTTATTTCTTACCTTAAGGCTAGGAAGATGGTTTATAAGGGTTACATCTATCATCTAGTTTGGGTTAAGGATTCTAAGTCCGAGGCACCATCTCTTTATTCATATCCAATAGATAATAAGTTTCTTGAAGTATTTCCTGAGAATCTTCCCAGAATTCCTCCTGACTGGGAGATTGGAACAAACCTTCTTCTAGATACATAGCCCATTTCTATTCCCTTATAGAATGTCTCTAGTTGAGCTTAAGGAGTTGAAATAACAGTTGAAAGAACTCTTAGATAAGGGCTTCATTCAACCTAGTTTTTCCTTGTGGGGTGCTCTAGTCCTCCTCGTGAAAAAGAAAAATAGTTCCCTCAGGATGTGTATTAATACCATCAGTTGAATAAGGTCACAATTAAAAATACATATCCCATTCCCAAAATTTATGACCTGTTTGACCAGCTTCAGGGTGTCTCGTGTTTCTCCAAGATTGATCTTAGATTTGGGTACCGTTAGTTGAAGGTCAGGGAGCATGACATTTCGAAAAACAACTTTTAGAATTTGATATGGTCACTATGAATTTATAGTTATGTCTTTTGGATTAACGAATGCTCATATAGTTTTCATGGACCTAATAAACAGGGTTTTCAAGCAATACCTAGATATATTTAACTTGTGTTTATATATGACAACTTGGTTTACTCCTAGAGTGAGAGGAGCATACAAGTCATTTAAGGATTGTGTTGCAGACTCTTAAAGATCGCCATTTATTTTCAAAGTTCTCCAACTATGAGTTTTAGTTGAGGTCAATTTCATTTCTCGGGCATGTTGTGTCCAGTAAGGGCATTCGGGTAGACTTTCAAAAGATTGAGATAGTAAAGAACTGACCCAGACCTATTACTTTATCAGATATTAGGAGCTTTTTGGGTTTAGTCGGATATGGTAGGAGATTTTTTGAGGGTTTCTCATTTATTGTTGCCCCATTAATTGGATTGACACAGAACAATTTCAAGTTCCATTGGTCTTAGGTTTGTGAGAAGAGTTTTCAGGAGATGAAGACTCGATTAACTATGCCTCTAGTTCTGTCTTTACTAGAGGGTACAAACGGTTTTGTTGTCTATTGTGATACTTCCAGAGTTGTCCTTGGTTGTGTTTTGATACATAAAGGTAAGGTCATTATGCTTCTAGACAGTTTAAGCTTTTATTGCATCAAAATTCACATGCAAGTGTACGCGGTCGAACAAGCAATATAGTGACTTTTTCAAGCCGAATGTCAAACTCACAGGGACTTATGACCTAACAGTTTAGCTAATTAAATTTATACTACGATTTCAGACAAGTGTGTAAGTAACCAAATAAATTGTTTGCTTTTATAAATCTAACTAATTGTAAATCAACAAAGTAATTTAACTGTTGTGATCACTATTAGAGAGAAATTCTAGGGTTGCATCATAATTCATAATCATATATAGCATTAATTTCCTTGATGTGTTTGTTCCTTTAGTTGTTGGTTACTATGTTGATTTTATTATTATGGTATGGTCAACCTCTAATAGTCTATCAAAACTAGCCTCACAACTATATCATTGAGCAGGAATGTGAGAATCCAATTCAAACGTATTCGTTTATTTTCTCATTTTGCAATCGAGTAAGGTGAACTAGGTATATTTCTATTCTAGCTGCAAATCATCACTTAAAGTTGATTAAGAGAAGATCTTACCTCCTATATTCTTAATTTTATTCCTTAGTTCCCTTGGTCCATTCACTTTAGGATTAAAGATCTATTCTAATGTTGGCCAGCCATTAAAATATTAAGCACAAGAATACAAGAATAAACATGTAAGAAAACAAACTTTGTCGATTCAAATATATACTACACAGTCATGTTTCTAGCCGCAACCCAAGAACAAGGGTTTTTAGCCACTCATACCCAAAAACCATCTTACAAATTTGAAGTTGTTCATGTAAAAATAAAGAATGAAGAAAAAGGATTAAAAACCCTAAGTAGAAGCCTCCTCATATGTTTTCTGCTCCCCAAGTCGTAATCCATCCTATTTAATTTCACTAAGTGTCATATTTATACTAAGGCTGAAATTGCAGACAAACAACCCTAAAGTTGTGGCACGCCTTTGGGCATAACAATATTAAAGTGTGGAACGGCTCTAGGTGCACCAACCATGTAGTGTGGCACGGCTTTTGTTTCACCAAATGCCTAGCATGGCATGGCTTTAGCACACACCCTCACTATTTTCGGCCTCCTCAATGTTCCAAACATAGACCCTTGTTCTGTGGCACGGTATTGAATGCACCGAAATGTTTCCATGGCACGATATGCATTCTCAAACACCATATTTCCATCATCAATCATCCACTGATCTGCCTTTTGCATTCTTCTATAATTTTTGCTCATTCTAGCTGCATTTTACCCAGCAATTAGCCTAATCACATATATTAGTCCCTTGACACTAATAATGTTGTCTCAAGTTATGGTACATCTTGGTTTTACCAAGATGAATGGAGTACCTCAAACTAGTGCCTTTACAAGAATGGTCAAAATCAAATCATCCACACAAGTTACATAAACTCATCATCTAATCTTCAACATACATACATCATCAATAATGGCCTCCTTGGCCTTACCTTGCAATACTTTGTCGTGAATCTTACCCAACTTCTCATCTTTGACTGTCCAACTTTGATTTGGTTAAGAAAAGTAAACCTCACCTCAACATTAGCTAGCAGTCCTCTCCTCTCGGTCACCTACAATCTCATAAAACTGTTAGCTAAGGTCTGAACTTCCCTAGCAAACGGACATCTAGAAACATCCAAGCATGCCAAACTACCTATACTTTCTGTCTACCGACTCAATGCATCTACTACCACATTAACGTTGCCCCGATGATAGAGAATCAAAATGTCACAATCCTTGAGTAGTTCCATCCACCTTCATTGTCTTTGATTCAAGTCCCTCTGAAACATTCTGCAAACTTTAATGATAAGTGAATACCTCACAGTTCACCCCATACAAATATTGACGCCATATCTTAAGAGAAAATACCACTATTACCAACTACAAATCATGGATGGCATAATTCTTCTCATGAACCTTCAGTTTCCTTGAAGCATAGGCAAACACATTCTTGTCCTGCATCAAAACAACATCCAAATCATAACATGAAGCATCACAATATAAATAAAGTCATTTAAAATACTATTTATGAGAAAATAACCATGTTTTAAATTTATAAAATGAGTATAAGTGAGTATAAATGATCATGATATGTAAATGAATTCAAATACAATGGTCATATCACATTAACTCCATGCTCAACTCAAAATCACTGGCTAAAAGTCTCTGCATCAATAATTTCCTTAATCTTACTCATAGGTCATTCTTTATGTCAATATTTATTACTTTCTATACCAAGTCCATTAGAATAATTCCAATTCCTTATATGTAGAATAAAGCATGAAACAATCCAGTAATGCAAAATACGAACCAATCTTCCAAAATCTCAAGGAAATCATCAACATAAGCCCTAACACGGGTATCACATTATCGAATTATCTAAACAATTACTCTAACCCTGCATTTTTCCCAATCCATAGCATATTTTACATAATACGTCTCACATAAGCAAATTCTGAAGAAGAGTAAGTTATAACCTACCTCATGTCCAAACTTCAAGCCATCAATGGTCACAAACTAGTCTTCTCCTTCTGAATGGCTTCAAAATGCTTCCAATCTATCAAAATCAAGTTCTACATGAATATGAGTCTATTGATACCCATGTATTTACATAAAGGGTCGGATAACTTTTGAATCAAAAAATCAACCCTCAAAAAAATATCATAAAACTGAAGTTTTATTTAAAAATTAACCTACTCGTAGATTAAGGAACTCGAATATAAATTTGGTTGAAAATTGAGTAAGATTTGAAACTCAAATAAGAGGTTTTGATTTAAGAATTTTGGGGTAAAAACCCCCCAATTTCCAATCTTTATTCTTGATTAGCCCAAAATCCAAGATAAAAATAGTGGAAAAATAATAAATCTAAGGTTTGGAGACTTATCCCCTTCCAAAACAAAGAAAATGCACCAAAAACCACCCAAATTGAAGCTCGAGAGGTCCAATAATGGAGGGATCAAGTGATAAGTCACAGAAGAAACTCTGATTTTTAACTGTTGTAGCATGCTTAGCACAATCACACTCCAGGTGACCCATTCGTTCAGCACTATGGCACGGACCAAAATTTTCCTTTAGCACAATTGTGATAAAACTGAGCAATCGTGCTCGCATCAGCTATCAAATTTTTTTAGCTAAACTTAAAACTTGGTTTTAATACCCTAAACTCATTTAGAACCCCACAAATACAAATCAGTTGTAAAACACATTCCAGACCTATTGGAATTGTTAGATTTTGAATTCAGAGTCATCTTGACTGAATGTTGACTAAGGTCAACTCTAAACTTAAGAACTTAAACTTTTCCTCCAAGGGTCCAAAAGTGCTCCCAAGAGCCTTGGAACCCTCGGTGTAACACCCTAAACCATCGGGCTAAAAATTTGGACTACTTTATATATGTAGTTAGACCCAAATCTAGAAATTTAATTATATCTAGGTGCAAAGGTCATGTATTAAGTTTGGGAGGCATATTAGATATGAATTAAGGACATGAGAAATCTCTAGCACGAAGTTGAGTTGAGAGTCCCCTTAACAATTAAATTTTCAAATAGGTTCATACAATGGTTAACTTCAAATAAGTATTTCTCTTAGAAAATGCAGAGTTATATGACCCATTACCTATTAAACTAAAGGTTTTTGAGTCTTCTTTTCAATGCCACCAACTTCTCATCAATACGAATGTCGAGTAAAAAGTTATATACATTTTACTAAGGAACAGTCAGAACAGCCCTATACCAAAGATGAAAATTTTTGATTTGTTTTTTCACATTCTTGGAGGGGTGTTTTCGTTCTTTCCTTATTCCATAACCCCCCACATGATTAAAACCCCTATTTTTTATTAGATTTCATATGTTATTCCCTCATATATTACCTCTCATTCTTCTCCCAAACAAATCTATCAAGAATCCAAGAGAATTGGCTCAAGATCCAAATCTAGTTTCCTCCTCTTTGATCTCAAGTTCCTCAAACATTTTTTAGGTATGTAAGACTACCTTGATTTATTAATTTATTCACCTGTAATCTCTTTGAAACTTAGTTAATCCTTTCTTAATGGTCTAGATTTAAAATAAAACCCATAGAAAATGTGATAGTTCATCAATTACTGAAATATATTCATGAGAAATTCTTCATCCTTGTTCATGTTATGGGGATCTAACTAGTGTAGAGTTTATACAATTTTCTCTTCATAATCTGGTTTTATAAATTGTAATTATTATAATTTTATTATAATATTTGATTAGTCTAAACATAGGATCTCACTATTATGAGAAGAAACTTTTCGAACCCAATTGGGGGTCGCTTGGACAACTTTATTTCATGAGTTTTTTCCTCTTATGTAGATTCTTTCATTATGGGTTCAAATTAAAGTTATAATATATAATTTTTATGAAACTCTTAACTATAATCCTTTAAATTTCATGCTCTCCAATTCAAGTTATTTCAAGATAAACTAGGGTTGAAGAATCTCCATAATCCTATCCTCAATTAAATTCTCAAGTAGGTTCCTTAAGATACCTACGGGTAAACTCTCTATTTTTTTTATTTGCTCTAAATTATGTCAACTACGTGAACTTTATGCATAATCTTAAGTGTTGAAAATTTTTTGATGTATGGAATTATGTAAATCTATGAGCCTCTTGAACTTTAGAAATAATTGAACATCTCACGAACCCCATGACCTTGACTCACATAAATCCTTAAAGTTGTGAATTTGCTACAGAATGGAACTTTCTTTGATCTTGAATATGAAAATTTTTTTACTCTCCAACAAGGATATTGTGATTTGTTTTACCATTAGTTTAAATTGATGAATTGAGTATCCTCATTACTTGACATGAATATGATCCTCAATGAGAATGTGTCGAGTCATTTCATAATTCCCTCAAAAGCTATGGGAGCCATATTCATGAACTATAACATAGAGAATTATGATATTACCTCTCATGACTCTCCAATAATGATAATAACTCATGATTTATGATCCTATTATAGTTAACTCTCAAGATGAGCCCTAAAGTGGCATTCCATGGCTATGAACCTAAAAAGGCTAAACTATGAGCATGAGTCTAAAAAGGCTAACTTATGAACATGAGACTAATGAGGCTAACATTTTGAACATAAATAAATAAGATAAAATTATGAGCTTAAAGGAGTTAGCTGACTGACCAAGAAGGCATAGGTCTAAATGACAAATACCTAAAACTATGTTTGCCGATGTATGATAGAGATCATTCCACAAATCAAATGACTCTTTTTCACGAGTCTTTAAAAGAGCTATTTATGGATCCTTGCTAGCAAATTATGTCATGTAATATCCTATGTCCAGCAAGGTACAGGATGACTTAGCTAATCGGGCCAAGATTAGACTCCATGCCCTCACATGGTGATTTATGTCATTTCACCACTTGCTTCCATAAAGAACTAAAAGGATTAATTCATTTTATGTTACCAATTATTATTTCAGCTTACGTTTTTGTCCCTTTTCAAATTATGATATCTTGAGTTGTACTTATCACCTTTATATTTCCATACTTTATTACTTTCTTGTGTGGAACTTTCTTGTGTGGTTTTACATGCCAATATAATTTTTGTATTGACGCTGTGGCACTACATCGTTTCCTAATGTAGGTTCCAGCACATAGACTCATGACTAGGAGCACTGTTAGGATTATCATCTTCTGCTATTGGTGAGCCTCCTTTCTACCCCGGGGTAAGTTTAGATATAATAATTTTTTTATGTTTCTTTCAGTATTGAGGTATGTCGGTGTCTTGTATCGACAGTTATTGTTACTCATTAAAGGCTTCACAGACTAATTTAGTTGTCAGATATTTGTAAATTTTTTGTCTTTATTTATCATGACTATCAATATTCTTGGATATTATGTAGTGTTATTGAACTTTGGTGAAAGTTTAATCCCTTAAGGAATCTTAGCTCAGTTTTATATTGTTTCCGTTTTATTCATTTATGTTAGAAGTATGCTCATGTGATATGCCAGAACGTTCGTTCATACTAGCAATAGTATCGAGTGTGTGCCATATTCAGAGCCTCATCTTGGGTCGTGACACTCGGGAACCACCCACCTAAGTGATAAAACACCCACATGACCTAGTGGAGTCGTCAAAACTCAGAACCACTCATCTTAACCTCAAACGTTGACTTTGGTCAACTCTTTTAAACTCCAAACCTCTGAAAACTCTCTAACTCCTCCAAAACTTATCCAAACACCTCAAAGTCATGCCACACATTCCCGCAAGTCACAAAAAAATCCCAAAGCTAAGGGGAGTTTCAAATGGGAGAAAATAAGAAAAGATCCCAAAACAACTTAAAGGATTGTTACACAAATCTATCTTCGAAAACATCAAAGCAACCTGAGCTGATCAAACAACTCATCAATACGTAGTATATGATACTTATTCTTGATGGTCACTTTGTTCAATTGTTGATATTCAATGTACATACTATAGTCCCATCATTCTTCTTCACAAATAACAATAGAGCATCTAAGGGGAAACATTCAATCTAATGAATCCCTTTCTTAGTAAATCCTTAAGTTTCTCCTAGGATTCTTTCAACTTTGTCGGAGTCATCTGATAGTGAAATAGAAATAGATTGAGTAATCATCTCCAAATCAGTACCAAAATCAATATAATGGTCAAGTGGAACACCTAAGAAATCTATCAAAAATACCTTTAAGAACTCTTTCACCACTAGTAGTGAATTCAATTGCGGAGTATCAGTACTAGTATTATGAATATAGGTCAAATAAGAGAGACAATTCTTCTCAACCAATCATTGAGCCTTCAAAAATGAAATCACCTTCCTCAGATAATGGCACTGAGTATATTTCTACTCCAATTTAGGGATACCAAGCATAACTAAGGTGATTGTCTTGGTGTGACAGTCTAGAATCACAGGATGAAGAGAAAGTTAATTCATACCTACGATATTAAAATCTATCATATGCAATATAATCAAGTCTACCCACATGTCATAACTCACCAAAGTAATAACACAATATTAGTATATCCAATCCACCACTAAGGAATTATCCACGGGAGTAGAAACACATATAGGCACAGAAAAAGAGTCATATTAAGACTCTATGTGAAGTATGGAGACACATAGAAGAAAGTATAGCCATGACTACATAAAATTATAGCAAGTTGATGTCAATACTGGAATAATACCTTTAATAATAGAATTAGAGGCCTTTACCTCTAATTTGCCTAGGAAGTCATAGTAATGTGCATGATCACCCTCAACTTACGTAACTCCTCCACCACCACCTCAACTTGTCTATGTAATACCTCTATTTGAGTGAGAACCACATTGACCTCTAGCTGGCTAGGCTACTTTCCTAGCGGCAAGAGTTTGGGAACTATGGTGCTGACCATCAACTTTAAGTTTGGGGGAAATTTGTCTTGAGATGCCTTAGATCACCACAACTAAAATAAGACTTGGGTACTATTTGAGTGGAATGAGAGTGGTTTGAATACACTCCACCACCTAAAGATTTTTTAGAATAAACTTGTGAACCATATTCTGAATTGTAGAAAATCTCATCCAAATTGACCTCCCTTGAACGTCTATATTGATGCATGAACTCACCTACCAAAATACTGAAAGGAACTCCTCCAAAACAAGCCCTTACCTCCAAATGAGGTTCCATTATAAATACTAGAAGTACGGACATTTTTTATCTAGTATCACTAAACTCTCGATGTCTCATATACTCAACCTCCTTAGCTACATCAACCACTTTTTGGAAAGTACCCCTAATGGATGCCATCTAAAATTCTACTAAGCAAAAAGGATAGATACACCTATTCAAAAATTATTGAATCCTTTAGATATTAACGGGAAAAATTATCGAGGCATGATGTGATAAGGCATGGAACCTCGTCTCATACTCAATAACTGAAATATAATCTTGCATCAGTTTCTCAAATTGACTCTTCTTCTCTACCTGTATGCTATAAGGAACAAACTTCTCTAAGAAAGCCGTACTGAACTGCTCCCAAGATAAAAGTGGAGACCTTTTATAGTCTAACCTTTATATAAGCCTTCCACGATTAGTTGGCTAGGCCAATCATCTGAAATAAAGTATAATCAAATCCATGGGACTCAACCAGTCCAAAATTACGTAACCTCTTGTGATAGCTGATGGGAAACTAATATGTTTTCTCTCTATCCACCATTACACAGGAGAACACCCATACTCCTGAATCAATCAAACATTTTTTTCACCTCAAAATACATAGTAGCCTGACAACTGGGGGTGTCGCAATGCCTAGCAAAGGCATGCCTCCAAGTCTAGGAGTTATTGTTATAACTAGATAACCCACTGGAGCTTGGAGGGCGGGAGCTATCTGAGAACCATCTGGCGTGCTAGGTAGAATATCGTCCTAAGTCATATCCTACAAAAAGGCAAGCATACATACAAAAGTGTCCTGAATAACCGAAGTAGCAACAAACCCAGGTGGTTCCTAATCTGAGCCCACTACTTTATTATAAATTTGATCATTCTCCAAAATGTAGTCAATATCTGGGGATTCTGATGTAATAGAAGACTGAGCAACCTATGCTCTAGCTCTAGCCTTTTTCGTACCTTGACCTCTGCCCCTACCTCTACCTCCACCTCTACTATGCGCTTCGAACCTAGCAGCAAGTGTAGGTGTGTGCTTCTGGTCTCTAGCCATCGTGGAATGAGTTCTCACCATCTGTGAGAGAATAAAATAAAGATACTTAGAATTCTCTAAGATCAATTGTTCATGTTAAGGTAAGAAATAGTAGAAGTTTCTTAATATCTTGTAGCCATTTTGAATATAAGTAATGGACGTCTCTACACCGATCAAAAAGACTCTATTAAACACTACTCTTATACTTATGGGACCTATGATTCATGCTCCAATACTAAATTGTCACGATTCAAAATTCAATTCCATTAAGCTGTGAGGGTACCCACCTCCCCCTAGGAAAATCCAATTCATTATTGACCATTGAAAATGAGTGAAAGCGAAATATACACAAAATTTCAAATAAGCATTACTAAATAAGCAAGTTGTATCCCAAGTCATAACAAGTGCAGAAAAGAAAGAAACCCTCAGGATTGGTGACACATGTAAAAGAGAATCTACAAACTAAAATACAAGTCTAAGAGTTTACAAAGCTACAAGAAAAGAAGAAAGACAGTAAATGTAAATAGATCCAAAAATCCAAGTGCTACTTGCATAACTCAATTGAAAGAAGAGAACATATTGTAGGACTAGATGAAGAACATTTCATAAAAGTTCTTTTTCAGACATGTACTTCAATAAATGTATGCAAGATTAAGTTGCGTCACTTTCGAGAAATAAAGTGATGTTTTAATCAGAGAGTAAAATACATATTGTACTCTTTTTTGTCAAAGTTTTGTCCCACTGAGTTTTCATGGCAAGGTTTATAATGAGGCATCAAATAATGTGTATTACAATATATGTGTACTCTTTTTTCTTCACTAGAATTTGTCTCCCCCAAATATTTTTCCTAATAAGGTTTTAGCAAGACACTTCATCTATTAATATACATACACAAGAGAGTGTTCCAAATTATTAGATTATTTAGGCAAAACTTCACATATAGCCAACTTATACCCCTCTTAACTAACTTCTAAGTTTTAGTAATTACATTTTATAGATTTTAGTTAGTGATTAAATGTATTTAGGACTCTAATATACAACTATTAACTAACAGATTTTATTACTATTTCATTTATGTTTAGAGATAAAAAAGGAAAGGGGAGTGATTCACTTCTTTTATTCTCTCCAATATATCTTTTTCAAATCTTTTATTTCTTCCTTTTTCATATGAACTGTTATAGGTTACCTTTTAATTTTCGAAACACAAAAATAGAATTCAAACTAAAATTCCTTTGATTTCCTCGTATGGCTTCAGAATTTAAAATATAATTTCAATGTATTTATACATTCAATGTATTTATCCACGAAAATTATCTATGAATAGAAATACAAATGTAGAGTTGATACAAATGAAAAGTAGCTCTGAATTAAAATTCAAATACAAATACAAACGCTTACAACTCATATCTTCAAGATAAATACGAATTGATACAAATTCAAAAGTATAAAATGGATACAAATTCAGATTATATGTATAAATATACAAATTCAAATGTATAAATGTATACAAATTTAAAATGTATGTGAAAGAAATATAACAAAATAAATACAAAAATACAAATGCACTGATAACAATATATAAATAAATTCACTTTATGACTAAATATAATTTATACAAAATACCTTTGAGTTATATACAAACACATGATAGTTGTATATCGATATGTAATGTATAAAATATGAACCAACATATTTTATACAAATCAAAAACTGATTATACAACTTATATGTATATTTTATATACGTATATATATGTATATACCAACACATGACAATTGTCTAATTGTATATGACGGTTATTTGTATACATATATACATTAAAAAATTGATAGGGTATACATACTTGTGTGTAACTAACATGAAAAAAAAAGATATATAGACATACATATATCTATTGTATATACATTCATACGAATATATATTTGTGTATATACAAAATACCTTCGAGTCATTCACAAAGTCGTTGCTCCCCCCTTTGGAGTGAAAATCCTTGAAACTTTTTTTCTTTTCCTTTAATTTATATAAAATACCAATAATAGATTATACAAACTGAGATATACCTAATGTCTAATAAAAGAACAAACATAGTTTATACAAATCAACTTCAAAAATATACAATTTAGTTATATACAAACACGTGATAGTTGTATGCCTATATGTAATGTATAAAATATGAATCAACATATTTTGTACAAATTAAAAATTAAGTATACAACTTATATGTATATTTTATATGTGTATATATATATATATATATATATATATATATATATATATATATATATACATATATGCCAACACATTACAACTGTCTATTGTATATGACGGTTATTTGTATACATATATATACATAAAAAAAATTGACACGGTATACAAACTTGTATGTAACTAACAGAAAAGAAGATATATATATATATCTATCTATATATCTATATCTATATCTATATCTATCTATCTATCTATCTATCTATCTCTCTCTCTATATATATATTGTATACGTTGGTTTCAATATATATATTGTATACGTATTGAAACCTTTTTTTTAGCATGAATTGGAAGAAAAAAATTGAAGAAATGTTTTTTGATGCAATAAATCTTTGGGAAAATCACAAAAATATACTGTATAAAAGTCAATATAACAAAACCTACCAATAGTTTCTACTTTTCAAGGAAAAAGATTGAAGAAGATGGTGGAAAATTTAAGAAGAGAGAGAAAAAGAAAATAAATGAAAATTTTAGGAAGAGAGAGAAAATTCAAATAAAGTGACCAATTTTCGAAATTAAATAAAAAATAAAATTAAGTGATCAATTAAGTCAGCCAAAATTTAAGCTAATTAGATGAGAGAGATTAATTGCATGATATACAACTATTATATTTATATATGAGGGCCCACTTAAATAATAGTTCTTTAACTAACTTTTAACTATGCTAGGTAATTATTTTAAACAATAATCATGATAGATAATTAAGGACCCTTTTTATCGATGCTATGTAATTTTTCCTATTATTTAGTGGATGTCCATTACTCCTAAGGTGTAATTTCTACCATTATGTAATTAACTCTCACACTGTCACGCCTCAAACCCCATTGGGGCGGCCATGGCACCCGAAGCCGTTGAGGCCCCGAGAGAACCAACCTTCAATCCTTTACATTCATACCCATGTCACGCAATGATCATTACTATCATAGATGCAAGATACTAATGGCAGAAATCATGGCAAAACATGTGATATATATACATATATGAAACTTGGCCTTTAGGGCCATATCATCAACATGATAAGACATTTCTCCCTTTAACTGTACAACGTCTACAAAGCCTCTAACAGATACAAAAATCAAACCTACAATCGGGACAAGTCCCCGCTTTACATAACTGTGATACAATACCAAAAACCAACATATACATAGGACTTGGAAAGCCCCGAAGCAACCTGGAGCTCACCAACAAATCCGCAGAAATCCAAGTCCTATTGTGGGGGCCTACTAGTACCTGTGCCTGCAGCAAGTAAGGTAAGTCCCACAAAGGACGTCAGTACGAAGAATGTACTGAGTATGTAAGGCTATAAGTAACTGTATGAGATATAGGAATATTTAATGGAATCAAGTATAAGTGAATGCATCATGTAGATAAACTACCATAAGGTATACATATGGGATCATGTACATTGCTTTCTTTACTTTACTTTACTTTACTTCATCATCCATCATATAATCATCAATCATGTAATGGCCGGGCCCGGGCCCAGCTGATCAGTGGGAAATAACATAATAATCGGGATCGCCTCTAGCTAGGCTTTCGCCCCTTTGAGTTGCCACCCATTTCCAATGAACTTTCGGGATCGCCTCTAGCTAGGATTTCGCCCCTTTGAGTTGCCACCCGTACTCAATATCCATTCAGGATGGCCTCTAGCTAGGCTTTCGCCCCTTCGAGTTGCCACCCGTACTCAACAAGTGTTCATTACTTTAATTCTTTTGTTATGAGATTGGTACATTAGTGGTTACAATGTTATGGGAAGTTTGGAACATTATTGGAACATTAACCAATGAACATGAGTCATGTGAATCACCATTGATCAATGAATAAGGAACATGTGAGTAACAATGATTAATAACCAGAAATGGGACACCTTTGAACATTTCGGAATGGAACAAGTATAATGACAATGTGACACTATGTGCTGCAGAAGAATACGGAAAGAGTAACCTTACATACCTTATCTTCCCAACACGTGACTACAATGATTTATATCCTTCCTTATGTGTTACTCTACAACACAAGTACATAATGGAGCGAACATTAACAGCTAGCTACATTACAAGTTCACAAGAAGGTAAGTAGGTGCTTAACGGAAAGTAAAAACCGTCCAACTTCCAAAACACATGGTGCACCACTCCCCCCTTCATTATACCACCAAATAACATTATTCCACCACATTACACTATAAGTTACTTCTTTAGCAAAACAACAACACCAAAACAGTCCATGCACCACCAAAACAGTCCACACATCAACGTAGACATCACAAATCGATAGAATTTTACCCCAAGTTTCTACTTTACATTTCCGCCTCAATACAACTCCACATAATTATTCCATCAAGTCACATAAATACATTACACAACAATATACCAGGACCAGCCCACATAATTTTAGGATTCACTTTAACATAACAAGAAAATATTCTCTTTTCACTACGCCAAACGTTCCATGCACAATTGCGTAAAAACATTTCCATCAAGCCATACACAAAAGTAACTAATTAGGGACAGCACCAGACTTTAAATATACTGAAATTTAGTCCATATAATTCAATTCCTTCAATACCTTAAGTCCCCTTTCAAGTTTAATCCACATAGAAAGCAAATCTTTTACCGATTAAGCAAAAGTAGACTGTTTTTCAAATAGTGGACTGCTCAACACTTATTAAACATATCCAACATGATTTACACAACCTCTTATGCATATAATATATTAAACCACAAGAATAAACACTTACCAATACTTACAAGATGATGATCTTGGCAAAACAAGTGTAGTTGCCTGAGGGTTCAAATGGTTTCTTTTGGTCTCTTGGAAAAGTCTAGAAATTACAAGAAATTGCAAGGTGTTATGTTTGATTAAAAATCTGATTTTATTGGACTTATATATCCCTTTAATGGTCATCCTAGCCATACACTTGGTCCTTAATGATATGTTTACTTGGTCAAGATGAATGGGTCAAAATTCCCTTTTTGGGCCATGTCTTTCTTGTTGAATTTGGGCCAATTTTGAGCCCATTAGCCAAGATGAATTAAGTCCAACACTTTGAATACATAATATACCCTTTATTTCATGTTCAATTACTTCCGTCACCTAGTCGCATACGTTTGAAAATGTACGGGGTGTTACATCCTTCCCCCCTTAAGAACATTCGTCCTCGAATGTTAACAATAGTAGTAATCAACCCAAACAAATGTAAGTCTAAATAAATTCTTCATATTATCACATACTTATAATATTCATATGTACTTACTCGTTAGTGCTCCAATCCTGTGTCTCAAACCTTTTCTTCGGTTTGGAACAAATACGGGTACTTTGCTTTCATTCTTTCTTCGGCTTCCCATGTAACTTCTTCTACTTGTTGATTTCTCCAAAGCACTTTTACGGAAGCTACATCTTTATTTCTTAACCTCTTGACTTGTCTATCCAGAATTGCAATGGGCACTTCTTCATAACTGAGATCCTCCGTAACTTGTACATCCTCGATGGGAATAATTTGAGATGGATCCCCTATGCATTTTCGCAGCATCGAAACATGAAACACTGGGTGGAATGTGGAGAGTTCTTGGGGTAATGCTAATTCATATGCCACTTGACCAAATCTTCGGATAATTTTATATGGCCCTATATAACGTGGACTTAGCTTTCCATTTTTTCCAAACCTCATTACCCCTTTCATTAGTGATACCTTTAAAAATACCCAATCACCTATAGAAAATTCAAGCCCTCTTCTTATAACATCAGCATATGACTTATGGCGGCTTTGAGCTATCTGTAATCGCTGCTGTATCACTTTAACTTTCTCCATAGCTTGATGAACGAGATCCAGTCCAAATAAAGCAGTTTCACCAGCTTCAAACCATCCAATAGGTGATCTCCACTTTCTCCCATATAACGCTTTGTAAGGAGCCATATTAATACTTGAATGATAGATATTGTTGTAGGCAAATTCAACAAGAGGTAAATGATCATCCCAATTTCCTTTAAAGTCTAATGCGCACGCTCGTAGCATAGTTTCAAGTGTTTGGATGGTACGTTCTGCCTGCCCATCTGTTTGGGGATGGAAAGCTGTACTTAAATTCAATTGGGTTCCCAAACTCTGCTGGAAAGACCTCCAAAAATGAGCAGTAAATTGAGCCCCTATGTCGGATATAATAGATATGGGAATTCCATGTAGCCGAACTATCTCCTTGATATACAACCTCGCATAATTTTCAGCTGTATAGGTGGTCTTGACAGGTAAAAAGTGTGTTGATTTGGTAAGCCTGTCAACAATCACCCATATGGAATCAAATTTCTGCAGTGTACGAGGCAGACCTGTGATGAAATCCATGTTAATCATGTCCCATTTCCAGACTAGAAGATTGATACTTTGCATATAACCTCCAGGATTTTGATGCTCTACCTTGACTTGTTGGCAATTCGGACATTGAGCCACAAAGTCTGCAATGTTCTTTTTCATGCTCCCCCACCAATACATCTCCTTCAGATCATGGTACATTTTGGTTTCTCCTGGATGAATGGAGTATCGTGAATGATGGGTTTCTGTCATAATTCGTATCCTCAAGTCATCTATATCTGGTACACATAACCTGCTTTGGCACTGTAGTACTCCCTCTGGTGTAAAATCAAAGGCCATTGTCAGACCCTACTGTACATTCTCCCTTAGCTGCAAAAACATAGGGATCTACATATTGTTTCTCCTTTACTTCAGCTATAAGTGATGATTCTGCTGCATTCTGTACCATAATTCCTTCATCCGGAGTTTCTAGAAGACGAACTCCCAAGCTAGCTAATTGATGTAAATCCTTGGCCATCCCTTGCTTTCCCGCGAACTGGCCATCTGTGCTTCCACTTGCTTTATGACTTAGTGCATCGGCCACCACATTTGCCTTTCCCGGATGGTATAAGATATCAATATCATAATCTTTCAATAATTCCAACCATCTCCTCTGTCGTAAATTGAGGTCCTTCTGCTTGAGAATATACTGTAAGCTCTTGTGATCGGTATAGATATCCATGTGAACCCCATACAAATAGTGGCGCCATATCTTTAAAGCAAAAATTACAGCTGCTAATTCAAGATCATGTGTGGGATAATTCTTCTCATGTGGACGCAGTTGCCTTGAAGCATAGGCTATAACTTTACCGTGCTGCATCAATACACATCCTAGACCGACTCTTGAAGTATCATAATATACTGCGTACCCTTTGGTGCCCTCTGGAAGTACCAATACAGGTGTAAAAGTCAATTTATCCTTCAGCTCTTGGAAACTCCTTTCGCACGCATCATTCCACTGGAATTTAGTTGCTTTAGGGGTTAACTTTGTCAAGGGTGCAGAAATAGAAGAAAACCCTTCGACAAATCTTCTATAATAACCGGCCAAACCAAGAAAACTACGAATTTCTGTAGGCGTCGTAGGTCTTGGCCAATTCTTCACCGCCTCTATCTTCTAGGTATCAACCCGTATTCCTTCATCCGATACAATATGACCCAAGAATGCCACAGATTTCAACCAAAACTCACATTTAGAGAACTTTACGTATAACTTACGGTCGCGAAGAATCTGTAACACTTGCCGAAAGTGATTATCGTGGTCCTCTTGTGATCTTGAGTAAACCAAAATATCATCAATAAACACCGTCAAGAACACGTCTAAAAATTGCTTGAACACCCTAGTCATCAAATCCATAAAAACAGCGGGTGCATTTGTTAGTCCAACTGACATAACTAAAAATTCATAATATCCATACCGTGTTTGAAAAGCTGTCTTGGGTATATCTCTTTCTCTAACCCTGACTTGGTGATAACCCGATCTCAAATCAATCTTTGAAAAGCATTTAGCACCCTGTAGCTGATCAAATAAATCATCAATTCTGGGAAGGGGATATTTATTCTTGATTGTTACTTTATTCAATTGCCGGTACTCAATACACATTCTCAATGTGCCATCTTTCTTCTGTACAAATAATACCGATACACCCCACGGAGACATACTAGGCCGTATAAATCCCTTGTCCAGTAAATCTTTCAATTGCTCCTTCAATTCTCGCAATTCTGCTGGAGCCATTCTGTATGGAGGAATAGAAATAAGCTGAGTGCCTAGAATCACATCAATGCCAAACTCTATTTCCCGTTCTGGAGGTAAACCTGGAAGATCCTCAGAAAATACATTAAGAAATTCATTTACCACCGAAACTGATTGAGAAGTTGGTGGTTTCGCTTCAGTATCATGCACTCTCACTAAGTGGCATATATATCCCTTGGATATCATTTTCCTAGCCTTAAGATAGGAAATAAATTTGCCTCTCGGTGCTCCCACATTACCTTTCCATTCAAGAACATCCTTTTGTGGAAAATGAAACTGTACTCTCTTAGCTCGGCAATCTACTGTGGCATAACAAGAGGCTAACCAATCCATTCCTATGATAACATCAAAATCTATCATGTCTAGTTCAACAAGGTTGGCCAATGTATCACAACCGCAAACAGTGGCTATACAGTCACGATAAACTCTCTTTGCTATAATGGAGTCACCAACTGGTGTAGTTACTTCAATTGACTTAACTAGTAATTCCAGCGTTCTTTTAAATTTTTCAGCAATCAAAAGAGTAACATATGATAATGTAGAACCCAGATCAATTAATGCATACACATTATGTGAAAATATGGACAAGATACCTGTAACAACATCAGGAGATGCCTCTGAATTCTGACGGTCAGCTAGCGCATAAATACGATTTTGAGTTCCGCTGGAACTAGCTGCTCCTCTAGCCCTACTACCTCGACCTATAGGCTGTGCTCCTCTACCTAAGGAAGGCACGGATGATGATGATGCCACGGCTGATCCCGTAGGTCGTGCTATACCACCCATTCTCCTTTGTGGACACTCTCTCACCATGTACTCTGGCTTACCACAAAAAAAAACATTCATTCCAATTCGGCATTCACTTAAATAAGACCTCCCGCAGTGCTGACACAGCTGGTGAGAAAATCCTGCTGTCTGTGGAACTCGAACCACACTGCTTCGGCTAACATAACTGCCCCTAGACCCTCGAAATTGAGGTGGAGTACCTGCCGTGAAATAAGAAAATGAGGGTCTAGGCGGCCTATTAAAACTCCGAGGTCTAAACTCTCTTTGGGACGCCATAGACTGTCCCACAGATCTAGCCCTTTTCGACGGCCCTTCGTCATATCCTTGTGTTCTTATCTGTTGCCTCTGATCTTCCATTTTCTGCGCTAAGGTCTGTATTCTAGTTATGTCCATATCCCTGTTCAACGCAGCAATAGTGCAATCTCAGACCAAATATGGTTCCAGTCTGTCCACATACCGGTGAACTCTATCGGTCATCGTAGCTACCACGTTAGGAGCATACCGGGCCAAAGAGTTAAACCGAAGACTATATTCTCGGACGATCATGGTACCCTGCCGCAGATTTAAGAACTGGTCCGTACGAGCCTCTCATACCTCATATGGGAGATAGTGATCAAGGAATGCCATTTTAAATTCTTCCCAACTAGATGGGAGTGCATCAATACCCCTCGACCGCTTCCAATCTTCATACCATAATATAGCTTCGCCCTTCAGTCTATAGGCTGCAAGCTCGACCGTTTCCACACCGAAAACATGCATGACCTCTAAAGCTCTCTGGATTTGATCGGTAAAATCTTGCGGGTCTTCATTAAGATCAGATCCGGTGAATGTGGAGGGATCTAATTTCAGAAAATCCTGCGTCCGTCGACTAGCTGCACCTTCATCACTTGTTGTTAGACCAACTCGTCCCTGAGTTTGTGCAGCAACTATCTGAGTCAACATCTATACTGCATTCTTTAAGTCCTGGTCAGTAGTATTTACTGGTGGTTCTGCAGGTACTTCTCTTCCACTTGGCTCCTCTGGAACTGGAAGAGTAGATGAAGCCTGCGATGTAAACTCATGTTCGGCGCCGCCTTGATTAACTGGTTTAGGCGGGGCTCTACTAGTTCCTTCTCCAGCAATTCTGTCTAGCCTCTTACTTTTACCTCAACCTCTTATTGTCATCGGAATTTTGCTATAATAAACAAGAACAACAATTTTCATGGTCAGAAATGATTCCACCTATAACTTCGGCTCTAATGCACGATCTAGAAATGAAAGAATGAAACAACCCCTAAATGTACCGTAGCCTCCTACTTATAAATGTGGTGCACAACACATCGATAAGTAAGACTCTACTCAGACAAGGCTTTGTAGACACCCTAGGACGACCCGCTCTGATACGACTTTTGTCATGCCTCAAACCCCGTTGGGGCAGACATGGCACCCGAAGCCGTTGAGGCCCCGAGAGAACCAACCATCAATCCTGTACATTCATACCCATGTCACGCAATGATCATTACTATCATAGATGCAAGATACTAATGGCGGAAATCATGGCAAAACATGTGATATATATACATATATTAAACTTGGCCTTTAGGGCCATATCGTCAACATGATAAGACATTTCTCCCTTTAATTGTACAACGTCTACAAAGCCTCTAACAGATACAAAACCAAACCTATAATCAGGAAAAGTCCCCGCTTTACATAACTGTGATACAATACCAAAATCCAACATATACATAGGACTTGGAAAGCCCCGAAGCAACCTGGAGCTCACCAACAAATCCGCAGAAATCCAAGTCCTATTGTGGGGGCCTACTAGTACCTGTGCCTGCAGCAAGTAAGGTAAGTCCCACAAAGGACGTCAGTACGAAGAATGTACTGAGTATGTAAGGCTATAAGTAATTGTATAAGATATAGGAAATTTAATGGAATCAAGTACAAGTGAACGCATCATGTAGATAAACTACCATAAGGTATACATGTGGGATCATGTACATTGCATTCTTTACTTTACTTTACTTTACTTCATCATCAATCATATAATCATCAATCATGTAATGCCCGGGCCCGGGCCCAACTGATCAGTGGGAAATAAAATAATAATAGGTATCGCCTCTAGCTAGGCTTTCACCCCTTTGAGTTGCCACCCGTACTCAATATCCATTCGGGATCGCCTCTAGCTAGGATTTCGCCCCTTCGAGTTGCCACCCGTACTCAACAAGTGTTCATTAGTTTAATTCTTTTTGTTATGAGATTGGTACATTAGTGGTTACAATGTTATGGGAACTTTGGAACATTATTGGAACATTAACCAATGAATATGAGTCATGTGAATCACCATTGATCAATGAATAAGGAACATGTGATTAACAATGTTTAATAACCGGAAATGGGATACCTTTGAACATTTCAGAATGGAACAAGTATAATGACAATGTGACACTATGTGCTGCAGAAGGATACGGAAAGAGTAACCTTACATACCTTATCTTCCCAACACGTGACTACAATGATTCATCTCCTTCCTTATGTGTTACTCTACAACATAAGTACATAATGGAGTGAACATTAACGGCTAGCTACATTACAAGTTCACAAGACGGTAAGTAAGCGCTTAACGTAAAGTAAAAACCGTCCAACTTCCAAAACACATGGTGCATCACTCCCTCCTTCATACAAAGGTTACTATCATGTTTAAGACAACCTTGCTGCTACCCTCTTATAGTGTAGTATAAATAAGGGTATGATAGGTGATAGATGATATAATTGTACACTTGAAAACATATATGAAAAGAATAAAAAAAGGTCTCCTCTCTTTTCTTTTTTTATTGTTCTTGCTCTTATCTTTTGATATATTAAAACTTTCTCTGTTCCTAAATAAGTACTCCCTCCGATTTCGAATTGATTAACCTATTTTTACTTAACACAGAGTTTAAAAAAATAAAAAAGACTTTTGAATCTTGTAGTCCTAAATAAAGATATGTCAAATGTATTAAAATGCCTTTTAATCTTGTGGTCTTAAACATGTTATGTGGAGTTGGAGTTAAAAAGTTGCTAAAAAGAGAAAGGGTCATTCTTTTTTAAACAAACTAAAAAGGAAAGTAGGTCAATCAAATTGAAACGAAGAAAGTACTCCCTCTGTCCAACAATACTTGTCCACTATACTAAAAATAGATGTCTAACAATTCATGTCCAGGTTGGAAAATCAATGGATAGTTTACCCTTTTCTACCCATTTTACCCTTGTTATTAAATACTATTCATCACGTAATGCATTTTTTACTACATTAAATTTATTATATTCAAAGGCTGATATAGTAAAACTACCCCTATTATTTATTATTTATTAATATATGTGTCAAGTCAATAGTGGACAAGTATAGTTGGACGGAGAGAGTAGTGTTTTTAGCTTGGGCACACACACCTTTTAAGAAACACCCTTTAAGAAACTACTCATTCCTAGAAGACAAAGAATGTTTATACTAACTTACCCATAATAAATATTTTAAAAAAGATGCAACTCTTTAGTATATTATTGAATATGTAAAACTCTCTTTAATCCAAAAAGAATAAAATTGGAAGAAAATAATTAATGGCTTCATTTCCATTAACAAATTTCTAATTCAATAGCAATTCGGAAAAGAGGTGTCACGACACGAGACTACCCCCTAATCTTAACACGGTTCTTAGAGCCACAAGTGACTCCAAACTAACCCATGGCCTGGCATGACACTATAAATACTGAAATAATCTGGAAAATCACTAATGCGGAAGTTAATAATCTAGATAATAAGTTTGGCAATACGCCCAAGTGACAATATCTGAATGAAATTCATAAAGCTGAAAACATAATCTAACTGACTTTTTGAAAGCCTCTAAATAAGATGAGTTGTTGGGACATGCCCCCAACTAACCCCAACTGCCTGAAACTAAAATAGCATAAAAAGAAATACTGATAACTAGTCCTCGAATGATGAGGACTCACCAATGTACTACTACTGATGTGGTAGGAGATCGTACTAGGCGCTATCCGGATGCTGAACATCAGAACCTATATTATAAGACAATATAGCGCAAAGAAAAGTATGCGATCAGTACTTTGAATGTACTGAGTATATGGAATAGGAAAATAACTGAAGTAGGCTGAACATAATACATGTTACATGAATAAACTAATGCAAGACCAAGTAATAAACATGTATTGATAGATAAGATGCAATACTGAATACATGGTCAAGCGAGGTCTGAGACTAAACTGTGGGAGGTTTCGGTAATCGACATAGACCATGTGAGCAACATGGAATCCAACCTGTAATCCAAGTTGGGAGGGTATTCTATACCTTGCCAAGGGTACGAACCATGATTGACATGAATTCACTCATGAGCCCATTAAGGGCAAGGGAGACATTCTCAACTAGCGAGGACCTTTTTTTACCTACAGTGGCACGTAGTTTAGGACTTGGGTTATCTGAACCCTTGTACTCTTGGTGCTAAGTACTACTCCCAATTGAAAGCAAACTGATATACTGAAATGCTCAACAATAATGATTTTCTCAAACTGAAAGATAAGTGTTTTATCTGAAAGCATTCTAAATCATTAAAACTGAATAATTGAGTATTCAACTAAAAATGCATGATATCCTAGGTCATCGAGTGTTCATAACCCACCATCTCAGAAGAATGCAACTACAAATGGCAATTTTATATACTGACCATAATATGAAATTTCATAACTCAAGCCCAAAATTAAGAATTTACCAATATTATGAGAATTCATATCTATGAGTATGTAAGGAGGATCAAATTTATGGGAAAACGTATATTCATAGTTTAGTCAAGCAGGAAACTAAAAACTAAAGGAATTCACACTTTCCATGAAAACCCTAAGCTCGAAAAGTGAATTAAACTTGAGGAATTTGAGTTAACTTTGGGACTCAATGGGTGAAAGGAACCCATTGATGAAATTCCACATACCTGGAGAACAAAACCTTGGTAAAACCTTTGAATTTAGAGTCTGAAGTTGAAGAACCCTAATTTTGCCTAGGGAGAAGAAAATCGCCTCTTTCTTTGTATTTGGCTAAGTGTTGACTGAATTTCTATGTAATGAGGGCTTAGGGTAATATTAGGATTAATAATAAACCTTGGGAAGGCTTAAACGACATATTTTTTTATGTTAAAAGAGTGGGAAAAGATTGAGGTGCCCTTATAAAAACGTACTAGAAAAACTGTTGGGAGGAACTCACGAGACCTTCCCATGATCGTGGGTCCTACCTACATTCGTGGGTTGTGATCGTGGTATGGGCTAGACTTTTGGGTTCTTTGAACATGATCAGATGAGTTATGGTATGACCATGGGACCCACTCACAATCGTGCCTTGGTCTGTAGCTTGAAAGTTCAAGCCGGATCAAGTTTCGAAGTCACGATCGTGCTTTTAATCATGGTTTCAAAGCACGGTCGTGGTTTCATCTCATGGTTTGAAGGTATACGTGTCAAATTTCAGGTTTTTGGGATAGTTTCGATCATATGGGAGCATGGTACAATCATACGTTGTAACCAATATCATACCTACGCTCGTATGTTCTCACTGTTGGACAGTGCTTCACTAAAATGACCATAACTCTTAGCTCCGACATCGGATTAAGGTGAATCTAGATGCGTTGGAAAGGTAATTCAAATATATATTATTTGGTAGGTCTTGACCTCAAAAATACCCCAGAACCTAGGAATTATACTCATTTGAATTTGACTATGGCAAGATTCTTCACAAGAAAACCACTGGCAAGGAAGGTTTCAGCTTGGCTATGAGATAGGAGTTACTTGAGGCCTTAATACATGTCTAAATATCTGCTAATACATCTGAAACATGAAGTTTAAATTCACATATACATGAAGCATGGTTCTAATATTAGCTTGGATTTTTGGGGTGTTACAATATCTCTCACTTGGGGTCATTCGAACCCGAATTAAAACTAACTAAGCTGAAAAGTTAGGGTAAGAGCTGCAATCCCAACACTGAAACTCTAAGATCTGAATGCTGACATGATACTAAGTCTATAACTGATACATGGACTAACTTGAACTCGTGAATGCATGATATGACATAAGAATAACTAGGTGACATAGAATAGAAAGAATTAATTAAGGGGAAACTATTACCTTGAGCTAGAGTAGGGTTCGAAGAGAAAACATGGGGGTACTTGGTCATCATATCTGCCTCCGCTTCCCCAGTATCTCCCTCAACAAGCTGATTTCGCCAAAGGACCTTTACCAAAGAGACCTTCTTATTTCTCAACCTACGAACCTGATGGTCAAGGATCTCAACTGGAACCTCCTCATAAGAAAGGCTATCCTTCACACCCACACTGTCTAAAGGCACAACTGATGCTAGATCACCAATGCACTTTTTCAACTAAGACACATGAAAAACTGGATGCACGGATGCTAAGTCTGTGGGTAGGACTAACTCATAGGCTACATTGCCAAAATGACCCACTATCTTATAAGGACCAACATAACGGGGACTGAGTTTCCCTTTCTTACTAAACCTTTTCACTCCTTTTATGGGTGAGACTTTCAAGTAAATAAAATCACCACTAGCAAACTCAAGCTCCCTTCTATTCACATCTGCATAGGATTTCTGACAACTCTAAGCTATTTTTAATCTTTCTCTAATCGGCTGAACCTTCTCCATTGCCTCATGGACTGAATCAGGCCCTATCAAAGTAGCTTCACCAATATCAAACCAACCAATAGGAGATCTACACCTTCTACCATAAAGTGCTTCGAACGGGGCCATCTAAATATTAGAGTGATAACTGTTATTATAAGCAAACTCAATCAAAGGCACATGATCATCCCAACTACCTTTGAAATCGATTACACATGCTCTCAACATATCCTCTAGAGTCTGAATAGTCTGCTCTGCCTGACCATCTGTCTACGGGTGAAAAGTTGTACTGAGGTGAACTTGGGTACGAAGACCCTTCTGAAATGTCTTACAGAACTGAGAGGTAAACTGAGTACCCCTATCTGAAATAATAATCAAAGGGACACCATGTAACTTCACTAATTCCCGAAAGATAGATTCTAGCATAATCCTCGGTTGACTCTGAGGTGTTAACTGGCAGAAAATGGGCTAACTTAATCATTCGGTCTATAATAACCCAAATGGAATCATGCTGACAGGGAGTACGAGGTAACCTTATAATGAAGTCCAAATTCACCACTTCCCACTTCCAAGTAGGAATACTAATATCCTGAAGCTTACCACCAGGTCTTTGGTGCTCAACCTTAACCTACTGGCAATTAGACACTTAGCCACAAATTTTGCGATATCTTTCTTCATGTCGTTCCACCAATAGACTTCCCGTAGGTCATGATACATCTTAGTGGCTCCTGGGTGAATAGAATATTAAGAATTGTGAGCTTTTATTAGCATTCGTTTTCTCAATTCATCAACATCTGGAACATATAATCTACCCTGCAATGAAAAACACCATCTTCCCCTTGGGAAAAAACCTCAACTTTTTGACTTTGGACTGCTTCTTTCATCTTAAGCAAAATGGGATTATTATCTTGCTTTTCTTTTACTTTAGCTATTAATGAAGATCCTGAACCATTCTGAATCAAGGTATTACCTTCGGCTAAATCTACCAATCGAACTCCCAATCTAGCAATCTGGTGAACCTCATGAACTAACCCTTTCTTCTCATCCTCAATATGAGCAACACTTCCCATAGATGATCTACTAAGGGTGTCAGCCACAACATAGGCTTTACTCGGATGGTACAAGACACTTATATCATAATCCTTCAACAACTTGAGCCACCTTCTCTAACGAAGATTTAGATCCTTCTGGATGAATACATACTGAAGACTCTAGTGATCAGTGAACACATCAACATGAACCCCACAAAGATAATTCCTTCAAATCTTTAAGGAAAAAATAACTGCTGCCAACTCAAGATCATGAGTCAGGTAATTTTTCTCATTAGGCTTGATCTATCTAGAGGCATATGCTATAACCTTGCCATGTTGCATCAACACACAACCAAGGCTAACTCTGAATGCATCACAACAAACCACAAACCCATCAAAACCCTCTGGTAGAGTTAAAACTAGAGCAGAGGTGAGTCGAGTCTTCAACTCCTGAAAACTCTTCTCGCAAGAATCGAACCACTAAAATTTGACTTTCTTCTGAGTCAATATGGACATGGGGGAAACAATAGAGGAAAATCCCTCAACAAACCATCTGTAATAACCAGCTTAACCCAATAAACTCCTAATATCTGATGGAGAGATGGGTCTAGGCTAATTCCTAACTGTTTTGGTCTTTTGAGGATCAACCCAAATGCCTTCACCGAAAATGATATGACCAAGGAATGCTACTGATTTCAACTAGAATTCACACTTGCTAAACTTAAATAATAACTAACGATCTTTGAGATTCTGCAAGACAATCCTCAAATGGTCAGCATGTTCATCCTCACTCCAAGAATAAACGAGGATGTCATCTATAAAGACTATAACAAACATGTTAAAGTACTGCTTGAACACCATGTTCATCAAGTCCATAAAAGCTGTAGGAGCATTCGTTAGTCCAAAAGACATAACAACAAATTCAAAGTGACCATACCGAGTCCTGAAGGTTGTCTTCGAAATGTCACATTCTCTGACTCTGAGCTAATGATAGACAGATCTGAGGTCTATCTTAGAGAAGTAATTTGCACCCTCAAGCTGGTCGAACAAGTCATCAATCTTGGGAATGGGATACTTATTCTTGACCGTGACTTTGTTCAACTAATGGTAGTCGATGCACATTCTGAGAGAATCATCATTCTTTCACATAAAAAAATTGGAGCACCCCATGGAGAGATGTTGGGCCTGATGAAACCCTTGGCTAGAAGATCCTTTAACTGCTCTTTTAATTCTTTAAGCTTGGCTGGAGCCATTCTGTATGGTGGAATTGAGATCGGCTGGGTATCTGGAAGGAGATCTATTACAAAGTCAATTTCCCACTCGGGAGGAACTCTGGGTAGATCTTCTGGGAACACTTCTAGAAACTCATTTACCATCAAAACTGACTCAAGAGTTGGGGTCTCAGACCTTGAATCCTTAACCCGAGCAAGATGATAGATGCATCCTTTTGAAATCATTTTTCTAGCCTTAAGGTAAGAGACAAATCGACCTATAGGCACTGAAGTATTACACTTCTACTCTATGACTGGTTCATTTGGAAACTGAAACTAGACTACTTTATTTCTACAACCAATAGCATGCTAAGAATGACATCGAAATATATCATGTCTAACTCTACAAGATCAACTGAGGTGACTTTCTGAGAAACTATGACTGGGTAATATCTGTATACCCGTCTAGTAGTGACTGACTCACCAACTGGAGTAGAGACTGTGAATGATTCTGAAAGAGTTTTAGGACTGACACCAAAGTCTACTGCTATATAGGGGGTCAGAAAGAAAAGTGTGGACCCAGGATATAACAATGTATAGACGTGAATATGAAAGACCTGTAACGTACCAGTGACCACATCAGGAGAATCCTCCTGATCCTATTGAGTCTAAAAGGCATAGAACCTGTTCTGACATTGCCCGCCAACTGCACTAGATGAGGTACCCTGCTAAGTCGGGCAGCCTGCCGGAGCTGCTATTGAAGTACCCTGAGTGCAACCACTGATATAACCTCTCTTGGCTAATGGACAATCTCGAAGTTTGTGGCCTAACTTTCCATAACCAAAACACCCATCCTTACCTATCAAATATTCTCCTGGATAGTTTTTCCCACATTTCTTACAAGTTGGAAAAGTACGACCACTGGAAGCGCTAAAATGAGACTTAGAGCCTGGCACTCTACCTTTCTGATCTTATCTGGGTCTGGAGGATGGAACACTGGCAGATGATGGTGTTGGGGCTGAAGATCTTTGCTAAAATTGAGAGCGATTACCACCACTGGACTTTTGCTAAGAATAATCAAAGTTCCCTATTCTAGCTCTCTTATTCATATTCTCTATTTCCTTCTCCTTAACCTTCTCTTCCTTAATCTGCTAAGCATGAACCATCAACCTGGAGATGTCCATCTCCTTAACCAACATAGTAGTCCCATACTCTGACTACATCCTCATAAACACCAGACACGAACTTACTCATACGAGCCCTGGAGTCAGCAACTGTCACGCCCCGAATCCCATCGGGACGGATTGGCACTCGTAGCCGACAAGGCCCGAGAGAACCAAGCTTTGTCTCTATTCAATCATGTGTATGCCATAAGAAACCCATAATCACATAATAGCTATAGATACCAACAATGGAATTCATGGAACATGATATATATATACATATGAGAAACTTGGTCGTTGAGGCCACCAAGTCAAGAACGACATAACCCTTTTACATTTATACACCCACATCCGTCTACAAAAGCCTCTAACAAATGCATTGACCAAAATGAACTAAAAGTCGGGACAAGTCCCCGCTTTATATAACATGTACAACACCAAAACATATGTACAACTGTGACTCGGAGAAGCCCCAAACTAACTGGAGCTCACCAAAGATCTGCAACACTGGCAACCTACTGTGGAGGCCTACTAGTACCTGCGCCTGCAGCAAGTAAGGTAAATTCCCCAAGAGGGGTCAGTACGAAGAATGTACTGAGTATGTAAGGCCATATGAAACTTGTAAAATATATAAGTATGTCAAAGAACTCAAGTTCAAATGCATAACCAATATAGATAAGTCACAATGTAGATGAGTCACTATTCTGTACTTTGGAAACCATGTATGTTGCTTTCATTACATTCTTTGCATCTTTACTTCCATGATTATTCATCTTTGCCTTTGACTTGTGATACCCGGGCCCCGACTGAACAGTGGGTTTTAAACACAACATAGCGTTATGTTGGGATCGGCTCGAGCTAGGCTTATGCACCTAGAGCTGCCACCCTATGAATCAATGTATATATCGGGATCGGCTCGAGCTAGGTTAGTACCCCTAGAGCTGCCACCCATACAACATTTCAGATTCGGCTCGAACTAGATTATTACCCCTAGAGCTGCCCCCTGTCAGGATTGGTCCGATCTAGGCTTATGCCCGCAGGACTGCCCCCTGATCCAACAACCTCGGGATCGGCTTGAGCTAGGCATTTTGCCCCCAAAGCTGCCACCCATACTTGATCATTGATCACATATGCAGTACTTTGTTTATTACTTTGAGATTGGTACCATGATAGTCACAACTTTACTTGAAGCTTTGGATCATTAACCAATGAGTGAGAGACATGTAAATAAACATTGTGAGAAAAAATAACATTAGAGGAACCATAGCACCATTGGAACCATTGGACAATATTCCTTGAACAAAAGACATGAGTATAATCACTATTGAAACATTGGAACATAACCTTATTTGATCTTTTGGAACATTAACCACGAATATGAGACATGAGATTCACCAATGATCAATGAGTAGGAAATATATGACAATGACCATGGATTACCGGATATGGGATACCTTATCACATTTGGATGGAACAAGCGTAACGTCAAAGTGAATACTACTTGCCGCAGAAAAATACAGACAGAGTAACCTTACATACCTTGTACTCTCAATACGGATATACAATCTTAGAGTTGCATACAATAGTCCCGCTCCTTCTTTATGTGTCACTCTACAACACAAATACAAAACGGGATTTACATTAACCACCAACTACTTTACAAATGCATATAACATCAATGAGTCACATATTTGCCCTTAAACATGCCATTTCCCCTTGACAAAACCATTGATAAGATTATTATTCCAAAAATCTCCCAATATTCCCAACATTGACCAACACATGATAATCAATACATTTCACCACAACACTTCTCCTTTGCACTTTCCTACCCATACCACATCACAAATAGTTCATCAATTCACCTTAATACACTTCATAGCACATATTGGCCAAAATCCCACAATTTACACTTATAGAAAAATAACAAGTTTAATAACAAAATAACACCATAAACGTTCATATTTTATCCATACCATGATCTTTCATCAAAGGCACAAATCCTAATTCAAGCTTGAATCCCATGGATCACAAATCTTATACAAAAACACAAAGTACCATGTCCAACATTTCCAAGCACAACCAACATGATTTACATACTCTTTCATGCATGTAATATATTAATGCATAACAATAATCACTTACCCAAGCTTGAAAAGTGATGATCTTGCTCCAAGAATTGACTTTGAGTTCTTAGGGTTTGAGAGAAATGTTTGAAAAAATATCTTGTAACACCCCGTACCTTCCCAACCCTATTTGAAATTAAATAATGTTTACTTAGGTGTCGAGAGCTATAAGTATGTATTTGGTAATGTTAGTGATGGAAAAATTGAAATTTGGCCTTGTGCATGTGATTAACCTTGCCTAGGAGGTGTTTTGCGCTTTTCATGGAGCATTTGTGGGGTTCAAACGAGGCTAAGAGGACCTCTAAACAAAGGATATTAAGGTTAAGAAGTAAGTTAAAGAATAGGATTTGAAGTATCTAACCAAACCCGCGAAGAAAAGTCGAAAAATAAAATTTTTGAAATGTTAAGTCTGGGGATCGCTGGAGGGCATGCCATGCCTATCTGGGATAAATTTTTAGTCCAGAGGAAGCAAGCTAGCGCGCCCAAGGGCGTGCCACGCTGGTTTTGCCACTTTTTCAAAGTTGGAAATTTTCTAAGTCCCAAGGGTGCCCGGGGACGTATCGAGCCAATTTTTTCCATGTTTCTTATACAACCATGAGTATATACATGAAATGAGTAAATTATTATATTGGTATGATAAAATTACGCGAGAACGAATTTGGCGTCAAAATGACGATTTTACCCTTTTGGTCAAAATGGGTCATACGTGGCTAGAATCGCTTGTTTTTGGGATTGAGGCTACAAATATAAATCCAGTGAGTGGAAATATAATTATAACATGTATATGATGGGTTACACATTGATGTTAGTGAGTTAAGATGACATGGGCTTTTGGGCCTAATTTGATACCAAAATAAACAAAACATGAAAGGCCCAATGGGTCAAAATGACCCATTCTTGCCTTGACTTGTCAAAGGGTGGATGAAATGGCTAAGGATGACTTTATGATGTTATAAAAGGTGGACAAAAAAATCAGATTTTTATCTTATTAGACACACATAACATTTCTCTCATTTTCTAGAGTTTTCAAGATAACTCTTTTGGTGGCTCTTCAAACCCTAAAAGGCATTTTTGGACAAGATCAACATCTTCCATATAACACCCCGTACGTTTCTAAGTTTAGCTGACGACCGAAACATGTCGGGAAAAATGAAAACATGAGAGAATTGATGAATTTCGTATAGAATTATGGGCATTTAAAAGTCTTAGACAATTGGGCCCTTAAATGAGGCCCAAAAATACAAAGAAGACATGGCCCAATAAGGGAATTTTTGACACATTCTTCCAAATTTGATCCATTGGACTAATCCACCCTTGCATTAAATGACTAAGGAGAAGATAAGAGAGACATGAGAGACTATATAAAGGACAAAAAAATCAGATTTTAATAGCATAGAACTCTCATCACATTTTCTAGAATTTTCCAACCTTTTCTCCTTTGCTCTCAAGAAACCCCAAGTCACTCTTTTGGCCAAGATTAGCAATTGGTAAGGCTTGGTAAGTGTTTATTATGTTGGTTTAATATATTTTATGCATATTATATGGTGTATATTATGTTGGTTATGTTGGTGGACTATTGAGATGTTCACAAGAAGTGAAATGTTATATGTTGCGAAATCGGAGGGTGGTTTGTCTTGTAAACTTGACTATGGACTTGTGGTTTTGAAGGGAATGAATTTGGTGGAGTAAATATTTATATGTGGGATGTGATTATGGTCTTACTTTGTTTTATTCTTGTGCATAACGTTTGGAGTTGATATTGTGAAATTGGTTACGGTTTTGGTGCCGTATTGGCCGTGAAGTGTCGTTTTGGGTGATGTTATGTGTGTTGTGAGACCATGTATGGTAGTTGGCATGTTATATGATCAAAAATATGTTAAAATAAGTTTGGTTATGATCATGGACCATTCATTGCATAAAAAGACCCCAAAATGACCATTTTCGGCAAAAACCGGGCATCCGCCCTCGACAGGGGAGCACCTGCGGGCGCAGGTGCCAATGCAGGTGCCCTTGGAATATTCCAAGCAGCACCTGCAGGTGCAGGTCATCCACCTTAGGGCACAAGTGTCTCCACATCCCAAGGCGGATTGTCGAATTTTGTGTTTTTGCGCCCTGTTGGCCCACCGAAACCCCCGTACCCTTCATGGATGAAGTTATCAACTTATGGGACCTCTTGAATGACTTTGACGGAGTATACTAATGATATTTTTACTACTATCAATTATGTATTGTTGTTCATGTGTGGTTACGAAAGGTGTTGAGATGGGTTGACGACGTAATTGAGACGTAGTGTTAGTGTAGACATGTAAAGGATCAATTTGATACGAAATGACATTTACTTATAATGTATTGGTCAATGTGTGGAATGTTACGGTGGTGTTGACATGTTGATGTGATAAATGACATTGTAAGAAGGTGAAATGACGTTCTAAAGTAACTATGTGATTCATGGTCATCTTGTGCACTTGTAAGGTAGTTGGTTGCTAATATAAGCTTCGTTATGTACTTGTGATGTAGAGTGAGACGTAAGGAAAGAGCTGGACTATTGTATTTCCATATAATCTTGGGTATTCATAGTTCGACGCAAAGGTATGTAAGGTTACTCTGTCCGTATCTTTTTGCGGCAAATAGTATCCATATTGCTATTTCACTAGTCCTATCCCGAAATGTGCTAAGGTATCCTATATCCGTTTATCAATAGTCATTGTCATATATTTCCTACTCATGGATCATTTGTGAGTCTCATGTCTCATAATCATGGTTAATGTTTCAAAAGCTCAAATAAGGTTATGTTCCAATGTTCCACTAGTGATATTACTTATGCCTCTTGTTCATAGATTATTGTCCCATGGTTCCCATAGTGTTATGTTTCTAATAAGGTTATATTGCCAAGTTATTCACATGTCCCTCACTCATTGGTTAATGATTCAAAGTTTTCAACAATGTTATGTTCCAAAGTTCAAAAATGATGTTATGACTATCAAATATCAATCTCAAAGTAAAGATCAAAGTAATGCAAATGTGGTCAATGATCAAGTATGGGTGGCAAGTCTAGGGGCGTAAGCCTAGCTCGACTCGATCCCGATGTATTGATTTATGGGTGGCAAGTCTAGGGGCGTAAGCCTAGCTCGACTCGATCCCGATGTATTGATTTATGGGTGGCAAGTCTAGGGGCATAAGCCTAGCTTGACTCGATCCCGATGCATTGATTTATGGGTGGCAGGTCTTAGGGGCATAAGCCTAGCTCGACCCGATCCCAACATGATGATATGTTATGAAAAGACCCACTGATCAGTCGGGGCCCGGGTACATTGTGACATATGTATTGACAAGTGAGCACTAAATGTAAAGAAAGTAATGAAAGTAATCAAAGCAATTCACATGGCTTTCCAAAATGCAAAATGGTGACTTATCTACATTAATTATTCAAATGTTGTGAGTTCATTGAAATATTCATGTCTTTTACAGTTTCATCTGAGCCTTGCATACTCAATACTTATTTCGTACTAACCCTTTTGGGGAATTTACCTTACTTGCTGCAGGCGCAGGTACCAGTAGGCCTCCCCAGTAGATTGCCAGTGTTAGCGGTTCTTTGGTGAGCTCCAGCTAATTCGGGGCTTCTCCGAGTCAGAGTGTATATATGTTTTGGTGATGTACATATTGTGTAAAGTGGGGTCTTGTTCCGACTTATGGTTCATTTTAGTCAATGCTTTTGCTAGAGGCTTTTGTAGACGGATGTGGGTGTATCAGTGTAAAAGACATATGTTGTTTTGACTGGATGGCCTCAACGGCCAAGTTTCATATGTATGTATAAATATGTCCCATGTTTTCCTTTATTCGTCTTTCATGTTCTTACGCAATGGTGGTTATGATTATGATATGCATATGATTGAACGTAGGCAAAGGTTGGTTCTCTCGGGCCTTATCGGCTACGGGTGCCAATCATGTCTCGATGGGATTCGGGGCGTGACAAAAGTGGTATCAGAGCAGGTCGTTCTAGGGGTGTCTACAAAGCCGTGTCTGAGTAGAGTCTTACTTATCGATGTGTTGTACACCACATTTATAAGTAGGAGGCTACGGGACATTTAGGATGTTGTTTCTGTTCTTCACTTCTAGATCGTGCAATAGAGCCAGTGTTGTTAGTTGAAGTGTGTCTGATCATGGTATTTTGTTTTTCTTTGGTATAGTCAAAATGCCAATCACGAGAGGTAGAGGTAAAGGGAAGCAGGTAGATGTGCCTGCTGGAGAAGGAATGAGCAGATTACCACCTGACCAAGCTAGTCAGGGTGGAGCGAATGCTGAAATATCATCGCGATCTTCATCTACCTTCCCAGTTCCGGAAGAACCAATTGGTAGAGAAGTACCTATAGAGCCACCGATGAATGCCACGGATCAGGATCTTAGGAATGTTGTACATATGTTAACACAGTTAGTGGCGGCACAAAGCCAGGGACGAGCTGGTGTAGTGACACATGATGATGATGCGGCTAGAATGGCGAGTCGCAGAACACAGGATTTCCTAAAACTTGACCCTCCTATTTTCACTGGGTCAGATCCAAAAGCAGATCCACAGGACTTCGCGTATCAAATTCAGAGGGCCTTGGAAGTTATGCATGTGACAGGGGTCGAAACAGTTGAACTTACTGCATATAGGCTAAAAGGAGAGGCAATATTGTGGTACGAGGATTGGAAGAAATCCCGTGATATCGGTGCAACTCCACCTACGTGGGAAGAGTTTAAAATTGTTTTCCTTGATCATTACTTGCCCTATGAGATCCGTGAGGCACGTGCGGATCAATTCCTAAATCTCCGTCAAGGAAATTTGAGCGTGAGGGAATATAGCTTGCAATTTAATTCCTTGGCTCGATATGCGCCAAATGTTGTGGCTACGATGACAGACAGGGTCCATAGATATGTAGACAGACTAGAGCCATATTTGGTACGGGATTGCACTATTGCTGCCTTGAATTAGGACATGGACATTGCTCGAATACAAGCCTTCGCTCAGAAAATGGAAGACCAACGACAGAGAAGAAGAGTGCATGAATTTGATAGGGGACAGTCCAAAAGGGCTAGACCTATGGGACCACCTATGATGTCCTATGGAGGATCTAGGCCCCGCATGTTTCCTAGACCACCTAGACCGTCGTTCTCTTATTCCACAGGGGGTGCTCATTCACAGTTTCGAGGGTCTAGGGGTGGTCCATCAGGGCAGAGTAGCGGAGTTCATGGGTCACAGGCAGCAGGTTTTCCTCGTCAGCAGTGTCAGCACTGTAGGCCTATGCACATAGGTACATGTCGGTCAGAGACGCATGTCTGCTTTTGGTGTGGTATGCCGGGGCATATAGCGAGAGAGTGTCCACAGCGGAGCATGGGCGGTATAGCACGACTAGCTGGGTCAGCTGTTGCGTCATCAGCTTCGGTTCCTTCACAAGGCAGAGGGGTGCAGCCTGTTGGCCATGGTAGAGGTGCCAGAGGAGCAGCCAGTACTAGCAGGGTCCAGAATCGTACTTATGCTTTAGTGGACCGCCAGAATTCAGAGGCTTCCCCTGATGTTGTCACAGGTACATTATCCATATTCTCACATAATGTATATGCATTGATTGACCCAGGTTCTACATTTTCCTATGTTACCCCATTGATTGCTGCAAAATTTGCAAAGGCACCAGAATTATTAATTAAATCAATTGAAGTGTCTACACCGGTTGGTGAATATATTATTGCAAAAAGGGTATATCGTCACTGTGTGGTAACTGTGTGTGGTCATGATACATTGGCCGATCTCATTGAACTAGACATGGTGGATTTTGATGTGATCATGGGAATAGATTGGTTGGCCTCTTGTTATGCTACGGTAGATTGCCGGGCCAAGAAGGTACACTTTGGTTTTCCGCAAGAAAATGTTCTAGAATGGCAGGGTAATGTAGGGGCACCACGAGGAAGATTTATTTCCTATTTGAAAGCCAGAAAAATGATTGCTAAAGGATATATATGTCATCTAGTACGGGTGAAAGATACCGAAGCGGAACCACTGACTCCACAGTCGGTTCCAGTAGTCAATGAATTTCTTGATGTATTCCCAGAGGATCTTCCAGGCTTACCCCCAGTACGAGAAGTAGAATTTGGCATTGATGTAATTCCAGGCACTCAGCCTATTTCTATTCCTCCATATAGAATGGCTCCAGCAGAATTACGTGAATTGAAGGAGCAATTGAAAGATTTGCTGGACAAGGGCTTCATTAGGCCAAGTATGTCCCCATGGGGTGCACCGGTATTATTTGTGCGAAAGAAAGATGGCACTTTGAGGATGTGCATTGACTATTGGCAATTGAATAAGGTAACGATCAAGAACAGATATCCCCTTCCTCGAATTGATGATTTGTTTGATCAGTTACAGGGTGCCAAGTGTTTTTCCAAGATTGACTTAAGGTCGGGTTACCATCAAGTCAGAGTTAGGGATGGAGATGTGCCCAAAACAGCTTTTCGAACACGGTATGGCCATTATGAATTTTTAGTTATGTCTTTGGGACTAACAAATGCTCCAGCTGTGTTCATGGATTTGATGAATAGAGTGTTTAAGCCATTTCTTGATGTATTCGTCACGGTATTTATAGATGACATCCTTGTTTATTCAAGATCACCGGAGGACCACGCTAATCATTTACGGCAAGTGTTGCAAATCCTCCGTGAGCGTAAGTTGTATGCAAAATTCTCCAAATGTGAGTTTTGGTTAAAATCAGTTGCATTCTTGGGTCACATTGTGTCAGATGAAGGGATCCAGGTCGATACACAGAAGATAGAAGCAGTGAAAATGTCACGCCCCGAATCCCATCGAGATATGATTGGCACCCGTAGCCGATAAGGCCCGAGAGAACCAACCTTTGCCTATGTTCAATCATATGCATCTCATAATCATAACCACCATTGCTTCATAATATGAACGACGAAGAAAGGAGAACATGGGACATCATTATACATACATATGAAACTTGGCCATTGAGGCCATCCAGTCAAAACAACATATGTCTTTTACACTGATACACCCACATCCGTCTACAAAAGCCTCTAGCAAGAGCATTGACCAAAACAAACCAAAAGTCGGGACAAGTCCCCGCTTTATACATTATGTACAATATCAAAACATGTATATACTCTGACTCGGAGAAGCCCCGAATGAGCTGGAGCTCACCAAAGAACCGCTAACACTGGCAATCTACTGAGGAAGCCTACTGGGACCTGCGCCTGCAGCAAGTAAGGTAAATTCCCCGAGAGGGGTCAGTACGAAATAAGTACTGAGTATGCAAGGCTCAGATGGAAATGTACAACACATGAATATGTCAATGAATATGTCAATGAACTCAAAACATATGAATAATCAATGTGAATAAGTCACCATGTTGCATTGTGGAAACCATGTGGATTGCTTTCATTACTTTCATTGCTTTCTTTACATTCAATACTCACTTGTTATCACATATATCACAATGTACCCGGGCCCCGACTGATCAGTGGGTCTTTCATATCATATCATTGTGTTGGGATCGAGTCGAGCTAGGCTTACGCCCCTAGACTTGCCACCCATACATCAATGCATCGGGATCGAGTCGAGCTAGGCTTACGCCCCTAGACTTGCCACCCATAATTCCAAACCTCGGGATCGAGTCGAGCTAGGCTTACGCCCCTAGACTTGCCACCCGTACTTGATCATTGACCACATTTGCATTACTTTGTTCATTACTTTGAGATTGATACTTTGATAGTCATCACATCACTTTAGAACTTTGGAACATAACATTTTTGGAAGCTTTGAGTCATTAACCAAGACATGTGAATAAACATCATGAGAAATATAACATAACTAGCACCATGATACCATTGGAACCATTGGACAATAATCCATGAACAAGAGACACAAGTATAGGCACTATTGGAATATTGGAACATAACCTTATTTGAGCTTTTGAAACATTAACCATGATTATGGGACATGAGACTCCCAAATGATCCATGAGTAGGAAATATATGACAATGACTATTGATAAACGGATATAGGATACCTTTGGACATTTCGGGATAGGACTAGTGACATATCAATGTGAACACTATTTGCCGTAGGAAGATACGGACAAAGTAACCTTACATACCTTGGATTCGCAATACGAATATACAACCTTAGATGCGTATACAATAATCCCGCTCCTTCTTTTTGTGTCACTCTACAACATAAATACATAACGAAATTCACATTAACCACCAATTACTTTACAAATGCATACCATGTCAATGAGTTACATGTTTGCCTTTAAACATGTCATTTCCCCTTGACAAAACCATTAATCATACTATTATTCCAAAAATTCCATAATATTCCCAACATTGACCAATACATGAAAATCAATACATTTCACCACAATACTTCTCCTTTACACTTTCTTATCCATAACACATCACAAATAATCCATCAAAGTACCTTAATACAACTCATAACACATATCGGCCAAAATCCCATAATTTCCACTTTTATACAAGAACAATTTTAATGCCAAAAATAACACCATACATGTTCATATTTTGTCCATACCATGCTTTTTCATCAAAGGCACAAGGCCTAATTCAAGTTCAAATTACCAAGATGACACATCTTTCACCAAAGGCAAAAATACACTATTCATCACCTTGCCAACACAACTAGCATAATATACATAATCTCCCATGCATATAATATGTTAATCCATGAAAAGAAACACTTAACAAAGCTTGGAATAGGATGATCTTGTCCAAATATGCCTTAGGGTTTATTTGCTTTAGGGTTTGGAAATGAAAGAAATGTTTGTAAAAATATCCAAAAGTTAGGAGAGGCTTTGGGGAATAAAATCTGATGTTGGGGACTTTATATAGATCCAAGGTCCTCCTTATCCCCATGTGGCATTAAGGGATATGTTCAATTGGTCAATTATTGAAAGAATGGATCATTTTTGCCTTTGGGCCCATGTATTTTCTTCCATTTTGGGCCTCAAATTGGGCCCAATAACACATATCCATGTAACCCATGAACTTCCATGTATTATTCACCATATATCTCATGTTTACATAATTCCATAATGTCACGACAATATTCTTTTAAACAATTCTCATTCGTCCTTTCGATCGCAAAAATTGGAATTCTAGTCGCCCTTGGCTTCATTGAACATTTTGGATCACTATTCACATTTCATGATTTGTTCATGTAGGATTATGTAGGAGTGTATTGAAGTGTTTGAATCTTTAACAATGCTCAAATAACCCCAAAGAACCAAAAGAAACCATCTAGAAATCGTCGTAGAATTGTGGTTACGAAACGACTCCGGAAAGGGCATAATGTTGTGCCTTGCGCCACTAGCTGCAAAGCAGCCTGTGGCTCAAGAATGTGACCTTATCTGAATTTTTCAGAATGCAGTTGGCTTGCGCCACACCCCTGAAACAGGGTAGTGGCGCAAGTTTCAGCACTTTGCTGAAATTTTCGGCCACTTATCCAATGTTTACGTATCGTCCAATCCCTTATCAAAACACTACAAAATACTTACTTAGTGATCTTAAACATCAAGTAAACATGACTTAAAGTCACCAAATGAGGTTAGAATGTATACGAGTTCTTACCCAAATACTCCACGAGATCACAACACACCTCCTACGAAGATCTAATCGCACATGTTAAGTCCGATATCAAATGTTTCACCAATGACACTCTAAAACACATATGCATGGCATCTCAACACCTATGTAGTGATGATCCCAAGGTGTCAAGTGAGGTTAGAAAAGTACGGGGTGTTACAAAAAAATTGGCCAAAACCTACGACACCCACGGAGATTCGCAGTTTTCTGGGTTTGGCAGGTTATTATCGAAGATTTGTAGAGGGGTTTGCTTCTATTGCGGCACCATTAACAAAGTTAACTCACAAGGCAATTAAGTTTCAATGGAATGATGCATGTGAAAGAGGGTTTCAAAAGTTGAAGGATAAGTTGACTTCCACACCAGTGTTAGTACTTCCTGAAGGCACAGAGGGCTATGCAGTGTATTGTGATGCTTTCGGGATTGGTCTCGGATGTGTGTTGATGCAGCACGAAAGGGTGATAGCATATGCCTCACGACAGTTGCGGCCACATGAGAAAAATTATCCCACTCATAACCTTGAATTGGCAGCGGTAGTGTTTGCTTTAAAGATATGGCGGCATTATCTGTATGGAGTTCATGTTGATATTTATACAGATCACAAAAGTTTACAATATATCTTTAAGCAAAAGGAACTCAATTTGAGGCAACGAAGATGGTTAGAGCTCTTGAAAGACTATGATGTTGATATTCTATACCATCCAGGGAAGGCAAATGTGGTAGCAGATGCATTGAGCCGTAAGGCAACGGGAGTTACTAGTGATCAATTGACGGAAAAGAAGGAGATAATCAAAGACTTATATCAGTTTGCCAACTTGGGAGTTCGACTTATTGACACATCAGATGATGGGGTTATTGTGCAGAATGCAGCAGAATCCTCCTTAATAGCTGAAGTGAAAGAGAAGCAGTTTGCAGATTCTATGTTATTGCAGCTAAAGAAGAATGTACAGTAGAATTTGACCAAGGCATTTGATATTACACCGGAAGGGGTGCTTCAATGTCAAGGGAGACTATGCGTACCGGACGTAGATGAGCTGAGGACACGAATAATGACAGAGGCGCACCATTCGTGCTATTCTATTCATCCAGGTGCTACTAAAATGTACCATGAATTGAAAGAAATATATTGGTGGGCCAACATGAAAAAGAACATTGCAGAATTTGTCACGCAATGCCCAAATTGTCAACAAGTGAAAGTGGAACATCAAAAACCGGGAGGTTACATGCAATATATCAATCTTCCAGTCTGGAAATGGGATATGATGAACATGGATTTCATTACGGGTTTGCCTCGTACACTGCGGAAGTTTGATTCTATATGGGTTATAGTGGACAGGCTTACCAAGTCAGCGCATTTTCTACCGGTCAAGACGACCTATACAGCTAAGGATTATGCGAAGTTGTATGTGAAAGAGATAGTACGATTGCATGGTATTCCACTTTCCATTATATCAGACAGAGGAGCACAGTTCACAGCGCACTTTTGGAGGTCTTTCCAGCAGCGTTTGGGTACACGGGTGAATTTGAGTACAGCTTACATCCTCAGACTGATGGACAAGCAGAACGTACTATTCAGACACTTGAAGACATGCTACGAGCTTGTACGTTAGATTTTCAAGGAAGTTGGGATGACCATTTGCCTCTTATTGAATTTGCGTATAACAATAGCTATCATTCAAGTATTAAAATGGCACCTTATGAAGCTTTGTACGGAAGGAAATGTAGATCACCAATAGGATGGTTTGAAGCAGGTAAAACTGCTTTACTTGGGCCAGATATCGTTCATCAGGCTATGGAAAAGGTTAAGGTAATCCAACAGCGGTTACAAATGGCTCAAAGTCTTCATAAGTCATATGCGGATGTTAGAAGAAGAAGTTTTGAATTCTCCATAGGTGATTGGGTGTTTTTAAAGGTGTCACCGATGAAAGGGGTAATGCGGTTCGAAAAGAAAGGGAAATTGAGTCCACGTTACATAGGCCCATATGAAGTTATTAGAAGATTTGGGCAAGTTTCTTATGAATTAGCACTACCTCAAGAACTTTCTTCAGTCCATCCGGTATTTCATGTTTCGATGCTTTGAAAATGCATAGGAGATCCATCTCGTATTGTTCCCATTGAAGATGTTCAAGTTACAGAGGATCTTACTTATGAAAAGGTACCCATTGTTATCCTAGATCGACAAGTGAAAAGATTGAGGAATAAAGACGTAGCTTCCGTGAAAGTCCTTTGGAGAAATCAACAAGTAGAGGAGGTCACATGGGAAGCGGAAGAGATGATGAAATCCAAATATCCCCATCTATTTCAAATGGATCAAGAAGTTCAAAGTGCGGAAGTGGAGCAATAACAAGTAAGTCTCCATGAGCCTTAAAAGTTTATGTATATGTATGCTAATGTAGAGATGCATTTGTTGTAAATGAAACGATATTGTTAACATTCGAGGACGAATGTTCCTAAGGGGGGAAGATTGTAACACCCCGTACGTTTCTAAGTTTAGCTGACGACCGAAACATGTCGGGAAAAATGAAAACATGAGAGAATTGATGAATTTCGTATAGAATTTTGGGCATTTAAAAGTCTTAGACAATTGGGCCCTTAAATGAGGCCCAAAAATAAAAAGAAGACATGGCCCAATAAGGGAATTTTTGACACATTCTTCCAAATTTGATCCATTGGACTAATCCACCCTTGCATTAAATGACTAAGGAGAAGATAAGAGAGACATGAGAGACTATACAAAGGACAAAAAAATCAGATTTTAATAGCATAGAACTCTCATCACATTTTCTAGAATTTTCCAACCTTTTCTCCTTTGCTCTCAAGAAACCCCAAGTCACTCTTTTGGCCAAGATTAGCAATTGGTAAGGCTTGGTAAGTATTTATTATGTTGGGTTAATATATTTTATGCATATTATATGGTGTATATTATGTTGGTTATGTTGGTGGACTATTGAGATGTTCACAAGAAGTGAAATGTTATATGTTGCGAAATCGGAGGGTGGTTTGTCTTGTAAACTTGACTATGGACTTGTGGTTTTGAAGGGAATGAATTTGGTGGAGTAAATATTTATATGTGGGATGTGATTATGGTCTTACTTTGTTTTATTCTTGTGCATAACGTTTGGAGTTGATATTGTGAAATTGGTTACGGTTTTGGTGCCGTATTGGCCGTGAAGTGTCGTTTTGGGTGATGTTATGTGTGTTGTGAGACCATGGCTGGTATTTGGAATGTTAGATGATCAAAAATATGTTAAAATAAGTTTTTTTATGATCATGGACCATTCATTGCATAAAAAGACCCCAAAATGACCATTTCGGCAAAAACCGGGCATCCGCCCTCGACAGGGGAGCACCTGCGGGTGCAGGTGCCAATGCAGGTGCCCCTATAATCTTCCAAGCAGTACCTACGGGCGCAGGTGGATCCACATCCCAAGGCAAATTGTCGAATTTTGTGTTTTTGCGCCCCGTTGGCCCACCGAAACCCCCGTACCCTTCATGGATGAAGTTATCAACTTATGGGACCTCTTGAATGACTTTGACGGAGTATACTAATGATATTTTTACTACTAGCAATTATGAATTATTGTTCATGTGTGGTTACGAAAGGTGTTGAGATGGGTTGACGATGTAATTGAGACGTAGTGTTAGTGTAGACATGTAAAGGATCAATTTGATACGAAATGACATTTACTTATAATGTATTGGTCAATGTGTGGAATGTTACGGTGGTGTTGACATGTTGATGTGATAAATGACATTGTAAGAAGGTGAAATGACGTTCTAAAGTAACTATGTGATTCATGGTCATCTTGTGCACTTGTAAGGTAGTTGGTTGCTAATATAAGCTTCGTTATGTACTTGTGATGTAGAGTGAGACGTAAGGAAAGAGCTGGACTATTGTATTTCCATATAATCTTGGGTATTCATAGTTCGACGCAAAGGTATGTAAGGTTACTCTGTCCGTATCTTTTTGCGGCAAATAGTATCCACATTGCTATTTCACTAGTCCTATCCCGAAATGTGCTAAGGTATCCTATATCCGTTTATCAATAGTCATTGTCATATATTTCCTACTCATGGATCATTTGTGAGTCTCATGTCTCATAATCATGGTTAATGTTTCAAAAGCTCAAATAAGGTTATGTTCCAATGTTCCACTAGTGATATTACTTATGCCTCTTGTTCATAGTTTATTGTCCCATGGTTCCCATAGTGTTATGTTTCTAATAAGGTTATATTGCCAAGTTATTCACATGTCCCTCACTCATTGGTTAATGATTCAAAGTTTTCAACAATGTTATGTTCCAAAGTTCAAAAGTGATGTTATGACTATCAAATATCAATCTCAAAGTAAAGATCAAAGTAATGCAAATGTGGTTAATGATCAAGTATGAGTGGCAAGTCTAGGGGCGTAAGCCTAGCTCGACTCGATCCCAATGTATTGATTTATGGGTGGCAAGTCTAGGGGCGTAAGCCTAGCTCGACTCGATCCCGATGTATTGATTTATGGGTGGCAAGTCTAGGGGCATAAGCCTAGCTTGACTCGATCCCGATGCATTGATTTATGGGTGGCAGGTCTTAGTGGAATAAGCCTAGCTCGACCCGATCCCAACATGATGATATGTTATGAAAAGACCCACTGATCAGTCGGGGCCCGAGTACATTGTGACATATGTATTGATAAGTGAGCATTGAATGTAAAGAAAGTAATGAAAGTAATCAAAGCAATTCACATGGCTTTCCAAAATGCAAAATGGTGACTTATCTACATTGATTATTCAAATGTTGTGAGTTCATTGAAATATTCATGTCTTTTACAGTTTCATCTGAGCCTTGCATACTCAGTACTTATTTCGTACTGACCCCTTTTGGGGAATTTACCTTGCTGCAGGCGCAGGTACCAGTAGGCCTCCCCAGTAGATTGCCAGTGTTAGCGGTTCTTTGGTGAGCTCCAGCTAATTCGGGGCTTCTCCGAGTCGGAGTGTATATATGTTTTGGTGATGTACATATTGTGTAAAGCGGGTTCTTGTCCCGACTTATGGTTCATTTTGGTCAATGCTCTTGCTAGAGGCTTTTGTAGACGGATGTGGGTGTATCAGTGTAAAAGACATATGTCGTTTTGACTGGATGGCCTCAACGGCCAAGTTTCATATGTATGTATAAATATGTCCCATGTTTTCCTTTATTCGTCTTTCATGTTCTTACGCAATGGTGGTTATGATTATGATATGCATATGATTGAACGTAGGCAAAGGTTGGTTCTCTCGGGCCTTATCGGCTACGGATGCCAATCATGTCTCGATGGGATTCGGGGTGTGACATTCCAAGCTTGGGTAAGTGATTATTCTTGTACTTTAACATATTATAAGCATGAGAGATTATGTATATCATGTTGGTTATGGTTGGAAGTGTTGGACATGGCACTTTTGGTTTTTGTGAAAAAGATGTGTTATCCCTGGGATTGTCACTTGAATTATGACTTGTGCCTTTGATGAAAGAGGATGGTATGGATAAGATATGAACATGTATGGTGTGATTTTGTTATTAAACTTGCTATTTTTCTATAAGTGTAAATTGTGGGATTTTGGTCGATATGTGCTACGAGGTGTATTAAGGTAAGTTGATGGATTATTTGTGATGTGGTGTGGATAAGAAAGGGTAAAGGAGAAGTGTTGTGGTGAAATGTATTGATCATCATGTATTGGTCAATGTTGTGAATATTGTGGGATTTTTGGTAAGACAATTTCATAAATGGTATTGTCAAGGGGAAATGACATGTTAAAGCCAAACATGTGACTTGTTGTTATTGTATGCAATTGTAAGGTAGTTGGTAGTTAATGTTGGTTCCATTGTGTATGTGTGATGTAGAGTGGAACGTAAAGAAGGAGCGGAATTATTGCGCTCACATATTTGATTGTGTACTTACATTAGGAAGATAAGGTATGTAAGGTTACTTTGTTTGTATCCTTCTGCAGCACATAATGTTCATATTGACATTTCACTTGTCCTATTCCAAAATATGATAAGGTATCTCATTTAGGTTTGATGTATATTGTTATCCACACGTTTCCTATTCATTGACCGATTGGTATTCATACGTCTCCTATCCATGGACTGAAATGCCTAAGCTCTCATAATGTTGTTGTAACTACTAAAAGAAACTGTTACAAGGAAAGTGACGATGTAAGGAGAACCTATTCATTTCTAAGTCACGTATCCCTCATTCATTAGTCGTTGTTGTTCATGAGTTACCTAATTATGGACATGGGTCCAAAGTCCTCATAATAGTATGTTCCAACGGAGTCATAACATTGTGATTCTAGAATAGTTATCTCAAGGAGAGTAAGATGTAAAGAGAAGTTAGTTATTCTTGAAAAGCATTCCCCAATCATGTCATGTTCCAAAGTCCAATATTATTATGAACATCTTTGTACCAATCTCATAAGAGTAGCGAAGGAGATAAAGTGCGAACTAATATATCTATTCCTCACAAGTGAGCGTATCACTCTCTTGAGAGTAAGGAAGTGAAGTAAGGTATAGAGGTGTGTCTCTCATAAGTGGATGTGTTAATCTCTCACAAGTTGAAGTATCAATCTCATAAGAATAATAAGAGGGGTGATGTGCAAGTTAGTATAATCATAAGTGAAGATGTCAATCTCATGAGGTAAAGGAGTGAAGTAAGATGTGTATGTAAGAGTGTGCTTCAATTAATGTCATGATCTTTAATGTGTTACTCCTATAACTATGTAAAGGATATAGGATGTGTAGAGAAGTAATGTACGTATGGTTACTATATGTTACATTGAGTATGAATCACAATCTAAAGGGTGTAAGTTCAAGATAGAACAATCTCAATACTATGCTATGTTATTCATTTATTATATCCCATCAAAGGTGGAGGCCCGGTACTATATATCCCACCAAGATGGAGGCCCGATACTATATACTCATTTATTATATCCCATCAAAGGTGGAGGCCCGGTACTATACATCCCACCAAGATGGAGGCCCGGTACTATATACATATACATTATATCCCACTAAAGGTGGAGGCCCGGTATTATATACTTACTTATAAGGAGATGATCCATAAGGTATTATGAATCACTAACTAGTTGAGTGAATAAGAATAAAGATAGTTGTAAAAGAGATGAGACTATATTCCTTGCATGAATATATAAATATGGAGGTTATGATAAGAATGATGATAATGCGACTGAATGACCAAGTAATGAAATAATAGAAGTAATGAACATGGATCCACATATTCAGGACGGAGGTATACCCATATTGATTATTCTCTTACGCTTAATTTCTTGGAAGTACTTATGTCTTACTATAGTTTCATATGGCCTTACATACTCAGTACTTTCTTCGTACTGACCCCTCTCGGGCGACTTACCTTACATGTTGCAGGCCCAGGTGTTAGTAGATCTCCGCAGTAGGTGACGAGATATTCGCAGATTGTTGGTAAGCTCCAGTTGCTTCGGGGATTCCCAAGTCACATGTGTTCATTAGGTTTTGGAATTTTGTAAATATTGTATAGACATGGTCATGTATATATTAGAGACTTTGTAGACATATGTGGGGTATCATGAGAGTAAAAGATGTACGTTCATTTTGACGAAATGGCCCTAACGGCCAAGTTTCATATATTGCACATGTTTCCATGCCTTCCGTTATTGATACTTAATTACATGAGATAGATGAGATAATATGATATTCATACGCGAACATACATATGAGAGTACATGAGCAAAGATTGGTTCTCTCGAGCCTTATCGGCTCTGGGTGCCAGTCCGGCCCGAATGGGATTTGGGTCATGACATATCTAAAAAGCATGAGGGTTCCCAAATGAATAAAATCTGATTTTTGGGTCTATATATAGTCCTTGGGGTCATCCTTTGCCATTTTTGGCATTTAATGCTATATTTGACTTAGTCAATAGAAGATTGGTCATGTGACCCATGTCTTTTGCCTCATTTTGGGCTTTTATTGAGCCCAAATCACTTAACCCAATAAAATCAATAATTTCTCCTGTTTAAGTCATCTTATATGTTTTAAAACAATATTCCCACTCATGCTACTCATATTCGTAGCCTCAATCCCAAAAACAAGTGATTCTAGCCACGTTTGACTTATTTTGACCATAAGGGCAAAACTGTCATTTTGACTCCAAATTCGTTCTCGAGTAATTTTATCATACCAATGTAATACTTTACTCATTTCATGTATATACTCGTGGTTGTAGAAGAAACGTGGCAAAAATAGGCTCAATATGTCCCCGGGTACCCTTGGGACTTAGAAAATTTTCAACTTTCGAAAAAGTGGCAAAACCAGCATGGAACGCCCTTGGGCGCGCCATATTGCTGCCTTTGGACTAAAAATTTTACCCAAAGCGGCGTGGCACACCCCCCAGCGCGCCCCTTACTTAGTTTTTTCGAAAAATTCATTTTTCGACTTTTCTTCGCGGGTTTGGTTAGATACTTCAAGTCCTATTCTTTAACTTACTTCTAAACCTTAATATACTTTGTTTAGACATCCTCTTAGCCTCGTTTTGAACCCCACAAATGTTCCACGAAAATCACAAAACACCTCCTATGAAGGTTTAATCACATATACAAGGGCGAAAGTCAATTATCTCATCAATAGCATTACAAAATACATATGTATGGCTCTCGACACCCAAGTAAGCATTGTTCAACGTCGTCAAGTAGGGTTAGGAAGGCACGGGGTGTTATATTCTTTCCCCCTTAGGAACATTCATCCTCGAATGTTAACAATATCGTTTCAATTACAATAAATGCATTTCTACATTAGCATACATATACATAAACACTTAAGGCTCATGGAGACTTACTTGTTATTGCTCCACTTCCGCACTTTGAACCTCTTCGTTCATTTGAAATATATGGGGATACTTGGATTTCATCATCTTTTCCGCTTCCCATGTGATCTCCTCTACTTGTTGATTCCTCTAAAGGACTTTTACGGAAGCTATGTCTTTATTCCTCAACCTCTTTACTTGTCTATCTAGGATAGCAATGGTTACCTCTTCATAATTAAGATCATTTGTAACTTGAACATCTTCAATGGGAACAATATGAGATAGATCTCCTATGCATTTTCAAAGCATCGAAACATGAAATACCGGATGGACTGAGGAAAGTTCTTGAGGTAGTGCTAATTCATAAGCAACTTGCCCAAATCTTCTAATAACTTCATATGGGCCTATGTAACGTGGACTCAATTTCCCTTTCTTTCCGAACTGCATTACCCCTTTCATCGGTGACACCTTTAAAAATACCCAATCACCTATGGCGAATTCAAGCCCTCTTCTTCTAACATCGGCATATGACTTATGGCGAATTTGGGCCGTTTGTAATCGCTGTTGAATCACTTTAACCTTCTCCATAGCCTGATGAACAATATTTGGCCCAAGTAAAGCAGTTTCACCCGCTTCAAACCATCCGATTTGTGATCTACACTTCCTTCCGTACAAGGCTTCATAAGGTGCCATTTTAATACTTGAATGATAGCTATTGTTATATGCAAATTCAATAAGAGGCAAATGGTCATCCCAACTGCCTTGAAAATCTAACGTGCATGCTCGTAGCATATCTTCAAGTGTCTGAATAGTATGTTCTGCTTGTCCATCAGTCTAAGGATGGAAAGTTGTACTTAAATTCACCTGTGTACCCAAACTCTGCTGAAAAGATCTCCAAAAGTGTGCTGTGAACTGTGCTCCTCTGTCTGATATAATGGAAAGTGGAATGCCATGCAATCGTACTATCTCTTTCACATACAACTTCGCATAATCCTCAGCTGTATAGGTCGTCTTGACTGGTATAAAATGCACTGACTTGGTAAGCCTGTCCACTATAACCCATATAGAATCAAACTTCCACAATGTACGAGGCAAACCTATAATGAAATCCATATTAATCATATCCCATTTCCAGACTGGAAGATTGATACATTGCATGTAACCTCCTGGTTTTTGATGCTCTACTTTCACTTGTTGACAATTCGGGCATTGCGCAATAAATTCTGCAATGTTCTTTTTTATGTTTCCCCACCAATACACTTCTTTCAAGTCATGGTACATTTTAGTAGCACCCGGATGAATAGAATAGCGCGAATGATGCGCCTCTATTCGTGTCCTCAACTCATCTACGTCTGGTACACATAATCTCCCTTGACATTGAAGTACCCCTTCTTGTATAAGATCAAATGCCTTGGTCAAATTCTGCTGTTCATCCTCCTTTAGCTGTAATAAAAAGAATCCGCAAACTGCTTCTCTTTCACTTCAGCTATCAAGGAGGATTCTGCTGCATTTTGCACAATAACCCTTTCATTTGGAGATTCAATAAGTCGAACTCCCAAGCTGGCTAGTTGATGTAAATCTTTGATTATCTCTTACTTGTCAGTCAACTGGCCACTAGTGCTTTCTACTGCCTTGCGGCTCAATGCATCAGCTACTATATTTGTTTTGCCTGGATGATAAAGAATATCAATATCATAGTCTTTTAAGAGCTCTAACCACCTTCGCTGCCTCAAATTGAGTTCCTTCTGCTTAAAAAGATATTGCAAACTTTTGTGATCAGTGTAAATATCGACATGAACTCCATATAAATAATGACGCCATATCTTTAAAGCAAAGACTACCATTGCCAATTCAAGATCATGTGTGGGATAATTTTTCTCATGTGGCCGCAACTGTCGTGAGGCATATGCTATGACATTACCGTGTTACATCAATACACATCCGAGGCTAATCCCGGAAGCATCATAATACACTACATAACCTTCAGTGCCTTCGGGAAGCACTAAAACTGGTGTGGAGGTTAATTTATCTTTCAACCTTTGGAAGCTTTTCTCGCACGCATCATTCCACTGAAATTTTACTGCCTTATGTGTAAGCTTTGTTAACGGTGCAGCAATGGAAGAAAAACCTTCCACAAATCTTCGGTAATAACCTGCCAGTCCAAGAAAACTATGAATTTCTGTGGGTGTCGTAGCTCTTGGCCAATTTCTCACTGCTTCAATCTTTTGTGTATCAACCTGTATGCCTTCATCTGACACAATGTGACCCAAGAATGCAACTGATTTTAGCCAAAACTCACATTTGGAGAACTTGGCATACAACTTACGCTCACGGAGAATCTGCAACACTTTCCGCAAGTGATTAGCATGGTCTTCCGGTGATCTTGAATAAACTAGGATGTCATCTATAAATACCGTGACGAACATGTCCAGAAATGGCTTAAACACCCTATTCATCAAATCCATAAACACAGCCGGAGCATTTGTTAATCCAAATGACATAACTAAAAATTCACAATGGTCATACCGTGTTCGGAAAGCTGTCTTGGGTACATCTTCTTCTCTAACTCTGACTTGATGGTAACCCGACCTCAAGTCGATCTTGTAAAAACACTTGGCACCCTGTAACTGATCAAACAAATCATCAATTCGAGGGAGGGGATATTTGTTCTTGATCGTTACCTTATTCAATTGCCTATAGTCGATGCACATTCTCAATGTGCCATCTTTCTTCCGTACAAATAATATCGGTGCACCCCACGGGGACATACTAGGCCTAATGAAGCCTTTGTCCAGCAAATCTTTCAATTGCTTCTTCAATTCACGCAATTCTGCTGGAGTTATTCTATATGGAGGAATAGAAATAGGTTGAGTGCCTGGAATCACATCAATGCCAAATTCTACTTCCCGTTCTGGGGGCAAACCTGGAAGATCCTCTAAGAACACATCTAGAAATTCATTGACCACTGGAACCGACTGCGGAGTTAGTGGTTCCACATCATTATCTTTCACCCGTACTAAATGACATATGTAACCCTTTGAAATCATTTTCATGGCTTTCAGATAGAAAATAAATCTCCCTCGTGGTGCCCCTACATTACCCTGCCATTCAAGAACATTTTCTTGCGGAAAAGAAAACTGCACCTTCTTGGTCCGGCAATCTACCGTGGCATAATAAGAGGCCAACCAATCCATTCCCATAATCACATCAAAATCTACCATGTCTAATTCAATGAGATCGGCCAACGTATCATGACCACACACAGTAACCACACAGTTACGATATACTCTCTTTACAATAATATATTCACCAACCGGTGTAGACACTTCAATTGATTTTATTAATAATTCTGGTGTCTTTGAAAATTTCGCAGCAACCAATGGAGTAACATAGGAAAATGTAGAACCAGGGTCAATCAATGCATAGACATTATATGCGAATATGGATAATGTACCTGTGACAACATCCGGGGAAGCCTCTGAATTCTGCCGGTCCACTAACGCATAAGTGTGATTCTGGACCCCGCTAGTACTGGCTGCTCCTCTGGCACCCCTACCACGGCCAACAGGCTGCACACCTCGGCCCAGTGAAGGAACCAATGTTGATGACGCAACGGTCGATCCTGCCGGTCGTGCTATACCACTCATGCTCCTCTGGGGATACTCTTTCATCATCTACCCCGTCATACCGCACCAGAAACAAGCATTTGTCCCCACTCGGCATGTACCTGCATGAATACGCCCGCAGTACTGACACTGCTGTCGAGGAAAACCTACTGCCTGTGATCCGTGAACTCCGCTACTCTACCCAGATAGACCACCCCTAGACCCTCGGAACTGTGAGTGAGCACCCCCTGTGGAATAGGAGAACGATGGTCTAGGTGGTCTCGAAAACATACGGGGCCTAGATCCTCCTTGGGACATCATAGGTGGTCCCATAGGTCTAGCCCTTTTGGACTGTCCCCTGTCAAATTCATGTACCTTTCGTCTCTGTCTTTGATCTTCTATTTTCTGGGTGAAGGCCTGAATTCTCGCTATATCCATGTCCTTATTCAAGGCAGTAATTGTTCAATCCCTTACCAAATATGAATCTAGTCTGTCCACGTATCTATGGACTCTGTCTGTCATCGTAGCCACAACATTTGGCGCATATCGATCCAAGGAATTAAATTGCAAACTGTATTCCCTGATGCTTAAATTTTCTTGACGGAGATTTAGAAACTGATCCGCACGTACCTCACGGATCTCGTAGGGCAAGTAATGATCAAGGAAATCCACTTTAAACTCTTCCCACGTAGGTGGATTTGCACCAATATCACGGGATTTCTTCCAATCCTCGTACCACAATATTGCCTCTCCTTTCAATCTATACGCAGCAAGTTCAACTGTATCTACCCCTGTCATGTGCATAACTTTCAAAGCCCTCTGAATTTGATCCACGGAGTCCTGTGGATCTGCTTTTGGATCTGACCCTGTGAAGATAGGAGGGTCCAGTTTCAAGAAATCATGTGTTCTGCGACTTGCCACTCTAGCCGCATCAACATCATGTGTCATTGGACCAGCTCGTCCTTGACTCTGGGCTGCCACTAACTGTGTCAACATATGAACTGCATTTCTAAGATCCTGATCTGTTGCATTCATCGGTGGTTCTGCGGGTACTTCTCCACCAACTGGCTCCTCCGGAGCTGGAAAAGTAGACGAAGACGGCGATGAAATTTCAGCATTTGCCCCACCCTGACTAGCTTGGTCAGGTGGTAGTCTACTCATTCCTTCTTCCGCAGGCACATCTACCTGCTTCCCTTTACCTTTACCTCTTCTCGTGATTGACATTTTGACTATATCAAGGAAAAACAATTACCATGATCAGATACAATTCAACTTACAACACTGGCTCTATTGCACAATCTAGAAGTGAAGAAAAGAAACAACATCCTAAATGTCCCGTAGCCTCCTACTTATAAATGTGGTGCACAACACATCAATAAGTAAGACTCTACTCAGACACGGCTTTGTAGACACCCTTAGAACGACTTGCTCTGATACCAATAGTGACTCATCTACATTGTGACTTATCTATATTGGTTATGCATTTGAACTTGAGTTCTTTGACATACTTACATATCTTACAAGTTTCATGTGGCCTTACATACTCAGTACATTCTTCGTACTGACCCCTCTTGGGGAATTTACCTTACTTGCTGCAGGCGCAGGTACTAGTAGGCCTCCACAGTAGGTTGCCAGTGTTGCAGATCTTTGGTGAGCTCCAGTTAGTTCGGGGCTTCTCCGAGTCACAGTTGTACATATGTTTTGGTGTTGTACATGTTATCTAAAGCGGGGACTTGTCCCGACTTTTAGTTCATTTTGGTCAATGCATTTGTTAGAGGCTTTTGTAGACAGATGTGGGTGTATAAATGTAAAAAGGTTATGTCGTTCTTGACTTGGTGGCCTCAACGGCCAAGTTTTGCATATGTATATATATATATATCATGTTCCATGAATTTCATTGTTGGTATCTATAGCTATTATGTGATTATGGGTTTCTTATGGCATACACATGATTGAATAGAGACAAAGCTTGGTTCTCTCGGGCCTTGTCGTCTACGAGTGCCAATCCGTCCCAATGGGATTCGGGGCGTGACAACAACCATGGCTGGTGCAAACTTTGCAAGCCTAGTAAACTTAAGAGAATACTCTTTCACACTCATGCTACCCTGCTTCAGGTTAATAAACTCCTGAACTTGGGCCTCCCTCAACTCAAGTGGGAAGAACCTGTCCAGAAAAGCAGCAACAAACTCATCCCATTCTACCGGTCCTGCTTTTGTACCTCTATCCTCTTTCCACTGCTTGCACCAAGTGTGAGCTACTCCTTTCAACTGATAAGTAGACAAGCCAACACTCTCAACTGGAGTGATATCCATAATTTTTGTAACCTTCTGAATATCATCAAGAAACTCTTGCGGATCTTCCTCAGTCTTAGAACTATGGAACTCAGGAGGACTCATTCGAGTGAAGTCCCTGACTCTAGTTATGGTACCGGTGGGTTTGACTGGGGCAATAGCCTACTGATTAGTCTGGGCGGTCATGGCCTGAGTTAGCACTGTGAAAGCAGCCGTGAATTTAGCATGAGAAACTTGCTTGTTTAACGGGTCTGCTGGAGCTGGTGGTGCTTGCAGATTCCCATTCATGTTACCATCTGCATTTCTATCTCTCCTTCTGTTGGCTCTTTTAGGAGGCATTTTTTGTAAACGTGTAGAGCACGAGTTAGAAGAAGATTTTAATAGAGTTCACACTCAATCGGACGATATGAATCATGAAAGAAGTGAAACTTTTTCCTAAAACATTTCATAGCCTCTTACTCATAAGTGTGGCGCACTTCACACTAACAAGAATCTACTAAATGCGGCTTTCAGACACCCTAGGACACTTTAAACCTAATGCTCTGATACCAAGTTTGTCATGACCCACGACTACCCCCTAGTCGTAACACGGTGCTTAGAGCCACAAGTAATCCCAAACTAACCCATGGCCTGGGATGACACTATAAATACTGAAATAATCTGGAAATTGCTTACACAAAAGTTAATAATCTGGATAATAAGTTTGGCAATACACCCAAGTGACAATATCTAATTGAAACTCATAAAGATGAAAAAATAATCTAACTGACTATCTAAAAGCCTCTAAATAAGATGAGTTGTTGGGACAAGCCCCCAACTAACTCCAACTACCTGAAACTAAAATAGCATAAAATGACCTACTGATAACTAGTCCTTGAATGATGAGGACTCACCAATGTACTGTTGCTGATGTAGTAAGAGATCGTACTAGGCACAATACGAATGCTGAATGTCGGAACCTATATTATAAGACAATATAGCACAAAGGAAAGTATGCGATCAATACTTTGAATATACTAAGAAAATGAGATAGGAAAATAATTAAAGTAGGCTGAACATAATGCATGTGACATGAATAAACTAATGTAAGACCAAGTAATAAACATGTACTGATAGATAAGCTGAAATACTCAATACATCAAATGAGGTATGAGACTAAACTGTGGGAGATTTCTGTAACCAACATAGACCATGTAAGAACATGGAATCTAACATGTAACCTATGTTGGGAGGATGTTCCATACCTTGCCAAGGGTACGAACCAAGATTGGCGTGAATTCACTCATGAGCCCATTAAGGGCAAGGCGACACTCTCAACTAGTGAGGAAGCTTTTTTACCTACAGTGTCAAGTAGTTTAGGACTTGGGTTATCTGACCCTTATCCTCTCGGTGCTAAGTACTACTCCCAACTGAGAGAAAACTGCTATACTGAAATGCTCAACAATAATGATTTTCTCAAACTGAAAGATAAATGCTTTATCTGAAAGCATTCTAAATCATGAAAACTGAATAATTGAGTATTCAACTAAAAATGCATGATATCCTAGGTCATCGAGTGTTCATAACCCGCCATCTCAGAAGAATGCAACTACAAATGGCAATTCTATATACTGACCATAATATTGAATTTCATAACTCAAGCCCAAAATTAAGAATTTACCAATATTATGAGAATTCATATATATGAGTATGTAAGGAGGCTCAAATTTATGGGAAAGCGTATATTCATGGTTTAGTCAAGCAAGAAACTAAAAACTAAAGGAATTCACACTTTTCATGGAAACCCTAAGCTCGAAAAGTGAATTAAACTTGAGGAATTTGAGTTAACTTTGGGACTCAATGGGTGAAAGGAACCCGTTGATGAAATCCCACAAACCTGGAGAAGAAAACCTTGGTGAAACCTTTGAATTTAGAGTCTGAAGTTGAAGAACCCTAATTTTTCCTTGGGAGAAGAAATGGCCTCTTTCTCTGTATTTGGCTAAGTGTTGACTGATTTTTTATGTAAAGAGGGCTTAGGGTAATATTAGGCTTAATAATCAACCTTGGTAAGGCTTAAACAACGTATTTTTGATGTTAAGAGAGTGGGAAAAGACTGAGATGCACTTATAAAAACGTACTAGAAAAACTGCTGGGAGGAACTCATGAGACCTTCCCAAGATTGTGGATCCTATCTACCATCGTGGGTTGTGATCATGGTATGGGCTGGAATTTTGGGTTCTTTGAACATGATCAAACGAGTCATGGTATGATCATGGGACCCACTCAAGATCATACCTTGATCCGTAGCTTGGAAGTTCAAGCCGAATCAAGTTTCAAAGACACGATCGTGCCTTTAATCGTGGTTTCAAAGCATGGTCGTGGTTTCCCCTCATGGTTGGAAGGTATACATGTCAACTTTTAGGTTTTTGGAACTGTTTTGATCAGACGGTAGCATGGTACTATCGTACGTTGTAACCACAATCGTACCTACGCTCGTATGTTCTCACTGCTAGACAGTGCTTCACTAAAATGGACATAACTCTTAGCTCCAACATCAGATTAAGGTGAGTCTGGATGCGTTGGAAAGTTAATTCACATAGATATAATTTGGTGGATCTTGAGATCAAAAATACCCTATAACCTAGGAGTTATACTCATTGGAGTTGACTATGGCAAGATTCTTCACAAGAAAACCACAGGAAGGAAGATTTCAGCTTGGCTATGAGCTAGGAGTTACTTGAGGCCTTAATACATGTCTAAATAACTGCTAATACAACTAAAACATGAAGTTTAAATACATATGTACTTGAAGCATGGTTCTAATCTTAGCTTTAATTTTTGGGGTGTTACAGAAGGGAGTACTAATATTGTTTTCTTGATCATGTTGTAGATGTACCTGTTGTATAATAAATGTCATGTGGAAGGATGTGGATGACCATGTGAATTGACTTGGGCCATCCTTGAAGCCCAAGTTCTTTCACCGTTTTTGTATCTACATTAGTGACCAAGTAATGTACTTGGTGGCCAAGTAAAATATGGCCTATAAATAGCCTATTCATATGTATTATGAAATAGAAAAAGAGAAAATACAAAGTGATTACTCCTCCATTATCTATTTCATTATTAGTTACTTTTAGTTTATTATTTTGTCTTTATTTTATAACACGTTATCGGCACGAAAATCTATCATCTCGAGCAAATATTTTTACAGGTAACAAAGGTAAGAATTTACGTTACTTAAGATAATGTTGAATCTATCTAAACGTGAATTTGTAGCCCTAGATATATCAGGCAAAATCTACTTATCTTGGGCACTTGATGCCGAAATCCATTTGGATGCGATGGGTCTGGCAGATGCCATCAAAGATAAAAACCAGGCATCGAATCAAGACCTTGCCAAGGCTGTGATATTTCTCCGTCATAACCTCGACGAGGGATTAAAAATAGAATATCTCATTGTTAAGGATCCACTTATACTGTGTAATAATTTAAAAGAGAGATATGACCACTTGAAGATGGTCGTTTTTCCACAGACACATTATGAATTGACCCATTTGAGGTTACAAGATTTTAAAGATATCACTGCGTATAATTCTACCATGTTTAGAATTAAAATCACAGTTAAATTTATGAGGAGAAAATATCACAGATCATGATATGCCGGAGAAAACATTCTCCACCTTCCCTGCCTCGAGTATGCTCTTGCAGCAGCAATACTGAGAAATAGGATTTAAAAAGTATTCTGAATTATTTTCACATCTTCTTGTTGTTGAACAACATAATGATCTTTTGATGAAAAACTATGAAAGTCAACCTACTGGTACTACTCCATTTCCTGAAGTGAATGCTGTAAATTTTCACCAACCCAGGCGTGAAACAGATCCTGGCCCCAGTCGTGGTCATGGCCTTGGTCGAGGAAGAAATTCCAATCATGGTGATCGCCTTGCACCATATAATAACTTTCCTCACCAGAAGTGTAAGAAGAAGGGTGAAAAGCCTAAAGTGGTGCAAAAGAATAATTAAGAATACAGATGCTATCAATGTGGAGGAAAAGGGCACTGGTCACGTACCTGTCGTACGCCAATGCACCTATTTGATCTTTATCAAGCATCCCTAAAGAAGATGGATAATGATGCAGAAGAAAATTTTATTTCTGAAGATAATGTTGAGCCTATGCATTTAGATATTGCAGATTTCTTTGAACTCCCTGAAGGAAATATAGATCACCTTGTCGGTGATGAATCTGTAATAGTCTAAGTATTTTTACTTTTCTGTTGGTGGTATTAGCTTACGTTCTTGTTAATTGTGTTTCTATAGTCTTGTAAATAAATAAAGTTTTATGTAATACGGTGTTTATTAGTAATACTATAATGTTTACTTTGTTTATATTTTCATCTTGACGAATATATGGATACTCCTCAAATTTTATTTGGATCAATGATCGATAGCGAGCACATTTATGTAATTGATTTTAGAACTTTGAAATTTACTCCTGAATTAGTAAATCTGAAATTTACTCCCGAAGTAGTAAGATTGTGCAATAGTAAAATCTTGCAAACTACTCTCGAAGTAGTAGAACTTTAAAATTTACTCGAGTAAATAGCACATGCCATGGTAAACTAGTTTCAATAACTTTAAATGCATGGATAATTTTTTCATCCCGAAGATGAGCCTATTGAGTATTAGACATATATTGAAGAACTAGAAGATTCTTCAAGAATTATTGCTTGTTCTTACAATAAGTCGATTGAACCAGTTAATGTTAGGACTGAATTTCCTAAATTCTGAAAAGTATAAAAGGTGAATAAGGGCTCGTTCACCTGTCATGTGATATGATGCATTCATAAGGTAGTCACATGTACGTTTATTGTAAATTTACAGTTTGACATTCATAGAGTTGCTTGCTCAATTAAATTGAGTTAAGAGCATAATTTCCAAATTGTGTAATCAAGACAATTGATCTTGATAATGATGGTTATATTAAAGCTGGTTTGGCATTGAATGCCCCTGATAAATAGTTAACCCATTGCTTATGAAAACAAGGCTTCATGTGTTGGTCTGAAATATGATATATTGCATACAATAGCACTTGTATGCATTAGACCAATAAATTATGATCAATTTCTCCCTCTCAAATTGGTTCAGGGTCAGGAACCATATATTTTTCATCTAATAACTTTTTGATGCATGGTATATGATTAATGGATATACCATGATGCAAAAAGATGGATTTTCCAAAGTAGGTTGGAGTATATGTTAGCTTTTCTAGGGGAGAGATAATAAGCAGATAAGAAATATGTTGTGAATTATCATTAGTATGATCCTCATTTAAAAGATAATTCAAGCCAAATGCTAGAAGTATTTATTGACCCAAAATTGATTTCATATTTAGCTGCAGATGCTCCTACTATGTGTCCTTGAAGGACAGAGTCTACAACATGCATGGAGCATGGTAGATCAATCGGTTCCAAATAAAATAATGTAGCAAATGATTATAATAAGGAGGCAACGTGCTTTTAAAGAGACCGACACAACACTTCATGAATCCTCATGAGAGGTTTAGGTACCTAAGAAAAATAATGAAGTGGTGAGATCTCAATAAGTTATGTCGCATTATGAACCAATTTAAATATTTCGTTGATGATATCTTTAGTACAGTATAACATGCAATATTGTACAAGATTATGAGGATCTGAATTCTACGTTTAGTTAAGCATGGCGACGTAGAAATAATTATTAAGTGAAATATGCATCTTGATAAGCATAAAGCTTATTTGACCTACAGTTCAAACACTAGAAGATGTCACATACTTAATACTGAATGTTGTCACTTGATAATGAAATTTATATGAAAATCCCAGAAGGATTAAAGATGCCTAAAACATATAGTTCAAAATCTCAGGAAAGTTACTCAATCTGATTACAAAGATCGTTATACGGTCTAAAACAAGCAGGGTGTATATGGTATAATCTCCTTAGTAAGTACTTGATAAATGAAGGTTATATAATGATGTCATTTGCCCCTAAAGAAACAACATCAAAGTTTGTTATACTTGCTATTTATGTTGATGACATAAATCTCATTGAAACTCCAAAAGAGGTCCAAAAGGCAATTGAATATCTAAAGAGAGAATTTGAGATGAAAGACCTTGGAAAGACAGAACTTTGTCTTGATTTACAAATTGAACATTTAGTAGACGGGGTCTTCATCCACTAATCTGCCTATACTAAGAAGGTGTTGAAATAATTTTACATAGACAAAGCACATTCATTAAGTACTCCGATGGTTGTTTGATCACTTGAAGTGATTAAAGATCCATTCCAAACTCCAGAAGAGAATAAAGACATTCTTGGTCCCGAAGTACCATATCTCAGTGCTATTGGTGCACTTGTGTATCTTGTTAATGTCACAAGGTCTGATATAGCCTTTTCGATTAATTTGCTAGCTAGGTATATTTCTTCTCCTACACATAGATATTGGAACGGAATTAAGCATATATTGCGATATCTAAAAGGGACTCTTGATATGGGTCTGTTTTATACTAACAAAGATAGTTTAGATCTTGTTGGTCATGTAGATGCAGGTTATTTATCTGAACCACATAAAGTCGATCGCAAACAGGCTATGTATTTACATACGGAGGTACTGTTATATCATGGCGATCTACAAAGCAGTCTATTGTTGCTACTTCTTCAAATCATGCTGATGTAATAACTATTTATGAAGCAAGTAGAGAATGTGTATGGTTGAGATCAGTGATGTACTTCATCAAAGACAAGTGTGGCCTGGAATGTGATACCAAATCCACCGTCCTTTATGAAGATAATGCAGCCTGTATAGCGCAATTAAAAGGAGGCTTCATAAAAGGAGATAGAATGAAATACATCTCGCCAAAGTTATTCTTCACACATGATCTCCAAAGAGATGGTGATATTGATGTACAACAAATTCGTTCAAGCGACAATCCAGTAGATTTGTTCACTAAATCTTTACCAACATCAACTCTTGAGAAGATGGTACACAAGATTCGAATGCGAAGACTGAACCATCTGTATCGGGGTCTTCATCAGGGGGAGTTAGAGTACGAGCTGTACTCTTTTTTCCTTAACCAAGATTTTATCCTATTGAGTTTTCCTGGTAAGATTTTTAACGAGGCAATACTCAAATGCATATTCACTAGATTGTCTTTTACATGGACATTCAAGGAGGAGTGTTGTATAATAAATGTCATGTGGAAGGATGTGGATGACCATGTGAATTGACTTGGGCCATCCTTTGAAGCCCAAGTTCAGTCGCCGCTTTTATTTCTACATTAGTTACCGGCCAAGTAAAATATGGCCTATAAATAGCCTATTCACATGTATTATGAAATAGAAATAGAAAAAACAGAAATACAAAGTGATTACTCCTCCATTCTCTATTTCGTTTTGTCTTTAGTACCATTATTATTAAAGGCAGAAGAAATAAAAACATGGAGGCGTGAAAGATGCGAAGTTATGTGCGCGTGGGATTCCCGAATAATGCCGCACATGGTCCGCTTCAAGGTTTTTTTGTCAAGCACACATAATCACAGTCAGAGAGCGAACTTAGATGAGCTTCTGGGTCTGGACTTAAAAACTAAATTTAGCTTCATTACCTTCCGGCTTTTCTTCCCCGTTCTCCGGATCGGTGTAGGCACTCCCTCCATGTTCCATTGCCGGTACATATTCGAGATCTGAAAAGTATCAATATCGACGGCGACAATTGCTTCACTCACATTGCCATTACGCAATACTATATGTCTCGGCCGCCTAATCAAGAGTTTCAGGAATGGTGGAACAAGCAGCAGAGAGCTAATGGCAGTGAAGAACTCCTCCCTTCTTCTTCCGAAAACTCTAGCTTTTTGACTGTTGAGATCCGTAGCCCTACCGTTTCTGAGAAGGAACGTACACGCAGTGCTCGTCAACTCTCCTGGATTTATCTTCTCAAGTTTCAGCAAATTGCTAATTCAATCGCATTCCTCACAAATGGCTTCATTTCCATTGTTCGCACCGCCAATCGCCGAATCGTTACATCCAAATCGGCTCCTCCTCGGTCGGATTCTAAACTCTATCGCGTAATTAAGGTGTTTTTGACAGTTTCAGTGATATTGTTAGTGTTTGAGCTGGTTGCTTACTTTAGAGGATGGCATTTCAGTCCTCCGACTGTGGAATCGGCCTCGGCAGAGGTGGTGGACTTGGTGGAATACATGTATGCCAATTGGTTAGACATTAGGGCCAACTATTTGGCGCCGCCGTTGCAGAGCTTGACCAATATGTGTATATTGTTGTTCCTAATACAGTCAGTAGATAGAGTGGTTCTTGTACTTGGTTGCTTTTGGATCAAGTTCCGACGCCTTAAACCTTTAGCTCAGATTGAGTACTCTTCTGATGTAGAAAATCTGAATGCAGAGGATTATCCCATGGTGTTGGTACAGATACCAATGTGCAATGAGAGGGAGGTAAGGCGATGTATGTTTTCGAGTTCTCACTGCTAAATCTATTACTTGTTGTTCTGAACATTACATGCTTGTAGTACCTGGTTTATTCATTTCTGTAGTACTTCCTCTCACAAAACCGAGCTAGTTTAGTTTGCTTGTAGAAATAGGAATGATGATAATGCAGTCTTAAACTACTTTTGCAGTTTTTAGTGATGTTTGAATGATGAGGTGCAATCTTTACTAATTTTGCAGTTTCTACTGATGTTTCACACGTAAAATCTTTCAGGCATTTGAGTTCCTATTTTTGTAGAATAGAGCACTTGTTGACTATTTGTAAGAATCATGAAAGTATGAAACTTAGGGTAATTTTGAGATAATGACGTTACCAAGCCTGATACTTTTTACACGGTATTTAGTTGGCTTAAATACAGGGTGAGTAGTTGATTAGACCAAGTAGTGTTTATCTTAATAACTTTAATGTAGATTTAAGAATGTATCTGCATGGGCAAACAATTTCTAATAATAATCCTGGGTCAGTGCCCACAATTTTCACTTCATTGTGTTCTTGACAGAAACTATGCACCTATCACCTGCTGAGCTTTTGTGCTTTCATTGGTGATCCTAAGTTAGGTGTATCTTTATGACTATCCACCTATTTCCCTAAATGAGTTAGTTACTCTTTGACTAAAGTATAAATTCCTTAGTTGTGGTATTACTCAGGTATACCAACAATCAATTGCAGCAGTATGCGTCCAGGATTGGCCTAAGGACAGAATGCTCGTACAAATTTTAGATGACTCAGATGATTTGGGTGTTCAGGGACTTATCAAGGCTGAAGTACAAAAGTGGCAACAGAGGGGTGTGCACATCGTATATCGTCATCGTCTTATACGCACAGGGTATAAGGCAGGAAATCTCAAATCTGCAATGAGTTGTGACAATGTAAAGAGTTATGAATTTGTAGCAATCTTTGATGCAGATTTCCAACCAACACCAGATTTTCTGAAGAACACTGTTCCCTACTTCAAGGTGATTGCTTTTCCAAGTTATATCTGGCTGGCTCATGTAGGCATTAATGAATGTTCTCCGAATTGAAATCTTGTTACAATCGGCTTGTCTCTATTTGTTGGTGTTACAGTTGGAATCTGTTCATGTTCTTTCTTAATGAAAAATGGGGTATGTCACTAACACACGGAACTCTAGATTTTTCCAGTAATTTCAAAGAGGGAGTTAACTAAAAGCTTTATATCATAGGCAGGACCAATCTTTATTTGCAAATATTACTAGTCTGTTTTTGTATAAAAGTTCTCTTGAGGGTTATCAAAGTATCTCTTCTTCAGTTAACTTTTAGAAACTACTATTTGAGGGGTGTTCTGATTCATTTCCTTTTCTTTTTTCTATTTACTAAGAACAATTGATGCTCAAGTGTTATTTCCTTCATCTTATGTGCATGATGTATTTTCGTTCTGGCTTGCATACTTCGTCCTTGTTGATATAAGATTGGCACAGTATGAGCAGGCTTGATTGTTATCATCAAATTATTCCTTTTTGGACTATGACAAATAATTTGCTAACTCTTATCCTTTATTGAATGCATTCAAGATTTCATGTTATCATTATGCTATGTGAAAAATCAGGCTTGAGTAAAAATTATTTTCTACCTCTTGGGTGCTTAGTGTTATTTTGAGCTTCCCACCTCTTAATTGCAGTATTCTGCAGTATTTGGCTGCCATGGACCACTTCGGTTATTGTTCCAATCACGTCTATGACTTTTTTCTTGTTGCATTCTTGAAGGGACATGATGACGTGGCTCTTGTCCAAACAAGGTGGGCCTTTGTGAACAAGGACGAGAATTTGCTTACGAGATTGCAGAACATAAATCTTGCATTTCATTTTGAAGTCGAGCAACAAGTCAATGGATGGTTCATTAACTTTTTTGGCTTCAATGGCACTGCTGGTGTATGGAGAATCAAGGCCCTTGAAGAATGCGGAGGCTGGTTAGAGCGAACAACAGTTGAGGATATGGATATTGCTGTCCGTGCTCACCTTTGTGGATGGAAGTTTATCTATGTGAACGACGTTAAGGTTTGTAAGTTTCTAGATTGTTACTTAGTTTCTTTGTACAATAACAGGTTTAAAAATTTTGGTTCTCCTTTTGTAGTGCCTTTGTGAACTACCGGAGTCTTATGAGACCTATAAAAAGCAGCAACACCGGTGGCATTCTGGTCCAATGCAACTTTTTCGTCTATGTTTTTCCGACATATTGCGTTCAAAGGTTCGTATGGGTTATTTATCTTAAGAATATATTCTTACACATTTTGGTCATGATATCTATGACTAACTTGAAGTTTAGTCAGCAAGTTACTCAGCATCTAATATGGCCAGTAAATTAAAAGGGTAAATGAGATTTGCAAACCCAGGGTCATTACTCTTTTTCTAGAACACTTTATTCTGATCCACTATGAGTGAAGCCTTTCCTCTGGAAAAAGGAGGGAGGTAAACAGATTCTTGTAGATAAGTAGTTTCTGGATAAATAACAGGGAGTTATGGCCAGCCTTGTCCTTAAGCTTGTGCTTTTTGGATTTTGGAGAGTACACTAGACTTTCATAACCTCTTATTGGGAACAATTTATTGCATTTTGATAGTTCAGTGATTCCCCATTGTTTACATATTGGAATTATTATTGCATATATAAGTAATGTGAAATACACCTGAAATCTTTCCGGGAGAGAGCCATTAAAGGGTGATGTATCTGGGCTTCCAGATGAAGGAAAAGAAGATATAGAATATAGGATGTAGCTCTCCCGGCTCTTATGTGATAATTTGGAAAGAAAGGAATAGGAAGTTTCGAATAGGTGAAAATACTTTTCTGGGCAATGTAAGACTTAATAAACTAAGAACCAGCGCTAAGTTGGTTCTGGATAGAACATTACAGGATAGCGAAAAACAAAACGCAAAAGTGTATCTGTTTGCTAATCGTGAAGGGACACTATGAGTGCCAAACTGGTTCTGCCGCATTTAGAAGCTCCGTTTTACACCAGAAGTGAACAAAAGATTGTTGTTAAACTTTATCTTCTGAATGAAGTTGGATTTATCTTCAAAGCATATGTGGTTTCTCTCTCTCCGAATTGTGCACCAGATGCAGGCTGGGATTGTATTATCTTTTGTCTGTCATGGAAATGTGTGAAGTACTTTTATACAGATGAGAGCTTGTTATCTGTTCCTAGTAAAATTTTGGTGCACCGATGAGGTTTCTGTTTGCATAGGTAATAGGGTGCCTTTCTTAGAAAATCATATTTTTGTGTAGATTCTTTACGTTTGTATGCGACTTGTATTTAGGAACTTCACATTAACAATTATTACCTTTCCAAAAGAAAATGTGAATAAATAAATTGCTTTCCAGAAGTTGTTTTTCCTTCTTCTTAAACATGATAACCTACAACTATCCCATTCCTCGACCATTGTCCTCAAAAAATCAACACTGGCAACCTACAGACAAAGCTTTGATAAACAAGATAAAGAAATCTATGACGATGAACAATGTAGAAAGAGAGATTTCTCATCACAAGAATAGGAAATTGGAGAAATTAATTAATAGTTGAAAACATACGTAGTGTTGTAAATTCTATATAAGTTGTGGATGTCCGTAGCTCCTAAAGGTGTAATTCCCACCATTATTTTGGTAACTCTTCCTCCATGATCTCCCACACCTCCTTCATGATGTCAATGGTTAATGTCATGTTTACGGCAACCTTCTAACCACCCTCTATGTAATAGTAGAAATGTTGAAGAAAAAGAAGAAAGTTCTTCTATTTTGTCTATCTTGTTTTCATATTTAATATTGTTATTTTTAGCTTATTTTCTTAACACGTTATCAACACGACTCTAATTTTCTCCAAGTTGAACTCCAGTTCTTCTATCTGCACGGTATGTGATCTTCTACATCTCTAATTTCTCTTTTGCATTCCGACTACAAGTGTAGTACCTTTAGATTCTGCAATGTTGACCTACGTATGTACTTTGGTATATTTCCTTCCTTTCTCTCTCCGTAAAATTATTAAACACATTATTTCAACACATAAAGGATAGCCTGCAATGGTCACTTCTTCAAGGTAGGAATCCTGACATTCTGTAGGTTCAACTATTACTTTTCTTCTATTTAGCTGTTACGTTTTTTCTAAACAGTCTATTTTACATTTGTATAAGTATTCTACTAAGCTTTTGTTTTGATCACTTATACATTAGAAATGTTTCTAAACAAAAGTTATGTTGTCTACCACGTAACAACAACAACAACAACATACCCAACGTATTCCCACCAGGTGGGGTCTGGGGAGGGTAAAGTGTACGCAGTCCATACCACTACCTCAGATCTACCACGTAATATTGATAAATATTATTCGTTGAATTTCTGTAGTGAAAATTGTTTAAGTCAATAGTACTTGTATTTTTATTATTTCTATCTTAATCATTTTCAATGATAATTTTCATCATGTTGAAACTTAAGTTCGTGGCACTTGATATCTCTGAGAAAAGTTATATATTATGGGTTTTTGATGTTGAAATTCACTTAGACGCTGAAAGTCTTGGTGCCACCATTACTCAAGGTATCGTTAGGACAAAGTGAAGGCTATGATTTTCCTTTCTTGTCATATGGATTAAAGATTGAAGGCTGAATATTTGACAGTGAAAGATCCACTTGAACTGTGGACTTGTTTGAAGGAAAGGTATGATCACCTTAAGGCAATGATATTGCCAAGGGCTCGGTATGAGTTAATACACTTACAATTACAAGATTTTAAGAACGTACGTGAGTATGACTCTGTTGTATATAGAATAACTTCCTAAGTGAAATTATGCGGGGAAGCTATGAATGATGACATTTGTTGGAAAAGACTCTTACTACTTTTCATGCCTTAAGTATGGTGTTATAGCAACAATACCATGAACTATCAGGTATATGAGTTAAGAGCCCTTTCAGATTGGCTTATTTTAAGTGCTTTTAAGCACTTTGATAGTGTTTGGGTAAAATAAAAAAGTAAGTGCTTTTAAGCACTTTGATAGTGTTTGGGTAAAATAAAAAAGTGCTTTTAAGCACTTGTTTTCCCGGATAAAAAGGCAAAAAATAAGCCAAAAGCCAAAAGCTATAAGCCAATCCGAACGGGCTCTTAATGGTCAAGAACACACGTAAAGTATCCCCATTTTTCGAGCTTCATACCTGAACTATCAGGTGTAGGAGTTCACTACCCAAACTATCACCAACTACTAATCAAAACACACTTCAACTATCAGATGTGTGAATTTCCTAGGTGGGTTTCAAACCTGAGGACTCAGGTTCGAACCCCAGCAGAGACAAAAAAACACTAGGTGGTTCTTCCCATCTGTCCTAGCCTTGGTGGACAGAGTTATCTGGTATCTGTTGCTGGTGGGAGGTGACAGATATCCCGTGGATTTAGTCGAGTGCGCGAAAGTTGACTGGACACCACGATTATCAAAAAAAAAAAAAAAAGACGTGTGAATTTCCTACCTGAAATATCACCGCCATTCATGTAGGAAAAGAGAACAATTGGTAGTTGAGGTGTGTTATGATAAATAGTTGGTGATACTTCAGGTAGGAAACTCGCAAAACTCGCGTGCCTGATAGTTAATGTATGAAACTCAAAAAATAAGATACTTTAGGTGTGTTTTTGACCTTTCGCTCAAAAAAAAATTCATATTGTAATTACACAATCATAAGGACTCTAATCCTTTTCCACATTTACAAGCAGTGAGTTCTTTTCATATTAATAATTTCCAAATTCTTATCAATGGAGATAAAATAAAGGAGTCTTATGACTATAAAAAAGAGACAGTAGAGAGCTTTTTCAGGAAATGGCAAATGCAAAGAAACTTGAAAGGAGATATCGGTATAAATTTCTTGAAGTCTTACAAAAGAATCCATGGCTATACTTGAAGCTATTTTTTATTTTTTTTTGGCTGACTTAAGCTGGTGGAGGACACTAAGCAGATCAAAAAGGAAATTCTGCAATTTTATATAAAACTTCCTTAAGAGAATATAGGAAACTGGACGGCAGGGTTTACCTACTTTGAATGGAAAGGAAAAGAATGACTTTGAAGACTTTCCAGTCAATAGAAAGTGGCCTTGGAGGTCAATCTCCAAGATCAAATGGTTTCACTATGGCCTTTTGCAGAACTTGTTGGTTTATAGGAATATATCTGACGAATCCTTTGACTTTTTCTTGGAGGAAGGATTGTTTGAACAAGAAGTTTCAATGTTATCTTCATATATTGGCTTGGGTTTTGGTGCAGCATGGGGATGCCATGATTTACTTAATTTAATTAATTCGTTACATGTTTTATAAGGTACTTACTCCTTTTCAGATATCTGTAAAAACATTCTATTTATGTTTTTTTTAAACATCATCAATAATACTTACTTCACCTATAAAAAATACTCTCCATATACTGATCCAGGAAAAGAAAAGATTGAAGATTGTAGACCTATCAGTTTATTGAGCAGTATTTACAAAATAACATATAAGGTGTCAAATGAAAAATCAAAAAGAGTCATTTCAAGATTGATTTCTCAATCTGAGGTGCATCTGTACACGGTAGACTAATCATAGGTGCCTTAATTGCAGATTAGTGTTTGTTTAGAAATTAGGTAAGGCAAAAAGAACTTGGTCTATTATATGAATTGGATTTGAGAGGTAGACAGAAACTCCTTTCTCCATTCCTTTATATCACGGTACTGGTAACCCTAAGCTGGATGATTGGAGAAGCTGTGGATAAAGGATGGGTCTCTGGATCTTAAGTAAGGGGAACCACTCAAATTTTGTGTGGAACATATGTTTGTCAACATCCTAATATCCTATGGTGTTAAACAGAGAGAACAGGGTCTCCTGAGAATTGTACTACTAAGCTTTGAAGCTGTTTCTGCACTTCATAAATAATATACTAAAGTTATTTATTTCCACTGAATGATCGAACAAGCATGTAGTAGCTAGCAGGCATACTGGAATATCATGTGGGATAACTTCCAGCTAGTGTATCTTTGGATCTGTTATGAGCTAAAGACATGAAGAAGCTGCTATGGAAAGGGACAACAGAAATTTAGCTAGTGTTTGGCCATAGATTCCCAAATCGTTTTGGGAAACTAGATTTGGGTGTTAAGTCTGGATTGAAGTTTGAACATGTGTTTGGCCATAGTTTTTGGGAAACATATTTCACTTTCTTTAAAAAAACAACAACATAAAGCATGATTTATACCGTTAGTTCTAAAAACTATTTAAAATCCCATAACTTTGCAAAATATCATTTTTATAATGAACTAGATAATACATTATCCGAAAATCATAACACAATATTTTAATAAAACTACTAATAATACAATTACCAGCTGTTACAATTAGTTGCGAAGATTCATCGATGCAAAAAAATAAATAATAACAACGGTAGTAACTGAACTTTCCATGTTCTACGAACAATCTCTTTAATAAAAATGCATTTAATAAGGGTTGGGTAGATAGAATTATAGTTGGAGTCATAATTGATGGGCTTTTTTTTATAAAATATAAAAGTTTGGTAAGTTTTAAAAAGGGGAAAGGACAAAATTGGCCACTCTCCTGAAACAAATGACACGAGAATGGCCAATGTTTAAAAATTCCAATTCTAGCCATTTCACTGGCTAATGGCAGGCGGCTGACTCCGTTTTTGGCCGCTGGTGCCTTTTTTTTAAAAAAAATAAAATTTGCTCTCTATTATTTTTTTAATTCTAGCAAAAAAAAAAAAAACACTGCATCGTTGTTTTTAATTCTATCAAAAAATAATCACATAAAAGTTTGTAATTTTTTTTAACAATTAAATATAAATTTGTAATATTGTAATTGCTGCTTTTTTTTAATCAATCAAATACAAAAAGAGTGTATTTTAATATGTTATATAAAAATAACATATTTTATACAACAATGATACATGTACATTTTTATATAACAATTATACAATTTTTATGCACATCCTATACATATACATATTCTATACAACAATGATACACTCTCTATACAGATCATATACAAAAAACATATTCTATACGACAATTATGCAGTTTCTATACAACAATTATACAGTTTCTATATACATTTTATACAATCTTTAGCTACAATTATTATTCAGATATGTATTTTATACAACAACTATACAGTTTATATACACATTCTATACCATTTCTATATATATTTAATACGGATACGTATTTTATACAAAAACTATACAATTTCTATACCATATTGATACAGTCCTTATATCATATTGATACAACCCCTATACCATATTAATACAGTCTCTATACCACATTCTTTGTTCTATACATATATCTTATATACATACATATTCTATACAAACAATGAATAAAGTTCCTATACACATCATATATATAATTTTTATATAACTATACAATTTTTATACATATTCTATACAACAATTATACAGTTTTTATACAATTGTATTTAATTATTTAAAAAAACAGATTTTTTTAGCCCAAAAAAATGTAGCGAAACAACAATTAAAAAAAAATAAAATTGAACTACCTTTTTAAAAAATGAGCAGAAATGTGCAGCCCATGGAATTAGAAAGGCCGACTGGCCATAGGGTGGCATTACTTTGAAATGGCCACTTTTAGTGGAAATAGTTTTCCAAAGTGGCCATGTGGTGTCTTTTTGCCTTTTAAAAACTTTAAAAGAATCCAAAAACCACTTTTTTCTAGATTTTTGCCAAAACTTTGACAAATTTTATGGCCAAAAATTTTCCCAAAGACTACCTGCAATATCTATGGCCAAACGGGTCCTAAAAAGTAAACTAGCTCTTTGTAAGTAACAATACCTGTATTTGGAAGGAAAAGTTACCCTAATTAACAATGCTTTAGAGGATTTTCCTTCATGTCTTATGTAACTATTTCCTTTTATGCCAGAAACTATTGAACAAGATAAGAAATGGTTTCATATGGGAAGGAAATGCTGAGAGTAGTGAATTTAATGTTGAGATATTGTCCAAAGTGATTGCAGCAAAAGATGAAGCTGTTGGAGATTAAGAATCTAAAATTACATAATAAAAGCTTGTTGTGCAACTTCCTTGGCTATTTACTATGAAGCAAGAGGATTGTTGGAAAAAGGTAATCACAGCTAAGTATGGTTTGGACAGCCATGGTGCAGACAGCAAGTAGCTTCTTCTCAGGGTGTGTTACCTTATGGAAGAACATCCGAATGCTATGGGATGAATTCCAGAAACAGGGGAGGGAAGGGAGATAAAATTGTGGCAGGACCCATGACTTAGACAACATCAGTGAGACAGTGCAGGACAGCATATCAAATAGGTCAGGAGTGCTTAAGATATGGAAAATAGGAAATAAAGCTTAGAAGAAGCTTTCAGGACTGGAAGATTAACAAAGTTGCAGAATTGTTTGGGGAGTAGGGAGTATTGGCATGCCTCAACTTTCAAGCATGCAAAACTTTCATTTGGAAGACAAAAAGAAAAAGAACTTCGTGAAATCTTGCCCTTTTTTCCTTTTTTTTTCCGGTTATCTGCTTCTTCCATATCAATTCCACTTGCTGTGCAAATATGAGAGTGTTTGGTTGAATGTTGCAGGTAGTGGGAAATTTTGGAAATAACTTGGATCTGAGTAGTTGCTGAAAATGGTTGGACTTTAGTAGGAAACAGTTGTTGCTCTTGCAAATGAACAAGTCCCATCATTTTTCAAGTGTTGGCTTCCTATCTTTGTACTTTGGTGGGGCAATCTCTTCAAAAAGTTTTCTTTCTGAAACTTTTTTTCCCTCCATGTGCTTGCTTTGAAGACCAATAGCAAAGAAGAGAGGAAGGACTTCGGGGGTGTATTCCCTTTGAAATCTTCACGATGGGCATACATACCCCTTGAGCTGTATTTTATTTCCTCAAATTCCTACTCCTCCAGTCATCCTCTTCTTCCATGCCCTAGTTTCCCGCTTTTTGAGGTCTCGTATGTCGTCAGTTAGTTATGGGAAAATTGAATAATGATGGTGGTTAAAGTTACTCTACCCAAAGAGAGGTTATTGTATGTGTTGTTATACGTAAGGAATAATTGTAATTACCCCCCTTCTTATTATCTCATCACACGTAAATGATGAGGCTTTCCTTCTAATCAAGTAATTGTTTCCTTACTGTGTCATCTCAATTTGAATGGTTGAGTGGATCCTTAAATGCTTTATAGATGCACATTTAATTTTTTAACTAGTTTAAAGATCATTATATCTTTTCAAGTGACTATTGTCTATTTTTCTCATTTCAGGTTAGTTGGCTCAAGAAAGCCAACCTAATATTTCTTTTTTTTCTCTTGCGGAAGCTCATCCTACCATTTTATTCATTTACTCTCTTTTGTATCATTCTCCCACTCACCATGTTCCTCCCAGAAGCCCAGTTACCTGCTTGGGTCGTCTGCTATGTGCCTGGAATTATGTCTGTCCTCAATATTCTTCCAGCTCCAGAGTCATTCCCTTTTATTGTACCCTATCTTTTATTTGAAAACACAATGTCTGTGACCAAATTCAATGCCATGGTATCAGGGCTTTTCCAGTTAGGAAGTTCTTACGAGTGGATTGTTACAAAGAAGTCCGGAAGATCATCAGAAGCTGATTTAGTTGCAATGGTAGAAAATGAATCTGAACCTTTGTTGGAGAAGAGTACTGTCTCAAGGTCATCATCAGAATCAGGCCTTGCTGAGCTTAGCAAATTAGAGATGACCAAGAAAATGGGAAAGAGGAAGAGAAACCGTTTATACAGGAAAGAGCTTGCCCTTGCATTTATATTATTAACAGCCTCTGTCAGAAGTTTGTTATCTGCTCAAGGGATTCACTTCTATTTCCTATTGTTTCAAGGGTTTACTTTCCTTCTTGTTGGTCTTGATTTGATTGGCGAACAGGTGAGTTGATCATAAGATTTTTACTCATCAATTCAATTGTGGTAAATCCGCTCAGAAGGGCAGACCGTACTGCTTGTACATGTGATTGTGGTACCTTACACGATTATAACGAAAGCTCATAATACCACTATTTGGCGGTCATATGTTATTCAATTGATGCCAAGATGCAGATTGAAATCAATACTGGTAGGATTTGTCATCTGCCTACCACTTAAGTTTGATGTAATTTATTATTATATGTTTGTCTGTAATAGTAGTGTAACTATCGAGTAGTCTATTTTTGTTTGGTTAAGTTTGTGATTATTTTTGCCCTTGACAAGTTTTGTACAATTATATATACTAATAAAGTTTTGGGAGAAAGCACCAGTTACACCGTACATTCTGATGATCATTTACTAGCTTGGTTTCATAGTGGTCCATTCTCATATGAAATTTGGTCACTAAAAGGATATTACGGAAAGCTTGTTGGGATATATACGACTAATCATGAGATATATACTCGAGTATTAATCATGTGTTCAGATATAATATTTATTATAGAATAATTATTTTTTTTCAATTTTAATGTGTATAAGGCGATGAGCTTGGCTTTAGAATATGAAGAAAAACAGGGCCCAAATCGTTCCAGTAAGGTACCCTTTTGACCTTCTGTATCACGGCCTTCAACAATTGGGACTTCCTTTCTAGCAGCTGATAATCTTTTAATTCTCAATCATCCTGCCAACTAGTTACACGTCCTTTTCAATAGTCATCCCTTCCAAACACTCGCCCACTAAATTCTGAACAACAATATCGGTGAGAAAAAGGCCTAGCTTATCGTTGTGGAGACAACTTTGCCCCTAGTCATCGCTGCAAATGTGGGACTTTTGCACATGTGGAGTTAATGCAAGAGGAGAATGACATGCAAAGTGCTGAAGGTAACCAGAATGAAGACGTCCCTATTGATTTGGTAGAAATCTCCTTTCATGCAATTTTGGGCAAAGAATCTACTTCAACCTTGAAACTTTAGGGCACTCTTCGTGGGCGTAAATTATTGATGTTGGTGGACAGCGGCTCTACGCATAATTTTGTGGCTGAAAAACTTGTCACGGGACTTGTTTAGCAGTTCAATATGTTCCCACCTTTGGTGTCCAGATTGGCAATTGTGACATTGTCAAATGCAACCGAGTTTGCTAGGATTTGTCGGTTCAATTTCCTCAGTTGGTGGTCTCACAAGATTTTTTCACTTTTTTCATTGATGGAGCAGGCTGTAACACCCCATACCTTTCCGACCCTAATTGATTGTCTTAACATCTACGGAATTATTTAAACATGAGATTTATGGGGTATTACACATTTAATTAGTGGGCTTAATTGATCTTGTGCCATTGGGCTCAATTGAGGCCCAAATATTAAACAAAAGACATGGCCCAACTGGGAAAATGACCCATTCTTGCTTTGACCAAGGTAAGCCCTCAATTATTGACCAAAGTGTGGCTAAGGATGAGATTTAAAGGGACTATCTAAGGCAAACAAATCAGATTTTTATTCATCAAAAGCCACATGCCATTTTCTAGAATTTTCTACAATAATCTCTCCTCTTCCAAACCTTAAGCTATCATCCTCTTAGGGCAAGATCAACTCTTTTTCAAGCCTTGGTAAGTGTTTATTTTTATGGTTTAATATATTATATGCATGGAAGATGGTGTAGATCATGTTGGTTATGTTGGTGAAGTGTGAGAAGTTCACTATGTGTGAAACAATTTGTGTTTGCTTAATCGGTGAAGGGTTTTGCCTTGTAAACTTGAAAATGGACTTGTGGTCTTGAAGGAAGTGAATTTGACGGATTCAATATTGACATGTGAGATGTGATTATAGCCTTAACTTGTTTTATCCTTGTACATAATGTTTGGAATTGTTATTACAAAATTGGGCATGAAATTGGTGACGTATTGAAAGAAAAATGTAGTTTGGTGATGTTTATGTGTGTTGTGAAACCATGGCTGTTCGTTGGCATTTAAGATGATCTAAAATATGTTAAGAGAAGGTTAGTTATGATCATGGACCATTTATTACAAAAAAGGACCCAAAATAGACCCTTTTTGGCCGAAACGAGCACGCGCCCGCGCAGACGAAGCACCTGCGGGCGCAGGTGACTTCGCAGGTGCCCCTAGACACTGCCAAGGGTCACCTGCGGACGCAGGTCAGGCCAGAACCCCGTTTCAGTTGTTTTTGCATCTCTTTGACCCCCCAAAGCCCCTATACCCTTTATGGATGCAATTATCAACTTATGGTGCCTTTTAAATGACTATAAAGGAGTATCCCGGAGGTATTTTGAATGGTATAAAATATGGATTGTTGTTAATGTGTTATTGTGAAAGCTATCGAGTGACTTGACGGAGAAAAGGTAACGCAGTGTTAATGAGGAAGTGTAAAGGGTAAACTTGGTGTGAAATGTTATTGGTTTATGATGTCTTGGTCAATGTGTGGAATGTTATGGTATTGTTGGTATGGTGATGCAATAAATGGTATCGTAAGAGGGAGAAATGACGTTATACGGCAGTCACGTAATTCATTGTCGTCGTATGCACTTGTAAGGTAGTTGGTTGTTAACATGAGCTTCGTTATGAACTTGTGTTGTAGAGTGACACGTAAGGAAGGAACTGGATTGTTGTATTCGCATCTAGGACGGTATATTCATATTGAGATCATAAGGTATGTAAGGTTACTCTTTCCTTATCCTTCTGCAGCATATAGTGTTCACCTTGTCATTGTACTTGTTTATTTCCAAAGTGTTCTAAAGTATTCCTAGCTCAGGTTGACATATATTATTATTCACATGTTTCTTATTCTTAGACCAATTGTGATTCACATGTCTATTATCCATTGACTGAAGTTCCTAAGCTCTCATAATGTTGTAACTACTAAAAGAAACCATCTCAAGGGAAGTGATGATGTAAGAAGAATCAACTCATTCTTGAGTAGCATATCCAATAATGCTATGGCCGCCAACGTATCAATCTCTCACAAGAAAATGTATCAATCTCTCACAAGCAAAGGTATCAATCTCATGAAAGTAAAGGAAATGAAGTAATATATATATGTGTTCCCACTAATGTTTCAATCACTAATGTATCACTCTCATAACAATGTAAAGGAAGGAAGTATGCAAATAAGTAATACTCACATGGTTACTTTATGTTTCATTGAGTATGGATCACAAATCTAAGGGCATAAGCTCGGATGGAACAATCCCAATGTTATGCTATGTTATATTATAGCCCACCAATGGTGGATGACTGTTATTATATTATTGCCCACCAATGGTGGATGACTGTTATTATATTATAGCCCACCAATGGTGGATGACTATTATTATATTATAGCCCACTAATAGGTGGATGACTGTTATTATATTATAGCCCACCAATAGGTGGATGACTGTTATTATATTATGGCCCACCAATAGATGGATGACTGTTATTATCTTATGGCCTAATAAGTCGATGAATGATAATAATGATGAGCGTAAAGCCAAAGGAAGCATGTCAAATAATCGAAAGTATGAAAGAAAGTTATTTCACGAAAGATAATGATAAGAAGGAATGATCAAGCAATGAAAGTAATGTACATGGTTCCACATTCAGAATGGTGACTGATCTAAAATGTTTATTCACATGTATTTGATCCCATATGAGATCCTATGGTTCATACAGTTTCTTATAGCCTTACATACTCAGTACATTCTTCGTACTGACCTCCCTTGGGGGGGGGGGGCTTACCTTACTTGTTGCAGGCACAGGTGCTAGTAGACCTCCACAGTAGTTTGCAGATCATTTGTGGATCGTTGGTGAGCTCCAGTTGCTTCGGGGATTTTCGAGTCATTATGCACATTTTTTTGATATTATACATGAGTATAGAGCGGGGTGTTGTCTCGACTCTAGGTTTGTTATGGTTATGTATCTGTAGAGGCTTTGTAGACTTATGTGGGAGAATGATTGTAAGATATGTGAGTCTATTTTGACGTGATGGCCCTAATGACCAAGTTTCATATATATATATATATAGCACATGTTTCCATAACTTCCGCTATTAGAATCTATTATGTATACGTGATGATGATGTTTCTCGAAAGACATGCATATGAATGGACATGAGCAAAGATTGGTTCTCTCGGGCCTGGCCTTATCGGCTTCGGGTGTCAGTCCGCCTCAATGGGATTTGGGGCGTGACACATGCATAGCAATGGGCATACAATGGTTGACATCCTTAAACATGGTACAATCTAATTGGAATGAGATGTTCATGATCTTTCAATTGAATGGAAAAATTATAGAGTGCAATGTGTTCCTCAAAAAACACTCGCCACAGCATCTTTCGAATCCTTGGTGGCAACAACCGAATATTCAGGTGATGTTCCTACTTCACATGTGATACAACAACTCCGTAGTGAGTTTAATGATGTGTTTTCAAAACCCAATTCCTTGCCCCCTTTTCGTCAATTCACTCATTCTATCCCTTTACTTCCACATTCAAAACCCCCTCAATTTACGTCCATATCGTTATCATTTCTCCCAAAAGATTGAAATTGAAAAACAAGTCTCTATTCTATTGCAATTTGGTTTTATTCGTCCAAGTTCCAGTCCATTTGCGAGTCTCATCCTGGTAGTTAAGAAAAAAGATGATAGCTGGCCTATGTGTGTAGATTACCGTAGCCTTACTATTCATGATAAATACCCTATTCCTAACATTGATGAACTACTTGACGAACTCCATAGGTCAATCATATTTTCTAAGATTGACTTACGTTCTGGTTACCACCAAATTCATGTTAATCCTTCTGATATTTCTAAAACTGCTTTTCGCACTCATTCTGGCCATTATGAGGATGTTGTTATGCCATTTGGATTGACTAATGCTCCGTCCACATTCCAAGATGCCATGAATGATCTTTTCCGCCCCTACTTGCGCAAATTCATTCTTGTCTTCGTTGATGATATTATAATCTATAGTCCTACCTCTCAACAACATTATGAGCACCTTCGAACAACCCTTAGCCTTCTATCTTGCCATTTTTACTTTGCTAATCCAAAGAAATGTTTGTTTGATCAATCTCAAATTGGATTTCTGGGCCACATATGTAATGACCCTCCAGGTCATTTTCTTGATTTTTGTGCGTTTCGATATTTCGAGCCTTCCCATAGCAGCTATAGGTCATTTATGACTTGTCAAAACTGTCGGTTTGGTTATCGAATAGTCCGTTTGGGTTTTAGACTCATTTCCCTATTTTGGAGCTTTCGCTGTTAAGGATTTGGTCCACTGTTAAGGATTTGGTCTCAGACCAAAACTCCTAGTAGACGATCTCAGATGAAAATTTCTATAGAACCATCAGCTCCAGAACGTTGATTTTAGGCTAAGGGGATCCTTGGTCCGGGTCCCGAGGCTTCCAGACTCGTTTTGGGCTATTGGGTAGATTTGGTGAAAAATAAAACTATAGGTATGGGCCCCACATTTAATCGAAATGACCTCGGATGGAAATTTTTATGGTTTCGTTGAGTCCAACATGTCGAATTTGGTATGGTAGCATAGTTTGTTTGCACGCACGGGGTTCCGAACGAATCCCGAGCACTCGATCGGAGTCCATTTTGGACTTAGCTAAAATCTGGTAGCTGATATCTGGTGTGACCGCTCAAGGAGCTGCTTTAGCGGCCTTGGCCATTTAGGCGAGGACCGCTTAAGCGCTCCCTTGTCCGCTTAAGTGGACATCGCTTAAGCGACGGGGTACCGCTTTAGCGGCCTCAGCCTTTTTGTTGGTGACTGCTTAAGCGGTCAAAGTCAGCTTTAGCGGTAACCATTTAAGCGGCCAGGTGTCCGCTTTAGCGGCACCTGAGGGCTAATAAATCCCCTTCTTCACCCGATTCTCTCAACCCTTTTCCCCCATTGTTGAGAGCATGAGGAGTGAGAAGGAGTGGGAATTTACCCATTGAAGCTAAGGTAGGTAAGGTCATCACTCCTTGGTCATTATTCATATTTTAACCTTTGAATTTTGTCCCATTTCATTATAAATTCTTAGAAATTAGGTCTTTGAAATCCTAATCTTTGGGGACTAATTTGGGCCCCGATTTGTGTCCCGTTTGTGCTCAACTTTTGAGCACACATTCCTTATCATTCGAGGGACCTCGTGACAGATTCAATTTTGGAATTCTGTTAGCGGGTCCCACAAGACCCAATTTTGGGTCCGAAGTTTTATATTGCAATATGGATATCATTTTACTCTTGTTGACGTGTAGGTTACTATTTTGATAGTGTGACATTGATTCGGGATCATGGAGCAAGTTCGAGCTATTGTGGACACTTCAAGAATTTCGGTTCGACATCGAGGTAGGCTTCGGTCTACTTTTCTCTATGAGATTGTGTATGGTATAGATTGCATGCTAGGTAGGATCATGGGAGGAATTATGTCTAGTATATCATGACTTAGACTATTTAGGGAATCCAGGGTATAAGTGTGACCCGAACCTTAACATAAGTTGCTTGTTATGGCCATAGAATCCTATTACCTTTGATTATAAGAATGATAACCATAGTTGATGATTAAAGATCCTTTAGTGTAAAGTTTACCATTAGACTTAGTGAATTGGGTAGTATTTTCTCGATTAAATCCTTTACTCACTTTACGCCCTCATTTATCGTAGTTTCCCGAGTTATGAGTCGTTATTATGTCGATTATGCATTTTGGACCCGAGGCCATGGTTACGATACCAGTTGGACTTCAGGTGAGTATTTTATCCCTAAAGGGGACATGATTTTAGACTACAGACGCTTAGGTACTTATAGTGGTATTGTTTGGATATTGGTGATGGCATGCATACTTTTAGGCGCATTCATGCTCACTTAGTGGTACGATTACAACCAAAACCTTGATTTACTACTATTTCCATAACGAGATTTATTCCCAAATTTCTCTTTAAATATGAATCGTTTTATAACGGGAATCATACCACCTTATTTACTAGATTATGAGCTTTTGGGACTAAAAAATGAGATTTTAGAATTTCGACCGAGGATGATGCCGGTCCATTATTTATCCACTCATTTTACCACTACTATTTACTTCGATCGAGGGATATTCTTACTTTTTGTACATGATTATGATGATTTAGTCCCTAGCATGATCTCGGTGGATTTACGAATTTATATCCTCTTAGTCGCGGTTTGAGTCCGTGCACTAATTTTATATATCTCTCTCTTCGGTATTGGACGGAGTAGATTGATTATGATGTTTATTGGATGTCTTGGATCGGGACCAGGCAGTCTATATAGATTTCCCGAATTCCCTAGGGGGCCCCTTGGCCCGAGAGCCGTTCTTCTGGAGAAACTTGGTCGTCGTACGTCCTATCTTTGCGAGCTAGGTGAGCTGGAGGAGGTGTATACATTTGGTACGGTATGGTTTGAGATTGCGGAACCGATTCAAGTCCGGTGTCCCCAATATAGTTATGGCATTTCAGTTTATGTTGCATTCATCCATTCATATGCATTGCCTATCACCAGTATAGTGGTTTGTCACCTGTATCTATCGGTCTTCTGGGGGGCTGTATAGGTATGGGTTATGGTTGCTGTTTGTTGAGTGTTTCTGTGAACCTTCTGGGCTTATGGGGGTTCGATTAGGTACTTGTTTTCCCAGACTAGCCGGTTACTTTATTATTGGTTATTATGGTTAGTTCGTGGCCGGGTTTTTGTGGATTGGTACCCGAGTTGAAGGTATGTTTCTGATTCCTTTACTCTTGCAGTGAGTTACATTATGGTTTGGTTATCTCATATTTAGTCATGCCTGGTTAGGGATCCTGGTTATGCTAGAGTTAACTTCCCTACTTGATTATGGGCCTTGAAATGTTAGGGTGATTCCCCCAGGTTGTTAACACTGAGCTAGTCCTATATATATATATATATATATATATATATATATATATATATATATATAAATGGTGTTACCGTGTATCCCACTTTTCTTTGCCTATTTATATCGTATATGTATTCTTTGGCATTGCATACTACAATATATCTTTCTTCCACTCTTCATTTGAATATTGGCTAGTGATATACGGTATTCCACCTCAGGCCCTGGTTGTTGTCAGAATAGGATAGTTGATCCTTATTGCTCCATTAGCATTGTTATGCCTAGTTTCTTGGATAGTTGCCCGTTGTTTATATTCATGCCTTACGTGTTATTTATGCTTGCATTATTTCTGGAGCTCAGTTGGCCGTTGCCTACTTAGTACCACGTGTTTGGTACTCATACTACACTTCTGTAGCCTGCAGGTTATAATGAGTTATCGTCATTGGTGTGTGTATCGTGCGGAGCAGTCTGAGACGGCTTGTATGTATACACTTTTTCTATATTTCATTTGTACTCCTGTTGTATTAGAAGCCCTTGTACTGAATCTACCAAGTTTTGGGGTTATATTAGCCTTGTTATTGTATTTATTTTGCTGTTTTCTTTATTTCTATTAGTAGTCCATTACTAGCTGTTCCAAACAACGGGTTGGCTTACCTACTGGTGGGTTATAGTAGGTGCCATCATGACCTAAGAAATTGGATCGTGACAAATTGGTATCAGAGCCTAGGTTTACCAGTGTTGTTGGTACAAGATGTAAGTGTGAGTCCTGCGAATCGGTGCGGAGACGTCTGTATCTTATCTTTGGAAGGTTGCAGGGCATTCTTAGAAAATTCTATTCTTTACTCCTTGTCGTGTGTACGTACTTCTATGAACCTCTAAGTACTTCTTTTGACGCCATTCTCTATTAGAGGGATAGCACAACGTCATCGATAGATGTGGACGGTATTTCGGCGCGTGTTACCAGAGTTTTAGCTCAGCGTCGGGCTAGTTAGTTAGAGTTTGATATCGAGGATCTTCAACATCAGCCAGAGGGTCTGGGGTCAGCTAGGTTTTGATAGAGTTTGTGACTACCTTAGTTTTTCAGGATTCGGTGTTAGGGGTTCCCAGTCTGTTTCTGGATACCTCCCAGCTAGAGGTGATGTCGGGTCCATCGAGTAGTTCTTAGACCAGAATTGGATTTATTGGTGTTCAGCAGGGTTCTCTATCTATTTCAGAGTATGAGATTGGGTTTCTCAAGTGGGCCGGACATACTCCTATGTTATTTTCTATTGAGCATGAGATGGTGCAGAGATTTATCAGAGGGTTGACTTTACCACTCCATTTGACTTCGGAGCACTTGATAGTAGCTGCGTCTTCTTTCTCTGAGGTTGTTGATCACGCGAGGGCTACAGAGAGGGCTTGCTTTGAGGCGTACAGAGGTGGCAGTAAGGGGCCATGTCAGCAGTTCAGTGTTAGGGGTATTCCTTCTGGAGGTCAAAATTTTCCCAGCAGAAGTCAACATCATTTGCAGCCTAGTAGGCCCGTACAGGTAGCACCTCAGCTTATGGGTAGCTCTAAGGTAGATCGTGGTGATATCAATGAATAGAGTTCTGGTCAGGCAGTACAGTTTATTCGGTCTAGGTCGTTCGGCCATGGCGACCATTTTGGGTCAGCAGGTTTAGTGCATCTGAGAGTTCCAGGAGCATGTTTTGATTATGGCGGGATTGTTCATTGGTTTACGGAGTTCCCCAGGTGCGGTTCAGTCAACCAATTGGGGTTAGCTCGTGTTCCTACCAAGTTAGAGCTTAAGGGGTTTGTTATGACTGTAGAGAGATCGGTCACTGGTCCAGAGAGTGTTCCCGGCATGGGATCATTAGTCATTCAGATCATCCAGATCAGTCTCACAGTGTGGTGGCCCCTTCAATTAGAGGTAGTGCACCTAGTGCTTCAGTTGATCATTAGATGCTCAGTCCGAGGTTAGACATGCTCAGATTCGTACTCCTTCGGGCACACCAGAGTTATGATTTTGGATCTCCACCATGATAGGTGAGTCTTTGATTCTCTACCTTTAGTTACTATTTGAGTTGTGTTGGGGTTCTCATACCCATCGGTGGTTATATGCCTTGACATTTCTATATTGACTGTTGTATGCCTTGGTGTTTTCATAGTGATTGATGTATGCCTTTGTGTAGGTTTATGCATATATGACTACCCCCGTAGATGATTCTTTAGTAGTGGATCGAGTAGATAAGTGTGGTATTGTCCTTGGGGTATAGCAGTCGGGTTAAAGTCCCATTTCCTTGGCATTCCGGCCTTGTTGTGGCCTTAGAGTAGTACTTGTTGTTGAGTTTTGTTTTTGTACCACCTGCATATTATGCTATTGTTATTATGGTTATTGGTTTGATCGTTACTGATTCTTAGTTGATAGATGGTTAGACTAGCGTTATCTAGTTAGCATTTTTCCATCCTTGCGATTCTTATTTCATTGGATTTGATGGCTACCTCGGTTGGTTATCCTTCCCTTTCTGTTAACAGGGTTGGCTATTGATCAGATTGTTAGAATGAAGGTAAGTTTAACCTTTCAGGGCTTTGTTATGATTTTAGCATTAGTATCTTTCTTCTATAGCCCATTTCTTTTGGTGATGCACTTGGGATCTATCCTTTGGATTAGGATAGTTCATCACCCGATAGTGGTTTTGACCTTGATGTTGATTTTGATTTGGGGTTGGCAATTCGATTCTATCACCCATTTTTTAGATTGAGAGGTCTGAGACTTACTTTTCTATTTATTGGATTCGTCTCCTAGTGATCGTCTTGATCTTGGGTTTGGTGTGGAGTGGGATACTCCGTTCTTTCTATACTATGGTTTATGGTTCAGCCCAGTTAAAGTTGATATAATTGGAAGAATTCAGAAAATTCTTATTTCGGCACTTGTTCGGCCTTATATGACTTCGCGGAGTGCTTTTGCTTGATGATTTGCGCCTATGGATATTTTTTACCATGGAATGAGTAATGGTTGACCAAATCCATGCTGAAGTTGTATTTCACCTAGTTGGATTAAATGGGTGATTTTGGAAATTCCCATTTAGACTTTTGTTCGGCATGGTATGGTCTTATGGATTGCTTATACTCAGTGGTATGTTCTTAGTTACCAGTTGTTGGTTATCAAAGTGGGAGTCTTTGGGAGTGAGTATTTGTTGCCATTGATTTGCTATTGGATTTGGCCAGATGTCAATTGGATTATACAGTTCGAGTTGCTTGAGTTCTGGCTTTCACTAGTACTGTTTGCAGCCTTGGCGAGTTCTTGCTTATGTCTTGTTGCATTATGCCCTCCAGCTGTTGTGGAGTTGATTGCTTGCCTCTCTATCATGTTGTCTTCCCTAGTTGGGATTATGTTCTTCGTCGATATTTCAGTTTTAGCCTTGCGGAGATTGTTGGGCATGTGGTTGATTTCTGGTAGCGAGGTCGGTTTGAGTATTTGGCCTTTGTAAAGGCTTGTTGGCTCTAGTTGTGGTTCTTGACCTTATTGGTATGGTGGCTTGAAAGTTAACATGGGTTTTGGAGTTTGGATGCTTACTCGTCAACAAGATCAATTTGGACAGTTAAGAGCGAGTAGTTCAGCTTCAGTGTTGGGGTTTTAGCTTGGGATTGCATGACTTGGTTGCATCCCCATTTTGAGGGTTTTCTCCAATCGGGCATTCATTTATAGGCTGGCTTCAGTCTAGATAGTCCGTTGGCACGACATTGGTTGTTACTGCTTCTAACTTTAGTTCTTCAGTTTTAGTTAGAATTTTGGAGTGCCTGCTTAACAGAGGTAGTATGCTCAAGTTGGCTTTAGCATGGCTCCACCCACGGTGGATGGGGCATTCTGGAGCTGATCGTTCAGTTTTAATGGTTTGTGCCTCAGACTCATGACTATCAGTTTTGAGAGTCATCCGGACTAGTTGTAGCTCTGGCTTAAGAGTGCAGACTTTAGTCACCTCTGTTATGTGTCCTGGTAGCACCTTATAGGCTTATTTCTTGTGCTTGCCATTATGGATTTTTCATAAGTCAGCTTCAGCCTTTCGAGGTTAGTGTGTTGTGAATGCGCGGACAGGACTCAGATGATATCTTGTATGGTTCGGGGTAGGTAGCAGGTTTGGAAAGGTAAAAGAATGTTAGATTTGGAATTGGAGTTGGTTGCATGATTCATGCCTTGGTTTGCCTTTGGATTGGTTAAGTTACTGCTTGGTTAGGCTTGTATTGGTATGTTGTGGTCTAGATTTGCGTGCATCGATCGTTCTCGATTCAGTTGGAGGCCAGTTAATTGTTGAGGTTGAGTTTTGGTTATTTGAAAAGTGAAGTAAGGAAGTTGGTTGAAAAAGGGATACATTTAGTAAAATCCCTTGGAAGCGTTATCTCTTCTTTGAGGTTGTCTGAGGAGTCATGTTTGGGGCATGCGGGCTCAGTACCTCGTCCTTTCAAGCTTTCGGGCTCTTTCTATCCATTGACTTTCGCGGACGAAAGTCCTTTTAGTAGTGGATATTGTAATTGCTCTCTAGGTCATTTTCTTGATTTCTATGCATTCCAGCATTTCAAAACTTCCCATAGCAACTACAGGTCATTTATGACTTATCGGAACTATCGGTTCGATTATCGGATAGTCCGTTTGGGTTTTAGACTCATTTTCCTGTTTCGGAGCTTTCACTGTTAAGGATTTGGTCTCGGACCAAAACTCCTAGTAGATGATCTCAGATGGAAATTCTAAAAGTGCCATCAGCTCCAGAACATTGACTTTAGGTTAGCATGACCTTGATTTTAGGTTAGCATGACCTTTGGTCCGGGTCCCGAAGCTTTCGAACTAGTTTTGGGCTATTGGGTAGATTTGGTGAAAAATAAAACTATAGGTGTGGACCCCATATTTAATCGAAAAGACCTCAGATGGAAATTTCTAAGGTTCCATTGAGTTCGAAATGTCGAATTTGGTATGGTAGCATAGTTCGTTTGCGCGCACGGGGTTTCAAATTAATCCCGAGCACTCGATCAGAGTCCATTTTGGACTTAGCTAAAATCTGGTAGCTGATATCTGGTGTGACCGCTAAAGCGGTCAAGGAATTGCTTTAGCGGTACCAAACAACTTTAGTGGGCTTGGCCATTTCGACGAGGACCGCTTAAGCGCTCCTTTGTCTGATTAAGCGGACGTCGCTTAAGCGACGGGGTGCAGCTTTAGCGGCCTCAGCCCTTTTGTCAGTGACCACTTAAGCGGTCAAATTTTGCTTTAGCGGTAGCCGCTTAAGTGGCCAGGTGTTCGCTTTAGCAGTACTTGAGGGTTGATAAATCCCCTTCTTCACCTGATTCTCTCTCATTTTCTCAACCCTTTTCCCCCATTGTTGAGACATGAGGAGTGAGAAAGAGTGGGGATTCACCCATTGAAGCTAAGGTAAGTTAGCTCATCACTCCTTGTTGATTATTCATCATTTTACCCATTGAATTCTGTCTCATTTTATTGTAAATTCTTAGAAATTAGATCTTTGAAATTCTAATTTTTGGGGACTAATTTGGGCCCCAATTTGTGTCCCGTTTGTGCTCAATTTTTGAGCACACATTCCTTATCATTCGAGGGACCTCGTGACAGATTGAATTTTGAAATTTCATTAGCGAGCCCTGCGGGACCCGATTATGGGCTCGAAGTTTTATATTACAATATAGGTGTCGTTTTACTTGTGTTGACGTGTAGGTTACTATTTTGATAGTGTGACGTTGATTCGGGATCGTGGAGTAAGGTCGGGCTTTCTGTGGACAATTCAAGAATTTTGGTTCGGCATTGAGGTAGGCTTCGGTCTACTTTTCTCTATGAGATTGTGTATGGTATAGATTGCATGTTAGGTAGGGATCATGGGATGGACTTATGTCTAGTGTATCATGACTTAGACTATTTAGGGAATCCGGGGTATAAGTGTGACCCAAACCTTAGCATAGGTTGCTTGTTATGGCCATAGAATCCTATTACCCTTGATTATAAGAATGATAACCATAGTTGATGATTAAAGATCCTTTAGTATAAGGTTTACCATTCGACTTAGTGAATTGGGTAGTATTTCCCCTATTAAATCCTTTAGTTACTTTACGCCCTCATTTACCTAGTTTCCTGAGTTATGAGGCGTTATTATGTTGATTATGTATTTTGGGCCCGAGGCCATGGTTACGATGCCAGTTGGACTTCAGGTGAGTATTTTATCCCTAAAGCGGACATGATTCTAGACTACAGACGCTTAGGGACTTATAGTGGTATTGTTTGGATACTGGTAATGACATGTATACTTTTAGGAGCATTCATGCTCACTTAGTGGTACGATTCCAACCAAAACCTTGATTTTTCTACTATTTCCAAAAAGGAATTTATTTCCACTTTTCACTTTAAAAATGGATCGTTTTATTATGGGAATCGTACCACCTTATTTTCTGGATTATGATCTTTTGAGACTAAAAATGAGGTTTTAGAACTTCGACCAAGGATGATTCCTATCCATTATTTATCCACTCATTTTACCACTAATATTTACTTCGGTCGAGGGATATTCTGACCTTTTGTACATGATTATGATGATTTAGTCCTGAGCATGATCTCGAGCAATGGATTTACGGATTTATATCCTTTTAGTCGTGGTTTGAGTCCGTGCACTAATTTTATATATATATATCTCCGGTATTGGATCGAGTAAATTGATTATGATGTTTATTGGAAGTCCTGGATCGAGACCAGACAATGTCTATGGATTTTCTGAATCCCTTAGGGGGCCTCTTCGTCCGAGAGTAGTCGTGCCAGAGAAGCTTGGTCGCCGTAGGTCCTACCTTTGCGAGCTAGGTGAGCTGGAGGAGGTGTGTACACTTGGTACGGTATGGTTTGAGATTGCGGAACTGGTTTGAGCCCGGTGTCCCCGATATGGTTATGGCATTTCGGTTTATGTTGCATTCATCCATTCATATGCATTACCTATCACCAGTATAGTGGTTTGGCGCCTGTATATATCGATCTTATGGGGGTTGTATATGTACGGGTTATGGTTGTTGTTTGTTGAGTGTTTCTGTGAACCTTCCGGGCTTATGGGGGTCCGGTTAGGTACTTATTTGTCCGGGCTAGCCGGTTACTTCATTATTGGTTATTATGGTTAGTTCGTGGCAGGGTGGTTGTGGATTGGTACCCGAGTTGAAGGTACGTTTCTGATTCCTTTACTCTTGCAGTGAGTTATATTATGGTTTGTTTTATCTCATATATAGTCATGCCTGGTTAAGGATCCTGGTTATGCTAGAGTTAACTTCCTTACTTGATTATGGACCTTGAGATGTTAGGGTGATTCCCTCAAGTTGTTACCACTGAGTTAGTCCTATATGTGTGTGTGTGTATATATATATAAATGGTAGAACCGTATATCCCTTTTTTCTTTGTCTATTCATATCATATATGTATTCTTTGGCATTGTATACTACAATATATCTTTCTTCCACTCTTCATTTGTATATTGGCTAGTGATATACGGTATTCCACCATAGGCCCTGGTTGTTGTCAGAATAGGATAGTTGATCCTTATTGCTCGATTATCACTGTTATGCCCAGTTCCTTGGATAGTTGCCCATTGTTTATATTTATGCCTTATGTGTTATTTATGCTTGCATTATTTCTGGAGCTTAGTCGTCCGTTGTCTACTGAGTACCACATGTTTGGTACTCATACTACACTTCTGCAGCCTGTAGGTTATAGTATGAGTTATCGCTATTGGTGTGTGTATCGTGCGGAGCAGCTATGGATAAGAGATTTGGGGTGAGCTCCTGACTTTTTGGAGTTTGCCTACCCTCCCTCTTATTGTTAAACTGTTCTCTATGTTGTGTCAGAGACGACTTGTGTATATACATTTTTCCTATATTTCATTTGTACTCTTATTGTATTACAAGCTCTTGTACTGGCTCCACCAGTTTTTGGGGTTATATTAGCCTTGCTATTGTATTTATTCCGCTGTTTTCTTTATTTCTATCAGTAGTCCATTACTAACTGTTCTGGACTACGGGTTGGCTTACCTACTGGTGGATTATAGTAGGTGCCATCATGACCTGAGAAATTGATGTGCAAGAGTGAGGTTGACCCTGAAAAGGTTGTTGTTGTCTTGGATTGGCCTTTACCTAAATTTGTTAAGGCGCTACATGGTTTCTTGGGGTCTAACTGGGTATTACTGATGCTTTGTGCGTAATTGCATGTTGGCTCGCCCTTTGACTGGCTTAACTAAGAAGGATGTTATCATGTCCCAAAATAACCCCTAGTCGTAACTGAAACCCGCTAACAACTCCTGTCGAGAGAACCAATCTTCCATACACTTTGCCAGTTAATAAGCACTAAGATAAGATATGTGCAACTGCAATGCATCAATAAATAGCGAATAATAATCCAATGAAAATTCATAATCAAACTATTAATCCAACAATCACTCAAAAACTAATTCTCTAGCCCTAATCCCACACTAAGACCATGGAGCATCTAAATAGAGTTACATGAGTTCAAATTTCGGGCATGCAAACCTAATGAAAAGAAAAATAAGCTAAAAATAGCTAGAGCTGAAAAGATAGACTCCACGAACAATGTGAAGGCTCACCTCCGCAACAGAATTCTCACAAACGGACCATCAACCACTAGTCTCACCTTTCACAACAGTATCTGCACACATGCAAGAAAGGAGTGAGCTATATATAAATATAACCCAATAAGATCACCGAATTACTACTTTAAATACCCCTGGAACAAGTGTTAGAAAATACAACCACACCAAGAGCATAGAAATATTATAAACAGGAATTATGTCATAATTGGATGACCAACAAGATCAAACAATCATTTATCGGGAACTATATATCTCAATACAATTTACATCAAAGATTTGCCATAAATGGCAATTAAAGTAATTAACCAACACCCAAGTTTCGGGCAACATACACAATGCGCCAAAATATCAAGGAGCATACACAATGCTAGGGGAGCATACACAATATCCCATATCAAATCAAGAAGCATGCACAATGCTCAAGGAAAGCATACACAATGCCCCTGTGGAATCAAGAAGCATACACAATGCCTTAATCTCATAGTACAAAATCGTATCACATCACAAAATAGTTTATAAAGGGAGTTTTAGTATTCTTGAACATACAATATAGGTGGCTGGCCTTGAAGACCACCGATTCTGCCAAGCACACGCTCGTCGCAACACATGGACCGGGTAGACAAAACACATTTTAAAAGTAAATTTGAAAAGCAAGCACCAAAGCTTAAAGTATCACTTACCTTGCGAATGACAAGTTACCCAACCTTTCAATGGGTAGAACACCAACCAAACAACCTCCAATGGCTTCAATCTTTCAAAAATATTAATTAACGATATCAATTATGCTATTCGGGGTCAAGTCTCAATATCTGTAACTTTTAAACTTAGAGCTAAATCTTAATATCTCACACCTTAAATCATGAATTAAAGATATAAATATCTCAACATCGCTGACCAACTTAATTAATAAATCCTCTATCCAATAAACTAATACTGTATTTTCAAATAGCTAAACTGTGCATAAGGAGTCCTTAAGTGTGATCATACCTTAAACCATGAATTAAAGATATAAATATCTCAACATCGCTGACCAACTTAATTAATAAATCCTCTATCCAATAAACTAACACTGTATTTTCAAATAGCTAAACTGTGAATAAGGAGTCCTTAAGTGTGATCTAAACTTTTACAGCAACATTGTTGCCGCCTAATTAACCAACAGTGGGTAATTTCTAATTTGTTAAATGAAATCCCCACTCATCATCATTGAACAATGATTACTCATCCAACATAATCATTACCAAATCATGAATAAATATTCCTTGAATCATTATTCTAATCACTACTAGCATTCACTGTATCTTTTTTTTTTTTTTCCAAGCCTTACTAGATGCATAATCTTTTTTTTTGTGTCAAAGAACCAAAGGAACTGCTTGCTATGAAATTTTATTGTGCTCCCTGCTAATGTCGGTTGCGCTCCCCAGTCTGTTTCCCTTTAACGAGCTTGCTTGGTCTCCCCAAATAAGGGAATTAATTGACCTAGTTCTCTTCCGCTTCTGTCACTAAAATGTGATTGAAATTTAAAAAAATAACAAGGCTTGGCCCACTCTTTTAATTCTTCTTACTTATTAATAATAATTACTATTTATTAAATTACCAATTTACCTTTCATTAAAATAATAGGGTTTTACATTCTCCCCCACTTAAAATAATGTTCGTCCTCAAACGTATCAAGAATTATATATGAAATATCAAATAAGTGAGGATATCTAACTCGCATATCCGTCTCAAACTTCTAAGTAGCTTCCTTGATTTGATGATTGTACCATAACACCTTGACTGAAGCTGCCTTCTTCGACCTCAATTGTCGCACTTGCCAATCAAGGATTGATATCAGACCTTCCTCATAAGTCAAATGCTCAATAATCTCCATATCCTCTAGTTGGATCTTATGAATACCATTACAAACCTATCGTCAAAGTATGAACACGTGAAACACACCATGAACTATGGACAACCTAGGTAGCTTGGGCAAATCATTTAGAAACACATCAACAATTTCTTGAACAATAGGAACACTGCCAATAAAAACATTCTCCGCTCATGTATCATGAACGGTAGCAATAAAACCAAACACCTATGATTAATTATTCGGCATCCCTTGACGTAAGATATTATCTTTCCTTGAGTCACAAGAGTCATGCCTTTCCACACTAAAGGTGGTTTTCAAGGAAAATCAAAATGTATAAGCTTAGCATAACAATCAACCAAAGAATAACATGATGCCAACCAATCCATACACATAATCATATCAAAGTTAAACATAGACAAAACAAGTAGATCAACTATGGTGTCCTTGCCTTGAACAGATATCACACAATCTCTATAAACTTTATCCCCTAATAAGGTCTCCACCACTAGGGTCATAACCATATATGGGATAATAAGATTCTCAACCCTTCTCTCTAAGACTAAAGTAAAAGATGGAGATACATACGAATACGTAGAACCAAAATCAATAAAAGAATATGCCTTATGAGAATTAACATTGTAATACCTATGACTACTTTATTAGATGCCTTGATATCTTATTTATCCATAATGAAGAATCTCGGTGGTCCACCCGCTGTTTGAGAAACCTGTGCTCCTTATTGATTCTGTCTATAAGCACCCTGTAGGGCAGCTCTAAGCGATTGAGTCTGATCTTGTGCACATGTAACATTCCTTTGTACTTGTGTAGTAGCTTGAATAGTACTCAAATCTCCCTTAGGAAATTTTTTTAGCAATATGTCCTAACTCACCACTAGTATAACAAGCCCTATTTGTTCCAAAGCAACAACCAGTGTGATTTCTACCACAATTAGAACATTATGGATGTTAACTTGACTGATAGGAATTGTTACCCTTTCTCTGCATCTGTTGTCGACCTTGCCTAGCTGAATAACTATTCCTCAAGACTTCCCACAACTCTAAATATGTAGGCCTGGATTGCCTATGATGAAAAACACCATTGCCCCTAGATGGAGCACCACTAAACCCGCCTGTGCTAAGTGCCTTTTTACTTTCTCTCTCAACTTTTCCATCTCTAAACAAGACTCAGAATGGATATTAGTGTCAACTACATCAGAATATGATCCATTTTGTACATCCTGTTGTAACACCCTCAAAGTTCATCATGTCCTTAGTGGGTTTCTATGTGTTTTGGGGTCATGAGAAGTCCCTAACATGTAATTGAATTGAAAATTCCTCTTTCTAGTGTAAGATTCTTTTTGAGTAAAATTTAAATAACCATAAATCCGTTAATATGAAGAGTTTTTACAGCTCAAGACCCACCAAATTAAAGTTTTTTCAGTCTTGTTTCCAACGTCTCCAACCACTCGTCATACTAATATTGGAGTAAAAAGTTATTCTCATTTTACCAGAGGGTGTCCGTCTTCCAGAGAGTGATGACCGAAGTGACTACTTGTCACTTGGGTGACAACCCATCAAGTGTGGTCGTTAACCTTATCCAGTAAGTGCAAAAGTTTTCCCAAAAGTGGCGGATGTCACAGGGTTGATGGGACGTCACCTAGACCGTTAGATGTGATTTTTCTGCACTTTTTAACAGTTTTCTTCGGGGTAGTTTGGTCCTTTCCTTACCCCAAAACCTCTTCCCACTACTTAAATCACCCAATAAATATTATTTACCCAACACTTATCAAATTTTCATCGTTCATTCTCCTCCCAAACTCTCAAGAACACCAAGGCAAGGGTTTCTATCAAAATTCAACCTCCAAGGCTCCAAACTCAAACTTTACTTCAAGAAATCAACAAGACCAAGAATCTGGGGTGTTCAACAAGGATTCCCTTTCATCCTTGTTCTAAAGAATTTCATTTTGCTTAACGAATTATAAAGTTATCAACTAGAGTTCAGGCCCAATTTTCATAATCTTGAATTTCATGCTTCTAAATGAGTTTGTATGTATTTTGACTATATTTATGACTTTATTGGTGTACTTATCATCTTGTTAGTATGTTTAAATCGTATATCATGTTTTACTATCTCATTTGACATGAAATCTCATGGTTTAGGAAACCTTACATGAATTCGATATGACATAAACTACCCAACATGAACTCAGTACTATGAACTTAGGTTCATTATGAGACTCATGAATTTGACTTATGATTATGAAACATACACAGAAACATAAATGATTTTCAAACTTATAACCTAGTTATGCTTAATTTGTGATAAACTTTATTCAGTATGAGCATCAGTATGGTTTTGGGAGTAATATTGAGTACCGAGCGGACACGGATTTAGCGTACCCAAGTTCTAGAACTACATACCACCGTAGGTTCACTTAGTGTTTTGGCTTTATGTTAATAGATCCATAATAGTCATGCCTTTTAACCCTGGAAAAGGTATATTGGGTCCTCTCAATGGGGTGTATACATTGTATTCCACTTCAGTCATGCCTTTATACCTTGGCAAAGTATATTGGGTCTTTTCGATGGGGCGTATACATCGAACTCCACGTCTCGCTCGCGTGGTTTATGTCGGTTAAAAGAATCTCCCACAGTAAATCAGTTTTAGAATTTAAGTGTATATGACTCACTAGATTTATTAAATTATGTTTTGGTACTCTATATTTACATGACATTTCAGTTTCCAGTTTTAATCATGAAAAATGGTGAGTCTTTATACATTTAACATGCATGTCTTTATCATATGATTTCTATCTATCTTAACTTGTTGCACGCATCTCCCATATACTCAGTACATTCCATAAGTACTGACCACATGCTTTTGTGCTCTGCATCCTATCATGATGTAGGTTCTGGTGTTAGCCCTCAGCGTCAGGATTAGTTGGGGTCACCTTTGCCTACCCATATCAATTGGTAAGTCCTCATGTTTCGAGGACTTAGATTATGATTCTTGCTTTTAGTAGTTCAGTTTATGTTCATTTTAGACTTCATGGTTTTGGGTCAGCTGGGGATTTGTCCTAGTGATTCTTCAGTATGTTTAGAGGCTTTTCTAGACTTAGTAGATGCTTTCAGTTCATTAGTATGTTTCAGATGACTTTCAATTGGTATTGACAGTATTGGGTTGTTTTATCTGTTTCAGTTGTGACTTGTGAATTTACAACTTCTGCTCATGACTTTAATAGTTTTAAAATATGAGTTCAGTGTTATGTCAAATACTGCGGGTTATCTTGGGCTATTTATAGGCCTAAACACTGTGTGACATCTAGGGGTAGTCTCGGTGCGTTACACCCGTATCATAGGAACACGATAATGAGGCTCAAGTCTATCCACAAATCACCTTACTTTCTCTCTCAGGCTTGTAACCAAAATTGAACATACCTAGATAAGTCAGTGAACTTAGCCTCATACTCAGTAACTATCATAGATCCCTTTCGCAGTTTATTAAACTAACATCTCATATCCTCTTGTTTGTTCAACGGAATGAACCTATCTTTAAATATTACTGAAAAGTTAGGCCAGGTCATAGGTGGTAATCCTGTTTGTCTACCTCTCTAAATAGAAGTCCACTATGCCTCTGTAGATCCTTAAAATAAAAAAGTGGTAAATTCCACACCACGAGTCTTTTTCAACCCCAAAGTAGTCAGTATCTTTTCACAACGATCAATAAATTTTTTAGGCTCAGTAGTAGCTGGTGTTGCATCAAACTCTGGTGACTTAAGATCCATGAAATTCTTAAGTTTCTTGGATTTCTCTACAACTGCAATCGAGTGATCAATTGGTTGAGGTGCTTGAGTAGCCACAACATTCAACTGAGCTTGCATCTGTGTTTGTAGAGTAGCCTGAGGAATTGGAACTCCTTAGGCACCAATGCCTCTAGCACATTCAGTAATCTCTTCACTACATCTACAGGCAATGCAATAGTAGGTACAACAGCTGGCGCTGGAGCATCCCTAACAACTTGTTCCTGTACTTGCTCTAAACCAATAACTCGGGGCTAAAACCCATTCCCAACTCCAAGCTGAGGGCCGATTTGTGCCCTAGTCGGATGAGACCCAACACAACCACAACCACAGGCAGTACCATGTCCAACAGGTGCATTAGATCGACTAGCAGAGGAAGATCCAAGTCTCTTAACCATCTATGAAACAATATTCAGAGGTTAAACTTGATTTAACTTAACTCACGAATAATGAATGAAGAAGAAAAAACTTCTTAGATGTTCTGTATCCTCAAGGTCATAAGTATGGGAACCTACATACCAATGAACAAGACTCTACTACACACAGCTCCATGACCCAGGATCTAAAGCCTATGCTCTGATACCAACTTTGTCACGTCCTAAAATAACCCCTAGTCGTGACTGACACCCGCAAACAGTACCTGTTGGAAGAACCAATCTTCCATACACTTTACCAGTTAATAAGCACTAAGATAAGATATGTACAACTCTAATGCATCAATAAATAGCGAATAATAATCCAACAAAAATTCACAATCAAACTATTAATCCAACAATCACTTGAGAGCTAATTCTTTAGCCTAAATCCCACACTATGACCATGGACATCTAAATAAAGTTACATGAGTGCAACTTTTGGGCATGCAAACCCAGGGAAAAGAAATATAAGCTAAAAATAGCTAAAGCTGAAATGATATCCTTCACAAACAATGCGAAGGCTCGCCTAAGCAACACAATCCTCAAGAACAGACCGTCAGCCACTAGTCTCACCTTTCACAACAGTATCTGCAGACATGAAAGTAGGGAGTGAGCTATATATAAATAAAACCCAATAAGATCATCTACTTGCTACTTTAAATACTCCTAGAATAAGTGTTAGAAAATACAATCACACCAAGAGCATAAAAATATTATACACAGGAATTATGTCGTAATAAGATGACCACCAATGTCCAACAATCATTTATTAGGAACTATATATCTCAATATAATTTACATCAAATATTTGTCATAAATGGCAATTAAAGTAATTATCCAATACCACGAGTTTTGGACAACATACACAATGTACCAAATATATCAGGGAGCATACACAATGCTGGGGAGAGCATACACAATGTCCCATATCAAATCAAGAAGCATACATAATGCCCCAATCTCATAGTACAAAATCATATCACATCACGAAATAATTTATAAAGGAAGTTTTAGTATTCTTGAACATAAAGTATAGGTGTCTGGGCTCGAAGACCACCAATTCTGCCAAGCACATGCTTGTTCCAACACATGGACCGGATAGACAAAATACATTTTTAAAACAAATTTGAAAAGCAAGCACCCAAAGTTTAAAGTGTCACTTGCCTTGCGAATGACAAGTTCCCCAACCTTGCAACGGGTAGAACACCAACCAAAAAACCTCCAATGGCTTCAATCTGTCAAAAATATTAATTAATGATGTCAATTATACTATCAGGGTCAAGTCTCAATATCCGTAACTTTTAAGCTTAGAGCTAAATCTTAATATCTCACACCTTAAATCATGAATTAAAGATATAAATATCTCAAACAAACTTAATTAATAAATCCTTTATCCAATAAATTAACACTGTATTTTCAAATAGCTAAACTATGCATAGGGAGTCCTTAAGCGTGATCTAAACCTTTGCAGCAACATTGTTGCTGCCTAATTAACCAACAGTGGTAAGTTCCAACTTATTAAAAGAAATCCCCGCTCATCATTATTGAACAATGATTACTCATCCAACATAATCATTACCAAATCATGGATAAATATTCTTTGAATAATTATTCTAATCATACTAGCATTCACTGTATCCTTTTTTTTTCTTTTTTTTTTCTAGATACATAACCTATTTTTTTGTGTCAAAGAATCAAAAGAAAATCTCATAGCTACATGGTATGAAATTTTATTATGCTCCCTTCTACTGTCAGTTGCACTTCTGAAATTTATGTATTTTTTTTCTTTAATGAGCTTGCTTGCTCTCCCTAATAAGGGAATTAATTGACCTAGTTCTCTATCGCTTTTGTCACTTAAATGTGACTGAAATTCAAAAAAATAATGGGGTTTGGCCCACTATTTTAATTCTCCTTATTTATTAATAATAATTACTATTTGTTAATTACTAATTTATTCTTCATTAAAATAATAGAATTATTACAAATGCATTTAATTTGAATGATAATTTTGTTTTTGCTTTCCACCCGTTAAAAGAAGCTTTGATTTCAATTCCTGTTTTATGTCTTCCAGATTTTACTCAATCTTTTATAGTGGAATGTGATGCATCTAAAATAGGAATTGGTGCTATTTTGTTGCAGAAGGATTATCCCATCGCATACTTCGGTAAATACTTATCTTTTTCTAATGGAATCAAATCTTCCTATAACAGGAAACTCTTAGCCTTGGTTTTGGCTTTATAGAAATAGAAACATTATTTATTAGGGAATCATTTTTATTGTGAAAACTGATCATTATAGTCTGAAATTCTTACTGGATTAGTGGATTACCACAGCCAAACAACTACGCCCTTTGTTGAAGCTTCTGCCTTTTGACTTCACTATAATTCATAAGCCTATTTGTGAAAATATCGAAGCAGATGCTTTTTCTCGCATGCCACATTCTGCCAATTTTTTAATTTTTGGCAATTCTTGTTTCCATGGATTTTGGAAATTTTCAAGCCAAGTTGCAGTTAGATCCTTATACAAAGAAAATTCTTTTACTTAAGCTTGATGATCCCACTTTTCTTACGGACTTTCAAATATTATCTAATGTGTTATACTACAAGTTCTGACTAGTCAATCCTGATGATTTTTCTCTTAAAGCTAAGATATTACTCGAGGTTTATGATTCTCATGTTGGAGGACATTGTGGTTTCTTAAAAACTCTTAAAAGGGGTTCAGAGAGTTTTTAGTGGCCCCAAACAAAGAAAGATGTCAAGCACTTTGTCCAAAATTATTTGATATGCCAGAAAAATAAGTATCAGACACTCGCTCCAACTAGTCTTCTACAACCTCTTCCTATTCAAGAATCTATTTGGGAAGATATTTTACTAGATTTTATTGTCAGCCTTCCTAAATCTGGTGGATTTGATTCAGTATTAGTGGTAGTGGATTGTTTCAGTAAATACAATCATTTCATTTGGTTTGTCTTACCTATTCACTACTAAATCTGTTGATAGCCTTTTTTACAAGGAAATCATGGCACTCTACATTCTATTTTATCTGACCGTGATGTTTTTTTTTTCTTAGTGCTTTTTGGCAGGAGCTTTTTCGCCTCAATAAATACTCGTCTTTGCATGGGTACTTCCTATCATCTTCAATTTGAAGGTCAAACAGAGGTTGTCAATTGTTGTTTAGATGCATACTTGCATTGTTTTGCTCATGGACAGCCTAGCCAATGGAGTAAGTTTCTTGCTTGGGTTGAATATTCCTCAACACAAGATTTCACACCTCTACTAGTTATTTTCTCCATTCAATATTGTGTGTGGACGAGATCCCCAACCACTGCATACCTATTATTCCAGAAACACCAATATTGTAGACCTTGAAGAAAAGATGCTGACTAGAGATACTATGCTAAAGATTAAGAAGGACAACCTTTTGAAAGCTCAATCTAGGATGAAAGCACATGCTGATTCTAAGCACAGATCTCTCTTTTTTAATATTGGTGATACTGTCCTTTTATTCCTTCAACAATATCGTCAAAAGTCATTAACAAATCAAATATTTCAGAAGATGTCCCATTATTTCTTTTGCCCTTACGAAGTCATTCATAAAGTGGGTTCAATTTCCTACAAGCTTGAACTCCCAGCCAACTCTAAAATTCATCCTATCTTCCATGTTTCTCTCTTAAGACCTGCCCTTGATTTTGACATTCCTTTTTAGCAGCTGGAACTACCATTAATGATGAGGGCGACCTCATTCTTTCAACTGCACAGGTTTTAGATCATCGTTGGAGACCACCAACAGCCATGCCTCAACTTAAGTTGTTGATTCAATGGATTGGTCGACCTTTTGAAGAAGCTAGCTGGGAAAATTATGACTTCTTAGCTGTCCAATTTACAGATTTTTGCCTTGAGGACAAGTCATCTTTCCAAGAGGGATGCACTGATAAGCCACTCATATTTTATACTTATTCGAAGAGGAAGGAGCAAATAAATATTGAAGAACTGGAGTATTGAGCGGTTTCTTATAAGTTACTAGAAGTTATCTGCTAGACAGTTTCTTACAGTTACAATTAGTTATATGTTCTTATCATATATGTAGTTAAGTAGTTATGAGTCATCCTATTATATAAATAATGCATCTCAGTAATGTAGAGTATGTTGTAGTCATATTGTATTCAGAAAGATTGTTCTAAAAGATATGAAATGCTTGTGTCTCTCTATTATTAAAAATATCACAGTATCTTGAATTATCCATTACTAAATCTCTATTTCTAGTAGATTATATATTTGTTTATGTGTTCGTTTACTAATATAGTAGATTATTTAGTGTATAGAGTTTAGCTTATACACATAGGGTTAAATCATAGATTCTTATAAGTGTAAAGGCTTTTATTCACAATCTAAGATAGAAATTGGACAAGCCATCGGTTTGATTGTAGCACAAGATTAAATATAATTTATCTTTAATATGGAAACATTGTTGTTGACTTCTTATGCTAGTGTATTTTATATCTATTGAACTGAACCGAGTAGTAATACATGTTTTAGACTGACTGACAAAAACATATTCTCAAAACATTAAATATACTTATATTTTCAACCTTAATACAACTATTATGAGTTGTATATATTCAATATTATTTTGATTTATTAAAAGGTGAGATTCTAAGATGCATTAATATATCTCGTAGATTGGATGATAATAATATATATTGGTGAAATAACAAGCTAGTTGATGGAATTCATGTGTCAGTATAGAGATTGATGATATATTTTTTAGAAGGTTTTCATTATATCAAAGCTTGCAAGTGGATTTATAAATTCGCAAATGAAAAAAGTTAAGCAGTGTTTTAAATGAAATTAATCTTTGAATTGAATCGTCAATAATTTAATTTATTGATTAGTATCTGTAATCTTTACATAGGTAATAACATAAGTATTTAATGGGAATTTTAAGATTGAAGTGCAATTGTAAATTTCTTATCATGACCCAAAAACATAGGTCATGATGGTACCTACTATAACCCACTAGTAGTTATGCCAAATCCATAGCCCGAAATGGCAAGTAATGGGCTAATAAACGGAAAAGGGAAGAAAAAGACATCAATACCAAATAAAGAGATTAAATAAAGAAAATAGGCGGAACATGCATTCAAATATGGAGGGGAAGGAATAAAATATACAAAACGATCCCCCAAGACTTGGTATCAGTCAGTACAAGAGCCACTACAACATAAGGAGTACTAGATAAATATAATATATACAGAATAGTCTCCAAAAGTAACAAAATAAGACTAGTCCAAAATAGAAGGAGATGGATCAGCTCCGGTAGCCAAAAGCTCACCCTATATCTCCGATCATAAATTGAGCACGAGGATGATGTCAGTGGCGATAACTCGTACTAGGGTTTGCATCAGGAAAAAGATGCAGAAGTGTAGTATAAGTACCAAAACACGTGTTATTCAGTAGGCATCATAGACTGACTAAGCTCAAATAAGATCAAAGTACAATAAAGTGTGAATATAAGTAAGGTAAAGTAAAGGAAGGGTCAGAAAATGAGTAACAGGTCAAAGCTCGGTAATAAATAGAGATATAAGTAAATGGCTCAAAAACGTAAGAAAAATACTCTAACTACAACCTGACTGGATCCCCATAAGCCCTGAAGGTACAAGCAATAATCAAATAAAACCAACTGGACCCCATAAGCTCGGTGGATGCAAATAATAAGTAATACTAAGTACAAGCCAAGCATGAATAAATAGGTGCAGAACAATGCCACAAAGTGCAATATGAAATGAGAGAAATGTCCAACTGTACCGTATAATCTACCTCCTTCGTATACCTTGCCCGAACTCGAACCAAACTTCCAAAATAAGAAACAGTAGTAGCAAAAATCTAGAATTGAACCAACAAAAAAGTAGATAATAATCCAGAGTATCAAGTGCCCGAACTCAAATCGGGGCTAAAATAGTCCAATTTTCTTTAAGAAATCCAAATCCATTTAAAGTATTCAAAAATCCCATTTTCAAGTCAAAAACAGGTTTTGGTACCAAGTTGTCAATATGCCATGAAAATACAACAACACACGAAGTAAGGTGAATAAAGAAGTCAAAGATAAATGCCAAGTCAACCACACAATAGTGGAGGAGTTTAAGACCCGTACCATAGAAAAGATATTATCCTAGGGTAGTTATTCTTTGGGAAAATGTTGCACTAACTATAAATCCCCTAGGAAACCCCACCTAAGGCAAACAACTATTGAAAACTAAGATAAGACATCTGAGTCTAATCGCAAGGATACTACGTACACTAAGCCAAGTCCTAAAGGAGAAGTGACTACCAAGACTAAGGGTTTCAAGGCAATATTCTACTCTAAGGCCCTTAAACAAGCCTCCAACCATTGCCACTATACCAAAATAATAATCTATACTTCAATAGGAGAAAATGATACCCATATTGCGAATTTACGCACTGGGTCAAAAATTGGGTTAGAAATCACTCATGGGGCCCACTTATAGAATTCAGGAATCGAACCCACAACTGTGTCCCTCGGGGGACAAAATTTCATGCTCAAAATTTGAGCATTATCAGCCCCCAAATCGAGTCCCAAAACAGCCCCACAAATCAAAGAAAAATAGGAATCTAACTAGATAACTAAATCAAAATTTAGGCCATGAACTTATGAATTATAGACGGAAAAATGATCAAGGATCAAGCAATCACCTAACTTTAGCTCCAAATTATGTTTCCACGGAGCTTTCCATGCTCCAAGGGTCCAAAAATGGAGGACTTTCAGGTGAAAATGAAGAATTGATCGAAGTGGAGGTTATATATATAGCTATCTCCGCTTAAGCGGCATCGTATAAATGACTAACCAACCGCTAAAGTGATGGTCACTGTTTTCCCAACCCTTCACTTAAGCAGCTCCTAAGCCACATAAGTGGTTCCATAAAAGTGGAGGAGAGCCTGCTTAAGCGGTGGGAGTTGACATCAGCTCTGACTGCATAAGTGACTCCGCTTAAATAACCAAAGGGTCACAAAAAAGGTTGCACCAGACATTTTAGGCTAAGTCTAATAAGACTCCAATCGAGTGCTCAAAATTTATTTAGAACCCCATGCATGCAAATGAAATATTATACCCTATCAAAGACGACATTTTGGACTCAACGAAATTGACAAAATTTCCAAAAGAGGCTGTTTCGATAAAAAGTGGGTCCCACACTCAACCTTCTACTTTATCCAAAAATCAATCGATTGCCCAAAGCTAGTTTGGAAGCCTCGGGACTTGATCTAAGAGTCCTCCTAGTCCAAAATCCACATTTCAAAACTAACGAAACTATTAGAATTCTCATACGAGGTCGTTTACATGAAATTTTGGCCAAAAACTAATTTCTCAACTTTAAAAGCTCCAAAACATGAAAACTGACATAAAAACCAAACAAACTGTTGGGAACCAAACCACTAGTCCCAATAAGTCATAAATGACTTGGGGAAGCTATAGGAAAACTCTAAATTTAGAAAATAAACAAAAAAGAGGAAAATGACCTAGAGGGTCATTACAACATCCTCTACTAAAATGACTTTCATCCTCGAAAGTCAAGAGTCAAGAAGTACCTGAAGGCTCAAACAGGTGAGGATACTAGGTCCGCAAGTCATGCTTGGTCTCTCAAGTAGCCTTCTTGATGGGATGGTGTCTCCACTAAACCTTTACCCCTGAAATCTCCCTAGATCGCAACCGTTTGACATCCCTGAATAGAATAACAACTCGCTTCCTCGAAAGTTAACCTATCATCTAGCTAAATTGAATCACACTAGAGCACGTGAGACTCATCTGGAACGTAATGTCGAAGCATTGATACATGGAAAATAGGGTGAACGCTAGAAAATACTGGAGGCAAGGCTGACTCATATTCTACTTCTCCAACTCATTGTAGAATCTCAAATGGACCAATATAACTAAGGCTGAGCTTGCCCTTCCTTTCGAACCTCATCACACCCTTCATGGGCGACACTCGAAGGAAGACACAATTGCCAACTCCAAATGCTAATACTCAAAGCCTGCTGTTAGTGTAACTCTTCTGTCTGCTCTGTGCTGCCTAAAGTCTATTCTGGATCACCCGAACTCTATCTAATAACTTCCATAATAAATCAGTAGCCTGTGGTCTAGCCTCGAAGGCATCAAATCACCCTATCAGAGATTTGCATCATCTACCATATAACACCTCAAATAGAGCCATCTGGATACTCGAATGATAGCTATTATTATGTGAGAACTCTACCAAATGAAGGAGTCGATACCACTGACCTCTAAAGTCAACAGCATAGGCAAGCAACATATCCTCCAAAACTTAAAAAGTCTGCTTAGACTGGCTGTTGATCTGAGGGTGAAATACTGTGCTAAGATAAACCTGGGAACCCAACTCCTCTTGAAAAGCCCTTCAAAAGTTGGAAGTGAACATATATCCTCTATCAGAAATAACGGACACTGGCACCTTGTGCAAATGAACTATCTCATGATCATAAATCTGAGCCGCCCTCTCTACACTGTAGGATATCTGAACCGATAAAAAATGTGCAGACTTGGTAAACCAGTCAACGATGACCCAAATGTTATCAGAACCTCAAGAAGTGCACGACAAACCAATAATAAAATCTATAGTAATCTATTCCCACTTCCACTCTGGAATGGGTAGCCTTTAAAGAAAACCACCAGGTCTCAAGTGCTAGGACTTCACCTTCTAACAACACAAACACCGAGATATGAAGTCCGCTATATCCCTCTTCATCCCGCACCACCAGTAATGTTGTATCAAGTCTCTATGCATCTTAGCTGTGCTAGGATGAATGTAATATCAACAATGAGCCTCCTACCAAATCAACCGAATTAAAACATAACCTCCTAAAACACAAATACGGCCCACGAATCTCAAGACACCCTGTGCATCCAAGGTGACCTTCCTAGCCTCTCCCCTCAACACCTAATCTTGAATCCCACACAATCGGATATCCTTAAATTTTTGCCCCTGAATCTGATCTAACAAGGTAGACTGAGCCTCAACACGGGCAAACATCCTCTTAGGGTCAGAAATGTCAAGTCAAACCAACTTGTTATCTAAGGACTAGATATCCAAGGCTAATGGTTACTCTAAAACTGAAAGGAAAGTCAAACTCCCCATACTCACTGCCTTCTAGCTCAAGGTATCTGCTACCATATTTTCCTTGCCCGAATGGTAAAGAATATAAATGTTGTAGTCCTTTAGTAATGCTAGCCACCGATGCTGCCTCGAATTAAAATCCTTCTGGCTCAAAATGTACTGTAGCTATGAAGGTTGGTGAATATCTTGTAATGAACACCATAAAGGTAAGGCCTCAAAATCTTAAGCGCAAAAACTATTGCCGCCAACTCCAAGTCGTGGGTGGGGTAGTTGCTTGTGCACCTTCGCTGTCTAGAAGCATATACTATCACTCGGCCCTGCTTCATCAAGACACAATCCAAACCAACACCCGAAGCATCATAATAGACTAAAAAACCCTGATCCTCAATGGGAAGAATTAAAATTAGAGCTGAAGTGAGTAAGGCCTTGAGCTTTAGAAAGCTCACCTCGCATTCAGTGGACCACTGAAATGGTATAAGAAAGCCCATGAACTGCCTGTAGTAACCTACCAACCTAATAAAACTGCAAACCTTGGTAGGAGAAGTGGGCCTAGCCTAATCATGAACTACCTCAATCTTCATCGCATCTACCATAATCGCATCCTTAGACACCACATACCAAAAGAATGCTACAGACTCAAGCCAGAACTTACACTTTGTGAACTTGGCATAAAGCCACTGATATCGTAAAGTTTGGACCAAAATCCCCAAATACTGCTCGTGCTCCTCCCTACTCCTTAAGTAGATAAGGATGTCATCGATGAATACTATCATGAATGAGTCTAAATAAGGCCTAAACATGCGGTTTATCAAGTCCATAAATGTTGTTGGGGTATTGGTCAACACAAAATACATCACCAAAAACTCGTTATGGCTGTAGCGAGTCCTGAAAGCTGTCTTAGGGATGTCCGGCGGCCGAATCCTGAATTGATGAAAACTAGATCTTAAGTCAATCTTGGAAACATGGTTGCACCTTGAAGCTAGTCAAATAGATCATCAATATGCAGGATTGGATACTTATTCTTTATAGTCACCGTATTTAATTGTCGGTAATCAATACACATACGTATAGAACAATCCTTCTTCTTCACAAATAGAATAGGAGCACCTTAAAGAGAAACACTCGAACTGATGAAACCCTTACCCAAAAGATCCTAAAGTTGTACATTAAGATCTCTCAACTCAGCTGGAGCCATAAGGTAAGGTAGAATAGAAATAGGCCTGGTGCCCGGCTCAACATTAATAGCAAAGTCAATATCATGCTCAGGGGGGAGGCCAGGCAAGTAGGTAGGAAAGACATCAGTATACCACAGACCATAGGAGCAAAGACAAGGGAAGGAGTTCCAGCACTAGTATCACGGACATATGCAAGATAAGCCAAACACCCCTTTAACACCATCCTCCTAGCCCAAATGTAAGAAACAATCCCTGTCGGTATGTGACTATCAGAACCCAGCCACACAATTAGAGGAATACCAGGCATGGCTAAAGTAACGGTCTTCGCAAAGAAATCTAAGACCACGTGATAAGGGTATAACCAGTCCATGCCTAGAATAACATCAAAATCAACCATATATGGCTATATAAGATCAGCCCAATTGTCATACTCCATAACAGTCACCACAAAGGATCTCAGAACCAGATCCACTACTAAAGAACCACCTACTAGAGTGGCTACACGCATGGGCACAAGAAAAGGCTCGCTAATCATCCCCAATCGGGAAGCAAAATATATCGACGCATAAGAATAAGTGGAACTTGGATCAAGTAGCATAAAAACTGACTGTCAACACACTGAAATCATACATGTGATCACTGAGTCTGATGCTTCCATATCTGGCCTACTGAGAAAGGCATATAATTGTCCGTGCCCACCTCCAGGTTGAAAACCAGACCGAGCACATGTCTAGCCCTACTGAACACCTCCATGAGAATCCTGAAAACCACCCGTGCCGCTCTAGGAACCACCTCTAGCTGGTGGTTCCACTGCTCTAAGAGAATAAGTTATCTGCGCTGAAGGCTCGATCATTCCATACCAGGGACACTCTCTAGTGAAATGACCAACCACTCCACAATCATAGCAAGCCTGGGGTGTCTTACCCTGACGAGATGAACCAGCTAATCAGGTCTGGCCACCACAACCTAAAGACCCAGAATAAGAACCCTACAATGGCTGACCGAAGCTCTGACTGTTGAAATCATTGTAACCCATCTGACCCCTATTGACAATCTAAAGCGATGCTTGAATGGGTCGACTCGATTGGCTATGTTACCTATACTTATGTTGATGTTGCTGACCCCTATTAAGGAAATCCCTACCTCAGAAATGTGAACCACTATGACTACTGTTGAAACCACCCTGATGGCGGGGTCTCTTATCGTTGCCCCCATGGTCCTCATGATGTAAATCCTCACTAGTATGGGTATGATCAACAACATCTAAGAACGACTGACCCAAAGTTACCATGCTCTCAGCGGCTATATGAAGCTGAAGTCTCAATCCTTTAACGAAGTAACGAATTCTCTCATGCTTAATAGGTAGAATCATAATGGCATGCCTGGATAACTCATGAAATCTAGCCTCATACTTGGACACTATCACTGAACCCTGCTCCAATCTTCAAAACTTATCTCTCAGTCGCTAACGACACTGCAAGACATATATTTCTTCAATAAAGTCTCATAGAACTTCTCTTAAGTCATAGGAGGGGACCAAACTAGTCTGCACTCAATATACACCCTCCACCACTGCCTAGCTAAATTGTCAAATTGAAATGTGGTGTAATCCACACCATGAGATTCCACTAGGACAAGATTATGTAACCTCTTCTAGCAGCTGGTAAGGAACTTATGTGCATCCTCCGTGGAGCACCTGAAAACCTCGAAAGACCCAATCTAATGAACTTACCTATCATCTTTTACTTCTCAAAAGTCATGGCTAGTCGGGCTGCCATCGGCTGAGCAACCATCGGCACTAGTAAAACCTTTACTCAAGGAGCCACAGCTGTAGGCTACACTCCTATACCTGGTCCACTCTGTGCTACCCTCTGAGTGGATTCTGGGGCCCATCCATTGGTTGCCCTCCAATCATACCTAAATATTAAACTAGAGTAACTCATAGAACTGATGTGGTTATAAATCCAGGTGGATCCTAGGCTAGTCCCTGGCCCACTGGCTGCTGTGGTAGTAAATTTGGTGGTGCTAGCTACGGATCAATAGCTGGCTCTAGCACTGATGCTCTACCCTGACCCCATCCTCACAGTTGGCCCTGACCTCAGCCCCTAGCAGGGACCCTAGCTGTAGGTGTAGGGGCCTTGCCCTCACTGGTCGTAGCCCTCATCCTAACCATCTGCGAAAGAGTGAAACAAGTAAGAATCCAAAAACCAACATGAACCTAATGCATGATAAAGAATCAAAAAGTGATATTTTCCTAAGAATGTCCTATAGCCTCCCAAAGATAGGATAGAGACGTTATCGTAATAACCTGCGAGACTCTACTAGACACTTGCCCTTGTACCAATGATATCGGCGAACCTAGGCTCTGATATCAAATTTTCATGACACAAAAACTAAGGTCCTGATGGCACCTACTATAATCCAGCAGTAGGTAAGCCAAATTCATAGCCCAGAACAGAAAGTAATGAGATAATAAATGAAAGAGGGAAGAATAGGATAACATTACCAAATAAAGAGATTAATAAAGGAAATAGGCAGAACATACATACAAATAGGGAGGGGAAAGAACAAAATATACAAAAACAACCCCCAAGACCTGGTATCAGTCAGCACACGAGCCACTACAACATAAGGAGTACTAGATAGGTACAATATATATATAGAACAGTCTCCAAAAGTAACAAAATAAGCCTAGTCCAAAATAGAAGGAGATGGATCAGCTCGGGTCGCCAAAAGCTCATCCTATATCTCCGATCAACAGCTCTGTAAGAAAACGAAATCAGCGGTGATAACTCATACTAGGATCTGTATCAGGGAAAAAGACGTAGAAGTATAGTATGAGTATCAAAACATGCGGTGCTCAGTAGGCATCATAGGTCGATTAAGCTCAAATAAGACAAAAGTACAATAAAGTGCAAATATAAGTAAGGTAAAGTAAAGGAAGGGTCAGAAAGAGTAACAGGTCAAAGCTCATAAATAAATGGAGTCATAAGTAAATGGCTCAGAAATCATAAGAATAATACTCTAACTACAACCTGATCGGACCCCCATAAGCCCAGAAGGTACAAACAACAATCAAATAAACCCAACAGGCCCCCATAAGCACGCTGGATGCAAACTATAAGTAATACTAAGTACAAGCTAAGCATGAAAATAAATAAGTGTAGAAGAATGCCACGAAGTGCAATATTTCTCCTACGTATACCTTGCCCAGAATCGAACCAGACTTCTTAAATAAGACCCAGTAATATAAAATGCCCAGAATTGAACCAAGGACAAAAAAGATAATAATCAAGAGTATCAAGTGCTCAGACTTGATTCGACACTAAAATAGTTTAATTTTCTTTAGGAAAGTCAAATCCATATAAAGTGATGAAAAATTCCATTTTCAAGCCAAAAAAAATATTTTTATACCAAGTTGTCAATATGCCATGGAAATACAACAATGACACACAAAATAAGGTGAATAAATAACTCCAAGATCAATACCACGTCAACCACATAATAGTAAAGGAGTCTAAGGCCCCGTACCATAAAAAAGATACTATCCTAGGGTAGTTATTCTTTGGGAAAACGTTGCACTAACTATATATCCCCGAGGAAACCCCACCTAAAGCAAGAAAATACCCAAAACTAAGTCAAGGCATCTGAGTCTAATCCCAAGGATACTACGTACACTAAACCAAGCCGTAAAGGAGAAGCGACTACCAAGGCTAAGGGTTTCAAGGTGAAATTCTAGTCTAAGGCCCCTAAACAAGCTATAGGGATCATAAATACCTAAATAGAGTGTATTCAAGCCATAATGTCGACCCAACAATTAGCAAATTATCATATAAATACCTTAAATGAGTCAAGTCTAAGAGTAGGTAACGCGTAACCTACCTGGACCCCGACGAGCGCGCTCACAACCTACTAAATCATAAATTTTTCCTTTTGAGAAGCCTTCGATTGCTGCCACACTACCAAAATACAAATCTACATGTCGATAGGAGAAGAATGATATCCATATTGCGAATTTATGCTCCGAATCAAAAATCAGATTAGAAATCACCTGTGGGACCACTTATGAAATTTGGAAATTAAACCCATAATTGTGTCCCTTGGTGGAAAAGGATCTCATGCTCAAAATTTGATCATGACTAGCCCCCAGATCGTGTCCCAAAATAGCCCCACAAATCAAAGAAAAATAAGAATTTAACTAGAGAATTAAATCAGAATTTAGGCGGGGAACTTACGAATTATCTACGGGAAGATGATTAAGGATCAAGCAATCACCTAACCTTAGCTCCAAATTATGTTTCCACATAGTTTTCCAAGCTCCAAGGGTTCAAAAATAGAGGAAATTTGGGTGAAAATGGAGAAATGATCGAAGTGGAGGGTGTTGACATTCAATTTTGACCCGACATTTTTAAAATAAATACTTTAGTGCTTTCTATTTTTTAAAGAGAATAAAATTCAATTTTGCACATGTTTTGTTCAATTTTAACACAAATTATTGATAATTATCTTTTTTTCTTGAAAATTTTAGAATATTTATCAATTTATTACTATTTTAAATTAATTATTGACTTTACTAATTTTTTACACATTCGTTTTTTATAAACAAATATTATTTGAGTTTTATTAAATCATCAATTTTATTTTAAACTCAAATCATATTCTTATCTGACATTAAATACATTTATTAATTTATTTTTAATCACAATCCATTAATATAAAAAAATGGAAATAATTTTTTACACAGACAAATTAAATACCCATAATTTTGAATAAGATCAAATAATCGTATTTTGGATAACTCATGATTTTGAATAGCTCGTGATTTTTAAAAATCATGATATTAAGCACATAGTTTTGCTCTTGAATGATTTTATTTTATCTATAAAATTAATCCACTCTCTTTATAATTAATACTCCCTATGTCTCAATTTATATGACACACTTTTCTTTTTAGTCATTCCCCAAAAAAATAACACATTTCTATATTTAGTAACAATTTAACTTTAAAATACTCCCTTTACCCTTAATGAAATGATTTACAACTACACAAATATTTATAACTCATTTTAGATCACAAATTTCAAAAGTCTTCCTTTATTTTTTAAACTCCATATCAAGTCAAAGTACATCACATAAATTGAGACGGAGAGAGTAGTTTAATAGTGATAGAAATTTCCAAAAGGGACAATAACCCTAAAAGATATTTTTTTTCTTTTTATTTTTGGCAAGTCACCGCCACCGTCTTCCTTCTCCATTTTCCGGTGAAACAACTCCGATCACCACCCACCGGAACAAACAAATAGTCAACCAAACCCCCACCTCCTCTCCATTTTTCCTCCGTTCACTGTTCCGGTGATACCAATCCGCCGGAACGAAACCAGTAGCTCCAAACTCTGACCAAGACCCTAACCCCGTCGTTCCTCCAGCTTCAGCGAAACAACACCACGAACCAGTAATTTCCCGGTGAAAACCAACCGGAACTCACCGAAATCGTGAACCCAACCACCAACAAACTCCCTCTGTTCTCCTACTGCTCCGACGAACAATCCACCACCACCAGTGACCACCACGACCCTGTCAACTCTGGCGAACAACCATTACAATAGCAACAACAAACCACGACGAGTCCATCGTCTTCTCCGGCAAAACACCGATGCAACCCAACAAACAACAACAACAAAAATCAGATCTACTCGTGTCTCCGACGAAAACAACAACCAAACTCTGGAGACGAACAACCCCACCAGAACTGGTGAGAACGCTAACTCCGGCAAAAATCCGATGATAACGAATCTCACCGGAATCGAACTCCGGTTGACTGCATCCGTTCTATTTGCCATAGTCACATATGGTTTGTTTCTATTTTTATTGTTATTATTGTTTCATAGCTACTGCTATTTCAATTCTCGACCAAATTTGGGTGTTATTTTGATTGTCAAATGTTCTATTTTACTGTTGCGTTTTTCTATTGAGTTTCTTTTGGTGAGCTGGTGGGTTTTCCTCTAATGAATGTTGATTTGCTATTTAACTGCTCGTAATCTTTATGTTAATAAATAAAATATACTCTCTCCGTTTAAAAAAAAAATGATATATTTTGACTTGGCCCAGAATTTAAGAAAATAAAGAAGATTCTTGAATCTTATGATTTTAAATTAAAATTATGTCAAATGTACCAAAATACCCTTTAATCTTGTAGTCTTAAACATGTTATGTGGAAATTTGAAATTAAAATATTGCCAAAAAAAGAAAAAATTATTTTTTTTTAAATAGATTAAAAAGAAAAATAGGTCATTTTTTTTAAAACGGAGGAAGTATTTCATTGAATAGTTGCAGTTGCTTAGGTTTTACTAATGAACAGTTGTTAATTTATATGAAATAAATGTGATGAATCTAGAAGGATATAATTCATGTTAGTTTGTTTCCATTTTTTGTTTGTGCAGAATATTCTTCTTGTTTATTTTTTTAATCAATTATCATATTAAAAAAGTTCTACCAGTTGGTTTTGGTGCGACACTATCTGTTCTTGTTACTCTTTTTCATTTAATTGATAACAAATAGGTATTTAATTGGTCAATGCTAAAAATTTTCCATCGAATTTTTGAGGTTTTCTTCATTATAAAAGATGGATTTTATTTTTAAGGTTCATTATTTTATTTCAAGTTTCTATACTTGGCCAATGAAGAATCTCTTCATTGAATTTTTGAGGCCTTTCCAATTCAAAAGACGGATTTTATTTTAAGTGTGATTATTTTATTTCAAATATTAGTATACTTGGCTGATGAAGAAATTTTCATTAATTTTTAAGGTCTCCCATGTATATAAGATGAGTTTTACTTTTATTTATTATTTATTCTATTTATTCATTTTGTTTAACGATAGATAAATATTAGGTCGTTTTCGTTGTTTATGATTTACTTCATTATTTGTGTATATTTTATGTTTATTATACTCGTGAAAAAGTTATTTTGTTTCCTCCTCAATTGAAAAAATGAGTTCAGTCGGGATCCACCTTTATAAATTCCGAAGAGTGCTTAGCACCTTCCCTTTGGAATAACCTGAACCCTTATCTAGAATCTATTGGTTTCGCAGACTATTTTTTTTTAAATTAATTAATTGATTTCCTAGTTTTCCTAAAATTAGCTGGCGATTCTAAATACTCTCCAATTTTTTAAACTGTTATTTTTTTATTTTCAAAGTTGCGCCTTATGAAAATAGGCATAGCAACAGAGGGTATATATACAGCTACCTCCACTTAAGTGAAAGTCTGGCCGTTTAAGTGGCATTACATAAGCTACTGACCAACCGCTTAAGTGGTGGTCACCATTTACCCAACCTTCTACTTAAGCGACTCCCAAGCCGCATAAGCGGTTCCACAAAAGCGGAGGAGAGCCTGCTTAAGCGATGGGAGCTGACATCAGCTTTGGCCACATAAGTGGCTCCCTAGCCACATAAGCAGCTCCCTAGCTACATAAGAGGCTCCGTTTAAGTGACCAAAAGGCCACAAAAGCGAATGCACCCAAAATTTTGGGCTAAGTCTAAAAAGACTCTGATCGGGTGCTCGAAATTCATTTGGAACCGTGTCATGCTAATAAAATATGCTACCCTATCAAAAATGATATTTCGGCCTCAATGAAATAATCAAAATTCTCAATAGAGGTTGTTTCGATGAAAAGTTGATCCACACCCAACCTTCCGTTTTAATTAAAAAACAATCGATAGCCCAAAATGAGCCCGAAAGACTCAGGACCTAAACCAAGGGTCCCCCTAGCCCAAAATCCACATTTTGGAGCTAACAGAACTGTTGGAATTCTCATCCGAGGTCGTTTACTTGAAGATTTTACCGAAGATCAATTTCTCAACTTCAAAATCTCTAAAATAGGGAATCTGACATAAAAATCAAACGAACATTCCTGAAAATCGAACTATCAGTCCCAGCAAGCAATAACTGACTTGAGACAGCTATAGAAAAGCTCTAAATGCAGAAAATATGTGAACAAGAGAAAAATGACCTAGAGGGTCATTACATTTCTGATAAAATAATTTATTATAGTAAGAATAATTCAAATCAAATTTTTGAATAAGGAGTCTTGGTAATTAATTTTCTGGTTCATGTTGTGCCAATATTTAATTAGAATTCAAACTCTTATTTGTTGGTTTTTGTCTAGGTTTTAGACAAGAAAAAACGTACCTAATACATATATATATATATATATATTAACTTCATTAATATATTTTTCTCCCTGTGAATAGTAATATATAATTATTTTTTTTAATAATATATTTACCCTGTTCATCTCTCTCTCTTAACCTATGTTCTTAACAATTTCTTCTTTAACCTCACCCCGGATATGATCGATAATTTGTCCCTTAAACTGTGGACATTCAAAGCCTTAACTTTTTAGGAATTTACAGGTTAATCCATCGTTATTATTAAGAGATTAAGAGGTTAACCATATAATAAGGGTAATAAATTTTATAAAGACACATAAATGAAAAAATATATATTACATACAAATTACAAACATATATAATTATATTAAAATATACATAATATGGGAGAATAATACAAAAATATAAAAATAAAAAGATTTACATGACTTAAGACGGACAAAGATTTTCCTTTCGAAAATCCCTCAAAAATTTCTTACACACTAGCTTATTAAAAAGACTTAGACTTAATATTTTACAAGGATTTATAATACAAGATATAGACAGGGAATCCAAGAAAGCATTGGGATAGATAATAGATGAAAAAGAAGGAGAATATGAAGATTTTGGGAAGGATTTTTTAGTTATGGATTTTCTCTTCTTTCCACTCTGTCTCTCGAATTCTTGGACTGCCTCTATTTATAGATGTCTCCGGACTTGAAATTCAAATTTCAAATTCTTATTTGCCTTTGTAAGAGTATTGGAGAAGAATCTTGCATAATGCTTCACTTACGTCTTTCAAAAAAGTCTCTGTCTTCTTTCAACTTTATATCAAATGTCTTAAAAAGTCTTTATCTTCTTTCAGCTTTATGTCAATGCTTGCTTTATGTCCATTAAAGTGTCTTTAGTCTCTTTTTTCACATGTCTAAATTGTACAGTGCTACTGAATCAAAACTCATTCCTAAGTCATAGTTGTTGTCGTTATGTATATTATCGTTTTCTGATTCGTCTACTGTTTCTTCTTCTTCGTTTACATTTTCATGCTTATCTTGAATATGTGATTCAACCGTCTGGTTGTCTTGACTATTTTGGAGAAACTGCTTAAGTGTCTCTTCTATTAATTTTTTCATCTAGTCTTTTTTTTTTTTTTTTAATTTCATCTTTCTTTTCTTAGATGATTCTCCTCTTACTATAGTCTCTGGGAGTATTCTTCCTATTTTAGGATATGTCTCTTTACTTTTTGACAAAGTGGCAGTCATTAACAGATTTGATGAGTCTTTATCAGTTACCATTTGAGCCGGACTAATTGTGTCTCTATCCTACACAGTGGATCTTGCTGCATTCATTGGGGAATGCACATCCGTCTCATCCATTTTATTTTGAGATAAAGAACTCTGAGGTTGAGAGTCACAAATTATTTGTGTCCGAGTCTGATATATTTTTGTCTTCGTCGATTTGAGTTTGTCTTCTAGTGACCTTATTTTCTCGATGAGTCTGGCTTTTTCTAGAATCAAGGCTTCATTTTTCTGATTTAGCCTCTTGAATGCCTCCGTCATTGACGAGCAATGATCGTAAAAAAATATCTTGTCTGTATCTTTTTGGATGTTATACTGGGGTATGTTATCTGAACTTTGTCTAAGGACAGGAGAAATATAGTAATTTGGTCCTAATATACTTCGAGCATAGTCTAATGCTTCAGTAAAATTATTGAAACCCTTAAAAAGAGATTTTTCAAAGCCTTTTATTGAATCTAAAACTTCTATCCAAGTCTGAAAAATACCATTTATTTCTCCATGAATTATCACATAATATTTAATTTTTTTTGTCTTTACTTCTCTCCGTAAAATATTGACACAAAGCATTTATGACTGCTATAAAATACTTATTGTCATTTTTATTATAAGCATTCAATAAGTTGTCTATTAAGCACCTTTGTTCTCTGTCTATTATACATTCTGGTAAAACTCTAAAGGATAAATTAGATGGTAGAAAAAATATTAAATTTTATTTTTCAAAATACATTCTTTCAATCTGATTTTCTAAAGATGATACTTGTAGTATATAGTGTGTATTACCGAGCAATGTCTGTATGTATGTGTCTAAGGGTGAGGCCATGCCTTTTCCCTTATCTGTGGGCTTGGAGATTGTTGGTCTCATGCTGAAAAATAAATATTCTAATTAATACATATATTTAGTCTACTTAATTGATCTGCAAGATTAGTATCTTTTCTCTTAATATATTCAAAAACTATATTTTCATATGTAGTAATTGTATTCATAAAATTTAACCATCTTCTTCTACTACTTATTTTTTCATTTATTTTTTGATGAAATTTAACTATAACTTCACAGTCTGTTCTTACTAATATTTCTTTTTGATTTAAAATATATAACCTAAAACTATTTAGTCCATATAACAGCTAATATTTTTGCATCTATACTACTCATGTTTTTTTTTTCTTTATATTTTCCATTTTGATAGGTACAAATTCTTTCTTCACTTTTGTTACTATATATATGTGGCCTGATTATTAGTATTGCTTCCCATCCTTTAAAATTTTTGTCCGTTTCTATTATTAAATAATCACTTTCTAATGACATATTTAGATGATGGACATTTTTTATTTTTTCTTTAATTTTTTGTACTAGTTTGATGTCTTCATTATTAAAGTATTTTTGTCCTTTAATTCCCGTCTTGACATATAGAGGTCCTGTCATTTTTCCCAAGTCTTAAATAAAAGTTCTTGCATAATTCATTAATCCTAAAAAATTTTGTAGTTTCTTTGTGTTATCTAATTTGTCTGGCATCTCTAATTTTTTTTTAGCTATATGAGGTTGTAGCCTAATTTTGCCATCTCCTAATATTGCTCCTAGAAAATTTATATGAGCTTTACATAATTTCATCTTCTTTTTACTAATTACTATTTCATTATCTACAAATAACCTGAACACTGTTTATGAATGACCTAAATGTTCTCTAATGTCTCTACTAACTATCAAAATGTCATCCACATATACTAAGACAAATCTTTTATAATCTCCGAATATATTATCCATCTTCCTTTGAAAAATAGGTGGGGCTGTTTTTAGTCCAATGACATAACTAACCATTCGAAATTTCCTTCAGGACATGTAAATTCAATCGATTCTACCCTATCATCATGCATTTTTACTTGTCAATATCCTGATTTGCAATCAAATTTACTAAATATCTTTTTCCCTTGTATTCTATTTATTAATTTATTTTTGTCATGTAATTTGTATCCGTCTGTTCTAATAATATCATTGAGTCTTATAATTAATTATCATTCTAGCTTTTCCTCGTACTGTTTCACTATGATTTCATACCATAAAAGCAATTGATCTATGCTTAAAAGTAGATCTTCTTATTACTCCTAGCTCTAGTAATTCTTTTGTTTGAATTATAAAGTCTTCTAAGTCTTGATTGGTGGTTTCTATAGAGGCGTTTTTTTATATACTCGGGATTTATGATAGCTAGTTTACATATTATTTTATTATTTTTTCAATATTTTAAAGGTTTTTCTACTATTATTTTCATTTTATCTAGTATTTCTATTATTTCCTCTAGGTCTTGTTGATTTTTTATTGCTCCTATTTTTTCTATTCCTATCTTGAAATTATAAAATTTAGTTTCTACTTCGATTAGAGTATAGTCTTTATCTAATATATCTCTATCATCATCTTCTTCTTCATATGTATTATTTTCACAACAAGTATCTTTATCTGCATAATTTTTACAACATTTTTCTTGTCTTTCTTGTAGATTTTTATGCCGCGTTATAGGTGGTTGTTCGTTATTTGAAGAAGTGATGTTCCTATTTTTAGTTTTTACATTTATTGTTTGTATTGATGTATGTGTACTATTCTTAAAAAAAATTACCCCATCTCTAGTAACCAAACAACTTTCATTATTACGTAATATGAAATTTAATCTCAATACAAAGTTGTAATGATCCTCTAGGTCATTTTTTCGATTTTCGTGTATTTCAGCATTTTGAGCCTTCCCATAGTGGCTACAGATCATTTATGACTTGTCAGAACTGTCGGTTCAATTATCGGACAATTTGTTTGAGTTTTAGACTCATTTTTCTATTTTGGAGCTTTCTGTGTTAAGGATTTGGTCTCGGACCAAACATCCTAGTAGATGATCTCATATGAAAATTCTGACAGCGACATTATCTTTGGAACGTTGATTATAAGCTAGGGAGACCCTTGGTCCGGGTCCCTAGACTTTTGGACTAGTTTTGGGATATTGGGTAGATTTAGTAAAAAATGAAACTATAGGTATGGACCCCACATTTAATAGAAAGGACCTCATATGAAAATTTTGATGGTTTCGTTGAGTCTAGAATGTCGAATTTGGTATGGTAGCATAGTTCGTTTGCGCCACGGGATTCCGAACGAATCCCGAGCACTCGATCGGAGTCTATTTTGGACTTAGCTAAAATCTGGTTTAACCGCTAAAGCGATCAAAGAGCCTATTTAGCGACCCTGAGTCGCTTTAGAGGCCTTGGTTATTTGGTTGAGGTCCCTTTAGCGGTCAAGGTCCGCTTAAGCAGATGTCGCTTTAGCGACCAAGTCCCGCTTTAGCGGCCTCCGCCTTTCCTTGCCTGACCGCTTTAGCGGCCAGGTGACCGCTTTAGCGGCATCTGGGGTTATTATATCCCCTTCTTCACTCATTTTCTCCCTCATTTCTCAACCCTTTTCCTTAATTTTTGAGAGCATGGGACGTGGGAAAATGGGGGAAAACATCCATTGAAGCTAAGGTAAGTTAGCTCTACGCTCCTTATTCATCATTTTACCCGTTGAATTTCGTTCCATTTCATTGTAAATTCTTAGAAATTAGGTCTTTGAATCCTAATCTTTGGGGACTGATTTGGGCCCCGATTTGTGTCCCGTTTGTTCCCAACTTTTGAGCACACATTCCTTTTCCTTCGAGGGACCTCGTGAAGGATTCAATTTTGGGATTTCGTTAGCGAGCCCCACGGACCCATTATTGACCCAATTTTGGGCCCAAAGTATTATATTGCAATATGAGTGTCGTTTTACTCGTAATGATGTGTAGGTTACTATTTTGATAGCGTGGCGACATTTTGGGATCGTGGAGCAAGAATGGACGAATAGTGGACGATTCAAGAATTGTGGTTCGGCATCGAGGTAGGCTTCGGTCTACTTTTCTCTATGAGTTTGTGTATAGTATAGATTGCATGCTAGGTAGGGATTATTATAGGATGAGATTATAGCTAGTATACCATGACTTAGCTTATCAAGGGAATTCGGGGTAGAAATGTGACTCGAACCTTAGTATAAAATAATTGTTATGGCCATAGAATCCTACTACCCTTAATTATAAGCATGATAACCATAGTTGATGATTAAAGATCCTTTAGGATAAGGTTTACCATTCGACTTAGTAAATTAGGTAGTATTTTCCCCGATTAAATCCTTTAGTGACTTTACGCCTTTATTTATCGTAGTTTCCGAGTTATGAGGCGTTATTATGTCGATGATGTATTATTGGGCCCGAGGGCGTGGTTACAATGCCAGTTGGACTCCAGGTGAGTATTTTATCCCTCAAAGGGACATGATTCTGCATTAGAGATGCGTAGGCGCTTATAGTGGTATTGTTTAGATACTGGTGATGGCATGCATACTTTTAGGCGCATTCATGCTGACTTAGTGGTACGGTTCCAACCCAAAACCTTGATTTTACTACTATTTCCAAAAAGGGATTTATTCCCACTTTTCACTTTAAATATGGATTGTTTTATAACGGGTAATCATACCACCTTATTTACTGGATTATGAGCTTTTGAGACTAAAAATGAAGTTTTAGAACTTCGACCGAGGATGATTCCGTTCCATTACTTATCCACTCATTTTAGTACTACTATTTACTTCGGCCAAGGGAGATTTCGTCCCTTTATACATGATTATGATGATTTAGTCCCAACCATGATTCGGGCAATGGATTTACGAATTTATATCCTTTTAGTCGGGGTTCGAGTTTGCGCACTGATTATCTCTCTCTCTCTCTCCGATATTGGATGGATTAGATAGATTATAATGGTTATTTAAAGCCCTGAATTGGGACCAGGCAATGTATATGGATTTCCCGAATCCCCTAGGGGATCCTTCGTCCGAGAGTCATCGTACCGGAGAAGCTTGGTTGCCGTAGGTCCTGCCTTTGCTAGCTAGGTGAGTTGGAGGAGGTGTATACACTTGGTACAGTATGGTTTGAGATTGTGAAACTGGTTCGAGTTCAGTGTCCCCGATATGGTTATGGAATTTCGGTTTATGTTGCATTCTTCCATTCATATGCATTACCTATCACCAGTATAGTTGTTTGGCGCCTGTATTTATCGGTCTTATGGGGGGCTGTATAGGTACAGGTTATGGTTGCTGAGTGTTTTCGTGAACCTTTCGGGCTTATAGGGGTCCGGTTAGGTACTTGTTTGCCCGGACTAGCTGGTTACTTAATTATTGGTTATTATGGTTAGTTCATGATAGGTTGGTTGCGGACTGGTACCCAAGTTTGATGGTACATTTCTAGTTCCTTTATCTTTTCAGTGAGTTATTTTATGGCTATATTGTCTCATGATTAGTTGCCCTTTTGTTAGAGGATTGCTTATGCTAGTGTTAGCTCACTCACTTAGCCAGGATCCTCAAAATGTTAGTTTGACTCCCTCAGGTTACTACCTTTGAGTTAGACCTAGACGTATCTATACATATACATATGGTATTACTATATATCCCTCTCTTTCTTGTTTATCCATATTTTATATGAAATCTTTGGCCTTGTATACTACTATATATATAAATCCTTCTTTTACATTTCTTAGTATATTGGCTAGGGATATACGGTATAGTAATCTAGTACCTGAGTAGGGTTAGGATAGGGTAGTCTATCCTTATTGCTCTATTAAAATTATCATGCTTGTTCTTAAATATTTACCTGTAGTTACATTCATAACTTCATGTTATTTATGCTTGCATTATTTTTGAAGCTCAGTTGGCCGATGCCTACTGAGTACCGCGTGTTTGGTACTCATACTACACTTCTATAGCCTGCAGGTTATAGTACGTGTTATCACCGTTGATGTGTGTATCATGTAGAACAGCTATGGATTGGAGATTTAGGGTGAGCTCCTGACGTTCTGGAGTATCTCTACTCTCCCTCTTATTGTTAGACTGTTCTCTATGTTTTGTCAGAGTCAGCTTATATATATACTTGTATTTCACGGGTACTCCTGTTTTATTAGAAGTTCTTGTACTGGCTCCACCAGGTTTGGGATTATTATTAGCCTTGCTATTATATTTATTCCATTGTTTTCTTTATTTCTATTGGTAGTCCGTTACTAGCTGTTTCGGACTATGAGTTGGCTTACCTACTTGTAGGTTATAGTAGGTGCCATTATGACCTGAGAATTGGGTCGTGACAAATTGGTATCAGAGCCAGGTTTACCGGTGTTATTGGTACAAGGGCTAAGTGTTTAGTATAGTCCTACGGATCGGTGCAGAGACGTCTATATCCTATCTTCGGGAGGCTACAGGGCATTCTTAGAAAATTCTATTCTTGACTCCCTGTCGTGAGTCCGTATTTTTATGAGCTTCTAAATGCTTCTTTTGACTCCATTCTCTTCCAGATGGATCGTACTAGGTTGTCGATAGATGCTGATGGTATTTTGGCACATGTTACCAGAGTTTCAGCTCAGCGTTGGGCTAGAGAGTTAAAGATTGATATCGAGGATCTTCAGCGTCAGCCCAGTTTTTAACAGAGTTTATGACTGCCTCAACTTTTCAGGATTCGGTGTTAGGGGTTCGAGTCTATTTCTGGATACCTCCCCGCTAGAGGTGATGTCGGGTCCATTGAGTAGTTCTCAAACCTGAGTTGGATTTATTGGTGCTTAGTAATGTTCTCTATCTATTTCAGAGTATGAGATTGAGTTTCTCAAGTGGGCCAGACAAACTCTTATGTTATTTCCTATTGAGCATGAAATGGTGCAGAGATTTATTAGAGGGTTGACTTTACCACTCCGTTTGGCTTTGAAGCATTTGATAGTAGTTGGGTCTTCTTTTTTTGAGGTTGTTGATCACGCGAGGGCTACAAAGATGGATTCCTTTGAGGCATACGGAGGTAGTAGTAAGAGGCCATGTCAGCAATTCAGTGTTAGGGGTATTTCGTCTGGAGGTCGGAATCTTCCCAGCAGAGGTCAGCATCATTTGCAGTCTATTAGGCCCTTACAGGTAGCGCCTCAGCTTATGAGTAGCTCTCAGGTAGATCGCGGTGATATCGGTGGACAGAGTTCTGGTCAGGCAGTATGGGTTATTCGGTCTAGGTTGCCAGGTTGTGGGAGCCATTCTGGAGCAGTGGGTATAGTACCTCAGAGTATTCCAGGAGCATGTTTCAATTGTGGTGGGATTGGTCATTGGTCCAGAGAGTACCCCAGGCATGAGTAAGTCATCCAATTGGGGTTAGCTCGTGTTTCCCACCAGGTTAGAGCTTCAGGAGTTTTTTATGATTGTAGAGAGACCAGTCACTGGTCTAGAGAGTGTCCCCGGCGTGGGATCATTAGTCATTCAGATCATCCAGATCAGTCTTATAGTGTGGTGGCACCTTCAATTAGAGGTAGTGCACCTAGTGCCTCAGTTGATCATTCATACTCTTTTGGGTACACTAGAGTTATGATTTTGGATTTCCACTATGATAGGTGCACCTTTGATTCTCTGCCTTTAGTTTTAATTTGAGTTGTGTTGGGGTTTTCATACCTATCGGTGGCTATATGCCTTGACACTTCTATATTGACTGTTGTATGCCTTGGCGTTTTCATAGTGATTGATGTATGCCTTTGTGTAGGTTTAGGCATATAGGACTACCTCTGTAGATGATTCTTTAGCAGTGGATCAGGTGGAGCAGTGTGGTATTGTCCTAGGGGTGTAGCAATTGGGTTACAGCCCCATTTTTCCTTGGCATATTGACCTTGTTATGGCTCTAAAGTGGATCAGTATTTTCCTTTCCTTGGGGTATAGCAGTCAAGTTAAAGTCCCGTTTCCTTGGCATTCCGGCCTTGTTGTGGCTTTACAGTGGTACTTGTTGTTGATTTTTGTTTTTGTACCACTTGCATCTTATGCTATTGTTATTATGGTCATTAGTTTGACCTTTACTGATTCTTAATTGATAGACGGATATACTAGCATTATCTAGTTAGCGTTTTTCCTTCCTTGCGATTCTTATTTCATTGGATTTGATGGCTACCTCGATTGGTTCGCCTTCCCTTTCTGTTAGCAAGGTTGGCTATTGATCGGATTGTGAGAAAGAAGGTAAGCTTGACCTTCCAGGGCTTTGTTATGATTTTAGCATTGGTAGCTTTCTTTTATAGCCCGTTTCTTTTGGTGATTTGGGATTTGTCCTTCAAAATTAGATAGTTCATCTCCCGGTAGCGATCTTGATCTTGATGTTGATTTTGAGTTGGGGTTGGAGATTCAGTTCTATCGACCATTTTTGAGATTAAGAGGTTTAAGACTTATTTTTTGTATTGTGGATTCGTCTTCTGGTGAGCGTGTTGATTTTGGTTTTGTTGTGGAATTGGATACTCCGTTCTTCCTGTGCTATGTTTTATGGTTCAACCGAGTTTAAGTTGGTATAATTGGGAGAATTCAGAGAATTCTCATTTCGACACTTGTTCGGCCTTGTATGACTTCGTGGAGTACTTTTGCTTGATGATATGCACCTATGGGTATTCGTTGTTGTAGATTGAGAAGTGGTTTGACCAAATGCAGGCTAAGGTTGTATTTCTTCCGATTGCTCGAGTGTTGACTATTAGTAGCGCGTATTTCAACCTTGGTGAGATCTTGGTTATGCCTTGATACGATCTGACCTTAGCGGATTGGGTTTTGATTGCTCGTATCTTCATCATATTATTTTCCCTAGTTGGGATTACGTTCTTCGGCGACATTTCAGTTTCAGCTTTTGCGGAGATTGTTGGTCTTGTGCTTGATTTTCTGGTAGCGAGGTTGATTGGGGCAATTGGCTTTTGTAAGAACTTGTTGGCTCCAATTGTGATTTTGCCCTTTCTGGATGACGGCTTGGGAGTCGTGATAGATTTCGGTTTGTGGATGCCTACTCGTCAACATGATCAGTTTGGATAGTTGAGATCAAGTAGTTCACCTTCAGTGTTGGAATTTTAGCTTGGGCTTGCATAACTTTGTTGCATCCCCGTTTCCAGATTCGCCTCGGTTGGGCATTCATTTTTAGCCTGGCTAGGCCTACTCTTTGCATACCGGTTCAGTTTGGATAGACCGTGGTTCTTAGATGCTAAGAAGGCGGTCCATCGATATATGGTATTGGTTTCTTCTTCTTATGACCTTGGTTCTCCATTTCGGTCAGAATAATGGATTGTCTTCTCAGTGAGAGAAGTATGCTTAAGATGGGCTTAGCATGGCTTTATCCACAGTTGGTGGAACATCTTGGAGTCGATTGTTCAGTTTTATGAGATTGGTGCTTCGAACTTCTTACCGTCAGTTTCGAGGGTCATCCAAACCAGTTGTAGCTTTGGGCTAAGTGTGTAGACCTTGGTCACCTCTGTTTCTGCATCCTGGTAGCACCTTATGGGCTTATTCTTGCGCTTGCCATCATGGATTTTTGATAATTCAGCTTCAACCTTTCAAGGACGGTGTGTTGTGATTGCGCAGACAGGACTCAGATGACATTTTGTGTGATTTAGAATAAATAGCAGGTTTGGAAAGGCAAAAGAAAGTTAAGTTTGGATGTTGCAGTTGTAGCATGATTCTGGCCTTGGATTGCCTTTAACCTGGCTGAGTTTCTGCTTGATTGCGCTTGTATTGGCATAGTGTCCGCGTGTTATGGTTTGGGTTAATATGTTTCAATCGTATTCAGTCCAGTTGGAGGCCAGTGGGTCGCTGAGTTTGGGTTTGTGATTATTTTGGAAAAGTGAAGTAAGGATGTGAAGTAAAAAGGGATACCGTTGGTGAAATCCCTTGGGAGCATTATCTCTTCTTGGAGGTTATTTAAGGAGCCATGCTCGGGGTATGTGGGCCCAATACCTTATCCCTTCGAGCTTTTGGGCTCTTTCTATCCATTGACTTTTGCGGATGAAATTCTTTTAGTAGTGGATATTGTAATGACTCTCCAAGTCATTTTCTCGATTTTCCCATATTTTGGCATTTTGAGCCTTCCCATAGTGGCTACAGGTCATTCATGACTTGTCTAAATTGTCGGTTCGGTTATCGGACAGTCCATTTGGGTTTTAGACTCATTTTCCTATTTTGGAGCTTTCGCTGTTAAGAATTTGGTATCGGACCAAAACTCCTAGTAGATGATCTCAGATGGAAATTCTGACAGTGCTATCAGCTCTGGAATGTTGATTTTAGGCTAGGGGGACCCTTGGTCCGGGTCCCAAGGCTTCCAGACTTGTTTTGGTTTATTGGGTAGATTTGGTAAAAAAAGGAACTATAGGTGTGGGCCCCACGTTTAATCAAAACGACCTCGGTTGGAAATTTTGATGGTTCCGTTGAGTCTAAAATGTCAAATTTTGTATGGTAGCATAGTTCATTTGCGCGCACGGGGTTCCTTACGAATCCCGAGCACTTGATTGGAGTCCATTTTGGACTTAGCTAAAATCTAGTAGCTGATATCTGGTTTGACCGCTAATGTGGTCAAAGAACCGCTTTAGCGACCCTACGCCGGTTTAGCGGCCTTGGCTATTTGGCTGAGGTCTGCTTTAGAGGTGAAGGTCCGCTCAAGCGCACGTCGCTTTAGCGGCCAAGTCTCGCATTAGCGGGCTCCGCCTTTTTTTGCCGGAACGCTTTAGCGGTCATGTACTGCTTTAGTGGTAGCCGCTTAAGTGTACTGCTTTAGCGGTACCTAGGGTTATTAGTTCCCCTTCTTCACCCATTTTCTCCCTCATTTCTCAACCCTTTTCCTTAATTTTTGAGAGCATAAGATATGGGAAAATAGGGGAAAACTTCCATTGAAGCTAAGATAAGTTTAGCTCTACGCTCCTTGGTCCTTATTCATCATTTTACCCATTGAATTCCGTTCCATTTCATTGTAAATTCTTAGAAATTAGGTCTTTGAATCCTAATCTTTGGGGACTGATTTGGGCCCCGATTTGTGTCCTGTTTGTTCTCAACTTTTGAGAACACATTCCTTGTCCTTCGAGGGACCTCGTGATGGATTCAATTTTGGAATCTTGTTAGCGGGCCTCACAAGCCTATTATTGACCCAATTTTGGGCCCGGAGTATTATATTGCAATATGAGTGTCGTTTTACTAACGTGTAAGTTACTATTTTGATAGCATGGCGGCATTTCGAAATAGTGGAGCAAGGACAGACGAATTATGGATGATTCAAGAATTACGGTTCGGCATCGAGGTAGGCTTCGGTCTACTTTTCTCTATGAGATTGTGTATAGTATAGATTGCATACTAGGTTGGGATTATTGTAGGATGGGATTATGGCTAGTATATCACGACTTAGCTTATCTAGGGAATTCGGGGTACAAATGTGACTCGAACCTTAGTATAAAATACCCGTTATGGCCATAAAATCCTACTACCCTTAATTATAAGCATGATAACCATAGTTGATGATTAAAGATCCTTTAGTATAAGGTTTACCCTTCGACTTAGTGAATTGGGTAGTATTTTCCCCAATTAAATCCTTTAGTGACTTTACGCCATCATTTACCGTAGTTTCCCTAGTTATGAGGCGTTATTATGTCGATGATGTATTATTGGGCCCGAGGTCGTGGTTACGATGCCAGTTGGACTCCAGGTGAGTATTTTATCCCTAAAGGGGACATGATTCTGGAATACAGATGCTTAGGCGCTTAAGTGGTATTGTTTGGATACTGGTGATGACATGCATACTTTTAGGCTCATTCATGCTCACTTAGTGGTACGATTCTAACTTAAAACCTTGATTTTACTAATATTTCCAAAAAAGGATTTATTCCCACTTTTCACTTTAAATATGGATTGTTTTATTACGGATAATTGTACCACCTTATTTACTAGATTATGGGCTTTTGGGATTAAAAATAAGGTTTTTGATTTCAACTGAGGATGATTCCGGTCCATTACTTATCCACTCATTTTATCACTACTATTTACTTCAATCGAGGGAGATTCCGACCCTTTGTTCATGATTAGGATGATTTAGTCCCGAGCTTGATCTAGGGCAATGGATTTACGAATTTATATCCTTTTAGTCGCGGTTCGAGTCTGCGCACTGATTATGTATATATATATATATATATATACTGGATGGAATAAATGGATTATGATGGTTATTTGAAGTCCTGGATCGAGACCAGACAGTGTATATGGAATTTCCGAATCCCTAGGGGGCCTTTTTGTCCCAGAGACGTCGTGCTGGAGAAGCTTGGTCGCCGTAGGTTCTATCTTTACGAGCTAGGTGAGCTGGAGTAGGTGTATACACTTGGTACAATATAGTTTGAGATTGTGTAATCGGTTCGAGTTCGGTGTCCCCGATATGGTTATGGCATTTCGGCTTATGTTGCATTCATCCATTCATATGCATTGCCTATCACCAATACAGTTGTTTGGCGCCTGTATCTATTGGTTTTATGGGGGGCTGTATAGGTACAGGTTATGGTTTCTATTTGCTGAGTATTTTTGTGAATCTTTCTGGGTTCTGGGGGTCCGGTCAGGTACTTGTTCTCCCGGACTAGCCGGTTACTTTATTATTGGTTATTATGGTTAGTTCGTGGCAGGTTGGTTGTGGACTGGTACCTGAGTTTGGAGGTACGTTTCTAGTTCCTTCATCTTTTCAGTGAGTTACTTTATGGCTAGATTGTCTCATGATGAGTTCGCCTTTTTGTTAGAGGATTGCTTATGCTAGTGTTAGATCCCTCACTTAGCCAGGATCCTCGAAATGTTAGGTTGAGTCCCTCAGGTTACTACCTTTGAGTTAGACCTAGACGTATCTATCCATATGCATATGGTATTACTATATATCCCTCTCTTTCTTGTTCATTCATATTTTATATGAAATCCTTGGCCTTGTGTACTACTATATATATATATATATCCTTATTTTACACTTCTTAATATATTGTCTAGGGATATATAGTATAGTACTCTAGTACCTGAATAGGGTTAGGATAGGGTAGTCTATCCTTATTGCTCTATTAAAATTATCATGCTTGTTCTTGGATATTTACCTGTAGTTACATTCATGACTTCATGATATTTATGCTTGCATTTTTTCTGGAGCTTAGTTGGCCGTTGCCTACTGAGTACCGCGTGTTTGGTACTCATACTACACTTCTACAACTTGCAGGTTATAGTACAAGTTATTGTCGTTGATGTGTGTATCGTGTAGAGCAGCTATGGATCGAAGATTTGGGGTGAGCTTCTGGCGTTCTGGAGTATCCATACTTTCCCTCTTATTGTTAGACTGTTTTCTATGTTGTGTCAGAGATGACATGTATATATACACTTTTCCTGTATTTCACGGGAACTCCTGTTGTATTAGAAGCTCTTGTACTGGCTCTACCAGATTTTGGGATTATTATTAGCCTTTGTATTATATTTATCCAGATGTTTCCTTTATTTCTATTGGTAGTCCATTACTAGCTGTTTCAGACTATGGGTTGGCTTACCTACTGGTTGGTTATAGTAGGTGCCATCATGACCTGAGAAATTGGGTCATGACAAAAGTGTACATTTATATTTAAGTCTCTTACCCATATTGTATCTAATTTATAACTTGGCTTATAGAATTCCTTATATGTATTTATAAAACTAACTTGTGTTTTTTCTATATAATGGTAGTATAGATTATGTGTTCCATCCATTCGCATTGCTGCAATTTGTTTTTCTAAAGTTTTTATTAATTTAGGTGGTATTAATTTTTTATTTATTATACATCCAGTACATCCTGTTTCTACTAGTAGTTTCTATTTCTATGTCTGCGATTTTTAATTTTTACAAGTATTTTTATAGTATTTAATTTTTTGTCTTCGTTACATACTATAGTAGATTAGTCTTCTATACTCATTAATTCTTCCTCTATTTCATGTATTTGCTTTGTTGTTGTTTCTTCATATTCTTTCTTTTTTTCTTTTTCTAATGTTTGTACTCGTTTTTCTAGTTCGTTTATTCTTGATTCTAAAGTTATTAGTCTTAAATTTGTAGTTTCACAGTTATTTTTTTTGTATTTTTCTTCTATTTTTACTTTAATTTTTGGGCAAATAGGCTGTTTGGGTTGAAGTTGGGCGGGTTAAGATGGGCTGAACAAACAAATGGGCTAATGCCCAACCCTGCCCAAATGCATTTGGGTTAAGATGGGTTAAATTATGGGTCATGGGTTATCATCCAACCCGCTCAAATCCAAATCTTTACAATATTTTCTAATTTTAACATGTCACGACCCAATTTCTCGGATCATGATGACATATACTATAACCCACCAGTGGGTAAGACAACCCGTAGTCCGAAACAGCTAGTAATGGACTACTGATAGAAATCAAGGAAACAGAGGAATAAATATAATAGCAAGGCTAATATAACCCCAAAACCTGAAGGAGTACAAATTAAATACAAGGAAAAATGTGTGTATATATATATAAGTCATCTCTGACACAACATAGAGATCAGTTTAACAATAAGCAATCCTCTAACCAAAGGGCGACTAATTATGAGACAATCTAGCTATAAAGTAACTCACTGAAAAGATAGAGGAACTAGAAACGTACCTTAAAACTCGGGTACCAGTCCACAACCAACCTGCTATGAACTAACCAGAATAACCAATAATAAAGTAATCAGCAGGTCCAGACAAACAAGTACCTAACTGGACCCCCATAAGCCCGGAAGATTCATGAAAACACTCAGCAAACAACAATCATAACATGTATCTATACGGCTCCCCATAAGACCGATAGATACAGGTGCCAAACATATATACTGGTGCTAGGCAATGCACATGAATGGATGAATGCAACATAAACTGAAATGCCATAACCATGTCATAGACACCGGACTCGAACCAATTCCATCACTTCAAACCATAAGTACCAAGTACCATACCATACCAAGTATATATACCTCCTCCATCTCACATAGCTAGCAAAGGTATGACCTATGGCATGACGGTTCTCGGACGAAGGGGTCCCCCTAGGGGATTCAGGAAATCCATATACACTGCCTGGTCTCGATCTAGGACATCCAAAAATCATCATAATCCATCTACTCCATCCAGTACTGGAGATATATATATAAAATCAGTGCATGGACTCGAACCGCAACTAAAAGGATGTAAATCCATTGCCCGAGATCATGCTCGGGACTAAATCATCATAAATGTGTACAAAGGGTCAGAATATCCCTTGAACGAAGTAAATAGTAGCGGTAAAATGAATGGATAAATAATAGACCGGAATCATACTCGGTCGAAGTTCTAAAACATCATTTTTAGTTTCAAAAGCTCATAATCCAGTTAATAAGGTGGTACTATTCCCATTATAAAATAATCCATATTTAAAGTGAAAAGTGAGAATAAATCCCTTTTTGGAAATTGTAGTAAAATCAAGGTTTTGGTTGTAATCGTACCACTAAATGAACATGAATGAGCCAGATAGTATGCATGCCAGATAGTATGCATGCCATCACCAGTATCCAAACAATTCAACCATAAGTGCCTAAGCGTCTATGAATGATAACCATACCCTTGCTAAGGGTAGAATACTCATCTAGAGTCCAACCAGTCTCATAATCACGGTCTCGGGCCCAATAATATATACCCAATATAGCAATGTCTCATAACCCGGGCAACCACAATAATCAATGGCATAAAGCCACCACAAGGATCTAATCGGGGAAAAACCTCCCGAATCGCTAAGTCAAATGGTAAGTCTCATACCAAAGGATCCTTAATCATCAACTTTGGTTAACATGCTTATATTCAAGGGTAATAGGACTCTATGGCTATAACAAGTATTTATGCTAAGGTTCGGGTCACACTTATATCTCGGATTCCCTAAATCGGCTAAGTCATGATTTACTAGTCATAATCATATCCTATAATCCCTACTTAGCATGCAATCTACACTATACACAATATCATAGAGGAAAGTATACCGAAGCCTACCTCGATACCGAACTGCAATTCTTGAAGTATCCACAAATAGCTCGACCTTGCTCCACGATCCTGAATCGACGTCACACTATCAAAATAGTAACCTACATGTCAACATGAGTAAAACAACGCCTATATTGCAATATAATGCTCTGGGCCCAAATTGGGTCAATAATGGGCCCATGGGGCCCGCTAATGGAATTTCAAAATTGAATCTGTCACGACGTTCCTCGAATGATAAGGAATGTGTGCTCAAAAGTTGAGCACAAAAGCTCGAATCTGTCCCCAAAGTTAAGGATTCAAAGACCTAATTTCTAAGAATTTACAATGAAATGAAACAGAATTCAATGGGTAAAATAATGAATAAGGACTAAGGAGCGTAGAGCTAACTTACCTTAGCTTCAATTGATGTTTTCCCCCATTTTCCACGTCATATGCTCTCAAAAATTAAGGATAAGGTTGAGAAATGATGGAGAAAACAGGTGAGGAAGGGGATATAATAACCCCAGGTGCCGCTAAAGCGGTCACCTGGTCGCTTAAGCAGCTACCGCTAAAGCGGTCGGGCAAAGAAATGCGGAGGCCGCTAAAACTGGACTTGGCCGCTAAATGCTTAAGCGGACCCTGACCGCTAAAACAGACCTCAACCAAATAGCCAAGGCCGCTAAAATGGCTCAGGGTCGCTAAAATGGCTCTTTGACAACTTTAGCGATCAAAACAGATATCAGCTACCAGATTTTAGCTAAGTCCAAAATAGACTCCGATCGGGTGCTCGGGATTCGTTCAAAACCCCGTACACGCAAACAAACTATGCTACCATTCCAAATTCAACATTACAAACTCAACGGAACCATCAAAAGTTCCATCCAAGGTCATTTCAATTAAATATGGGCCCCATACCAATAGTTTTGTTTTTCACCAAATCTATCCAATAGTCCAAAACGAGTCCTGAAGCCTCGAGACCCGGACCAAGGGTCCCCCTAGCCTAAAATCAATGTTCAAGAGCTAATGGTGCTGTTAGAATTTTCATCTGAGATCATTTCCTAGCAGTTTTGGTCTGAGACCAATTCCTTAACAATGACAGCTCCAAAATAAGAAAATGAGCCTAATAGCCAAACGAACTGTCTGATAACCAAACTGACAGTTCCGAAAAGTCATAAATGACTTGTAGCCGATATGGGAAAGCTCAAAATATCAAAATGAAGAGAAATCGAGAAAATGACCTCGAGGCTCATTACAATATCCACTACTAAAAGGACTTTCGTCAGCGAAAGTCAATGGATAGAAAGAGCCCAAAAACTCAAAGGGACGAAGTACTGGGCCCATATGCCTCGAGCATGACTCCCTAGGTAACCTCTAAGTAGAAGCAATGCTTCAAAGGGATTTCACCCAAGGTATCCCTTTTTCAACCAACTTCTTACTCCACTTTTCAAACTAGTTGAAAGATCAACCTTAACAACAAATCGGCCTCCATCTGAATCGAGAATGGCTAATGCACGCAAACCAAAACTATAACATGCCGAAATCACACCGATACAAGTGCAAAAAAGCAACAACTCAGCCAGGCTAAGGGTAATCTAAGGTCAAGATCATACAATAACTCTAATAACCAAACTTACGCTTCTTTTGCCTTTCCAAACCCGTTATCAACTCCAAACCACACAAAAATGTCATCCAAGTCCTATCCGCGTGATCCTATCACACTGTCCTCGAAAGGCTGAAGTTGACTTACCAAAAGACCATAATGTCAAGTGCAAGAATAAGCCCAAAAGGTACTACCAAGGCACCCAATTGGAGGTGATCACAACCTGTGATCCCTTGCCAAAACTATAACTGGTTCGAATGACTCTCGAAACTGAAAGCCACGAGTCTGAGGCACAAACCATCGAAACTGAATGATTCTCTCTATATGTCCCACCGATCGTGGATGGAACCATGCTAAATCCAACTTGAGCATACTACCTCTGCTGAGCAGGCAATCCAAAATTCTGACCAAAACTGAAAAACCAAAGTCAGAAGCAGTAACAACCAATGTCATGCCAACAGACTATCTAGACTGAAGAGAACCGAATCGGTAGGTAAGAGTAGGCTTAGCCAGCCTATAAATGAATGCCCAACTGGAGCAAAACCTCAAAACAGGGATGCAACCAAGTCATGCAATCCCAAGCTAAAACCCCAACACTGAAGCTGAACTACTCTTTCTCAACTGTCCAAATCGATCCTGTTGACGAGTAAGCATCCAAACTCCAAAACCCATTTTAACTTTCAAACCGCCATACCAATAAGGTCTTGAACCAAAACTAGAGCCAACAAGCCTTTACAAAGTCCTAATACTCAAACCGACCTCGCTACCAGAAATCAAGCACATGCCCAATAATCTCCGCAAGGTTGAAACTGAAATGTCGCTGAAGAACATAATCCCAACTAGGGAAGACAACATGATAGAGAGGCAAGCAATCAAATCCACAATGGCTGGAGGACATAATGCAACAAGGCATAAGCAAGAACTCGCCAAAGCTGCAAACAGTACTAGTGAGAACCAGAACTCAAGCAACTCGAACTGTACAATCCAATCGATATCTGGCCAGATCCAATAGCCAATCAACGGTAACAAATACTCACTCCCAAATGCGCCCGCTTTGGTAACCAACAACTAGTGACCAAGAAAATACCACTGTGTAGAAGCAATACACAAAACCATATCAAGCCGAACAAAAGTTTAAATGGGAATTTCCAAAATCACTCATTTACTCCAACTCGGTGAAATACAACTTCAACATAGATTTGGTTAAACCAATAATCAATCCATGGCAACTAATATCCATAGGTGCAAATCATCAAGCAGAAGCACTTCACGAAGTCATATAAGGCCGAACAAGTGCTGAAATGAGAATTTTTTGAATTCTCCCAATTATATCAACTTTAACTCGGCTGAACCATAAACCATAGCACAAGAAGAATAAAGTATCAAACTCCATACCAAAACCAAGATCAACACGCTCACTAGGAGACGAATCCACAATTCATAAAATAAGTCTCAGACCTCTTAATCTCAAAAACTGGAGATAGAACCGAATCGCCAACCCCAACTCAAAATCAACATCAAGATCAAGACCACTACTAGGTGATGAACTATCCAAATCCGAAGGATAGATCCCAAATGCATCACCAAAAGAAATGGGATATAGAAGAAAGCTACCAATGCTAAAATCATAACAAAGCCCAGGAAGGTCAAGCTTACGTTCATTCTCACAATCCAATCAATAGCGAACCTTGCTACCAGAAAGGGAAGGCAAACCAACTGAGGTAGCCATCAAATCTAACAAAATAAAAATCTCAAGGAAGGGAAAATGCTAACTAGATAATGCTAGTCTAGCCGTCTATCAACTAAGAATCAGTAAAGGACAAACCAATGACCACAATAACAATAGCATAAGGTACAGGTGGTACAAAAATAAAAATCAACAACAAGTACCACTCTAAGTCCATAACAAAGCCGAAATGCCAAGGAAACGATACTTTAATCCGACTGCTATACTCCAAGAAAAGCACAATACTGATCCACTCTATAGCCATAACAAGGATAATATGCCAAGGAAAAATGGGACTTTAACCCAATTGCTACACCCTTAGGACAAACCACACTGATCCACTACTAAAGTATCATCTACGAGGGCAGTCATATAGGCATAAACCTACACAAAGGCATACATCAATCACTATGAAAACACCAAGGCATACAACAGTCAATATAGAATACCACGACATATAATCATCGATGGTTATGAAAACCCCAACAAAACTCAAATAGAAACTAAAGGCAGAGAATCGAAGGAACACCTATCACGGTGGAAATCCAAAATCATAACTCTAGTATGCCCAAAGGAGTATAAATCTGAGTACGCCCACACTCGGACTGAGCGTCTGAAGGACCAACTGAGGCAGTAGGTGCACTACCTCTAACTGAAGGTTCATAACACTGTGAGACAGATCCAGATGATCTGAATGACTAATAATCTCATGCTAGGGACATTCTCTGGACCAGTGACCGGTCTCTCTACAGTCATAACAAACCCCTGAAGTTCTAACGTGGTGAGAAACACGAGCTGTCCCCAACAAGCTAACCAACTCACGCTTGGGGCAATACCAATGGCCGAATACTTCGTGATGTATGACTAAAACTCTGTCCACTGATACTATCACGATCTACCTGAGGGCTATTTGTAAGTTGAGGTGCTACCTGTACAGGTCTAATAGGCTTCATATGAGGCTGGCCTCTATTGGGAAGATTTCGACCTCCAGACGGAATACCACTAATACTGAATTGCTGGCATGGCCTCTTACTGCCACCTCTATATGCCTTAATGCAAGCCCTCTCTGTAGCCCTCACATGATCAACAACCTCAGAGAAAAAAGACCTAGCTACTACCAAATGCTTCGATGCCAAACGAAATGGTAAAGTCAACCCTCTGATAAATTTCTGCCCCATCTCATGCTTAGTAGAAAATAACATAAGAGTATGTCTGGCCCACTTGAGAAACCCAATCTCATACTCTGAAATAGATAGAGAACCCTGCTGAACACCAATAAATCCAACTTTGGTCTGAGAACTACTCGATGGACCCGACATCACCTCTAGCTGGGAGGTATCCACAAACAGACTCGAAACCCCTAACACCAAATCCTGAAAAATTAAGCCAGTCACAAACTCTGTCGAAACCTGGGCTGACCCCAGACCTTCTGGCTGTTGCTGAAGATCCTCGATATCAATCTCTAACTCTCTAACTCGATGCTGAGCTGAAACTCTAGTAACACGCACCAAAATACCATTCGCATCTATTGATGACCTCATAGTATCCCTCTGATAGATAATAGAGTCAAAAGAAGTACTTAGAGGTTCATAGAAGTATGGACACACGATAAGGAGTCAAGAATAAAATTTCCTAAGAATGCTCTGTAGCCTCCCAAAGATAGAATACAGGCGTCTTTGCACCGATCCGTAGGACTCTACTAAACACTTAGCTCTTATACCAACAACACCGATAAACCTAGGCTCTGATACAAATTTATGACGACCCAATTTCTCGAGTCATGATGACACCTACTATAATCCACCAGTAGATAAGCCAACTCGTAGTACGAAATAGCTAGTAATGGACTACTAATTGAAATCAAGGTAACATCAGAATAAATATAATAGCAAGGCTAATATAACTCCAAAACCTAGTGGAGCCAGTACAAGAGCTTCTAATACAACAGGAGTATAAATGAAATACAGGGAAAAGTGTATATATATATACAAGTCATCTTTGACATAACATAGAGATTAGTTTAACAATAAGAGGGAGAGTAGGGATACCCCAAAATGTCAGGAGCTCACCCCAAATCTCCGATCCCTAATTGCTCCGCACGATACACACACCAATGGCGATAACTCGTACTATAACCTACAGGCTGTAGAAGTGTAGTATGAGTACCAAACACGTGGTAATCAATAGGCAATGGCCAACTGAGCTCCATAAATAATGCAAGCATAAAATGACATGTAAGGCATGAATATAACTACAGGTAACTATCCGGGAACAAGCATAATATTGCTAATAGGGAAATAAGGGTAGACTACTCTATGCTAACCCTACTCAGGTACTAGAGTACTATACCATATATCCCCAACCAATATACAAAAAAGTGTAAAAGAAGGATATATATATATAGTAGTATACAAGGCCAAGGATTTCATATACAATATGAATAAACAAGAATGTGAGGGATATACAGTAATACCATAGGTATATGTATAGATACGTATAGGTATAACTCAAAGGTAGTAACCTGAGGGAGTCAACCTAATATCTCAAGGATCCTAGCTAAGTGAGGGAGCTAACACTAGTATAAGCAATCCTCTAACCAAAGAGCGACTAATCATGAGACAATCTAGCTATAAAGTAACTCACTGAAAAGATAAAGGAACCAAAAACGTACCTCCAAACTCGGGTACCAGAACACAACCAACCTATCATGAACTAACCATAATAACCAATAATAAAGTAACCGTCTAGTTCGAGCAAACAAGTACCTAATCGGACCCCCATAAGCCCGGAAGGTTCACGAAAACACTCAGCAAACAACAATCATAAATTGTACCTATACATCCCCCCATAAGACCGATAAATATAAGAGCCAAACATCTATACTGGTGATAGGCAATGAACATGAATAGACGAATACAATACAAATCGAAATGCCATAACCATATCGTAGACACCAGACTCGAACCGGTTCCATCACCTCAAACCATAAGTACCAAGTACCATACCATACCAAGTATATACACTCCTCCAGCTCACCTAGCTCATAAAGGTAGGACCTATGGCGACTATCCTTCTCTGGCACGATGGCTCTCGGACAAGGACCCCCATAAGGGATTCAGGAAACTGTATACACGTCTGGTCCCAATCCAGGACTTTCAATAATTATCATAATCCATCTACTCTGTCCAGTACTGGAGATATATATATATATATATATATATATATATATATATATAAAATCAGTGCACAGACTCGAATCATGACTAAAAGGATGTAAATCTTTAAATCCATTGCCCGAGATCATGCTCGAGACTAAATCATCATAAATATATACAAAGGGTCAAAATATCCCTCAACCGAAGTAAATAGTAGTGGTAAAATGAATGGATAAATAATGGACCAAAATCATCCTCAGTATAAGTTCTAAAACATCATTTTTAGTTCCAAAAGTTCATAATCCCGTAAATAAGGTGGTACGATTCCCGTTATAAAACAATCCATATTTAAAGTAAAAAGTGGGAATAAATCCCATTTAAAAACAGTAGTAAAATCAAGGTTTTGATTGGAATCATACCACTAAATGAACATGAATGTACCAGATAGTATGCATGCCATCACCAGTATCCAAACAATTCAACCATAAGAGCCTAAACGTCTATGAATGATAACCATACCCTTGCTAAGGGTAGAATACCCACCTAGAGTCCAACTAGTCTCATAATCAAGGTCTCGGGCCCAATAATATATACCCAATATAGCAAGGTCTCATAACCTGGGCAACCACAATAATCAAGGGCATAAAGCCACCACAAGGATCTAATCGGGGAAAAACCTCCCGAATCGCTAAGTCAAATGGTAAGTCTCATACCAAAGGATCCTTAATCATCAACTATGGTTAACATGCTTATATTCAAGGGTAATAGGACTCTATGGCTATAACAAGTATTTATGCTAAGGTTCGGGTCACACTTATAACCCAGATTCCCTAAATAGGCTAAGTCATAATTTTCTAGTCATAATCATATCCTATAATCCCTACCTAGCATGCAATTTATACTGTAAACAATCTCATAGAGGAAAGTAAACCGAAGCCTACCTCGATGCCGAACCGCCATTCTTGAAGTGTCCACAAATAGCTCGACCTTGCTCCATTATCCTGAATCGACGTCACACTATCAAAATAGTGACCTGCACGTCAACATGAGTAAAACAACACCCATATTACAATATAATACTCCGGGCCCAAAATTGGGTCAATAATGGGCCCATGGGGCCCGCTAATAAAATTCCAAAATTGAATCCGTAACAAGGTCCCTCGAATGATAAGGAATGTGTGCTCAAAAGTTGAGCACAAATGGAGTGTAAATTGGGGCTCAAATCTGTCCCCAAAGTGAAGGATTCAAAGACCTAATTTCTAAGAATTTACAATGAAATGGAATGAAATTCAACGGGTAAAATGATGAATAAGGACCAAGGAGAGTAGAGCTAACTTACCTTAGCTTCATGGATTATTTCCCCCATTTTCCCACGTCCCATGCTCTCAAAAATTAAGGCAAAGGGTTGAGAAATGAGGGAGAAAATGGGTAACGAAAGGGATAAAATAATCCCAGGTGCCACTTCAGCGGTCACCTGGTCACTTAAGTGGCTACAGCTAAAGTGGTACATGACCGCTAAAGTGGTCAGACAGGGAAAGGCAGGCGGAGGCCGCTGAAGCGGGACTTGGCTGCTAAAGCGACGTCCGCTTAAGCAAACCTTGACAGCTAAAGCGGACCTCAGCCAAATAGCCAAGGCCGCTAAAGAGGCTCAGGGTCACTAAAGCGACTACTGCTATAGCGCGGTCAAACCAGATATCAACCACCAGATTTTGGCTTAGTCCAAAATGGACTCCGACTGGGTGCTCGAAATTCGTTCAGAACCCCGTACGCGCAAACGAGCTATTTTACCATACCAAATTTGACATTTCAGACTCAACGAAACCATAAAAATTTTATTTCGAGGTCGTTTTGATTAAATGTGGGGCCCACACCTATAGTTTCATTTTTCACCAAATCTACCCAATAGCCCAAAACGAGTTCAGAAGCCTCGGGGCCCGGACCAAGGGTCCCCCTAGCCTAAAATCAACGTTCCGGAGCTGATGGCACTGTCAGAATTTCCATCTGATATCGTTTACTATCAGTTTTGGTCCTAGACCAATTCCTTAACTGCGAAATCTCCAAAATAGGGAAATGAGCCTAAAAGCCGAACGAACTGTCCGATAACCGAATCGACAGTTCCGCTAAATCATAAATGACTCGTAGCCGCTATGGGAAGGCTTGAACTATTGGAATGCATGGAAATCAAAAAAATGACCTCGAGGTTTATTACATAACCACTACTGATGATTCATTCACGAGTCAACTAACCATTTTAAATTCTTAATTTAAAATATGAGCATGTACAGAAAATATAGTGGTTGCAACTATAGTACATTCAACTTCTTAGCCTTATGGTAATATTTAGTAATTATTTTATATTAGTAATTGATTAGATTTTATGTAATTATATATTTTTAAAAAGTTTCTATGTTTTATTAACCTAAAATAAGTTATGATTACAATTTTAACTTTTGATATTTTCCTTCTACAGAATCTGCTACAGCTAAACAGTAAAGTGGTCCATATAAAAAAGTGATGTGGTGTTTTAAATTATTTTTGAAAAAATAGCAATTTGAAAAGGCCAAATGCATGAACTGCTTTGTAAAGTTAGATACTAATTTCATTGATTAGAAAAATCTATTGAGTTTTGTATCTATAAGATATTTTAACCTCGGATAGTTGATACTTTGATTCAGTTTTTAAGAATTTTAATTCAATTATCAAAGTTTAGTTCGGTCAGTTTTGATTTTTTAGTATGAACTTCGCATGTCAAAGTTATTTTCACTTTATACCTAACAGTTAAAAATTAAAGAATACATCATTCTTAAAAAAGTTTGTCAATGTAAACTTCGTCTTTAATTTAATCAAAACAAAATTGTTAGTAAACTTACGATGAATTTGCAATGACGAGGAATTTGTTGAAGAATCGAAAGAGAAACATCGACTTCGAGTTGAAAGTCACCACTTGCACTTCACAGAATATCTCAGAGAAATCAGATAAATATTTTAATTTGGGATGGGTCAATTTTGGCTACAGTCATGGGCTCATGTGGGATTTCAAAATAAATGGGTTAAATTGGTCTTGCCCAGATCTAACCCATCTTAATATTGGATCATGCACAACCCATTATAATGTGGGCGGATTGGGCGAGTCATTTGGGCTTGGGCCAAATTTGCCACCCCTACAAGTAATACATCCTTCTAAATAACATAGTTTACATTTAGCTCTTTTATCTTTACTTGGATACCATTTACATATAGCTCATTGATTACTGTCTATTCCTTTATTTCTTTCAAACTCATGAATGCATTCTTCCAAAATATTTACCATTGCACTTGCTTGTAATTCATCTAGATTTAGATTTTCTAATTATAATCCTATTTCATTTATTAATTTATCTTTATCTGAGTCTGATGAATCTGACTGAGATTTTTCCATTGTTTCCATGCTTATTATTGAATATATACTTTTATTATCTGACATATATTCATCTACATTTATTAGAATTTCTTGAAAATCTTCTATTAGTTGTGAATTTCTTGTTCTATTGTTATTTCGTTTAGGGGATGTATTAGCTAAGTGTTCTACACTTCCACAGGTAAAATATTCTAATTTATTTTATAATTTCTATCTATTCTATATTTTCTAACATGTTTGCTTTTATCTAAATATAATTTTCTGGCTGAGGATTTTCTAAGATAATAATACCTTTTATCATAACTTTGAGTAGTGTATATTATGTTTTTTCAAAAACTCATTTCATTTTGTTTTAGTTGTTTTTGTATTTGTATGTGTGTGCACTTTTCTGTTAAATTTTCATTACATGTTGTACTTTATGTCCTATTGACCACTTAGCATTAGGATTTTGTATTACTCCTTCTCTCTTATACCATCTATCTTCTATTTCTCTTCCTAGTGCCCCCGGTAATTTATTAAATAATTTCTTTCCTAAATCTTGATCAAAAGAGTTTCCACTAATAGTACAATAATAATAATAGTCTTTTAGAAAATTCTTTATATAAAACCAACTGGTTATGATTAACTGTTCTAATTTTATTAAAGCATTTCTTTGCAGTATTATTAATTCACTATTAGAGTCTTCTCCTGTTATTAAACTATATATTTTATTTGTAAAAGTATATGGATTTGCCCCCATGTTTACTAAGGCTTGGAATTCTTGTGGGAATTTAGATTTATATGCTTCCCATAATGCTTTAGCTGATTCTCCTAAAAAGGTTTCCATATATTTATATATTGTTTCTGCATCAGTATCTTGATAAATTTTTATATAATCTGCTACTACTATTTCTTTCCAAATGTCTATAACTGAATTCCACATTTGTGGATCATGTGCAACTATATTTAATATTTTACCTTTATTTTCTCCTTCTTGTAGTCTAATTGGTTCTTCTATTGACATTCTTTTTCCACTAATTTTATATTTTCAATAGTTATTTCTTGATTTACTCTATATACTCTTCTTCTAGGCACATTTTCTGTGCTAGTATCCACCGTACTTTGATGAGTAGTTTTTTGAAATGGGCTAGAACTGGTTGATTTCATAAATTCTTTTTGACTTATTATTGAATGTAGATCTATTTCTTCTTCACTATCATATATTTCTTCTATTACTTTATCAAGAGTATTCAGTTTAGTCTGTAAAAAAAATTGTTCTCTATATCCTATATTATCTTTTCTCAATTCACATTTCTTAAAATGTTCTTCGGCGGCTTCTAAATTTAGTCTTTCCACTTTACATTTAAATGTTATACTTGTATCTGTTTTATATTTTCTCTTGCTATTTCTAAAACTAAATCTACTTCAAACTCATCTTGCATTACTTCTATATTCATGAGTCCTGATTCTACTTCTGTTTATGTTTCCTTGTCTATTTCTCTTTGCATAGTATAATTATAGTCTGTGAACCTTATTGAAGTTTCTCCTTTAATATTTGTATACATTAGATGAGACTCTGGCCGTAATATTTTTTTTTCATTAAATTTCTCTAAGTTCCATTTTAATCCAACATATTCTTCTAGATTTATTTTAGTTGATTTTATTAATTTAATTCATTTATTTCCCATTGCTTCTACCACATCATTTACTTTAATTTTGAACATAGTATTACTACTTGTAGCTAGTTTTTCTATAAACCTTATAAATATTAATAAATTATTTCCATTATTCATTTCTTCATATCCTTTTGTTTGTTTTTCTATTTTAATATTCTTTTCAAATCCCTTTCTGTTTATCATAAAATCAGGGCTTATATAAAATATTCCTCCATTGTTTGTCTTATCTACTTCAGTTAATACTATTATTGATTTCTTTAAGTCTGACCATCTATCATCATATATAACTATCAATACTTTAGTTTCTAAATTTTTTCTTGTTAATCCTTTTAGTCCTATTAATATTAATCTCATATGCATTAAGCTCATTTTTGTATTTTTTATTTCTCTTAATGATTCTTGATTTACCATATTTAAAGTTGCTATATTACTTCCTATAGCTGATAATTGTTCTTCTCGATAATGTCTATATAATTGTGCATTATTTGTAAAATAAGTAGTGTCATATAGTGTCCTTGAATTAGGTAGTTTTAACTGATTTTGTTGAAAGATTTGAATATCTTTGTCTATGTCTATTATTTCGTCTAATTATCTATTTTCTTCTTGCTTGTGTTTGGATAACAGTCTCGTTATTACATTTTTATTATCTATTTTATTATCTGAAAAGCTTATTCTTTGTCTTTCTTTGGTAGTTTTTGACCCACTTGAAAAAAATTCCATTGTTGTGATTTCCTAACTAACTTTGATTTTTGTTTTGGGGGGGTTATTTCTACCTTCTTAAGTTGTTCTATTAAATCGTCTATCTCTTTATTTCTTGAATTTTCTATGTTAGTTTTTATTTCTTAATCTTTAATAATTTTTTCTATTTTTGTGTTAATTTCTAACAGTATTGCAATAATAGTATTATTTTGTCTAATTATAATTTGAATTGACTTACTTTGAGGTACGTAGTCTGTAAATTCTTGCGGATTGGATTGAAATTTGATTGTCATTTTTAACTCTTTAGAATATATTGGGTCTAGATCGTTCATGAAAGAGAATTTTTTTTCTATTTCTATTTTGGTAGGTATCTTTTTTATATTAAATTTATTATTTAATAATTGAATCTTTTTATCTATATCTAATTCTTGTAACTTTTGAAAACCTAAGTTGTGTTCTACTTTTTCTATGATTTTTTTTTTTAATTTTGTGTAGTTTCTATTAATTCTTATTATATTTTTATTATTCTCTTGTGCTTTTTCACTAAATTTTATTATTAAGTCTATTAATGTATTATGTTGTTTATCTTCACAGTGTAATATATGATCTCTACTATTAAAATTACATTTTATAATTGTATTATCTTTTAATATTCTAAATTTCTTTTCTAGGTGAATTTTCAAGTCTAGATATTCTAAATTTTTTAACTTATCTATTTTTTTTGACGTTTCTTTTTACTATATTTTTACATATCCTAATGGTATCCACACCTTTGCTTCTTTTTGAAATTTTATTCTTTGTCTATATCTTTCTATGTCACTTGCTAGTCCTTCTAATTCCCAAGTTATAGCCGATACTATTTCTCTGGTAAGAAAATTCTGCAATGCTTTATTAACCGAAGATCTAGTAGAATATTCTTAGATTAAATCGTCATCTAATACTTTTAGTAGTATTTTTAATGCTTTTTGTTGTCTTTTTAATTCACATAACCTTCGTATACTCTATATCCTATATTATCTTTTCTCAATTCACATTTCTTAAAATATTCTTCAGCGCCTTCTAAATTTAGTCTTCCCACTTTACATCCTTTACATTTAAATGTTATACTTGTATCTCTTTTATATTTTTGTCTTGCTATTTCTAAAATTAAATCTACTTTAACCTCATCTTGTATTACTTCTATATTCATAAGTCCTGTTTCTACTTCTATTTCTGTTTCCTCGTCTATTTCTCTTCCCATAGTATAATTATAGTTTGTGAACCTTATTGAAGTTTCTCCTTTAATATTTGTATACATTAGATGAGACTCTGGCCTTAATACTTTTTCTCATTAAATTTCTCTAAGTTCCTTTGGTTGTCTTGAGTGTTTTGGAGAAACTGCTTAAGCGTCTGTTCTTAATTTTTTAATCTCGTCTTTCTTTTTCTTTTTTAATTTCATCATTCTTTTCTTAGATGATTCTCCTCTTATTATAGTATCTGGGAGTATTTTTCCTATTTTAGGATATGTCTCTTCACTTTTTGACAAAGTGACAACCATTAATAGATTTGATGAGTCTTTACCTGTTACCGTTTGAGCCAGACTAGCTGTGTTTCTCTCCGATGCAGTGGATCTTGCTGCATTCATTGGGGAATGCACACCTGTCTCATCCATTTTATTTTGAGATGGAGAACTCTGAGGTTGAGAGTCACAAACTATTTGTTTCTGAGTCTGATATATGTATGTATACATACACACATGCATATATCTATATCTATATCTATATCTATATCTATATCTATATCTATATCTATACCTATATATCTATATCTATATCTATATCTATATCTATATCTATACCTATATATCTATATCTATCTATCTATCTATATATATATATATATATATATATAGAGAGAGAGAGATCGGGTTCTCCGGCTAGGAAGAAAATTTCTAAAGAATTTAAAAAGCCAGCTGGGAACACTTCAAAAATTGATTTTTTGATAATTTTAACAATCAAGAAAGAAATTACTTTCAAAATGAATTTTACAAAGATCTTTTAGACTTTAATAAAGTCATTGCATTTGTCTTTTGGTTTAGGGCCAAATATGTGGACAAATATATTTCAGTGTTCGAAAAAGAGTATAGACTCAGTAGTACTGAAACTACTAGATCCGTACTTCCACCCCAACAATCTTTTCAAATAAAGAAAATGTAACACCCCGTACATTTCCGAACTTATTTGATTACCGTAACATTTATGAAATTATTTAAACATGAGATGGTTGGTGTAATCCACATTAATTTTAGTGGGCTGAATTAACATGTGCTAATGGGCTCAATAAAGGCCCAAAATTAAGCCATAAGACATGGCCCAAATGGAGAAATGATCCATTCCACCTTTGACCAAGTAAACATAACATTTATGACTAAGTGTATGGATAAGGATGACCATGAGGGCCTATAAAAGGCAAAAAAAATCAGATTTTATTCACCAAAAGACACATGCACATTTCTAGAATTTTCCAACAATATTTCATTTCTCTTTCAAACCCTAAGCTATCATTCCCTTGGACAAGATCATCCTCTTGTAAGATTTGGTAAGTATTTAATCTTATGGTTTAATATATTATGTGCATGATAGGGTGTGTAAATCATGTTGGTTATGTTGGCAAAGTGTTGGACAGTCCACTATGTGTAAAACAGTCTACTTTTGCTAATCGGTAAAGGGTTTTGCCTTATAAACTTGAAAGTGGACTAGTGGTCTTGAAGGAACTGAACTTGATGGATTCAATGTCAATATGTAGGATGTGGTTATGTCCTTAACTTGCTTTCTCTATGTGTATAACTTGTGGGATTGTTGTTATGAAATTGTGCATGGAACCGATGGCGTATTGAAAGGAGAAAATAGTTTTGGTGATGTTCATGTGCATTTTGAAACTATGGTTGATCATTAGCATCAAATTTTACCTAAATTATGAAAAGAGAAGCTTACTTATGGCCATGGACCATTTATTACAAAAAGGACTCAAAAGAGACCTATTTTGGCCGAATCGGGCATCCGCCCTCGCAGATGGGGCACCTGCGGGCGCAGATGCCAACACAGGTGGCCCTGGACAAGGCCAATGGGCACCTGCGGCCGTACCTCACCCACCTACGGGTGCAGGTGGCTTCGCAGGTCCCTCCAAAACTTCCTTTCGATTGTTTTTGCATCTCTTTGACCCCCAAGGCCCCTATACCTTTTTTGGATGCAATTATCAACTTATGATACCATTTGAATGACCCTAAGGGGTAGTCCGGAGGCATTTTGAATTGTTGTTTTATGTGTTATGGTGAAAGGTATTGAGATGACTTGATGGAGTAAATGTGACGTGGTGATAATGAGGAAGTGTAAAGTATAAACTTGGTGTGAAATGCTATTGGTTTATGATGTCTTGGTTGATGTGTGGTATGTTGTGGTGGTGTTGGTATGGTAATGCAGTGAATTGTATTATGAAGGGTGAAATGACGTTATATGGCAGCCATGTAGGTCATTGTCGTCTTATGCACTTGTAATATAGTTAGTTGTTAACTTGAGCTCCATTATGTACTTGTGTTGTAGAGTAATGCGTAAGGAAGGAGCTGAATTATTGTATTCACGTATTGGATTGTTGTATTCGTATTGGGAAGATAAGGTATGTAAGGTTACTCTTTTCCGTATCCTTAGGCAACACCTATTGTTCTCATTGTTACCGAACTTGTTCTACTCCGAAATGTTTCAAAGTATTTCATTCCAGGTTGTTAACAATTGTTATTCATATGTCTCATATTTATGGACTATTGTTCTAAAGTTCCAATAATGTTATGACCACCGAATGAACTATCTTAAAGATTAAAGAAGTGATGTAAAGAGAGTCTTTATTCTTGGGTGGTATCCCAGGGGTGGAAAGAAAACCTAGCATGGGTCGATCCCAATATCTCGGGTGGTATCCCAGGGGTGGAAAGAACACCTAGCATGGGTCGATCCCAATGTCACGGGTGGTATTTCAGGGGTAAGAGGAAAGCCTAGCATGGTCGATCCCGACTGATTATTGTTATTTTCCCACTGATCAGCTTGGGGCCCGGGCATTATATGAATGAATGAATGATGATAATGAATGAATGTAAAGGCAAAGAAAGTAATGAAAGTAATGTACATGGTTCCACACATATACATTACGGCGGTTACCAATAATTTGCATTCACTTGTATTTGATTTCATTGAACGTTCTTATGTTTCATGATGTTACTTATAGCCTTACATACTCAGTACATTCTTTCGTACTGACGTCCCTTGGGGGACTTACCTTACTTGTTGTAGGCACAGGAGCTAGTAGACCTCCACAGTAGGATACAGGTCATCTGCAGACTGTTGGTGAGCTCCAGGTTGATTCGGGGCTTTCCGAGTCACATATGTACATTTGTTTTGGTACTATGTAAGTGTTGTATAAAGCGGGGACTTGTCCCGACTTTAGATTGGTTATGTATCTGTTAGAGGTTTTGTAGACGTTGTGGGACAAATGAAGGGATGTAAGGAATGTATGCTTTTGATGTGATGGCCCTAATGACCAAGTTTCATATCAATTGAATGTTTCTCCATGACTTCTGCCATTGGTATCTTGTATTTATATATGATAGAGTGTTGTTCATTTAGTGACATGTATATGAGCGTACATGAATGAATATTGGTTCTCTCGAGCCTTAACAACTTTTGGTTCCAGTCCGCCCCATTGGAATTCGAGGTGTGACAAAAGTGGTATCAGAGCAGGTCATCCTAGGGTCTACAAAGCCGTGTTTGAGTAGAGTCTTGCTTATGGATGTGTTGTGCACCACATTTGTAAGCAGGAGGCTATGGGGCATTTAGGAGTTGTTTGTTTTCTTCATTTCTTAGATTGTGCATTAGAGCCAATGTTGTAGGTGCAATTATATCTGATCATTGAAATTGTTTTTCCTTTGTTATAGTAAAATGTCGTTTACAAGGAGAAACAAGGGTAAAGGTAAGAAGGTAGACATGCTTGCCGGAGAAGGAACTAGTAAATCACCACCTTACCAAGATAGTCAAGGTGGGGCTGAGACTGATTTTGCATTGCGGCCTTCTTCTACTTTTCTAGCTCCAGAAGAGCCGAGAAGGATAGAAGAACCTGCCGAACCACCTGTTAATGCTACTGAGCAGGATCTAAGAAATGTGGTGCAAATGTTGACTCATATAGTTGCGGCAAAGAATCAAGGACAAGCTGGTCCAACGACAAGTAATGATGGCGCGGATAGGGCAGCTACCCGAAGGACACAAGATTTTTTGAAATTAGACCCTCCCACGTTCACCGGGTCAGATATGAATGCAGACCCACAAGACTTTGTGGACTAAATTCAAAAGGCTTTAGATGTTATGCATGTATCTGGTACAGAAATAGTTGAGCTTGCAGCATATAGATTGAAAGGAGAGGCTATATTATGGTACGAAGATTGGAAACGATCTAGGGGTATCGGTGCACTTCCAGCTAGTTGGGAAGAATTCAAAGTGGCATTCCTTTATCACTATCTCCCATATGAGATCCAAGAGGCTCGTACAGACCAATTCTTGAATCTTCGTCAAGGGAATATGAGCGTCAGGGAGTACAATTTTTGATTTAACTTGTTGGCTCGGTATGCTCCTAATGTAGTAGGCACTATGGATGACAGAGTCCATCGGTTTGTGGACAGATTGGAGCCTTATTTGGTAAGAGATTGTACTATTGCTGCATTGAACAGAGATATGGATATAACCAGAATACAGGCTTTTGCACAGAAGATGGAGGATCAGAGGCAAAGAAGAAGGGTGCACGAATTTTAAAGAGGGTCGTCAAAGAGAGCTAGACCTATGAGACAGTCCATGGCTTCCCAAGGAGAATTTAGGCCTCGGATTTTTAATAGGCCGCCTAGACCATCATTTTCTTACCCTACAACAGGTACTTCATCCCAATTCCGAGGGCTTAGAGGCAGTTATTTTGGGCAGAGTATCGGGATACAAGGTTCACAGATAGCAGGATTTTCTCGTCAGTCATGTCAGCACTGCGAAAGGTTTCATTTAGGTACATGCCGATTGGGGACGACTGGTTGATTTGGGTACGGTATGTCGGGGCACATGATGAGAGAGTGTCCACAGAGGGGCATGGGTATTATGGCGCGACCTACGGGATCAACCGTTGCATCATCATCATTGGTTCCTTCCTTAGGCCGAGGTGTACAGCCTGCTGGTCGTGGTAGAGGTGCTAGAGGAGCAGCCAGTTCTAGTGGAGTACAGAACCGTACCTATGCTCTAGCAGATCGACAGAATTTGGAGGCTTCTCCTGATGTAGTGACAGGTACATTATCCGTCTTTTCACATAATGTATATACATTGATTGATCCGGGTTCTACCCTATCATATATTACTCCATTGATTGCTGAAAAATTTGAAAGAACACCGAAATTACTAGTCAAGCCATTTGAAGTATCTACACCAGTTGGTGAATCTATTATAGCTAAAAGAGTATATCATAATTGTATAGTAACTGTTTGTGATCACGATACGTTGGATGATCTTATTGAGTTGGAAATGGTAGATTTTGATGTTATAATGGGTATGGATTGGTTGGCTTCTTGTTATGCCACAGTGGATTGCCGAGCTAAGAAGGTACATTCCCATTTCCCACAAAAGACCGTCTTTGAATGGAGGGGTAATGTTGGAGCACCGAGAGGTAAATTTATTTCTTATCTTAAGGCAAGGAAAATGATATCCATGGGGTACATATTCCATCTAGTAAGAGTGCATGATACCGATGTGAAGCCACAAACTCTTCAATCGGTTCTGGTGGTAAATGAATTACTTGATGTATTTCCTGAAGATCTTCCAGGTTTGCCTCCAGAACGGGAAGTAGAGTTTGGTATTGATGTTCTTCCAGGTACTCAGCCTATCTCTATTCCTCCGTATAGAATGGCCCCGACAGAATTACGGAAATTGAAGGAGCAATTAAAAGACTTGCTGGAAAAGGGATTCATAAGGCCTAGTATGTCCCCATGGGCTGCACCAGTGTTATTTGTACTCAAGAAAGATGGCACATTGAGAATGTGTATTGATTATCGGCAACTGAATAAGGTGACAACTAAGAATAAATATCCCCTCCCCAGAATTGATGATTTGTTTGATCAGTTGCAGGGTGCCAAATGTTTCTCTAAGATTAACCTGAGATCGGGATATCATCAGGTAAGGGTTAGAGAAAAAGCTATACCCAAGACAACTTTTCGAACACGGTATGGTCATTATGATTTTTTTGTTATATCATTTGGGCTAACAAATGCACCAACAGCTTTTATGGATTTAATGAACAGGGTGTTCAAGCCATTTTTAGATGTGTTCGTGACAGTGTTTATAGATGATATTCTGGTTTATTCAGAATCACAAGAGGACCATGCTAATCACTTACGACAGGTGTTACAAATTCTTCGTGATTGTAAGTTATATGCAAAGTTCTCTAAATATGAATTTTGGTTAAAATCTATAGCGTTCTTGGGACATATTGTGTCAGATGAAGGAATAAGGGTTGATACGCAAAAGATTAAAGCGGTGAAGAATTGGCCAAGACCTACGACGCTTACAGAGATTCGTAGTTTTCTTGGATTGGCAGGTTATTATCTAAGGTTTATTGAAGGGTTTTCTTCCATTGCCACACCTTTAACAAAGCTAACACACAAGGTGACCAAGTTTCAGTGGAACGATGCGTGTGAGAAGTGTTTCCAAGAGCTGAAAGATAAATTGACTTCTACACCTGTATTGGTACTTCCAGAAGGCATATAGGGGTATGTGGTATATTGTGATACTTCAGGATTTGGCTTAGGATATATATTGATGCAGCACGGTAATGTAATAGCCTATGCCTCACGACAGTTGTGGCCACATGAGAGAAATTATCCCACACATGATCTTGAGCTAGCAGCTGTTATATTTGCTTTAAAGATATGGCGCCACTATTTGTATGGGGTTCATGTTGACATATATACGAATCATAAGAGTTTTCAATAGATCTTTAAGCAGAAGGACTTAAATTTGAGGCAGCGGAGGTGGCTTGAACTATTAAAGGATTACGATATTGATATCTTATACCATCCGGGAAAAGCAAATGTGGTAGACGATGCATTAAGCCGCAAGGCAATAGGAGGCAATAGTGGACAGTTGACGAAAAAGCAAGATATAGTCAAGGACCTGCATCAACTAGCCAGCTTGGGAGTTTGCCTTCTTGAATCTCCAGATGAAGGGATTATTGTGCAAAATGCGGCAGAATCTTCAGTAGTAGCTGAGGTGAAAGAGAAACAGTATGCAGATCCTATCTTATTGCAGCTAAAGGAGAATGTGCAACAAGGTTTGACGAAGGCATTTGACCTTACGCAAGAGGGAGTACTTCAGTGCTAAAGTAGATTGTGTGTACCGGATGTAGATGGGATAAGGAGACAAATTATGACAGAGGCATATCATTCACAGTATTCTATTCACCCGGGACCAACCAAAATTTATCATGATTTGAAAGAAATGTACTGGTGGGGTAACATGAAGAAGAACATTGCAGAATTTATAGCCCAATGTCCAAATTGTCAACAAGTAAAAGTAGAGCATCAGAAGCCTGGAGGTTACATGCAATGTATAAATTTTTCAGTTTGGAAGTGGGATATGATTAACATGGATTTCATCACAGGTTTGCCTCGTACACTGCGGAAATTTGATTCCATATGGGTAATAGTTGACAGGCTTACCAAGTCAGCACACTTTCTACCGGTTAAGACCACCTATACAGTTGAAGAGTATGCACAGTTGTATGTTAAAGAAATAGTGCGATTACACGGGGTTCCAATCTCTACTATATCAGAAGAGTTTAGGAACCCAAGTGAATTTAAGTACGGCTTTTCATCCTCAGACAGATGGACAAACAGAACGTACTAAACACTTGAAGATATGCTATGAGCTTGTACATTGGACTTTAAAGGCAGTTGGGATGATCATCTGTCGCTTATTGAATTTGCCTATAATAATAGCTATCATTCAAGTATCAAAATGACACCTTACAAAGCTTTGTATGGAAGAAAGTGTCGATCACCAATTGGATAGTTTGAAGCGGGTGAAACTACCTTATTTGGACCAGATCTTGTTCATCAAGCTATGGAGAAAGTTAAGGTGATACAACAACGGCTACAAATGGCTCAAAGTCGACATAAGTCATATGTCGATGTTAGAAGAAGGGGGCTAGAATTTGCCATAGGTGATTGGGTATTCTTAAAAGTTTCACTAATGAAAGGGGTAATGAGATTTGGAAAGAAGGGAAAGTTGAGTCCACGCTACATAGGGCCATATGCAATTACTCGAAGATTTGGTCAAGTTGCGTATGAATTAGCACTACCCCAAGAACTCTCCACAGTTCATCCAGTGTTTTATGTTTCAATGCTTTGAAAGTGCATAAGAGATCCATCTCGTATTGCTCCCACTGAAGATGCACAAGTTACGGAGGATCTCACTTATGAAGAGATACCTATTGCTATTCTTGATTGACAAGTCAAGAGGTTAAGGAATAAAGAAGTAGCTTCCATAAAAGTGCTTTGGAGAAATCAAAAAGTGGAAGAAATCACATGGGAAGCCGAACAGATGATGAAGTCTAAGTACCCGCATTTATTTCAAACGGAAGAACAAGATCAAGATACGGGATTGAAGCAATAACAAGTAAGTACCTATAAGAATTATATGTATGTAAAATATGCAGAATTAACTTAGCCTCGAGTTTGTTTAGATTGGATAATGTTACTAACATTCGAGGATGAACGTTCCTAAGAGGGGAAGGATGTAACACCCCATACATTTCCGAACCTATTTGATTACCATAACATTTATGGAATTTTTTAAACATGAGATGGTTGGTGTAATCCACATTAATTTTAGTGGTCTGAATTAACATGTGCTAATGGGCTCAATAAAGGCCCAAAATTAAGCCATAAGACATGGCCCAAATGGAGAAATGATCCATTCCACCTTTGACCAAGTAAACTTAACATTTATGAATAAGTGTATGGCTAAGGATGAACATGAGGGCCTATAAAAGTCAAAAATATCATATTTTATTCACCAAAAGACACATGCACATTTCTAGAATTTTCTAACAATATTTCATTTCTCTTTCAAACCCTAAGCTATCATTCCCTTGGACAAGATCATCCTCTTGTAAGATTTGGTAAGTATTTAATCTTATGGTTTAATATATTATGTGCATGATAGGGTGTGTAAATCATGTTGGTTATGTTGGCAAAGTGTTGGACAGTCCACTATGTGTAAAACAGTCTACTTTTGCTAATCGGTAAAAGGTTTTGCCTTATAAACTTGAAAGTGGACTAGTGGTCTTGAATAAAGTGAACTTGATGGATTCAATGTCAATATGTAGGATGTGGTTATGTTCTTAACTTGATTTTTCTATGTGCATAACTTGTGGGATTGTTGTTATGAAATTGTACATGGAACCGGTGTCGTATTGAAAGGAGAAAATAGTTTTGGCGATGTTTATGTGCATTTTGAAACTATGGTTGATCATTAGCATCAAATTTTACCTAAATTATGAAAAGAGAAGCTTAATTATGGCCATGGACCATTTATTACAAAAAGGATACAAAAGAGACCCATTTTGGCCGAACCGGGTATCCGCCCTCGCAGATGCCAACGCAGGTAGACCTGGACAAGGCCAATGGGCACCTGTGGCCGCCCTAACAAAGGCCAATGAAGCTGGAGTGGTATCCGGAAATGCGGTTTATACCCTTATTGTTAATATCATAGAACATTTTTCTGGAAGATATCAGATGATAGTGAGACTATTAGAACCCTTTTGCAAAATTTGAAATGCAAAACACTCTCATACTTTAGGTGGTATAAAGTCACCTTTTTATCAAGAGTTATGGAACTGCCTGAGTGTAATATCTCTCATTGGATGTCCAAATTTATGGATGGATTACCAGTACTCTTTGCTGAAAGAGTTAGAAAAGTTTTGAGAGCAGGGGTAAATAATATTGCCTATGATAATTTCTCCTATGGGAAGTTAATCAATATCTGCACTCAAGAAGGTTTATCCTTGTGTAATAAGATCAAGCTGAATCAGTAGATCAAAATTCAAAGCCTCACAGAAAGACAACAAGTGGGTGATTTTTGTGAATAATTTAGAATGGATATTCCAAAAGGAACCCACAAAAAATCCAGAGATCCCAAGAGGAAGAAACATTCCTCAAAAAGGGAATTTAATCCTGATAGGTATTATAAACGTCAGGGAAAAAGGGCTAAAATGAAAAAAGCCTTCAATAAAAGAAAAGAGATGGTTAAACCCTCTGATAAGCCAAATGTTTGCTACAGATATGGTAGAATTGGGCACTATGCTAAAGATTGCAAAATAAAGGAAAAAATTAAGCTCCTTGACATTGATGATAAAATGAAAGATTCTCTATGCAAGATTCTTTTAAATTCCTCTCCGAAAAATAGTCTGGTACAAAGTGAGATTGAAGATTTTTCTACAGATGAAGAACTTAGAGCTTTTAGAGAATTTAAAGTTCAGCAAGATTAGGATCATATCCCATTTTCTTCAGAAGAAGATTGTCTTCCATGCCAATCAGGCCAACCTTGTGAAGACAAAAAAACTGATAATTTTATGGAATCTATTCTCAGTTTAAGGATCTTAATATTAAGGTTCTTAAGGATGACAAATTGATAGAAATACTGAAGGTTATCAAGAATCCTGAAATCAAGTCATATATCATAGATAAAATGGAAGGTTCGGATAAAGAAACTCGAACCCAGGATATCGGAGGAGGAACCTATTCTATGGTAAAAGTTAAAAAGATGTTAAGAGATAGACATCAACTGGAGTATGCTTTGACTACTCTTCAAGATTTGATCAAAAAGGTTAATAACCTCAAAATTGAGATTGAACATCTTAAACAGAATAATAAGGTCATGGTTGAAAGGATCCTGAGTTTGGAAATGTCACACATAGATGAAGGCAGAAGTCAAGATCTAAATGCAGCTTTTCAGAATCAACTAGAAGATCTCATTGATGAAGCTGAAACCTTAAAAACAAAAGAATTGTTTTTGGGATCCTTAAAAAATAAGACTAAAGAAGAATTTCTTCAAGTATTGGAGTTAATAACTTCTCAAAATTTTTATACAAAAATTACTTTTTTAATTGATTACAATTTCAAAAAGAATTTGCTGCCCTAGTTGATAGCGGAACATATTTGAATTGTATAAAGGAGGGATTAACATCTTCCAGGTATTTTCATAAAACTACTCACAGTCTTCGTAATGCTAGCGGAAGTAAAATGAAAATTAATTTCAAATTGCGTAAAGCATATATTTTTAATAACAAGATATGTATGCCTGAGACCTTTGTTTTGGTAAAAGATATTTCATATGAAATTATCTTAGGCGTACCTTTCTTTATGCATATTTTCTCTATTACTAGAAGGGATACAACTGGTATCACGGGAACATATGACAATAAAAGAATTCGGTTTGAGTTTATAGCTCAACCTTTTGATAAATATTTGAATCAAATTAAGGACAGAATTTTGTCAAAAATTAAACAAGCAAATTTTATAAAAAATGAAATAAACTGTTTAGCAATAGAAAATACTTTGCAAACTCCTAAATTAAAGGAGAAAATTGAGTTTTTTCAAAACCAATTCACTTTACAAATATGTGGTGATCATCCAAATATTTTTTGGGAAAGGAAAAAACATATGGTGAATTTACCATATGAAGATTTTGTAGAGGATAATATACCTACTAAGGCTAGGCCTTGTCAAATGAATTTTGAATTTTTCAACAATGCAAAAATGAAATTCAAACTCTTTTGAATAAAGGTTTAATAAGACCTTCAAAATCTCCATGGTCTTGTACTGCTTTTTATGTTAACAAGCATGCAGAACAAGAATGGGGAATCCCCAAACTTGTAATTAATTACATGCCCCTTAATAAGGTTTTAAAATGGATTCACTATCTAATCCCTAATAAAAGAGATTTATTGGATAGACTCTATGAATCAATTATATTTTCTAAATTTGATTTATAATCAGGTTATTGGGAGATTCAAATTGAGGAGCAAGATAGATATAAAACTGCTTTCAATATGTCAGTGGGGCAATTCGAATGGAATGTAATGCCCTTTGGATAAAAAATGCTCCTTCAGAATTCCAAAAAATTATGAATGATATTTTCATTCCTTACAGCAATTTTATAATTGTGCATATCAATGATATACTGGTGTATTAAAAAACAATTGAAACTCATTTTAAACATCTTGATTTATTCAAGAAAATCATTATTCAAAATGGTTTGGTAATATCTAAACCAAAACTGTTTTTATTTCAAACCAAGGTCCGATTTTTAGGACATTTCATTGAAAAAGGGAAAATTATTCCTATGAACAGAAGTATTGAGTTTGCTTCAAAATTTCCTGATGAGATTACTGATAAAACTCAACTTCAAAGATTTTTAGGAAGCTTGAATTATATTTCTCGTTTAATCAAAGATTTAGTAAAAGACACTGCTGTCTTATATGATAGGCTAAAGAAGAATCCTGCAGCCTAGACCGATGATCATACTCAAGCGGTCAAAAATATTAAGGCTAAAGTTAATAACTTGCCATGCCTTACTTTAGCTAATCCGAACTGGATCAAGATAGTTCAGACTGATGCTTCGGATATTGGATATGGTGGAATCTTAATACAGTATTCCCCAGAAAATAAGAAACAAGAATATATTGTTCAGTTCTATTCTGGTAAATGGACTGATATTCAAAAGAATTACGCTACCGTGACTAAGGAAATCCTTGCTATAGTAAAGTGTGTTATTAAATTCCAAGGTGATTTGTACAATCAAAAGCTCTTTATAAGGACTGACTGCCAAGTAACAAAATTTATCTTTAATAAATATATTAAACATGATGTTTCCAAATAAATTTTTGCAAGATGGAAGACGATATTAGCCCCATTTGATTTTGAAATTCAATATTTAAATGGATTGACTAATAGTTTTCCTGATTTTCTTACAAGAGAACATTTGGGTTAATAACTCTTCTTTACTTGTTTCAGGATGATACCAGGGGTCAGACCGACCTATTCACCCACCTCTAATAGAGGAAGGGGACGTGGACAAGGAAGAGGCAGTGGTAATATCCTCGCCCAGGTAAGGAACCAGAATCTAATAACTTCTAATATTGCAGGAACGTCTGATCTTAATAAAGATCATCCTATGTACAAAATATTTATGGATTTTATGAAGTCCAAAAATGAGCATAATATGCCTCCATCTTACTCCTCAGTACTGGAAGATGACAGTAATGAAAACACTGAGGTATATGAATTGAAAGAAAAAAGAGAAGTTATACTTTTTCTTGAACAATCAGATCTTAAATGGAAAGATGATCCCTGGAAATTAATGACTAGGTATTTCAATACAACATTATGTGCTGCTCCTACCAATAAATACAAGAGACATTATGAGATAATACTCTCAGATACTGAATCAGCTGAATTCCAGCACTTCTATTCTACTAATAGTAGAACGGTTTATAATTTTTCAAAAATTATTATCAAAAATATTTTAGCTCTAGAAGATTAGGGTTTAAACACTTTTAATGTAAAATCATATACCCATCTCGATAACAATGTCTCAGTTAAATATAATTATTGGGACTACATGGATAGTTTTAATAAAACTCTTTTATATGAAAATGATCACAGGAAACACTCTTGGTTTATAAAAATTTGTAGCCAAATTTTTACACAAACTATTCCTGTGTGGTTGTGTAAATGGTGGACTTTATATGGTCCAACAATTAATATTTTACCAGATTCTTATAAGAATCTTTATACTCAATGGGTTGATTTTTCTCCAAAACTAATGGAGTTACTAAAAGAAAATATTTTCTTTGAAGAAATGTCAACCATATATTTTTTCATTGAATTCTCTATACCATGGATAATGAAATAGGCAGTGGAAGTTGATACTACAACAGAGTTCCCCTTCTTGGAAAGAACCTTTAATATAAAATTCTAAAATAAGATGACCCAAAGGGACAACGAGGGAAAAATTCATGGACAACAGACCCTCGATAGCATTAATACAACTATTACAAATTATAAGATGATACAGGATGCAACAGCAAGACAAAATAATGCTAGTCCTTTTAAGTATATCTCCAGAAAACTTCAAATGAAGAAGGGGATCATGTCAAAATCGGAGATTCTAGCCTCATATATGGAGGAGTTCAAGAGAGATATCATGAAAAATTTAGACATAGAGATACCAGATGATATTTCTATGGCTTCTATCAGTCATGCTGATGAAGGATATGAACTGGCAGGAGAAGCACAGGGTGATCCTAGCACAGGGGATATTGATTTAGACAATCTGGACCTACTTCTCCAACAATTTAAGAAAAAGACGTAAGAATCTTCTACCTCCACAAAATCCAACAGAAGAAAAGAGAAAGTCTAGACGAAGGTCCAATATTTGAAATTATTTGGGTAAAGAGAGAAACAACTTTTATAAATTTGTGGGTACCACATGGTTACCATTTTCTTTGTAGGACGAAACGGTTAAAGTTTTCTTTGTCGGCCACATGTGGCTTGACTTTTTCTTTTTTTTATCATTTTATCTTGTCGGCCACGCCTGGGCCTATTTGCTTTTTGTATTTTGTTTGTTAGTTCCATGAATCCATTATATAAGGATTCGTTTAGCATAGGTAAGAGGCAGGTTTTAGACCCCCCCCCCTCCCCCCTACTCTCTCTCTCTCTCTCATTGTAAAAATACTTTCTTAATAAGAGTTTAAAATTTTCTCTTCAAAATTTCTTCTCACTGGTTACAACCTCAATCAAAGGTGAAATTTTAAATTTTTGTTTTTAATTTTTAAGTTTTCTATATTCAATTAGCCTAAATGAAAGGCTAATTTCATTAAGTGTTAGACTATGACGAACTGGTATGCTGTAGAAGGGGCTCCTATATTAGATAAGTCATCCTGGAGCTAGGGTAATGGTTGGGTAAGGTTTGGATGCTCAGTCCGATCATGTGGTGTTATGGTAACCTAACGGTAGTCCTGTTGTACTCGGTTAGCCGAGAGGATGGCGTTTTGGATTATTTTGGGACTGTGGTTTACTGTATCGTCTAGTCTGAGGGTCTATATCTATAAAGATGTTTCCCAGTACCACCACCCGGCGAAAGGTCCGACCAATTTTGGTATCAGGACCAAGTTCTATAGAATTCACAGGTAAGTCTAGTTTAACACTTCTCCAAAAGATGAATCATATCATCAAGAGAAGGTCTACTGTGAAAAATAGAAGAAAAGAGAAATATGATATGCCTCAACATTTGGATCTCCTTAATAGGTAGAGTATTCCTAGGATCTAACCCAAGGTTATATACTAGATGAGTACTTTTGAAAACCTTGGTCTAAAACAAATAGTCAAGACCACAGAGGAGACTTTAACAGTTGATAGCGACAATGCTACTTTTAAATTATTATCTGATAATGATTTGGCTCCATATAGAGAGACCAATAGATTCATGCATATGGGTTTGATCCAAGTTGCCTTTAAGCCACTCAAGTTAATAGGCTTACCCAAAAGCTTTATAGCAACTTTAAGGGATGGCAGGAATCAAAACTGGAGAAAATCCTTCATAGGGACAAATCAGACCAGTTTGGCCTATGGGCCAGTTTATTTTAGTGCATATCCTAATTTACAAATTTCTGTAAATGATGATAACTCATGAAATGCTTTGATGTTGAGCATTAAATTACATGGTTATAATTATGCACCAGGTACTGAAGTTATGTGTATCTGTTATAGAATTAATTATAAACCGTTATATACTTTGAATTCTATGTGCAAAATTATGGATTTTAAAAATGAAACTATTTTAATTTAAACAAATTTTGGTAAATCTAAAGTTACCACCTGAAAACCTATTAAATGGGATGAAATTGACTTTCCAATGGAATGGGTCATTGAGGAACCTGCTCCTCCAAGAGCTAGTTCTATTACTGAAATCACTAAAGTTGAATAAGCTCCGGATGGTACTATAAAAATTAGATTTACATACCCGACTTTTGATACTGATAATTTTAGATTGATGAATAGAATTAATAGATCTAATTCACTAACTAGATCTGTCCCTTCATATATTTTTCCTGTTGATTAAATTGTTGATTATCCTTCAAGGGCATCAACTTCTCAAATAAGAGAAGAAAATAGGGTTAATAATATTCTGATTGAAAAAAATAATATTGTTGTTTTAGTCAATGAAGAGGGTCCTACAGCCTCTGAAATGAATTTTCCAACAGGTTAAAATAATTAGTACAAAAATTGATTTCAGACCGGGTTCTCCGGCTAGGAAGAAAACTTCTGAAGAATTTAAAAATCCCAGATGGGAACACTTCAGAAATTGGTTTTTTGATAATTTTAACAATCAAGAAAGAAATTGCTTTCAAAATGAATTTTACAAAGATCTTTCCGACTTTAATAAAGTCAATGCATTTGTTCCTTGGTTTAGGGCCAAATATGTGGACAAATATATTTCAGTGTTGGAAAAAAAGTATAGACTCAGTAGTACTGAAACTACTAGATCTGTACTTTCACCCCAACAATCTTTTCAATTAAAGAAAGATGACAAAATTGTCTATTTTTCAGCATTTTCAAAATTATTTGAAGATGATACTGCTGCAATTATGGCTAAGCATGTTAATATTATGCTTAAACAATAGAATTATGCTAATGTTTATATGAGTGTATTAGGTGAGCACATTGTCTCTCTTCATGAGAAGATTGATAGGGTTCAGAAAAGCTTGTTGGATATTAGATTTAGCAAGACAAAGGTCCCGGAAGTAATAGTCACTATGCCTAGTATTCAACCTCCCCCTGAGGTAAAAAATTTTAAATTGAAAAATATTTCTGAATTAGAAATGGTCATAGAAGCTAAGTTTAAAGATTTAAAACTTACTCCTTTGACCCAGGATCTTAACCCTTATAGGGAAGAGACTTCAAATATAATTAATAAGATGTCCGAAAAATTTGCTCGCAAGCCTATCCAAAGGCAGTATTACTGTCCAAGGCCCACCCCACATGATGTTATAATAGAAGAACAAAAGTATGTTATAACTAATAGTTATAATGGGAAGCATATCTATGAATGGAATATAGATGGTTTCACTGAAAAACAAATCTAAACTCTGGTTCATAGGATGATGATGTACATTACTATCTGTAAGCAGTGCCATAATACAGATAAAAGCATTGCAGAAATGATTATAGATGATTTTACGGGCCAGTTAAATGGATGGTGGTATAATTATCTCACGGGGGAATAAAGAGGTACCATTCTCGTTAGCATTAAGAATGAAGCTGAAGTGGTATCCAAAAATGAGGTTTATACCCTTATTGTTAATATCATAGAACAATTTTCAGGAAGATGGTCAGATGATAGTAAGACAATTAGGACCCTTCTGTAAAATTTGAGATGAAAAACACTCTCATCTTTTAGGTGGTATAAAGACACCTTTTTATCAAAAGTTATGGAACTGCCTGAGTGTAATAGCTCTCATTGGATTATTTTAAATGAAAGACACCTTTTGATGATTAAATGAAAGATTCTCTATGCAAGATTATTTTAAATTCCTCTCCGAAAAATAGTCCGGTACAAAGTGAGTTTGAAGATTCTTCTACAGATGATGAACTTAGAGCTCTTAGAGAACTTAAAGTTCTGCAAGATGAGGATTATATCCCATTTTCTTCAGAAGAAGATTGTCTTCCAATCCAATCAGGCCAACCTTGTGAAGACAAAGAAACTGATGGATTTTATTGAATCTATTCTCAGTTTTAGGATCTTAATATTATGGTTCTTAAGGATGACAAATTGATAGAACTACTGAAGGTCGTCAAGGATCCTGAAATAAGGTCGCAAATCATAGATAAAATGGAAGGTTCGGAAAGAAACTCGAACCCAGGATATCCGAGGAGGAACCTATTCTATGGTAGAAGTTAAAAAGATGTTAAGAGATAGACATCTATTGGAGTATACTTCGACTACTCTTCAAGATTTGATCAAAGAGGTTAATAACCTCAAAAGCAAAAGAATTGTTTTTGGGATCCTTAAAAAATAAGGATAAAGAAGAATATCTTCAAGTATTGGAGTTAATAAATTCTCAAAAGTTTTATACAAAAATTACTCTTTTAATCAATTACAATTTCAAAAAAGAATTTGCTGCCCTAGATAATAGCGGAGCAGATTTGAATTGTATAAAGGAGGGATTAATACCTTCCAGGTATTTTCATAAAACTACTTACAGTCTCCATAATGCTAGCGAAAGTAAAATGAAAATTATTTTCAAATTGCGTAAAGAATATATTTGTAATAACAAGATATGTATGCCTGAGACCTTTGTTTTGGTAAAAGATATTTCAGATGAAATTATCTTAGGCATACCTTTCTTTATGCATATTTTCTCTATTATTAGATGGGATACAACTGGTATCACGGGAAGATATGACAATAAAAGAATTCGGTTTGAGTTTATAACTCAACCTTTTGATAAATATTTGAATCAAATTAAACAAGCAAATTTTATAAAAAATGAAATAAACTGTTTATCAATAGAAAATACTTTTCAAAATCCTAAATTAAAGGAGAAAATTGAGTTTTTGCAAAACCAGTTCACTTTACAAATATGTGGTGATCATCCAAATATTTTTTGGGAAAGGAAAAAACATGTGGTGAATTTACCATATGAAGAATATTTTGTAGAGGATAATATCCCTACTAAGGCTAGGCCTTGTCAAATGAATTCTGAATATTTGCAACTATGCAAAAATGAAATTCAAACTCTTTTGAATAAAGGTGTAACACCCCGTACATTTTCGACCCTACTTGACAACTTTGAACAATGTTTACTTAGGTGTCGAGAGCCATAAGTATGTATTTTGTAGTGTCATTGATGAAATATTTGATATTGGGCCTAGTACATGTGGTTAGACCTTTGTATTGGGTGGCGTTTGTGACTTTAGGGAGCATTTGTGGGGTGAAAAATTGAGGTTTAAGGGACATCCAAGCAAAGAATCTTAAAGCTAAGAGCCTAAGCAAAACGTTGGGACTTGAAAGATCCAACCAAATCCGCAAAGAAAATCCAAAATAAAAAATTTAGCATGGGGCTCTGCAGAGGGCGTGCCAGGCCGCTCTGGCCCAAATTTTTGTTTGCACAGGCAGCAAAAGGGCGTGCCAAGCGGCGTGCCGGGGTGGTTTTCGCCAAAATTTTTCTTCGACTATTATGATGTAAATAAGACTTTTAAGTCATGGTATCATTACTCCATCATAGTAGGACTATTCTTAAGCACGTTTAGCATTCGAGTTGGGGTTAATTCTTCGTCACAAGTGTTTTAACAAATTATGTTCAAGTAAGCCATGAGCGACTAGAATTTCTATTTTTGCGATTGAGGCTACGAACGTGAATCTCGTAAGTGAATATTTTTGTGATGTTATGGAATTATTTAAACATGATATATATGATGGATTATACATTGAATTTGGTGGACTAACTTGAGATGTGTATTGGGCCTAATTTGAGACCCAAAATGAGCCAAAATGAAAGGCCCAATGGGGCAAATGACCCATTCTTCCACTTTGACCAAGCCAATATTGCATTTAATGCAAGGAAATGGCTAAGGATGACTTGATCACTATATAAAGGCCCCAAAATCAGATTTTTAATTCATTGGAAATCTCATGCCTCTTTAGATATTTTCTCAAATATTTCTCTCAAACCCTAAGATCCCTAAGGCACTTCTTGAGACAAGATCACTCATTTGCAAGTTTGGTTAAGTGATTATTCTTATGGATTAATATGTTATATGCATGGTTGAGCATGTATATCATGATGGTTATGTCTAAAAGTGTAAGTGGTGCACTTTTGTGTTTTTGTAAAAGAGGTGTCATTTTTGTGAATTAAACTTGAAAAGTGACTTGTGGTTTTGATGAAAGTGCATGGTATGGGTGAAATAACAACATGTGTGGTGTGATTATGTTACTAAACTTTTTATTTTTCTATAAGTGTAAATTATAGGATTTTGGCCGATATGTTGATATGAGGTGTATTAAGGTGATTTGATGGAGTAATTGTGATGTTGTGTTGATGGAGAAGTGGATGGTGTGACATGCCATTGGTTTATCATGTATTGGTCAATGTATGGAATATTGTGGGATTGTTGGTATGATAATTTCATAAAGGGTATTGTCAAGGGGGAAATGACATTTTAAAGGTAAACATGCAACTCATTGTCGTCATATGCATTTGTAAGGTAGTTGGTGGTTAATGTAAACTCCGTTATGTACTTGTGATGTAGAGTGAAACATAAGGAAGGAGCGGGACTATTGTATGCACATTTAAGATTATATATTCAATTGAGAATACAAGGTATGTAAGGTTATTCTATCCGTATCCTTCTACAGCATATAGTATTCACCTTGTTATGGCACTTACTCATTTTCAAAATGTTCTAAGGTATCCTATATCCAGTTACCAATGGTTATTAGCACACGTTTCCTACTCATTGATCAATTGTAATTCACATGTCTCATGTTCATTGACTAATGTTTCGAAGTTCCAATAGTGCTTATACACATGTCTCTTATTCATTGATTATTGTTCCAATGCTTCCAATAATGTTATGTTAAGTGAATACACCAATCTCTCACAAGTAAAGGGATCAATCTCAAAAGGAAAGAATAAAGTAATGTATTCATGTGGTTAATGGTTGAGTATGGGTGGTAGCTTTGGGGGCGAAAGCCTAGCTTAAACCGAACCCGAGATTATTGGATCAGGGGGTAGTCCTAGAGGCATAAGCCTAGCTCAGACCGAAACTGACAGGGGGTAGCTCTAGAGGTAATAACTTAGCTCGAACCAAATCAATATGTTGGTTTATGGGTGGCAGCTCTAGAGGTGATAACCTAGCTCGAGCCTAGCCCGATATATTGTTTCATGGGTGGTAGCTCTAGAGGCATAAGCCTAGCTTGAGCCGATCCCAACATAAAGTTATGTTATGTAAAGACCCACTGACTAGTCGGGGCCCGGGTACATTGTGACACAAGTGATGATAAACAAGCATAGAAGTATAGAAGCAAAGAAAATAATAAAAGCAATGCACATGGTTTCCAAAGTACAGAATGGTGACTTATCCATATCGGTTATTCATTTGTATTTGAGTTCATTGCAGTATTTATGTATTATACAGTTTCATATGAGCCTTACATACTCAGTACATTCTTCGTACTGACATCCCTTGGGGGACTTACCTTACTTGCTGCAGGCACAGGTGCTAGTAGACCTCCACAGTAGGTTGCGGATCTTTTGCTGATCTTTGGTGAGCTCCAGTTGGTTTGGGGCTTTTCGAGTCTTATATGTACATTTGTTTTGGTACTGTAATGTTGTATAAAGCGGGGACTTGTCCCGACTTTAGGATGGTTTTGTATATGCATCTATTAGAGGCTTTGTAGACAGACGTTGTGAGAGGAACGAAAAAATGTATGTACATGTTGACTTGATGGCCCTAACGGCCAAGTTTCTTATATGTATGTATATCACATGTTTTTATGACTTTCGCTATTGACATATTATATCTCTATGTAATGGTGCTACTTAATGAGTGACATGCATATGAATAGACATGAGCAAAGATTGGTTTTCTCCTGCCTCGTTGGCTTTGGGTGCCAGTCCGTCTCGTTGGAACTCGGGGCGTGACAAAAGTGGTATCAGAGCAGGTCGTTCTATGGGTGTCTACAAAGCCGTGTCTGAGTAGAGTTTTACTTATCGATGTGTTGTGCACCACATTTATAAGTAGGAGTCTACGGGACATTTAGGAGTCGTTTCTTCCCTTTATTTCTAGATCGTGCAATAGAGCCAGTGTTGTAAGTTGAATTGTATCTTACCATGATAATTGTTTTTCTTTGGTATAGTAAAATGCCAATCACAAGAAGTAGTAGAGGTAAAGGTAAGAAGGTAGATATGCCTACCAGAGAAGGCACGAGTAAATCACCACCGGACCAAGCTAGTCAAGGTGGGGCTGACGTAGAGGTTGCATCGCGGGCTTCTTCTACTTTTCCAGCTCCAGAAGAGCCAATCGGTAGAGAAGTACCCACAGAATCACCAATGAATGCCACTGACCAGGATCTAAGAAATGCAGTACATATGTTAACTCAGTTAGTTGCAGCACAAAGTCAAGGACGAGCTGGTCCAACGACAACTGAGGATGATGCGGCTAGAGTGGCGAGTCACAGAACACAGGATTTTCTAAAACTGTACCCTCCTATATTCACTAGGTCAGATTCGAAAGCAGATCCACAGGACTTCATGGATCAAATCCAGAGGGCTCTAGAAGTTATGCACGTGACTGGTGTTGAAACAGTTGACTTGCGGCCTATAGATTGAAAGGGGAAGCGATATTGTGGTATGAAGACTGGAAAAGATCAAGGGGTATTGATGCACTTCCAGCTGGTTAGGAAGAATTTAAAATGGCATTCCTTGATCATTACCTCCCATATGAGGTTCGGGAGGCACGTGCAGACCAGTTTCTGAATTAACGTCAAGGGAACATGAGTGTTCGAGAATATAGTCTTCAGTTTAATTCCTTGACTCGATATGCTCCTAATGTAGTGGCTACAATGACAGACAGAGTCCATCGATACGTGGATAGATTAGAGCCATATTTGGTAAGGGATTGCACCATTACTGCCTTGAATAAGGATATGGACATAGCTAGAATACAAGCCTTCACCCAGAAAATGGAAGATCAAAGACAGAGAAGAAGGGTACATGAATCTGACAGAGGACTGTCCAAAAGGGCTAGACCTATGGGACAGTCTATGATGTCCCATGAAGGATCTAGGCCCCAGATGTTTCCCAGACCACCTAGACCATCATTCTCTTATTCTACAACAGGTGTTCACTCTCAATTTCGAGGGTTTAGAGGTGGTCACTCTGGGCAGAGTAGTGGAGTTCACGGATCACAGGAAACAGGATTTATTCATCAGCAGTGTCAGCGTTGCGGGCATACTCATTCAGGTACATGCCGGGTAGTGACGAATGCTTGCTTTTGGTGCGGTATGACGGGACACATGATGAAAGAGTGTCCCCAGAAGAGTATGGGTGTTATAGCACGACTGGCGGGATCGGCCGCTGCGTTATCATCATCGGTTCCTTATTTAGGCTAAGGTGTGCAGTCTGTTGGTCGGGGTAGAGGTACCAGAGCAGCAGCCAGTACTAGTGGGGTCCAGAATCGCACTTATGCTTTAGTGGACAGACAGAATTCGGAGGCTTCTCCTGATGTCGTCACAGGTACATTATCCTTATTTTCATATAATGTATATGCATTGATTGACCTGGGTTTTACATTGTCCTATGTTACTCCATTGATTGCTGCAAAATTTGTAAAGGCACCAGAATTTTTAACTAAATCTATTGAAGTGTCTACACTGGTTGGTGAATATATTATTGCAAAATAAGTACATCGTAATTGTGTGGTAACTGTGTGTGGTCATAATACACTATACGACCTCATCGAACTAGACATGGTGGATTTTGATGTGATAATGGGGATGGACTGGTTCGCTTCTTGTTATGCCACGGTAGATTGCCGGGCCAAAAAGGTGTATTTTTGTTTCCTGCAGGAAAATGTTCTTGAATGGCAGAGTAATGTGGGGGCACCAAGAGGAAAATTTATTTCCTATTTGAAAGCAAGGAAAATTATTGCCAAGGGATACATATGTCACTTAGTACGAGTGAAAGATAATGATGTGGAACCACTAACTCCGCAGTCGGTTCCAGTGGTCAACGAATTTCTTGATGTATTTCCAGAGGATCTTCCAGGCTTATCCCCAGAACGGGAAGTAGAGTTTGGCATTGATGTGATTCCAGGCACTCAGCCCATCTCTATTCCTCCGTATAGAATGGCTCCACCAAAATTGCGTGAATTGAAGGAGCAGTTGAAAGATTTGCTAGACAAGGGCTTTATCAGGCCTAGTATGTCCCCGTGGGGTACACCGATATTATTTGTAAGAAAGAAAGATGGCACGTTGAGAATGTGCATCGACTATCGGCAATTGAATAAGGTAACGATCAAGAACAAATATCCCCTCCCTCGAATTGATGATTTGTTTGATCAGTTACAGATTGCCAAGTGTTTTTCAAAAATTGACTTGAGGTCGGGTTACCATCAAGTCAGAGTTAGAAAAGAAGATGTACCCAAGACATCTTTTCGAACACGGTATAGCCATTATGAATTTTTAGTTATGTCATTTGGACTAACAAATGCACCGGTTGTGTTCATGGATTTGATGAATAGGGTGTTTAAGCCATTTCTAGACATGTTCATGAAGGTATTTATAGATGACATCCTGGTTTATTCAAGATCACCAGAGGACAATGCTAATCACTTACGGCAGGTGTTACAGATTCTCTGTGAGCGTAAGTTGTATGCAAAGTTCTCTAAGTGTGAGTTTTGGTTAAAATCCGTCACATTCTTGGGTCACATTGTGTCAGACGAAGGGATACAGGTTGATACACAGAAGATTGAAGCAGTGAAAAATTGGCCAAGACCTACGACACCTACAGAGATTCGTAGTTTTCTTGGATTGACAGGTTATTACCGAAGATTTATGGAAGGTTTTTCCTCCATTGCTGCACCGTTAACAAAGCTTACACATAAGGCAATTAAATTTCAGTGGAATGATACGTGTGAGAAAAGCTTCCAAGAGTTGAAAGATAAATTAACCTCCACACCAGTTTTAGTACTTCCCGAAGGTACCAAAGGTTATGCAGTGTATTGTGATGCTTTCGGGGTTGGCCTCAGATGTGTATTGATGCAGCACAAAAATGTCATAGCATATGCCTCACGACAGTTGCGGCTACATTAGAAAAATTATCCCACACATGATCTTGAATTAGCAGCGGTAGTTTTTGCTTTAAAGATATGGCGTCATTATTTGTATGGAGTTCATGTTGATATCTATACTGATCACAAAAGTTTGTGGTATATCTTTAAGCAGAAGGAACTCAATTTGAGGCAACGAAGGTAGTTGGAGCTCCTAAAAGACTATGATATTGATATTTTCTATCATCCAGGCAAAGAAAATGTGGTAGCTGATGCATTGAGCCGCAAGGCAATAGGAGGCACTAGTGGCCAATTGACAGAAAAGTAGGATTTAGTCAAAGATTTACATCAATTAGCCAGTTTAGGGGTTCGTCTTCTTGAATCCTCAGATGATGGAGTTATTGTGCAAAATGCAGCGGAGTCCTCCTTAATAGCTGAAGTAAAAGAGAAGCGGTTTGCAGATTCTATGTTATTACAACTGAAAGAGAATGTACAACAGGGTCTGACTACGGCCTTTGATCTTACACAAGAAGGGGTACTTCAATGCCAAGGAAGATTATGTGTACCGGATGTAGATGAGCTGAGGAAACGAATTATGACAGAGGCGCATCATTTGTGCTATTCTATTCATCCGGGTGATACTAAAATGTACCATGATTTAAAAGAAGTGTATTGGTGGGGAAATATGAAGAAGAACATTGCAGAATTTATCGCTCAATGCCCAAATTGTCAACAAGTGAAAGTAGAGCATCAGAAACCAGGAGGTTACATGCAATGTATCAATCTTCCAGTATGGAAATGGGATATGATTAACTTGGATTTTATTACAGGTTTGCCTCGTACACTACGGAAATTTGATTCTAAATGGGTCATTGTTGACAGGCTGACCAAGTCCGCGCATTTCCTACCAGCCAAGACTACCTATACAGCTGAGGATTATGCAAGATTGTATGTTAAAGAAATAGTGTGATACATGGGATTCCGATCTCCATTATATCAGACAGGGGGGCTCAGTTTACTGTGCATTTTTGGAGATCTTTTTAGCAGAGTTTGGGCACACAGGTGAATCTGAGTACGGCTTTCCATCCTCAGACTTATGGACAAGTAGACCGTACTATTCAAACACTTGAAGATATGCTACGAGCTTGTACATTAGATTTTCAAGGCAGTTGGGATGACCATTTGCCTCTTATTGAATTTGCTTACAACAATAGCTATTATTCAAGTATTAAAATGGCACCTTATGAAGCTTTGTACAGAAGGAAATGTAGATCACCAATTGGATGATTTGAAACGGGTGAAACTGCTTTACTTGGGCCAGATCTTATGCATCAGTCTATGGAGAAAGTTAAAGTGATCCAACAGCGGCTACAAATGGCCCAAAGTCGACATAAGTCATATGCCGATGTTAGAAGAAGAGGGCTCGAATTCGCCATAGGTGATTGGGTATTCTTGAAGGTATCGCCAATGAAAGGGGTAATGAGATTTGGGAAGAAAGGGAAATTAAGTCCGCATTATATAGGCCCATATGAAATTATCAGAAGATTTGGGCAAGTTGCATATGAATTGAAATTACCCCAAGAACTCTCCTCAGTCCATCCAGTATTTCATGTTTCGATGCTTCAAAAGTGCATAGGGGATCCATCTCGTATTGTTCCCATGGAAGATGTCCAAGTTACGAAGAATCTTACTTATGAAGAGGTACCCATTGCTATTCTAGATCGGCAAGTAAAGAGTTTGAGGAATAAGAAAATAGCTTCCGTAAAGGTACTATGGCGAAATCAACAAGTAGAAGAGATCACATGGGAAGCCGAGGAAATGATGAAATTCAAGTACCTTCATCTGTTTCAAATGGACGAAAAAGTTCAAAGTGCAGAAGTGGAGCAACAGAAAGTAAGTATCTATGAGCCTTAAGTGTCTATTTATATATATGCTCATATAGAGATGCATTTGTTGTAATTGAAACGATGTTGTTAACATTCGAGGATGAATGTTTCTAAGGGGGGAAGAATGTAACACCCCGTACATTTTCGACCCTACTTGACAACTTTGACCAATATTTACTTAGGTGTCGAGAGCCATAAGTATGTATTTTGTAGTGTCATTGATGAAATATTTGATATTGGGCCTAGTACATGTGGTTAGACCTTTGTAGTGGGTGGCGTTTGTGACTTTGGGGAGCATTTGTGGGGTGAAAATTGAGGTTTAAGGGACATCCAAGCAAAGAATCATAAAACTAAGAGGTAAGCAAAAGGTTGGGACTTGAAAGATCCAACCAAATCCGCAAAGAAAAGCCAAAATAAAAAATTTGGCATGGGGCGCTGCAGAGGGCATGCCAGGCCTCTCTGGCCCAAATTTTTGTTTGCACAGGCAGCAAAGGGGCGCGCCAAGCAGCGTGCCGGGGTGGTTTTCGCCAAACTTTTTCTTCGACTATTATGATGTAAATAAGACTTTTAAGTCATGGAATCATTACTTCATCATAGTGGGACTATTCTTAAGCGCGTTTAGCATCCTTGTTGGGGTTAATTCTTTGTCACAAGTGTTTTAACAAATTATGTTCAAGTAAGCCATGAGCGACTAGAATTTCTATTTTTGCGATTGAGGCTACGAACGTGAATCTCGTTAGTGAATATTTTCGTGACGTTATGGAATTATTTAAACATGAGATATATGATGGATTATACATTGAATTTGGTGGACTAACTTGAGATGTGTATTGGGCCTAATTTGAGACCCAAAATGAGCCAAAATGAAAGGCCCAATGGGGCAAATGACCCATTCTTCCACTTTGACCAAGCCAATATTGCATTTAATGCAAGAAAATGGCTAAGGATGACTTGAGCACTATATAAAGGCCCCAAAATCAGATTTTTAATTCATTGGAACTCTCATGCCTCTTTAGATATTTTCTAAAATATTTCTCTCAAACCCTAAGGCACTTCTTGGGACAAGATCACTCATTTGCAAGTTTGGTTAAGTGATTATTCTTATGGATTAATATGTTATATGCATGGGAGAGCATGTATATCATGATGGTTATGTCTAAAGTGTAAGTGGTGCACTTTTGTGTTTTTGTAAAAGAGGTGTCATTTTTGTGAATTAAACTTGAAAAGTGACTTGTGGTTTTGATGAAAGTGCATAGTATGGGTGAAATAACAACATGTATGGTGTGATTATGTTACTAAACTTGTTATTTTTCTATAAGTGTAAATTATGGGATTTTGACCGATATGTTGATATGAGGTGTATTGAGGTGATTTGATGGAGTAATTGTGATGTTGTGTTGATGGAGAAGTGGAAAGTATGAACTTGGTGTGACATGCTATTGGTTTATCATGTATTGGTCAATGTATGGAATATTGTGGGATTGTTGGTATGATAATTTCATAAAGGGTATTATCAAGGGGGAAATGACATTTTAAAGGTAAACATGCAACTCATTGTCGTCATATGCATTTGTAAGGTAGTTGGTGGTTAATGTAAACTCCGTTATGTACTTGTGATGTAGAGTGAAACATAAGGAAGGAGCGGGGCTATTGTATGCACATTTAAGATTGTACATTCAATTGAGAATACAAGGTATGTAAGGTTATTCTATCCGTATCCTTCTGCAACATATAGTATTCACCTTGTTATGGCACTTACTCATTTTCAAAATGTTCTAAGGTATCCTATATCCAGTTACCAATGGTTATTAGCACACGTTTCCTACTCATTGATCAATTGTAATTCACATGTCTCATGTTCATTGACTAATGTTCCGAAGTTCCAATAGTGCTTATACACATGTCTCTTATTCATTGATTATTGTTCCAATGCTTCCAATAATGTTATGTCAAGTGAATACACCAATCTCTCACAAGTAAAGGGATCAATCTCAAAAGTAAAGAATAAAGTAATGTATTCATGTGGTTAATGGTTGAGTATGGGTGGTATCTTTGGGGCAAAAGCCTAGATCAAGCCGAACCCAAGATTATTGGATCAGGGGGTAGTCCTAGAGGCATAAGCCTAGCTCGGACCGAACCTGACAGGGGTTAGCTCTAGAGGTAAAAACCTAGCTCGAGCCGAACCTGATATGTTGGTTTATGGGTGGCAGCTCTAGAGGTGATAACCTAGCTCGAGCCAAGCCCGGTGTATTGTTTCATGGGTGGTAGCTCTAGAGGCATAAGCCTAGCTCAAGCCGATCCCAACATAACATTATGTTATGTAAAGACCCACTGATCAGTCGGGCTCGGGTACATAGTGACACAAGTGATGATGAACAAGCATAGAAGTAAAGAAGCAAAGAAAATAATGAAAGCAATGCACATGGTTTCCAAAGTACAGAATGGTGACTTATCCATATAAGTTATTCATTTGTATTTGAGTTCATTGCAGTATTTATGTATTATACAGTTTTATATGAGCCTTACATACTCAGTACATTCTTCGTACTGACGTCCCTTGGGGGACTTACCTTACTTGCTGCAGGCACAGGTGCTAGTAGACCTCCACAGTAGGTTGCGGATCTTTTGCCGATCTTTGGTGAGCTCCAGTTAGTTTGGGGCTTTCCGGGTCTCATATGTACTTTTGTTTTGGTACTGTAATGTTGTATAAAGCGGGGACTTGTCCCGAAATTAGGATGGTTATGTAAATGCATCTGTTAGAGTCTTTGTAGACAGACGTGGTGAGAGGAACGAAAGAATGTATGTCCATGTTGACTTGATGGCCCTAACGGCCAAGTTTCTTATATGTATGTATATCACATGTTTTCATGACTTTCGCTATTGACATCTTATATCTCTATGTGATGGTGCTTCTTATTGAGTGACATACATATGAATAGACATGAGAAAAGATTGGTTCTCTCGGACCTCGTCAGCTTCAGGTGCCAGTCCGTGTCGTTGGAACTCGGGGCGTGACAAAAGGTTTAATAAGAACTTCAAATCTCCATGGTCTTGTACTGCTTTTTATGTTAACAAGAATGCAGAAAAAGAACGTGGAATCTCCAGACTTGTAATTAATTTAAAGCCCCTTAATAAGATTTTAAAATGGATTCACTATCCAATCCCTAATAAAAACGATTTATTGGATAGACTCCATGAATCAATTATATTTTCTAACTTTGATTTAAAATCAGGTTATTGGCAGATTCAAATTGAGGAGCAAGACAGATATAAAACTGCTTTCAATATGCCAGTGGGGCAATTTGAATGGAATTTAATGCCCTTTGGATAAAAAATACTCCTTCGGAATTCCAGAAAATTATGAATGATATTTTCATTTCTTACAACAATTTTATAATTGTGCATATCGATGATATACTGGTGTATTAAAAAATAATTTAAACTCATTTTAAACATCTTGATTTATTCAAGAAAATCATTATTCAAAATGGTTTGGTAATATCTTAACCAAAACTATTTTTGTTTCAAACCAAGGTCCGATTTTTAAGACATTTCATTGAAAAAGGGAAAATTATTCCTATTGACAGAAGTATTGAGTTTGCTTCAAAATTTCCTGATGAGATTACTAATAAAACTCAACTTCAAAGATTTTTAGGAAGCTTGAATTATATTTCTCCTTTTATCAAAGATTTAGTAAAAGACACTGCGATCTTATATGATAGGCTAAAGAAGAATCCTACAGCCTGGACCGATGATCATACTCAAGCGGTCAAAAATATTAAGGCTAAAGTTAATAACTTGCCATCTTTACTTTAGCTAATCCGAACTAGACTAAGATAGTTCAGACTGATGCTTCAAATATTGGATATGGTGGAAACTTAATACAGTATTCCCTAGAAAATAAGAAAGAAGAATATCTTGTTCACTTCTATTCTGGTAAATGGACTGATAGTCAAAAGAATTACGCTACTGTGGCTAAGGAAATCCTTGCTATAGTAAAGAGTGTTATTAAATTCCAAGGTGATTTGTACAATCAAAAGTTCTTTATAAGGACTGACTGCTAAGCAGCAAAATTTATCTTTAATAAAGATATTAAACATGATTTTTCCAAACAAATGTTTGCAAGATGGCAGGCGATATTAGCCCCATTTAATTTTGAAATTCAATATTTAAATGGATCGACTAATAGTTTTCCTGATTTTCTTACAAGAGAACATTTGAGTTAATAACTCTTCTTTACTTGTTTCAGGATGATACCAGGGGTTTGACAGACCTATTCACCCGCCTCTAATAGAGGAAGGGGACGTGGACAAGGAAGAGGTAGAGGTAATATCCTCGCCCAGGTAAGGAACCAGAATCTAATAACTTCTAATATTGCAGGAACTTCTGATCTTAATAAAGATCATCCTATGTACAAAATATTTATGGATTTTATGAAGTCCAAAAATGAGCATAATATGCCTCCATCTTACTCCTCAGTACTGAAAGATGACAGTAATGAAAACACTAAGGTATATGAATTGAAAGAAAAAAGAGAAGTTATACTTCTTCTTGAACAATCAGATCTTAAATGGAAAGATGATCCCTGGAAATTAATGACCAGGTATTTCAATACAAAATTATATGTTGCTCCTACCAATAAATACAGGAGACTTTATGAGATAATACTCTCAGATACTGAATCAGCTGAATTCCAGCACTTCTATTCTACTAATAGTAGAACGGTTTATAATTTTTCAAAAATTATTATCAAAAATATTTTAGCTCTAGAAGATTGGGGTTTAAACACTTTTCATGTAAAATCATATACCATCCCGATAACAGTGTCTCAGTTAAATATAATTATTGGGACTACATGGATAGTTTTAATAAAACTCTTTTATATGAAAATGATCACAGGAAACACTCTTGGTTTATAAAATTTTGTAGCCAAGTTTTTACACAAACTATTCCTGTGTGGTTGTGTAAATGGTGGACTTTATATGGTCCAACAATTAATATTTTACCAGATTCTTATAAGAATCTTTATACTCAATGGGTTGATGTTTCTCCAAAACTAATGGAGTTACAAAAAGAAAATATTTTCTTTGAAGAAATGTCAACCATATATTTTCTCATTGAATTCTCTATACCATGGATAATGCAATGGGAAGTGAAAGTTGATACTACAACAGAGTTCCCCTATTTGGAAAGAACTTTTTATACAAAGTTCTGAAATAAGATGACCCAAAGGGACAACGAGGGAAAAATTCATGGACAACAGACCCTCGATAGCATTAATACAACTATTACAAATTATAACATGATACAGGATGCAACAACAAGACAAAATGATGCTAGTCCTTTTAAGCATATCTCCAGAAAACTTCAAATGAAGAAGGGGATCATGTCAAAATCGGAGATTCTAGCCTCATATATGGAGGAGGTCAAGAGAGATATCATGAAAAATTTAGACATAGAGATACCAGATGATATTTCTATGGCTTCTATCAGTCATGCTGATGAAGCATATGAACTGGCAGGAGAAGCACAAAGTTATCATAGCACAGAGGATATTGATTTAGACAATCTGGAGCTACTTCTTAAATAATTCAAGGAAAAGACGGAAGAATCTTCCACCTCCACAAAATCCAACAGAGGAAAAGAGAAAGTATAGGCGAAGGTCCTATTTTTGAAATTATTGGGGTAAAGAGACAAACAACTTTTATATAGTTATGGTTACCATTTTCTTTGTAGGACCAAATGTGGCTTGACTTTTTTTTTTTTTTTTTTTTTAATATTTTTATCTTGTCAGCCACGCTTGGGCCCATTTGCTTTTTGTATTTTGTTTGTTAGTTCCATGAATCCATTATATAAGGATTCATTTAGCATAGGTAAGAGACAGGTTTTAGAACCCGCTCTCCCTCTCTCTCTCATTTTAAAAATACTTTCTTAATAAGAGTTTAAAATTTTCTCTTCAAATTTTCTTCTCACTGGTTACAACCTCAACCAAATGTGAAATTTTTAATTTTTGTTTTTAATTTTTAAATTTTCTATATTCAAGTAGCCTAAATGAAAGGCTAATTTCATTAAGTGTTAGATTATGACGAACTAGTATGCTCTAGAAGGGGTTCCTATATTATATAAGTCAGCCTGGAGCTAGGGTAATGGTTGGGTAAGGTTTGGATGCTCAGTTCGATGATGCGGTGTTATGGAAACATAGCGGAACTCCTATTTTACCCGGTTAGCCGAGAGGATGGCGTTTAGGGTTGTTTTGGGACTGTGGTTTACTGTATCATCCAGTCTGAGGGTCTATATCTGCAAAGATGTTTCCCAGTACCACCACTTAGCGAAAGGTCCTGTCGATTTTGGTTTAGAGAGGAATTCATAGGTAATTCTAGTCTAACATTTCTCCAAAAGATGAATCATATCATCAAGAGAAGGTCTACTGTGAAAAATAGTAGAAAAGTGAAATATGATATGCCTCAACATTTGGATTTCCTTAATAGGTAAAGTATTCCCAAGATCCAACCCAAGGTTTTATACCAGATGGGTAATTTTGAAAATATTGGTCTAAAACAAATAGTCAGTACCACAGAGGAGACATTAACAGTCGATAGCGACAATGCTACTTTTAAATTATTATTTGATAATGATCTGGCTCCTTATAGAGAGACCCATAGATTCATGCATATTGGTTTTATCCAATTTGCCTTTAAGTCACTCACATTAAGAGGCTTATCCGAAAGCTTTATAGCAGCTTTAAGGGATGGCAGAAATCAAAACTGGAGGAAATCCCTCATAGGGATAATTCAGACCAGTTTGGCCTATGGGCCAGTTTTTTTTAATGCATATCCTAATTTGTAAATTTCTCTAAATGATGATAAGTCATTAAATGTTTTGATGTTGAGAATTAAATTACATGGTTATTATTATGCACCGGGTACTGAAGTTATGTGTATCTGTTATAGGATTTATTATAAACCGTTGTATACTTTGAATCCTATGTGCAAAATTATGAATTTTAAAAAAGAAACTATTTTAATTGACAACAAGTGGGTGATTTTTTTGAACAATTTGGAATGGATATTCCAAAAGGAACCCACAAGAAATCCAAAGATCCCAAGAGGAAGAAACATTCCTCAAAAAGGGAATTTAATCCTGATAGGTATTATAAACGTCAGGAAAAAAGGGCTAAAAGGAAAAAAGCCTTCAATAAAAGAAAAGAGATGGTTAAACCCTCTGATAAGCCAAATGCTTGCTACAGATGTGGTAGAATTGGGCACTATGCAATCGATTGAAAAATGAAGTAAAAAATTAAGCTCCTTGACATTGATGATAAAATAAAAGATTCTCTATACAAGATTCTTTTAAATTCCTCTCCGAAAAATAGTCTGGTACAAAGTGAGTTTGAAGATTCTTCTACAGACGAAGAACTTAGAGCTCTTAGAGAACTTAAAGTTTTGCAAGATGAGGATTATATCCCATCTTATTCAGAAGAAGATTGTCTTCCATGCCAATCAGACTAACCTTGTGAAGACAAAGAAACTGATAAATTTTATGAAATTTATTCTCAGTTTAAGGATTTTAATATTAAGTTTCTTAAGGATGACAAATTGATAGAACTACTGAAGTTCATCAAGGATCCTGAAAGCAGGTCGAAAATCATAGATAAAATAGATGGTTCGGATAAAGGAACTCGAACCCAAGATATCCGAGGAGGAACCTATTCTATGGTAGAAGTTAAAAAGATGTTAAGAGATAGACATCAATTGGAATGTACTCCGACTACTCTTCAAGATTTGATCAAAAAGGTTAATAACCTCAAAATTGAGATTGAACATCTCAAACAGAATAATAAGGTCATGGATGAAAGGATCTTGAGTCTAGAAATGTCTCACATAGATGAAGGCAGAAGTCAAGATCTAAATGCAGATTTTCAGAATCAACTAGAAGATCTCATTGATGAAGCTGAAACCTCAAAAGCAAAAGAATTATTTTTGGGATCCTTAAAAAATATGGATAAAGAAGAATTTCTTCAAGTATTGGAGTTAATAATTTCTCAAAAGTTTTATACAAAAATTACTCTTTTAATTGATTACAATTTCAAAAAAGAATTTACTGCCCTAGTTGATAGCGGAGAAGATTTGAATTGTATAAAGGAGGGAATAATACCTTCCAGGTATTTTCATAAAACTACTCACAGTCTCCGTAATGCTAGCGGAAGCAAAATGGAAATTAATTTAAAATTGCCTAAAGCATATATTTGTAATAACAAGATATGTATGCCTGAAACCTTTGTAACTTTTTATACAAAGTTCTGGAATAAGAAGACCCAAAGGGACAACGAGGGGAAAATTCATGGACAACAGACCCTTGATAGCATTAATGCAGCTATTAAAAATTATAAGATGATACAGGATGCAGCAGCAAGACAAGATGATACTAGTCCTTTTAAGCATATCTCCAGAAAACTTCAAATGAAGAAGGGGATCTTGTCAAAATCGGAGATTCTAGCCTCATATATGGAGGTGGTCAAGAGAGATCTTATGAAAAATTTAAACATACGGATACCAGATGATATTTCTATAGCTTCTATCAGTCATACTGATGAAGGATATAAACCGGCAGGAGAAGCACAAAGTGATCATAGCACAGGGGATATTGATTTAGACAATCTGGACCTACTTCTCCAACAATTCAAGTAAAAGACAAAAGAATCTTCCACCTCCACAAAATTCAACAGAGGAAAAGGGAAAGTCTAGACGAAGGTCCCATTTTTGAAATTATTGAGGTAAAGTGAAAAACAACTTTTATAAAGCTATGGGTACCACATGGTTACCATTTTCTTTGTAGGACCAAATGGTTAAAGTTTTCTTTGTCAGACACATGTGGCTTGACTTTTCTTTTCTTTTTTATCTTTTTATCTTGTTTACCACGCTTGGGCCTATTTGCTTCTTTTATTTTGTTTGTTACTTCCATGAATCCATTATATAAGGATTCATTTAGCATAGGTAAGAGACAGGTTTTAAAACCCCCTCTCCCTCTCTCTCTCTCTCGTTGTAAAAATACTTTCTTAAGAAGAGTTTAAAATTTTCTCTTTAAACTTTCTTCTCACTGGTTACAACCTCAATCAAAGGTGAATTTTTTAATTTTTATTTTTAATTTTTAAAGTTTCTATATTCAATTAGCCTAAATGAAAGACTAATTTCATTAAGTGTTAGACTATGAAGAACTGATATGGTGTAGAAGGGGCTCCTATATTAGATAAGTCAGCCTGGAGTTAGGGTAATGGTTGGGTAAGGTTTGGATGCCCAATCCAATGATGCGGTGTTATGGCAACATAACGGTAGTCCTGTTGTACCCGATTAGCCGAGAGGATGGCTTTTAGGGTCGTTTTGGGGCTGTGGTTTACTGTATCGTCCAGTCTGAGGGTCTATATCTATAAAGATGTTTTCCAGTGCCACCACCCTGCGAAAGGTCCAAAATCGGTGATGGCATGTATACTACCTAGCACATTCATGCTCATTTAGTGGTACGATTTCGACCAAAACCTTGATTTTGCTACTATTTCCAAAAAGGGATTTATTCCCACTTTTTACTTTAAAAAGGGTTATTTTATAATGGCAATCGTACCACCTTATTTACTGAATTATGAGCTTTTGGAAATAAAAATGATCTTTTAGAACTTTGACTGAGGATGATTCTGGTCCATTATTTATCCACTCATTTTACCACTACTATTTACTTCGGTCGAGGGACATTTCGACCCTTTGTACATGATTATGATGATTTAGTCCTGAGCATGATCTCAGATAATGGATTTACAGATTTATATCCTTTTAGTTGCAGTTTGAGTCTGCGCACTGATTATATAGATATCTCTCTCTCTAGTATTAGATGGAGTAGATGGGTTATGATGTTTATTGGAAGTCCTAGATCGGGACCAGGCAGTGTATATAGATTTCCCGAATCCCCTAGGGGGGCCTTCGTCTGAGAGCCATCGTGCCTGAGAAGCTTTGTCAACGTAGGTCCTGCCGTTGCGAGCTACGTGTGCTGGAGGAGGTATATACATTTGGTACAGCATGGTTTAAGATTGTGGAACCGGTTAGAGTCTGGTGTGCCCGATATGGTTATGGCATTTTGATTTTTGTTGCATTCATCCATTCATATGCATTGCCTATCACCAGTATAGTTTTTTGGCGCCTGTATCTATCGGTCTTATGGGGGTTGTATAGGTACATATTATGGTTGCTGTTTGCTGAGTGTTTTCGTGAACTTTCTGGGCTTATAGGGGTTCGGTTAGGTACTTGTTTGCCCGGACTAGCCTGTTACTTTATTATTAGTTATTATGGTTAGTTCATGGTAGGTTGGTTGTGGACTGGTACCCGAGTTTGAAGGTACATTTTGGTTCCTTTATCTTTTCAGCGAGTTACTTTATGGCTAGATTATCTCATAATTAGTTGCCCTTTTGTTAGAGGATTGCTTATGCTAGTGTTAGCTTCCTTACTTAGCCAGGATCCTTGAAATGTTAGGTTGACTCCCTCAGGTTACTACCTTTGAGTTAGACCTAGACGTATTTATACATATGCATATGGTATTACTGTATATCCCTCTCTTTCTTGTTCATCCGTATTGTATATGAAATCCTTGGCCTTGTATACTACTATATATATATATCCTTCTTTTACACTTCTTGGTATATTGGCTAGGGATATATGGTATAGTACTATAGTACCTGAGTAGGGTTAGGATAGGGTAGTCTATCCTTATTGCTCTATTAACATTATCATGTTTGTTCTTGGATATTTACCTGTAGTTACATTCATGACTTCATGTTATTTATGCTTGAATTATTTCTGGAGCTCAGTTGGTTGTTGCCTACTGAGTACCACGTGTTTGGTACTCATACTACACTTCTGCAGCCTGCAGATTTAGTACACGTTATCACTGTTGATGTGTGTGTATCATACGTAGTAACTATGGATTGGAGACTTGGGGTGAGCTCCTGATGTTTTGGAGTATCCCTACTCTCCCTCTTATTTAGACTATTCTCTATGTTGTATCAGAGACGACTTATATATATACACACTTTCTTCCTATATTTCATTGGTACTCCTGTTGTATTAGAAGCTCTTATACTGGCTCCTCCAGGTTTTGGGGTTATATTAGCCTTGCTATTATATTTATTCCACTGTTTTCTTTATTTCTATCAGTAGTCCATTACTAGCTGTTTTGGACTACGGGTTGGCTTACCTACTGGTAGGTTATAGTAGGTGCTATCGTAACCTGAGAAATTGGGTCGTGACAATTTTCTTCAATTCCTGAGCTAGAAAACAATAAAGTCTCTTGTTTATCTCCAAAATATTCAGCCATCTTTGCATGTACTTCCTTATTTTTAGAATTATTGAAACAACAATCAATTTGATAATGTCCAAATTTTCCACAATTATAACATTGAACTTGTGATTTATCACGTCTTTGAAAATCCTGATTACTCTGTTAGTCCCTCCTAAAATTATTATTATTTCTCTGTTGATAAGAAAAATTACCTTTACCACGGCCTCAAAAATTACCTCTACCACCTCGTCCACTACTTCTGAAATTCTGACTTCTTGATTTGTTTCAGCCAGATTTGATGTCTCTTCATTTACTTTAAGTTGATTTACCTTTGCTTGCAATGCCTCCTCCACAATCTCAGTTGTCTGTTGATTCAGGGACATCTCGTATGTCACCAATTCTACTTCTAAATCTTCAAGTTTCAAAGCGCTAAGATCTTTGGTAGCCTCCAGAACCATCTTTTTGGTGTGAAACTTTGTGCTCAAGGACTGCAATATTTTTTCAATGACTTTAACTTGGTCTAATGTTTCTCCATTAGTCCTCATATCATTGGCAATATTGGTAACTCTTGTCAAAAATTCTTTTATGGACTCTGTTGGTTTCATCTGAGCTAATTCATACTGTCTCCTAAGTTCTTGCAATTTGACTTTCTATACATCTGCGGAACCTCGATGTGCATTCACCAAAATCATCCAAGCCTCCTTTGCTAACTTTGCATGTAGAATTTTATTGGATACGTGCAATTCAACCTTGTTGTCAAAGTAGTAGCGTGCCTTATAATCCAATTGTCTATTTTTCTCCAATTGTTTAGCTGTTTCGTCACTCAGTGTTGTGCCTTCTGGGGGTTCCACAAACCCTGTATCAATAATGGACCATATTCCAACAACATTGAAAAAATACTTCATTTTTTGAAGCCAAACTTCAAAATTATTTTTGCCATCAAACTCAAAACCTGAAAAATTAGGTAAATATGAAATATCCATTTTCTTTTATATATGTCGGACCTCACACGAGGCTCTAACAGGATCTCACGCAAGCTCTGATGCCAATTTGAAGGAAATAAAATCACTGAAAGAAATAATATAAGCACAAGTGAAAGACCCAACAATCACTAAATAGAAGAAATAATTAAACAAGAGACAAAAGGTAGGAGACTTTATTCATCAATAACTCAAAAAACTCTTGAATTTCTACTCTATGAAAATATGTAACGTAACACCCCTATTTATAATACTAGAAATAAAACCAAATTAAACTAGGACTAGGAAAGCTATTACTATATAAACTAGGACAAACAAATCCTAATCATAACAAGACATGAATTAAATAAATATCAAATATTAAATCCTCAACAACTAAGGATTCCTACTATTGGTTTAATTCCTACAATATTTCTTAAAAATCTTTTATTTGTTTCAAGAGTACATAATTTTTATTTTTCTTCAAAAAAGTGAATTTTATTCTTGTGCTTTTACATGAATGACAAACTTAATTTCTAAAATCTAATATTCATTATTTTATTTTTTACATTTTAAAATCTTTAGTGTATAAAATAAATAACCAAAAGGATTGAATGAGTAGCAATTCGTATAACTACCTTGGATTTTAAAAAAATATTATTAAGTGGTTAAAAAAAATTGAAGAGTACCAAGTAAAATGATCCAAGCCTTTAATTTTCTTGTGTGTAAACTTGGAATACATCAACTGCTTCATTAATGAGTAAGGGGCATAACATGAGCGAATCATTTCCCCCCTAATTTGTGCAATTATCTAACACTTTTATCACGTGGTTCAATAATTTCTCTCTTACTTTACTATACATTAAATAAATATATAAATATTATTTATTTTATATTATTTTAAGAGAGATACAGTAAGTATGAATTCTAAAGTACATAATTAAATTGTTTTTCAACTATTAACATATCATGTGCATTTTCTTGAAAAAAAGAAGAAGGAATAAGGATAAAATCTTGTTTAAATGAGTTTGATGAGTTAAATAGATTTATTATTAAATTTATGAGATTTTAATGATATGATATGCCAATTAGGAGAGAAAGAGACTTTTGAGGTGCAAAGTATTTTTTAAGGAAAATATTGATAGTTAGGTGATTTTCTTCTATTAAATAAAGTAAAAGTGATATTAGTAATCAAGTGTCAAAACTTGAATGACTATTTAGGAAATTAGCTCTGTGTTTTAACATGATTGTATGTGTTCTAACATAAATATATATGTTATTTATTATTTATGTAAAAAATATATTTATAAAATACTTCCAATTACGTATAAAGTGTTCACTACAGAAGGCTCATCCAAAGAACAGAAGCTATGAGAGAGATTGTAGCAGCTGCGGGTTATCCTAGGGTTTTAAAAAAAAAAAAAAAACTTCCACTTTGCATATGTTTCCCAACAAAGCTAACTTACACTTTATGGCAGCACCGATTTATTATCCTAAGAAAAGATGCCCCCAAATAAAAATCAGTAACTTCCAGCTGCAAACGAGTGAACTTACAGAAGATTTGTTTCAACTAAAAAGAAAAAATAGTCAAGATCTTCCATTTTTTATCTCTGTTTTTCAAAGTCTTCAACCGGTCATCCATCAGAACTCCCAGAGCATCCTCCAGTAAAAGAAGTATCACCCCTAACTGCTTCAGCGAACTAACTGAGATATTTAATATGAATTTAAAAAAATAGATTGAGTAACGGATGGTATGGGCAGTAGCTAATTTTGTCTAGGTGGTTCAAGAAGTACTCCCTAGATCATTTTACTTGTGATATTTTTTTCACACCCCTTAAGAAAAGCTCTAAGTAGTGGACAATTTAACTAAATTATCCTTATTTATTACTCCTTTCTATTTAGTATTTTCTTTCTTTTGCACTGCATCTAGGGGTGTTTATGGTTCGATTTGGGTCGGTTATTGGTCAAAAATAAAACTAAACCAATATAATCGATTTTTAAATTATTGAAACCAAATCAAATATAATATATATTTATCGATTTGGGTTCGGTTTGGTTCGGTTATCAACCGTACCATACACGAAAATAAAAAGAAATGATTCATTCAAAAGAAAAAAAAAAAGACAACAATCCTATAGGTAAAAGGAGTTTGAAAAGAGATAGGTTGTGCCAAGAATATCAAGAAAAATAGAGAAGACGATCTTGTTTTTTTCTTGATTTTGTTCAAAAGGACAATCATTCAAAAAGAAAAAATAAATCTTGAGATTACCACATAAAACAGTAAGATGGCGTACATCTAATACAAGATATTTAAATTATAAATAATTTTTAATGAAAACATATATAAGATATTTAAAATAACAACAACAACATACCCAGTATATTCCCACAAAGTGGGATCTGGGGAGGGTAAATGTACGCAGTCCATTCCACTACCTCAGAGGTGAGATAGAGAGGTTGTTTTCGATAGACCCCCGGCTCAAAGCAAAAACAGTTTATATAGAAATGGTAAAGGAACAAGAAACACCAGATATTTAACATAGCAAATAAAAACATAAACAAAACTACCACCAAGTAATACTGCAAACGAACAATTCAAAATAACAGACCTCACTAACACTCTAAAACAAAACCATCACTATATACTAGAACTACTAGCAAGGATGTGCACCATCCTACTAACCTTTTACCCTGATCCGCTTCCTCCACACTCTCCTATCTAGGGTTAAATCCTCGGTAAGCTGAAGCTGCTCCATATTTTGTCTAATCACCTTTCTCCAATACTTCTTCGATCTACCTTTACCTCGCCTGAATCCATCTCTAGCTAACCTCTCAAACCTCCTCACTAGGGCCTCCGAGCACCTCCTCATCACATGGCCGAACCATCTCAACTTTGTTTCCCGCATCTTGACTTCCACCGGAGCCACTCTCACCTTCTCTCGTATAACCTCATTTCTAACCCTATCCCTTCTATTCAGCCTACACATCCATCGTAGCATCCACATCTCCTCCACCTTTATCTTTTGGATGTGAGAGTTCTTGATTGACCAACACTCCACCCCATACAACATAGCTAGTCTAACTACCACTTTGTAGAACTTGCCTTTAAGTTTAAGAGACCCCTTCTTATCACACAAGACTCCGAAAGAAAGCCTCCATTTCATCTATCCTTCCCCAATACGGTGATTGACATCCTTGTCAATCTCTCTATTTTCCTGACTCATAGACCCAAGATACTTGAAACTATTTCTCTTTTGAATGGCCTGAGTATCAAGCTGTACCACCTCATCGGCCTTATCTGTCGTCTCACTGAACTTGCATTTCAAATATTTCGTCTTGGTCCTGCTAAATCGAAACCCTTTAGACTCTAAGGTTTGTCTCCAAACCTCCAACTTGGCATTAAATCCACCACAAGTCTCATCAATTAAAACTACATCATCTGCAAATAACATACACCATGGCACCTCACTTTGAATTTGCAACGTCAAAACTTCTATTACTAAGGTGAATAAAAAAGGGATAAGAGTCGATCCCTGGTGTAACCTCATCAAGATGGGAAAGTGCTCCAAGTCTCCTCCCACAGTTCTAACACGAGTCTTAGCTCCGTTATACATATACTTAATCGCCGTAGAATATGCCACAGGCACATCTCTAGCCTCCAGACACCTCCAAAGAACCTCCATAGGGACTCAGTCATAGGCTTTTTCTAGGTAGTCCTTCTTCATCTCCCTATACTGCTCCACCAATCTCCTTATAATGTGGATGGCTTCCGTAGTCGAACGCCCTGGCATGAAACCAAACTAATTCTCCAAATATTCACAATTTTCCTTAACCTCAACATTACCACCCTCTCCCAAACCTTCATAGAGTGGCTTAACAACTTGATACGCTATAGCTGTTGCAACTCTGAATATTACCCTTGTTCTTGTACGATGGAATCATCGTACTCCATCTCTAATCTTTAGGCATCTTCGTCATCCTAAAATGACATTAAGTAACTCAGTCAACCACTTCATACCTTCCCCTCTTGTTCACTTTCAAAAATCTACCAAATTCTAGTTTGGCCTCGTCGCTCTACCCCTACGCAACCTACGAATAGCACCCTTAACCTCCTCAACCTAAATGAGCCTATAATAACTAAAGTCTTGAAGCCTTTCAAAGTTCTCCAACTCTCCCAACACGATGTAAAAATCCCTCTCCTCATTCAAGAGTTTATGGAAGTAAGACTACCATCTCCTTCTTATGAGAACCACCTCCACCAAAACTCTGCCATCTGCATCCTTTATGCACTTCACTTGCTCAAGGTCCCGAGCCCTCCTCTCCCTAACCTTAGCTAGCCTGTACAACTTCTGATCTCCACCTTTACCCTCTAACAATGTGTATAAGCTTTCGAAAGCTGCATTTTTAGCCGCCATAACCTCCAACTTAGCCTCTTCCCTAGCAATCTTATACTCCTTCCTATTCTTCTACTTCTCTTCCTTATCCTTACTCTCAGCCAACCTCACGAACGCCCCCTTCTTAGCCTACACCTTCCCTTCTACCTCTCAATTCTACCACCAGTCCCCTCTGTGCTTGCCAGAGTGTCCTCTTGAGACACCCAATATCACTCTAGTCGTCTCCCTGATGAAACTGACAGTCGTATCCCACATACTATCTGCATCCCCTATACTCTCCTATCCCTTTTACCCATCAACTTCCCCCTATGTCGAGTGCACTGGCCATAGTCAAACTACTCCATCTAATCCGCAGTTGGTCATCCCCAGCCCTCTTTATTCTCTCTTTCTTGATCTCTAGCTCTATTACCAAAAGCCTATGTTGGGTCGAGAGATTCTCACTAGGAATAACCTTGAAATACTTACAAAGACCCCTATCCCCCTTCCTAAGGAGCAAAAAGTCAATCTGGGTCTTGGCCATCGAATTACGGAAGGTAACCAAGTGAACCTCCTTCTTCGGGAAACTTGAATTAACTACCACCAACCCAAAGGCCTGAGCAAAATCTAAAAGAGAGGCTCCTCCTTCGTTCCTCTCGCCGAAACCATAGCAGCCATGCATATCATTATAACCCCTTGGCGACGACCCAATGTGCCCATTAAAATCCCTTCTTATGAAAAGCTTCTCGGTATTAAGGACACCCGTTTCCATCTCATTTAAAGCCTCCCAAAATATCTTCTTCTTATCCTCTTCCAGGCCTACTTGCGGGGCATAAGAACTAATAAAGGTCAAAGTAGACCATCCAATTACTAATTTAATTAATATCACCCTATCGTTAACCCTCCTAACCCCTACCACTTGCTCCCTATGCTCTTCATCTACTAGAATACCTACTCCATTACGATTTCGCACACTTCCTGAGTACCACAACTTATACCCGTCCACTTCCCGTGCCTTAGTACCTACCTATTTAGTCTCCTGAACACAATCTATATTAATCCGCCTCTTCCTAAGAATTTTCACTAGCTTGATGGACTTTCCCATTAAAGACCCTATGTTCCAAGACCCTACTCTCAGCCTAGAGGCACCCTTAACCCACTTACTCCTGCCCCTAATCCCTTTCCTAACCCTAACCCCAATAGAAGACCCAACCCACCCTCGACCCCCATCCCAAACCCAACCCCGACAGAAGACATAACCCTAATCGAAGACCATCCACCAATGCCACTACAAAAAGTGTAAATAACAACTAAGGGTTATACAAGAACTAAAGAATAGATAATAAACCACCTTAGGCAACAAAGCAATCCAACAAAACCAATGCTATCAAAACCACACAAAAATGCAACTAGGAACAACGACATGAATTATCCAAAAACTCGACAAATGACCTAGAAACTAGAAAACCAATACGACTAAAAACAACAGTAGAAGTCACAACAAACTAGAATGAAAACAGTAATGAAACTTGAAGTAGGCAACACCAAAAGATATGCGTGTCTCAATTAACTACTAAGACACCACAGAGAAACAGAAACAATAATCAGGATAGTCACAGGCAAAAAATCAATAGACAGAGATACCACTATGGACGAAATAGGAGGTATCGATCACCAACAATCAAAACATAAAAAGAGATAGATGAGAGGGAAGAAGTGCACCTGGTACGATATGAATGCAACATTCACCCGATCTTGGTCGAGTTGTTGGGTTCCGAAAATTGGGTGATGAAATTGGTCGTTGGAAACTTATTGTCGAGGGTTGCCGCACGTCAGTTAGCTGCTGGCCGGAGGGACACCAAATCTGATAGTGCCTGTAAGAAGAAGAAAGCAAAGCAAAAAAAAAAATAGAAAATGTTGTTTCTAGTGAGATTTTCGATCAACTTCGCTGGAGAAAGAGGTGGTCGCCGATGAAAAATCTGATTGGAGAGACAGAGCTGGTTCGATTTCAGTTATTTCTTCAGTTTTTTTGAACAAAACCAAAACCAAATCAAATATTGTCGGTTTTTAAAAATATAAAATCAAACCAAACCACATAAAAATCGGCTTATTTAATCGGTTTGAATTAGTTTTTACCCAAACCATGAACACCCCTAACTGCACTAATATATATTTATATTTATAACTAAGGGTAAACATGAAAACAAACAACTAATTATGTTTTTATTTTCTAAAATAACAATTATAATCGATCATCTATTTTTTTTTAGTAAGAATGACATGTAAATTGGTCCTGAGGGTGTAATTTTTATCTTTATCGAATAATATTTTGCACTCATGGTATAATTTTTTAGATAATGGGTATTCAATTGATCCCTATGCCACTAAATATGGAACCCATATTATCCACAGTGATAGTTAAAGGCGAGACTCATAGCATGATTGGCCAAATTTTTAAAATCAACTTATTTTGAAAAGTGCTTATCAAAAATTTACTTTTGGTGAGAAATAATTTTTGTTTGATCAATAAATTTATAAAGCAATTTTGAGCAACAATTAATGTTTGGCAATCTTTTTAAAAGTGCTTGTAAGTGTATTTTTCTCAAAAGTGTTCTTTGAAAAAAGTCTTTTTAAGGAAAACTACTTTTGTTTTTAGCTTCTGAAATATAGTTTATGTTACTCCCAGAAGTACATATTTTCTCCCAAAAGTTTGGCCAAACACATTGCTTTTAAAATTTAAGCACTTTTTAGAAAGAAAAAAAAGAACTCTAAGGAAAAGAAAAAAAAAAGCTTGTCAAACATGCTATCAGTCATTCCTAAAAGCAACTAACAAGAAAGCTTCTATGTTTTAGAATTCTTCCAAAACTACCACCACTATGACATGGATTTATGTACTTCCTCGGTTTCAATTGATGTGGCATCTTTAGAATTTCTAAGTTTAAATAAACCTTTTGATCATAATTTTTCATATCTATATCTATTCTACATTAAAAGTATCAACTTCTAATCTTAAAAGTTAAATTACCTAAATACCCCTCTAAATAACTTGACCCTACTTTTAAAAGACACGCTGCTTTTTATTTCTTTGTCAATAATTACGACCAATAAATAGAAAGAAGAAAATATCAAAGAATATCTAAGCAGTAAATTTACCTTTATTGATGAAGCTGAATCGATTCATTTTTTCAAGCATATATATACACATATTTGTTCATGGAACAATCGCTAAGTATATCTTTTTTTCTAAATAGAACAAGCCTTGACCTTTGTTGATGAGATTAAGTAGGCGTTTGGCCATGAAAATAAAAATAAAAATAAAAATCACTGTATTTGAAATTTTCAAAGTTGGAATTAGAGTTAGAATTGCATTTGTCCATAGTTTTTGCAATAAAAATTTAAAATTTAAATGTATTTTTAAAAAATATATAAAATATAATTTAAACGGGGTAATTTTATGAAAATAAAAAATTTAGGATTTTATTTTTTTTAAAAAAAAAGGTGAAAAAAGTAAAAGTGAAAATAGTAAAAATAAGTATTGGTGTGTTTTCTAATTCCCAAATACTACTTCAAGTTGTATTTAATATTTTTATGGCCAAACAAATATTTTAGAATAAAGTAAAATAATTTTCTAGAATAATTTTTGAATAAGGAAGAATCATATCTTTGTGTTAAGCGGGGGATTTCCTGACAGACGAGGAACTTGGAGATGTCTACAGAGACTGATCCTTCACCTCCACCCTCTACAAAATCAATGAAATTTGTTATTTGGAATTGTAGGGGTGCTCAATCCCCAGACTTTAAAAATAACTTTCGTAACTTGCTCAACTAGTATATGCCTTCTTTAGTGGTTTTGCTTGAGACCCATCTTGCTAGCCACGTCAATCTTTGTGAGGAATTTGGTTTTACAAACTTCATCGAGGCAATAACTGAGGGTAACTCAGATGGCATAGTGGTCATTTGGAATGTGGCTTTTCTCACAGTTAATGAGATTGTTGTTACCAATTAGGAGGTTCACTATGTTGTTCAGGTATCCCCCTCTACCCCTTCTTTCATGTTTTCTGCAATCTATGTAATAAATTACACTCTTGCTCGACAAATCCCTTTTGAAAATCTTATTAAACTCTCTGAAACTATGGAGGGGACTTGGTTGGTGGGTGGAGACTTTAATGACATTACCCACTCCTCCAAAAAATTTGGAGAAAGACTAATTAATAATTCACGTGTGACTCACATGCTCGACTACCTCAACACGTGTAATTTGATTGACTTAGGTTTTCAAGATAGTCGGTTTACTTAGACCAACAATCATAATAGAGATCGATGATTCTTGAATGCTTAGACCGCCTTGTGGAAAATTACCAATGGCATGACCTTTTTCCTTATGCACGTGTGCAACATTTACCCCATACTTTTTCGGACCACTGTCTTCTGCTCCTATCTCTTGATAAATTTCAATGAATCAATAATAGTAACATCTTCCACTTTGAAACTATTTGGATGTATCACCCTGACTTCCTTGATGTTATGTGCAATACTTTGCATAACAGTGATTTTATTGTGCAGGCAATTCCTCGGTTAACTGATGCCCTCTCCGTGTGAAATAAGGACATTTTTGGGGATATTTTCCACCAAAAAAGGACCTTATTAGCATGCTTGACAGAGATCCAATCCTTTCCGTACTACCCCCCAAGTATTTTCTTGCAAAATATAGAGCATGACCTAACTGTGGAATACAACCATGTCCTTCTTGAGAAGAAATTTTGGAGATTAAAGTCTATGGTTCAGTGGCTTAGGGACAGTGACGCAAACACTCGATTTTTCCACCTCTCCACGCTTAAGAGATGTCACCAAAATTATATCACCAGTCTCAAAGACTCTAATAGGGTTTGGATCATGGATTTTTCATAAATTGAGCACACTATCACTACCTATTTTGGAGGCCTCTACACCACCAGTCAGCTCTTAACCACAAAATCTTTCCCCATTGTAAATCACAATTATCTCTCCAATGAGGATTGATCACCTTGTAGAGCCTTTAAGTGACCTTGAGATTATCAAAACCGTCAAATCCTTTTACCAAACTAAAGTTCCGGGGTTGGATGGCTTGCACCCCCTTTTTTTTTAGAAATTTTAGGACACCACTAAAGCTTCCCTCACTGATTTCTACAAAACCACTTTCACCTTGGGACATATCTCATATGAAATCAATGACACCTACCTTTGTCTTATTCCTAAGAGCCAAAGCCCGACTTTCCCAGCCCACTTACGCCTCGTTGGCTTGTATAATATGGTGTACAAACTCTCAAACTAATGTACTGTCAACCATATAAAGCCACTTCTCGACAAATTACTTCAACACACCCAATCATCTTTTCAACACAACTATCGTACTTCAGACAATACGATAATTGTGCAAGAGGTGTTGTAGCTTTTTCTCAAGTCCAAATCAATATGTTCAAGCATGCTCCTTAAGATAGAATTGGAAAAAGCCTTTGAAAAGTTTGAATGGGGGTCTACCAATCTTTGTGCTATTTTAGGTTTCCTACCAAGCTTATCTATTTGATTATGTCTTGTGTCCCACTAGTCGAATATCCATCCTTATCAATGGGTCAAAGACTCCATTTTCTCCCCTTTGTGTGGCATCTGATAGGGTGACCCTTTATCCCCATACCTTTTTATTCTATATATGGATCGCTTTTTAAGGGGGGTTAACCTTACTATGGAATGCAACATTTGGCACCCAATCAAAATTACCACCTCTGTCTCATCTTCTTTTTGCTGATGACATCATTCTTACCTCCAAAATCACTTCTTCGAGCTGCAGAACCATTCTTGACCATATTAACCTTTTCACTTCCTACTTTGGACAATCCATCAGTCCCGTATTTGCTTCTCTAAGTACTGCTCCCTTTCTAATAAAAACCATGCTCTATTATATTTCAACATCAGGAAGGGCACCCATTTTGAAACATATATAGGTTTCATAATCTCACAAGGCAGGCTAAAGGTCAACGACTTCTAGTTCTTGCTTAACACTATGAAAATGCATTTGCCTGGATGGAAAGTGAACCATATTTCACTAGCTGGCAATCTAGATCTTGTTCGGGCAACGCTTAATGTAATGGCAAACCATACGATGCAAGTTATCCCTCTACCATCTGAAATTCTCAACCAACTTGAGCATTGTGAACACAACTTTTTGTGGAGCTCTTCACCCTAAAGATGGAAGCTGTATTTGTTAGCATGGTCCAAATTACCAAGGATAAGAATGGGGGTGGAATTAGGATTCAACAACATCAAGCTAAGAATCAAGCCTTCTTGTCTACCACTACCTAGAGACTTTTTCAAAAGACCAACTCACTTTAGGCCTTCGTTTTTCTGTCTAAATACATGCCAGCCACTGGAGCTAGGATGATCCCCCATATAGTGTTTGGAGGGAGATTTTGTAAGGTTGGAACAATTACCAATAAGGGATTATGTGGAAAATCCACACAGGAAACCATATCAAATTTTAGACGGACCCATGACTCAAACCAAAACTTTTACTTCATCATTTGGTTGAGGGACCTCTTACACCCACTGATCTCCAAGCCATAATCGCATCATGATTGGCCTACTCCTATCCTTGTACACCTTTGTCATTTAAACTCCCTTATTCCATAAAATGTCTCATTAATAATCACTATGTTGTCTTCAACTCTACGGGTCATGATCGAATCATTTGTGGTTTTACTTAAACAGGTAGATTTATGGTTAAGTCTTGATCAAGGTACTCACTCATGATTCCACTACTCCGAATGTGTACTCCTAGATTTGGAAGCTTACACTTCCCCTTAATCTATAGACTTTTTTGTGGTTGGTAACTCATGGTCGCCTTCCCACCAATACTTATCTCCACCATATCATCTTTCTCTCTTCCCCTCTTTTTGTCTATTTTTTAGTCCTGCTTAGAAATAATTGACCATATTTTTATCTAGTGTATCCACTCCAATAATCTATGGTGTCAACTACAACTACTCCCCCACTTGTTAGGTTTTCTAGGAACCCAACATACTCTGCCATCGACATAGCTGAAAAGACTGGTTCATTGGCACAAACACCTACCTCAAGCTGACACTTTACCCTAGGCCATTGTCTATCCATTCTTACTTTGACATCTTTGGATGATTAGGAATAAGGCGACTCTTGAACATAGCATAATTACACATAACATAAGCACCATACTTACTCTTAGCTCTAAATTTTAATGAGTCATACAACCTACCACACTACCTCGCCACTCGATTTGCCATCGAGTCTTTAACTCGGGTATCACATGCCCAGATGATGTGATTTTTCTTCACACAAATGTTGCTTCTCCCACTTCTGTTGGGCTTGTAGATATTGGAGAGGTTCTTAGGACTAAATTAGGTGACTGGCTACTAGGATTTGCTTGGACAACAATGTAGTCATCACCAATTATGCGTGAAATTTTTGCATTGCCACGAGGCCTTGGCTATATCCATGTTTATATTATAGTTGATGCTACGGGCCCATTTATTCACACATCATTAATAATTGCAGGTCCCTCCTAAGACAGCTCCATGAACCCCCCGGTCTAACACTCGTACAAGGAGTTTAATATGGTTGCAGATAGCTTGGCTAATTTTGGTGCTTCACTAGCGAAGTGATATCAAGTTTTTGTTTCAGCCCCCTCCCTTCGTACTTAAGATCTTGACATGGGACAAGGAGGGCATTGTAAATACTAACTAGTCCTGGTTTGATTTGGTAATAACCAGAACAAAAAAGTCAAACTGAACCCAAACCAAAGCGACACTATACATATATAATTCTAATACTTTAAACATATTAATTATAATCTACTTTGTAAATAATTTTTGAATTAGTTTATAGATCAATGTTAAGATATTTATTTCAGATTTAGAGTTGTAATATATTCACTATTTAGTAAGCCCATGTTCTAAAATCCAAATAGAAAGGCCAAATAAAAACCTAACAAGAGAAAAGAAACTTCGTTGCTTTCCAGAGAATTCCAAATCTAAAGTTTCCACTCCTATTTCATTTCACTATGCGCTAGTGTTGTTTTTACTGAGTTTGTATTGAAAATAGTTAGACAATTTGTTAGTATTTTCTTGATTTTCCAAATATTCTATTTTTTTTGAAGCTTGTATATTTCAATTACACTTTGATTTATAGTGTAATTGTAAGAAAATCAAGAAAACCAAAAGAATATACTAAAATCAAAATAAAACCCCCCAGCTTTATGTTGGTTTGATTTGATTTATAGATTTAATAAATTGACATAAGTGGTTTAGTAATTTTTAATTGAATAGACAAATCAGCCCGACCCATGTACACCCTTAACTAACTGTGGGTGTTGACAACTACGGCCAGAAGGATACTATTTATGAGCCTGATAATGAACTTTACTATCTGGAAATAAAATGTCCTTGTTTTTCTAATGCGCTTAACCATTATGCTTTAACTATTGTGAAGTGAATGTGTTCTAGAAGTTTTGGACACAATTTTCAAACTGGCAATCACTTGTTTCAAACAATTTCATGTCTTACGGTACTGTAAGAATAGAATAATCGTAGTGATGACTCAACAAGAAAGTGATAAAAATGAACTTCTAACTTTTTTACTCTACCTAAATTTTGATTATCTATCCTTGAAATTTATGAAAATATAAATGTTAGGATAGACAATGATCTCATAAAATATATTCCATTATGTTTATTATGCATGACGAGAGGAAGCCCGTTAATACCACACACTGTATAGTCACTCCATTCGATCTCCATTTCATTTCATTATATAACATTTCTCACTTGTTCAATTCAGTCCTTTGATTTCTCTGATGAAGTCAATTTTCTTCTCGGATAAATTATTTTTCTCCGATGAAGTAGAGTGATTGTTAAGAAGTACTTTGATCTAATTTTACCATTGGTATCCGTTATCATCTCTGCCTTCCACCATCGACATAGTCTTGGATCTAAAAAGTCCCACTCTATTCTATATATCACCTCGTTGTCTCTCACCCTCGATAGTATAACCATCTTTGCCGCCGGTATAACTCGAAGTAATAAATCTGTCACGACTCGATTTCTCAGGTCATGATGGCACCTACTATAACCCACCAGTAGGTAAGCCAACCCGTAGTCTGGAACAGCTAGTAACCGACTACCAGGAGAAATAAAGAAAGCGGTGAAAAGAATACAATAAGGAGACTATTATAATCCCCAAGACTGGAGTCAGTACAAGAGCTTCTAATACAACAGGAGTACAAGGTGAAATACAAAATAAATACAAGTACAAGTTGTCTCTGAAATACAAAATAGAGATCAGTCTAATCAATAAGAGAGAGTAGGAACAACTCTGAATGTCAAGAGCTCACCCAAAATATCTGATCCATAGTTGGTCCACACGATACACACATCAACGGTGATAACTCGTACTATGATCTGCAGGCTGCAGAAGTGTAGCATGAGTACCAAACACATGGTACTCAGTAGGCATCGGCCAACTGAGCTCCAGAAATAATGTAAGCATAAAATAACATGTAAGGCATGAATATAACTACAGGCAACTATCTAGGAAAAACTAAGCATAATGAGGTCAATGGAGCAATAAGGGTAAACTACCCTATTCTAATAGTGCTTAGAAGCTAAAGTACAATACCGTATATGATTAGCCAATATACTAATGAAGAGTGAAAGAAGTATATATAGTAGTATACAAGGCCAAAGAATACATATACAATATGAATAGACAAAGAAAGAGAAGGATATACGGTAATAACATATATATATATATACAAATAAACCTATAGTACTAACTCAAAAGTAATAACCTGAGGGAGTCAACCTAACCTCTCGAGGGCCTTAGCCAAGTAAGGGAGCTAATACTAGCATGATCAGGCCTCTAACCAAAATGTGACTAAGCATGAGGTAACTCAACCATAAAGTAACTCACCAAAATAAAAAAGGGAAACATAAACATACCGATAATCTCAGGTGCCAGTCCATACTCATCCTACCACGAACTAACCATAATAACGAATAATAAAGTAACTGGCTAGTACGGACACACAAATACCTAACCAGACCCCCATAAGCCCGAAAGGTTCATGGAAGCACTCAGCAAACAACAACCATAACTTGTGCCTATACAGCCCAACATAAGACCGATAGATACAAGCGCCAACCAATTATACTGGTGATAGGCGATGCATATAAATAAATGAATGCAACATATCCATCAATACCATAACCAATCTAAGCGCCATAAAGTACCAAGTGTAAACACCTCCTCCAGCTTAGTAGCTTGCAAAGGCAGGACCTACGGCGACTATCCTTCTCCGGCACTGTGGCTCACAGACGAAGGGGCCTCCAGGGGATTTGAGATATCTGTATACACTGCTTGGTCCCGAACCAAGACTTTTAATAATCATAATTATCCATCTACTCCGTCCAGTACCGAAGAGAGATATAAGTATAATAAGTCACGCACTCGAACTGTGACTAAAAGAGTGTAAGTCTGTAAATCCATTGCCCGAGATCAAGTTCGAGACTAAATCATCATAATAATGTAGAAAGGGTCGGAATCTCAGTCGACCAAAGTAAATAGTAGTGGTAAAATGAGTGGATTAATAATAGACCGAAATCAGCCTCGGTCAAATTTCCAAAACATCATTTTTAGTTCCAAAAGCTCATAATTCATTAAATAAGGTGGTACGATTCATATTATAAAAGAATCCATTTTAAAAGTGAAAAGTGGAAATAAATCCCTTTTTTTTGAAAAATAGTTGTAAAATCAAGGTTTGGGTTAGAATTGTACAACTAAGTGAGCATGAATGAGCCTAACAGTATGCATGCCATCACTAGTATCCAAACAATACAACCATAAGCACCTAAGCGTCTATAAACCAGAATCATGCCCTCTTTAAGGGTAAAATGCTCACCTGGAGTCTAATTGGTATCGTAACCACGACGTTGGGCCCAATAATACATAACTAACATAACAAGCCTCATAACTCGGGAATCCATAGTAATCAAGGTCATAAAGCCACTACAAGGATCTAATCAGGAAAATATCTCCCAAATCACTAAGTCAAATGATAAATCTTATACTAACGGATCCTTAATATTAAACTATGGTTAGCATGCTTATAATCAAGGGTAATAGGATTCTATAGACGTGACAAGTATTTTACACTAAGGTTCGGGTCATATTTCTACCCTAAATTCCCTAAATGGTCTAAGTCATGATATTCTAGTCACAAACACATCTCATAATCCCAACCTAGCATGCAATCTATACATAACACTATCTCATAGAGAAAAGTAGATCGAAGCCTACCTCGATGCCGAACTGTAAGTCTTGAGTCATCCATAAATCACTAGACTTTGCTCCACGATCCCGAAATGTCACCACACTATCAAAATAATCATCTACACGTCAATACGAGTAAAACGAGACCCATATTCCAATACAAAAAGTCGGGTCAGGAACGGGACTACTGGGCCTGCAAATGAAATCCAAAATTGAATTCGTTACGAGGTCCCTCAAAGGACAAGAAATGTGTGCTCAAAAGTTGAGCACAAACGGAATACAAATCTGGGCCCAAATCAGTCCTCAAACTTAAGGAATTCAAAGACCTAATTTCTAAGAATTCACAATGATAAAGGATGGAATTCAACAGGAAAAATGATGGAAAATGACCAAGGAGTGTTGGGCTAGCTTACCTTAGCTTCAATGGATGATTTCCTACACTTTCCCACTTTTCGAGCTCTCAAAAATGAGAGAAAAGGTTGAGAAATGAATGGGAAATTTGGGTGAAGAAGGGGATATAAAACCCCCAGGTACCGCTAAGGCGTTCACTTGGCCGCTAAAGCGGTTACCGCTAAAACAATACATCACCACTAAAGCAATCGGGCAAGGAAAGGCGGAGGCCACTAAAGCAGAACTTGGCCGCTAAAGTGACGTCCGCTAAATCATACCTTAACTGAATAGCCAAGGCTGCTAAAGCAGCACAAGGTCACTAAAGTGACTACCACTTAAGCGGTCCTTCGGCCGCTTAAGCGGTTGCACCAGAACATTGAGGCATCAGGTTTTCTAAGTCCAAACGGACTCTGAACGGGTGTTCGAGATTAGTTCGGAATTCGTGCGTGCAAACAAACTATTCTACCATACCAAATTCAATATTCTGGACTCAACGAAATCATCAAAACTTTCATATGAGACCATTTTGATTAAATGTGAAGTCCACACCTATAGTTCTTGTAACACCCCGTACCTTCCCAACCCTACTTGACGACGTTGAATAATGTTTACTTAGGTGTCGAGAGCTATACGTATGTATTTGGTAATATTAATGATGAGAAAATTTAAATTTGGCCTCGTACATGTGATTAGCCTTGTGTAGGAGGTGTTTTACGATTTTCATGGAGAATTTGTGGGGTTCAAAATGAGGATAAGAGGACCTCCAAACAAAGGATATTAAGGGTAAGAAGTAAGTTAAAGAATATGACTTGAAGTATCTAACCAAACCCGCGAAGAAAAAGTCAAAAAATGAAATTTTAGAAAATTTTAAGGGGGGGGTGCGCCATAGGGCGTGCCACGCCGCTATGGGCTAAAATTTTTAGTCCAGAGGCAGCAAGCTGGCATGCCCAAGGGCGTGCCAGGCTGGTTTTGCCACTTTTTCAAAGTTGGAAATTTTCTTAAGTCCCAAGGGTGTCCGGGGATGTACCGGGCCGATTTTTACCACGTTTATTCTACAACCATGAGAATATACATGAAATGAGTGAAATATTATATTGGTATGACAAAATTACTCGTAAACTAATTTGGCATCAAAATGATGATTTTACCCTTTTGGTCAAAATAGGTCATACGTGGCTAGAATCGCTTGTTTTTGGGATTGAGGCTACGAATATAAATCCCGTGAGTGGGAATATCATTGTAACACGTATATGATGGATTATACATTGATGTTAGTGGGCTAAGATGATATGGGTTATTGGGCCTAATTTGAGACCAAAATGAACAAAACATGAAAGGCCCAATGGGTCAAAATGACCCATTCTTGCCTTGACTTGTCAATGATGGAATTAATGGATAAGGATGAATTTAAGAGGTTATAAAAGGTGGCCAAAAATCATATTTTAATGCATTATCCACACACATTACATTCTCTCATTTTCTAGAGTTTTTGAGATAACTCTTTTAGCTCTTCAAACCCTAAGGCATTTTTGGACAAGATCATCATCTTCCAAGCTTGGGTAAGTGATTATTATTGTAATTTAACATATTATAAGCATGATAACTTATGTAGATCATGTTGGTTATGCTTGGAAGTGTTGGACATGGCACTTTTGGTTTTTTTGTTAAAAAGATGTGTTATCCATGGGATTGTAACTTGAATTATGACTTGTGGTTTTGATGAAAGAGCATGGAATGGATAAAATATCAACATGTATGGTGTGATTATGTTATTAAACTTGTTATTTTTCTATAAGTGTAAATTATGAGATTTTGGCCGATATGTGATATGAGGTGTATTAAGGTGACTTGATGGATTAATTGTGATATGGTGCTCATGAGAAAGTGTAAAGGAGAAACTTTGTTGTGAAATGCTATTGGTATGTGATGTTGTGGTCAATGTATAGAATGTTATGGTATTGTTGGCATGAAAAGGCTATAAATGGTATTGTAAAGGGTGAAATAATGTTATAGGGGACTCATGTAATTCATGGTAGTCTTATACACTTGGAATGTAGCTTGTGGTCAATGTATGGCATGAATGAAGTATTATTGGTATGACAATGCCGTAAATGGTATTGTAGAGAAGGAAATGACATTTAAAGATAAACATGTAACTCATTGTTGTCATATGCTTTTGTAAGGTAGTTGGTGGTTAATGTTGGTTCCGTTATATACTTGTGATGTAGAGTGAAACGTAAGGAAGGAGCGGAATTGTTGTGCTCACATATTGGATTGTGTATTTACATTGGAATGATAAGGTATGTAAGGTTACTTTGTCCGTATCTTTCTGCAGCAAATAGTATTCATATTGACGTTACACTTGTTCTATCTTGAAATGTGATAAGGTATCCTACATCCTGTTATCATTATCACATACTACTCATTGATCAATTGTGAACCTCATGGATCATATTCATGGTTAATGTTCCGAAAGCCCAATAAGGGTATGTTCCAAAGTTCCAATAGTGGTTATACTCATGTCTCTTGTTCATTGATTAGTGTCCAATGGTTCCAATAGTGCTATGTTTATAATAATGTTATGTTTCTCACAATGTTTATTCCCATGTATCTCACTCATTGGTTAATGATCCAAAGCTTCAAGTAAAGTTGTCATAACATTAAAATTTCTAAAATAACTATCCCAAAGAGAGTAAGATGTAAGGAGAATCTATTTATTATTGAAAAGCATTTTCCAATCATGTCATGTTCCAAAGTCTAATAATATTATGGATATGTTGGTACCAATCTCTCCCAAGTGTAAAGGTACTAATCTCATAAAGACCTCATAAGAGTAATAAGAGAGGTGATGTGCAAGTTAATATAATTATTCCTCATAAGTGAAGATGTCAATCTCATGAAGTAAAGGAGTGAAGTGAAATGTGTATATAAGTGTGTGCTTCAATTAATGTCATGATCTTTAATGTGTCACTTTCATAACTGTGTAAAGGAAAGGGTATTGTAAAGAAGTAATGCACATATGGTTACTTTATGCTTTATTGAGTATGGATCACAATCTAAAGGGTATAATTTCAAGATGGAATAATCCCAATATCATGCTATGTTAGTTATTATAGCCCACCAAAGGTGGAGGCCCGGTATTATTTATTATAGCCCACCAAAGGTAGAGGTCCGGTATTATACTTATATATTATAGCCCACCAAGGTTGAGGCCCGGTACTATATACATATATATTATAGCCCACCAAAGGTGGAGGCCCCGTACTATATACAAATATATTATAGCCCACCAAAGGTGGAGGCCCGGTATTATGTACTTACCTATAAGGTGATGATTGGTATTGCATTATAACCCACCTAGAAGGTGATGATCGGTATTATAGTAAGATCCACATAATGAAGATAGTTGTAAAAGAAAGTAGAGTATATCCCTTGCATAAATTTAGAGATAAAGGTAAAGGCTAGTACAAGACTGATGATGGTAAGACTGAATGATCAAGTAATGAAATAATAGAAGTAATGAACATGGTTCCATATCTTCAGGACGGAGGTATATCCATATTGATTATTCTTTTACGCTTAATTTCTTGGAAGTACTTATGTATTATTATAGTTTCATATGGCCTTACATACTCAGTACTTTATTCTTACTGACCCCTCTTGGGGGACTTACCTTACATGCTACAGGCACAGGTGTTAGTAGATCTCCGCAGTAGGAGACGAGATATCCACAGATTGTTGGTGAGCTCCAGTTGATCCGGGGCTTTTCCGAGTCATTATGCATATTGGTTTGAGATTGTATATGAGTATAAAGTGGGGTGTGTCCCGACTCTAGGTTTGTCATAGTCATGTATCTGTAGAGGCTTTGTAGACTTATGTGGGTATATGAATGTAAGATATGTACGTTCAGTTCGACGTAATGGCTCCAACGGCCAAGTTTTGTATATATATATTTATAGCATATGTTTCCATGTCTATGATTTTTGTATAGTTGCATAAAGTAGAATAACCTTCATACGAGGTTATGCATACGAGTGTTCACAAGCAAAGATTGGTTCTCTCGGGCCATATCGGCTTCGGGTGCCAGTCCGGCCTGAATGGGATTCGGGTTGTGACAAAAGTGGTATCAAAGCAGGTCGTTCTAAGGGTGTCTACAAATCCGTGTCTAATTAGAGTCTTTCTTATGGATGTGTTGCGTGCCACATTTATAAGTTGGAGGCTACGGTACATTTAGGGTTGTTTCATTTCTTCATTCTAGATCATGCAATGGAGCCATTGTCATAGGTGGGATTACATCTGACCATTGTAATTGGTTTACTTTGATATAGTAAAATGTTGATTACAAGACAAGGTATGGGCAAAGATAAGCAGGTAGATATGCATGCGGGAGAAGGAATTAGTAAATCACCACCTAACCCAACTAGTCAATATGGGGTTGAAACTGAGTTTACATCGCGGGCACCTTCTCCTCCCCCTTCTCCAGGGAGACCACAAAGGAGGGAAGTATCCCCAGAATCGCCTTTTAATGTTACTAGGCGGGAGTTACAGGACTTGAGAAATGTGGTGCAAATATTGACTCAGATAGTTGTTGCCCAGAGTCAAGGACTAGTTGGTTCAGTGACAAGTGATGATGGTACGGCTAGGATAGCTAGTCGGAGAACACAGGATTTTCTGAAATTGGATCCTCCCACATTTATCAGGTCCGATCTTAATGAAGACCCGCAAGACTTTATCGATCAAATTCAAAGGTCTCTAGATGTTATGCATGTGACTAGTGTAGAAACAGTGGAGCTTGCAGCATATAGACTGAAAGGAGAGGCTATACTATGGTATGAAGATTGGAAACAATCCAGGGGTATTGGTACACCTCCAGCTAGTTGGGAGGAATTCAGAGCGACATTCCTTGATCACTATCTTCCATATGAGGTCTGCGAGACTCGTGCGGATCAGTTTTTAAATCTTTATCAAGGAAATATGAGCTTCAGGGAGTACAGTCTTCGGTTTAATTCGTTGGCTAGATATGCTCCTAATATGGTAGCGACTATGGCCGATAGAGTTCATCGGTATATAGACAGATTGGAGCCATATTTGGTAAGGGACTGTACTATTGCTGCGTTAAATAAAGATACGGATATAGCTAGAATACAAGCCTTCGCACAAAAGATGGAGGATCAAAGGCAAAAGAGAAGGATACAAGAATATGAAGAAGGGCCATCAAAGAGGGCTAGACCCATGGGACAGTTCATGGAGTCCCAAGGAGGATGTAGGCCTCGGGTTTTCCCTAGACCACCTAGACCATCATTTTCCTACCCTACAGCGGGTACTCCACCTCCCTTTCGAGGATCTAGAGGTAGCCAGGTTGGGTAGAGTAATGGAATACGGGGTTCGCAAACAGTGGGATCTTTTCGTCAACTGTGTCAGCGCTGCGGAAAGTTTCATTCAGGTGAATGCTGGTTTGAGATGGACGTTTGATTTTGGTGTAAAAATCCAGGACATGTGAAGAGAAAGTTCCCACAGAGAGCCAAGGGTAGTATAACACGACCTACGGGATCAGCAGAATTTGGAGGCTTTCCTTGATATAGTGACAGGTACGTTATCTATACTTTTACCTAATGAATATGCATCAATTGATCCGGGTTCTACCCTATCATATGTTACTCTATTTAGCTGCGGGAAAATTAAAAGGAACACTAGAGTTAATAGTGAAGTTAGTTGGGGTGTGCACACCAGTTGGTGAATTTATTATAGCTAAAAGAGTATGTCACAATTGTATAGTAAATGTTGTGATCACGTTACATTGACTAATCTTACTGAGATGGACATGATAGATTTTAATGTTACCATGGGTATGACTTAGTTGGCTTTTCGTTAGGCCACAATAGATTGCCGAGCAAAGAAATTACATTTTTACTTTCCACAAAGAATTTTCTTGAATGGAGGGGTACATATGTCGCTTAGCCAGAGTGAAGGATACCAAAGTTAAATCTACTAATGTGAAAGATACTAGTCTACCCCCGTAGGATGTCCCAGTGTAAATTGTATCGTCGAGGGATAACACGTCGAGAATGTGCATTAATTATAGGCAACGGATTGAAGTGTCAGGAAGATTTTCTGTATCGGATATATATATGATGAGCTAAAGAATTGCATTATGGTAAAGCACATCATTCACGATATGCTATTTAGAATGGAGTAATCAATATGTACTATGATTTGGAAGCGACTTATTGATGAGATTACATGAAAAGAATATTGCGAAATTTATACTTCGGTAATCGAAGGGATGGCGAGTAAAGGTAAAGTACTTGTAATCTGAAGTTTATAGGCTATGTAGAGATTCTTTTTAGTTATAAATAGATGTGATGTCGTATGGGTAATAATTGATAGGCTTACCAATTTAATACAGTTGTAGAAATGTTTCTGGGAACCCAAGTGAATGTAAGCATGGTTTTCGTCTTCAGACAGAGGAACAAGCAAACCGTACTGTTTAAGCATGAGAAGTTAGTTCCATATAGCGTACCTTCTAAGATGGTTAAAAGATGTGGTCAAGTCGTATATGACTTTGAAGTATCCCAAGAACTCTTTATAGTTCATTCAGTATCTCATATGCGATGCTTTGAAAGTGTCTAGGAGATTATCTCGTGTTGATCCCAGTGGAAATCCACCAGTTACGGAAAAATCTCATATGTGACGAAGTACGGCTTACTATTCTAGAACGATAAGCGAAAGTAATAAGAAGTAAAGAAGAAGCTTCCGTAAAAGCACAATAGGAGAAACAAACACATGGAAGAAGTCACAAGGGAGACCAAAGAAATAACGAAATCTAAAGTAATCGTAAGTTTTGGACATGAAAGCAAAGTTCAGGATATGGAATTGGAGTCATAATAAGTAAGTTTTTACAAGTATTCTATGTGTATATGATAATTGAAGGATTCACTTCCGGCTTAAGTTATTACGATGAGACAATGTTACTAACATTCGAGGACGAATGTTTCTAAGGGGGGAAGGATGTAACACCCCATACCTTCCCAACCCTACTTGACGATGTTGAATAATGTTTACTTAGGTGTCGAGAGCTAGACGTATGTATTTAGTAATGTTAATGATGAGAAAATTTAAATTTGGCCTCGTACATGTGATTAGCCCTGCGTAGGAGGTGTTTTGCGATTTTCATGGAGCATTTGTGGGGTTCAAAATGAGGCTAAGAGGACCTCCAAACAAATTATATTAAGGGTAAGAAGTAAGTTAAAGAATAGGACTTGAAGTATCTAACCAAACCCGCGAAGAAAAGTCGAAAAATGAAATTTTCAAAAATTTTAAGGGTGGGGCGCTCCAGAGGGTGTGCCACGCCGCTATGGGCTAAAATTTTTAGTCCAGAGGCAGCAAGATGGTGCACCCAGGGACGTGCCAGGCTGGTTTTTCCACTTTTTCAAAGTTGGAAATTTTCTTAAGTCCCAAGGGTGCCCGGGGACGTACCGGGCCGATTTTTGCCACGTTTCTTCTACAACCATGAGCATATATATGAAATGAGTGAAATATTATATTGGTATGATAAAATTACTCGTGAACTAATTTTGCATCAAAATGATGATTTTACCCTTTTGGTCAAAATATGCTATACGTGGCTAGAATCGCTTGTTTTGGGGATTGAGGCTACGAATATAAATCCCGTGAGTGGGAATATCCTTGTAACTCGTATATGATGGATTATACATTGATTTTAGTGGGTTAAGATGATATGGGTTATTGGGCCTAATTTGAGACCAAAATGAACAAAACATGAAAGGCCCAACGTGTCAAAATGACCCATTCTTGCCTTGACTTGTAAATGATGGAATTAATGGATAAGGATGAATTTAAGAGGTTATAAAAGGTGGACAAAAATCATATTTTAATTCATTATCCACACACTTCACATTCTCTCATTTTCTAGAGTTTTCAAGATAACTCTTTTAGCTCTTCAAACCTAAGGCATTTTTGGACAAGATCATCATCTTCCAAGCTTGGATAATAAGATTATTATTGTACTTTAACATATTATAAGCATGAGAACTTATGTATATCATGTTGGTTGTGCTTGTAAGTGTTGGACATGACACTTTTGGTTTTTTTGTTAAAAAGATGTGTTATCCGTGGGATTGTAACTTGAATTATGACTTGTGGTTTTGATGAAAGAGCATGGTATGGCTAAAATATCAACATGTATGGTGTGATTATGATATTAAACTTGTTATTTTTCTATAAGTGCAAATTATGGAATTTTGGCCGATATGTGATATGAGGTGTATTAAGGTGACTTGATGGATTAATTGTGATATGGTGCTCATGAGAAAGTGTAAAGGAGAAACTTTGTTATGAAATGCTATTGGTATGTGATGTTGTGGTCAATGTATAGAATTTTATGGTATTGTTGGCATGAAAAGGCTATAAATGGTATTGTAAAGGGTGAAATAATGTTATAGGGGACTCATGTAATTCATGGTAGTCTTATACACTTGGAATGTAGCTTGTGGTCAATGTATGGAATGAATGGGGTATTATTGTTATGACAATGCCGTAAATGGTATTGTAGAGAAGGAAATGACATTTTAAAGATAAACATGTAACTCATTGTTGTCATATGCATTTGTAAGGTAGTTGGTGGTTAATGTTGGTTCCGTTATATACTTGTGATGTAGAGTGAAACGTAAGGAAGGAGCGGAATTGTTGTGCTCACCTATTGGATTGTGTATTTACATTGGAAAGATAAGGTATGTAAGGTTACTTTGTCCGTATCTTTCTGCAGCAAATAGTATTCACATTGACGTTACACTTGTTCTATCCCGAAATGTGATAAGGTATCCTACATTCAGTTATCATTATCACATACTACTCATTGATCAATTGTGAACCTCATGGCTCATATTCATGGTTAATGTTCCGAAAGCCCAATAAGGGTATGTTCCAAAGTTCCAATAGTGGCTATACTCATGTCACTTGTACAATGATTAGTGTCCAATGGTTCCAATAGTGCTATGTTTATAATAATGTTATGTTTCTCACAATGTTTATTCTCATGTATCTCACTCATTGGTTAATGATCCAAAACTTCAAGTAAAGTTGTCATAACATTAAAATTTCTAAAATAACTATCCCAAAGAGAGTAAGATATAAGGAGAATCTATTTATTATTGAAAAGCATTTTCCAATCATGTCATGTTCCAAAGTCTAATAATATTATGGTTATGTTGGTACCAATCTCTCCCAAGTGTAAAGGTACTAATCTCATAAAGACCTCATAAGAGTAATAAGAGAGGTGATGTGCAAGTTAATATAATTATTCCTCATAAGTGAAGATGTCAATCTCATGAAGTAAAGGAGTGAAGTGAAATGTGTATATAAGTGTGTGCTTCAATTAATGTCATGATCTTTAATGTGTCACTTTCATAACTGTGTAAAGGAAAGGGTATTGTAAAGAAGTAATGCACATATGGTTACTTTATGCTTTATTGAGTATGGATCACAATCTAAAGGGTATAATTTCAAGATGGAATAATCCCAATATCATGCTATGTTAGTTATTATAGCCCACCAAAGGTGGAGGCCCGGTATTATTTATTATGGCCCACCAAAGGTGGAGGTCCGGTATTATACTTATATATTATAGCCCACCAAGGTTGAGGCCCGGTACTATATACATATATATTATAGCCCACCAAAGGTGGAGGCCCAGTACTATATACAGATATATTATAGCCCACCAAAGGTGGAGGCCCGGTATTATGTACTTACCTATAAGGTGATGATTGGTATTGCATTATAACCCACCTAGAAGGTGATGATCGGTATTATAGTAAGATCCACATAATGAAGATAGTTGTAAAAGAAAGTAGAGTATATCCCTTGCATAAATTTAGAGATAAAGGTAAAGGCTAGTACAAGACTGATGATAGTAAGACTGAATGATCAAGTAATGAAATAATAGAAGTAATGAACATGGTTCCACATCTTCAGGACGGAGGTATATCCATATTGATTATTCTTTTACGCTTAATTTCTTGGAAGTACTTATGTATTATTATAGTTTCATATGGCCTTACATACTCAGTACTTTATTCTTACTGACCCCTCTTGGGGGACTTACCTTACATGCTACAGGCACAGGTGTTAGTAGATCTCCGCAGTAGGCGACGAGATATCCGCAGATTGTTGGTGAGCTCCAGTTGATCCGGGCTTTTCCGAGTCATTATGCATATTGGTTTGAGATTTTATATGAGTATAGAGCTGGGTGTGTCCCGACTCTAGGTTTGTCATAGTCATGTATCTGTAGAGGCTTTGTAGACTTATGTGTGTATATGAATGTAAGATATGTACGTTCAGTTCGACGTAATGGCTCTAACGGCCAAGTTTTGTATATATATTTATGGCATATGTTTCCATGTCTATGATTTCCGTATAGTTGCATAAAGTAGAATAAGCTTCATACGAGGTTATGCATACGAGTGTTCACTAGCAAAGATTGGTCCCTCGGGCCATATTGGCTTCGGGTGCCAGTCCGGCCTGAATGGGATTCGGGTCGTGACAGTTTCATTTTTCATCAAATCTACCCAATAGCCCAAAATGAGTCTAGAAGCCTTGGGATCTAAACTAAGGGTCCCTCTAGCCTAAAACCAACGTTCCGGAGCTAATGACTCAATCGAAATTTCCATCTGAGATCGTTTTACTAGAATTTTTGGTTCGAGACCAATTTATTAACAGCGAAAGCTCCAAAACAGGAAAATGAGCCTAAAATTCAAACAAACTGTCCGATGACCGAACCGATAGTTTTGACAAGTCATAAATGACATGTAGCCTCTGTGGGAAGGATCAAAACACCAAAATGTGTAGAAATCGAGAAAATAACCTGGAGGGTCATTACAATATCCACTACTAAAAGGACTTTTGTCCACGAACGTCAATGGATAGAAAGAGCACGAAAGCTAGCAAGGATGAGGTACTGGAGCCCACATGCCTCAAGCATGACCCCCTAGATAACCTCAAAGAAGAGATAATGTTTCCAAGGGACTTTGCCAAAGGTATCCCTTTTTCAACTACCTTCCTTACTTCATTTCCCAAAAAGCCAAAACTCATCCTCAACAACCAACTTGCCTCCAACTGAACCGAGAATGACTGATTCATGCAAATCCAAACCACAACACACTGACAACACACTGATACAAGTACAACCAAGTGATAACTCAACCAAGCTAAAGGCAAACCAAGGTATGAATCATGTAACCAACTCCAATTTCAAATCTAACCTGCTTTTGCCTTTCCAAACCTGCTACCTACTCCAAACCATACAAAATATCATCTGAGTCCTGTCCGCGCATTCATCTCACACTGTCCTCAAAATACTGAAGCTGGTATACTGAAAATCCATAATGGCAAGCATAAGAATAAGCCCTGAAGGTGCTACCTGGACATACAAACAATAGTGACCAAATTCTGCACTCTTAAGCCAAAGCTACAACAGGTCCAAATGACCCTCGAAACCAATAATCACGAGTTCGGAGCATAAGCTCCTGAAATCGAACAATTCTCTCTAAGATGTCCCACCAACTGTGGATGAAGTCATGCTAAGCCCAACTTAAGCATGCTCTTTTTGCTGAGAAAACAATTCAAACTTTTGACGAAAACTGAGAACCATCGTCGAGAGAAGTAGAAACCAATATCATGCACCGATGGACCATCTTCCGAACATTTATCAAGCATAATCCATCTAAACTGATAAAGGATGAGCTGGTAGGCAACGAGTAGGCTTAGTCAGCCTATAAATGAATGCTCAACTAAAGTGAATCTGGGAATAAGGCTACAAATAAGTTATGCAAACCCAAGCTAAAATCTCAACACTGAAGCTGGACCGCTCGATCTCAACTGCCCAAACCGATCTCGTTAACGAATAAGCATCCACATGCCAAAATCTATCATAACTCCCAAGCCGTCATTCGAAGGCATCACACTCCAAAAATGGAGTCAGTGAGCCTTCACTAAGGCCAAATACCCAAATCAATCTCTCTATCAAAAATTGAGCATATACTCAATGGTCCTCACAAGGGCTGAAATTGTAATATCGCCGAGGACATAGTCATGATGGAGGAAGACCACAAGATGAAGATACAAGGATCCAACTCTATATCGGTTAAAGGGTATAATGCATCGAGGCATAACCAAGCACTCACCAAGGGTGCAAAAAGCACTAAAGGCACCTAATCTCAAGCAAGCCGAAAAATATGAACTTAGCCTGATCTGGTCAAACCAGTACCCTACACATGGCAACGAATACTCATTCTCAACAGACATCTGCTTTAATTACCAATAACTGATGTGCAAGCACATATCACCAAGCAGAACCCGAACCAATAACGAGATGAGAAATTTTCTAAAATCTCCCAATTTATACCAACTTTAACTCGGTTGAGTAGTAAACCATATCGCAGAAGAAACGAAATATCAAACTCCACATCTATACCCAGATCAAAATGATGATTAGGAGACAAACCCAACAAATTAGAAAGTAAGCCTTAGACTTTCCAATATCCTAAACGGGAAATAGGACCAAATTGCCAATTCTAACTTAATACTGATATCAAGGTCAAAACCACTATCGGGGTATGAACTATCCAAATCCACAGAACAAATCTCAAATGCATCATCAATAAAAACATGCTATGGAGGAAGACTGCTAACGCTAAAATCACAATATAGGCATGGAAGGCCAAACTTACCTTTACTTCCTCTCCGCAACTGATCTAACCTCGCTAACAAGAGGGAAAAGCAACAAATCTAGGTTTAAAGCCAAACGGGCAAGAATGGCAAGGAGAGAAAAATGATAACTAGATAACGCTAGTCTAGCTGTCTGTCAAATAAGAATCAATAAATGTCAAAACAATGGCAATACTAACAATAGCATAGGCTGCAGGTGGCATAAAAATGAAAATCAACAACAAGTACCACTCTAAGGCCATAACAAGGCCAATATGCCAAAGGAAATGAGACTTTAACCCAAATGCTACACCCTAAGGAAAATACCATACCAATCCACTCAATCCACTACTAAAAGAAATCATCTACGGGGGTAGTCAAATAATCGTAAATCTACACCAAGGCATACACCACCCAATATAGAAATGCCATGACATATAATCATCGATGGGTATGAAAACCCTAACATAATTCAAAATAAAAACTAGAAGATAGAAAATCAAGGACGCACCCATCACGATGGAAAATCTAAAGTCATAAATCTGATGTCCCTAAAAGAGTACAAATCTGAGCATGTCCAAACTCGAACTGAGCGTCTGAATGACCAACTGAGACACTAAGTGCACTATCTCTACCCGAAGGTGCCACAACTTTATCAAACTGATCTGTATTAGCTGAATGACTGATGAGCCCACTTTGACGACACTCCCTAGACCAATGACCGATCTCTCTACAGTCATAACAAACCCCTGAAGCTCTAACCTAGTGAGAAACACGAGTTGGCCCCACCTAGCTAACCAAATGCCATTGAGGACACTCTCTACTGAAGTGACCATCCCCCCACAATCATAATATGCCTCGGGAGCTCTAGGCCAGTGAGGAACATATGTTGACCCTGTCTGGATAACCAACTCCTACCCGAGGCACTCCCTAGACCAATGACCAACCTTTTCATAGTCAAAACAAGCTCCTGGAATACTCGGATGTACTATGCCTGCAGACCTAGAACAACCGCCATGGCCTGACAACCTAAATCGGATAACCCATACTGCCTGACTAGAACTCTATCCTTTACCACCATGATCTACCTAAGAGCTATCCATACGCTGAGGTACTACCTGTACGGGTCTAGTAGGTGGCAAGTGATACTGACCTCTGCTGGGAAGACCTCGACCTTTGAACGGAATACCACTAACACTGAACTACGGACATAGCCTCGTACTGCCACCTCCATATGTCTCAAAGAATTCCCTCTCTGTAGCCCTCGCATGTTCAACAACCTCAGAGAAAGGAGACTCAATTGCTATCAAATACTCAAATGCCAAATGGAGTGGTAAAGCCAATCCTCTGATAAATCTCTACACCATCTTATGCTTAGTAGCATATAACATAGATGTTTGCTTGGCCCACTCAAGAAACCTAATCTCATACTCAGAAACTAATAAGGAACCTTGCTGAACACCAAAAAACCCAACTCTGGCCTGAGAACCACTCGATGTACCAGGCAATACCCTTGACTATGAAGCATCCATGAAAAAACTTAAAATCCCTAACAAAGAATTCCAAAAATATGAGGTGGTCGCAAACTCTATTGGAGCCTGGGCTCGCCCACAACCTTTGTCTGATGCTGAAGATCCTCTATATCAATTCTAACTCCCTAGTCCGCCATTGAACTGAAACTCTGGTCACACGCGCAGAAGTACAGTCTACATCTATCGATAACCTCGTACAATGCATCTGGGAGAGACTGGAGTCAAAAGAAGTACTTAGAGGTTCATAGAAATATGGACACACGACAAAGAGTCAAGAATAGAATTTCCTAATTGCCCTATAGCCTCCCGAAGATAGAATACAGGCATCTCTGTACCGATCCGCAGGACTCTACTAGACACTAAGCTCTTGTACGAACAAAACCGGTAAACCTAAGCTCTGACACCAATTTGTCACGACCCAATTTCATAAGTCATGATGGCACCTACTATAACCAACTAGTAGGTAAGCCAACCCATAGTCTGGAATAGCTAGTAATGGACTACCAAGAGAAATAAAGAAAGCATCGAAAAAGAATATAATAAGGAGACGATTATAATCCCCAAGACCTGGTGGAGTCAATACAAGAGCTTTTAATACAACAAGAGTACAAGGTGAAATATAAAATAAATACAAGTATAAGCTATCTCTGAAATACAAAATAGAGATCAGTCTAATCAATAAGAGAGAGAGTAGGAACAACTCCAAACTTCAGGAACTCACCCCAAATATGGTAATACCATACATACATACATACATATATATATATATATATATATATATATATTTATACAAATAAACATGTAGTACTAACTCGAAGGTAATAACCTGAGGGAGTCAACCTAACATCTCAAGGGCCTTAGCCAAGTAAAGGAGCTAATACTAGCATGATCAGGCTTCTAACCAAAATGTGACTAAGAATGAGGTAACTCAACCATAAAGTAACTCATCGAAATAAAGAGGGAAACAAAAATGTACCGACAATCTCAGGTACCAGTCCATACTCATCCTGCCACGAACTAACCATAATAACCAATAATAAAGTAATCGGCTAGTCCGAACACACAAATACCTAACCGGGCCCCCATAAGCCCGAAAGGTTCGTGGAAGCACTCACCAAATAGCAACCATAACCTGTACCTATACAGCCCCCCATAATACCGATAGATACAGGCGCCAAACAATTATACTGGTGATAAGTGATGCATATAAATGAATGAATGCAACATATCCATAAATACTATAACCGATCAAATTGCCATAAAGTACTACGTATATGCACCTCCTCCAGATCAGTACCTCACAAAGGCAGGATTTATGGCGACCATCCTTCTTCAGCACTGTGGCTCACAAATGAAGGGGCCCCTAGGGGATTCGGAATATTCGTATACACTGCCTGGTCCCGAACCAAGACTTTCAATAATCATCATAATCTATCTACTCCATCTAGTACCAGAGAGAGATATAAGTATAATAAGTAGTGCACAGACTCAAACCATGACTAAAAGAGTGTAAGTCTATAAATCCATTGCCCGAGATCAAGTTTGGGACTAAATCATCATAATATAGAAAGGGTCGGAATCTCCGTCGACCAAAGTAAATAGTGGTGGTAAAATAAGTGGATTAATAACGGACCAAAATCAGCCTCGATCAAATTTCTAAAACATTATTTTTAGTTTCAAAAGCTCATAATTTATTAAATAAGGTGGTATGATTTCTATTATAAAAGAATCCATTTTAAAAGTGAAAAGTGGGAATAAATCCCTTTTTTGAATAACAGTAGTAAAATCAAGGTTTGGGGTTGGAATCGTACCACAAAGTGAGCATGACTTCGCCTAACAGTATGCATGCCATCACTAGTGTCCAAATAATACAACCATAAGCGCCTAAGCATCTATAAACTAGAATCATGCCCTCTTTAAGGGTAAAATGCTCACCTAGAGTCCAACTAGTATCGTAACCACGACCTCGAGCCCAATAATACATAACCAACATAACAAGCCTCATAACTCGGGAATCCATAGTAATCAAGGGCATAAAACTACTACAAGGATCTAATCGGGGAAATACCTCTCAAATTACTAAGTCAAATGATAAATCTTATACTAACGGATCCTTAATATTAAACTATGGTTAGCATGCTTATAATCGAGGGTAATAGGCTTCTATAGTCACGACAAGTATTTTACACTAAGGCTCGGGTCACATTTCTACCCCAAATTCCGTAAATAGGCTAAGTCATGATATTATAGTCATAAACACATCCTATAATCCCTACCTAGCATAAAATCTATACATAATACTATCTCGTAGAGAAAAGTAGACCGAAGCCTACCTCGATGCCGAACCACAAGTCTTGAGTCATCCACAAATTGCTCGACTTTACTCCACGATCTCAAAATGCTGCCACGCTATCAAAATAATCACCTACACGTTAATATGAGTAAAATGAAACCCATATTGCTATACAAAAAGTAGGGTCAAAATTCAGGTCAAGAATGGGCCTATGAGGCCCACAAATAAAATCCAAAATTAAATCCATCACGAGGTCCCTCAAAGTACAAGGAATGTGTGCTGAAAAGTTGAGCACAAATGGGACACGAATAGGGCCCAAATCAGTCCCCAAAGTTAAGGAATTCAAAGACCTAATATCAAAGAATTCACAATGAAAAAGGATGGAATTCAATGGGAAAAATGATGGAAAATAACCAAGTACTGTTGGACTAGATTACCTTAGCTTCAGTGGATAATTTCCCACACTTTCCCACTTTTCAAGCTCTCAAAAATGGTAGAAAAGTGTTGAGAAATGAATGGGTAATTCAGGTGAAGAAGAGGATATAAAAACCCCAAGTACCGCTAAAGTGGTCACGTAGCCCCTAAAGCGGCTACCGCTAAAGTGGTACATGACTTCTAAAGATGTCGGGCAAGGAAAGACGGAGGATACTGATGTCGTCCAAAATATACCTCCGAAAAAGTACAATGCGGTCGCTGTATCAAATATAAAACCCAACTAGGTTAGGGTCGATCCCACAGAGAATAGGTCGAAGTTTATATAGAATGCTGGTTTGAGTAACTGGTAAGTAAGTAAAAAAGGGGGGGTTTTGTGAAGAAGTAATAAAGTAACGATTGTTGATTGTATTGAGTTTGTAGACAATAAGAGAGATACACTAGGAATGTGATCTCCAATGATTCCTTAACTCTACCGGTTACTTGTGCTAACAAAACCGTCCCTCTATGTGGCATACAAAATCTGACAAGATATGTTCATCTAAATATCTCTCGACCTTGGTTAGATGAATTTCACTCTTCTCCTCTTGGTCTCCGAGTCTCGCACTACTAACCCTTGTCCTGGATCACAGATAACTATTCCCTCTAAGGCTCAAGTTATTAGGTGAAGGTTAATAGCTTCAAATCTCTGTTGTTATCTCCTTTTCCCAATCTCTACCTCTCTTTCGAGCAAGTCTAGAATAAAGGCGAGTTTCTAACGTTTGCAACTGTTAGAAAGCAATCAAAACGAAGAAAACAACAATACATGCATTCACAGTAGTTCAGAGTTGCTTTGCACTTAACCGGTTTCGTTAATTCCTCATGGTTCACACAACCCTAGTTGATGAGTTTAGCTACTCATAATTGTAAAAACATAAGGAGAATTCAGAGATGAAGACATAATTGCACACTCACAATAATGAAGAAGAACTGAAATCTCAATTATCAATAAAACTCGAATTAGGGTTTGTAACTACAAAACCAAGAAGATGTTTATAAGCTCAAAAACAATATGAAATAGCTCTTAAAACAATGTAATGACTCTCTCTCACACATAGGACTATACATGGGTATTTATAGATACAAAACTAATCCTATCCAAATCAAAATAGGAGAACAGAGTCGGCAACTTCTACGATATCGTGACTTGGTGTCGTGGAACCAAGTTACGCTACGTAGGTTGGTGTAATGGAAATCAGGCTCAATTGGACGTCTTCAGAAGTTGAGTCACGCCATCAACCCACACCACGTGAGTGACAGTCACGGCATGTGACTAGCTGGCATGGAAATCAGAACCTTTCTTGATCTCTAAAGTGGACTCACGCCAGCCACTCACGTCACGTGAGTGGTCTTCACGGCACGTGAGTGGTGTCGTGAGTCCCTCTCTGGTGCAAATTCTTTTTCTTCCATCTTCAGACACTTCGTTCTCAGGCTTGATTCTTCCTTTTTGATTATTTTGCCTTCAAACCCTGTTTTCCTGCAAAGTAGGACAGAAACCACATCATACCAACCAAATACACCCAAGTTATTGCATATTTTCCTTGTTTTAAGTATCGAAAGTGCCATGTAACCATGGCGTATCAGATACTAAAGCAGAACTTGGCCGCTAAAGCGACCTCCGCTTAAGCGGACCTTGGCGGCTAAAGCAGACCTCAACTAAATTGCCAAAGCCACTAAAGAGGTATAAGGTCTCTAAAGTGACTACCACTTAAGCAGTCCTTTGGTTGCTTAAGTGGTCATTCGGCCGCTAAAGCCTTTGCACCAGAACTTTGAGGTATCAGATTTTCTAAGTCCAAAGGGACTCTGATCGGGTGTTCGAGATTCACTCGGAACCCCGTGCACGCAAACAAACTATGCTACCATACCAAATTCGACATTCTAAACTCAACGGAACCATCAAAACTTTTATCTAAGATCGTTTTGATTAAATATGGGGACCACACCTATAGTTCCATTTTTTATCAAATCTACCCGATAGCCCAAAATGAGTCCAAAAGCCTCGGGACCTTAACCAGGGGTCCCTCTAGCCTAAAATAAACGTTCCAAAGTTGATGGGGCTATCAGAATTTCCATCTGAGATCGTTTACTAGCACTTTTGGTCCAAGAACAATTCTTTAACAGCGAAAGCTCCAAAACAGATAAATGAGCCTAAAATTCAAACAAAATGTCCAATGACTGTACTGATAGTTCTGGCAAGTCATAAATGACATGTAGTCACTATGGGTAGGCTTGAAATGCCAGAACGCATGGAAATCGAAAAAATGACCTTGAGGGTCATTACAAGATCGTCTCTCAATCTTTGGTGGATTAGTTCAAGTTTAAAAACCTAGTAATCTGGTGAACTGGTTCCAATCTCAATCACCGGTGACTTCCCTCTGATGACTTTCTGGCGTATCTCCGATGAACCCACTGTTTTCTTTCACTTTCTTTCCTTCCTTATCTTTTCTTCTATTTTCTTATTGTAGGTAACATTGGGATCCAGATTCAGGCAATAAGATTTCGGCAAACAATTTCAGCATTAAATTTTGTCGGAATCCACTAAATCGAGCAAGAAATGCGTTTTACTTTTCTCCCAGCTTAATCCCCGTGATTTCTCTCCCAACTTTACTTGACATTTTTTTTAATATCAGTGCATTCTTAGTAGACTTATTTATATTTGAGTTTGTTGCTTTTCGGCCATTGATTGTTCTTGCTTGTTGGCTTGTTGTGTTTAGGGTGCTATATAGTTCAAAATTTGTTCCTAGTAGTATAGTTGGTATATTCACTCGTGGATTATTTACTTTTATACTGCTTCTTGCTAGTAGTGTATTCTTAAAATGCATTATTGCCTCTATAATTTCCTATCATATTCCCTTCTTCTAGAGTAGTAGATCTTGTTTGGTATTGTAGTTCTTGATTATTTTTGTTCTTGATTATTGTGCTTCTGTACTATTTTTTCCAAATTGAAATAGAGTTTCCTATATTGTATTTGTATTGTAGATTAATATTGTTTGGTTAGTATATCCCTGATTAGCTTGCACTTTCTTAGAAGAATTATATGAAAGAAGAGGAGAGAAATTCCCCGTCTTGCGTGTTTTTATTTGTAAATTAAATAGTTAAGTTAACCACATAAAATATGTCATCACAGTTATACTCATGTTAGGATAATTGCATGTAATTAAAGAAAATAACATATTTTATATGATTAACTTAACTACCTAATAAATTGTTGTAAATATTATTATTATTATTATTATTATTATTATTATTATTATTATTATTAGTATTATTATTATTATTATTATTATTATTATTATTATGCGAGGTAACAAACTTTAGCTCACTTTCCTCCTCTCGAGAACTACATGGAGTATTATCCCGTAAGACGGAGGGACTATCTGTATGGGGTAAGAATTAGAACAGTGACACATGGCCGAGTTTGAGTAGACAATTCGAGCACGTTTCCTAAACGATGGATGCTGCAATTACAAAAGGACGCTCTCTGGAATGCCACAACAAGAATGCCCTCTCGAATAAATATGGAAGTTCCCACTCAATGACTTGGCACAAAATGGCAAGTAGGGAATGTCAATCCCTCAGAGACACGGATGAGTTCCTATAGGACAGAGGCAGGAGAGTACACAACCAATTTATTAACGAATCAGGACATGTGGCGTTCTCACATAGGCAAAAATCCTTTAGGATGTTGTCACTAGAATTCAATTGACTAAGGCTTAAGTGTGTACATTATAAATAGTCATCCTTGGTCAATCGTAAAGGGATCTTCCCCTCCTGGATCTGCCTCTCACTATGCATCAATTGCTTGGTGCCTAGGTTCTTTTTACTGTGTTATTGCTTTGCTATTTCTTTCTAGTTACACTTAACTCTCGTCGATAGATAATTTTGGATCTTAATAGTTCTCGTGGATGGCTTAGGCTTACTCAAACTTGTTTTCTTTACTTGTTTAGTATTGTATCTTTAATATTGTTACTTTCTCTTAATTGTTAAATACGCTAACTGCTAACAAATCAAACTCTGAGCAAGCTTAAATCGTAACGCATGTTCTTGTCTCACCTACAAATTCAATTATATGAGATCCATCATAAATAGTTTGGCGCCCACTATGGGGATAGAGAATTTATCCTTGCTTGAGTCTTTGTTAGTTTGTTTGCTTTGTATTTTTACAGATATGCATCAAAGCAATGGCCAATGACAGAGTACAAATCCATAGGGTACTTGCGTCTCAAGATGTGGCAATAACTCAACCTCTGGCCCAAATGACTCCAGCGGGAAAATGACCCTTCGCAACAAGGAGAGCCGACATATCAATGTGGATTTCATAGATGTGAACACTAAATAAATAGGTCGCAACATTTTCAATGAAGAATAAGAAAACAAAGGAGGAGCAGCAGATGCAGAAAACCTTCAACAGATATTTTAGAGCTTCACTGAAGGAGAGAGAAAGCTAATAGAAAGGAGTGAAGCCCAGGATCGATGGATGGATGAATTCTAGGGGCTCCCAACTCAAAGAACTCTGAACTCCACCAGCAAGAACAGGAAGGACAACAATGATTGTCACGACCCAAGCCACGGATCGTGCGGGCACATACCTGACCCCACCCTAGATAGGAGAACCCTTACTATCCAACCATTCATTTAATGTGAAAGTTAAAAAAATTCTATTTCAACATTGTAATCCAGTCATCTAATTAAATAATCCTTCATTCTACCTATTAATCTAGTTAACTCATAAATAAATCTAGTTTAATACATTTGATACATAAAAGTAATATGGAAAATAATCAACAGTAAATCCCCAGAAACTAGCCTAAACCGGTACAAGAGCACTAGACAAGGAGTAGGAAAATCCATGACACAACATCCATGTAGAATAGAGAGAGCAAGAGTTGTTGGAGAATGATCATCGTTACTGCTATAGAAACTTCAACTGACCTACAACATGGCTATATTCCCAAAAGAAGATATAGTAAGTGTAGTATCAGTACACCCACACGTACTGGTAGGTATCATCGGCCGACTAGGTGTCACAATCCAATTTCTTGAGTCATAATGGCACCTACTTCAACCCACCAGTAGGTAAGCCAAGCCATAGCCTGAAATGACAAGTAGCGGGCTTACGGGCGGAAGATAAAGGGAGAGAAGAATGAAATCAATAATGACAAATAATAAGCGGAAGCAAAAGAGACATACATATATAACCTACAATACAAGAGAGAGAAAAGGACAAAATATACAAAAGAAATCCCTTCTAATACCTGGTAAGGTCGGTATAAGAGCCACTATAACCAAAAAGAAGAGTACAAGACATTATCCAAAATATATATATATACACACAGTAGTCTAGAAAATACAAAAGACTATCACTAAAGGGGAAGGATGAGGATCAACTTGGGACTCTAGAAAGCTCACCCCATCTTCGAATCAGTAGCAAGGCTCGAGGATAATGTCAACAGCGGTGGCTCGTACTCGAATCTGTATCAGGAAAAAGATGCAGAAGTATAGTATGAGTACTAAAATAATGGGTACTCAGTAGGCATCATCGATCGACTGAGCTCAAATATAGTAAAAGCATGAATAAAGTGTGAAAATGTAAGCTAAAGTCAACAGTAAAGGGTAGAGATGTAAATAATAAGCCATGCTAGGCAAATGCGATAAAGAAAGTAAGTAACTCAAGAATGAAAGTAAAGGTCTAACTATAACCTAACTGGCCCCCCATAAGCCCAGAAGGCACATACAAGAAGACAATTAACCCTACCAAGCCTCTATAAGCCCGGTAGGTGCAAACAAATAGAAATCTAAAGTAAGAATCATAAATAACAGTAATAAACTTATAACAAGCCAAGATGGATGATATGCGCACTGTATACTCCCCTTTCAGCTATAATCTTTAACCTTACCAGTCTCAAATAACTTTCCAATCCCATATCCATAATAAAAGTATATACCAGACTTGAATCAGAACCTTTGGATAATAATAAAAGGTCAGACGCCAGGCTCAAACGGAAAATACAGGATAATAACAAGAGGCCAGATGATAAATATACAACCATTGAAACTTCTAGACTGTAATCATAGACAGATGCCAAACTAAAACAGGAACTCATAAGTAGCAAACCGTAACCATAACAGATGATTTCATACAGAGCAACCCATAACCATAAACCGATGTCGGGCTCATATTAAAACTCATAATGATAGCAATAGACTATACGGCAGACTCGAACAGGAACTAATATATATATATATATATATATATATATAAGCATGAATATACCTAGCGAAAATCCAAGGGCTTAAAGCCTATCACAGTCCATTTATTCATACAGTTCAATCACGGGAGGTTAAATCCACTAAGGTCAGGCAGGTTCTAATTATAAGGTCAAAGAGGTGCGGTCAAGGATCGGTTACTATCTTACCCAAGAAAGAGAAGCTAAATGAGGATTTAACTAAGTCTAAGTCAACCCATCCCGAGGTAATAGCCTAAGGTAGCAGTCATGAGTCCAACTAAACCTAAAGTAACATCATTCACGACATTTTATCTAAAAAAAGACAGTGGGGCCGACTACTGGAACTCGATAATCCAACCTAACATAAGTACCTACCCAAATCTAGGCTAAGGCTTCCCAATACAGCCCCAAGGTACTATAAGAACTGATTTTAGTCCTAAAGGATGATAGTACACTACCCTAAGTGAGAACGAGCCCACATTTTATCGAAAAAGGACCCCTAACCGGCTATGTAAGGCAAAAAATGCTAAAACAATACTCGAGCCATAAATACCCACCCAAAACTAGCACAATACTACACTAATACCATAATTAAGCATATTCTAGAAGAAAGGTAAGCCTAACCCACCTGGATGCTGTTGAAAGCTCGTTAAATCCTCTATATCGAAGCTTTTCCTTTCCGATAAGACTTTGACCACTACCACATAATCAAAACAATGATGTATGTATTAAGACGAGAATAACGATATTCATATTGCATATTTACGGTCCAAGTTAGAAATCAGACTAAAAATCTCACGTGAGGCCTGCTTGTGGAATCACAAAATTAAAATCGTCACAATGTCCCTCTCAACTCAAGGATCATTGTGTCCCAAAATTGGGCAAAACTTTGAGTCCAAATCAGCCTCTAAAATAGTGCCAACAATATTCAAAAACCAAGAACTAAATCAGAGAATTAAACTAGGAATTAAGCAAAAAACTTACAGGATATCAACGATACAACGCCCACAAACACATCTCTGAGCTAAACCCAACTTCACAATATGATTATCCCGTAATATTCGACCTTAAGTGGTCTAAATTAGTGTTTGGTACTTAGAAAATATGAAGGAAAAATAAAGAAGAATGTATATATACTTTCAGGGGTCCCTTCTTCGCGAATACAGGACCCGTATCATGAATGCGGGTGCCGACCCTGATAGACCTTTGTAAATAAGGCGGATCCTCCATGATCGTAAAGAAAAAGGTTGAACCGGCCATGTCGGCCTCCTCTTCACGAACGTGAAGGCTGGGCCTCAGAAACAGAGGTCAAAAACCTTGACTTTCACAAATGCGGTCAAGGTCTCACGATTGCAAAGGCCATTTTTGGCCTGCACCAGCATCAACAACTTTGCTAAGTTGCTAAATTCCCAATCCGACCCTCGTGATTTATTTGGAATCCCGTGAATGCAAATGAACTATGCTACCCTATCAAATTCGGCATTTTGAACTCAACGACGCCATTAAAATTTCCAACCAAGGTCATTTTAATAAAAAGTAGGTCCCATACCTAAAGAGTTTGGAAGCAAGCCTCAATGGCTCATTTCAATAAAAGGAGCCATTTTAGCCAGAATCCACTCAATAGCCCAAAAAGAGTTTGGAAGCCTCGAGACCTGGATCAAGAGTCCCCCTAACCTAAAATTAAATTTTGGAGCTGATGAGACTATCAAAATTGGCATCTGAGGCTGTTTGCCTAAAGTTTAGGCCTGAGACCCTATTCTTAATAGCGAAAGCTCTAATATAAGAAAATGGCTCTAAAAAATAAACTAACTGCCTGGTAACCAAACTGTCAGTCCCAGCAAGTCATAAATGACTTGGGACAGCTGTAGGAAAGCTGTAAATGCAGAAAAAACATGAAAATATAGAAAATGACCTGAAGGGTCATTACAACATCCACTTCTAAAAGGACTTTCTTTTGCAAAAGTAAAGGCTTAAGAAGTACCAGAAGGCTCGAATAGGTAGGGATACTGGCTCTTCATCTCACATTCGTTCTCTCAGGTATCCTCCTCAACTGGAGGGTGTTGCCACTGAACCTTAACCACAGGAATATCTTTGGAGCGCAACCGTCTGACATCTCTGGCAAGAATAGATACAGGCTCCTCTATAAAGATCAACCTCTGATTCAACTGAACCGAGTCCCACCAAAGCATGTGAAACTCATTTGGAATATAATGCCCCAAGATGGATACATGAAAGACTAGGTGGATGGCTAAAACTGCTGGAGGCAAAGCTAACTCATAAACCACCTCCCCAACTGTTCGAAGTTTCTTAAACGACCCGATATACCTAGGGCTAAGCTTTCCCCTCTTTTCGAACCTCATCACGCCCTTTATGGGTGATACTGGTAGGAAAACCCAATCACCAACTCTGAATCTCAAGGCACGAAGCCTACGGTCGGCATAACTCTTATGCCTGCTTTGAGATGCCCCAAGCCTATCCTGAATCACCTAAAACCTGTCCAAAGACTCACAAAGCAAATAATTACCACGGGGCCTAACCTGTGATGGCTCAAACCAAACAACCAGAGATCGACAATGCCTACCATACAATGCCTCGAATGGTGCCATCTGAATACTCGAATGGTAGATGTTATTATAGGCAAACTCCACTAAATTTAAAAACTGATCCCACTTACCTCTAAAGACCATAACACACGCACAGAGCATATCCTCCAAAACCTGAATGGTCTGCTTCGACTACTCATTTGTCTGGGGATAAAAAGCGGTGCTAAGATCAACCTAAGTACCTAACTCCTCCTGAAATACCCTCCAAAAGCTAGAAGTGAATTGACATCCTCTATCTGAAATAATAGACGTGGGCGCCCCATGATGGCAAACAACCTCCCAAACATAGATACGAGCCAACCTCTCGGCACTGTAGGAATCTGAATAGGGATGAAATGGGCAGACTTGGTCAATCTATCTATGATGACCCAAATGTTATCAAAACTATGAGAAGTGTGAGGCAAACCACCTACGAAATCCATAGTGACCCACTCCCATTTCCACTCAGGAATGGGTAGCCTCTGAAGCAATCCACCAGGTCTCAAATGGTCGACCTTCACCTGCTGAAAATATATGCACCGAGCCACAAACTTTGTTATATCACTCTGCATGCCACTCCACCAATAATATTGCCTCAAATCCCTATACATCTTAGTTGTCCTAGGGTGAATAGAATATCTAGAGCTATGAGCCTCTCGAAGTATTAATTGAATCAAATCTCTGACCCTCGGGACACAAATGTGACCGTTAAATCTCAAAATACCCTCAGAATCTAAGGTAGCCCTCCTGGACTCACCCCTCAACACCTGATTCTCAAATGCCACAAAGTCTGCTATCCTTAAATTGACGACCCTGAATCTGCTCCAACAAGGTAGATCTAGCCTCAACACTAGCAAGAATCCTCCTGGGATCAAAAATATCAATTTGAACCATCAAGTTAACTAAGGACTGAATGTCCAAGGCCAACGGTCGCTCAAAAACTTAAATGAAGGCCAAGCTACTTATACTCAATGCATTCCAGCTCAAGGATTTCGCTACCATATTCGCTTGCCTGGATGGTATAGAATAGAGATATCATAGTCCTTCAGCAACTCAATCCATCTGCGCAGTCTTGAATTAAGCTCCCTCAGGGTCATAATATACTAAAGACTGCGATGGTTAGTGAAGATCTCACAACGAACACCATACAAGTAATGCCTCCAAATCTTATACGTGAAAACTACCACTACCAAATCCAAATCATGAGTGGGGTAGTTGCATTTGTGTACCTTCAGCTGCTAGTAATTAATACACATATGCATGGAACCATCCATTTTCTTCACAAACAGCACTGGAGCACCCCAAGGTGATACACTCGGTCTGATAAAACCCTTACCAAGAAGATCCTGAAGTTGAATATTTAGCTTTTTTATCTCGGCAGGAGCCATACTGTAAGGAGCCATAAAAATAGGTCAGGTGCCAGACTCGAGGTCGATTGCAAACTTTATCTCACGCTCAGGAAGAAGGCTAGGTAGGTCAGTAGAAAAAACATCATGAAAAGTATTAATGATAGGAACAGAGTCAAGAGAAGGACTCTCAACACTAACATCACGAACATAAGCAAGGAATGACTCACAAACCCACGATATCAATCTCCTAGCCCGTATATAAGAAATGATCTCCATCGACGCACGATTAAAAGAACCCTACCACATAACTGGGGGTATGCCAGGCATGGATAATGTAACGATCTTAGCAAAGCAATGCAAGACTACATGATAGGGGGATAACCAGTCTATCCCAAAATCACATCGAAATCCACCATATCCAACAAAATAAGATTAGCTTGAGTGCCATACTCTCGAATAGTCACCAAACACAATCTAAATAACCGATCCACTATTATATAATCACCCAAGGAAGTAGCTACATGCAATGGCATAGATAAAGGCTCCCAAGACAACCCCAACCACAGTGCATAATAAGCAGAAATATATGAAAATGTGGAGCCCAAATCAAATAAAGCAGAAGCTGGTTGATGGCATACTGAAATCATACCTGTGAGCACAACATTTGAAGCCTCAACCTTCAGCCTACTAGAAAAAGCATATAAATGACCCTGTCTGCCATCGGACTGGGTGCCTGCCAGACCATCTGTCCTACTTGCCTGAGGCTGGAACCTTAGGGACCACCCCTATGATCCTGCGCACCACCCCTGGCTGGATGCGGCACTGATCTAATTGGATGAATAGTCTACGCTGAATCTCAATCATCCTACAGTGGGGACACAATCTAGCAAAGTGGCCAGCAATACAACACTCATAACGAGCCTCGAACACTCTATCCTGGCGAGAAGGTTTGACTAACCCAGAAGGACCACCTCGGCCTGATGACCCTGATTGAACACCTCTCGATGGTTGACTACTGCTCTGACCAACAGAACTACCATAACTGGGCTGACCCCCATCTAAAATCTGAAGGCGCTGCCTGAATAGGCCTACCAGGCTAACCCTAGTGCTGATAAGACTGCTGCTAGGGGTACCTACCCTGAAATTCTTGGCCTCAAAACTATGAGTCGATATGGCTCCCACTATAACTGCTTTAACAATGGGGCCTCTAATTGCTGCCCCTTTGGGCCTCGTAATCCATCTCCTCTATAGTGTAGGCATGATCAACAATATCAGTAAAATACTTCCCTGAAGCCACCAAACTCTGAGTAGCACCGCAGAGCAGTAGTCTTAACCCTCTAATAAAAAATTGAATCCTCTTATACTCTATAGGCAGAATCATAGTAGCATGCCTGGCTAGTTGGTAAAACCTCGCCTCATACTCGGCCACAGTCATAGAACCCTGCCTCAATCTACAAAAACTCATCCCTAAGGCGTTCGTGCATGTTACAGGGCATGTATTTCTCCAAGAAATCCTCAGAGAACTGAGTCTAAGTCATAGGGGGAGATCCAGCTGGCTTGGAATAATGATTACCTCTCCACCACTGTCTCGCTACTCTGTCAAGTTGATAAGTGGTATAGTCCACTCAGTGCAACTCAATCAACCCCAAATTTTATAGCCTCTCCTCACAGCTAGTAAGGAACTCATAAGCATCCTCTTGGGGCCTCGACAAACCTGGGTGGAGTTAATTTTAGAAATTGGCCAAGCAGATTATTCTCTTCTATAGTCATAACTAGTTGGGCTACTGCCAGTTATAGAACTACTGATGCTAGTGGAGCCTCTGCTCTGGGAGCCGCAGCTGCAGGTTGTGCCCCCATACCAAGTCTAACCTGAGCTTCCTCATGAGCAGATACATGTGTCCCATCCATCGGTGGACCACCAACTAACCCCAAAAGTTGAACCAATGCATCACGAAGTACCAAAAAGGATATAAACCCAGGTGGGGCTGGGCTGCCCTTGGACCACCTATTGCTGAGGCGGCAAATCTCTGGTGCTATCTCTTGCTCAGAGGCTATAATAGGATCTAGCAATGGCTACATTGCCTGATCTCAAGCTGGGGCTGCAGCTCTACCCTGACCTTGACCTCAGGGTCAACCTCTGCCTCTAACTGGTGCTCTAGCAGCAGGCTCAGGGTCCCGATCCCAGGCTACCTTACTTCGCATCCTAGCCATCAGCGAAAGAGTGAAACAAATAAGAATCTAGAAACCAATACAGACACAACACACAAAAGTGAACCAAAATGATGAGGTTTTTCAAAGAATGTCCTTTAGCCTCCCTAAGATAGGATACAGACGTCTCCGTATAGATCCGTGAGATTCTAATAAACACTGACTCTTGCACCAACAATATCGATGAACCTAGGCTCTGATACCAAGCTGTCACAATCCAATTTCTTGAGTCATGATGGCACCTACTTTAATCTACAAGAAGGTAACCCAAGCCATAGCCCGCAACAGCAAGTAACGGGCTAATGGCTGAAAGATAAAGGGAGACAAGAATGAAATCAACAATGAAAAATAATAAGCGGAAGAAAAAGAGACATACATATATAACATACTTTACAAGAGAGAGAAGATGACAAAATATACAAAATAAATCCCTCTGAAGACCTGGTAAGGTCGGTACAAGAGCAACTATAACCAAAAAAAGAGTACAAGACAGTATCCAATATATATATACACACAGTAGTTTCAGAAATATAAAATTCTATCACTAAAGCAGAAGAAGAGAGATCAGCTCTAGACTCTAGAAAGCTCACCCGTCTCTAAATCAGTAGCAAGGCCTGAGGATAACATCAATGGCGGTGGCTCATAAACAGATCTACATCAGGGAAAAGATGCAGAAGTGCAGTATGAGTACCAAAATAATAGGTACTCAGTAGGCATTATCGATCGACTGAGCTAAAATATAGTAAATGCATGAATAAAGTGCTAGAATTTAAGCTAAAGTCAACAGTAAAGGGTAGCGATATAAATAATAAGCTATGCTAGGCAAATGCGATAAAAGAAGTAAGTAACTTAAGAATGAAAATGAAAGTAAAGGCATAACTATAACCTAACTGGACCCCCATAAGCCCAGAAGGCACACACAAGAAGACAATGAACCCTACCAAGCCCTCATAAGCTTGGTGGGAGCAAACAAGCAGAAATTGAAAGTAAGAATCATAAATAACAGTAATAAACTTATAACTCGCCAAGATGGATGATATGCGCACTTTATACTCCCCTCTCAGCTTTAATCTTTAACCTCACTAGTCTAATAAAACTTTCCAATCCCAAATCCATAGTGAAAGTATATACCTAACTTGAACTGGAACCAGTGGATAATAACAAGAGGCCAGACATTGGGCTCGAACCAGGAATAGAGGATAATAACAAGAGGCCAGATGATGCATATACAACCATTGAAACTTCTAGAGCATAATCATAGACAGATGCTGGACTTGAATCAAAACTCATCAGTAGCAAACTTTAACCATAATGATGATTTCATAAGGCACAACCCATAACCATAAACCGATGTCGGGCTCATACCAAAACTCATAATGATAGCAATAAAGCATACACCGGACTCGAACCAAAATTGATATATATATAAGAATGACTATAGCTGGCAGAATACCAATCCATTTATTCTTAAAGTTCAATCATGAGTGATTAAATCCACTAAGGTCTGGCGAGTTCCAATTACTAGGTCAAAGAGGTACAGTCAAGGATCAGTTACTATCTTACCTAGGAAAAGAAGATAAACGAGCATGTAACTAATTCTAAGTCAACCCAAACCTAAAGTAATAGCCTAAGGTAGCAGTCATGAGTCCAACTAATCCTAAAGGAATATTATTTAAGACATTTTATCTAATAAGGGCAGTGAGGCCTACTACTGGATCCCGATAACCCAACCTAAGGTAAGCACCTACCCAAATCTAGGCTAAGGCTTCCCAATCCCGCCGCAAGGTACTATAAGCACTGATTCTAGTCCTAAAGAATGATAGTACACTACCCTAAGGGAGAACGGGCCCATTACCAGCTAAATAAGGCAAAAAATGCTAAAACAATACTCGAGACATAAATACCCACCCAAAGCTAGCACAATACTACACTAGTACCATAATTAAACACAGTCTAGAAGAAGGGTAAGCCTAGCCTACCTGGATGCCACTAAAAGCTCGCCAAATCATCTATACCAGAGCTTTTCCCTTTCGAGAAACCTTCGACCACTGCCGCGTAATCAAAATAATAATCTATGTATTAAGATGAGAATAGCGATACCCATATTGCATATTTATGCTTCAAGTCAGAAATCAAACTAAAAATCCCACGTGGAACCTACTTGTGGAATCACAAAATTGAAACCGTCAAAATGTCCCTCTCAACTCAAGGATTATTAAGCCCCAAAATCGGTCAAAAATCTGAGTCCAAATCAGCCTCTAAAATAGTCCCAACAATATTCAAAAATCAAGAGCTAAATTAGAGAATTAAACTAGGAATTAAGCAAAAAACTTATGGGATATCAATGATACAATGCCCACAAACACGTCCGCGAGCTGATCCCAACTCCATAATATGATTATCCCGCAATATCTGAGCTCAAGAGGTCTAAATTAGTGTCTGGTACTTAGAAAATATGAAGAAAAAATGAAGAAGAAAGTATATATACTTCCAGGGGTCCCTTCTTCGTGGATGCAGGACCTCCCTTGTGAATGCGGGTGTTGGCCCTGACAAACTTTGCAAACGCTGCCAGTCTACTGCAATCATGAAGAAAAAGGCTGAACCGGCCAAGCCGACCTCCTTTTCACGAACACGAAGGCTCGCCCATGAACACGGAGGTCAAAAACCTGGACTTTCACAAATACGGTCAAGGCCTCGCGATTACGAAGGCCATTTTTGGCATGCACCAACATCAGCAACTTTGCTAAGTTGCCAAATTCTTGATCGACCCCTCAGGATTCATTCAAAATCCTGTGAATGTAAACAAACTATGCTACCCTACCAAATTTGACATTCTAAACTCAACAGCGTAATCAAAATTTCCAACCAAGGTCATTTTGATAAAAAGTGGGTCCCATACCCAAGGAGCTATTTTAGCCAAAATCCACCCAATAGACCAATATGAGTTTGAATGCATCGAGACTCGGATCAAGGCTCTCCCTAGACTAAAATTTACATTCTAGAGCTGATGAGATAGTCAAAAATTGCATCTGAGGTTGTTTCCCTACAGTTTTTTCTTGAGACATTATTCTTAACAGCAAAAGCTCCAAAATAGGAAAATGGCTCTAAAAACCAAATGAACTGCCTAGTAACCAAACTATCACTCCCAACAAGTCTTAAATGACCTGAGGCAGCTGTAGGAAAGCTCTAAACATATAAAAAGCATGAAATTATAGAAAATGATCTGGAGGGTCATTACACCAAGGTTAGAAACACATAATAATAATAGCAAATAGGAAAGAAGCCATGACCTGAAGTAAAGTTTAGTTTACTAATCTCGTTCACACATACTTTTTTATTTACACTTAGTCTCCCTATGACCTACTTATCATTTAACATTTTCGTATATTTGTTTCCTTAATAAGTTGTTCTACCTATCCTAGTTGTTCCATCATGTAGGTCCCTATTTCTAACCTAGTACAGACAACTCTATGGGGTTTGCTATATCAGTAATTGAGAACACCAGTGGAAGATTGGGTTCTTTGTTATTTAATCCCTTTATGGCGTACTCACTTATTCACGAAATGTTTAGTACATATACTTATGACATATTCACCCAAGAATGACCAACAGGATCTAACCATCAAACATACTTACTGATTTCCACAATCATATAATCACAACATATAAATTGAAAGGAATACACAATGCATATAAGGAATGAATATATGCAACATGCACAAATTCTCTTCCCTTCTCATCATGTCACCATCATTATAAACAACATCAACATCATGAACAACATGATATAACAACATACTTATAATCATCAATATTAATATCATTAGCATCATGAACATCATGTTCTCAGTACTATCATCACCATTATCATCAACAATAACAACCTCATCAGTATCAACAATGAAAGGAATGGGTATGCAATGCAGTTGTAACCACAAACAGTGCCTAAAACAATTACGTACTTTTAATTATAAGTGTATATGTAACTCTAGAGAGACTACCTTACCACATCACCTATACTAATTCTCTCGATATTTTGTCACTCTTGACCCGTTCACCCCTCTCTCTCAGAAAATCAATGATTTCTTTGAAATGTGCACATACATACCTTTTAAGTTTATAATCAAGTACCCTCCTCTAAGTTATATGCAATTACTTAAATTCCAAAGCTTTCCCCTTGACTCCTGTCACCTATGTGCACTCTTAAGACTTCCTCATCCTTTTAGATGATATTTATGGGCCGAATACTACCGCTCTAGTTACTTTACTGGCTTAGCTTTTACATTAGGCTTATGCTTCATTATTATCCTCAATACAATAATGGTTTATCAAGATCACTAACAATGGCCTAACTATACCTTAGTTCTTTATTTTTTTACTTCCTTTTCTAACTTACTTAATCCTACTTAACAAATCTTTATACCACCCCATTCGGTTAATTAACTACATGAATAACTCCCAACTGATTTCAACATCAACTTCCTATAACATTCAAGCCTACCCATAATATTATTCATCCCATCCATCCAAACAACATGCCTGAAGGCCTAAAACATGAAATCTCCCGACATTACTATTAATATTACATGCACCAAACCCAAGGCTACTACAATTAACCATAACCTACTTCATAGACAAAATATGTAGCTGTTTAGAGGAGATATTTGTCCCACATGTGCTAAGCGTCTTCCCATATTGGGTTCTCACCGGGTGCGTTTCAAAACTGCCTTCATGAAGCTTGGCCTTTGGAATCTCATAGTTATGGAGGTGGGGTTTATTCAGGGTGTTTCTAGGGAGAAAAGATGACCTAGGGTGATAAAATAAAAGAGAGTTTTAAAATCACCTTGGGCTGGCTACTGCCGGGTTACCGCTATAGTGGTTGATTTATTGCTTCAACGGTTAGCTTACTGCTGCAGCAATAGGTAGCAGACCAACCCAATTCTTTTTCAATTCTTGGCCTAATTACATTGGGCCTCAATTTTTCCCCTTGAAATAATTTTCCCAGGTCTATTAAAAGTATTTTATTTGTCGTAAAAAAATTCTGAGGCATTTTTGCACATAACAATATTTTGGATTGTTACATTATATACCAATTTTTCCACCGTTCATCCCCGAATGGCCACTGTAAGGATCAATAGTTTCGGGCATGACTATATTAGGAAATTCGGCCTATGATATATCGAAGGGAAAAAGATCATAGTTTTTCACTAGTTCGTATCAGCCTACCCTCGCTTTAATTAACAACGAGACCAACATAGTGACTATCCTGACACTTTTCCAGACCTTTGCACTGGTTTACTTTTTATTTACCTAATTTACAAAGACCACGAAAGAAAATTGTAAAAATATTCACGTGCTAGTTAATTCAAAATATCTGGATGTCGTGCAATACCGCAATACATAAAAGTTGGGACAAAAACTGACATCCAGGGATTTTACCACTACGGTGGTTGATATACCGCTACAGTGGTTCCGCTGCAGTGGTAACTTACCGCAATAATGGTTCGCGACAGTTTCAAATAAGGGGAAATATTTCATTTCCCCCATTTGCACTTCTCACTTAATTCTCTCTATGCAATCTCCTCCCAGCTTCAATTTTAAGGTAACTTCTTCATCTCTACTACTTACTTAACGTATTTCTCATTCTAGAATTATAGAAACTTCATTAGATTGAAAATTTTTGGAAGGTTTTTGGTGAAAGTTTTTGAACTCGAATTTTGATAGTGTTCGTGAATGAAATGATAAGAATTCTAGGTTTTCTTATGTTTACAATGCTCCTACAATTTTCTGGGTGTAAGATTGACATAGTTCATGGAGGATTTCAGTGATAGGAGGTGGAAGGTGAAGGGTTATCTTCCTCAATTAGTTTAGCCAATTTAGGTGTGAATTCGTGTGTTATACTCTCCTATTTTAGTGTAAAAAGGCTTATATGAACTTCACCAAGCCTTAGCATACCACTACAGTGGTTAATTAGTTACTGAGGCGGTACCTAATAGTAGCTCCCCAAATTTTTATTTTCTTCTAGTTTTTGAATTTCTTCCCTCGCGTGGTACCCTAATGTGGTTTTTAACTATGTATTTGTGATGTTTGCAGGATTATCATAGACAACCAACCATGCTACCAAAGATTCCCCAACTCCGCTAACTACGATTGGTATGAAAAAAGGTAGCATATCCATGAGAAAGGTTTTATAATGAAGGGTATCAAAAATGAGGCCTCGGGATTCTACAATCAGCTAAAAATGTTCGGATAGAGATGCTAATGGATTCCATACCTGAGTGAAACCTGGCCTTAGTACAGGAATTTTTCTCTATCCTTCCAACTGTGGAGTGGTCAGTGCCCTTCCCTACTATTTGCATCTGAGGAATGAACGTCCCCATGGATGTTGCCACTATTAATAATACTTAAGGGTCCCAAACCCCTCAAATGTTGCTTTTGAAGCTAAAATCTAGGAGTCAGATTTAAAGTGGGTGGCCACGGTCTTGGCGTCGGAGGGTCGGGAGAATGAGGTGAAGTGGTCCGGCCACAAAGGGACCAAGAGTGCCTACTTTTCAGCAGAGGCCAAGAGTTGGTTACAGCTGGTGTATCTGAGGATTCATCCCTTGGGAAATATGACAAACGTGGTGTTTCATTTGGCTATGGGGGTAGTGTGTGCTCTTGCAAGAATCGAGATGAATATAGGGGCGCAGATTATGGATGAGTGGCGGTATTTCTACGCTAGGGAGAGGGTGGCAAGGGATCCTATCTTGCTTTCCCTGATTAACGAGCTATGCAAAAGGGTAGATGTGCCCACGGATGACCATGATACCATGGAAGAGTGAGATGTGGAGTACAACCCGTTAAAGGGTAGGGGCATACGAGGAGGGAGAAATAAAAAGAGAAAGATGGGGGAAGAAGAAGAGAGTATCCTGGCCAGTGGGGATGAGGAGTCTGGAACCCCTTCTACTTAGTCTCCTGTATCTCTCAGGGGTTGGGAGGCTGACCTTGTTTCTGTGCGTGACTATCTAGAGAGGAATCAGCCATCCCCTCCTGGGTTGGCTCCTTTGAGCTCGACTGCCCTCGTGAACCCATCCCAAGCCTATGCTCATCTCTGAAGGGAGCTGGATGAGGAGAAGCAGAAGCATTGATCTGGGGATGTCATGCTAGTGAGGATGTGGAAGGCGGTACAAGTTATGTTCAAATATGCCTCTCCTACCAAGAAACTCCCAAAGCTAACAAGGAAGGATGTCGAGGAGTTTTCACTCTTTACTGTGATGGAGGAGGAGGGTTTGGACGCCTCAAGCCATTAAGATGATGCCACTAGCTAGATATCCCCCCTCTTTCTTATATTTTATTGTTTGGATTTGGTTTTCCTCCATTTGGGTCTTGTAACAAATAATTACTTTTTATATTTTTTTTCTTACATTTTTGGGACATCCGTAGCTACCGCACTTCAATAATAATCATTTTAGCTTATATTGCATGTCGAAAATGATTTTCTAACTTTGACTAGTGCTAATTCAGGATCAATTTTGCAACAATTGCAAAATCACAAAACAAGGGGAAAATTCCTAGCAGCTTACTTCCTGGATCCACTGTAGTGGTACTTTCCAGTGGTTCTGCTATTTTATTTTCTAACCAGGCCCAGGCCCTGTTTCCATACAATACAATCCCATAAACACTTCTGTCGTTTATTTTCTTTTTTGTCTACGTAAAACCTCAACCGAATACTCATTTTATCATCCCTAGCCATTACCAATGTGATTTACATTCACGATTCCAGTAATTATAACACTATCCTTCCTCTCCTCCAAAAGGTTTCCCCTAACATAGCTAGTCACCTAGGTAGTTTGTCAGGATTCAAATACAAATTAAGGAATAATTCAAATCACGAAGATATGAGGCATGCCTCAAGTTATGGAAATGAAGATACACCCCGAGATCACACTGGTCCTCACAATGCCCGGATCTATTGGCCACACATATTTCAAATTAACACACATCACAAACACTTACACTTAAGAGTTTTAACCATCACACAGTAAGTCATCGTATACTACACTTAGCACAAACCATACTACATATTCCTACATATTATTACATTCTTACATATTATTACTTACTACAAGTACTTCAAACAATATCAATAAATCTTAGAAACTCAACTCCTTATGCTTCTTCTTGGCCTCTACCAGTTGGAATGTCTTGTTCCAACCTCTTAACGTGAAAAGATACCAATTGTTCCGCAGGATTCTACTCGATATTTGCTCTTGTACTGGGAGACTAATAACCTGCGCTCTGATACCATCTTGTCATGACCCAAGCCACGGATCGTGCGGGCACCTATATGACCACACACTAGATAGGAGAACCCTTACTACCCAAGCATTCATTTAATACGGAAGTTAAAACAATTCTATTTCAATGTTATAATCCAGTCATCTAATTAAATAATCCTTCATTCAACCAATTAATCTAGTTAAATCATATATAAATCTAGTTTAATACATTTGATACATAAAAGTAATGTAGAAAATAATCAATAGTGAATCCCCAAAAACTAGCCTAAATGGGTTCAAGAGCACTAGACAAGGAGCAGGAAAATCCATAACACAATATCCATGCAGAATAGAGAGGGCAGGAGCTGTTGGAGAATGATCATCGTCACTGCTATAGAAACTTTAACTGACCTGAAACATGGCTATATCCCCAAAAGGAGATTTATTAAGTGTAGTATCAGTACAACCACACGTACTGGTAGACATCATCGATTGACCAGGGTTAGAAACACATAATAATAATAGCAAATAAGAAGAAGCCATGACCTAAAGTAAAGTTTCGATTACTAATCTCATTCACACACACTTGTTTATTTACACTTAGTCTGACCTACTTATCATTTAACATTTTTGTATATATTTGTCCTTAATAAGTCGTTCTACCTATCTTGGTTGTTCCGTCATGTAATTCCCTATTTCTAACCTAGTCCAGACAATTCTACGGGGTTTTCTACATCAGTACTTAAGAAAGGACAGCCTATCTTGGTTGTTCTGTCATGTAAGTCCCTCATGAAGCTTGACCTATGGAATCTTATAGCTATAGAGGTGGGGTTTATTTAGGGTGTTTCTGGGGGAAAGGACAACCTAGGGGGATAAAATAAAAGAGGGTTTTTAAAATCACCTCGGGCTGGCTACTGTCGGGTTACTGCTATAGCAGTTAATTTACCATTGCAGCGGTTCCACTACAGCGATTAGCTACCCTGCAATGGTAGGTGGTAGACCGACCCAATTCTTTTTTAATTCTTGGCCCAATTACATTGGGCCTCGATTTTTCCCCTTGAAATGATTTTTCCCCAAGTCCATTAAGAGAATTTTATTTGTCATAAAAAAATTTGAGGCATTTATGCACGTAACGACATTTTGGGTCGTTACGATGATGAGGAGTTCGGAGACAGTTCTAGGGGGAACAAAGAGAGAAAATCAGGAGGAGAGCCTGAATCCTCAACCCAAGAACTAGCATCCATGGTAAATATGATGATGGAAGAAATAAAGGCAAAGACCATGGAGCTACACACCCTATGAACATCATTCTAGGATTCCCTCTCATAACCAAAGGGCTAGATCTAAAAAGTTATGTGAATGTGCCATATAAGGCTAGTGCAGTAACTAGGATCATCCCCAAAAGGTTCAAGATTCCGGACATCACCAAATATGATGGAACCACTGACCCTCAAGAGCATATATTTTTCTTCACAACTATTGTGAATAAAATAACCTAACGATGGAGGAAGTCGAATAGTCAAGAAATTTAGTGAAACCCTCGAGGGAGGGCTCTAGTTTGGTATTCTCTACTACCTAAAAATTCCATTAATTCCTTTAATATGATGGTAGATAAATTTCTCAGGTTACACACTGGATCTATGAAAGTGCGACCCTGTAAAGGGAATATCTTCAAAATAGAGCAAGGAGACATAGAGTTGCTCTAAGAATTCATTGCTAGGTTCTAGAAGGAGCGTATGTAGCTGCCAGTGGTACCGGATGAATTGATCATAGAAGCCTTCACTAAGAGACTGAATCTCGAGAGCTCAGTTGCTTCATTCAAACTGAAGGAAAGCCTAACAGAGTTTGAGGCCACAACTTGGGTTGAAGTGTACAGTGGATATGATCCAAGATTCAGATCGAGGACTATTGTAGGTAAGTCAAAAGTAACATCCCCAATATGGAATGACGAAGAGGTTAACCCTTAACATCAAGGGGATAAACCATCTCGAAATGGATTGCATTGAGGTAATCCGAATGCCTCAGCCTAAGGAAGGTACCATCCTACATAGCGGATTCAAAATGGGTTCAAGCCAACATGTTGTCCCTCACTCTGCAGTCTCACCTCATATCGAGAAAAGGGACTTCAAGTGGAAGGGTCTCCAGTTTAGGAAAGCCCAAAAACTCATAGCATATGACATCAATAACTCTCCCACTCTTTCAAAATACTACTTTACCATCAACCTAGAGGAGCTAGTGTCTACCATTTGGAAATTAAAAGGACCGAACTCCTAAGGCCTATTTTTGCCAGCCCATATCCTCGCAATTGAAATGCATTATACAAGTTCAATAGGATGCACGATCACAACACCAGGGACTGCCTCCATCTGAGGAAGTTGTAGTTGAGTTGCTTAATGACGGACACTTTGGGGAGTTCTTAAGTGACTGATAATTAAACGACCCTGTGTGAAGCAATAGGTGTGATGCCCAATTTTGGCCCGACATTTTTAAAATAAATAGATTTAAGGTTTTTACTCGTTAAATTGCACAAAAATAATTTTTATATATTTTTTGTTCAATTTAACACAAGTTATTGATAATTATCCTTGTTTTTGAAAATGTTAGGATTTTTATCAATTTATTATTATTATAATTAATTTTTTATTGTCATTGATTTTGCGCAGTCATTTTATAAATTAATATTGTTTGAGTTTTATTAAATCATCATTTTTTTTTAACTCAAATCACATTTTTATCTAGCATTAGATATATTTTTATTCTATTTTTATCATAGCCCGTTAATTCATAAAAAAAAGAAGATATTTTTGCACAGATATTTTAAATATCACATAGTTTTGGACAACTCGTGATTTTCGACAGCCCATGATTTTCCAAAATTGTGGTATTGAGCACACAGTGTTTCTATGAGTGATTTTGTTTTTTCTATAAAGCCTATCTACTCCCCTTTATAACTTTTTGGTGGTGGAAGTTTCCAAATTGGGAAACCTAATATATTTTTTCCTTTTCATTTTTGGCAAAATGAGTCATGTCTTTCCTCTCCCTTTTTCCATCCACCACCTTGCCAGAACCCGGCGAAACAACAATTGGAACACCACCACTGTCTAACTGCTCCCTTCATTTTCTTGATTTTCTCTAGCGAACTCGCATCGCCGGATCAAACAAAAATCAACAGCAATCAGTCCCATCTCCTTCATCTTCTCTAAAAAATTGGTGACGCTGGAGAAATCAAACAAAATCCAGCATCACCACCACAACACCATCGGAGAACAAACAGCCCACTACCAACTAAAAACCCATGATACCACTGCACCGACAAAACCCTATAGAGCCAGAAGCTCCAAAACCAACACCCATCATTCCTCTTTTCTTCTCTGATACGTGCTCCACTGAAATCAAATCAGTAACAACACCAAGTTTCTCTTCCTATATTTCTCCCCTGTTCGTCACTGTTTCGACGAGCCTATCCTATTTTTCATCTTTTTCCAGCAAGAAGCTTAGCTCCGATGAACCCCCAAACTAGATCTGGCCTTGCTTTGACCACCACAAACCCCACTGTTCTCCCTTATTCTTTTATCCTCCACACTAATCGAAGATAGATCTGGCCAGAAATTTAAATCTCGGTGAACAAGCAACAACTACACCACCAAAAAAATGCAACCATGAGCTCCGACGATGTCCAGATTTGGATGGAAAATTAAACTCCGGCAAGCCTTACTATTTTTCTTCAATTTTGATAAAAATTTTGAACTATTTTACAATCTTTTGTTGATTTTATTCACTGTTTATGTTATCTTTTCGACTGATTATGCTTTTTTTTTGGTGGGTTTCATTGGAATGTCATGTCAAATAATCTTGGGTTGTTTTCCATCGTTTGATTGTTTTTTGATTCTTTTTTGATTAATATTGTTCTTTTCCATTTTTCCTCTTTTGGTTAATATTTTGCACGTCATGAATATTCCTCAATTTTGTTAGATTTTTTAGTGACTCTCTATTCTTTTTACAATCTTGTTCATGATTATTTAATTGGTTCATTAGTTTTGTTCACTGGTTTGATTCTTAAAATTGCATTTTGATTTTGGTACAAGTTGTGGTACCTTTGGTTATATAATAGTAACCAATTTAATATTTGGGCAATGATAAGGTTTCTCCGTTGGATTTTTGAGGCTTCCCTTTATAAAAGATGGATTTTATTTTTAGTTTAATTATTTCTTATCAAATGTTAATTTGATTGCCCGATGAAGAAATTTTCATTGATTTTCAAGGCCTTTCATGTAAAAAAATGGGTTTTACTTTTTGTTTATTGCTCATTAATTCATTTTGGCTAGACATGGACAAATATTAGGCCGTCTTCATTATTCATGATTTATTTTATTCTTTGTGTATATTTTAAATTTATTTATTTAAAATACTTGTACAAATGATTTTATCTCCTCCTCAATCGAAAAAATGAGTTCAGCCGGGACCTACCTTTGTGGATTTCAAAGGGTGCCTAACACCTTCTCTTTGAAATAACCTTAACCCTTACCTAGAATCTAATTGGTTTCATAGACTAAAATTTTTCTTTAATTAAGTTAAGAGATTTCCTAAAATTAGGTGGCGACTCTCATAGTTTTTTAAAAATAATTGATTACTTTTTGAGTCCTAAAGTTGCTCCTTATAAAAATAGGGATCGCGATTGAATGGAGACTCTGATAGGGATTTAAAGGTTCTAACCATTATGAGTTTATTTTTTCAATTGAGGGGTTTTAAACTTTTATATTGCCTTGTATATTTTGTTCATTGTTTGTATCATGTATGTTCTTTACATTGTTCAGTTATTTATTCATTACTTATTTAATTATATGTACTCTGTCATTGCATTCATGACATACCAATTCCACCAAATAGAAAAAATATTAGATTGCATTAGGAGCAGCGATTATGCATTTTTTGAGGTTGTTTTCTCTACTAAAAAACCAAAAATTCTCGAAACTATAAATAATCAGTTGGTTCTGGATCATCCAACACTTGTTATTGTTTCAGCCCATGGTAGTCCACTCGAGTACCCAGTCTCTTTTCAAAAAATTCTACTCTAGTAAAACTAGGATAGAGCTAAACCAAATCCCATGTACTAGGCATGCTGACCTAAGTTACCTGGTACCCCAAGGGTATTAAGCCCGTTAATAAGATCACCTTGTGTCAAATAGGGCCCTCATTCTAAAAAGTTAATCATACCCTTATGTGTTTAATTGAAGGATGTGATGTCAATTTGTACGGACCATTATCCCTCGAGGCTAGGAAATATTTAGAGAGTTTCTGGGTTTGGAGATCTTCAGCCGAAAGGCGTTTGAAGTTTCAGAAAGTACGAGAATGGAGGACCTTGAAGCGAATAAGTCTGGGATTGTACCCCTGCGTGGGATTGATTTTATTGTACATATCTTTCCCTTATTTTGTATATCCAATCATTTTAATCAGTTTGTATATTTTGGGGGGGAAATGGGACGTCTTACAAGCAACATATGCATCATTCAATCGATAGGCTTACCTTTGGCTTAAAAGGTCACATGTATAGTAGGATGTGTTATACATTAGTTATGTGTTATATGCTACCTAGTTTGTTTCATTCATGATCATTTGATTTTGCGTTTAATACATGTCACGCCCCGTATCCCAACGGGGTGGATTGGCACCCGTAGCCGATAAGGCCCGAGAGAACCAAGCTTAGCTTCTATTCATTCGTATACATGCCATAGGAAAAACCACTATCACGTAAGAACATAAAAGGCTAATAACGAAAATCATGGAACATGTGATATATATACATATGTGAAACTTGGCCGTTGAGGCCATCAAGTGAAAACGACATGTATCTTCTTACATTCATACACCCACATACGTCTACAAAAGCCTCTAACAGATGCATTTACAAGACCAACTAAAGGTCGGGACAAGTCCCCGCTTTATACAACATGTAAAATACCAAAACACATGTACAACTGTGACTCGGAGAAGCCCTGAACTAACTGGAGCTCACCAATGATCCGCAAACAACTGGCAACCTACTGTGGAGGCCTACTAGCACCTGCGCCTGCAGCAAGTAAGGTAAGTCCCACAAGGGACATCAGTACAAAGAATGTACTGAGTATGTAAGGCTCATAAGAAACTGTATGATACATAATACTGCAATGAACTCAAATACCAATGAACAACCGATATGGATAAATCATCATTTTGTACTTTGGAAACCATTTGTATTTCATTAATTTCTTTGTTTCTTTACTTCTATGCTTTGTTCATCGTCACTTGTGTCACTATGTACCCGGGCCCCGACTGATCAATGGGTCTTTACATAACATAATGTTATGTTGGGATCGGCTCGAGCTAGGCTTATGCCTTTAGAGCTACCACCCATAAATCAAAGCATTGGGTTCGGCTCGAGCTACGTTATTACCTCTAGAGCTGCCACCCATAAATCAACTTATCAGGTTCGGCTCGAGCTAGGTTTTTACCTATAGAGCTACCCCCTGTCAGGATCGGTCCGAGCTAGGCTTATGCCTCCAGGACTGCCCCCTGATCCAATAATCTCGGGATCGGCTTGAGCTAGGCATTTCGCCCCCAAAGCTGCCACCCATACTCAATCATTAACCACATATATGCATTACTTTGTTCTTTACCTTTGATATTAATGCAATGATAGTCATAACTTCGTTGGAAACATAACATTATTGGAAACATTGGACAATAATCAGTGAATAAGAGACATGTGTATAACCACTATTGGAACTTTGGAACACAACCTTATTGGGCTTTTGGAACATTAGTCAATGAATAGGAGACATGTGAATCACAATTGATCTATGAGTAGGAAACATGTGATAATGACAATTGGTAACCGGATATAGGATACCTTAGCACGTTTCGGGATAGGACAAGTGCAATGTCAATGTGAATACTATGTGCTGCAGAAAGATACGGACAGAGTAACCTTACATACCTTGTATTCTCAATATGAATATACAATCCTAGATGTGCATACAATAGTCCCGCTCCTTCCTTATGTTTCACTCTACAATACAAGTACATAACGGAGTTTACATTAACCATCAACTACCTTACAAATGCATATGACGACAATGAGTCACATGTTTGCCTTTAAAATGTCATTTCCTTCTCTACAATACCATTCACGGCATTGTCATACCAACAATACCTTAATCATATCATACATTGACCACAACATCACATACCAATAGCATTTCACAACAAAGTTTTTCCTTTACACTTTCTCATGAACACCATATTACAATTAATCCATCAAGTCACCTTAATACACCTCATATCACATATCGGCCAAAATCCCATAAGTTACATATATGGAAAAATAACAAGTTTAGAAACATAATCACACCATACATGTTGATATTTCATCCATACCATGCTTTTTCATCAAAACCACAAGTCATTTTTCAAATTAAAATTCCATGGATAACACATCTTTTAGTAAAAAGCAAGAATGCATTATTCACACTTCTAGACATAACCACCATGATATACATACTCTCCCATGCATATAATATATTAATCCATATGAATAATCACTTCCCTAAGCTTGAAGAATGATGATGTTGCTCCAAAAGATGGCTTAGGGTTCTTAGGGCTTGAGAGAAATATCTTGCATTTTGGTCTAAAAGGCATGAGAGTTTGTAATGAATAAAAAACAGATTTTTGGCCCTTTATATAAGCCCTCAATTCATCCTTATCCACTCTTTATATCATTTAATGCTATGTCTAGAAGGTCAATGGAAGAATGGGTCATTTGACCCAAGTTTTTTGCCTCTTTTGGGCCTTTATTTCTTTGAGCCCAATTCATAAATTCAATTCACAATCCAACAAATTTCTCATGTTTAAATTATTTCATGTGTGTTAATATAATATTCCAACTCACGAGACTCACATTCGTCGCATCATTCCCAAGAGCAAGTGATTCTAGCCAATCATGGCTCATTTTGAACATAAAAGGTAAAAACGTAATTTGGATGCCAACTTCGTCCACGAATAATTTTTCCAAATTGGAATACCAATATAATAATTCAATTATTCCATGTATGGGCTCGTGGTTGTAGAAGAAATCTGGCAAAAAGCGACACGGTATGCCCCCGGGCACCCTTGGGACTTAGAAAAATTTCCAACATTTGAAAGGTGCGCACAAGCATCCTGGCACGCCCTTGGGCGCGCCACCTTGCTGCCTGTGCCCAAAAAATTTGGGCAATTATCAGCCTAGCACACCCTCTGGCGCGCCTGGACCAATTATTTTTGAAAATTTTTGTTCTTCGACTTTTCTTTGCGGATTTAGTTAGATACTTCAAGTTCTATTCTTTAACTTACTTCTTACCTTTAATATCCTTTGTTTGGAGGTCCTCCAACCCTCATGTTTAACCCCACAAATTCTCCATGAAGTAACAAAACACCTCATATGAAGGTCTAATCACATGTACGAGGGCCAATATCAATTATCTCATCAATAACATTACAAAATACATACTTATGGCTCTCGACACCTAAGTAAACATTGTTCAACGTCGTCAAGTAGGGTTGGGAAGGTACGGGGTGTTACATTCTTCCCCCCTTAGAAACATTCATCCTCGAATGTTAACAATATCGCTTCAATTGCAATAATCACATCTCGATATTAACATACATATACATAAACACTTAATGCTCATAGGTACTTACTTGTTATTGGTCCACTTCCGCATTTTGAACTTTGTCTCCCATTTGAAACGGATGAGGGTACTTGGATTTCATCATTTCTTCAGCTTCCCATGTTATCTCCTTTACTTGTTGATTTCTCCAATGGACTTTTACGGAAGCTATGTCTTTATTCCTCAATCTCTTTACTTGTCGATATATAATGGAAATGGGTACCTCTTCATAAGTAAGATCCTCTGTAACTTGGACATCTTCAACGGGAACAATACGAGAGGGATCCCATATGCACTTTAGAAGCATCGACACATGAAATACGGGATGGACTAAGGAAAGTTCTTGAGGTAGTGCTAATTCATACGCAACTTGCCCAAATCTTCTAATAATTACATATGGGCCTATATAACGTGGACTCAATTTTCCTTTCTTTTCGAACCGCATTACCGCTTTCATCGGTGACACCTTTAAAAATACCCAATCACCTATGGCAAATTCAAGCCCTCTTCTTCTAACATCAGCATATGACTTGTGGAAACTTTGGGCCATTTGTAACCGCTGTTGGATCACTTTAACTTTCTCCATAGCCTGATGAACAATATCTGGCCCAAGTAAAATAGTTTCACCCGCTTCAAACCATCCAATTGGTGATCTACATTTCCTTCCGTACAAAGCTTCATAAGGTGCCATCTTGATACTTGAATAATAGCTATTGTTATAAGCAAATTCAATAAGAGGCAAATGGTCATCCCAATTGCCTTGAAAATCTAACTTGTAAGCTCGTAGCATATCTTCAAGTGTTTGAATAGAACGTTCTGCTTGTCCATCAGTCTGAGGATGGAAAGTCGTACTCATATTCACCTGTGTACCCAAACTCTGCTGAAAGGATCTCCAAAAATGCGCAGTAAACTGAGCTCCCCTGTCTGATATAATGGAGATCGGAATCCCATGTAATCGCACTATTTCTTTAACATACAATATTGCATAATCCTCAGTTGTATTGGTGGTCTTGACTGGTAGAAAATGCGTTGACTTGGTAAGCCTGTCCACTATAACCCATACAGAATCAAATTTCCATAATGTATGAGTCAAACCTGTTATGAAGTCCATATTAATCATATCCCATTTCCATACTGGAGATTGATACATTGCATGTAACCTCCTGGTTTCTGATGCTCTACTTTCACTTGTTACAATTCGGGTATTGAGCGACAAATTCTGCAATGTTCTTCTTCATATTGCCCCACCAATACACTTCTTTTAAATCATGGTACATTTTGGTAGCACCCAGATGAATAGAATAGCGCGAATGATGTGCCTCTGTCATAATTCGTTTCCTCATCTTATCTACATTCGGTACACATAATCTTCCTTGGCATTGAAGTACCCCTTCTTATGTAAGATCAAAGGCCGCAGTTAGACCCTGTTGTACATTCTCCTTTAGCTACAATAACATAGAATCCACAAACTACTTCTCTTTCACTTCAGCTATTAGTAAAGATTCAGCCGCATTTTGTACAATAACTCCATCATCTAGGGATTCAAGAAGACGAACCCCCAAACTGGCTAATTGATGCAGATCTTTGATTATCTCTTGCTTTTCAGTCAACTGGCCACTGGTGCTTTCTACTACCTTGCGACTCAATGCATCAGCTACCACATTTGCTTTGCCTGGATGATAGAGAATATCAATATCATAGTCTTTTAAGAGCTCTAACCACCTTTGTTGCCTCAAATTGAGTTCCTTCTGCTTAAAGATATATTAAAAACTTTTGTGATCAGTATAGATATCAACATGAACTCCATACAAATAATGACGCCATATCTTTAAAGAAAAAACCACCGCTGCTAGTTCAAGATCATGTGTGGGATAATTTTTCTCATGTGGCCGCAACTGTCGTGAGGCATATACTATGACATTACCATGGTGCATCAATACACATCCGAGGCCAACCCCGAAAGCATCACAATACACTGCATAACCTTCGATACCTTCAGGAAGTATTAAAACTGGTATGGAGGTTAATTTATCTTTCAACTCTTGGAAGCTTTTCTCACACGCATCATTCCACTGAAATTTAACTTCCTTATGTGTAAGCTTTGTTAGCGATGCAGCAATAGAGGAAAAACCTTCCATAAATCTTCGGTAATAACCTGCCAATTCCAGAAAACTATGAATCTTTGTGGGTGTCGTAGGTCTTGGCCAATTTTTCACTGCTTCAATCTTCTGTGTATAAACCCGTATCCCTTCATCTAACACAATGTGACCCAAGAATGCGACTAATTTTAACCAAAACTCACACTTGGAGAACTTTGCATACAACTTAGGCTCACGGAGAATCTGTTACACTTGTCGTAAGTGATTAGCATGGTCCTCTGGTGATCTTGAATAAACCAGGATGTCATCTATAAATCCTGTCACGAACACGTCCAGAAATGGCTTAAACACCCTATTCATCAAATCCATGAACACAGCTGGGGCAGTTGTTAGTCCAAATGACATAACTAAAAATTCATAATGGGCATACCGTGTTCGGAAACCTGTCTTGGGTACATCTTCTTTTCTAACTCTGACTTGATGGTAACCTGACCTCAAGTCAATCTTTGAAAAACACTTGGCACCCTGTAACTGATCAAACAAATCATCAATTCGAGGGAGGGGATACTTGTTCTTGATCGTTACCTTATTCAATTACCAATAGTTGATGAACATTCTCAACGTACCATCTTTCTTTCGGACCAATAATACCAGTGCACCCCACGGGGACATACTAGGCCTGATGAAGCCCTTGTCCAGCAAATTTTTCAACTGTTCCTTTAGTTCATGCAATTTCGTTGGAGCCATTCTATATGGAGGAATAGAGATAGGCTAAGTGTCTGGAATCACATCAATGCCAAACTCTACTTCCCGTTCTTGGGGCAAACTTGGAAGATTCTCTGGGAATACATCAAGAAATTCATTGACCACTGGAACCGACTGCGGCGTTAGTGGTTCCACATCATTATCTTTCACTCGTACCAAGTGACATATGTACCTCTTGGCAATCATTTTCCTTGCTTTCAAATAGGAAATAAATTTTCCTCTTGGTGCTCCCACATTACCCTGCCATTCAAGAACATTTTCTTGCAGAAAACAAAAATGCACCCTCTTGGCCCGGCAATCTACCGTGGCATAACAAGAAGCCAACCAATCCATCCCCATTATCACATTAAAATCCACCATGTCTAGTTTGATGAGGTCGGCCAGTGTATCATGACCATACACAGTTACCAGATAATTACGATGTACTCTCTTTGCAACTATATATTCACCCACCGGTGTATATACTTCAATTGACTTAGTTAATAATTCTGGTGCTTTTGCAAATTTCACAGCAATCAATGGAGTAACATAGGAAAATGTAGAACCCGGCTCAATCAATGCATATACATTATATGAAAATATGGATAATGTACCTGTGACGACATCAGGAGAAGCCTCTGAATTCTGTCAGTCCACTAAAGCATAAGTGCGATTCTGGACCCCACTAGTACTGGCTGCTCCTCTGCCACCTCTACCACGACCAACAGACTGCACACCTCGACCTAAAGAAGGAACCGATGATTATGATGCAACAGCCGGTTGTGCTATACTACCCATACTCCTCTGGGGACACTCTTTCATCATGTGCCCTGTCATACCGCACCAGAAGCAAGCATTTGTCCCCAATCGGCATGTACCTGCATGAATACGCCCGCAGTGCTAACACTACTGATGAGGAAAACCTGCTGCCTGTGATTCATGAACTCCGCTACTCTGCCCAGATGGACCACCTCTAGACCCTCGAAATTGAGAGTGAGCACCTGTTGTGGAATAAGAGAATGATATTCTAGGCGTTCTGGGAAATATTCGAGGCTTAGATCCTCCTTGGGACATCGCAGATGGTCCCATAGGTCTAGCCCTTTTGGACTGTCCTCTGTCAAATTCATGTACCCTTCTTCTCTGTCTTTGATCTTCCATTTTCTGGGCGAAGGCTTGTATTCTAGTTATGTCCATATCCTTATTCAAGGCAGCAATGGTGCAATCCCTTATCAAATATAGCTCTAATCTATACACGTATCGATGGACTCTGTCTGTCATGGTATCCACTATATTCGGAGCATATCGAGCCAGGGAATTAAACTGAAGACTATATTCTCGAACACTCATGTTCCCTTGACGTAAATTCAGAAACTAATCTGTACGTGCTTCCCGAACCTCATATGGGAGATAATGATCAAGGAATGCTATTTTAAATTCTTCCCAACCTGCTGGAAGTGCATCAATACCCCTTGATCTTTTCTAGTCTTCATACCACAATATCGTTTCCCCTTTCAATCTATAGGCCGCAAGTTTAATTATTTCAACACCAGTCACGTGCATAACTTATAGAGTCCTCTGTATTTGATCCACGAAGTCCTGTGGATCTGTTTTTGGATCTGACCCAGTGAATATAGGAGGGTCTAATTTTAGGAAGTCCTGTGTTCTGCGACTCGCCACTCTAGCCGCATCATCCTCATTTGTCGTTGGACCAACTAGTCCTTGACTTTGTACCGCCACTAAATGTGTCAACATATGTACTACATTTCTAAGATCCTGATCTGTGGCATTCATTGGTGGTTCTGCGGGTACTTCTCTACCGACTGGCTCTTCCGAAGCTGGAAAAGTAGAAGAAGACCGTGATGAAATTTTAGCATTTGCTCCACCTTGACTAGCTTGGTCAGGTGGTAATATACTCATTCCCTCTCCAGCAGGCATATCTACCTACTTCCCTTTACCTCTACCTTTTCTTATGATCGACATTGTTACTATATCAAAGAAAATCAATTCCAATGGTCAGATACAATTCAACTTACAACACTGGCTCTATTGCACGATCTATAAATGAAGGAAAGAAACGACTCCTAAATGTCTCGTAGCCTCCTACTTATAAGTGTGGTGCACAACACATCGATAAGTAAGACTCTACTCAGACACGGCTTTGTAGACACCCTTAGAACGTCCTGCTCTGATACCACTTTTTTCACGCCCCGTATCCCAACGGGATGAATTGGCACCCGTAGCCGATAAGGCCCGAGAGAACCAAACCTTGCTTCTATTCATTCGTATACATGCCATAGGAAACACTACTATCATGTAAGAACATAAAAGGCTAATAACGGAAATCATGGAACATGTGATATATATACATATGTAAAACTTGGCCGTTGAGGCCATCAAGTGAAAATGACATGTATCTTCTTACATTCATACACCCACATACGTCTACAAAAGCCTCTAACAGATGCATTTACAAGACCAACTAAAGGTCGGGACAAGTCCCCGCTTTATACAACATGTAAAATACCAAAACACATGTACAACTGTGACTCGGAGAAGCCCCGAACTAACTGGATCTCACTAATGATTCGCAAACAACTGGCAACCTACTGTGGAGGCCTACTAGCACCTGCGCCTGCAGCAAGTAAGGTAAGTCCCACAAGGGACGTCAGTACAAAGAATGTACTGAGTATGTAAGGCTCATAAGAAATTGTATGATACATAATACTGCAATGAGCTTAAATACCAATGAACAACCGATATGGATAAATCATCATTTTGTACTTTGTAAACCATGTGTATTTCATTAATTTCTTTGTTTCTTTACTTCTATGCTTTGTTCATCGTCACTTGTGTCACTATGTACCCGGGCCCCGACTGATCAATGGGTCTTTACATAACATAACGTTATGTTGGGATCGGCTCGAGCTAGGCTTATGCCTTTAGAGCTACCACCCATAAATCAAAGCATTGGGTTTGACTCGAGCTAGTTATTACCTCTAGAGCTGCCACCCATAAATCAACTTATCAGGTTCGGCTCGAGCTAGGTTTTTACCTATAGAGCTACCCCCTGTCAGGATCGGTCCGAGCTAGGCTTATGCCTCCAGGACTGCCCCCTGATCCAATAATCTCGGGATCGGCTTGAGCTAGGCATTTCGCCCCCAAAGCTGCCACCCATACTCAATCATTAACCACATATATGCATTAATTTGTTCTTTACCTTTGAGATTAATACAATGATAGTCATAACCTCGTTGGAAACATAACATTATTGGAAACATTGGACAATAATCAGTGAATAAGAGACATGTGTATAACCACTATTGGAACTTTGGAACACAACCTTATTGGGCTTTTGGAACATTAGTCAATGAATAGGAGACATGTGAATCACAATTAATCTATGAGTAGGAAACATGTGATAATGACAATTGGTAACCGGATATAGGATACCTTAGCACGTTTCGGGATAGGACAAGTGCAATGTCAATGTGAATACTATGTGCTGCAGAAAGATACGGACAGAGTAACCTTACATACCTTGTATTCTCAATATGAATAGACAATCCTAGATGTGCATACAACAGTCCCGCTCCTTCCTTATGTTTCACTCTACAATACAAGTACATAATGGAGTTTACATTAACCATCAACTACCTTACAAATGCATATGACGACAAAGAGTCACATGTTTGCCTTTAAAATGTCATTTCCTTCTCTACAATACCATTCACGGCATTGTCATACCAACAATAACTTAATCATACCATACATTTACCACAACATCACATACCAATAGCATTTCACAACAAAGTTTCTCCTTTACACTTTCTCATGAACACCATATCACAATTAATCCATTTAGTCACCTTAATACACCTCATATCACATATCGGCCAAAATCCCATAAGTTAAATGTATGGAAAAATAAAAAGTTTAGAAACATAATCACACCATACATGTTGATATTTCATCCATACCATGCTTTTTCATCAAAACCACAAGTCATTTCTCAAATTAAAATTCCATGGATAACACATCTTTTAGTAAAAAGCAAGAATGCATTATTCACACTTCTAGACATAACCACCATGATCTACATAATCTCCCATGCGCATAATATATTAATCCATAAGAATAATCACTTCCCCAAGCTTGAAAAATGATGATCTTTCTCCATAAGATGGCTTAGGGTTCTTAGGGCTTGAGAGAAATATCTTGTATTTTGGTCTAAAAGGCATGAGAGTTTGTAATGAATAAAAATCCGATTTTTGGCCCTTTATATAATCCTTCAATTCATCCTTATCCACTCTTTATAGCATTTAATGCTATGTCTAGAAGGTCAATGGAAGAATGGGTCATTTGACCCATTTGGCCCAAGTCTTTTGCCTCTTTTGGGCCTTTATTTCTTTGAGCCCAATTCATAAATTCAATGTACAATCCAATAAATTTCTCATGTTTAAATTATTTCATGTGTGTTAAGATAATATTCCAACTCACGAGACTCACATTCGTCGCCTCATTCCCAAGAGCAAGTGATTCTAGCCAATCATGGCTCATTTTGAACATAAAGGTTAAAAACGTAATTTGGATACCAACTTCGTCCACGAATAATTATACCAAAATGGAATACCAATATAATACTTCAATTATTCAATGTATGGGCTCGTGGTTGTAGAATAAATGTGGCAAAAAGCAGCCCGGTACGCCCCCGGGTACCCTTGGGACTTAGAAAAATTTCCAACATTTGAAAGGTGCGCACAAGCAGCCTGGCATGCCCTTGGGCGCGCCACCTTTCTGCCTGTGCCTAAAAAATTTGGGCAATTAGCGGCCTAGCACGCCCTCTGGCGCTCCTGGCCCAATTTTTTTTGAAAATTTTTGTTCTTCAACTTTTCTTTGCGGATTTAGTTAGATACTTCAAGTTCTATTCTTTAACTTACTTCTTACCTTTAATATACTTTGTTTGGAGGTCCTCCAAGCCTCGTGTTTAACCCCACAAATTGTCCACGAAGTCACAAAACACCTCCTATGAAGGTCTAATCACATGTACGAGGGCCAATATCAATTATCTCATCAATAACATTACAAAATACATACTTATGGCTCTCGACACCTAAGTAAACATTGTTCAACGTCGTCATGAAGGGTTGGGAAGGTACGGGGTGTTACAATACACATGTTTTGCTTTAAAAGTTATGTGTCCATGATTTCATTTTAAAAGTTTTCCAAACTATGTTTGACCTGATTCCTGGCTCAACGGGATACGTAGGCGCCATAACATCTCGGTCATATTTTCCGTAAGCTTTTCATCTTCCTTTATAATAAAAATTGGGGCAAATTTTTTGAGAAGGTCTCAAAAATTCTACAAAATAATACATTTTGTTACAGATTCAACATAACAGTTTGTTGAAGCCGAAACAAGGGCAGAATTTTTGAGAAGGTCTCAACAATTCCACTCAAAGCAGCTTCAAGAAGTTCAACCAAGTTCTTTTGTGTTCTAAACTGGGGAAGAATTTTTTAAGAAGGTCCTTATAAATTCCACCAAGCTTAAATTTTAAGAATAAGACTATATTTGACATCGGACTCCATAAGGCACCAATATCTAATGCGGAAGATAAATCAGGGGAGTGTTCTACTATGTAATCACTCTATCTCATTTATTATCTTTTCATGACATTCCCCTTCACTATTTTTTCATATCTTTGCAGGAAAATAGTCCTTATCAATGTTCGATGATGATTACAATGATATGTGGTTCCGCTGGATAATTGGGAAACCCCATATTTTATGAAAGTATATTGGGAGAGAACACGACAACAAGAGTTCTTGTTAGACAATCAAGAATCCATGACACATTGTCTCCCCAAAAATAATGAGATAATCAAAGCAATGAATGGTCCCATAGACAATTGGGAGACTCTCTCGGCAAAAGACGTCAGTCAACACCAGACATAGGAGGCATCACTCCGAATTTGTTTATACTTTTACATTATTTGTTAGGTGCATACATTTTATATCATATCTGCATGAACTACACACACCTGATTCTCATCCTTTCGGGTAAGATTCCTTATTTTTAAAATTAAATAAAAATATTTTATTCATGCCTTTGACTTGGTTCGTGCCAACACAATTAGAAGCTTGAACATAATTAATATGATTAAGAAGGTCAATTTCATGGTGAACCTTAGGTTCTTTCGGTACCTCTCACTCGTACTTTTGTGACACTCGATAAAGTTCTATTACATGCATTCGAAGTTAGAATAAAACCAATCTCATTGTTTCATGTGCATTGTGTGGTGAGTTTTAGATTAAATTCAAATGCATTGCACTGTTGATCTAGAACTTGGCCCAAATGTTTGTTGAGGAAAAATTTTGAATAACGTTGGTTTGGGAAAGGATCGTAGGCCCTTTTTGACCCTTTTGTTCTGTTTAATGCCTACCAAATGACATTAATCTTTAGTGTGTCCCCTTTTGAGCCTGAAACCTCTTCTTTGGACAACCACATCTTAGCCAATACCCTTCTAAGTGTTTAAATGCACCATCCTTCTCTTGGCCCGACCATTTTGAGCGCGCTGAAGATGTGAAAATTACATAAGAGGATTCAAGTTTAAACCTACCAAAGGAAAAAGATACAAAGCCTCTGAAAGTCAAGGATACAAAAAATGACTTCCAAGAGAAAGAAAAAAGTCAAAAAGCTCTCCACATGATCAAATTTAGGAGAAGTTCAAGTAAAGAAAGAAGAACACTCATAAAAATAGAGAAGAAACTTCAAAAGAAAAACAAAAAATAAGAAAACAACAGAATTCTCCAGCATGCATGTAAAGACTCTAGGAAGTCAAAACAAAAAAGGGACAAGCACAAGAGGCATAACAAATGTCAAAAGCACAAGGTCAATTCAATTTCAATGCTCAAGGAGGGATTGAATTACTTTTACCGTAAATTATTATCCTACCCATCCCCAAGCCTATATTACAAGGCAATAGCAAACCCTACATGATCTTATTCCAAATATTCTCATGTTAGTGGAAACTGTTGATGTGTCATCTATTGACGACACATTTTATGCTTTTAACCAAGAATAATCGTGAGTTTTTAAGCAACCGGTATTAAATTTGATTTCTTTTTATATTTAAATGCAGGAAACTAAGCCAAGACAAAAAAGAGTGGAAACTGTGCAAGAAGACAGTATGACGGTTCATAGTGATGAACCATCACATGCCTGATGGACCGTTAGGTGAACCACCACACCATTATGCTCAAGTAGAACCAATGCTCCGATGAAGCCATATGACAACTCAACTGACAAACCATCACATCCTTGGTAAGCTGTTACAACCTCCCGTCAGAGCTTAACAGGATGAATGCCCAATTAAGGTCATGTGATGGTTCGATAGGGCAAACCATCAGGCGAGCAGTCAAGGAAAAGGCGACAGTCCAATTTAAAATTCAAATTCCAAATTTTCTGAAGCTTAAAAATACCTAGTCTAAGGTTTAGAATAGGCATATTTTGACACTAAGAATATTTTTAGGTGATATTTTTCTCTGGAAATCGACGTTTTTGGGTTTCAAACACTATTACTTGTGTTTTTGTCAAGATTTGAAGACTTGAGTTTCATCTTTGTAAGAATCCATCTTTGAATTATGAAATATATTGCTTTCTTCTTCTTAATCACTATGAGTGGATAAAACCCTTATAACTAGGGTTGTGGAATCCATGGCTAAATATTGATTTTAAAGTTAATATTTGTATAAAATCATGTTATACATGTGAATGTGTTATTATTCTCTTCATCTTAACAGATTTCTAATAGTTGCAAACACTAGAACAAGCCATAAGTTTACTTGCATGAAATAAGAGGTTAAAACCAAGAAAAGGGTTTAACAATAGGGATTCAAAGTTTCTAACCTTTGTCTAATGAGTAATGCTCTAACAAGATTAATCAACTTGGGGCTTAAATTGAGTTTACGATTTCCATCACTTTAAGTTCAAAAGAATTAAAGGAACAGTTGCCTAATTAGGTTGAGAAATGTAGGTAAACATTTGAATTCAATTGCCCTACGTTCACTTGTGTTGAAGTAAATTCATTGTCGACATTAGCCCGAAAGTGATAAAGAGCCATGATGAACACAATCCTAGTTCATTCTCTCTATTGATTATCATTTCATAATTTTAATGCTTATAACTTGAAACAATTTAGACGTTGAGTCAAATTAATTTACTACAACCCCCCCCCCCATTTCATAGAAAATACAGACTAATAGTCGCCTAATTCACAAATGATTAGTTGTCACCATATTCCCTGTGGAATTCAACCCCAACCTTTGTTGGATTATATGTTTGACATCGACCGCTTATTCTTCTTAAAGAAGGTGTAATTTGGGCGTATCAAATTACTTGAGGGCAAGCCTATGGTATCACAGTTGCGTGCTTTGAACATTCTTTTCAAAATGTCCTCAAATCAAAATACTTTAAGTGTGTCTAAATGAGGACTTTTTTAATGGTGAGGGCACTTGAAACTAGAGGATAGGTCTAGTTCAAAACCTTTGTTTGAAGTAAGACGAACAAATATTGTTGATACTTAGGTATGTTTGAGGTATCTTTTGAAGCAATAGGAATTATCTCTAAGTCGATCTCAATTAGAAGAGAAGCAAAAGAGAAATATCTATGATATGCTAATTGTCGGTACCAACTAAAGTCAATACTTGATTCTATTTTCTGTTAAAAAGTGAAATTAGGGAAAACACCCACCTTGGAATACCTGTCAAAGCAACTCGTTCGTCTTTTTTCACGGGGTTTGTTGCTTTAATTTATGTAATCCTTTTGTCAAAGCGATACATTAGGTTATGTTGGATCATCACCTCCTTCTTTGTGACATATTATGTTTTGTTAGATCTTTACTCCTATATTTGTGACATGTTTTATTAGATCGTCACTCCTATATTTGTGACATGTTATGTTGGATTGTCATCTCGTCATTGTGACATATTTAATTTGCAACTAATAAGTTTAATGCAGATGGTTATGAAAAAGGTTGGAAAGTTATCCCGTTCAAACTGTCATGTGGCATTCAAATCGGCGTCAAGCTGACCCCATTTTTCAGACAGTCATCAAGGTGATGACCATTTATCCAGACAATAATCAAGGTGATGACAACTTATCCAAACCATCGTCAAAGTGACGACCAATTACCTAAACACAGTCATTAAGATGATGACCATTTATCCAGACAGTCATCAAGGTGATGACCATTTATCCAGACAGTCATCAAGGTGATGACCACTGATCCAAACAGTTGTCAAAGCGATGACCAATTATTCAGACCGGCGTCAAAGTGACTCCATTTTATAGATAGTCATCAAAGTGATGACCACTCATCCAGACCGTCATCAAAGTGACGATCACTTATCTAGACCGTCATCAAGGTGATAACTATTTATCTACATAGTAATTAAGGTGATGACTACTTATTCGGATCAGCATCAAAGTGACTCCACATATCATATTCAAGTGGGTCATTTGCCTTTTAATGAAACAAGTTGGGTCATCACCCTTTCAAATGGCATATAGAGTTTAAGATGGATCATCCACCTTTCAACCAGACAAAATTGGGTCGCCACCTCATTTAAAGTTGCATATCCGGTTCAAGTTGTTTTTCCGTCATTCAATGAGATAAGTTGGGATGTCACCCGTTCAAATAACACATCAAGTTCAAAATGGGTTGTCCACTTTTCAATGAGACAAAATTAGGTCACCACCTCAATAAAACTGGCATATCATGTTCAAGTTGGTCGTCCGTCATTCAATGAGTCAAGTTAGGTAGCCACCTTATTCAAAGTGGCATATCGAGTTCAAGGTGGGTACTCACCCGTTCAAATGACATATCATATTCAAGTGGGTCATCTGCCATTTAATGAGACAAGATGGGTCGCTACCCATTCAAATGGCATTAAGTTCAAAATATGTTGTCCACCTTTCAATGAGACAAGTTGGATTGTCATCCATGCAAATGGCATATCAAATTCAAGTTGGGTTATCCGCCCTTAAATGAGACAAGTTGATCTACTACCTTGTTTAAACAGGTATGTAACCTTGTATCCCCAGCGTATCATTAGCTCGACACTGATGTAATTTTGAAAGTAAATTAGAAGGTATGTGAATAGTTTATATTTGAATAACCCTTCCCCTTTTATCAATAGACAATCCATCCCTTCTAATGGATGCAGAGTATTGTCGAAATTCTAGCAATGTCGGGCATCATTGTGCATACATTGTATTCTATTTCTTCTTCGTCTAGCCAAAATTGGCTACACGTCAACTTCTTCATTCAAAGAATCTTTCATTGTCTCCGAAGAAAGAAAGAACAGTTGTTTACACCTAATTTTGGCATGACATTTTCAAAATAAATAGCTTTAAACTTTTTATTCATTAAATTGCATAAAAATAATTTTTATATATTTTTTGTTCAATTTAACAAAAGTTATTGATAATTATTCTTGTTTTTGAAAATGTTAGGATTTTTAATAATTTAATATTATTTTTATTAATTTTTATTGTCATTGATTTTGCACAGTGGTTTTATAAATAAATGTTGTTTGAGTTTTATTAAATCATCATTTATGTTTTTAACTCAAATCACATTTTTATCTAGCATAAGATATATGTTTAATTTGTTTTTATCACAGTCTGCTAGTTCATAAAAGATAGAAGATATTTTTGCACGGATATTTTAAATATCCCATAGTTTTAGATAACTCATGGTTTAGAATAGCCCATAGTTTTTTCAAAACTATGGTATTGAGCACACGATCTTGCTCTTGAGTGATTTTGTTTTGTCTATTAAACCTATTAACTCCCTTTACAACTTTTTGGTGGTGGAAGTTTCCAAATTGGGAAACTTAAGATTTTTTTTGTTTATGTTTTTGGTAAAATGAGCCATGTCTTTCCTCTCCCTTTTTTCGGCCACCACCCCGCCAGAACCCGGCGAAACAACAATCGAGACACCACCATTGTCCAGTTGTTCCTTTTATTTCTTCATCTTCTCCGGTGAAATCACATCGCTGGAGTAAACAAACATCAACAACAATCAGTCCTATCTCCTTCGTCTTCTCCGATGAACTCGCGATGCCTGAGAAATCAAAAAAAAATCATCATCACCACCATAACACCATCGGAGAACAAATATCCCACCACCTACTAAAAACTCATAATGTCGTTGCTCCAGCAAAACCCTATCAAGCCAGCATCTCCGAAACCAACACCCATCATTCCTCTCTTCCTACATTTCTCCCTTGTTCTTACTGTTACGATGAGCCCATATCATTTTTCATCATTTCCTAATAAGGAGCTTAGCTCTGACGAACCCTTAAACCAGATTTGGCCATGATTCGACCACTATAAACTCCACTGTTCTCCCTCATTCTTTTCTTCTCCACACTAATCGAAGACAAATCTAGCCGAAAATTCAAATCCCGCTGAACAAGCAATAATAATACCACCTGTAAAAAGCAACCACGAGCTCCGACGATGGCCATATTTGGCCGAAACTCCGACGAACCTCACTATTTTGCTTCAATTTTGGTATAATTCTTGAACTATTTTACAATCTTTTGTTGATTTTGTTCACTGTTTATGTTATGTTTTCGACTGATTAGGCTTTTTCTTTTGATGGGTTTCATTGTAAAGCCATTTCTAATAATCTTGGGTTGTTTTCCATCATTTGGTTGTTGTTTGTAGCTCTTTTGATTAATGTTGTTCTTTTCGGTCTTTCCTCTTTTGGTTAATATTTTGCACTTCATGAATATTCCTTAATTTTGTTAGATTTTGTAGTGACTTTCTATTATTTTTACAATTTTGTTCATGATTATTTTATTGATTCATTAATTTTGTTCACTGATTTGATTCTAAAACTCGCATTTTGATTTCGGTACAAGTTGGAGTACCTTTGGTTATATGATATTAACAAATTTAATATTTGGCCAATGATAAAATCTCTCCGTCAGATTTTCGAGCCCTTCCCATTATAAAAGATGAATTTTATTTTAAGTTCAATTATTTCTTATCAAATGTTAATTTGATTAGACGATGAAGAAATTTTCATCGATTTCCAAGGTCTTCCATGAACAAAAGATGGGTTTTACTTTTTTTCTCATTAATTCATTTTATTTAGAAATTGACAAATATTAGGTCGTCTTCATTGTTCATGCTTTATTTTATTCTTTATATATATTTTATATTTATTTATTATACTTGTGCAAATAATTGTATCTCCTCCTCAATCAAAAAAATGAGTTCAGTCGGAACCCACCTTCATGGATTTCGAAGGGTGTCTAACACTTCCCTTTGGAATAACTTGAACCCTTGCCTAGAATTTAATCGGTTTCGTTGACTAAAATTTTTCTTTAAATAAATTAATAGGTTTCCTAGTTTTTCTAAAATTAGGTGGCGACTCTCATAATTTTTTAAAAACAATTGATTAATTTTTGAGTCTTGAAGTTGCACCTTATGAAAATGAGGATCACGACAATGGGTACGCTCTCTTCCTCTTATAATTATTTCTAACTAATTGCTTTTCCTCTTTCCCATGGTTTGGCAAGTTCTTAGACATGGTTCTCCCTTTCGAAAGGGAGAATAACCCCTGGCTAGGAGCCTAAACTCAACACCAATGGCTTGTGGTAAGCGAACCCTTTCCAAGACCTGTAGAGAAAGAAATCCCATCAACCTAAAAATTAAGCACGAAGGTCCGAAAGGATGAGCTACACTCTTTTTTCCTTTGACCAAACTTTTTGTCCTCGAAGAGGATTTTTGCTAGAAAAGTTTTTAACAAGGTAGCAGTAGGAACATTCGGGAGGAGATTAGGACGAAAGCATTCTGAAAATCTTATATATCTGACTTAACGGTCTTAAAATATCAAATTTATGAATAAAGGATTTTAGAATATCGACTACTGCACAAGTAACTCAAACTTCAGACAAGGGGAGCAAGTCCGCAAACTTAGGTGCACAACAACTCGAGAGATTGTTCACAAAGTCCCCTAACTAACGGGACAAACCCACTCTCGAGCACTTGCTCACTCTTGAGCATTTGAGGGGAAATGGCTTTATATTAGGGACTCTCAATCCTGATAATGCAACCCCCCAAAACCCTAAACGTTAAGGGTAAGCCAACACCTAAAAGCTTCCCAAAATTAGAATACTAGGGACTGCTACTAAGGTCACGAAATGGCTCTTAGAGATATTGGACTCAGTACATGACATACTATTGAGACGACGTCAATACGTCACCTCACTGGAAGGTATCAATTTACACTTTAACACACTGACTGATCATCCAAAAGTGATAATTTTAGGCTGTATCACACAAGCCCTTGGGGTAGACTCAAGTATGAGGAACCTTCAAATCAATATGAAAAATGCAAATCGTCCCCATCAAAGAGTCCTAAGTTAAAATATGACTAAAATGAGAGAACCTCTGCCATAATGTTATGCTCTACAGCTCTCAGAGACATCCAGACTTAGCAGCACAATTATAAAAATAAACAGGTATCCCTACTCAAACACAAGGTCATAAATAGATAAAGTAAGAATAGTCTCTGGTCAAACCAAGAGCTAACTATGCCCCGACCACATAAATGATTTTGCAAGATATGCTAAAAATAAAAATCGGTTAGCATCTGCCTTCTATCATCAACAACAATGACTCGACACTTACTAACTCTGCCCCAAACTCTACTCAAACAAATTTAACAATGAAACACACTTAGGGTGTGACCTTCAAGGACGCTCACCAAAAATATAATCATTGCCACATCACATAGTAACCGTCTCTAGAAAAAAGCATACTAAAATAAGCCTTAGTGTTAATAAGTGTGAGTTAATTAATTACAAAAAGATTACAGTACAATGCTTTTGTACAAGAAATATCGGCTTTTTTTCGCCTAAGAAAAAGAAAATGCATAAAAGGCACCAAGGTCGTACATCAAAGCGTTACACAAATTCCTTCCATAATTACATTCGAAAAGAGGTACTACCTGTGATCCGCTACGAAGCAAACAAACATGGTCTAAAATTTCAAGTTTACCCTATGGCATATGGAAAGTCATGGGTTTGAGCTATCATCGGCCATCAACAGAATAGGGAGCGGAGTTCCTTTGGCTCAAGGCAAGTAGATCTGGGTAAACTTGCATGCCTCAAGCCAGCTTGTGTTATTCAACGCAGATGGATCAGATTGCCTGTAGCTTGTCATAAGAGTCATCTTGCCTCTAGAAGTTGGTTTCTGAAGCCAATATCAAACTCAAGGACTGAAGACGAAGGTATTAAGAGAGTAAGTCAACATTTTTGGAAGATTGAGAAGGGAAAAGGCGTAGGGAATTGCTTTAGACCTATATTGCACTCAGCAATGCCTACAGTTTTTATCTTATCCTCTTCAATAAACCTAGCAAAATATCCCAAAGTAGGATGCTGGGATCAAAGACAAGGATAAGGCAAGCACTATAAGAGAAACCTAGTTCAAGGCTTGAGCACAGAGGAAGTAGGAAAGGAATGCCATAAAGAAAAACCTCTTCTCTTTTTCTCACTTTTCTCTCAATACCAGGAAAGAAATAATCAGAATGGTGTAGGAGCTCGATCCCAAGCCTAAAAGGCTGCTACTTATAGGACAGAGCCTAATCAATGCACGAAAACTAAAGGGTCGCATATGGTTGCCATGTAGTTGGTTCTGATTAACCACAGCAAAATTTGATGAGACAATACGAAAAAATTGAGGCATCAAAGATGGTCCTACTCCTCACGGATTTGATGATTCAAGCCCCAAATAATGGACTCCTCCCATTTCCCTTCTTTTTCTAATAAATGAAAAGGGGAAAATAGAGAAACAAGGAATCAAGCCATTTTATTATCAAAATTAATTTTGAATACAAGGGTTCACCCTAACATGGAACTAGAGACAAATAATGAATTAAATAAGCTGCACAAGTCGTAAAAAAAACCCAAAAGAAATCCTACTAAAACTTTTGAAATATATGCCTCAACCACCCTCGAACACTTTACCTACAAATGAGGGAGAGAACACCTCCTCGCCATCTAAGGCTAGTTGATTGACAAAATTAACCATGGCCTGAGACTCAATTATCTCATTATACAAGTCGAAACCTCCAGCTTGAACCTTTTCTAGGATCCCTAGGTGAATAAGCTGCGTATCTCAGGCTTCTCACATTAACCTGCTCATCCTTGAGCTTGATTTTCTTGGACAGAATGATGTCGCCCAAAATATACCTTTAGAAAAGTATAATGCGGTCGATGTATCAAATATAGAACCCAACTAGGTTGGGGTTGATCCCACAGGGAATAGGATGAAATTATGTAGAATGCTAGTTTAAGTAATTGGCAAGTAAGTAAAACTGGAGGGGGGGGGGGGGGGTTTGTGAATAAGTGGTAACAGTAACAATTGCTGATTTCAGGATTTGCAGACAATATGAGAAATACACTAGGACTGTGATCCCCAATGATTCCTTAACTCCACCGGTAACTTGCGCTGGCAAATCTGTCCCGCTGCGTTGCATGAAAAATCTATTAAGATAGGTTCATCTAAACGTCTCTCGACCTTGGTTAGACGAATTTCACTCTTCTCCTTTCGGTCTCCGAGTGTCGCACTACTAATCCTTGTCCTAGATCTCAGATAACTATTTCTTCTACGGCTCAAGTTATTCGATGAAGGTTGATAGCTTCAAATCTTTGTTGTTATTCCCTTTTCCCAATCTCTACCTCTCTCTCGAGCAAGTCTAGAATACAGGCAAGTTTCTAACATTTGCAACCGTTAGAAGATCAATTCACAATGAAGGAAATAACAATACATGCATTTACACCGGTTCAGAATTTGCTTCGCACTTAACCTATTTCGTTAATTCCTCATGGTTCACAAAACCCTAGTTGATGAGTTTAGCTACTCATGTTTGCAAGAGCACAATAAGAATTCAAGGATGAAAACATAATTGTAAACTCACAATAAAGAAGAAACTCTGAAATCTCAATTATGAATAAAACCCTAAAATCGATGTTCCAAGATTACAAAACCAACAATATCTTCATGAACTCAAAATAATGGAAATATAACTCAAAACAATGTAATGGCTAACTCCTAAACATAGGACAACAAAAGGGTATTTATAGATACAAAACGAATCCTACTCTAATCAAAACAAGAAAACAGAGTCGGCAACTATCCACGGTACCGTGACTTGGTGTCGTGGAACCAAGTCATGCCACGTAGATCCTGTCGTGGAAATTAGGCACATGGGACATCCTCAGAAGTTGACTCGCGGTAGCCACTCACGTCACGTGAGTCCTGTCATGAGTCACCTCTCTGGTGCAGAACTTGACTCTTTCATCTTCAGATACTTCGTTCTTGAGCATAATTCTTCCTTTCTGTCCATTTTGCCTCCAAAACCTATTCTCCTGCAATATAGAACAGAAAACATGTCATACCAACCAAACTCACCCAAGTTACTACATATTTTCCTTGTTTTAAGCATCGAAAGTGCTATGTAACCATGGCGCATCAACACCCTCAACTTAGAACGTTTGCATGTCCTCAGGCTAACAAAACAAAATAAACACACTGATGCTTAACTAAAAGAAACCTAAGGGACCTACGGCAGTCGACTCATTATTTTTGACCTCAAAACTTTTCTGAGCCCGACTAATTGTAAATCAAAACCACAATATGCATACATGCAGCATATTATCATGACATAGAAGGGATCAAGTGATGGCATGAAATTATGAACAAACAGCTAAGCATATATGCAAATGACATTATCCGAACAAATAGCAGCTAACAATGCAACCCATGTACTCTCAAAACAAAGAAGTCCCATACACTCATAGTCTACTAATGAATCTCAAAGTAGGGACTTGGTCAAAACACTCTCTCTCACAAAGAAGTTCAAATAGTGTGCATGAAATACCATAGGCTTGCCCTTATATTCTATGCCTTAGTTTTTCGGACAGTTGGACTGGGATCACTATAGGACTTTTATCGGCTTGTAATGTAGGCTTGGGACGGGTATGGTACCTATGGATATGGTGACTCAACCCTCCTTGACACTACACTTATTTTTGGTTCCATTTTCCAACCATTCTCATTTTTATTTTCCCTTATTCTCCTTTAGTTATTTTTAGATTTTGGGTATGATTTCCTTCATACTTTCAAAACACAATTTATTTATATATTTTTTTCTTCTTTTTTTTTTTCACACCCAAATATGTTCTCTTTTTTTTTTTTACTAACCCCTTCTTCATACCCGAATCAATCTACGCACCCCTAAAATAGCCACCCTCAACTTAAGCGATTTGCCTGAGTTGAGGTACACAATATCCAAGGAGGGACCAGGGCCAAGACAGGTTCATTATAAATCAAAATGGGAAGGGTAATAGGCTATTGAAAGAAATAGGTTAATTAAGGCTCAAAATTGGGTTCAAGGGATATTCATTGCATATTTGGTCAGGCTTTTAGTTTAAAAGTGGACTTATTCAAAAATGGCCTATGATCCTTTCCTAACCACTATCCTATAACCTAGGTAAGACTAACCGGGAAAGTTCTAAATCACACACACAAATTCAACTAAGTAATGACCTCACACACACATAGCATGGGGTTACACTATCAACTACTATCTATCCAGTTCATGCAATGCTAGCTACAGTTATGTTGCCTATAATGTTAATGCCATAAAAAGATCCAACAGCTGCCACAAGCTAACATACTTCACAAACACTTCAAAAACAAATTTTTTTAGAAAAACAAAAATTTTCAAGAGGGGTATCCTTTAGATAATCAAAAAGCATCCTTATCATTCAAAATACGTTCAAAATTGGACTGCACTAAGGTTCCCCTATTTTTCTCCCAATTAAATCATGAAAACACAACAACAACCTAAACATGTTGGTTCTACTATGATAGCACTCTCGAGGGAAAAGAAACACGGCAACAAAAAACCCCAAGTAGTGGTACACCTCCACCCCCAACCAAACAATGGTGCACTGCCCTCAGTGCACAGCTATCAGTATGGTAAATGGAAAGGAGTGAAGACATACCTGAGGTTCCCTAAGCACCAAATGTGTGCCCGCCCAATGTGTGATTATCAGCATACTCTCTGGGCTTGCTGCTAGGTGCGTTCGGTGAGGGGGGGGTCTGACTAGATGATGCACCCTGTGTCCTCTCCTCCTGAGCAATCTATCGAACCTGGTACTCTATCCTAGAGGCCTTAACCTCTCTCCAAAATTCATCCTCAAACTCATCACCACTATCACCCTAATCCGCCGGACTACGTGGTTTCTTGCCTCTATCAATAGGAGGTTCCTTATCAGCAAACAAATCCACCTTAAAACCCGGCCTCATCGGGGCCAAAACGGGCATAGGTGGAATGACAGGAGTGTTGATCGGTACCAAAGCTCGAACCTCCTCTCTCAAAGCAGCTACCTCTTGTGTCAAGCCAGCCATATTAGGAAGTTGTACCGAACTCAATCGGGTGGCCATTCATTTCTCAAAGCTAGCAATCCTCTCATGCAGCTCTCACATAAACTGATCCATAGTCGCAGTCATACAGGCCTCCACTCTAGCCTCTGCAGCCTCTACCATGGCCCTAACCCATGGCTTAAGCTGGGATACCAATTTAGCCATCTGGGTCTCAGTGTGGTCCTGCCTCTCGAACATCTGTGTCTGTCTATCAATCAACTACTGTAGGAAGTCCCTCAAAACTGAAACCATACTAGAGGGGGGCAGTGGTACAGTAGGGCCTGCTACCTCATCATCAATCACCGGGCCTGTGCCCTCAGCAGGTATACAAACAGTATCAGGTACACTTACTGGTGGTGGAGCACTAACCGACTCCTCTCTATCTCTAGGCCCTTTAAAAAGGGCTGCTCCTGATAACTCAAAAGGTTGAGAGCTCCGCAAAAAGACTGGGTGAGCTCTCCACTACTACATCAACCCTATATCAGCAATACAGGTCACCTCAATATGATGGTCTACCACAGGCATCATGAACACACCAGTACTAACACATAAGCCATGAATCAAACAGGGAAAAGAAATGTTGGTGAAGTCGCGAAAAGCACACTTATGTATCTCCTCAATGATGTAGCGAATGAAGTTAATATTATAACCTGCCAGAATGCGCGCTACCAACACTGCCCGATCAAGTGTGAGTGAATTATCAACATTAGTCGGACTCAGCCTATGCCTAACAACTGACCACCAAAACTGTCCTGCAAAGTGAAGTGAGGATTTCTTAATATCCAACTTCCCAGCAACCTAACTAGCATTAGCACCATCCTCTGCTATATAACCTGCAATTCACTGTAGTAACTCCAAACGCTGATCGACGTCCCTCATTTTAGCCTATTTCTCACAGTCTCCATACGGTGATCAAATTCTGCAGTGCTAGTTGTAAATGGATGCTCAGCACCAAACAAAAACCTATGTATAGTCTGCTCAGAGATGTCCACTCTGGTCTCCCAAACCAAAGTGTGAGTCAATGATGGTTGGTCCCTATACCGCTGCTCGTTGGGTGTGATCAATTCAACAGAAGCAGCATAAGAAGCATAAAACTCACTGACCAACTCTGAGATATAGTGCCCAGGAGTCTCCATCATCCATCCGAATCTATAATGGTCAAATACAGCCTTAATCTCAGGAAGTGCCTTCAATTCATCTAGTCGATACCGGGGCTCCTCAGTGATACTCCTTCTACACACGCTCCGCTTAGTAAGTTCGGCATCCTTGTCATAAATGGCCCTCATGCCCCGAACACACCATCATTTAATTTTACCTTAGAATCGCAATTGTGGCCCGCTGTACAGCCACCTAATGCTGTGAGAACGTCGTGGAGTTTTGACCACCTGTGCCAGAAATAGATGCTGTCGCATCAATCGCAGAATCATCCGGACCTTCAGCATTTTCCCCTGACCCAGATACATCAATCTCAGCATCATCCATATCCTCAGCATTCTCCTCAGATCCAGATACATCAACCTCCTATTCTTCACTGGTTGAAGCATCTTTCGTCCCCTTATCAGACTGGGGGGCAGAATTAGAAGACTGAGCAGGGGCAGCCAGTTGTGGGGGTTGTAAAGTAGGCTGTTAGGCAGCCCAGGCAGCAGCTTGTGCCCGCATTTGTAGTCTCGTTGTACAAGGCACCAGTGCAGTATCATCAGTAGCAAGCTCATATGCCTCTTCAGACCCACTTTTATCAGACACCGAAGGTTCATCACGCAATCTAGTTGTAAATTTAGGATTTTTGGTATGGATTTGCAAGGAAGAACCCATGTCTCCATGTTTGGGGTTTGATTTGGGGGTGGCATGGAGTCGGGTTTTGGGTCGGATGGGGTCAATTTTGGGTCGGGTAGGTCGAGTTTGGATCGGGTTTGTCTGATTTTGGACTGGGTGGGCTAGATTTTTAGAGATTTTAGGGTGGGTGGTTTGGGTTTTGGGGTTTAGGATTTAAGAATTTTGAATTTTGGTATGGAAGAATTGGAGAATTTGGGATTTGGTATATGAGAATCTGGTGATAGTTGGAAAAGAGGGTTTATGTTAGGATTTAGATTGGAGAAGGAAGGGTTTTGATTTGAAATTAGGTCGGATTTGGTATGTCGATATATATCTATATAGGTAGGGTCGAGTCGGGTTAGGTTGGGTCAAGTCTTGGGTAATTTTTAGTTTCAGGATTTCACGACACCACCCACGTGACATGGGTTCACCTACATCATGTGGGTCCCCTGACATGGATCGGATTCTGAAAGTGAAAATATTTCCTGATTCTCACGGCACTACCCACGTGGTGTGGGTTGACCTACGTCATGTGGGTCACTGGCGTAGGTCATGTTTTGAAAGTGAAAATATTTTTTGATTCTCACGGCACTACCCATGTGATGTGGGTTGACCTACGTCATTTGGGTCACTGGCGTAGGTCAAGTTCAGAAAGAATGCGATTTCCTCTGACTTCTACGATACCAACCAACGTTATGTGGATGAACTTACATTGCGTGAAATAGTGTCGTGGGTTGTAGTTAACATATTCAGTCTCAATATTGTAATTCCCCGCTAACTTATCCTCTAATGATCATATCACAACCAACTTAGACCATGGGTTTCCTCCTAAACAGCACCTGATTTACCGTCCCGGCATGACATGGCTAGTTTGGCTATTCATACTTTACCAACCAGCCCATGGGTTTCCTCCCATGAAGCGTCTGATTTAATATCGCGGCACGACATGGCTAGCTTGACTACTCAGACTTCATCGAGACTAAGCTCCTCACAAGTTCTTATCTCTTCTGTGATTCCCACATAATGCTTTAGACGCTGCCCGTTAACCTTGAATAGAATATTATCTGCACCTTTCAGCTCAATTGCTCCATGAGGGAATACCCTAACTATCGTGAATGGTCCGGACCATTTGGATTTTAACTTTCCAGCAAACAAGCAAAGCTTGGAATTAAAAGTAGTACCAAATCTCCCGAGTGAAACTCTCGTTTCTCAATCCTCCAATCATGATATAATTTCATCTTTTCTTTATACAGCGTTGAACTTTTATAAGCCCGGAGAAAAAATTCATCCATCTCGTTCATCTGGTCTAGCCTCAATTTAGCCGCTTCACTCTATTCCAGATTCAACCTTTTTAATGCCCATAATGCCTTATGTTTAAGTTCAATAGGCAAATGGCATGATTTACCAAAAAATAGCTGATATGGAGATACACCTATTGGTGTCTTAAAATCAGTTCAATATGCCCATAATGCATCATCCAATCTTCGAGTCCAATCAGTCCTATTGGCATTCACCGTCTTCGTCAAAATAGACTTTATCTCATGATTTGACACCTCAACTTGCCCGCTCGTCTGAGGATGGTAAGGTGTTGCCACCTTATGTTTGACACCATATTTTTCAAGCAGGGCTTTGAATAGACTATTATAGAAGTGGGATCCTCCATCACTAATGATTACTCGTGGTGTCCCAAATCGTGAAAATATGTTCTTTTTCAAGAATGTTGTGACACTTCTTCCTTCATTGTTGGGAAACGAAATCGCCTCCACCCATTTAGAAACATAGTCAACAGCTACCAAAATGTATTTCATCCCATGTGAGCTCAAAAAGGGGCCCATAAAGTCAATTTCCCATACATCAAACAATTCGAGCTCAAGGATAGTTGTCATAGGGAGTTTATGTTTGCGTGAGATATTCCCTTGTCTTTGACATTGGTCGTAGGCCCGAGCACAGTCATGAGCATCTTTATAGATGGTGGGCCAATAATAACCGCATTGTAATATCTTGTGCGCAGTTCGCGTACCACTATGATGACCCCCAACTAGAGATGAATGACATGCTTCCAAGATACTCATCATTTCAGCCTCTGGGATACACCTTCGAATCATACCATCTGCACATACTCTAAATAGATATGGCTCATCCCAGAAGAATTTTCTTACCTTATGCATGAATTTATTAAGAATCTTCTCACCTCATGCATGAATTTCTTTCTCTGATGATACGACATATCTTCCAGGATTAGATCACTTGCTAGAAAGTTGGCAAAATCTGCAAACCATGGGATTAAGTCTTGTGATGTTGTCGGCACTTGCTCATCTGTAAAAGTATCATCAATATCAAGATTATCCCTTAATTTAAGCATGGCTTCACCCTCAAGGTGTGATAGATGGTCAGCGACCTGATTCTTGGTTCCCTTTCGGTCCTTGACTTCATAATCAAATTCTTGCAGTAGAAGCACCCACCGAATCAATCTTGACTTAGCATCCTTCTTTGATATAAGATACCGAAGTGCTGCATGGTCTGTATGTACAATCACCTTCGTACCAATCAAGTAAGATCTGAATTTTTCAAAAGCAAAGACCACTGCTAACAATTCATGTTCAGTCACAGTGTAATTCTTTTGAACTGTATTAAGTACTTTGCTAGCATAGTAAATCGGATGTAAAATCTTCTCACGTCTTTGGCCAAGGACTGCATCCAAAGCCACTCCGCTAGCATCACACATGACCTCAAAAGGCATCGTCCAATCTAGTGAAACAATGATAGAGGCTGAAATCAACTTCTCTTTCAGACACTCAAATGTTTTTAGACACGCCTCATCCAACACGAACTTCACCTCTTTCTCTAAAAGCTTGCATAATGGATTTACAATTTTCGAGAAGTCTTTGATGAATCTTCTATAAAATCCTGCATGTCCCAAGAAACTTTGAATTCCTTTCACGGAGATAGGTGGAGGTAACTTTTCAATCACCTCAATCTTTGCCTTATCAACTTTAATACCTTTCTTCGAGATCTGATGCCCCAATACGATACCCTCGTTAACCATAAAGTGGCATTTTTCCCAATTTAGCACTAAGTTGCACTCCTCGCATCTTTGCAACACATTAGCAAGGTGTGCCAAGCAATAATCAAATGAGTCTCCCACAATAGAAAAATCATCCATAAAAACCTCAATAGTGTCTTCCACCATGTCAGAGAAAATAGACATCATGCAACACTGGAAAGTGGTCGGTGCATTACATAAACTGAAGGGCATCCTTTTGAACGCGAACGTCCTATATGGACAAGTGAAAGTGGTCTTCTCTTGGTCTTTGGGAGCAATGAAAATCTGATTATACCCTGAATAGCCATCAAGAAAATAATACCATCCTCTACCAACAAGACAGTCTAACATCTGATCCATGAAGGGCATAGGAAAATGATCTTTTTCTGTCCAAGAATTTAGCTTTCGATAATCCATGCAAACTCTCCATCTAGTAACCGGCCTCATTGGGATTAACTCATTCTTGTCATTTGGAACCACAGTGATTCCTCCCTTCTTTGGTACACGCTGAACTGGGCTCACCCACTTGCTATCAGCAATGGGATAAACCACACCTGCATCTAACCACTTGATGATCTCTTTCTTCATAACGTCTTGCATAGGTGGGTTTAGACGACGTTTGTGCTCAATGGTCAGTATGCACTCAGGATCAAGTTGAATTTTGTGAGTGCAAATACCGGGTAGAATCCCTGTAATATCAGCAATAGACCAACCAATGGCCCTCTTAAATCTTCTCACTAGCTAAACCAGAGCCTTTACTTGCCACTCCACCAACTTAGGAGAAATAATCACAGGCAAGGTGTTGTTGGATCCCAAAAATATGTAGCGAAGGTAAGCCGGAAGAGTCTTAAGCTCCAAAACTGGAAGCTCCTTAATAGAAGGACGAGCTGGTGGGGTCACCCTATTCTTCAAATCGAGATCAAGTTTCTTTGGAGCATAAGTGTATAATCCCCTACCAGTAAGTGCACCAACCATCTCATCGTATTCCTCAATATCATCTCTATAGAAATTCATAATCACGGCCATAAGAGCTTCTACCCCCAACCTTTCTTCAAGAGCATGACAATATCACTCTTCTCAATCGTATATATTACCGAAATCACCCACATATCTTTCGGTTGCTTCATGGAACGACAAACATTGAAAGTGAAATGTTCATCATTTAACCTGAATTTCATCTGCCCAGTTTCTATGTCGACCAATGCACGACCAGTGGTAAGGAATGGTCTTCCCAATATGATGAGAACCTCAAAATAAACTTCACAATCTAGAATCACAAATTCAGTCGGAAATATGAAAGATGCAACTTTTACCAAAACATCATACAAAATGCCCACCAGCTTTTTCACAGTCTTATTCGCCATGAGAAGTCTCATAGAGGTTGGTTTTGGAGATCCCAACCCCAACTGCTTGAAAATGGCTAGCGGCATTAAGTTAATGCTAGCACCCAAATCACAAAGTGCTTTAGCAAAGTTGTAATACCCGATAGTACAAGAAATTGTGAAAGCTCCTGGATCCTCCTTCTTTTCAACTAGGGAATGCGAAGCAACTGCACTATAATGATGTAAGTTATCTGCCGTCTCAAAACTTACAATTCTCTTCTTCTTCACCAAGTCTTTCATGAACTTTGCATAACCTGGCATCTGGTCTAATGCCTCAACAAGAGAGATGTTTACCGATAGCTCTTTCAACATTGTAATAAACTTTTGATATTTGCCTTCCTCAGCCTTTTTTTTCAATCTTTGAGGGAATGGAGAAGGAGGTCGTGGGATAGTTTTCAGCATTTTTGGGACCTTCTTTTCCTGTCTCTTTTTAGATTTGCCTTTTCGCCAGTATCATGAAGATTTGGAACTGTTTTGACCTTCAAATTATCCGTCTTTATCTCAGTTTATACATCAACTATCATCGGCTCATTGGTCTTACTACTATCCATAGGTATAAATGGATCAGTTGTGCATTTCCTGCTTCTAATAGTAATGGCCAGAAAATGACTATCATTCTTTGAATTTTGGACGGTGTTGCTTGGTAGGGTACCTGGCTAACGTTGGTTCAATGCCACCGATATCTACCCGAACTGTTGCTCCAACTATTTAATAGCAGTCGAATGGGATTCTACTTTCTGACTTATTCCTGAAATGTCTGACCTAATCTCCTTCAAGCAATCTTCTTGACTCTCTGACCCTTTAACTAGTTTATTGCAAAGGGCTTCCATTCTTGAATTTCCAGACTCATCATTACGGTTTCCTGGTGGCACATATACGTCACTCTTCTCTTTATAATCATCCTTGCGCCTCCAATCACCATCACGATCTCATTTTCTATCTCTATATCCTGACTTGTTGTAATTGTCTCCATAATAGTTCCAACCTTGATTCCCTTGCCTTGAGTTCCAAGAGTCTTGATTAGACCCCTGGCCCTTAGCTCAGAAACCCACCACCTCTCGATCCAGGTACTCAGCCTCCTCATCAGAATCACTATCAGCATGCCTAGGTGTTTTTCCTTGTGCACCTACGGCATACACCTTCTCAGTATCTCTGGCCACAATCTGTTTAGCTAATAAACCAATTTCTACCCTCAGTTGTGTGACCTTTTGTGCTACAGATTCGTCCAAAGCCCGTTGTGCTACTGAGGCTCCAATAGCATACTTGCCATCAGGCATATCTGCCTCTCGAGTATGCCATCCTCGATTGGTCTTAGTGATACGATCTAATATCTCTGAAGCTTGTTCCCACCTCAGACTCATAAATGCTCCGCTAGTGATAGTATCTGCTACAGCCTTAGTATTGGCATTTAAAGCCCTATAGAAGATTTCAAGTAAGTTTCTACCACTCATCCTATGATTTGGCACATTCTGTAGCTTCTTCTTGAACCTTAACCATGTCTCGTAAAGTGCTTCAGAATGTAGTTGTCTAAAGTTGTAAATCTCATCCTTCAACTGTAGCATCTTGGAGGGTGGAAAAAATCTTTCCAGAAATTGATTTCTTAAATCTTGCCAAGTAATGATGAAACCTTGTGGTAACTCTGCCAACCACAAAGTCCCTTCTCCTGTTAGAGAGAATGGAGATAATGTCAACCGAATAGCCTCTTGGTTAACTCCAGGAAAATTATATGAAGTGCAGACCCCCACAAAATTCATCACGTGCATGTTTGGATCATCAGTAGGAAGACCAGTGAACACACCCTTCAAGTTTAGCAGGTGAATCATGGCACTTGTAATGTCAAACTTAGTGCCCTGAGGTAACTCTGGTGGAATAATGGTGCCCATCTCAACTGGCTTGAAATAATCCACATCCTCTTCTTTGGGATCATCATAAACTGGAACATATGGTCTTTGGGGTTGTTGCTGCACCCTCAGTCTTCTTTTTCTTTCTTCAACATTAGCCAGACGTTGTGCTGCCTCTTGCATTGCTCGATTATCTCTATCTGCTTGCCTAAGAGCAGTTTACCTAGCTTGCTCTCCCCGTTTTAACTGAGCAGTAGTTTGGTCTGATGTTTCATGACCAACTGGCTGGATTGGTTGGTTATGAATGTCTCCCACGGCTGCAGGATCGTGAAATTGTTATTCACCATTCTTTGATTAGTTGTCAGAGTCCTTTCTATTTCAAGATCAAGTGGAATCAGGGGATTGCCTTGACTCCTAGTATTGTGCATACACCAGTGTGTGCCCTTAAAAATATAAGGAAATAAAACCAATCAACTCTAACAAGCAAAATACTCAACTCCGTAATCGTAGTTCCCCGACAACGACTCTAAGATTTGATGTCACCAAAAATATACCTTCAGAAAAGTATAATATGGTCGCTGTATCAAATATAGAACCCAACTAGGTTGGAGTCGATCCCACAAGGAATAGGATAAAATTATGTAGAATGCTAGTTTGACTAATTGGCAAGTAAGTAAATCTGGGGTGGGGGGGTGTTGTTAATAAGTGGTAACAGTAACGATTGTTGATTTCAGGATTCGTAGACAATATGAGAAATACACTAGGATTGTGATCCCCAATGATTCCTTAACTCCATCGGTTACTTGCACTGGCAAAACTATCCCGCTGCATTGCATGCAAAATCTAACAAGATAGGTTCATCTAAACATCTCTCGACCTTGGTTAGACGAATTTCACTTTTCTCCTCTCGGTCTCCGAGTGTCGCACTACTAATCCTTGTCCTAGATCTCAGATAACTATTCCTTCTATGGCTCAAGTTATTCGATGAAGGTTGATAGCTTCAAATCTCTGTTGTTATTCCCTTTTCCCAATCTCTACCTCTCTCTCGAGCAAGTCTAGAATACAGGCAAGTTTCTAACATTTGCAACCGTTAGAAGATCAATTCACAATGAAGGAAATAACAATACATGCATTTACACCGGTTCAGAATTTGCTTCGCACTTAACCTATTTCGTTAATTCCTCATGGTTCACACAACCCTAGTTGATGAGTTTAGCTACTCATGTTTGCAAGAGCACAATAAGAATTCGAGGATGAAAACATAATTGTAAACTCACAATAAATAAGAAACTCTGAAATCTCAATTATGAATAAAACCCTAAAATCGATGTTCCAAGATTACAAAACCAATAATATCTTCATGAACTCAAAACAATGGAAATATGACTCAAAACAATGTAATGGCTAACTCCTGATCATAGGACAACAAAGGGGTATTTATAGCTACAAAACAAATCCTATCCTAATCAAAACAGGAAAACAGAGTCGGCAACTATCCACGGTACCGTGACTTGGTGTCGTGGAACCAAGTTACGCCATGTAGATCCTGTCGTGGGAATCAGGAACATAGGACATCCTCAGAAGTTAACTCACGGCATCCACTCACGTCATGTGAGTTGACTCACGGCACGTGAGTCCTGTCGTGAGTCACCTCTCTGGTGCAGAACTTGACTCTTTTGTCACCAGATACTTCGTTCTCGAGCATGATTCTTCCTTTTTGTCCATTTTACCTCCAAAACTTATTCTCCTGCAATATAGAATAGAAAACACATCATACCAACCATGCACACCCAAGTTATTGCATATTTTTCTTAGTTTAAGCATCGAAAGTGCCATGTAACCATGGCACATCACAGAACTCCAATCTTATCTAACAAATATTGTACCTCATCTTAAGGTAGCTTCTGGGAAGATAAAACTATGGACTGAGGTATCGATTCATCTTTAGTTGATCTGATGTATTCTTTTAGTTTAGATTGCCTCTCTAATAATATATCGATGGCTCCAACATTCTTGGCATTCTCATGCGACAAGTCTTCTATCTCTTTAGGACATAGAAGTGCATTTAGACTGTGGTTTTCATTCTTGTTTAGAAGCATTCCTCTCAGCCCTTAGCGCCTCGAGGTTGGAGGCTCATTGAGCTAGGACCTATGGAGGGACCGAACACTCTCCTATAGCGACTAGAGTTTTCTCAAAGTAGGAATATCTCAATACGAGATTTACTTTCTCCCTTAAGACCTATTGAAGACTCTCTGTAACCAAAATGCTTACCTGAAAAGGGTAAGTGCAACAACTTTTTTTCGTAAGAGGAAAGAATGCCTGAAAAAACACTAAGAAATATCAAAAGAACTCACCATGTAAGTGGTATAAGGACAGTCAATGATTAGGCACTCAGTCAATGTCTATTTTCTGACAATCTCTTATAGAGACCATAATATTTAAGTAATTAACCCCTTCTACTAGTCTTTATGTTATGCTAACTTCATAGGTAATCTGTAAAAGAGTCATCCGATACAACATCAAACCTTGAGTCGAATTATGAGAAACATCAAAAGGAGCATGAGGAGTGGCCAAATTTGTCGGCAAACAGACTCGTGACGCTAGCAAACTATGAGGTGCCAAATTCTAGTGAGAGACAGGGACTCCAGAAGAAGATGGAGAGGCAACAACATGCTTTCCCTTTAAGGCCACTAGGGATCCCTTACCAGAAGGTATCCTAAGGCTGTAAGCTTCGCTCCTCACTCCCTCAATAATTTCTATCTCTAAAATAAGTGGTTTATGCCAGAATTAATTACAATAAGGGTATTCAATCCTTGATCCAGCGGCAAACCCTCGACATCACCACCTAGAATGGCGTCCCCAGAATTAGACCTCCTCACAGAAGGCCTTAATTTTTTGGTCCTCTTTCTTGATAAGAATCAAAGACAAGAAGGGAAAAAAAAGGGATATGTGGGCAACACTCAAGCTAATGAAATTATAGGCAACAAGGGGCTAAAACCTTCACCTCCCAATTGATTTCAACAACCCAAATATTAACCCTACTTAAGAAATCAAAGGAAACCAAAATAACCACAAATGGATGACCTTTGATTAATCAAGCAAAATAAGTTCAACCAATAATTTCAAGATCCCACTACTAAGTACTCGCTAATTACCACACTAATGCTAGGCTTCACCTAGAAACTACAAGCTAAATGTTAGGGTTCACCTAGAAACTATAAGTTTCAAGCTCAATATTCAATATTCATCAAAGTCTACTCTTTCAAATGAAAAAATATCCTATTTATACTAAGAAAATAAAGAAGGCATTGGTTTTTTACAATATTTCCCTTAATGAGACAAAGGCCTTGTTTGGTTGCCTTCCTTGTCAATTCTTGAATTTAGGAGGTAGCCACTTGCATAAATGGATCCTTTTATTCATCCACAAACTCCCACAAACTTTCAAGCTTCCCTTTTTATGAACATCGTACGTGTCATCCATTCCATCCATGCTAGGGTCGTCCATGCCATCCAAGCTAGTATCATCTTCCCTTTCTTAAAAAGAATTTGTCATCGAATCCAAACCTTAAAAACACATGAGAAGGACAAACAACCAAAATATCCTCAAAGTATGAGGGTTAGCACACGGGTTAGAAATAATATTGATGAGCCAAGGAGATACAAATTTGAAATACAACCAAATATCCTTTGTTTCCAATAAAACCAACTCATCATACAAGGTGCAAAGGTTTTGATTATGATAAACATTAAGAGACAAGGAAAACACAAAGGTCTATATGGAATCAAGAATTCCAAAAGGTGGTATCACATTTAACTTTGGAGCCATAAGACATAATTATTTCATCATCTCTCAAGAAGACTACACCAAAAGTGGTGCAATCACCCATGAGGGTTCATTCGGGTCAAAAGAGTGCAATACACATAGACCCCTACCTCTATAGTGAATAAATCACATACCAACATGGGTATTATCGTAAGCAAAGAGGTAGTAAAGAAAGGTGCTACTATCATGAACCTCATCTAGGGTACTCCAAGAGTTAAGAGTACCAGTAGATACGAAGAGGAGTTCTAAACACAAAGTATCCCTCTCTATCAAACACTTTATAAGAGTCCAATTAGAAAATGGCCAACCCTATGAAGGTGAAAAGAGGTTTTTAATAACCATTGACTCTTCCACAATTGAACAAGCAACTTAGCATATACTTGTTGGGGTCCATACAATTCAAGCACAAGTGTGTCAAACAAGGATGCAAGCATATCTACAACTTCCAAGATAGGCAATGACACATTTGCCTTAGAATTCATAAGAAGGAGATCACATATGAGCAAAAGATCATCATAGGCAAACAAGTAATAAAGAAAGGAGTGAAGTGCACTCAACTCATCCCGAAGTTTCTCAATTGCAAATACACACTTTAAGGCTAGAATGTTAACAAGATGGTATTCATAATTTGGAACACAAGGGAACAAGATTATACATTTCAAGTACACTTCATTATTTTTCCTCAAACAAACCCCCATAAGGAGTGGATCAACAAGTGGAACCATGCTTCTTGAGAGATTGAAGGAACTATAGGATGTACTTCCTATGTTCACTAATCTTAGCGTGCTCCTAAGAACCCATCCTAACACCTCAACTTGTCCAACCACATAAGTGTGATAAGGAGTAGAATACATAAATTGGGCATCACAGATGCACCATGGATTCTTTCCTAAACAAAAAATATAGTTGGCATCCAAAACATGAAGCTTACACAACTTAAGCATAGCCAAAACCAACCATGAATACATTGAAACTATATTATCACTCTCATGGTAAGGTATGAGATTATACAATTTCAAGAACCTACCTACCATAGGAAAAATATCATCATGACTCTAAGGATTGCTTGGAATAATAGGGAAAGGGTACATACCTCGAAGACGGGCCTTTGAGCTTGCATTCTTGCCCACTATACTTGGTTTCCAAAGCTCTCCCTCCAATGCATCATCTTGGACCTATAGACTTGGTCCATTTGTCTCTTATTAGGAGTTACCTTAGTAGGTAGCTCCATTATTAGGCCTTCAACCCTTTTTCTATGAGGGACTTTGTTTAGATCCTTCTTTGAAAGTAATTGTCCATAAATCTGCAAAAGAGAAGGGATGGTACTAGGTAAAATGCTAGCATCATGGTTAGTAGGCAAAATTAGATTGGTATTGGCAAGTCTCATAATTAAGTGTTCCTTGTCCACCCTTTTCAAGTCACTTCTTGGCTCATCAATCTCATACAACTTCCCTTCTTGAGCCAATTCTTTCTCTTTCTTCTCAAGTTCTTCTCTCTTAAGTACTTTCTGAAGATCCCTTATTATCTTGTAGTCCTCACTCACTTGATAGGGTGTTAAGGGCGTAAGAGTGTGCTTCATCCTCCAAATATAAGTGAGTATTTATTGGACTCCACTTGATATCGAACATCCCTACCGACTAGCCAAGGTCTACCAAATAATAGATGACAAGATTGCATGGGCAAAACATCATATAACACCTCATCTCAATACTTGCCAATGCTAAAATTCACAACCACTTGCTTGGTTACCTCTACTTCATCATTCTCAATGAGCCATTGAAGTTTGTATGGTTTGGGGTGTCTTGAGGGTATGTTTGGTTCCAATTTGGTTGGGGGTAGTACAGGTTGGACTCTTGACTCGACGTCCTTCTTGTTTCTTCACTTTGACTTATCATAGGGAACCTCTTTTCAATCAAACTATCCATACTTTTCACCCTTTCCTCCAAACCTTCCATTTGTTTCAACTACTCTTTCATTTACATTGGTCACTCTCCCTGACACATTGACGTATGTCCCCATGTTGTTCACCGAGCTCCTTCCTCCATGGTTATAAGGAAAGTTATTAGACATTGTACCTACAAAACGCAACAAACAATATTAGTGGTAAAAGCCTCACTTCACTCATATATAAACTCTCAACTCACCTCCTATAGCATCGTCTCAAAATTGGTAGTGAACTAGCTTCACTTGATCAATTCAAGTTCACCTATCCTTTGTGGTGGAGTGGATTTTTGTGACACTAGAAAGAAGGAATACTCAATTAAAAATAAAAGCACTTAAATCAAGAAGTTTAACTATAAATTAAGATGAGAGAAATCGAAGAAAAGAAGCACGAAAGAAAACGGACTCAAAAAAAACTAAGTAACAAAAGTAGGAAAATTACTTGTTGTTGCTTAATTTGATGAATTAAAGAGATGATTTGATATTTTAAAACTATTAATTAGTGATTAAATATGTTAATTACTTGTTAAATAGTTGAGAAATCGAAGTACAAAAATTTTAGAAAAACAACCACGAAGTTTGGACACTTAGAAAAAATTTTGGGTCCCAAAAACTTTGGACCCCAAAAAAAAACTAAGTGTCAAAAACCAGATTTCTGAAAGTGTATCTCACTTGTTGAAGGTGAGAGTGGGACTGCTGCTGGTGTGCCGTGTGGCTGCTGCATTGGTAGTTGAATGCTGATATGGCAGTTGACTCTTGACGTGGCCTGCTTGTGTGGAATTTCCAAAATTAATTTTTTTCAAATTTTTTTTCAAATTTCCACTAGTGGACCCACTAACACTTTAGACAACTTTGACTTGGGAATTTTTGGATCAAAGTGTACTTTTTCTATCTTCTCCAAGAACAATATGAAGGAGCTCAAGAAAAACCTCAATCTTTAAAAATTCATAACTCATTCATTTTAACTCCAAATTCAATAAAATTTTAATCCACGCGCTCCTTTCAACACGACAAACACTCCCCAATAATTTTTAGCCTTCAATTTCAAGGCAAAAATAAACCCGCTTTTTAAAATTGATAAAGTTTCAAAAGCTTCAAACCTTTCAATGGTAACTTCACATCTACACCGCCAAATCAAATGAAATTCGAGATTTAGGCACAAAAAATTACTAGGAAATCTAGATCTAGTGTCAAAAACAACAAATCAAAATAAAAAAAATCTGGATTTTTTTGGATTTTTGAATAAATCAAAATCCCAAGATTTAGATTTGTGAAAACAAACCTAAACCTAGGCTCTTGATACCAAAATGATAAGAATCAAAGACACGAAGGAAAATAAAAAAGAAAAGGATATGTGAGCAACTCTCAAGCTAATGAAATTATGGGCAACAAGGGGCTAAAACCCTCACCTCCCAATTGATTTCAACAACCCAAATATTAACCCTACTTAAGAAATCAAAGGAAATCAAAATAACCACAAATGGATGACCTTCGATTAATCAAGCAAAATAAGTTCAACCAATAATTCCAAGATCCCACTATTACGTACTCGCTAATTACCACACTAATGTTAGGCGCCACCAAAAAACTACAAGCTAAATGCTAGGCTTCACCGAGAAACTACAGGCTTCAAGCTCAATATTCAATATTCACCAAAGTCTACTCTTTCAAATGAAAAGGTCCTATTTATACTAAGAAAACAAAAAAGGCATTGGCTTTTACAATATTGCTCTTAATGAGACAAGGGCATTGTTTGGTTGCCTTCCTTGTCAATTTTTGAATTTAGAAGGTAACCACTTGCACAAATTGCTCCTTTTCACTTCACTCCCAAGCTTCCCTTTTCATGAACATCATATGTGTAATCCATGCCATCCATGCTAGGGTCGTCCATGCCATCCAAGTTAGTATCATTTCTCTTAGAGGGATTGGATATGGCATCGAAGGAAGGGCCACTAGCAACGTCTATGAGAGTGTGTAATCCTCTATAAGGTTCCCTGCTAACCAAAATGACGGCAACAACCGTTAGTGGAAAATTCACAGGACTGAAGGATAGAACTGTAAAAGAAAGGCATCAGAAACCATGTATAAACAAAGAATATACTACGATCACAGGCTACAAAGATCATTGTGGTTTCTAGCTCACCATCCAAAGTAATTGGATAAATGGATACACTATCTCTCAATAACAGTGGATGTTCTCAAAATATTCTCGACCACAGGCGGAATCCCTCCCATTGAGAAGCTGCACAAAACCAAGAGTGATTAGTAGCTAGCACCAAAGAAAAATACAAGGAACAAAGGGGTGATAGTCTGCACCACTTACGATTGGAATAACAAGTCACGGATGAATATTAATAGACAAATCAAGAGGGGACCATGCCAAAAATTGATTGGCCCAGCCCTCGATCCCTGGGATTTTCTAAACTACCAAGGAGAGATTTCCTGCTATGGCCAGAAAATTGAATTATCCCTTCTTGAACCAGATAAGGAGAATAAAGAAAAAGCAGATGAGTCAAAAAAAAACTCCTCACCTACCGAGGTGGCCAGCACTCGAAGGCATGTGACGATTCTCCAAACTTCCAGGCCAAGTTGACAAAGGCACACTTCGAAGGTGTTACAAAACAAAGTAATCACCTCATCAATAGGATTAGCTAGACCAATTTTGAATGGATAGGTATAAACAAAGACCCGATTAGGTCGAGATAGCTTTACGCTTTCAAAAGGGTGGGCGCTTTGATTTGGAATTTGTTGACATACCAGCCACAATCATGGTTAATTTTCTTCACAAAAGAGCTTAGTTCACTGACTGGTCTTTCTTCATCTTTAGTGCCTCCGCTACTTGAGGATTTGAATTCATTATCGAAAGATTAAGAGTCGGGAAGGATCTCATCAATACTCGGCTCGGTGGAAGCTGACCCTCTATCATTACCTTTGGGAGCAACATCAAACATGGTGAAAAAAGATGCAATACATACGGAACAGGCTTGATGCAAGTTTTCACAAATCAAGAAACAAAACCAAAACCTAGAATGGCAAAGTGCATTGAGATTTTAAAGGAGAAGAGTAAGCGACCAGCCCTAAACGTAAAGGGCACCTCAGAAAGAGTGTGGATTCTCAGTCGTCCAGGTGTTGAAGGGTCAATCTATGATTGGATGTGGCATTCAGGAAACATCATGAGGTAACCAACTTCAGCTCACTTTCTTCCTCCCGAGAACTACATGAAGTATTGTCCCAAAAGATGGAGGGACTATCTGTATGGGGTAAAAATTAGAATAGTGATATGTGTTCGAGTTTGAATAGACAGTTTGAGATCATTTCCTACACTATGGATGTTGTAATTACAAAGTTATACTCTCGGGGATGCCACAACAAGAATGCCCTCTCGAAGGAATAAAGAAGTTCCCACTCAGTGACTTGGCACAAAATGAAAAGCAAGGGACAAAAATGTCAGGTCCCTCAGTGATACGGATGAGCTCCTGCAGGACAGAGCCAGGAGAGTACAAATACAATTTATTAACGAATCAGGATAGATGGTGCTCTCACATAGGCGAAGATCCTTTAGGAAATTGTCACTAGAAGTCGATTAACTAAGGCCTATATCGGTACATTATAAATAGTCATTCTTACTCACTTGTAAAGGGATCTTCCTCTCATCCCTCTCCCTCTCACTCTGTATCAATACAATTGCTTGGTCCCTAAGTTTCTTTTTACTGTGTTATTGCTTTGCTATTACTTTCTAGTTTCACTTAACTCTCACCGGCAGATAATTTAGGATCTCGATAGTTCTCGTGGATGGCCTAGGCTCACTCTCGTGGATGTCCTAGGCTCACTCAAACTTGTTTGCTTTACTTGTTTAGTATTGTATTTTGTAATCATTAAATACGCAAACTGCTAACAAATCAAACTTCGAGCAAGGCGATTCACTTAGAAATTCAACTGTACGAAATCCACCATAAACAGTTTTGTGCTTATTTGGATATTAAATCAAAATCCCATTGTTATATATTTATTGTTTCTGTGAAAATTTTCTAGAAAGTTATTATATGCTTAACCTTTTAACTAACATTCGAATAATTTCCAATTGAGATTGCAATGAAATATTAAAAGGTACCACAAATTTTATACCTTGTAGTGATCCTACTTATTAGAGGATAGTATATATTAAATTGTTAAATATTGTATATGCCTTCTTTCTTATATTTTAACCACCAACAAGACTACAACAATATGTTTAGCAGTCAAATGATATTTGAACAAAACCCACCAAGACTCCAAGGTTTGTTTCTTTTTTGGCCTTTCTTTATGTTTATTCTTTGTTACTAACATATTATGTGTAGACTTGCTAGAGTTCTCGCGGTGGAGACTTTTCTAATTTGAAAATTTATTTATCACTTTGGCATATTAATTATACCTTTTGTTGAAGGTAAGATGGTATTCCAATTCTATTGCACAAGAGGATAAGACATTGGATTTGAGTCCTGATGTACTATATATTAGGTTCAAGTTCTATCGATTTGTGGCCTAACAAGCCTGTATGTGGGTTAGACGTTGGATTTAAGTCTCAATGCATTATTTTATGATATAATGATAAGGTAAAATAATATACTTTTGAAAGTGGTGGCAATGCATGATATGTATGAAAGAAAACAAGTGGTTGAATATATGAAATTGGTGTAGAAGGACAAAATACTAATATAGTCATCATTGTGGTAATTCTAAAAGGAAGAACATTATGGGTTATCAAAATGGTCCTTCAAAAGTGAAAAATATTTTTACCATCAATTTAGTACGAAGGTATTGGGCACGCGGTTATTGTGCAACCTAATTTGATAAATTTTATAAATCCTTCATCAAATTACAAAAGTATAAAGTGGGAGTGCACTTGACTTTTCAAAGTGATGTTGAGGTGGATCATGTAAATTTGATAAATTTTGAGTCATGGCAATGAGCTTCTAGTAAAAATTATGAAGCAACATATGATTATAATTCATTCCGTAAAGAGAATGTAACTTGTGATAAGTATCATAAATGCTCAACCATTCTTGAAAATGAATGGTTCAAGATATGATAAAAATTGTGTATAAAGATGTGTTTATGTATGGTTGGATAAATATCAAAACTCACCTCTATGGGATGTTTGAGAGAAATAAAAAAAAAATTGGTATATAAAGGTCATTGGTATTGTAGCATGTCTTATCATGATCTACCAAAGGATAAAAGTAAGAAATAACTCTTGCCTATAAAAGTTTTGGCCATGGACAAAATGATATTATGGTGTGGCTGAATGAATTTGTCATTGGTCAAGTAAATATAGTACGCCAAAAGAATTTTGCCGAATCTTATAAAAATAAACTATGAAAGACAAAAGTAAAGCAAGAAAGGGGTCTTGCTTATAATGATTTTGACCATAATGACAATAATTTTCTCTCTAAAAGGAGATGTTCACCATTAGGAATGTTCATGGTTTGGGTAAAAACTGATCCAAACCAAAACAATTAACTAAATCGATTTTTATTTGTTTTGGTTTTACATTTTTTAAAAATGATAATATTTGGTAAGATTTTGATTTTGTTTTAAAAAGCTGAAGAAATAACTTAATCGAACCGATAAATTATATACATATTTTTTATAACTATATATACATAATATATTATTTTTATGAATAATTTTTAATATCTTATATTTATTTTCATCAAAATTTATTTATATTTCAAACATCTTGTCTTAGATGTATGCCTTTTTATGTTTTATGTGGTAATCTCAGGATTTATTTTTATCTTTTTGAATAAATTGTTATCTTTTTTTCCTTTTAAATGAATCATTGCTTTTATTTTTGTGTATGATTAATAATCGAAAAAACAAACCAAACCAACTAAAAATCATACTATATTTGATTTGGTTTAATTTTAAAAATTTAAAAATTGATTCTATTGGTTTGGTATTGATATTACCCAATAATCGATCCAGACCGACCCGTGAATACCCCTTGTCATGACCCAAAACTATCATCAGTGGCACCCACACTAACTCTCGGTGGGAGAACCATATAACCCCAATCGAGCAAACCCAACACTTGCCAAAAATACGGAAAACTAGCTGATTTGCATAAATTAATATAATGTCATCAACAAATCAAATGATAGCCTTAACTTGACAGATTCATTCAATTGAACCCACACTCAAAGGAGGACCACAAGCTCGGGGCTCGACGAAACAGAAAGTTTCAGCATGTTGAAAATGGGGTTAGCAGTCCTGCAGAAATTAAGCAAACACCTAACAATCCCCTAGAATCTGAAAGTCATTATACCAAAACACTATCAATGTTAAATAACGGGTTCAACCCAAAACAACTGAAAATGTCTAAGTTCGAAACAATGGACTAGAATTTAGATGAAAACTCATGGCAGCCTGAAAGATGTAGCTCACCCTTGAGTTTGAATGATATCCTCTCTACAACTGAGGTCTCGCAACAGTCTTTGGAATATGCTCTGCACTCAACAAAAAGAAGAGCACGTATAGTATTAGTACACAAGAAATAATGGTGTACTGGTAGGGTCATCGGCCAACCCAAAATGAGAAATATGAAATAGTAACCATAACTTAGTAAAGCAAGACAGCCATGAACACCTACCATGTAACCTTACCTCAACTTCAAAACACTTAACCCTATTCAACAGTGTTATAGAGTTGTTAATACAAGTCAACATAGACAACAAATTAAGTCAAGACCATGACTACCAACAAAACTCCAAGTCAACAATCATGACTCAAACAATTATATCAACCATGTCTCAATTACATAAGTAAGTAGACAACATAGAGTTATGTCAATATTTCAACTACACCCGAACCACTCAAGGATCCATTTAAACAACAATAACAATGGCAAAATCATAAACCTCGGCTTACAAAGAAACCAAATATAGCAAGTAGCACATAAAACCCGGTTCACTCAAGGAACCAATACAACAAGTCAACACTTAAGCTCGGTTCACTGAAGAATCCAATATAACAAGCAAACACATAATCCCCAGTTCACTCAAGGAATCGTCACACTCACTTGTACCTTGTACATACATGCTAAGGGTCTTTTAGTCGCCTACTAGCCCTGTAGGGGACGAGCTCTTGTCTATGTACCAAATCCCGGACATCAAATGTCTGCCAATCTTATAGCAACCAATCCCGTAGAGATGTCTAAATATCGGTGCATCCCACATAAATTAATAGATATCACAGAAATCACAACCACAATTATAGCAACAATAACAGTTGTAAAATCGATAAGATTTCCATATAAGTTCATTGCATGTGATTAACACTTAGGATATCAAATAGCCATTCACTTCCCCTGAACATGTATTGTAACAAGCAATACGAAGGAATAGTTATTATGCACATATAAAAGAAGTTGGGTTTCAACTACATTAAACCATCACCTACCTCAATCCAAACCTGAAATGCTCTAGCAAACTTGAGCCTTCCCTTTTCTTGCACGCTCGACTTGATTGTGGTCTAAAAATAGGAATATAACACATAATCAACCACATGACCTATAATATGGAGGATTATAACCTAATCCCAAACCCCAAGGCCAAATTCATGATTATTCCTTCCATTCTAGGGCTTTTCTACCATAATTCCACCTTAATCCACCAATTTCATGGTTACAATAGTGAATTATCAACATGCAAGAGTAAATTAATAATATTTAGCCAAAACCCAAGGGTTTTCTACCCAATTCACTTAATTGCACTAGAAAATTAGCTAGTTTAAGTCAAATCATCCCTAAAAACCAAAAAAGTAATGATTTCTAGTAGTTTACAATAGAACTATGAGTTAATGAAAGAAATTACTTACCTTTACAAAGAATTTGGATGAAAATTGAGTGGAATTCGCCCAGAATCGCCCTTGCCCTTCGCAAAATGAGTTTTGAAATAATAAAATATTTTGGGGTATTTTTCTGCATAAATCTGTGTATATCCCGCTATAGCATCCCTATTTCGCTATAGCGGCCTCGCTATAGCAGAATCCGCCCACTATGGAGGGACTAACCAACTTTGACTCCTGCTATAGCGGTGCAGTCATAGCAGTGTACCACCTGCTCATGTACCATATTTGATAGATCTTGTGATGGATGTGGACTTCTTGGTTCCCGACTTGTATACTCAGGCCTCGATGATTGGGGAAGATGACACAGATATGAAGGAGATGGGAGATGATCTGTAGCCCCATAGAAAGAGAAGGAGAGAAGACCAGGAAGAGAAGAAGAAAGACAAGAGTGAGAGGAAAAAGAGAGATAAAGATAGAAAGAAAAGGAAAGCGAAGAAGACTTCCAAGGCACTTGATTTGGAGAGGGGTGAGGTACCCACTGCTATAGAGATAGAGACTCTAGTGATTTCTGAGAGTGGAGGGGGTACAGATATTGCCCCCACGATGACATCTTTGAGTGTACCATCAGCCACTGGTGCCCACTTATTTGAGAGTATCTCAGCCACAGCCGAGGCCACAAGCTGATGAGATTGGAGGGGTCCTATCTGCGACCCCACCTAATTAGAGTACTACCAGTGTCTAGTGAACCATAGGTATGTCCCTTACCCTAGTTTTACATTTATTTTTCTATGTTATCGTGCAATGGGGACATTGCATGATTTCCAAATTAGGGGTAGGGGTGTACCACAGCGAGGATTTTTGTTGTCGTGTTTCTTTTCCCTCAGTTGTTCTATCTAATTAGAATCAGCATATTTAGGTTTTTATTTTTGTGTTGTCTTACGTTATGTGTGTAACTTAGAGAAAAATAAGAGAACTTGGTGCAGTCGAAATAAAAGGAGCATACAAAAAAATTTTGAATAATTTAAATGATACCATTCAAAAAATTTTGTGTTTTGTTTTGTATTGTGTGCTAATCTGAACTGTGACCAATGTTGGATCTCATAATGGAATATGAATTATGAACTTGATAACCATGGCCTAACTTGTATGAACCGGATAGGTAGGGACTGAATACATAGCCTTGATCCAAGTGAGTGTGAGGTTTTACTTAGTCGATGTGTGTGTACAATCTAGAACTTAACCGATTAGTCTCGCTAAGGTCATAGGATAGGAGGTTAGAAAAGGATCATAGGTCTTTCTTCAAATAGTTCACTGAAAGCCTAAAAGCCTACCAAATAAAAGTGATATCCCTTGATCCCAAAATTTGAGCCTAAATAGACCTTTTTATTTGAACTAGACTATTCACCTTCCCAAATGTTTACAATAAACCTGCTTTGGCCCTGGTCACTCCTTGGACACTGTGCACCTCAACTCAGGCAAATCGCATAAGTTGAGGGTGTCTATCATAGGGGTGTGTGAAAAGTTTGGGTATGTAGAAAAAGTTAGTAAAATGAAAAAGATACTCGGGTGTGGTATTGTGCAAAAAATAAAAACAGTGAAAAAAAAAAGTTTGAAAAGAAGAAAAAGAGAAGAAAAGAAGAAGTTATGAAAATAAAACTGCACCCGGGATCTAAAAAATTAAAAAAAAAGGATAAAAATAAAGAGGGTAGGCAAGTGGGGAAAAAGTAGTGTGGTGCCAAGGAGGGCTAGTCACTTTATCCATATGTACCATAACCATCCTCTAGCCTACATTACAAGCCAATAAAAGTCCTATAGTGATCATAACCCGACTATCAGAAAACTAAAGCGCAGAAAATAAGGGCAAGCCTATGGTATCAAACGAACACTGCTTGACTTCTTTGTGAGGGTGAGTGATTTATTTCAGTCCCAGTTTTAATATTGGTTGCATATGATGAGTGTTAGGGACTTCATTTATGTGAGGGCGTAGGGGTTGTATTGTAGTTGCTACTTTTTCGGGTAATGTCATTAGTTCAAGTGTTGGGTTGTCTGTTGATAATGTGATGCCATTTCTTGATCCCATTGTGTTATGGTGAGTGGTTTATGTACACACAGTGTTTGTTGAAGTTTTGATGGTATTAGAGGGTGTTGAACATAAGTTTTTGGATAATGCATGCTTGAATTGGTTTTGTGAAAGTCTAATTGTCGTAATACTCTTAGTTTTCTCTTGGTTAAGCTTCATGGTAGTATAGTTGTATTTTGTTTGCCTAAGGATATAGAAACATTCTAAGTTGAGGGTGTTGATGCGTCGTGAACTTATGACACTTTAGACACTTAAAACTATGAATATTTGCGAGTACAAAGGTACTTTTATGTAGATATGATGTGTTTTTTGGGTATTTGCAGGTCAAACAGGTCAAGAGAAGGAAAGTGTTGAATTTTTGGACTTAAGGGCATCAGACAACCCATTCCACAACTGTGGGATCTAACCACGGTCATACCATGCCATCGTGGATTGAACCAGAGGATGGACTCCCAAGTGTCAAACAGACAAAAATTCCTTCGATCGTACATTGATCTTAAAATCATACAATCTAATCGTGAGAAGAGGACCTAGAAACAAAGTTACAGATGTTAAGTGTGAAGAATATCAGACAAAGATTTCCCATGATCGTACTTTGAAGTCACGATCATACTATGATATCGTGGGGAGAAAGTTTAGATTGAGAGTTTGCAGGAGTTAAAAGTAGAGGAGGATCAGACGAGTACATTGTAAGATCTGAAGATTGCAAAGTCCAGTGCCAACCTATGAGCACCAAGGACGATCGTGAAATCAAACCAACTTAGAAAATCCTGTTATGTTTAGGATGGGTTTTATTTTGTTTATAAAAACTCTTATTCGGTCTTTTGTATTAGCTTACGTTCTAGGGGGCCGAGAGTACTGTGAGGCATACGCCCCTTCAGTCTGAGCGTACGCCTAGGCATTGGGCGAGTTTTATTTTTGGGGCGTAAGCCTAGAAAAAAGCTCCTTATTAAAATTAAAATTGCTAGATAAATATTTAAATTAACACAAAAACATAAAATTCAACTTGTTATTAAATTTTGAGAAGTTAAAAAGCTTTACAATCTAAATATTTTTATTCTTAGCTCTATTTTTTATTCTTTCTCTTCGTATTTCATTGGGTAAATTGGAAAATTAATGATCAATGTGCAAACATTAAGTAAAATTCATCATCCTTTTCTATGTCTCTAATTGTAGGTTCCTTCTTTGGATTTTTCATTTTACAACCTACTTTATAAATTTCTATTCAATTTTTTAGCAAAGTCTAATTAGTCTTTTGGGATGAGCAGTTTTGATTATTTTTTTAATCAATTGATGACTTTGATTAACATTTTAAGATGAAACATTTTTATATATATTTCCACTTATTTTTTATTTTCTTTAATTTTATATAATTTCTATGTAATTTTATTTTATTATTATTTATTTTTATTATTTTAATTTATAAAATATTAATAATTAAAGTTCCACGGGGCTTACACCCACCGTCCCAAGGCTTATGCCTCTCCCCGCATCAGGTAAAACACCATGCCTCATGCCCCCGCCTTTAAAACACTACGTTCTATTACAATATTGTAAGGTTTTAAGGCACATTCTTGGTCTTGGAACTACAAACATCGATTTTTAGGATTTTAATTGAAAGTGAGATATTGGAGTTATTTTCATCTTATTCTTGTAAGCTCATACTTACATTTTCTTCTATGAATTCTTGTTGCGTGCTTTCAATTATGAGTATCTAAACACCACAACTAGGGTTGTGGGAACCATGACGGATTAACAAAGTAGTGGTTGCAGTATGAAGTGATTTTCAGTCGATGTTCATGCATGTATTATTGTTCCCTTAGGTTTGATTGCTTTCTGATGGTGTACAATGTTAGAACTTGTCTTAACTTTACTCTAGACGAAAGGATGAGTAGCGGATGGGAATAAGGGAATGAAAAACAGAAACTTGGAGCTACCAACCTCTACTTAATAACTTGAACCGATAATCCAGGATAGCTAATATGGGATCCAAGATAGGGGTTAGTAGTGCAAACTCAAGAGAAGAGAGAACTTACTTGAGGATATTGCTTAGACAAGAGCGGAAAGTTGTTCTAAGTATATATAACCTATCGATTCTGCATACCAAACACCAAGAGAAATTGTGAATTACAAAGAACCTACGGAATTATGAAGTTATTGGGGAACATAGTCCTAGTGCCTCTCTCTTACTGATTACAAATCCAACAAATTAACAATCGTTGCTATTGACATCCTAATTCACAAAACCCCCTTTTAATGTATTTGTTGATTGCTAAGATAAATACTTGATAGAGATTTAGACCTATTACCTGTGGGATCAACCCCAACATAGTTGGGTTCTATACTTGATCAACGATCTCCTTACACTTTGTTTAGAGGTGTAATTTGAGCGACGTTATTCACCTACTGACAATTGTAGCATTTAGATACATACTTAACTATATCCCACTTTATCCCGGACCACCAATAGAACTGTCTCAAGTCATGGTACATCTTGGTTGTACCCCGATGAATAGAGTATCAAAAACCATGAGCTTCTGTAAGCAAACCACGAATCAAATCACAAACCCAGGGCACACACATGCATCCCATTACCATCAACACCCGACACGAATCAAGTGTGGCATCAGAAGCTTCACCACATACTACCTTGTTCCAAAGTTTGTTCAACTTCTCATCTTCAAACTGTCTGGCCTTGATCTGATCAAGGAATATTGACCTTATATCCACACTACCCAACATTCCACCTCTTTCAGAAACACCAAACTACATACACTGAGATGCTAGAGTCTGAATCTCTCTATCCAAGGGTCGTCTTGACACCCTCAAGCAAGCCAGACTACCCATACTTACCACTTCCTTGTTGAACACGTATGCCACTACATTGGCCTTGGCCTAATGGTATTGGATGGTCACATCGTAATCCTTCAACAACTCCATCCACCTTCTCTACCTTAAATTCAGATCCTTTTGAGTGAACACATGTTGCAAACTGCGATGATCCATGAACACTTTATACTTGACATTATAAATATAGTGTCTCTAAATCTTAAGTGCAAAGACCACTGCCGCCAACTCCAAATCATAGGTTGGGTAATTCTTCTCATGAGGATTCAATTGCCTTGAAGCATAGGCAATTACATTCATGTCCTGCATCAATACAGCACCCAAACCAAAGAGTGAAGTATCACAAAATACTATGAAATCTTTACCTTTAATTTGTAGGGAAAGAATAGGAGATTTAGTCAAAAATGTCTTGAGCTTTTGGAAGCTCTTCTCACACTTATTCGACAAAATAAATGGTACCTCCTTCTGGGTCAACCTTGTCAAGTGAGTAGTAATAGATGCAAAATTCTTGACAAACCTATGATAGTAGCTAACAAGACCTACAAAACTTATAACCTCAATCATAAAGCTAGGCTGAACCCAACTCTGAACAGAATTCACATTTGGAGAACTTAGCATACAACTGATTCTCCTTCAAAATTCCTAAAACAATGCGAATATGACTTGCATGTCCCTCCTTACTCTTGGAGTAAACCAAAATGTCATCAATAAAAACAATCACAAAAGAATCCAAGAATGACTTACAGATATCATTCATCAAACTCATGAAAGTTTTTGGCGCATTAGTTAACCCGAATGACATCACCAAGAACTCATAATGCCCATACTGAGTCCTGAAGGCTGTCTTGGGTATATCCTCTGGCCGAATCTTTAACTGATGATAACCCAATCTCAAGTCTATCTTGGAGAAGATGGAAGCACCCTGCAACTCGTCAAAAAAATTATCTATTCGGGGCAAGGTATACTTATTCCTAATGGTAACTTTATTCAACTGCCTATAGTCAATGCTCATTCTCAGGCGACCATCTTTTTTCTTAACGAACAACACTGGAGAATCCCAAAGAGAAGCACTAGGACAAATGGACCCCTTATCAAGTAACTCCTGCAACTGAGTCTTGAGTTCTCTCAACTCAGCCAGAGCCATCTGATAGGGAGGAATAGAAATGGGGCAAGTGGCCAGCTCCAAATTAATACAAAAGTCAATGTCCTAATTTGGAGGCATACCAGGCAAATCTGTAAGAAACACCTCCTAAAATTCCACACCATGGGGATTGACTCAATAGAAGGAGACTCTACACTGACATCCCGGAGATATGCTAAGAAAGCCGAACACCCTCTCCCAGCTAATTTTTTTTCCCAATTAAAATATATAATTTCCACAGGCTAAGGCTCATACATACCTTCCTACTCAAACTTATCCATTTCAGGCATCTCTGAATTCACTGTCGTAGCACTACAATTTAAAATAGCATGATACACATATAGCCAAGTCATACCCAGGATAATGTCAAAGTAAAGCATATCCAAGATAATAAAATCTACCCAAGTCTGAAAACTCATGAACAAAATAGAACATGCACGATAAACATGGTTCACTACCACAGAGTCTCCAATTAGAGTAGATACAAACAGGAGAGTCAAATATATCACAAATCAAGTCCAATCCTAAGGCAAATCTAATAAATACATAAGAATAAGTGGAACCCGAATCAAACAAAATAGTAGCCATCTGGTCACAAATGAGAATAGTACCTGTAATGACGGCATCAGACGCTTTAGCCTCGGTCTTACCTGGAAAAGCATAATAGTGAGCTCTATTATTAAGTTGGGCAACTTTCCTAGCAGGCTACGCTCTACCCTTTCATACATTACTATTACCTAAGTTTTCACCACAACCTCTCTGATTATTATCTCGCCCACCCTATGGACTACCCTTACCATTACTATTACCTCCACCACCTTTACCAGCATGAACCACAGCCTTAGCCTATTATTGGCCCTATAACCCAGCCTGTCTCTGAGGACACTCACTCTTAAAGTGCCCAACTGCACCATAAGTATAACAACCTCACACAAGAGAAGGCCTGTTGGCCAAAGAATAAGAAGCCCCTTGTCCTATAGCAACTGAGGGCTGCTGAATAGCCCCTGGTTGGCCACCTGTAGAAGTTGGCACCACTAACTGAATGGGTGAGCTAGATAGGCCTGTTGGCTGTGACTCTTGGAATAAGAACCTTCAAATTTACCCTCATTCTAGGACTTCTTTGCTAACACATTTGCCTGACCAACTTGATTTACCCCTTCTACCTTCTTCACATAATCAACAACCTCGTTAAAGGTTTTCCCATCAGAAGTCATATGAACAGACAAAACCTGTAAGTTAGTATTTGGCCCTTTCATAAACAACTAAAACCTCTCATCCTCTATACCAATTAATTGAGTATCATAACGATACAAAGCATGAAACTTGGCCTCATAGGCCACAACAGACATATTTCCCTACTCAAAGGCCAAAAACTCATCCTTCTTACGATCATGAAGAGTACGGGGCACATACTTCTCCAAAAATAGGGTATGAATATAAGCCCATATCAATAGAGGCAATGCTGGTGATCGACACTCCACATACGCCCTCCACAACTGCTTGGCATCACCTTGCAGCTAGAACATAACGAACTTAACATCGTGTTGCTCAACAATACCTATTTTATGCAGCCTTTGTAACAATCAACAATAAACTCAAATGCATCCTCAGTCTCAGAGCCAACAAAAGTAGGAGATTTCATCTTCAAGAACTTAGTCAGCATGTCATATTCGGTCCCAATCATGACAGGACCTAACACCGAGCGAGGGAAAACCTTAGTTCCCAAGGCCTCACCCATTCTAGCAGTAACTGTAACAGTCAGTTGGACACCTAAAAACAAACAAGCAGGCATAGCAAGAGTGGCCCCATCCAAACCACACAAAAAAGAAAGCTTCGACTGAATCATCTCAGAAGATATCGAGGGAAGAGTTGTACCCCTAACTGGTGCCACCTTCTTCTGCTCTACAACATCTTCATCTATTTTCTCAACCTTCTCATAATGATCCTGGAGTGGGGGAAGTGTCACTGACCTCTAATGCGCCTGATCAACTGTTGTCCGAGCTCCACCCTAGGCGGGTGTTGCTCTTCCTCTTTCTCTTTTTCTACCCCTTATGTGTCCTCTTCCCTAGACAACTAGTTTTACAGCTGGAGCTGCTGGTACAGGGGCTGCGACTCTGGCTCTGTTCACTCTAGTATTCACCATCTACAGACAATAGAATGAAAAAGTTCATATACCAATTTGTATCACCCAATACCAATTGGAATTAAGTTATAGCATGAAAAATGAAAGAATTGATAGTTTTCTAAAGTCCTATAGCCTCACAAAGAAAAGTACAGACGTCTTCATACCATTACACAAGACTCTACTGGACCTGTTGTGGTACTATGGAATCAACAAACCTAGAGCTCTGATACCAACTTTGTCATAACCTAAACTCATTGTGAGTGGCACACACACTAAATCCCGATAGGAGAACCATCTAACCCCAACCGAGAAAACCCAACACTTAGCCAAAAATAAGGAAAACTAGTTGATTTACATAAATTAAGATAATGTCATCAACAAATCAAATGATAACCCTACGGAAAATAAATAAACACCTAACAATCCCCTAAAATCTGAAAGTCATTGTACCAAAACACTACCAATGTTAAATAATGGGTTCAACCCAAAACAACTGAAAATGTCTAAGTCCGAAACAATGGACCAAAATCTAGATGAAGAACTCATGGCAACCTGGAAAATGTAGCTCACCCTTGAGTTCACATACTATACGCTCTACAACTAAGGTCTCGTAATAGTCTCTAGAATATGCTCTGAACTCAATAAAAAAAAAGCACGTGTAGTATCAGTACACAAGAAACAATTACTGGTAGGGTCATCAACCAACCCAAAATGAGAAATATGAAGAAGTATCCATAACTTAGTAAAGCAAGACAACCATAAACACCTACCATGTAACCTTACCTCAAGTTCATAATACTTAACCTTATTCAACAACGTTATTGAGTTTAGTCAATACAAGTCAACACGGATAATAAGTCAAATCAAGACCATGACTACCAACAAGACTCCAAGTCAACAACCATGACTCAAACAATTATATCAACCATGTCTCAATTACACAAGTAAGTAGACAGTATACAGTTATGCCAATATTTCAATTAAACTTGGACCACTCAAGGATCCATTCTAACAACAATAACAATGGAAAAATCATGAATCTCAATTTACAAAGAAACCAAATACAGCAAGTAGCACATAAAACTCGGTTCACTCAAGGAACCAATACAACAATTCAACACTTAAGCCCGATTCACTCAAAAAACCAATATAACAAGCAAACACATAATCCCTGGTTCATTCAAGGAACTATCACACTCATATATACCATGTACATACATGCTAAGGGTCTTATAGTCACCCACTAGCCATGACCTGCAGGGGACGAGCTCTTGTCCATGTACCAAATCTTAGACATCAAGTGTCTGTCAACCTTATACCAACCAATTTGTGGAGTTGTCCAAACACTGGTACATCCCACAATAATCAATGGATATCACAAAAATCATAACCACAATGATAGTAACAACAACACTTGTAAAACCAACAAGATTTTGATATAAGTTTATTGCATGTGATTACCACTTCAGATATCAAATAGTAATTCACTTCCCTTGAACATGCATTGTAACAAGCAACACAAAGGAATATTTATCATGCACACATAAAATAAGTTAGGTTTCAACTATATTAAACCATTACCTACCTCAATCTAAGCCTGAAATGATCTAGGGAACTTGAGTCGACCCTTTTCTTGCAACCTCGGCTTAATTGTGGTCTAAAAATAAAAATATAATACATAATTAACCAAATGACCTACAATATTGAGGATTATAACCTAATCCCGAATCCCAAGGCCAAATTCATAATCATTCCTTTCATTTTAGGGTTTTTCTACCATAATTCCACTTTAACCCTACCAATTTCATTGTTACAATAGCTAATTATCAACATACAAGAGTAAATTAACAATCTTTAACCAAAACCCAAGGGTTTTCTACCCAATTAACTTAATTGCACCAAAAAATTAGCTAGTTTAAGTTAAATCATCCCCAAAAATCTGAAAACTAATGATTTCTAGTAGTTTACAATCAAACTGTGAGTTAACGGAAGGAATTACTTACCTTTATGAAGAATTTGGATGAAAATTGAGTGGAATTCGCTCAAAATCGCCCTTGCCCTTCCCAAAATGAGTTTTGAAATAATAAAATATTTTGGGATATTTTTATGCATAAATTCGTGTATATCCCGCTATAGAGGCCCTATCCCACTACAACGGTCCTATCCCGCTATAGCAGCCTTGCTATAGCGGAATCTGCCCTCTATGGCAAGATTGACCAACTTTGACTCCTGGTATAGTGGAAATTATTCTGTTATAGCGGTGCAGTCATAGCAGCCTACCACCTGATATAACAGGTGTGGCAAGGCAGAAACTAAAGATTGCTTCTAGTTTTTCATTTTTTATAACGCACCCTCAAACCATGATGTTCCGGACTAACCTCTTTACGTTAAGTTCGATATTGGGAGTTCTACTTACCCGAATTCACTTTCGAAAGATCTTACGGATTCCTTATCTTGTTAGCTAACATAAAAACATGCTAAATCTTTTCTCATTTACCCAATCCATTCCCGCATTATCCTAGATCATACCTCACTCGAATTTCATCCAAGACTAGTCTAGCCTGAAATTTCTAACTCCTAATTCGGAGAAAATTTTAACCCAAATTTTTGTACTTTAGAATTACCCGTAATGACAAAAAGAATCGTTACACCCCTACTCACCATACAAAGGGAATTATGGAATATATAGTAGTACATAATTATTTGATAGCTCCGGAAGAGCTAATATGTTACTACTTGGAGAAATAAAATTGTTCATAATATTGGAGTTGTGGTAAGTCTCAAAAGAAACTTATTAAGTTTAAAAGGCATTGGCCAAAATGAAATTATATTGAGACTATAAATTATGAAAAGATTTAATGTCTTCATATTACTACAATTGAAATAGGTTATAAATTTTTATGAGAAAGGTTATCCATTTTTTTTTTCTATTTGTTGATACTAATAAGGACATGGTGATGAAATCACATACGACAGTAAACTAAAAGTTTACAACAAATAAATTTGGCATGACCGATTGACCATCTCGGTTCATATAAGATGTGCAAAATAATTGGAGAAATAAAAGATTCTTCAAGAATTCTTATGTATTGCTTGTTCTCATGATAAATTGATTATCACACCAACTAAGGTTGGGATTGTATTTCCTAAATTTGAAAACATATAAAATGGTGAATATAGGCCCGTCCACCTTCCATGTGTACCATTTATTATTATATAATAGATTCATCTATGGTATAGTCACTTGTGTTTTGATATCAAATTGCAATTTAGTTTTTGTAGGGTTGTTTGCTCGAATTATTAAATTAAGAGCACAATTTCAAAATATAACTTATGTTGATAATGCTGGTTTATATCCAAGTTGGTTTAAGAAGAAATTGTATGCCTCCAATTATATTTAAACTATTGATTACAAGAATAAAATTCTCAAATAAAATTTGGTATGAGTTGAATTTATTTAACATGTAGTAACCATGTACGTATCAAGCCAACAAGGTTCTCCAATCACAATTGATTTAGGATCAGAAACTAAATAATTCTCATCTAGAAATTTGATGTGCGGTATATGACTTAATAGCTTCACCACAATGCACAAAGATGGGTTCTAAATAAGATTGGGGTAAATGTTAGATTTTCTAATATTAGGGGGAGTTGATTAGTTGCTAAAATTGTGTGAAATTCTGCAAATGTGTGGAATGAATTACCAAGATTCTCGTAAAAAATATGAACTTGAAGTTCAAGAGATAATTAATAATTTTTAGAATGTTGCAAGCTCAGTGCCAGATACATTTGTTGATCCTATGTTATAATTCAATTGTAAATGCTCTAATTTAAAGTCCGTGAAGAACAGAGTCTATGACATGCCTGAAGCATGATAGACCAATCGATTTCAAATATTAAATTCCTTGAAGAATGAAATGAGCAAAGATCAAGATGGCCTTGATAATGAAGCAAGTGCTTTAAAAAAATCATCATGATACAATACTTCATAATACCTTGGAAAAGGTTCAGGTACCTGAAAGTGATGAATAATGAAAAGATCACGATTAGTTATGTTGCATTGGAACCGATATCAAATAATCGTCGATGGATTTTTTGTATAATGTATCACTCACCATTATAATTGGTAATGAGGATATTGAATTTAAATCTGTCAAATAGTATGGACAGATAATAATGGGCGGAATAAAATAATAATTCAAGTATATTTTATTTCACTTGAAAAAGTGATGATTTGAATGTATGGTCTAAGGATTAAGGTATAATATTACAGGGGGTACAAATAGATTCTTATGCGAAAGTGAAATGAAAAAATAAAGTCGTAAATGGTAAAGCATGGCTTGTGCTTTGGGGCATAAAGGCTTCTCGCAAAAGTGATAACATTATTTTATAAATATGTATTCTCTTGTGGTGGATGCATTGAAGTTTCTTTCAATCTGGAAATACATGAAAAACTTAAATATGTGTAATGAATAGTTGTTAGGTCTAGCTAGTGCAACGACCTATTTCGTCGTTATTAAAGGCACCTCATCTATGGCACGGGTTACGAGGATTCTTGAAAAATATGATCTCAAATTAGTACGAATGGACAAGTTGAAAATTTTTAAAATTTTTAAAATTTGAAATTTTGAGTCGGGCTAACGTCATCACACTATAACGAGAATTTTTGCGCTATAGCGGGACACCGAGGACAGAAACCAATTCTCCATTTTATTTATTTCTTCTCCTCTTCAGTTGCAAATAGGATAAAGGAGTCTTCTAAACCACCACCACCCCCTAGGATTGCCTCATAGCCTTGGAGCAATGGAGAGGATGAAATATGCTTGAATAGAGTAAAACTCATGGTTTTCCCATGGATTTCATGCCGAAAATCACTAACATAAAGTCAGAAGCTCACATGCTTTCGTAGTAGTTGCTTGGCATCCAAGTAGGCTAATTTAATTTAGTAGTTTATACCTAGGTTAGAAAACATAAGGATGACATATATTGATGGGAGATTTCATGCTTCAGCCTACGGACACGGTGTTGGGATGGATAAAAATGGTAATTTTTGGTTGTTTGATTGAAAATTGATATTACGTGTGATATTGGGTCTAGGATATGAATTATTGTGTATTGTTGTTGATGTTGATCACTTATGAATGCTTGTAATGGTATTGTACTTGAAAATTGTGTTAGAATCTAATGAAAGTTAAGGTTAGAGGTGGTTGGTGTTAGTGGATTTCGAAGAATCTATGGTGGTAACTAGAGGAATGGCAGCCTAGGACAAGGTATTAGTGTAAGGAAAGAAGTATGGATGTACTAGGGTGAGAATCACATGTATGTGAACGTATACCATAGACTCTGCAAGTCCTAGCCAAGCCCTACATTAACGTACGGATTATAGGTGATGGTTTAACTTAGTTGAAAGTCAACTTGATTTATGTGTGCATGCTAACTATTTCTTCATATACTTGTTACAATACATGTTCAAGAAGTAATTATTTGAATAATATCATAAATGTTAATCACATCTAATGAGGTTGTATAAAAGACTTGTTGATTGTGCAAGTGTGGTTGTTATTTTCTCATTATGAATGTGGTGGTTGTGATATTTGTTGATTATTATGGGATGTACCGGTATTTGGACATCTTCACAAGATTTATATTATTATTATGGGATGTAACGGTATTTGGACATCTTCATGAGATTGGTTGATATAAGGTTGGCCGGCACTAGATGTCTGAGATTTTGGTACAAGGACTCCCCTTCAGGTCATGGCTAGTGGGCAACCATAAGACTCTTAGCATGTATGTACAGGGTATTGGTGAGTGTGATAGTTCCTTGAGTGTATCGGGACTTATGATTATTATTATTGTTATTGTTGATGGGATTCTTGAGTGGTTCGAGCTAAATTACAAATGATTGGTGTATCTCTTTTATTGTCTACTCACTTATGTATTTGAGACAAGGTGTAGCATATTGTTTTTGAGTCATGGTTTGTTGACTTGTATTAATGTTGGTAGTCATGGTGTTGACTTGGTTCGTTATCTATATTGATTTGTATTTGACTGGATTCTGAGGTCTTATTTGAAAAAGGCTAAGTGTTACATACTTGATATTAAGTTACTTGATAGGTGTTCATAGTTGTGCTTGTTTCCTGGTTATGGTAATTTGTCTATGGGTTGATATTTTTAAGATTGGGTATGTGGAGAGTTGTTATCTTGTTTGTTTAATTGTTCATATACCTTAGTTAAATTCTCTAACTAGGTGAAGGATAATGCATAAGGAATATGGATAAGTGTTGTGTAAGAGTCTAAACTGACGAGTTACTAAGGGCTGGAAATGGTTGAAGTTAGTTATGGTTGAGTTCATAATTAAATGAGTGTTTAAGGCATGACTTGATGATATTGTGGAAAGGTAGTGCAATAGAGAGTGGTAAAAGATAAGGGAGGTAAAGAATTAAGGGACTGAAGGTTTTTGACTAATAATACTCTTAAGGTGCATATTTTCCTTTCGGATATTTATATGGTGTTTATGTGAGTTTATTTGGATCGACCGATGATGCTTACCAGTACGTGTTGTTTGTACTAATACTAATCTTGCTATACCCTTTTTTGGGGTATAGTTTGGTTGCAGGATCAGTAGATGTTTCTTATTTGATGCGGTAGAGATCTCCAACAGCTTCTATCATTATCTCTTACGGTGGAAGTTGGGCAATGTGCATTATTCTAAATTCTCTTATTGTAGCTCTTGTACCTGTTTAGACTAGGTCCATAGGTAAAGTGTTTCTTTTTGTACTTAAATATTTGTAACCAAGTTATAATAAATAAAGAATTTATTGGTTTTTTATGACATATTTTCAATTGGGTGGTAAGTGTACTCCTATCTAGGTGGTTTAGAGTAGGTGAATGCACAATTTGATTGGTTGGATCATTACAATTGGTATCAGAGCGTAGGTTATCGGCTTCCCAGTACAAAAGCAAGTGTCGAATAGAGTCCCACGAATTGGTGTGTTAATGTCCACATCTAATCTTTGGGGAGCTATGAGGCATTCTAGGAAATTATCTCTTTTTTTTTTCTCGTATGTATGATTGTTTGTATGGGCTGAGTTCAATTGGTATCTCAACGAGAAAGATAGATGTCACTTGACTCCATTTGGAATGACACAGGCAATGGAATTGGTACTGGGAAGGTTCCAATTGGTATATGGCCATAAGAGCTGTGTAAATTTCTGGATAATCAACTAGGAGTGGTCCACAAAGCGAGTACAGGAATAATGAAGTGGCTTATTTGGTGAATGAAATATTTTGAGGTTGATACTTATGTGAATTCTAGTTGTTTGAATGACTATAAATTTCGTAATTTGTGAAGTGTTCATAATTTGTTTATGTGTTGATGGCTAAGGAATTGGTTGGTACGTGATTTAAGTGGAAACTAGATGCTAAATGCTAAGCATCGTGCTATCATTTATAAAGTGGTAAAGGAAATGGTATATGATTGTGAAATTCTTACTTCGAGCGGTTGGTATATGAGTAAGACCATGAAAAAGGAAAATTTTTGCATGATAGTGAGAATTGTTGTAGGAGAAATCCTTTTTGTGCTTCATAATTGTGACTTAAAGTGATATTATGTTAAATTGTTGTTTTCCTTGAATTTTTGGGTTCGATCTTGAAATTTTAAATTAGATCATGGTGCAATTTCATTTTTTAATGTTGTGAAGGGGAATGAGAGGAAAGGAAATTGTAGAAAATTTGAAAATTTCTGGGCTACTGCTGTAGGGATGCCATAGCGAGCACTATCCCACTACAGCGAGCAATCTATAGTGGGAATTTTACCACTATAGCAGCGTGCAGGCTACTATAACGGGATGGGATGGGACAGTTTCCTTCTGCATTTTATTCCCAACCTATATAATTTGTTATTTTAAGCTACGAGCTACCACGTGTTCAATAGAGATTCGCATATAATAAGGTAAAGAGAATGCATTCGCTTCTAGTTATTAAAAATATCATCCATGTGCGATTAAATAAAAATGAAAAAAGCAAAGGAAATTTTGTTTGTTACATGCCCCAAACGGGGGCAACCCAAGTCAAGTATCAGTAAATTAAGGGGGGGACTAAGCTGAGATGCACCAAAGACCTAGATGGATGTTGGTCAGGGCTTTCTCCTTCCACATCACTCAGGAGGGAGAACTCCTACATGTCCTTCAGCTCCAGTTAGGGAAGCTCCTTATCAGGAACAGCGCACTTGAACATGACCTTGACGGGCTTCCACATCTATATGAGCATGTGATTCTGGGAGCTCCTCGAAGCATTGCATATTCCTGAACACTGGGAGGTAAGGTTGTGGAGCTGGAAGGGGTTGTACCCTAGGGAGGAAGGTGTTCATTCTCTATGTACCTCCTCACAGTAGCTAGGTTTGCCTCCAGGAACCTGTTGGAAATCTGGGGTTGGGAGAGAGGGGCATCATCATCGTCATCGTCGTCCTCCTCTGCGGACCGATTGCTCTTAGCCTCGCCCATGTTCCTCTTATTCTTTCTATTGGATGAGACAACCTTCACCTTGAGGGGTTGGAAGGGTATGTCCATCTCCACATCCTCGTCAACATCCTTCTTGGGCACCCCGACGCACTTACAGAGCATAAAACCAGTCTGGGAAGGTAAGGGCCCTTTTTATTGCCTTGGTAGAAGTCCTTCCACTCCATCACTATCTACGCCCCCACATTCATATGTATCCTTCGTATGGCATAGGCCACCACCAGAGCTCAAGGGTAGGTCACATTGAAAGTGTTACCCGATGGATGAATCCTCTGGGTCACCAAGTTCAGCCACCTTAGAGCATCGGTGGTGAAGTAGTTGCTCCTAATCCCCTTTGTAGTGGGCCAATAGACCTGATCCCTATCCTCCTTATCAATCATTGTGTCCCTCAGCTACTTTATGTCCATTTCTCGGGCCTTAGCTATGTACCCAGTATTGTAGACGTTCGGCACCCCGAGCACCTCATTTATAGTAGCAGCATCCATGGGGACATCCACTTTCCGAATGCAGATGGTGGCGTTGGGGTCGTCCCAAAGAAAGATAGAGAGTATGGCATAAAACTCCCTAACCCAGACTGAGACCCCAGTTGGAGGAGCCTCCACGAGTGGCATCCAACCAAACTCTTGGAGCCGGTTATAGAATTCCGGTGCTTTGGTTGCCACCTCTTTCATCACGAACCCCTTCTCATAGCAAAATCTAATTCTCTGGTAGTCCCATAATCTTTCCCGATATTTTTCATTGGAAAATCTTACGAAGGCGGGGGGAGCATCTTCTTGGTTTTCAGCCATTGGAGCAGTAAATCTGTAAAAAATAATAAGAAAGCAAGTTAGAGACCATAGGAGTATCAAAGGAATCAAAATTTAGGAAAAGGTCAAGCTTGGGAATTGGCTTGGAGGCTACTGCCTGCAGCCTCCCACTATAGTGGGCTGCATTTCGGTACCACGAGACCGCTATAGAGGGAATATTCTAGCTATAGTCGGGTCGCTATAGTGGGATGAGGCCACTGTACTGGACGCCATCGTCCCTGAGATTCGAGGGGTGTGTCAATGGCGCTCCTTGAAGAAAAGTTCCATTTTTGGCATTCAACCCCATATCAGTATAGGGGAAGTGTCCTAGGATTAGTATATGCAACAATTTGGGTATTTTAACTCCTAAAACATGCCTAAATTGTCAAAACAAAATCAAGAACAACCCTTTACATTCCTCACTATTTCAAGCCCCATTTGACCATGAATCCCATAATTCTTACGCCTAGAATGCTATAGAAGCGTTGTAAATGTAAGAGAAGCAACCATGCTTTGATAATTTGCTCAAGCCAAGCCCTAAATTTGAAATTCAAAAACCAATCCCAAACCTACTCTATTTATATAAATTCAAGCATAAATCATGCAAATATGCGAGTAATAAAGTAAAGAGTCAAAGTTTAGCAGTCATTACCTTATTTCCTACGTCGGGAACGAAGTGGTCAAGGAGGGGCTGGGAGTTTTGGAGTGAAAGGAATGAGAAATGGGCGTGAAACCTATTTCTCACCCTTTTGAACTGTTTCCTCCCACTATAGCAGCCCTCGTTCCACTATAGCGAGATCCAGTCTCTCTAGGTATGGGAAATTTTTCGTCCGTTGTATTTTTGAATTCCTTTTCTTTCTAGTATATTATAGAGGCCCCAAATACCTTGGATACTCAAAAAACTTTTTCTCCAAGTAGTCTCATGCTACTAGTACGTATGAAAATTTCTCGAGGGAGGGAGCGGAGTAGTAATAAGATGCGGCTTAAAAATTTAGTATGCCCGTGGTAAGAAATTCAGTGACCTAGGTAAGTGTTTTTATTACATAATTATCAAGGAGGGACATTAATGTCCAATGAGTTTCTTTCTGTCCTCTTCCTACCGTAATCATTCGGAGATGAGCAATGGGTAAATTGGTATATGTTGTAACGACCTATTCTATTGTTACAAAAGGCACCTCGTCTATGGGCACGGAGTTTGGAGATTCTTCAAAAATATGGACTCTAACTAGTACGAATGGACTTAGTTGAAAAATTTTAGAATTTAGAATTTTGGGTCGAACTGGCATTATCCTGCTATAGAGAGAATTTTCCCACAATAGCGGCGCCGTGGTAGTGGCCTAACGATCGCTAGCGGGATGCCAAGGATAGAAACTGGTCCTCTATTTTATTAGATTTCCTTCTCCTGTTCAGTAGTAAATAGGATGAGGGAGGCTTCTAAAACCCCCCCAGGGTTGCCTCATGTCCTTGTATCAATGGAGAGGGGGAAATATGCTTGAATGGGGTAAAACCTATGGTTTTCCCTTAAATTTCATGCTGGAAATTACTAGCACGGAGTCAGAAGCTTGCGTTCATGCCTCCATAGCAGCTACTTGGCATCCAGGAAGGCTAGATTTAATTGAGTAGTTTAGACCTAGGTTAGAAAATATAAGCATGACATATATTAATGGGAGATTTCATGGTTTGGCATGCGAGCACAGTGTTGGGATGGATAAAAATGGTAATTTTTGGTTGTTTGAATAAAAATTGATGTTACGTGTGATCTTGGGTCTGGGATATAAATTAATGTGTATTATTGTTGATGTTGATCACTTATGAATACTTGTAATGGTATTATACCCAAAAAATTATGCTAGAATATAATGAAAGCTAAGGTTAGAGGTGGTCGGTGTGGGTGGATTCCGAAGAATCTATGGTGGTAACCAGAGGAATAGCAGCCTAGGATAAGGTATTAGTGTTAGGATAGAAGGATGGATGTACTAGGGTGTGAATCATATGTATGTGAACATATACCGTAGACCCTGCAAGTCTTAGCCAAGCCCTAAATTAACATACGGATTGTAGGTGATGGTTTAACATAGTTGAAACCTAACTTGATTTATGTGTGCATGTTAACTATTTCTTCGCGTACTTGTTACAATGCATGATCAAGAAGTAATTCGCTGAATGATATCATAAATGTTAATCACATCTAATGAGGTTGTATTAAAGACTTGATAATTGTACAAGTGTGGGCATTATGATTGTGTTTGTTGTAATATCTATTAATTATTGTAGAATAGACTGTATTTGAATATCTTCACAAAATTTATATTATTATTCTGATATGTATCGGTATTTGGATATCTTTATGGAATTGGTTTATATAAGGTTGGCAGGCACTAGATGTCTGGAATTTTAGTACATGGATAAGATCTTGTCCCCTTGAGGTCATGGCTAGTGGGCAACCATAAGACCCTTAGCATGTGTGTATAGGGTATTGGTGAGTGTGAAAGTTCCTTGAATGTACCAAAATTTATGATTATTTTCATTGTTATTGCTGATGGGATTCTTGAGTGGTCAGGGCTAAATTGCAAATGATTTGCATATATCTTTTATTGTCTACTCACTTAAGTATTTGAGACAAGGTGTATCATATTGTTGTTGAGTCGGGTTTTGTTGACTTGGATTAATACTGGTAGTCAAGGTCTTGGCTTGGGTCGTTATCTATATTGACTTGTACTAAACTGGATTCTGAAGTTTTTTGGAAAATGGCTAAGTGTTACATACTTGAGATAAAGTTACTTGATAGGTGTTCATGGTTGTGCTTGTTTCCTGGTTATAGTCATTTGTCTACGGGTTGATATTGTTGAGATTGGATAGGTGGAGAGTTGTTATCCATTTTATTTAATTGTCCATAGCCCTTAAATGAAATCTCTAACTAGGCGGAGGATAATCCATAACCAAGTAACGAAATACGGATAAGTATTGCGTAAGAGTATGAACTGACCGGTTGCTAAGGGTTGGAAACTGTTGAAGTTTGGTATGATTGAGTTCATAATTAAATGAGTGTTTAAGGCATGACTTGATGATATTGTGGTAAGGTAGTGCATTAGAGATGAATGTGGTGTGAAAGTTGACTTATGGAGTAGTGAGAGTGGTAAAAGATAAGGGAAGTAAAGAATTAAGGGACTGAAGGTTTTTGACTAATAAAACTCTTAAGGTGCATGTTTTTCTTTCGGATATTTATGTTATGTTTATGTGATTTAATTCGGGTTGATCGATGATGCTTACTAGTACATGTTATTTGTACTAATACTACTCTTACTATACCCTTTTTTGGGGTATAGTCTGGTTGCAAGATCAGTAGATGTTTCATGTTTGATGTGGTAGAGATCTCCACAGCTTCTATTATTATCTCTTAAGGTGGAAGTTGGGCCACGTGTATTGTTCTAAATTCTCTTATAGTAGCTCTCGTACCTGTTTAGACTAGGTCCTTGGGTAAAGTATTTCTTTTTGTACTTAAAGATTTGTAACCAAGTTGTAATAAATGAAGAATTTATTGGTTTCTTTTATGACATCACCATCATGTATGGGTACAAGATACTAATAGCGGAAGTCATGGAGACATGTGATATATACATACAAGAAACTTGACCATTAGGGCCATCAAGTCAAAATGGACATACATACAACCCTTACATTCATATTCCCACATACGTCTACAAAGCCTCTAACAGATGCATATACATAACCATCCTGAAGTAGGGATAAGTCCCCACTTTATACAACATTACAATAACAAAATAAATGTACACATGTGACTCAGTAAGCCCCGAACCAACTGGAGGTCACCAAAGATCAGCAAATGATCCGTAACCTAATGTGGAGGTCTACTAGCACCTGTGCCTGCAGCAAGTAAGGTAAGTCCCCCAAGGGACGTCAGTACGAAGAATGTACTGAGTATGTAAGGCTCATATGAAACTGCATGATATAAGTACTTCCGTGAAATCAAATACAAGAGAATAGTCAGTGCAGATAAACCACCGGTATACATATGTGGAACCATGTACATTACGTCCTTTACTTCTTTTGCCTTTACGTTTATTCATCTTTATCGTTCTACCCATGCTAGGCTTTTCTGTCGCCCCTAGGATGAGATTAACCCATGCTAGGTATTATAACCCCTGGGATGTGATTAACCCATGCTAGGCTTTTCTGTCGCCCCTGGGATGTTATTATGATAACCCATGCTAGGCTTTTCTGTCGCCCCTGGGATGTTATTATGATAACCCATGCTAGGTATTATAACCCCTGGGATGTTACTCAAGATTATTCAAACAATTATGCATTACTTCTATTCTTTCATTATAAGAGCGATACATTACTTCATTTCTTTACTCCAGTGAGATTGATACGTTGGTAGTCATAACATTATTGGAACTTTAGAATGTAACATTATTGGAAATGCTACTCAAGAATGAATAGATTCTCATTACATCATTACTTTATTTGAGATAGTTCTTTTCGTAGTTACAACATTATGAGAACTTTGGAATGTCAGTCAATGAATAAGAGACATGTGAATCACAATTGGTCTAAGAGTAAGAAACATGTGAATAATAATATATGTCAACCTGAGCTAGGATACTTTAGAACACTTCGGAATGGAACAGGTACAATGTCGATGTGAACAATATGTGTTGCAGAAGGATACGGAAAGAGTAACCTTACATACCTTATCTTTCCCAATATGAATAGACAGTCCTATATGTGAATACAACAATCCATCTCCTTCCTTACGTGTTACTCTACAACACAAGTACATCACGGAATTCACGTTAACAATTAACTACATTACTAGTGCATAAGGCGACAATGAGTTACGTGACTGCTATATAGCGTCATTTCGTACTTCTTCAATATAACTTGCTGTATTAACATACCAACAACACCACAACATTCCACACATTGACCAAGACCTCATAAACCAATAGCATTTTACACCAAGTTTATACTTTACATTTCCCCTTCAATACACTGTCACAATTACCTCACTACATCACGTAAACACCTTTAACAACAACACTTGAAAGATAATACATAATTGATACCACTAAAAATACCTCCGGGATAATCCTTTAAAGTCATTCAAAAGGTACCATAAGTTGATAATTGCATCAAAGAAGGGTATAGGGTTTTCGGGGGTCAAAGAGAGACAAAAACATACAAAATGAAGTTTTGGGCTGACCTGCAAAGCCACCTGAGCCTGCAGGTGGTTGAGGTGCATCCACAGGTGCCTCTTGGCAGTGTCCAGAGTCACCTGTGTTGGCATCTGTGCCCGCAGGTACCCCACCCGCGGGGTAGATGCCCGTTTCAGCCTCCGGCGGTCATTTTAGGGTCCTTTTTCGTAATGAATGGTACATGATCATAACTAAGCTTCTCTTAACATATTTTAGATCATCTTATATTCCAACTAACATCCATGGTTTCACAACGCACATAAACATCACCAAAACTATATTTTTCTTTCAATACGCCACCGGTTCCATGTACAATTTCACTACAATAATTTCAAATGTTACACACAAAGAGAAAGCAAGTTAAGGACATAACCACACCTTAAATGTTGATACTTAATCCACCAAAGTAACTTCCTTCAAGACCACAAATCCACTTCCAAGTTTACAAGGCAAAACCCTTTACCAATTAAGCAAAAATACACTGTTTTACACATAGTGAACTGTCCAACACTTTTCCAACATAACCAACATGATTTATACACCATATTAAGCATATAATATATTAAATCATAATAATTCACACTTACCAATACTTACAAAGAGATGATCTTGCCTAAACAAGTGTAGTTGCCTTAGGGTTTGAGTTGAGAGAAAATATCTTGTAGAAATTTCTAGAATTGGCATGTGTGTTCAAATGAATAAAAATATGATTTCTTGGCCTTATATATCCCCTTAATGGTCATCCTTATCCAACTTTTGGGTCAATAATTGATGTGTTGATTTGTTCAAAATTGAGCCCATTTGCACAAGGTTTGTTTATCCCAATAACTTCCATGAATAATATACCATCTATCACAACTTAATTAATTCCATGAACATTAGGGTAGCCACGTGAGTTCAGAAAGGTACGGGGTGTTACACTTCATGAACGTAATTTTGTGAAAAATGCCAATATAAACATTATGGGAAGCTGATATACAAGATTGGAATGCATCATCTACTATATTAAATGGTGATTTCATCGGGGGTTGTAATACGCATTGTACTCTTTTTTCCTTAGCCAAGGTTTTAACCCACTGAATTTTTCTATCAAGGTTTTTAATGAGACAGCTACCAATGCGTATTACTGTCACGCCCCCAGAATGAAAGGGGTGAACAAGAGTCCATATGAACACCTACTATACAAATAACTTGAGAGGATGAGCAACTATTCATAAGATAATTATAATTACATACTATAACTTTACATTATCTATGAAGCCTCTAATAGTATTTGTCACCATATGACAATAGATGGTCGGGATAAAACTCCGACATACCCAAGCAATAATTATAAATATGACTAAAGAGTATGAAACCTTTATAAGCTCCGAATGGAAAAAGAGCTCACCAATGGCTTTGCTGAATAAAAAATGAGTGCCTAATGTAAAAGTATGCTAACTGAGATACATGGTCCTGTGTTTAAAAACATGCAGCACCCCCGAACATAGAGAGGTCAGTACATATACAACATGTACTAGTGTGAAAAGCAGACAGAATAACAAGTGGATATATAGGTATTCTTAATGAATCAAATAATAAAATGAGCAACTGTAGACGATTAAACACTAAAGACACTTATATGAAACTGTAACTTATGAGCGTATTAGTGACAGATACACACTATAAGACTATAACATATGCATTTGCCTTACTAACTTATCATATAATGTCTTACGAGTTATTAATCATTATGATGTGCCTAGTAATTTGCCTAGGTGATGTCCTATGCCTATTCTTAATAAAAATAATCATACGATGGCTTACCAAAGGTGCTCTATGTCAAGTGTAAGGCATGCGTTGCCTAAACACTCATAACTATGATTTTTCACTTGTAACTGTAATCGCGGTCTGATATAGGGTACGCCCCCATGGGCTCATTATGAGGGTCTACCCGTAGGCCATATGTGTCGTATATCCGCTCGAGTGTGGGGAAACTAGAGCATGAACATTCCAACTGACTCCAAATATAAATGACGCCTCAAGGGCGGGCACGCCATAATATTTGGGCTCACTATAATAGTCTGATCTCAATTCTGTGCACAGAATCACATCGAGCGCATATGCCAAGTAAAACCTATGTACCCTCCCGTCGTTAACGATTATCAAATAATAACTTAAAGGTCTGTGACATGTAAATCACGGTAGAGATCATTTAGCTATTTAAGTAGTGATTTCCATACACAATTAATTTCTTTAATGGCATCGGGCTATTTAAACTCTAGTTCTTTATATCATCATATGACTATATTACTATGTGATCCAATATAAAGTGTGACTATACTATGGCCATTTATTCTAAATATATAGCATGTGATAGATATACCATATGAATTCTAAGAATTTCTAATGAGCACGAAAGCAATCATGTATAACTCTATAGATACTTGACTCGAGAAGAATAATATGAATATTGTGACTCCAATAAATAAACACATGAAGGGTGGAAATAAGTAATTTCAAATGGAAAGGGAATGTGGATACTGTGGAGACATTAGGAATATAGCCATGTGTTTGCAAGATGGCAGGATCGACTAATAGTCTTCCAAATTTTCTTACAAGAGAATATTTGAGTTAATAACTCTTCTTTGCTTGTGTTTTAGGATGATACCAGGGGTCAAACCGACCTATTCACCCGCCTTTAATAGAGGAAGGGGATGTGGAAAAGGAAGGGGCAGAGGTAATAACCTTGCTCAAATAAGAAATCAGAAGCTAATAGCTTCGAATATTGCAGGAACATCTGATCTTAATAAAGGTCATCTTATGTATAAGGAATTTATGGATTTTATGCAATCCAAAAAGGAAAAAAAGCATAGTATGACCCCATATTACTCCTCAGTACTGGTAGATGACAGTAATGAAAACACTGAGGTATATGAACTGAAAGAAAAAAGAGAAGTTATACTTCTTCTTGAACAATCCGATCTCAAATGAAAAAATGATCCCTGGAAATTAATGACCAGGTATTTCAACACAGCATTATATGATGCTCCTATATATAAGTACAGGATACATTATGAGATTATACTCTCAGAAACTGAATCAACTGAATTCCAGCACTTCTATTCTACTAATAGTAGAACTGTTTATAATTTCTCAAAAATTATTATTAAAAAGATTTTAGCTCCAGAAGATTAGGATTTAAATACTTTTCATGAAAAGGAATATACCCATCCTGATAATAAAGTCTCAGTCAAATTTAATTACTGGGATTATTTAGATAGTTTTAATAAATGTCTTTTATACGAAAATGATCACAGGAAAAACTCTTGGTTTATAAAAATTTGTATTTTCACAAACTATTCCTATGTGGTTTTACAAATGGTGGACGTTATATGGTCCAACAATCAATATTTTACCTGGTTCTTATAAAAATCTTTATACTCAATAGGATGATGTTTCTCCAAAATTAATGGAGTTACAAAAAAAAAATATTTTCTTTGAAGGAATGTCAACCATGTATTTTTTCATATAATTCTCTATACCATAGATAATGAAATGGCCCCTGGAAGTTGATACAATAGCATAATTTCCTTGCTTGGAGAGAACTTTTTATACGAAGTTCTAGAATAAAATGACCCAAAGAGACAATGAGGGGAAAATTCATGGACAGCAAACCCTCAATAGCATTAATATAGCTGTCATAAACAATTTGATGATACAAAAAGTAGCGGCAAGGCAGGACGATGCTAGTCCTTTTAAGAATATCTACAGAAAGTTTCAGATGAAGAAGGGGATAATGTCCAAATCAGAAATTCTAGATTCATACATGGAAGAAATCAAGAAGAATCTTCTAAAGAATTTGGATATAGAATTGCCAGATGATGTTTCTATGGCGTCCATCAGTCATACTGAAGATGAAGATGAGCTGGCAGGAGAAGGGCAGAGTGATAATAGCACAAGGGAGATTGATCTAGATAATCTGGACCTACTTCTCCAACAATTCAAAGATAAGATAGAAGAATCTTCCACCTCCACAAAATCTAATAAAGGAAAGGAGAAAGTCCGCTTTAATGTTTGGAAAATATTTGGATGATCTCCACATATTTGCATAGTAAATTGATTTTGTAAAATTTCAATCTTCTCCTTTAATTTAGGAGCTTGTAAATTATTTTCAATGGACAAACAGTTTATTTCATGTTTTATAAAATCTGCTTGTTTAATTTTTGACAAAATCATATCTTTAATTTGATTCAAATACTTATCAAAAGGTTGAGTTATAAAATCCAACCGTATTTTCTTATTATCATATGTTTCCGTAATACCAGTCGTATCTCATCTAATAATAGGGAATATATGCATGAAGAAAGGTACGCCCAAGATAATTTCATCTGAAATATCTTTAACCAATACAAAGGTCTCAGACATACAAACGTTGTTATTACAAATATATGCTTTAGGCAATTTTTGAAATTAATTTTCATTTTACTTTCGCAAGCATTACGGAGACTGTGAGTATTTTTATGAAAATACCTGGAAGGTATAAGTCCTTCCTTTATACAATTCAAATCTGCTCCGCTATCAACTAGGGTAGTAAACTCTTTTTTGAAATTATAATCAATTAAAAGAGTAATTTTTGTATAAAAATTTTGAGAAGTTATTAACTCCAATACTTATAGAAATTCTTATTTATCCTTATTCTTTAAGGATCCCAAAAACAATTCTTTTGTTTTTGAGGTTTCAGCTTCATCAATAAAATCTTCTAATTCATACTGGAAGTTTGCATTTAGCTATTGACTCCTGTATTCATCAATGTAGGAAATCTCCAGGCTTGAGATCCTTTCATCCATGACCTTATTATTTTGCTTTAGATGCTCGATTTCTACTTTGAGGTTATTAACCTCTTTGATAAGATCCTGGAGGGTAGTCGGAGTATATTCCGTCTGTTTCCTTTCCCTCAACATCTTCTTTACCTCTACCATAGAATAAACTCCTTCTTGGAGATCCTGGGTTTGGGTTTTATTACCAGAACTGCTTTTGGAACCTTTCATTCTGTCTATAATCTAAGACCTAATTTCAGGGTCTTTGACTAATTTGAGAAGCCCTATCAACTTATCATCTTTAACGACTCTAATATTAAGATCCTTAAACTGAGAATAGATTCCATAAAATTCGTCAACTTCCTTTTCTTCACATGGTTGCCTTGTTTGACAGGGAAGACAGTTTTCTTCTGAAGAGGATGGGATATAAGCATCATCCTGGAGAACTTTAAGTTTTCTGAGAGCTCTAAGTCTTCATTAGTAGAAGAATCTTCAAACTCACTTTGTCCTGGACTATTTTCCGAAGAGGAGTTCAAAAGGATCTTACATAAAGAATCCTTCATTTTATCATCTATATCAAGGAGATTTATCTCCTCCTTCATTTTACAATCCTTTGCATAATGGCCAACCCTGCCACATCTGTAATAAGCATTAGGCTTATCAGAGGCCTTAACCATTTCTTTCCTTTTATTAAAGGATTTCTTCCTTTTAGCCCTTTTCTCCTGACACTTATTATATTTATCAGGATTGAAATCTCTTTTTGAGGAATGCCTCCTTCTTTTAGTATCTTTGGGTTTCTTGTGAATAATTTTTGGAATCTCCATTCTAAATTGTTCACAAAAATCTCCCACTTGACGTCTTTCATTAAGACTTTGTTTTTTGATCTGCTAATTTAGCTTGATCTCATTACACAAGGATAAACATTCTTGGGTGCAAATATTAATTAATTTCCCATAAGATAAATTATCATAGCTGATACTATTTGCTCTTGCTCTTAGAGTTTTCCTAACTCTATCAGCAAATAGCACCGGTAATCCATCCACAAATTTGGACTTCCAATGAGAGATATTACTCTCTGGCAATTCCATGACTCTTGACAAAAGGGTATCTTTGTACCACCTGGATGACGAGAGAGTCTTACATCTCAGGTTTTGTAACAAGGTCCTAATAGTTTCACTATCATCTGACCATCTTTCTATAAAATGTTCTATGATATTGACAATGAGAATATTAACCACATTCTCGAATATTACTCTACTTTTATTTTTTATGCTAGTGAGGATTATACCTCGATGTTCTTTAGTGAGATAATTATCCCACCATCCTTTAAGATGACCTGTAAAGCCGGCTATAATCATTTCTGCAACGCTCTTATCTATATTACTAGCTTGCTTGTGGATTGTACTATACATCATCATTCTATGAACCAATATATAGATTTGTCTTTCGGTAAATGCATCTATATTCCATTCATAGATACGTTTACCATTATAACTATTAGTGATAACATATTCCTGCTCTTCAACTAGAACATCCTGAGGAGTAGGTCTAGGATAGTAGTACATCCTTTGGTCTAGGATAGTAGTACAAGCAAATTTCTCGTTCATTTTATTAGTCTTATCAGAAGTTTCTCCTTTATCAGGTTATACGCATTGGTCAAAGGGGTAAGTTTAAGATTCTTAAACTTAGAATCTATCACCTTTTCCAATTCAGAGATATTTTTTAATTTGAAATCTCTGACATCAGGAGGCGGTTGGATACTAGGCGAAGCCATAATTACTTCAGGGTCCTTGTCCCTTTTGAATCTAATATCCAAGATATCTTTTCGAACCCTATCAATCTTCTCATGAAGAGATATAATGTGTTCCCCTAGAACACTCATATAAACATTAGCATAATTCTACTGTTTAAGCATAATATTAACATGCTTAGCAGTAACGGAAGCAGTATTATCTTCCAAAAGTTTAGAAAATGCTGAAAAATAAACAATCTAGTTAGTCATCTTTCTTTATTTGAAAATATTGTTGGGGAGGGAGTGCGGATTTAGTAATCTTAGTATTACTAAGTCTATACTCCTTTTCGAACACTGAAATATATTTGTCCACGTATTTGGCCATGAACCATGGGACAAATGAGATGACTTTATTAAAATCTGAAAGATCTTTATAAAATTTATTTTGAAAGTGAGTCCTTTTTTTGCTATAAAAATTGTCAAAAAAACAATTTCTGAAACATTCACATCAGGGTAATCTAAATTCTTCAGAAATCTTTTTTCTTGCCGGAGAATCCGATCTAAAATCAATTTTTGTACTAATCATTTAAACCAGTTGGAAAATTCATTTCAGAGGTTGTAGGATCCTCTTCATTGACTGGAACAGCAATATTATTTTTTTCAATCAAAATATTATTTACCCTGTTTTCTTCTCTTATTTGAGAAGTTGATGCCCTAGAAAGATAATCAACAATATAATCAATAGGAGATATATAAGAAGGAATAGATCTAGTCAATGAATTAGATCTACTGATTCTATTCAACAACCTGATATTATCAGTATCAAAACTTGGATCTGTAAATCTAATTTTTACAGTACCATTCGGAGCCTGTTCAACTTCAGTGATTTCACTATTAGAACTAGCTCTTGGAGGGGCAGCCTCCTCAATGACCCATTCTTTTGGAAAGTCAATTTCATCTCATTTGATAGGTCTACTGGTGGTAACTTTAGATTTACCAAAATTGGTTTCAATTAAAATAGTTTCATTTTTGAAATCCATTATTTTGCACATACGATTTAGAGTATATAGAGGTTTATAATAAATCCTATAACAGATACACATAACTTCAGTACCTGGTGCATAATCATAACCATGCAATTTAATGTTTAACGTTAAAGCATTTAATGAGTTATCATCATTTAAAGAGATCTGCAAATTAGGATATGCATTAAAATAAAGTGGCCCATAGGCCAAACTGGTTTGGATTGTCCTTATAAGGGATTTCCTCCAGTTCTGGTTTCTGTCATCCCTTAAAGCTGCTATGAAGCTTTCGGGTAAGCCTCTTAAAGTAAGTGGCTTAAAGGCGACTTGGATTAACCCAATATGCATAAATTTATGGGTTTCCCTATAAGGAGCCAAATTTTTTTTAGATAACAATCTATAGGTAGCATGATCACTATCAACAGTTAAAGTCTCTTCGGCTGTTTTAACAATTTGTTTCAAATTGAGTTTTTCAAAAGTACTCATCTGGTATATAACATTGGGTTAGATCTTTGGAATACGACATCTATTAAGGAGATCCAGATGTTGAGGCATATCATATTCCTCTTTTCTACTATTTTTGACAGTAGATCTTCTCTTGATAATATTCATCCTTTAGAGAAGTGTTAGATTAGACTTACCTGTAACTGTTATAGAACATGGCTCTGATACCAAACAACATAGACCTTTCGCAGGGTGGCAGTACTGGGAACCTCTTTACAGGCATGTGAAACCCCAGACTGGATTGTCACGACCCAATTTCTAAGGTCATGATGGCACCTACTATAACCCACCAGTAGATAAGCCAACCCATAGTCCGAAACAGCTAGTAACGGACTACCAATAGAAATAAAGGAAGGCTAATATAATCCCAAAACCTGGTGGAGTCATTACAAGAGCTTCTAATACAACAGGAGTGCAAGTGAAATACAGGAAAAATGTATGTATACAAGCCGTCTCTGACACAACATAGAGAACAGCCTAACAAAAAAAGGGAGAGTAGGGATACTCCAAAACGTCGAGAGCTCACCCCAAATCTCTGATCCATAGCTGCTCCGTACGATACACACATCAACAGTGATAACTCATACTATAACCTCCAGGCTACAGAAGTGTAGTATGAGTACCAAACACGTGGTACTCAGTAGGCATCGGCCAACTGAGCTTCAGAAATAATGCAAGCATAAATAACATGAAGGCATGAAAGTGACTACATGCAACTATCCAAGGAACTAGGCATAACGATAATAATGGAACAATAAGGATAACTATCCTATCCTGATAGTAATCTGGTACTAAAGAGCAATACCATATATCACTGGCCAAAATACAAATGAAGAGTGAAGGAAGGATATATAATAGTAGTACAAGGCCAAAGAATACATATATGACATGAATAGGCAAAGAAAAGAGGGATATACGGTAACACCATTTAAATATATATATATATATACATACATACATACATACATACATACATATATGCATATAGGAGGTAACAACATAAGGGAATCACCCTAACATCTAAAGGCACATAATCAAGTAGGGAAGTTAACTCTAGCATAACCAGGATACCTAACCAGGCATGACTATATATAAGATAACCAAACCATAATGTAATTCACTGCAAGAGTAAAGGAATCAGAAACGTACCTTCAACTCGGGTACTATCCACAACCAACTTGCCACGAACTAACCATAATAACCAATAATAAAGTAACTGGCTATTCCAGGCAAACAAGTACCTAACTAGAGCCCCATAAGCCCAGAGGTTCACAAAAATACTCAGAAAACAGCAACCATAACCTATACCTATACATCCACCCATAAGACCGATAGATATAGGTGTCAAACAACTATACTGGTGATAGGCAATGACTATGAATGGATGAATACAACACAAACCGAAATGCCATAACTATATTGGTGACACCGGACTCGAACTGATTCCAAAATCTTTAACCATACCATAACAAGTGTATACACCTCCTTCAGCTCACCTAGCTCGCAAAGGTAGGACATACGGCGACCAAGCTTCTCCGACACGACGGCTCTCGGACGAAGGGGCCCCCTAGGGGATTCGAGAAATCCTTATACACTGCCTGGTCCCGATCCAGGACTTCCACTAACCATCATAATCAATCTACTATGTCCAATGCCGAAGAAAGATATATATAAAATCAGTACATGAACTCGAACCGCAACTAAAAGGATATAAATCCATAAATCCATTGTCCGAGATCATGCTTGGGACTAAATCATCATAATCATGTAGAAAGGATCGGAATATCCCTCGACCGAAGTAAATTGCAGCGGTAAAATAAGTGGATAAATAATGGACCGAAATTATCCTCGGTCGAAGTTTTAAAACATCATTTTTAGTTCCAAAGGTTCATAATCCAATAATTAAGATGGTACGATTCCCGTTATAAAATAACCCATATTTAAAGTGAAAATTGGGAATAAATCCCTTTTTGGAAATAGTAGTAAAATCAAGGTTTTGGTCAAAATAGTACCACTAAATGAGCATGAATTCGCCAGATAGTATGCATGCCATCACCAGTATCCAAACAATATAACCATAAGCATCTATAAATGATAATCATACCCTTGCTAAGGGTAGAAAACTTACCTAGAGTCTAACTAGTCTCATAATCACGGTCTCGGGTCCAATAACATATACCCAATATAGCAAGGTCTCATAACCCGAGCAACCACAATAATTAAGGGCATAAATCCACCACAAGGATCTAATCGGGGAAAAACCTCCCAAATCGCTAAGTCAAATGGTAAGTCTCATGCCAAAGGATCCTTAATCGTCAATTGTGGTTAACATGCTTATATTCAAGGCAATAGAACTCTATGGACATAACAAGTATTTACACTAGGGTTCGGGTCACACCTCTACCCCAAATTCCATACAATAGGCTAAGTCATGCTACACTAGCCATACTCACATCCTATAACCCTTCCTAGCATGTAATCTATACTATGCACAATCTAATAGAGAAAAGTAGACTGAAGCCTACCTCGATACCGAACCGCAATTCTTTAAGTGTCCATAAATCGTTTGACCTTGCTCCACGATCTCGAATCGACATCACACTATCAAAATAGTAACCTATACGTTATTACGAGTAAAACAATACCCATATTGCAATATAATACTCCGAACCCAAAATTGGGTCAATAATGGGCCCGTGGGGCCCCCTAATGAAATCCCAAAATTGAATCAGTCACGAGGTCCCTCGAATGATAAGGAATGTGTGTTCAAAAGTTGAACATAAATGGAGCGTAAATCGGGAATCAAATCAGTCCCCAAAGATTAGGATTTTAAAGACCTAATTTCTAATAATTTACAATGAAATGGGACGGAATTCAATGGGTAAAATGATGAATAATGAACAAGGAATGATGAGCTAACTTACCTTAGCTTCAATAGATGTTTTCCCCCATTTTCCCACGTCCCATGCTCTCAAAAATTAAGGAAAAGGGTTAAAAAATGAGGGAGAAAAAAGGTGAAGAAGTGGATTTATTAGCCCCCAGGTACCGTCAAAGCTGACACCTGGCCGCTTAAGTGGCTATCGCTAAAGCAGACTTTGACCGCTTAAGCGATCACCGACAAAAGGGCTGAGGCCACTAAAGCGGCACCCCGTCGCTTAAGCAACGTCCACTTAAGCGGACAAGGGATCTTTTAAGCGGTCCTTGCCGAAATAGACAAGGCCATTAAAGTGACTTGATACCGCTAAAGCGCTCCTAGACCGCTTTAGCGGTCACACCAGATATCAGCTATCAGATTTTAGCTAAGTCCAAAATGGACTACGATTGAGTGCTCGGGATTCGTTCGAAACCCCGTGCGCGTAAACGAACTATGCTACCATACCAAATTCGATATTTTGGACTCAACGAAACCATCAAAATTTCCATCTGAGGTCATTTCGATTAAATGTGGGTCCCACACCTATAGTTTTATTTTTCATCAAATCTACCCAATAGCCCAAAACGAGTTCGAAAGCCTCGAGACCCGGACCAAGGGTCCCCCTAGCCTAAAATCAGCGTTCCAGAGATGATGGCGCTGTTAGAATTTCCATCTAAGATCTTCTACTAGGAGTTTTGGTCCAAGACCAAATCCTTAACAGCAAAAGCTCCAATACAGGAAAATGAGTCTAAAACCCAAACGGACTGTCCGATAACCGAACTGACAGTTCCAGCAAGTCACAAATGACATGTAGCCGCTGTGGGAAGGCTCAAAATACTAGAATGCATGGAAATCGAGAAAATGACCTCGAGGGACATTACAATATCCACTACTAAAAGGACTTTCGTCCGTGAAAGTCAATGTCTAGAAAAAGCCTGAAAGCTCGAGAGGATGAGGTACTGGGCCCGCATGCCTCGAACATGACTCCCTAGGAAATCTCTAAGTAGAAGCAATGCTTGAAAGTTATTTCACCCAAGGTATGCCTTTATCAACCAACTCCTTACTTCGCTTTCCAAATAACCAAAAGTCAACCTCAAAAACCAACTGGTCTCCAGCTGAACCGAGAATGGATGCATGTAACCCAACCATAACACGCCGACATCGCACTGTTACAAGCGTAAATAAGCAACAACTCAGCCAAGCTAGAGGCAATCCAAGGCTAGAATCATGCTACAACACCAACATCCAAACTTAACCTTTCCAAACCTGCTACCTACTCCAAACCACGCAAGATATCATCTGAGTCATGTCCGCGCATTCACAACACACTGACCTTGAAAGGCTAAAGCTGACTTACAAAAAAATCCATAATGGAAAGCGCAAGAAATAAGCCCATAAAGTGCTACCAGGACACACAACAGAGGTGACCCAAGTCTGCACTTTTAAGCTAAAACTACAGCTAGTCCGGATGACTCTCAAAACTGAAAGTCAAGACTCCGAAGCACCAATCTCATGAAACTAAATGATCCACTTCAAGACGTCCCACCAACCGTGGATGAACCCATGCTAAGCCCAACTTAAGTGCACTTCTCCAACTGAGGAGAAAATTCATAATTCTGACCAAAATTGAGAAACCAATGTCAGAAATAGTAGAAACCGATAACATATACCGATGGACCGCCTTTGGAGCATCTATCAAGCACGGTCTATCCAAACTGAAGGAAACTGAACCGATATGCAAGGATTAGGCTTAGCCAGCCTAAAAATGAATGCCCAATCGAGGCAAATTTGGAAATGGGGATGCAACAAAGTTATGCAAACCCAAGCTAAAATTCCAATACTGAAGCTAAACTACTCGATCTCAACTATCCAAACTGATCATGTTGACGAGTAGGCATCCATAAACCGAAATCTATCACGACTCCCAAGCCGTCATCCAGAAAGGTCAAAATCACAACTGGAGTCAACAAGTCCTTACAAAGGCCAATTGCCCCAATCAACCTCGCTACCAGAAAATCAAGCACAAGCCCAACAATCTCCACAGGAGCTGAAAATGAAATGTCACCGAGGAACGTAATCCCAACTGGGGAAAAACAATATGACAAAGATACGAGCAATCAAGACCCAATCCGCTAAGGTCAGATCGTATCAAGGCATAACCAAGAACTCACCAAGGTTGTAATAAGCACTACTGATAGTCAACACTCGAGCAGCTCGAAAGAACTACAACCTTAGCCTACATTTGGTCAAACCACTACTCAATCTACGACAACGAATACCCATATGAGCATATCATTAAGCAGAAGCATTCCGCGAAGTCATACAAGGCCGAATAAGTGCCGAAATGAGAATTCTCTGAATTCTCCCAATTATATCAACTTTAACTCCGCAGAACCATAAACCATAACATAGGAAAAGCGGAGTATCCAACTCCATACAAAAACCAAGACCAACAAGCTCACCAAGAGACAAATCCAAAATACAGAAAATAAGTCTCAGACCTCTTAATCTCGAAAAAGGGCGATAGAACCGAATCGCCAACCCCAACTCAAAATCAACGTCAAGATCAAGATCACTACCGGGTGATGAACTATCCAAATTCGAAGGACAAATCCCAAGTGCATAACCAAAAAAAAATTGGCTATAGAGAAAGGTACCAATGCTAAAATCATAACAAAGCCCTGGAAGGTCAAGCTTACCTTCATTCTCACAATCCGATCAATAGCCAACCTTGCTCACAAAAAGGAAAGGCAAACCAATCGAGGTAGCCATAAAATCCAACGAAATAAGAATTGCAAGAAAGGGAAAACGCTAACTAGATAACGCTAGTCTAGCTGTCTATTAACTAAGAATCAGTAAAGGTCAAACCAATGACCATAATAACAATAGCATAATATGCAGGTGGTACAAAAACAAAAATCAACAACAAGTACCACTCTAAGGCCACAATACAGCCGAAATGCCAAGGAAACGAGACTTTAACCCGACTACTATACCCCAAGGAAAGCACAATACTGATCCACTCTAGAGCCATAACAAGGCAAATATGCCAAGGAAAAATGGGACTTTAACCCAATTGCAACACCTCTAGGATAATACCACACTGATCCACTGCTAAAGAATCATCTACGGGGGTAGTCACATATGCCTAAACCTACACAAAGGCATACATCAATCATTATGAAAACACCCAGGTATACAACAGTCAATATAGAAGTGTCAAGGCATATAACCACCGATGGGTATGAAAACCCCAACACAACTCAAATAGTAACTAAAGGCAAAGAATCAAAGGCACACCTATCATGGTGGAAATCCAAAATCATAACTCTGGTGTGCTCGAAAGAGTACGAATCTAAGCATGTCTGAACTCGGACTGAGTGTCTAAATGATCAATTGAGGCACTAGGTGCACTACCTCTAACTGAAGGTGCCACAACACTGTGAGACTGATTTGGATGATCTGAATGACTAATGATCCCACGTTGGGGACACTCTCTAGACCAGTGACCGGTCTCTCTACAGTCATAACAAACCCCTGAAGCTCTACCTAGTAGGAAACATGAGTTAACCCCAATTGGCTGACCAACTCACGCCTGGGTCACTTCCTAGACCAATGACCAATTCTGCCACAGTCAAAACATGCTCCTGGAACTCTCAGATGCACTAAACCTATTGATCCAGAACAGTCGCCACGGCCTGAAGACCTAGACCGAAAACTTTGTGATGTTTGACCAGAACTCTGTCCTTTGATACCATCATGATTTACCTGAGAGCTGCCCATAAGCTGAGGTGCTACCTGTACGAGCCTAATAGGCTGCAAATGATGCTAACCTCTGCTGGGAAGATTTCGACCTCCAAACGGAATACCCCTAACACTGAACTGATGACATGGCCTCATACTGCCACCTCTATATGCCTCAAAGTATTCCCTCTCTATAGCCTTCGCGTGATCAATAACCTCAGAGAAAGAATACCCATCTACTATCAAATGCTCCAATGCCAAATGGAGTGGTAAAGTCAACCCTCTGATAAATCTCTACACCATCTCATGCTTAGTAGGAGATAACGTAGGAGTATGTATGGCCCACTAGAGAAACCCATTTTCTTACTTTAAAATAGACAGAGAACCCTGTTGAACACCAACAAATCCAACTCTGGTCTGAGAACTACTCGATGAACCCGACATTACCTCTAGCTGAGAGGTATCCAGAAACAGACTCAAAACCCCTAACACCGAATCTTGAAAAGTTGAGGCAATCACAAACTCTGTCAAAACCTTGGCTGACCCTAGACCCTCTGGCTAACGTTGAAGATCCTCGATATCAATCTCTAACTCTCTAGCCCAACGTTGAGCTAAAATTCTAGTAACACATGTCGAAATACCATCCGCATCTATCGATGACATCGTGCTAACCCTATGATAGAGAATAGGGTCAAAAGAAGTACTTAGAGGTTCATAGAAGTACGGACACACGATAAGGAGTCAAGAATAGAATTTTCTAAAAATACCCCATAGACTCCCGAAGATAGGATACAGACGTCTCTGCACCGATCCGCAGGACTCTACTAAACACATAGCTCTTGTACCAACAACACCGGTAAACCTAGGCTACGATACCAATTTGTCAGGACCCAATTTCTCAGGTCATGATGGCACCTACTATAACCCACCAGTAGGTAAGCCAACCTGTAGTCCGGAATAGCTAGTAATTGACTACCAATAGAAATGAAGAAAATAGCGGAATAAATATAATAACAAGGCTAATATAATCCCAAAACCTAGTGGAGCCAGTACAAGAGATTCTAATACAATAGGAGTGCAAGTGAAATACAGGAAAAATATATGTATACAAGCCGTCTCTGACACAACATAGAGAACAGTCTAACAATAAGAGAGAGAGTAGGGATACTCCAAAACGTAGGGAGCTCACCCCAAATCTCCAATCCATAGCTGCTCCACACGATACAAACATCAACGGTGATAACTCGTACTATAACCTGCAGGCTGCAGAAGTGTAGTATGAGTACCAAACACGTGGTACTCAGTAGGCATTGGCTAACTGAGCTCCAGAAATAATGCAAGCATAAATAACATGAAGGCATGAAAGTGACAACAGGCAACTATCCAAGGAACTAGGCATAACGATGCTAATGGAACAATAAGGATAACTATCCTATCTTGACAGTAATTTGGGACTAAAATACAATGCCGTATATCACTGGCCAAAATACAAATGAAGAGTGAAGAAAGGATATATAATAGTAGTACAAGGCCAAAGAATACATATATGACATGAATAGGCAAAGAAAAGAGGGATATGAGGTAACATCATTTATATATATATATACATATAGGACTAGCTCAGTGGTAACAACCTAAGGGAATCACCCTAACATCTCAAGGCACATAATCAAGTAGGGAAGTTAACTCTAGCATAACCAGGATCCCTAACCAGGCATGACTAAATATGAGATAACCAAACCATAATGTAACTCACTGCAAAAGTAAAGGAATCAGAAATGTACCTTCAACTCGGGTACCAATCCACAACCAACTTGCCACGAACTAACCATAATAACCAATAATAAAGTAACTGGCTAGTCCAGGCAAACAAGTACCTAACCGGACCCCCATAAGCCCGGAGGTTCACAGAAACACTCAGCAAACAACAACCATAACCTGTACCTATACATCCCCCCACCCCATAAGACCGATAGATACAGGCGCTAAATAACTATACTGGTGATAGGCAATGCATATAAATGGATGAATGCAACAAAAGCCAAACTTCCATAACCATATTGGGGACACCAGACTTGAACCAATTTTGCATCTCAAACCATACAGTACCAAGTGTATACACCTCCTCCAGCTCACCTATCTCACAAAGGTAGGACCTACGGCGACCAAGCTTCTCCGACACGACAGCTCTCAGACGAAGGGGCCCCTTAGGGGATTCGAGAAATCCTTATACACTACCTGGTCCCGATACAGGACTTTCAATAACCATCATAATCAATCTACTCTGTCCAATATCGGAGAGAGAGAGAGAGAGCTAAATCAGTGCACGGACTCAAACCGCGACTACAAGGATATAACTTCATAAATCCATTGCCTGAGATCATGCTCGAGACTAAATCATCATAATCATATACAAAGGATCGAAATATCCCTCGACCAAAGTAAATAGTAGTGGTAAAATGGAGTGATAAATAATGGACCAGAATCATCCTCGGTCGAAGTTCTAAAACATCATTTTTAGTTCCAAAAGCTCATAATCCAGTAAATAAGGTGGTACGATTCCCATTGTAAAATAACCTATATTTAAAGTGAAAAGTGGGATTAAATCCCTTTTTTGAAATAGTAGTAAAATCAAGGTTTTAGTCGGAATCGTACCACTAAATGAGCATGAATGCGCTAGATAGTATGCATGTCATCACCAGTATCCAAACAATATAACCATAAGCGTCTATAAATGATAATCATACCCTTGCTAAGGGTAGAATACTCACCTAGAGTCCAACTAGTCTCATAATCACGGTCTCGGGTCCAATAACATATACCCAATATAGCAAGGTCTCATAACTCGGGTAACCACAATAATCAAGGGCATAAAGCCACCACAAGGATCTAATTAGGGAAAAACCTCCCGAATCGCTAAGTCAAATGATAAGTCTCATACCAAAGGATCCTTAATCATCAACTGTGGTTAACATGCTTATATTCAAGGTAATAGGACTCTATGGACATAACAAGTATTTACACTAGGGTTCGGGTCACATCTTTACCCCAAATTCCATACAATAGACTAAGTCATGCTACACTAGCCATACTCACATCCTATAATCCCTTCCTAGCATGCAATCTATACTATACACAATCTTATAGAGAAAAGTAGACCAAAGCCTACCTCAATACCGAACCGCAATTCTTTAAGTGTCCATAAATCACTCGACCTTGCTCCACTATCCCGAATCGATGTCACACTATCAAAATAGTAACCTACACGTCATTACAAGTAAAATAACACCCATATTACAATATAATACTCCGAGCCCAAAATTGGATCAATAATGGGCTCGTAGGGCTCGCTAACGAAATTTCAAAATTAAATCCGTCATGAGGTCCCTCGAATGATAAGGAATGTGTGTTCAAAATTTGAGCACAAATGGAGCGTAAATCGGGGCTCAAATAAGTCCCCAAAGATTAGGATTTCAAAGACCTAATTTCTTAGAATTTACAATGAAATGGGATGGAAGTCAACAGGTAAAATGATGAATAATGACGAAGGAGTGATGAGCTAACTTACCTTAGCTTCAATGGATGTTTTCCCCTATTTTCCCACGTCCCATGCTCTCAAATATTAAGGAAAAGGGTTGAGAAATAAGGGAGAAAATGGGTGAAGAAGGGGATTTATTAGCCCCCAGGTGCCACCAAAGCAGACAACTGGCCGCTTAAGCGGCTACAGCTAAAGTAGACTTTCACCACTTAAGCGGTCACCTACAAAAGGGCTGAGGCCACTAAAATGGCACCCCGTCGCTTAAGCGACGTCCACTTAAGCGGACAAGGGAGCGCTTAAGCGGTCCTCACCGAAATGGCCAAGGCCGCTAAAGCGGATTGGTATTGCTAAAGCGACTACCACTAAAGTGGCTCCTAGACCGCTTTAGCGGTCACACCAGATATCAGCTACCAGAATTTATCTAAGTCCAAAATGGACTCCGATCGAGTGCTCGAAATTCGTTCGGAACCCCGTGCATGCAAACGAACTATGCTACCATACCAAATTTGACATTTCGGAATCAATAAAACCATCAAAATTTCCATCCGAGGTAGTTTCGATTAAATGTGTGTCCCACACCTATAGTTTCATTTTTCACCAAATCTACCCACTAGCCCAAAACTAGTTTGAAAGCCTCGAAACTCGGACCAAGGGTCCCCCAACCCTAAAATCAACATTCCGGAGTTGATGGGGCTGTCATAATTTCCATCTAAGATTGTCTACTAGGAGTTTTGGTCCGAGACTAAATCCTTAACAGCGAAAGCTCCAAAACAGGGAAATGAGTCTAAAATCCAAACGGACTGTCCGATAATCGACCCGACAGTTCCAGCAAGTCACAAATGACCTATAGCCGCTGTGGGAAGGCTCAAAATTCTGTAATGCATGAAAATTAAAATTCTGTAATGCATGAAAATTGATAAATGACCTCAAGGGTCATTACATGGACGATGCCGTAACCCACAGTCCCAAACGACCTTAAACGCCATCCACTCGGCTATACGAGTTCAACAGGACTACCGTTGTATTTCCATAACACCACACCATCGTACTAACCATTCCAGCCTTACCCAACCATTACCCTAGCTCCAAATTTACTTATTCAATATAGGAGCCTTTTCTATAACAGACTGGTCCATCATAGTCTAACACTTAATGAATTAGCCTTTCATCTAGGCTAATTGAAGTATGAATGTTTTAAAAATAAAAAAAATCTCCTTGAGATTAAGTTTTTAACCAAAGAAGAGATATCTTAAGAGAAATTCTTAAATTCTTATTAAGAAAGTTTATTTGTACAAAGAGAGAGGGGGGCTTCTGAAAACCTGCCTCTTACATAATCCTAATGAATCCTTATATACTGGATTCATCAAACTATCTGACAAAATATTAAAAGTAAAAGGGGCCTAATCGTGGCCGACAAGATAAAAGATAAAAAGAAAAGTTGAAAGGCCACATGTGGCCGACAAAGAAAAATGGTCATTTGGTCCTACAAAGAAAATCATGACCATGTGGTCCACATACTTTATTAAAGTTGTTTGGATCTTTACCCCAATAATTTCATTGATGGGGACTTCTACTTAGACTTTCTCCTTTCCTTTATTGGATTTTGTAGATGTGGAAGATTCTTCCATCTTATCTTTGAATTATTGGAGAAGTAGGTTCAGATTGTCTAGATCAATCTCCCCTGTGCTATTATCACTCTGCCCTTATCCTGCCAGCTCATCTCCATCTTCAGTATGACAGATGGACGCCATAGAAACATCATCTGGCAATTCTATATCCAAATTCTTTAGAAGATCCTTCTTGATTTCATCAATGTATGAAGCTAGGATTGTTGATTTGGACATTATCCCCTTCTTCATCTGAAGTTTTCTGGAGATATGCTTAAAAGGACTAGCATCGTCCTGCCTTGTCGTTGTTTCATGTATCATCAAATAATTTGTCACAACTATATTAATACTATCGAGGGTTTGCTGCCCATGAATTTTCCCTTCATTGTCCCTTTGGGTCATTTTATTCCAGAACTTCGTATAAAAAGTTCTCTCCAAGCAAGGGAATTCTGCTATTGTATCAACTTCCACGGACCATTTCATTATCCATGGTATAGAGAATTCTATGAAAAATTACATGATTGACATTCCTTCAAAGAAAATATTTTATTTTTGTAACTCCACTAATTTTGGAGAAACATCAACCCATTGAGTATAAAGATTTTTATAAGAATCAGTAAAATATTGATTGTTGGACCATATAATGTCTATCATTTGCAAAACCACACAGGAATAGTTTGTGAAAACACTTGGCTACAATTTTTTATAAATCAAGAGTGTTTCCTGTGATCATTTTTGTATAAAAGACTTTTATTAAAACTGTATAAATAATCCCAGTAATTAAATTTGACTGAGATTTTATTATCAGGATGGGTATATGCCCTTTCATGAAAAGTATTTAAACCCCAATCTTCTGGAGCTAAAATCTTTTTAATAATAATTTTTGAGAAATTATAAACAGTTCTACTATTAGTAGAATAGAAGTGCTGGAATTCAGCTGATTCAGTTTCTGAGAGTTTAATCTCATAATGTCTCTTGTACTTATATGTAGGAGCAGCATATAATGTTGTGTTGAAATACTTGGTCATTAATTTCCAGGGATCATTTTTCCATTTGAGATCGGATTGTTCAAGAAGAAGTATAACTTCCCTCTTTTCTTTCAGTTCATATACCTCAATGTTTTCATTACTGTCATCTGACAGTACTGTGGAGTAAGATAGGGGCATATTATGCTCCTTTTCTTTTTGGATTGCATAAAATCCATAAACTTCTTATACATAGGATGATCTTTATTAAGATCAGATGTTCCTACAATATTCGAAGCTATTAACTTCTGATTTCTTATTTGAACAAGGATATTACCTCTGTCCCTTCCTTGTTCACGTCCCCTTCCTCTATTAGAGGCGGGTGAATAGGTCGGTCTGATCCCTGGTATCATCCTGAAACACAAGCAAAGAAGAGTTATTAACTCAAATGTTCTCTTGTAAGAAAATCAGAAAGACAATTAGTCGATCCTTTCAAATATTGTATTTCAAAATCAAATGGGGCTAATATTGTCTGTCATCTTGCAAAACATTTGTTTGGAAACATCATTTTTAATATCTTTATTAAAGATAAATTTTGTTGTTTAGCAGTCAGTCCTTATAAAGAACTTTTGATTATATAAATCACCTTGTAATTTAATGACACTCTTTACTATAGCAAGGATTTCCTTCGTCACAGTAGGGTAATTCTTTTGACTATTAGTCCATTTACCAGAATAAAATTAGACAAGATATTCTTGTTTCTTGTTTTTCGGGGAATAATGTATTAAGATTCCTCCATAGCCAATATCCGAAGCATCAGTCTAAACTACTTTAGTCCAGTTTGGATTAGCTAAAGTAAGGCATGGCAAGTTATTAATTTTCGCCTTAATATTTTTGACCGCTTGAGTATGATCATCGGTCCAAGCTACAGGATTTTTCTTTAGCCTGTCATATAAAATAGCAGTATCTTTCACCAAATCTTTGATAAAAGGAGAAATATAATTCAAACTTCCTAACAATTTCTGAAGTTGGGTTTTGTCAGTAATAACGTTAGGAAATTTTGACACAAACTCGATACTTCGATTAATAGGAATAATTTTTTCTTTTTCAATAAAATGTCTTAGAAATCGGACTTTCGTTTGAAACAAAAACATTTTAGGTTTAGATATTACCAAACCATTTTGAACAATGATTTTCTTAAATAAATCCAAATGTTTAAAATAAGTTTTGATTGTTTTTGAGTATACCAATATATCATCGATGTAGACAATTATGAAATTGTTATATGGTATAAAAATATTATTCATGATTTTCTGAAATTCAGAAGGAGCGTTTTTTAATCCAAATGGCATAACATTCCCACATTAAAAGCAGCTTTATATCTATCCTGCTCTTTGATCTAAATTTGCCAATAACCTGACTTTAAATTATTATTATTATTATTATTATGGATGACCATAACTCTCTGTGTAATTCTCACCATTATGAGTAGTAATAGCCACACCTCCACTACCTCCTTATTGATCTTCCATACCTCCACATTTTCCCTTCATATTGGTCAAGGTTTAATGTCATATTTATAATATGTTTTGATATTCCTCAATGTAACCCTATAAATAGAGATAGTGAGAATCATATTATACACACTGGAAACACTTTACAAATACTTACAGACACTTGGAATATATTTGCAAGAAATGAGACTCTCCACACACTCCTCTTGTATCTCTTTATTTGTTCTCTACACTTCTTGTTTATATTATTACTTGCTAACTCTTATTTTACAACAAAAATATCTAATTAAAACACTTAATTAGAAGTTGAAAATTTAAGGTATTCAATTGAAACAAGACTTAGTTCAAGTATCTAAATAAAATATCCTATCAAGTTTAAAGGACTAATCATATAATAAGCCTTTATTCAATATCCTAGATGCTAAGAATGGCGATTGACCCTCCACCTCCTGTTAGAGCATCGTGATTTGATTCAAGCTTTGGAGCAGGAACCACTCTATCAGACAACTGACCATGAATTCACGATACTGAGATTGACCATTGAAAAGCTGATAATGATTAAGAAAAGTTGTCTGGGAGATCATACTAAAATCTGGTTAAGAGTACAAGAAAGAAAATAAAAGGTACTGCATACAGAATCACATATCCCCAAAATTGGAATTCCAAAAAGAGAACCATATGAAACTAGTCTGAAGATTCTGGTTGCACCAGTTAAGCAGCAGCACCAGCTCCACTCTTTCCTTTCTTCTTCTGTAGTTTCTTCATGTAGAACTCAAGCTCTTTTCCCTCCAAAATGTACCTATCAATTTCAATTAACGCATTACAACAAATCAAAAATACTGACATTATTCTCATGAAGCAGGAAGCAAAATACTGAGCATAAAAGCTTACCCATCACATCTGCCACATTGACCAGGGCGGGAAGAGATGCAGGCCAAAAGCCTACCAGCACTAAATTGCTCTTCAAGATGAGGATCAAGTGTGCGATCCTTCTGGCGCTTCTCAATTTTCCGCTGAACATGATTGCTCTTCTTAGTTTCCTCCGCAGCAGCAGCAGCAGCACCTCCTCCTTCCTGTATCAGCCAAGAACAGAAGTATCAGAATATATTGGAAGAACTCATTCAGCACTTACAAATCACTTGGCATGTAGACAAATGTCATCAGAGTTCATGGATCCTAGTCATCACAAATAATTAAACTCAAACAATTACTAATTAAGATGAACAGTATGCGTTTCGAGTACCTCAGTTGTCTCCTTCTTAGCAGGACCCTTCCTCTTCCTACCAATGTCAGCACCATAATGCTGGAGGTACCATTGTTTAAATGGTGCAGCATCAACTTGAATAATTGCACTCTTGACCAGTGTTTGTGTACGAACAAGTTCATTGTTTGAGGCATTATAGACCACATCAAGAATACGAGTCTTACGCGTGACTGCCTCACTACCCCATGAGTAATTTCCTGTATCCAATCTCAGCGCCCTCCACTTTACATTGCCCCCACGAACACGAATTCGTCTGACTGTCTTGTTATTTGAGAGCTTTGTATTAGCAGGCTGACGGCCAAGTTCATACCTTCAAAGAATTCAAGAAAATGATCAGATTCAGGAGTCAGGAATGCAGCCAAAATACAGAGACATACATAATAGTTTATCCACATAATATTCAAATGATAAAAGCTTGGTTTAACACATTGTTCCACAGGTCACGGAAAGATGACTTTTCCAACAATAATATAACCAAACACTATATGTTCATTCTCTGCTGCTCCTTGTTTACTTGAGCTACATCATATTAGAGATTATGTGTAGGGACTGATATACTTCCATTCCACTAGTTCAAATTAATTGAAATATCCTAGAATAAATCAATTGTAGTAGTTTGATTTGTAGTCCTTTTTATAAGGTCGATTTGTTGTCTTTCTGGAAAAATAGCTGTTTGTCCATGAGATTTATTCACTTCTTCCGGAATAATTCAAATGATAAAAGCTTGGTTTAACACATTGTTCTGCAGGTCACAGGAAGATGACTCTTCCAACCATCATTTCCCAACAGACATTATATTAGAGATTATGTGTAGGAACTGATTTACTTCCATTCCCCTAGATCGAATTAACTGAAATATCCTTAGATAAATCAATTGTAGTAGTTTGATTTGTAGGCTATTTTATTAGATCAATTTGTAGTCTTTATGGACATATAGCTGTTTGGCCATGATATTTATTCACTTTTTCCGGAATAATTTAACTTTATTTCAAAAACAGTGTTTGGTTATAAAATTTCCAAATTGGAGAACTGTTCTAAACCTGTTTTTGAACTCCGTCTTCATAAATTCCAAATAAAATGCCCTCTTCTCTCCTTTGCAAAAAGTATAACCAAACACAACTCCCTCTTCAACTCCAACTTCATGAATTCCAAATAAAGTGAAAATTATTTAAAACGCTACGGCCAAAACGCCTACTTATAGTCTATTAAATAATTAATATTTACAGAATGTTGAATTCGTCTGTTAAAGTTGATTAAAACCATTTATCTATTTAACATTCTCTTATTTAGCTTCTTTTTTTTGCAGATGCAATGTTGCGTAATTATCTCTTCTCCAAGTAAAATCACTAAATCCTTTTTTTTATAAAGGATCTAGTACCAGAACAGACACACATTCGCAAATTTATTATGCAAGAGTTAGTTCCATCATAAAGAGGTAGAGCATCGGATTCCCGGGTTGGGAAACCCATAAAAAATCACTGAGAATCTCAGCAAGTTTACCATCAATTCTGAAAAGAAAAGCTTAAGCTACTATTATTATGACTCAAATTTTTTAGTTCCTACAGCTGAAATAGAAGTCAGAAGAGCACAGCAGACACGGATCTTCTCGTACAAGGTTACTTTGTCGCTAGGGAAAGACACTACTTAATTAGAAGGTGGGCATCAACTATCCTTTGAAAAGGAAAAGTCAAGTTATAACAATCCAAGGTATAGGCTTCATACAAAGACATTCTGTTTGTAACCCATCAATTATGAATCCATGAATATAAAGTTACTGGCAAAAAACAATTCTACCCTACAACTAGGACAGAAGCATGTGTGAATTAATGGAGGTGCACACAAGCTGGTCCACACATCAGTCAAAAAAAAAACTGATTTTCCAATTACAGAAACTACTAAGCTCAAATCAGAGGTTCATTAAACTGCAGTAACTAAATCGAAATATCAACAATTGTATTTCAGGACCCAAAAACTATAATTTTTAGAAGCGAATGAAGCATCAACCCATTTCGGTAGTATAAAGACATAGACATAGAGATAAAGACTAGGGACTTTACTTGCGCTTCTTCCTCCAAGCTTTCTTCTTGCCACCAGTGGCACGCCTCTTGTGCATAGAGTCTCGTGAGATACCTTAAACAAATATGGCATATTAATTAAGATAAAATGAATGTAGAGAGATGGATTGATTGTTGAAGCGAATGAGAAAGAGAAGAAGAAATGGGAAAAGTTGAGATGCATTGCATACCCATGGTTGCTGAGAGCTTAGCCGCGAATAGGAAGACTACAATTCTCTTGCACCTTTGTACCAACGCCACCAAAACCCTACTTTTACAATGCCTATCTTGGGCTCTAGTCACGTTTGGGCTGCTTATTCATTCTCATTCGTGGTCTTACCAATCTTGGGCTTATCAAAAATATTTTTTGAAAAAAAAGAAAACTTACATAATGTAACCACTACTTAATTTATCATAACTACTTAAAATTTCAACTCTTTTAAGAAATCACATAAATTTCTGATTTTACTTAAAAGTTTGGATACATTCCACAACTCCCATATCACGTATAGTCCCTCCTTTCTCTCTCACGATTTCTCCTCCTCTATCAACAATTACACCACCATGAACACCTACCTCCATTAATTCTCCAAACACCCTCACTGCCACTCCACCAACAACAACATTTTCCCTTCATTTTCTATCATCAACTTTCTAACACCAAACCTCCATTAAAACCGACCAGCCACCAGTAACCAGCAAACACCACTCCCCTTTGCTTCAATTTTCGTCAAAAAAATCAATGCAGCTCCAAACGACTCATTTTTCTTTCATTTTTTCTTCCCTTTTCTCTCCTTCTCTGTCTCACTGGGACCTGCACATACAACTGTCGTCTCCAAAATTTGTAAAGCGTCATCTTTTTCGATGAATGTCGGAGAATTCCGATAATACAAGTAGAGATCCGACCAGATCTTATCAGAAACTTTTATTTTCTCCGTTCGTAGAATTTCACAAAAGCTATTTATCTGATGGATTTTCATGTTACTGATACATAGACTAACATATCTAACTAAAGTTATGTATCACGCTGATGTTAATATTACTGATACACAAACAAATCTTGTTCATGATACATTATGCGTGAGATGTTACCGAATTAGTTGGCAATGTATCGGAGTTACAATGTATCTGGACGACAGTGATATATCAGTATAAATTTATTTCAGTATTTTTAGTAATATTGAGTGGTGTATTCGTGTAAAATTAAGTGATGTATCCGGAAGAATGTGATGTATCCGTGTGGACTAAATCAAGGATTTTTAATAATATTGAAAAGAGTTGGAATAGGGAGTAATTAGCTCCAAAAAGGACTGGATTTATGTTGTTTATACTTGAAAAGGAAAAAAAAAACAATCTTGAAGAGTAAATGGCTAATAAATTTAAATTTTTATTATTATTATTATCATCATCATCATCATCATCATCATCATCATTATTATTATTATTATTATTATTATTATTAAATCAATAAATTGTATTTGATCAAACTTTTAAAAGTGCGTTTAAGAAAAAAATATTATTTTCAACTTTTGAAAAACAACCTAAAATATACTTATTTTTTCTTAAAAGCTTGACCAAACACTTCAATTCTCTAATAAATAACTTTTTATAAAATAAATAAAAAATAAATTTTTAACTTCCTAAAAGTTTAACCAAATAAATTATAAATTCCTTATTGAAAATTAATGAAGTTGACAATTAAATAGCTACTTTTTGGACCACTTATTAGGCATTAGCCATTACTTCGAGAATATTCAAAGTTTAGCGCCATTTTTTAATATAAAAATAAAATATAGATAAAAATACTTCTAGTTAAAATAAGAAAACTTTAGCACACTATTCCGAACTTTAACAAATATTGGAGTTTGAATCGTCTCCTTCACAAACTCTGGGATAATAGCATGAAGATTTTCTAGAGTCCTACTTGCAATATTTCAAACTCAAGGCTTGTTCGAATTCCAGAATTTTTATATGAACTTCATGGCACCATCCTAGAGTGTCAACTATATAAGTTTGAACTACAAGACAAGATCTTGTAATTTAACTTTTATACGATCGGATTTCTTTTTATAACAAGATTTGTTTGAACTCCATAATTTTTACTAGAACCTTAAGATATTGTCCTAGCGTTTCAAGGAATTCAAAAGGGTAGCAGGAGCGAAATAATCTTTTTATCATTATTGCACGCATACTATTTATTTCACTACTAATGGCTGAGAAACTTAGATTAGGAGGTACCATGAGTGAAATAATTCTTTAACATTATTTTACTAAATAGTGACTGCTATTTTAAAACTATATATTTTATCATATGATATCATTTAATATTATTCTACTCGTGATGTTTATTTTACTTTTGGTACCTGATGATTTTTTTACATTATTTCAGTACTTATAATACTTTGAAAAAAAATATTTCACTTCAATAACATAAACTTAACAAAAATCTGGGGTTTGAATTGTGGTTGTTTAAACTTCAGGTTAAAATGTTGGAGTTGAATTGTCACAATTAAAAATTTCATTTTTTTTTTTTTGGAGTTTGACATGCACATTCAAAATTTCATGTATTTTTTATACTTTAAATTCACTGTATTGATTTAACTTTTTAATGCTTTAGTTTGTCTCGTATTAAAAAGTAATTATTTCTTAATTACATTTCAAATGGTAGGTAAATATTAATAAGTAGTCCAAAATTGAACATTCTTACTATCAAAATTGTTGCTGCTACCTCTTTACTCAGGATGTCATAGAAGCTTGGGTTTGAACTTCTCTGGTCATTCCGAATAGATTTGCATAAATAAAATCATTTAAGACTATTATTTATAATTTATCCCTCTTTAACAAAGTTTTACAAAATAGTTTTGGCACTACAAATTTGGAAGAATATAAAAACTTTGTTCATAAGTTTTGTGGGGTGGGCATAATTTTGATATAAGTTGTTCATAATTTTATTTTATTTTTTTAAAGAGTAAATCATAGTTTGTTCATAAGTTTTGTTGGACATGACACAATTTTATTATAAATTATACACATATTTTTTCAGATAGAAAAAGTTGTTTTGTTCACGAGTTATGTTAGATAGGACTAAGGGTGACCGCCGAACCGGAATGTACCAGTAACATTCTGGTACCGCTACCGGTCCGAAAAAGGATCCAGAACAGAACGGTATGCCTTGTACCAGAACTCAGAACGAAACGAAATCGGGTTTCATACTGAAAAACCGATACCGATATGTACCGGTCCATCTCGAATCCGGTTCGGTCCAGTCCGATCCGATCCAATCAATTTTGATTTTTTTTTTTAAAATGGTGTAACGGTTACTTGTCGTTGGGGACCGTTGGCAACGGCTAGTTTGACAACCCAGTGCCCCCCCCCCCCCCTCACCACCAAGCCGCCCTCCCTCTCTTTCAAAAAACCTATAAATATTCCCCCCCCCCCCCCCCCCTCCAGTCCTCACATTTTTATTCACAAAAATTTCCATCTTCTATTCTCTCATTCTCTCTCAATTTTCAACTCTCAATATCTATAAATTTTATAATTATTGTTATTATTTTGTAATTGAAGTATAATTTGGTGAATTTTGGAGGAGCAATCTTCTTCAAGTTTCAATTATAATTGTCTGCTTTTACGGCAGACGTTTGGTACATTCGTTCCACTCTTTAGTCTTTTAATTTATTTTTTCTATTTATTAGTTGTGATTTGTTTGCTTTAAATTGCTAATTTCATATTTTATTTCATCATATATTTTTTTGAGAGGAATCCATAATATAAAGGGCAGCCCGATGCACTAAAGTTCCCGCCTTTCCCGGACCCTAGGCATAGCGGCCGAGCTTTAGTGCACTGGGCTGCCCTTTATATTATGGATTCCTCTCAAAAAAAATTCGGTAAAAAGAAGTACTGCACAAAAAGTAAAAGGTGTAATGAAACTTGGTAGTAAAAAAAATAAAGGTTCTTCTTCTAGTTCTTCTCACTTGCCTCAAGTTAGATTAAATACAGATGCTTTTACGCATGTCAATGAAACTGATTTTGCCCCTTCTGGTGTCATAGAAATTAATACCGATATTCCTATTCCCCATAAAGCCTTAGAGAGACTATATAATGATTTTAAAGATGAATTAGATGAAGAAGTAGAATTACATGTGGATGATGGTTTAGATGATACATCGACTAGTTCCACTCCCGCCCCCGCTAGTGTCGAAGCTCCAACTCAGGACAATCCTTAGGTTGGAGCTAGTTGTCCCCCTATTTCTCTGGTTAGGGGTAAGGCCACGAAACAACATACTTTAAAATCACCTGTGTGGAAATTTTGTTATTTGAATAAAGAAAAAATTATTTCTACGTGTAGTATTTGTAAACGAACTTGGAAATGTAAATTTGGCGGGACTGGAGGTTCAACTGGGCGGTTAAAAAACCATTTGAGGTCCAAACGTTCGAGAGTATGGCAAGAGTATTTAGCTACTATTGGTCAAACTGTAGGTTCTGACATTGGACCCTCCGTTACCGGGTCAAATATGGTTCAAAGTTCACTAAACCCTTCAAATCCTGCTGGTTATGTTACACAACGACCCTATAATAAGGATCGCGATCGTAAAAATTTTGCTAAAATGATTGTTGTTTGTGGTTGCCTTTTAATTTAGGAGAACATGAAGGTTTTATAACATATATTCGGAATACATATAATCCCGGTTTTGAAGGTTTTTCAAGAAGTATGATAAAAAGAGATATTTTTGAATTTCAAGAAAAAAATATGCAATATCTTTGTAGCTATTATTACATAATGGATTGTAGGGATGCTATTACCACTGATATGGGTTGTAGTCCTAACGTTTTTGATTATTTAACTGTTACTGCACATTGGGTTGATTATAATTGAAATTTGCAAAAACGAATTATCGATTATAAAATTTGTGAACATAAGAAAATTGGTGTTTATATTGCTTCTATTGTAGGTCATATTTTAGAATATTATCGTCTTTCTGATAAAGTGATTAGTATTACTTTAGATAATGCTTCTGCTAATTTAAATGTTATGTCTTTGCTAGAAACTATAATTTGTCCAATTAGTAAGTAAGTTTTTCATGTTAAATATGCTTCACATATATTAAATTTAGTTGGGAAAGATGGTATTAAATTATTTGATAGTAGTTGTGATAAAGTTGAAAATGTTGTGTTTTGAATTTTTCATATGCATAATAATAGTCGAATTAGACAATATAAAGAATTTTATCGTGGGTGTGATCTTCCGTATAAAAAATTATTCCAAAGCAAGTTAAAACTAGATGAAATTCTTTTTATGAAATGATTGAAGTTGCTTAGAAATATAGACAGCCTATTACTATGATGTTTAATTCTCATAACGCTTATCCTAGTCATCAACTTACTGAAAATTATTGGATTCAAATAGATGCACTTAGAAATTTTTTGAAATCATTTCATAATTCTACAAAAGTTTTTTCTGGAACTTATTATCCTACTATTAGTGAAGTTTTAATACATGTATGGTCTATTTCATTCCTTTTTGTTGAGTATAAAGATAATGCATTATTTAAGGATGTTATTGTAGCTATGGATAAAAAATTCAAGAAATATTTTTTTCCTATCCCCCAAATTTATTTAGGAAAAATTTCAATTATATATAGAAAAATAAAATATTTACAAAAAAAGTAATCCACTTTTCATTTACAGAAAAAATAGCCAAAAAGGGTCATGCTTTCAACATAGCTCAATTCAGCCCAAGGCCATTAGGCCATTTTTGCTTCCTTTTTTTTTCAGCGTTAATTTTTTTTTAAAAAAAACTTTTTTTTGCTGCATTTTTTATATATGTAAAAAAAAATTCCCTCTTTTTTTCAAAACTTTCAACATGTATCAATATTATATAAATGGTGTATAAACATATATATATATGATATACAAATAGTTATGTAGTATATATATAATGTATCGATATTGTATAAATAGTTATGTAGTGTATATTTAATGTATCGATACAGTAAAAATAATGTATACACGTGTATCGATATTGTATAAATATGTATATATGATGTACAAATAGTTATGTAGTGTATATGTAATATATCGATATTGTATAAATATGCATAAACGTGTATCGATATTGTATAAATAGTTATGTAATATATCGACATTGTATAAATGCTGTATAAGCGTGTATCAATATAATGTGTATATGTAAACGTGTATTGATATTGTTTAAATAGGTATGCAATGTATTGACATTGTATAAATGGTGTATAATCGTGTATTAATATTATATAAACAATTATGTAATGTTATGTATCGACGTCGATATTTATTTGACTATCATGCGTTCTCACCTTAACAAAATAAAAGTATAAACAAAAAATATTAAAACAACATAAATATTTATTTTTTCCACAAAAGAAGTGAAACAATTAAAAAAAAAAGAGCAAAAATAAATAAATTAAACAAAGAATATTTTTCTTTTAAATAGCACAAAAAAAAAACAATTAAAAAGTTTTTTTATAAAATAGTGCAGAAAAGAAAAAGATAAAAAAAACAAGTTATCATTTATATTTCAACGTTCAAATGTAATGTTGAAAGATATAATTTAGCAAATAATGATGCAGTGAAATGTTGAAAAAAAAAACTAAAAAAACTTAGAGAGAGATGAAGTAGTGTGTAAGAGAGAAATGATAGTAAATGTGTTTTATTACAGAAAATATACAACATGGGCCATTTTGGGTAATTTTTGCAAAGTTGGGTCATTTTACTTGTAAATAATTGTAGTGGGCTGACATTTTGCATAATTTAAAATTTCAATTATATACAGAAAAATAAAATATTTACAAAAAAAAAGTAACCCACTTTTCATTTACAGAAAAATAGCCAAAAAGGGTCATAGGCTCAACATAGCTCAATTCAGCCTAAGACCATTAGGCTATTTTTGCTTCTTTTTTTTTTCAGCGTTAATTTTTATTAAAAAAAAATTTTTTTTGCTGCATTTTTTTTTATATAAAAAAAAAATTCCCTTTTTTTTTTCAAAACTTTCTCCATGCAATTTTTTCATGTATCAATATTGTATAAATAGTGTATAAACATGTATATATGATATACAAATAGTTATGTAGTGTATATATAATGTATCAATATTGTATAAATAGTTATTTAGTGTATATTTAATGTAGTGATACAGTAAAAATAATGTATAAACGTATATCGATATTGTATAAATATGTATATATGATGTACAAATAGTTATGTAATATATCGATATATAAGCCTGGCAGCGAACCAGTTTCGGATTGGGTTTTACTGTTATCGGGTCTGTTTCGGTCCTCCCCAAATCGAGACCCGTACCGGAACCGAGTCTATCGAAATTTTTGGCTGTTTCGACTCGATCCGTTGGTAACCGGGTAGGACCGGACCGGTCCACCGGGTCTATCGAATTTTTTATTTAATTTTTTTAAAAAATTATATAACTTATAAAAAAAAGTTTTTTTAAAGCTCTAAAGACAGTTTTAAAAACTAAAAATAAGTTATAAAATTTTTCAAACTTCTTCAATCCTTTTTTCAAACTTTTAATTTAGATTAAATTTATAGTTTTAACAAAATTTTAACTAATTAATTTATAAAATTTATTGCATTAAATAAAAGACAAACTTTAAAATAAAACTAAGGCGAATAACCTATATATTTGTTCAAATCTCGGACATTGTACATGTATTACAAATACTAGAAGAGAATCTAATCTACGCAGCCACCTTCTAGGAAGGGTTCTGTTTGAATTAGATCTCTAATATCTTACTTATATCTATAACGTCCAAAATATTCATGTTGTAATTTAGCTATTTCGTCGGCGGACATTTTTTCGGAATTGGTCTTCGTCCTTGTTCATCCATTGCTTCCATTCCATCATCATTGTCTTCCCCAAATACTTTATCTATTTCATCTTCGATTTGTGCCGTTAGTTTTGGGAGCTCAAAATTTCTTCGTTCGGCATTGATCCAATCTCTAAATAAAACTGAAATCTCCAAACTATCCTTTGCTATTGAATATCGATGATCTCCAATAATAAATCTTCCCGAGCTAAACGCTTGCTCCGAAGCAACTCAAGAGGCCTGACTTGCTAGCACATTTCGAACCACCTTTGAAAGCCTTGGAAATTGTTTGACACAGGTCTTCCACCACGCTAAAAGTTGTTGTTGTCCATTCGCATCTCTAATATTATCCCGACCCTGAGAAAGATATGAATCAAAATCATTACTGCTAGAACATTGAAGACCAAGTTCTTCACCCATTTCATCATCTAAATCATCATATCTAGGCCTAGATGAAGAAAGTTCGGCCGACGAAATATTTTGTTCCATAACTTGATACATGTTATACAAGCTTCTAGCGTTAGGAACTATATTAGTACAACAAGTTTCAACCGATGGCCCTTCATTAGGACCAATTTCTAAATTTCTATAAATTTTTTGAACCATCATCATTACACCAATTTCTTTGTAAAATGGGTTGAATAAAGCAGCGGTCAAATAAATTTGCGGAATAGGAAAAAAATATTTTTAAAATTTTTTCATCATAGCTAAAATAGACTCTTTGAACAAAGATTTTTTTATATTCAGCAAGTATTTTAGAAATAGCAGTAATATTTACTAAAACAAAAGAAATGGTTGGAGTATATATAGCAGATACGGTATGTGTAGCTTGATAAAAAGTTTTCAAAAATTTACAAAGTTCTTTTATTTCAGCCCAATCATCATCACATAGTCTTAAATCAGGATTCATATTTTGAGCATTATAAACTAACTTTATAGGTTCACGATAATCATAAGCAACAATAAGCATTTCATATAAAGAATTCCATCTAGTACAGACTTCTTTTGGAACTTTTCTATATGAAATTTCTAATTCTACATAACAACGTTTAAAATTATCTGATATACTCTTTTTTTATTTTTAAAAATAAAGCTACAAGCAATTCGAATTTTATAACAACCATTTTCAAACAATTGCACGCCGTCTTGTACTATCAAATTTAAAATATGTGCAGTACATTTAACATGAAAATAATCTTCATCTATTGTACAAAGTCTAGTTTTTAAAGTATCAATAGATTTTATATTGTTAGAAGCATTATCTAATGTGCATGACATGATTTTATCAATAAGTGGAAATTTTTTCAAACTATCTGCTATTGTAGTACCTATATAGAAACTGATTTTAGCCTCGTCAACATATTTATAATAAATAATTCTTTTTTGCAAGTTCCAATGGTGATCAATCCAATGAGCCGTAATAGTAAAATAATCATTACCTAATATATTACGACCCATCTCAGAAGTAATAGATATTTTACCATCAGTTTTTTTAAATAAGCAACGAAGAAAATGACAATGTTCAGCTTGATATTTAAAAATATCACTTTTGATTGTATTTCGTGAAAAACCTTTAAAAGAGAGATTATAAACTCGTTGAATATAATGAATAAAACCGGGGTGTGAAGCAAAACTAAAAGACAAACCCATCACAACAACCATTTTTGCTAATTCTTCTCTAGACATTTTCACTATATGTCGATGATGAGCACGGGCCAGCCGGGTTAGACATGTTTAAACGAGTCTAAACCATATTACCTCCTACAGATTCTTCCGGAAATGGTGTACCATTTTTTTTGGCCTTAACCTCCTATTCTAGACGAATAAATTCTTTACTACATTTTCTCAAATGCTTACTTAGAAATCCTGTCCTGCCATTGTTTCCCTTGGTTAAATGTTTCATAACTTTCTGGAATCTATTGCAAGTAGCGGTATTTTTTTCCCTATCATGCACCATAAATTTCCAAACTATAGACCTTTTAGGACGTTCAGTCCCTTTGGCCTTAGTAAATTCCGGCAAAACTTCATCATCTTGTTTTGGTAATTTCGTAACGGACTACCCCTACCCCGGACCGGAACCCGGTCAACCGGTGCAAAATGGACATTCCTCACCAAGATCGGATACCGGAACGTCGAGTCTAGACATTAACGAGTCTAATGGTACCGGGCCAGACCGTTATCGAGTCAATTACCTGAACCGGATCGGAACGGGTCAGACCCGATCCGTTGACAGGCTTAATTGGATGTAATAGTGATGATGGAATTGAAATTGAAGATCGTCAACAAGCTTTACCAAGATCGGAGGTTTATAATGCTCAAAATTTACAAGAGTTAGAAAAAAACTTTATAGGATTATACAACTATTAGTATTACATTCGAGGCGTATTTGAAACAAAACCCTTCCTAGAAGGTGGCTGCGTAAATTAGGCGCTCTTCTAATAGTTGTAAATTGTAATACAAATTTAAAATTTTGAATAAATTGGATTGGTTTTTAATTTTATCATTGTTTTGTACTTTTACTTAATGCATTTCTTTTTTGTGTTTAATTTGAGTTTTTAAATTACTAACTTAAATTTTTTTTTAAAAATTAAACTTAAAAACTTATAACTCATAAATTGAAAAACTTAGAAAAACAAAAAACTTTAACAAACTAATAAATTTCAAGTATATAACTTCAAAGAATATAAACTTAAAAACTTATAACTTATAAATTGAAAAACTTAAAAAAAAACAAAAGCTTTAACAAACTTATAAACTTCAAAAAATATAAATTTAAAAACTTATAACTTATAAATTGAAAAACTTAGAAAAATAAAAAACTTTAATAAACTTAACTTACTTACAAACTATAAATTTAAAAAATTTCAAAACTTAAAAACTTTTAAGTTATAGGTTATATAACTTGAAAAACTTAGGAAAAAAATCTTCATACATAATTCAAAATATAATATTTTTATTCTTTAACTCTAAAAAAATATTTTTTTTTAAAAAAAATTAATCACCGTACTGGTTAAATCGGTCCGGTCCGGTCCATACCGGGTACTATACCAGTTAATATCAGAATGGAATGGAACCAAGGTTTCATCCCGGATAACTCGGTTCGGTACAACCCAGTATCGGTTTCCATTTTGGTTCGGTCCGATATCGGTTCATTCCGGTTCGACCGTTCTGAATCCTACCTAATGCGCAGCCTCAGATAGGACATAAGTCTAATTTATTCTTCATTTTATCTTGTTAAATTATTCACAAGACTTGTCAGAGGCATAAAAGATAAATTTGATACTATTTTCATTCTACCTATCCTATTAAAATATTCATAAGTCTTGCAAGATGGAATGAATCTTGCCTGTGTTGTTCAATATTCATATTTCTAATTAATTTTTTTGATTCTTTAATTGGAGTATTCTATCATTCACTTTGATCAACTTGACCAATTAAAGGAAATATTTTCAAGATTAATATGGACGATTGTAGTAGTCTCACTAATTCAGATTTAGTAGCGCTATTACATCTCTTATTACATTTTTTGGAGCCAAAGTCATTTGGGGGCCCAACCCATATTCTATTAGTCAACATGAATTCTAATAAAATGGGGTTGTGTAATTTAATGAATTTATCAATGAAATTATATCAGATTTAAATAAATAAAAATTGACGTATCATGATAGCATCCAAGAAAGCTTAACTCCAATGAGGATCAGTGAATTTCAAGATACTTTAATGGGCTTCAATTAGTAAGGTAAACATGTCTTATGATGGAAGAAAAGCTCCAGCCCAAAATAGATCTTCTAGAAAAAGTCTTACAACTAATTGGAGGTTCAAATTAGAGACTACGAAGGAGTTGGATTGTGGCCCGAAATCTATCTGGCGCAAACAAGTCTAGCAGCTCAAACATGTGATCTAGAACCTTATTTAAGTTTATGTTGACTGTTTTGATAGATTTGTTGAAGAAAATATTGATAGTCTTTTATGTACCTAGGGATTTTATTGGCTTATTTAATTTAGTTTGACTACCCCATTGATATTCTCCAAAGGTAATGACAGCCCCCTTCTAGTTTTTTTATATAAAAGGGTTCTTTCTTCTTTATTACAATTAAGTTTGATTTAATTAATATATCTGTAGTCTTGTGGCTTTGGAGAACTTTGAGTTTCTATTTAGAGTTATGCCCTTATTATTCTATCTTGAACCATAGTTTGGATTCTTCAATGGTAAAATTTCTTATTTGAGTTTCCTCTCCCTATTATTATTATTTTTCTTCTTATTTGGTTCACTACTTTTGTTAAACAAGGTTTCAAATATCTAATATTTGAGCTTGTTTCTTCTCTTTTGAGAATCAATTCCTTCCCTCTTTTTAAACATCATATTTTAAAGTCTTTCACCATCCGTATTATTATTAAGTGGTATCAGAGCTTTGGATAATTGGGTATTCTTATACTCGTCCGATCTAATGATTTGATCATAAAAAAACTACAAAAAAGAAAAATCTGAAGAAAAAAAAGATTTTTTACTGTAGCATGAACAGTAACAAAAAATTTAAAAAATTGAAAATATGCTCTATGAACAGTGACGTGAATAGTAACTTTTAGTGTTCTTCACTTGTTCTTGGTCCTTTCATATTTTATCTTGTGAATTGGTGATTTTAAATTATTGAAAATCTGATCAATCTCTTGAAAATCTCATTTGATTTGAAACCTCTTTAACTTCTGGTCTTCAAGAAACTCAAAAGTCACTTGGAGAATTGTGAAGGTCATTGTGCTCCTTTGGATTCAAAAGCTCATTGAACATGTTCTAAGTCTTTTTGAAAGTATTTATACACTACATTTAAATTTCTACTATTCCCTTACTAGATATTGTAACGACCCAAACCGTCGTTACGCTGAAATAGGAGGTAAAATTTACACCTTAGACTCCCTTTGATTAATTTTTGAGAATTCAGGGCTAGTCTAGGAATGACTTATTTCTGAAGATGTGATAGTCGAATGAAATCTGGTACTAATGTGGCTTGTAATAGCATGTTTTGATGTGATAATTAAATAGCCAACGAGTATAGGAGGACGTATGTAATGACCCTCGAGGTCATTTACTCGATTTCTGCATATTTCGACATTTCGAGCCTTCCCTTAGCGGCTACAGGTCATCTATGACTTGTCGGAACTGTCGGTTCGGTTATCGGACAGTCCGTTTGGATTTTAGACTCATTTTCATGTTTTGGAGCTTTCGCTATTAAGGATTTGGTCTCGTACCAAAACTCCTAGTAGACGATCTCAAATGGAAATTTTGACAGCGCCATCAGCTCCGAAACATTGATTTTAGGCTAGGGGATCTTTGGTCTGGGTCCCGAGGCTTCCGGACTCATTTTGGACTATTGGGTAGATTTGGTGAAAAATGAAACTATAGGTGTGGGCCCCGTATTTAATCAAAACGACCTCGGATGGAAAATTTTGATGGTTTCATTGAGTTTGAAATGTTGACTTTGGTATGGTAGCATAGTTCGTTTGTGCGCACGGGGTTCCGAACTAATCCCGAGCACTCGATCGGAGTCCATTTTGGACTTAGCTAAAATCTGATAGCTGATATCTGGTGTGACCGCTAAAGAGGTCAAGGAGCCGCTTTAGCGGCCTTGGCCATTTCGATGAGGACCGCTTAAGCGCTCCCTTGTCCGCTTAAGCGGACATCGGTTAAGCGACGGGGTGCCGCTTTAGCGGCCTCAATCCTTTTGTCGGTGACCGCTTAAGCGGTCAAAGTTCGCTTTAGCGATAGCTGCTTTATCGGCACCTAAGGGCTGATAAATACCCTTCTTCACCCTATTCTCTTTCATTTTCTCAACCCTTTTCCAACATTCTTGAGAGCTTGAAGAGAGAGAAAGTGTGGGGAATCTTCCATTGAAGCTAAGGTAAGTTAATTCATCACTCCTTGGTCATTGTTCATCATTTTACCCATTGAATTCCTTCCCATTTCATTTTAAAGTCTTAGAAATTAGGTCTTTGAAATCCTAAGCTTTGGGGACTGATTTGAGCCTCAATTTACGCTCCATTTGTGCTCAACTTTTGAGCACACATTTTTATCATTCGAGGGACCTCGTGACAGATTCAATTTTGGAATTTCGTTAGCGGGTTCCACGGGCCCATTTTTGACCCGATTTTGGGCCCGGAGTTTTATATTACAATATGAGTATCGTTTTACTAGTCATGACATGTAGGTTACTATTTTGATAGTGTAACGTCAATTCGGGATCATGGAGCAAGGACGGATGAATTGTGGACGATTCAAGACTTTCAGTTTAGCATCAATGTAGGCTTCGGTTTACTTTTCTCTATGAGATCGTGTATGGTATAGATTGCATGCTAGGTAGGGATTATAGGATGGACTTATGACAAGTAAATCATGACTTATCCTATTTAGGAAATTCGGGGTAGGTTGCTTGTTATGGCCATAGAATCCTATTACTCTTGATTATAAACATGATAACCATAGTTGATGATTAAAGATCTTTTAGTATAAGGTTTACCATTCAACTTAGTGAATTGGGTAGTATTTTCCCGATTAAATCCTTTAGTGACTTTACGCCCTCATTTACCATAGTTTTTTGAGTTATAAGGCGTTATTATGTCAATTATGTATTTGGGCCCGAGGCCGTAGTTACGATGCCAGTTGAACTTCAGGTGAGTATTTTATCCCAAAAGGGGAAATGATTCTAGATTACAGAAGCTTAGGTGCTTATAGTGGTATTGTTTGGATACTGGTGATGGCATGCATACTTTTCGACGCATTCATGCTCACTTAGTGGTACGATTCCAACCAAAACCTTGACTTGACTACTTTTTCCAAAAAGGGATTTATTCCCACTTTTCACTTTAACTATGGATTGTTTTATAACAGGAATCGTACCACCTTATTTATTGGATTATGAGCTTTTGAAATTAAAGATGAGGTTTTAGAACTTCGACCGAGGATAATTTAGGTCTATTATTTATCCACTCATTCTACCACTACTATTTACTTCGATCGAGGGACATTCCGACCCTTTGTACATGATTATGATGATTTAGTCCTAAGCATGATCTCGGGCAATGGATTTACAGATTAATATCCTTTTAGTCACGGTTCAAGTCCGCACACTGATTATACATAAATATATCTCTGGTACTGGATGGAGTAGATGGATTATGATGGTTATTGGAAGTCCTGGATCGGGACCAGGCAGTGTATATGGATTTTCCAAATCCCCTAGGTAGCCCCTTCGTCCTAGAGCTATGCTTGGTCGCCGTAGGTCCTGCCTTTGTGAGCTTGGTGATCTGGAGGAGGTGTATACACTTGGTATAGTATGGTTTGAGACTGTGGAACTGGTTTGAGTCCGGTGTCTACAATATGGTTATGGCATTTCGATTTATGTTGCATTCATCCATTCATGTGAATTGCCTATCACCAGTATAGTTGTTTGGCGCCTGTATCTATCGGTCTTATGGGGGGCTGCATAGGTACAGGTTATGGTTGCTATTTGCTGAGTGTTTTCGTGAACCTTCCGGGCTTATGGGGGTCAGGTTAGGTACTTGTTTGCCAGGATTAGCCAGTTACTTTATTATTGATTATTATGGTTAGTTGTGGCAGGTTGGTTGTGGGCTGGTACATGAGATTGGAGGTACGTTCCTAATTTCTTTATCTTCTCGGCGAGTTATATTGTTTATCCCAGGATTAGTCACCTCTTTTAGATAGAGGATTGATGATGCTAGTGTAGCTCCTTTACTTGGCTAGGGACCATGAGATGTTAGGTTGACTCCTTCAGGTAGTTACCTTTGAATTAGTCCTATATGTATACATATAAGTATGTTATTAACGTATATTCCTCTCTTCCTCGATCTATTCATATTGTATATGTACCCTTTGACCTAGTATATTACTATATATACTTCTTTCTCTATTTATTTATGTATTGGTCAGGGATATACGAAATTGCATTTTATTTCCTGAATGTTGTTAGGATAGAATAGTTATCCCTATTGCTCCATCAACATTGTTATGCCTAGTTCCTTGGATAGTTGCCAGTAGTCATTTTCATGCCTTCATGATATTTATACTTACATTATTTCTGGAGCTCAGTCGGCCGTTGCTTACTGAGTACCATGTGTTTGGTACTCATACTACACTTTTGTAGCCTGCAGGTTATAGTACAAGTTATCGCCGTTGAGAAGTGTATATCGTGCAAAGCAGCTATGGATCAGAGACTTGGGGTGAGCTCCTGACATTTTGGAGTATCCCCTCTCTCCCTCTTATTTTAGACTGTTCTCTATGTTGTATTAGAGACGACTTGTATATATATACTCTTTTTCTGTATTTCATTTGTACCCCTGCTGTATTAGAAGCTCTTGTACTGACTCCATCAGATTTTGGGGTTATATTAGCCTTGATATTATATTTATTTCGCTAGTTCCAGTATTTCTATCTGTAGTCCATTACTAGCTGTTTCGGACTACGGGTTGACTTACCTATTGTTGGGTTATAGTAGGTGTCATCATAACCTGAGAAATTGGGTCCTGACAAATTGCTATTAGAGCTCAGTCTTACTGGTGTTGTTGGTACAAGAGCTAAGTGTTTTGTAGAATCCTACGGATCGGTGTGGAGACGTCTGTATCCTATCTTCACGAGGCTACATGGCATTCTTAGGAAATTCTATTCTTGACTCCTTGTAGTGTGTCCGTACTTTTATGAACCTTTAAGTACTTCTTTTGACTTCATTCTCTATCAGAGGGATAACATGAGGTCATAGATAGATGCGGACGATATTTCGACGTGTATTTCCAGAGTTTCAGCTCAGCATCAGGCTATAGAGTTAGAGATTGATATCGAGGATCTTCAACGTCAGCCAGAGGGTCTGGGGTCAGCCCAGGTTCCGACAGAGTTGGTGACTGCCTCAACTTTTCAGGATTCGATGTTAGAAGTTTTGAGACTATTTTGGATACCTCCCAGCTAGAGGTGATGTCGGGTCCATCGAGTAGTTCTCAGACCAGAGTTGGATTTATTGGTGTAATGTAGTACTAATGTGGCTTGTAATAGCATGTTTTGATGTGATAATTAAATAGCCAACGAGTGTAGGAGGACGTATGTAATGACCCTCGAGGTCATTTTCTTTATTTCTGCACATTCTGGCATTTTGAACCTTTTTTTAGCGGCTACAGGTCATTTATGACTTTTCGAAATTGTCGGTTTGGTTATCTGACAGTCTGTTTGGGTTTTAGACTCATTTCCCTGTTTTGGAGCTTTCGCTGTTAAGGATTTGGTCTTGGACCAAAACTCAGAGTAGACAACCTCAGATGGAAATTCTGACAGCGCCATCAGCTCCAGAACATTGACTTTAGGCTAGGGGGACCCTTGGTTCGGGTCCCGAGGCATTTGTACTCATTTTGGGATATTGGGTAGATTTGGTGAAAAATAGAACTATAGGTGTGGGCCCCACATTTAATCAAAATTACCTTGGAAGAAAATTTCGATGGTTCCGTTGAGTTCGAAATGTCAAATTTGGTATGGTAGCATAGTTCGTTTGCGCGCACGGGGTTTCGAATGAATCCCGAGCACTTGATCGGAATTCATTTTGGACTTAGCTAAAATCTGGTAGCTGATATCTAATATGACTGCTAAAGCGGTCAAGGAGCCGCTTTAGTGACCTCAGCCATTTCGGCGAGGACCGCTTAAGCGCTCCCTTGTCCGCTTAAGCCTTTAGTGGCCTCAACCCTTTTGTCGGTGACCGCTTAAGCGGTTAAAGTCCGCTCTAGCGGTAGCCGCTTAAGCGGCCAGGTGTCTGCTTCAGCGGCACCTTAGGGCTGATAAATCCCCTTCTTCACCCAATTCTCTCTCATTTTCTCAACCCTTTTCCAACATTATTGAGAGCTTAAAAAAAGAGAAAGTGTGGGGAATCTTTCATTGAAGCTAAGGTAAGTTAACTCATCACTCCTTGGTCATTATTCATCATTTTACCCGTTGAATTCTGTCCCATTTCATTGTAAATTCTTAGAAATTTGGTCTATGAAATCCTAAGCTTTGGGGACTGATTTGAGCCCCGATTTACGCTCCATTTGTGTTCAAATTTTGAGCACACATTCCTTATCATTCGAGAGACCTCGTCACGGATTCAATTTTAGAATTCCATTAGCGGGCCCCACGGGCCCATTTTTGACCCAATTTTGCATACGGAGTTTTATATTACAATATGGGTATCATTTTACTCGTAATGATGTGTAGGTTACTATTTTGCTAGTGTGACATCAATACGGGATCGTGGAGCAAGGACGAACGAATTATGGACCATTCAAGACTTGCGGTTCGGCATCAAGGTAGGCTTGGGTCTACTTTTCTCTATGAGATTGTGTATGGTATAGATTGCATGCTAGGTAGGGATTATAGAATGGACTTATGACTAGTAAATCATGACTTAACTTATTTAGGGAATCTGGGGTATAAGTGTAACCCGAACCTTAGCATAGGTTGCTTGTTATGGCCATAGAATCCTATTGCCCTTTATTATAAGCATGATAACCATAGTTGATGATTAAAGATCCTTTAGTATAAGGTTTACCATTCGACTTAGTGAATTGGGTAGTATTTCCCCGATTAAATTCTTTAGTGACTTTACGCCCTCATTTACTGTAGTTTCCCGAGTTATGAGGCGTTCTTATGTCTATTATGTATATTAGGCCCGAGGTCGTGGTTACGATGCCAGTTGGACTTCAGGTGAGTATTTTATCCCTAAAGGGGACATGATTCTAGATTACAGACGCTTAGGCGCTTATAGTGGTATTGTTTGGATATTGGTGATGGCATACATGCTTTTCGGCGCATTCATGCTCACTTAGTGGTACAAACTCAACCCAAACCTTGATTTTACTACTATTTCCAAAAAAGGATTTATTCCCGCTTTTTAGTTTAAATATGGATTGTTTTATAACGGAAATTGTACCACCTTATTTACTGGATTATGAGCTTTTGGAAATAAAGATAAGGTTTTAGAACTTCGACTAAGGCTGATTTCGGTCCATTATTTATCCACTCATTTTACCACTACTATTTAATTCGATCGAGGGACATTTCTACCCTTTTTATATGATTATGATGATTTAGTTTCGAGCATGATCTCGGGCAATGGATTTACGAATTTATATCCTTTTAGTCACGGTTCAAGTCCGCGCACTGATTAGACATAAATCTCTCTCCGATACTGGATGGAGTAGATGGATTATCATGGTTATTGGACGTCCTGGATCGGGACCTGGCAGTGAATATGGATTTCCAGAATCCCCTAGGGGCCCCCTTCATCTGAGAGCCATCATGCTGGAGAAGCTTGGTCGTCATAGGTCGTAACTTTGCGAGCTAGGTGAGCTGGAGGAGGTGTATACACTTGGTACAGTATGGTTTAAGATTGTGGAACCGGTACGAGTCTGGTGTATACGATATGGTTATGGCTTTTCTGTTTATGTTGTATTCATCCATTCATGTGCATTTGTAATGACCCTTGAGGTCATTTTCTCTATTTTCATACATTTTGACATTTCGAGCCTTCCCATAGTAGATACAGGTCATTTATGACTTGTCGGAACGGTCAGTTTGGTTATCGGACAGTTCTTTCGGGTTTCAGACTCATTTCCCTATTTTGGAGCTTTCATTGTTAAGGATTTGGTCTCGGACCAAAACTCCTAGTAGACGATCTCAGAAATGTCATCCGCTCCGAAATGTTGATTTTAGGCTAAGGGGACCCTTGGTCCGGGTCCTGAGGCTTTCGGATTCGTTTTGGGCTATAGGGTAAATTTGGTAAAAAATAAAACTATAGGTATGTGCCCCATATTTAATCAAAACGACCTCGGATGGAAATTTTGATGGTTCTGTTGAGTCTAAAATGTCAAATTTGGTATGGTAGCATAGTTTGTTTGCGTGCACGGGGTTTCGAACGAATCTCGATCACTCGATCGGAGTCCATTTTGGACTTAGATAAAATCTGGTAGCTGATATCTGGAGTAACCGCTAAAGAGGTCAAGGAGCCGTTTTAGCGGCCTTGGCCATTTCGTCGAGGACCTCTTAAGCACTCCCTTGTCCGCTTAAGCGGACGTCGCTTAAACGATAGGGTGCCGCTTTAGATGCCTCAACCCTTTTGTCAGTGATCGTTTAAGCGGTCAAAGTCCTCTTTAGCGGTAGCCGCTTAAGCGGCCAGGTGTCCGCTTTAGCGGCACCTGAGGGCTATTATATCCCCTTCTTCACCCGAAAATCCCATTCATTTCTCAACTCATTTTCCCCATTTTTAAGAGCTTGAAGAGAGAGAAAGTGCGGGGAATCTTCCGTTGAAGCTAAAGTAAGTTAGCTCATCACTCCTTGGTCATTATTCATCATTTTCCCCATTGAATTCCGTCTCATTTCATTGTAAATTCTTAGAAATTAGGTCTTTGAAATCCTAAGCTTAGGGGGCTGATTTGAGGCCCGGTTTCTGTCCCATTTATGCTCAACTTTTGAGCACACATTCCTTGTCCTTCGAAAGACCTCGTGACGGATTCAAATTTGGGATTCCATTATCGGGCCCTACAGTCCTATTATTGACCCGATTTTGGGCATGAAGTTTTATATTACAATATGAGTGTCGTTTTACTCGTAATGACTTGTAGGTTACTATTTTGATAGCATGGTGGCATTTAGGGATCATGGAGCAAGGACGGACAAATTGTGGACGATTCAAGACTTGCGGTTCGACATTGATGTAGGCTTCGGTCTACTTTTCTCTATGAGATTGTATTTGGTATAGATAGCATGTTAGGTAGGGATTATAGGATAGACTTATGATTAGTAAATCCTGACTTAGCCTTTTTAGGAAATTTAGGGTATAAGTGTGACTCGAACCTTAGCATAGGTTGCTTGTTATGGCCATAGAATCCTATTACCCTTGATTATAAATATTTTAACCATAATTGATTATTAAGGATCCTTTGGTATGAGTTTTACCATTTGGCTTAGCGATTCGAGAGGGTTTTCCCCGATTAGATCCTTGTGATGGCTTTATGCCCTTGATTATTGTGGTTGCCTGGGTTAAGAGACCTTGCTATATTGGGTATATGTTATTCGGCCCGAGACCGTGATAATGAGACTAGTTGAACTCTAGGTGAGTATCTACCCTTAGCAAGGGTATGGTTATCATTTATAGATGCTTAGGCATTTATGGTTGAATTGTTTGGATACTGATGATGGCATGCTTACTATCTGGCGCATTCATGCTCATTTATTGGTATGATTCCGACCAAAACCTTGATTTTACTACTATTTCCAAAAAAAGGGATTTATTCTCATTTTTCACTTTAAAAAGAGTTATTTTACTACGGGAATTGTACCACCTAATTTACTGGATTATGATCTTTTGGAACTAAAGATGAGGTTTGAGAACTTCGACTGAGGCTGATTCCGGTCCATTACTTATCCACTTATTTTACCGCTACTATTTACTTCAATCTAGGGATATTTCGACCCTTTGTACATGATTATGATGATTTAGTCCCGAGCATGATCTCGAGCAATGGATTTACATTCTTTTAGTCGCGGTTCGTGTCCGTAAACTGATTTTATATCTCTTTCTCTCTGGTACTGGACGGAGTAGATAGGTTATGATGATTATTGGAAGTCCTGGATCGGGACCAGGTAGTGTATACGAATTTCTTGAATCCCCTTAAGGGCCTCTTCGTCCGAGAGCCGTCGTGTCGGAGAAGGATGGTCGTCATAGGTCCTGCTTTTGCGAGCTAGGTGAACTGGATGAGGTGTATATACTTGGTATGGTATGGTACATGGTACAATATGGTGTGAGATTGTGGAACCGGTTCGAGTTTGGTGTCTCCGATATAGTTATGGCATTTCGGTTCATGTTGCATTCATCCATTCATGTGCATTGCCTATCACCGGTATAGTTGTTTGGCGCCTGTATCTATTGGTCTTATTGGGGGGCTGTATAGGTACTGGTTATGGTTGCTATTTGCTGAGTGTTTCCGTGAACCTTCTGGGCTTATGGGGGTCCGGTTAGGTACTTGTTTGCCAGGACTAGCCGGTTACTTTATTATTGATTATTATGGTTAGTTCGTGATAGGTTGGTTGTGGGCTGGTACCTGAGATTGGAGGTACGTTCCTGATTCCTTTGTCTTCTCAGCTAGTTATATTGTTTATCCCTGGATGAGTCACCCCCTTTTTGGGAAGAGGATTGATGAGGCAAGTGTTAGCTCCTTTACTTGGCTATGGACCATGAGATATTAGGTTGAATCCTTCAGGTAGTTACTTTTGAGTTAGACCTATATGTATACATATAAGTATGTTATTACCGTACATCCCTCTCTTGATCGATCTATTCATATTGTATATGTACCCTTTGGCCTAGTATGTTACTATATATACTTTATTCTCTATTTATTTATGTATTGGCCAGGGATATACGGTATTGCACTTTAGTTCCTGAATGCTGTCAGGATAGGATATTTATCCTTATTTCTCCAATAGGACTATTATGCCTAGTTCCTTGGATATTTGGCTGTAGTTATTTTCATGCATTATATGTCATTTTATGGTTACATTATTTTTGGAGCTCAGTCGACCGTTGCATACTGAGTACCATGTGTTTGGTACTCATACTACACTTCTACAGCCTGCAGGTAATAGTACGACTTTTTGTCGTTGGTGTGTATATCGTGCGGAGCAGCTATGGATCGGAGACTTAGGGTGAGCTCCTGACATTTTGGAGTATCCCCACTCTCCCTCTTATTGTAGACTATTCTCTATGTTGTATCGGAGATGTCTTAGATATATATATACTCTTTTCCTGTATTTCATTTGTACTCCTGTTGTATTAGAAGCCCTTGTACTGGCTCTACTAGGTTTATGGGTTATATTAGCCTTGCTATTATATTTATTCCGATGTTTCCTTTATTTCTATCAGTAGTCTATTACTAGTTGTTCTGGACTACGGGTTGGCTTACCTACAGGTGGGTTATAGTAGGTGCCATCATGACCTGAGAAATTGGGTCGTGACAGCATTTCCTATCACCAGTATAGTTGTTTGGCGCCTGTATCTATCGGTCTTATGGGGGGCTTTATATGTACAGGTTATGGTTGCTGTTTATTGAGTATTTTCGTGAACCTTCCGGGCTTATGGGGGTCCACTTAGGTACTTGTTTGCCTGGACTAGCCGGTTACTTTATTATTGATTATTATGGTTAGTTCGTTGCAGGTTGGTTGTGGACTGGTACATGAGATTGGAGGTACATTCCTGATTCCTTTATCTTCTCGGCTAGTTATATTGTTTATCCCAGGATTAGTCACCCCTTTTAGGTAGAGGCATGATGATGCTAGTGTAGTTCCTTTACTTGGCTAGGGACCCTGAGGTGTTAGGTTGACTCCTTCAGGTAGTTACTTTTGAATTAGTCCTATATGTATACATATAAGTATGTTATTACCGTATATCCCTCTCTCCCTCGATCTATTCATATTGTATATGTACCCTTTGGCCTAGTATATTACTATATATACTTCTTTCTCTATTTATTTATGTATTGGTCAGGGATATACGGTATTGCACTTTAGTTCCTGAATGCTGTTAGGATAGAATAGTTATAACTATTGCTCCATTAACATTGTTATGCCTAGTTCCTTGGATAGTTGTGTGTAGTCATTTTCATGCCTTCAAGATTTTTATGCTTACATTATTTCTGGAGCTCAGTCGGTCGTTGCCTACAAATTACCACATGTTTGGTGCTCACACTACACTTTTGTAGCCTGCAGGCTATAGTACGAGTTATCGCCGTTGAGGTGTGTATATCGTGCGGAGCAGCTATGGATCGGAGACTTGGGGTGAGTTCCTGACGTTTTGGAGTATCCCTACTCTCCCTCTTATTGTAGACTGTTCTCTATGTTGTATCAGAGACGACTTGTATATATATACTTTTTTCCTGTATTTCATTTGTACCCCTGTTATATTAGAAGCTTTTGCACTGGTTCCACCAGTTTTTTGGGTTATATTAGTCTTGCTATTATATTTATTCCATTGTTTCCTTTATTTCTATCAGTAGTCCATTACTATCCATTCCAGACTGCAGGTTGTCTTATCTACTTGTGGGTTATAGTAGGTCCCATCATGACCGGAGAAATTGGGTCCTGACACCGTAGCAACTTTCGACACCTGAAATGGAGTTATAGAACTCCGGTTATAACGTTCACCGTGGAGGGGTTAATTCGCGATGTTACGATTTCTGCTATGTGTTGTAAAATGAGAAAAAAAATGGAGAGGTCCCGAGTTTCTGCCTCGGACTGCTACAGACAAAAAAGTAACCACTGCAGCTGTAATGTGAACCGCAACGGCGACCTCCATGTAAAAGGCGCATACCGCTGCAGCGGTAACACACAGTAAAATTACAATTTAAAAACTAGAAAAATGTTTCATTCCCCACTTTTTTGAAAAATGCAAGACAGCTCTAGGGAAGGCGATTTTCATAGGGTTTTTGGAGTTTTTCATCTTTGGATGTAAGTAATTACATTCTTGACTTGAATTTACTTCGTTTAACCTTAGAAAATCACTAGAAAATGGATTAATGGTGGAAATTGAGGTTTAACCCTAGTTCAAGGAAATTGGTGAAAAGTGGTAGGAATGTGAATAAATTTGGTATATGGTGATCCTAGGGTGTTAGAAAACACTAATGGAACTAGAATTACGGTTTTTTATGCTAATTCAAGTAAAATCCATGAGGTTTATGAAATAAAAAACCCTAAGATGATGAAATAGGGTGATTTTATGGCTAAAATCAATGATTTTTTTATTCCTAATAGTTAAAAGGGGATGGATTATTGAAATAAGTACATATTCTTGTTGTTATAGATCAAGAACGAGATCGAAAGGGCAAAAGTGTTTTTTAAAGGTGACTTTGAGCAAAGGAATTGAGGTAGGCTATGGTTTTGTTGTATCACTTAGACTTTCTTAGCTTTGTGCTTGTTTGTTAACTTGACATCTATGATTGCCTTCTAGCATGACTTGTGATTTATGAACTGTATTTCATTTCATATTCATTGTGATGATATTGGATGATAAAGGGTCGGGTACCACACCGGTACGGATATGATATATTGTGATAAAGGGTCGGGTACCACGTCGGTACGATATAATGTTGTTGATGATGAGGAGAAGAGTAAGAGGTGATGCACACATCTTGTATACATGTACTCATTCATATGCATTTAGTGCCTTTATAATGATTACATGTGGTGATGAATTATTGTTGAAAGTGACTAAGTGTAAAAGCTTGTGAAAGTAAACTTGTGAATTTCTCCTTATATGATGTCTTTGATTTTGAATTTTGCTATGATCGCTTTTATACATGTTTGGCTTGCTTGCTTGTACATTGTTGAGTTAGTCGTCCTATGATGCTTACCAGTACTTGTTGATGTACTGATGCTACCTGTACTCTTCTTTTTGTTGAGTACAGAACATCTTTCAGCGGTTGACACACGACCTCGGCTCTAGTTAGTGGTTCAAACTTGATTTGAGGTTGAGCACCATGATCAGGCAATCTTTGGATCTTCTTATTAATGTTGATGTCCCTTGTTTTGGGACTAAGACGATTTCCTATTAATTATGTTCTTGGATATTCTTGTTGGTTTCAGACTTAGTTTATTCGCAGATGTTTTTGTACGGTGACTTCAGGTCCCGGGGATTGTAATAAATAGAAGTTTCCACTCTATTCACTTTATGGATGATGATGTCGTTGTGACAATGATCTTTATTTAAATGAAAACCTTTCAGAACTTATTTAATACATGAGGATATATATAATATGAATGTGAGAGTAACACTTACGTGAGTAAAGGTGAGATTACTATGGTTCTCCCACCATAGGTTAGGGTGGGTGTCAATCATGACCGGTTGGATCATGACAAATATTTTAATTATTAGTTCATACTTAGTGTAGTCTAGTGACTTTGTGCCTGTTTCTTTATTTCGTGCCAATTTCTTTCATATTTTTTCTTTAGTTTTATTGTGTATTTCTTTATTTCCAGTCTGTTATAGTTTTTATAGTCCTCTTCTTTGTTGACATAAACTCCATTCTTGAATCAAATTTTGAAACTAGATTTGAAGTATTTGAGATGGTGATTCATGGAAGAACTTTGGAAAGCATTTTATGAGCGGAAAAAAATGAGAGTTGTGAGATTCTTTGAAGGTAAAAGCCTAATTGTGTGAGACACGAGTGTTGAGAGTTGCTATTTGAGTGATAAATATAAGGGTGTAATTCATTTTCTTGGTGAGGTCATTTTACTTTCTAAATAATTTTTTGTTTGTAAGTAAGCAATTTACAAGTCATTGGAAGGTTATGAAACACCCATGATTACCAAAAGAAAGAAAGATATTAAAGAGATGTTTCACAAGGGATTGCAAAAACTCTATGAAATGATGAAGAAAGCGAATGATGAGTGAGGTAAAAAAAAAAAGAAGAGAAAACATGAATCCGCAAGAAAATCTTAAAACTATTCTTCAACTAATGAGTGAAGTTAAAGCTCAAGATTTATAAAAAGGACCAAAGGAACATATCAAGTGCTTGTAGAAAATTAAAAGTCAAAGTTGATGTTAGAAGTCCTCCAAAATATAGAAGAGGACTTCTTGACAAGTACGTGGGTTCTTATGATACTTCATATTGCATGTTTTTCCAAGAAAAAAAGGAAGTGGTACTTTATCAATGAGATCCTCTTATACAACAAATAAAAGTGAAGATGTGAGACAAAAGAAAGAGAGGATCAAAAGTGAGCAACTTGACGACTCAAGAGAGAAAAAATGAGAGAAAGTGATGAGTGAAGAGAGTTAGTTGGCAAAAAAAAAAAAGAATGAGTGGACAGAATTAAGTGAAGTGAGTTTGAGAGGTAAAATAGAGAGTGAACAAGTGCATTTGAGAGATAAGAAAAAAGAAGAGATTGAAAGAACAAAATGCATAACTGTGAGAGATTCATGTTCAAGCTCTAACCAATTAACTCATTCTTTTTTAATATTTGTGTTCCAAATGTGTAGGTCATTGAAGAAGAAATCAATAAGAAGTTGGAATAACAATTGCATGAAGTAAGGAAATCTAGTTTCAAAGAAGATTCGAGAAATGTAAAATCCAATGCTTTATGGAAACCATTGAAAGTTGAAGAAAAGTTTGAGCTTGATGATCTCATGTGGTATGAACTTATCGATGATCTATTTGTTGAAAATAAAACTGAACTTGTACCACAATTTGATCAGGATAAAATTATAAGTGAAGGTATAACTCAAGTTGAGAGTGAACCTTACTCTATTGATTATTTTTCTCATATGAACAATCTGCCTCAATGTGATGAAAGACAAGTGCATGATAACATGAGTGAATAAATCTAAAAAAAATTGAAAAAGGATGAATCTTATTCATATTCTATCCGCTAAATTTTTCTTGTTTTACTATCGACTCTCAATCCGTGCACAATTTGAGGAAGAATGTAACACCCCGTACATTCCCGAACCTAGTTGACTACCTTAACATTTATGGAATTAATTAAACATGGGAGTTTTGAGGAATTATACATTAAATTTGATGGGCCAAATTAATCTTGAACTATTGGGGTCAATGGAGGCCCAAAGAGACATACGAGACATGGCCCAAAAGGGGTATTTGACCCATTCTTGACCCATTCTTGAGAGACTAAGTTAATACAATAGGATTGGACCAAGTGTTTGGTTTAAAATCACCATGAGGAGACTATATAATGAGGGAAAAATCAGATTTTAATCCATACAATACACTTGCCATTTCTAGAAATTTCCCAAAATATTTTCCTTCTCTCAAACCCTAAGGAACAAACTCTTTTGGACAAGATCATCCATTTCCAAGCTTTGGTAAGTATTTATTTTCATGGTTTAATATATTATATGGATGGAATATGGTGTAGATGATGTTGGTTATGTTGATAAAGTATTGAGAAATTCACTATGTGTAAAATAGTCTATTTTTGCTAAATCGGTAAAGGGTTTTGCCTTGTAACTTGAAAGGAGACTTGTCATCTTGAAGGAAGTGAACTTGATGGAGTAAATGGCAATATTTAATATATGGTTATGTCCTTAACTTGCTGTCTCTTTGTGTGTACCGTTTGGAATTGTTGTTGTAAAATTTTACATGGAACCGGTGGCGTATTGAAAGGGAAATGTAGTTTTGGTGATGTTTATGTGCGTTGTGAATCCATGGCTGTTTTTTGGCATCTAATATGATCTAAAATATGTTATGAGAAGCTTAGTTATGATCATGGATCATTCATGGAAAAAAAGGACCCTAAAATGACCCCCGGAGGCTGAAACGGGCATCCGCCCTCGAGACTGGAGCACCTGCGGGCGCAGGTGCCAATGCAGGTGACTCTGGCTACTTCCAAAGGGCAACTGCGGACGTAGTTCAGCCACCTGCGGGTGTAGGTGGCTTAGCAGGTCGGCCCAAAACTCCGAATTTATTATTTTTGCATCCCTTTGCCCCCCCCCCCCCCCCCCGAAACCCCTATACCCTTCATGGATGCAATTATCAACTTGTGATACCTTTTGAATGACTTTAAAGGAGTATACCGGAGGTATTTTTCATGGTATCAATTATGGATGGTTGTTCATGTGTTGTTACAAACGGTATTAAGATGCTTTGATGGAGTAATTGTGACGTAGTGTTAATGTGGAAGTATAAAGGGTAAACTTGGTGTAAAATGTTATTGGTTTATGATGCCTTGTTCAATGTATGGAATACTATGGTATTGTTGGTATGATAATGCCATGAATGGTGTTGTAAAGGGAGAAATGATGTTCTAGGGCAATTGTGTAACTCATTGTCGTCTTATGCACTTGGAATGTAGCTTGTGGTTAATGTTGGTTCCGTTATGTACTTGTGTTGTAGAGTGAACTATAAGGAAGGAACTGGATTATTGTATTCACATATAGGACTGTGTATTCACATTGGTAAGACAAGGTATGTAAGGTTACTCTTTCCGTATCTTTCTGCAACACATAGTGTTCACATTGTACTTATTCTATTCCGGGATATTCTAAGGTATTCCATTTCCAACTATTGAATAGTGTTACTCACATGTTCCTTATTCATTGGTAAATTGTGATTAATATGACTTATGTCCATTGGTTGACTCATGTTCATTGGCTAATATGTCAAAAGTTCCAAAATGTTCTAAGGTATCGCATCTCAGGTTGGTGAACAGTTGATATCCACATGTGTCTTATTCATTGATCATTTTCCTAAGGTCCCAAAAGTGTTACGTTCTAAAGTCCTAATAATATTATGTTTCAAAGTCCCAACAATGTTATAACTACTAATGTATCAGTCTCATGAAAGGAAGGAATGAAGTAATGTATATGCGTACCCAATAATGTTTCAATCACCAAAGTATCACTCTCATAACAAACGTAAAGGAAAGAAGATTGGAAAGAAGTAATCCACACATGGTTACTTTATGTTTCATTGAGGATGGATCACAATCTGAAGGGTATAAGTTCAAATGGAACAATCCCCAATAGTATGCTATGTTATTATGTTATAGCCCACCAATGGTGGAGGTCCGGTATTATATATTTATTTATTATAGCCCACCAATGGTGGAGGTCCGGTATTATCTATTTATTTATTATAGCCCACTGATCAGCTGGATGTCCGATATATATTATAGCTCACTGATCAGCTGGATGTCCGGTATTATTATTATATATATGACTATTGCCCACTGATCAGCTGGATGTCCGGTTTATATTATAGCCCACTGATCAGCTGGATGTCCGGTATTATATTATTACCCACTGATAAGGTGGATGATCGATATTATATTATGAATCACTAACTAGTGGATGAACAGTAATGAAGATAGTTGTAAAAGAAATGAGAAAATATCCCTTGCTTGAATATATAAATAAGAATGAGATTATAAGATTGATGATGATAAGAATGAATGATCAAGTAATGAGAATAATGGAAGTAATGAACATGGTTCCATATATTCATAACCGAGATCTATCCATATTGATTATTCTCTTACACTTAATTTCATGAAGTATTCAGGTATCATACAGTTTAATATGGCCTTACATACTCAGTACTTTCTTCGTACTGACCCCTCTTGGGGAATTTACCTTACTTGCTGCAGGCACAGGTGCCAGTAGACCTCCTCAGTAGGCTACGAGATATCCGTAGATTATTGGTGAGCTCCAGTTGGTTCGGGGCTTTTCCGAGTCATTATGCACATTTGCTTGATATTGTATATGAGTATAGAGCGGGGTGTTGTCCCGACTCTAGGTTTGTCATAGTTATGTATCTGTAGAGGCTTTGTAGACTTATGTGGGAAACTGAATGTAAGAAATATGTGTCCATTTTGACGTAATGGCCCTAACGACCATGTTATATATATATATAGCATATGTTTCCACGACTTCCGCATTGTTGCATGAGAAATAATGATATTCACACGGAGACATGCATATGAGCGTACATGAGCAAAGATTGGTTCTCTCGGGCCTCAACGGCTTCGGGTGCCAGTCCGCCTCAATGGGATTTGGGGCGTGACAAAGAACCTTGTGAAGAGTATGATAGTAGCTCATTTGAAGAATAAACTAACAATCATCAAGATTTTAAAGTGTACAATCACCCATTATGGGAAGAAATTGAAGAAAACTTTTAAGTTTTTCTCTAATCCCTTATGGTTTGAGAACATCAACAGAGAAGTTACTAATGAAGATAATGAGACTATGAAACTTTTGATATCATAAATGTTAAGAACATTAAGCTAAATGAAGAGTGTAATAGGTCAAGTATGAAAAAGGATAAATGCTCACAGGTTGCTAACTGGATAATATCTTTGTCTTTTTCTGAAGATTCTTTTTTGCAGGTTCAATCTGAATCAATTCTAAATAAAATTGCTTTTGATCTATATCTTGACTGGTATATCCAATGGTGAGGTCAAGTTGTTTAGCAAGAGCAAATATGATATGCTTGTTTGGTATTCATATGGTTTTGGTCTAGCTAATGACCCTCTATAATTTAAAGAACTTATGGATTGTGTTAATTGTGATTGTGTGTGTAATTACATTATTTTGTTAGACGATATAGTGCTTGGATATTCAAAAGGGGTGTTTGTGCATAAAAGAACTAAATGAGTAAAGTGATTGCATGATGGTGTTAGTTTTATCAAATGTTTGCTCCAATTTCTTTAATTACCTCCTGCTAATTGTGATTATTAAATTTGGCTGTAGGCATTGGTCAAAATTCAAGGGAAAATCTTCTTTAAGTGGAAGAGAATGATTGCAAGCATAGAAGTTCAAATCCGTTGAAGAAGATATAATAAATGTCAAGATTCGAGGACGAATATTCATTAAGAAGGGGAGAACGATAGCATTCAAGAAAGCTTAACTCCAGTGAGGACTAATGAATTTCAAGACATTGTAATGGGCTTCAATTAGTAAGGCAAACATGTCTTATGATGGAAGTAACGCTCTAGCCCAAAGTATATCTTTTAAAAAAAATCTTACAACTAATTGGAGGTTCAAATTGGAGATCAAGGAGGAGTTGTGGACTTGGAGAACTTTGAGTTTCTCTTTAGGGTTATGCCTTTATTGTTCTAATTTGAACTATAACTTAAATTCTTTATAACTTAAAATCTTCAATGGTAAGATTCCTTGTTTGAGTTTCCGTGCCTCTTCTTCTTCTTCTTTTTCTTCTTCTTAATTGATTCACTACTTCTATTAAACAAGGTTTCAAGTATCTAATATTTGAGCTTATTTCTTCTCTTTTAAGAATCAATTCCTTCCCTCTTTCTAACCTTCTTATTTTAAAGTCTTCTGTTATCCGTATTGTTATCATATCAGGAACCTTGTTTGAAAAAAATTCAAAACAATTGCAAACTTGAGTACGAAGAAAAAAGAAGAAAGTGTAAGAAGAAGAAAAGCTAGAAAAAGATGCAGGAAGAATGAAAAAGAAGAACGAGAGTGAGGAAGAGGAGTAGAAAACGGGAGGCTGCATTTATATATATTTTTATAATAGAAAAAGAATTAAAATACCGACCCACAAAAAGCATAGTCGGTTAAATTTTCTGGTCATTCAAACCATCTATCCTAGCCAGTCATGCATTTTGACATTGATTAGTTTACACAAATGAATTACTTATTTTTGTGGATTTTATATTCTTAGCCATCTAAAGTGATTCACTCCATGAAATAACTCTTATTTCTTATTTATAACATAATATAATTTTTTAGATTTTGATATGTACTCTTTATAACTAACAAAGTTTTTCCCTCCCAAGAATAGCACAACACTTTCCTCCATCCCAATGCCTCTTCACTTGTCATATTTCCATCTATAACGATTTGCATGGTCCATTTGTGATTTAGAATTCTTTTCTCTAATATAACCCTTTACATAGCTTTATTATATTATTTATGACTTGCGTGAATGAGTACGATATATAAGATGAACATATGTGTTTTGAAGAAGAAATTCTACTTTGAGAAGTTTGGCCAATGTCAATATTTTGGGTTAATGAGTTCAGATTTGAGTTTAGACAATTCCATGAGATCTAAGGGGTTATCTAAGGGGTTATTTATGACGTGGTCGGATATATTTTGAACGGGTCACGAAGGGCTCGTGAGGGATTTGAACCCTTAGATTGAATTATAGTTTTTTTAAAGAATAGGTTGATCACGATCAATTTTTTAACAAGATGACCTCAGATCGGTGTTTTGCGAATTCCAATGAGTTCGTACCGTATTTTATGATGGATTTCCATATTTGGTAGCCGTTTGATCATAAGAATTTTTCACTTTTTGCCGAAAAATTATTTCACTTTAGTGAAAATACTAGTGTTTGGCCACAAGAATTCCAAATACAATTTCAAATTGTATTTGGAAAAGTTCACTTCCACTTATATGACAAAGCGTCAAAAACAACTCCAATTTATATTCATGGCCAAACACAACTTCAATTCCAACTCCAACTCCAAAAAAATTGTGATTTTCATGGCCAAACGGGGCCTTGATTTGTGTTTACGAGGTTTTGAATGAGTTTGAGTGTGATTCAAATGCTTAAGTTGATTACTAATCAATTTCAAGAATTAGAGTTGACCACGATCATATTTTTGACTAAATAAGCTCGGATTCATGATTTGAAAGTTCTAACAGTTTCATATAGTGATTTTGGACTTGTACACAAATTTTGATTTCATTCTGACGAGTTTAAGACGAGTTTGTAACATGTTTGATGTTTCAATGATGTTTTGAGCACAAAACAATATCTGATTTAGCAAACGAAACTAGAATTGAATTTTGACCGAACAAATAGCTCTATCGTGATTTTGGAACTATAGGAGCAAGAATCATCAAATCTGAGCTCATATGAGGGAGTTAAGATCAATTTTGGTGAAAAAAAGACTGTTGGTGCAACTTTAAAAATTCAAATTACATGTCCAAACAAAATTTCAAATCAACCTAATTTCATCATGTCCAAATAGAGCCTGAGTTTGCTCTGTTATGCAATTTTTCCAGAAAAAATAATGCTTACGTTTGAATGGCACTGAGCAAAACTTGACAAATGAATACAAAGGTAAAAGACTATTATTGAAAAAGTAAAAAAAAAAGTGATTCAGTAGCCATGGCAGATTTCATTACTTTTCTTCCATTCCGTCATAGAAGAAAAAGGATATCAAATGATGAATTCACCATTGAAAACATAACCCCCAAAAGAAGAATATTGTGGTGTTCTAAATACTAAGCCCATTACAATTCGTTTCTCTTTCATACATTTGCTTTGCTTGTAAAATAGAGAAAGAGAAAGAAACGAATGCAGAACACCACATCATTTTCTTCTTGGACCCACAAATTTGATACCACGAGAGAACAGAAATATTTTCATCCGCTTCATCCACAGCCTAGCACAACACAGTTTCATAAGGTCCATCAAGATAGCGACCAACATTAAGCCAAACATGCACAACAGCTTCAATAATTCAGTCGCAAGAGCCTTATATTGGCACTATCAAAGTTAACCTCATGCAAATAGGATCCAATAAAAGAAATCAAGTTTTTCTAATAGCTATATGACTGATTCTACAATCCAGTATAGTTTTTCCGTATCACAGATCCAGCACCAGCATTCCTAAACAACTACAACGCGCCATGAAAGTAACAGTCGTCTGCTTAAGACAATTATGCCTTGCTGTCTATGCTCATCGGATGTGGTTCCTTGGTACCGGAGTTCTGCACAAAGACAAAGTGTGTCATGAACTGGTCACCAAACAAAATAGAGCTGCATATATTCTAGAAATGATGAGTCTGAAACTTACATCTGAGTTGACAGCCAACTTATTTAACTTAGCAAACATGTTCCCATAGAATTTCGCATCCTTCTTATTGTTTTCCTTAACTTTCTCCTTCAGAGCTTTGTATTCAAGCTTCATGTCCCTTGACGTCATAAAAGAGTACAACTTATAACACCACGAAAGAGATGCAACATATTTGGACAGCGAGTATAGAAGAAATAACACAATACCTGTTGTTAGGATCAATCTCAAGGGCTTTCTTAATGTCAAATTCAGCCAGATCAAGATCCGCCATGTTCATATATGCCTGACCTCTCCGGTAAAGAGCTTTGACATTCGTACTCTCAGTTTCCAACACCTGAAGTACACAGAATCAGTAAAAAGATAAAAATAGATCAATGAAAATAAGAAGGCATGTTCTGATCTAATGGAACCTTGGTACACAGCTTCTTCGCCTGCTTGTAATCTTTCAGTTTCAACTTGCAAGCTGCATTATTTAAGTTGCAGCTGATCTTCAAAGTTTTCGATTGTTTCTTTTCCTCCTCACTAAAGTCGGTATCATATTCAATATATTTAGCAGCCTGCATTATTTCAATTCCTGCTGTTAGGCAAAACTGGATCAAGGACCCAGCAACTAATTACTTGACTAACACAGGAGCACCCTATCTTGGAGACTACACACCTCATATCTCTTTGATGCTTTTGCATATTTACCAGCCTTGAAGAGGGCATTTCCTTCCTCTTTCTTTTTGACAGCAGCCTCAATTTTTTCCTGGGTATTCATATCCCATGATTCCTTTTCCTACAGGCCAAATTAAAGATATGAGAATACACTTTGGCAGACAGGGAAGAGTTCGAATTACAAGGAAAGACTGTATCACATACCTTGACAAAGGAAACCAGCTCAACCTCATAATATACAGTTGAGTTGGGAGGAACAACCCCTAGGTCTTGCTTTGATTCAGATGGACCAAAGGCATACTCAGGTGCAATTATTAGCAGTGCCACTTCACCCTTCTTCATTGACATGACACCTCAATCTAACCCATCTATAACTTGCTCTGTTCAAGGCAGATCAACAGTGAACAAATCAAACAAAGAATAAGCCAACCAAAAAGTCACAAAATCATATCTTAGCTGTCACGAAAATGATGTATTCAGAATCCATACCCTCATCTGTCTTTAACTCAAAAAACTCGTCTTCATTTTCTCCATTGTGGCCTTTCTTTATAATCACTGCCATCTTGCAGCTTGCCGATCAATTTCACTACAAGATGCCGATTCAAACATTTGTCAGATATCATGTTTTAAATTCATAAATCTACAACATGATGGTAGTTACTGAGTAACCAACTTTTAACCACAGCCCCTTCATTCGGTTTCTCGTATCCTTCCCCTTCTTTTAAGATCTTCTTTATTACTTTCTTATCATCAGTTACACTTGAGACAGTCTTCCATGTTACCAACTCCAAGTTAATTTGCAGCGTAGCATTAGGCGGGACCGCTCCTCCATCACCTGAGCCTGGTTTTCCTTTCTCCCCAAAGCCATCTGCAGCAAACAAATTAGACACGTTAGTGAAAGCACTTAACAGGAAGAGACATAGAAGGACCCCTTCTTAGAAGAACCACCTACATTGTGGCTTCACCGTCAACTGGACTTTTTCACCTTTCTTCATAGTTTTCACAGCTTTTGCAATAGCAGGGCAGAAGTGTCCTGTCCCAATAATTATGTTAGTGCATGATAGAGAATCTATAAACTTTGTGAACAAGATGCTGCAATGCTCCATGGTTACCTTCCTGAACAGTGAACTCCACTCCATCTGATTTTCCAACCAATGATCCATCTTCAAGCTGAGCTTCATACTTGACTGAACAATAACATCAAACCAAATGCTTAATCATTGTTCCACCAAATTAAAAAAAAAAAAATGATGAAATTAAAAAGAAGACAGATACCTAGAACTTCGTCAAGATCCTTGGGGTTCTCCCATTTCTCTCCCTTGGTAAGGATCTTCTTGAAGATACCACCATCCTTGCAGATGTCCTTTACACTCACCCATGATAGCAATTCAACATCAAACTGGAGAGTGGAATTTGGAGGGATAGTTGGAGGAGAATCAGACTCTGCATAAGCCAGTTCTGGAGGAATGGTGAAAATGGCATTTTCACCCTTTTTCATCGTCTTAATACCTTGATTTTATCCTTTAATTACTTGTCCTGTTAGGAAAGACCAGAAACATCAGCAAAACACGCAAAAAGATATCATTTATCCAATATTTAATACAAAACAAAGATGTATGGAACATGACAGTTCCTCATAATGAAGAAGCTTCACTTCTTGGTTTCGATAGGGCTTATATTAATCAATGATCTCCCATAACTAGTAAAAAGAAACAAAATTTAGAATCACCGAATAAATTACTAATAAATCAAACTGTAAATAACCTCTTCCAAATACACATATGCACGGAAACATATAAACACATGTGTGAATATCAACTCTCAATCACTCACATATATATTGAATACACAGGGTAAACATTGACATACATGCTGTAAATCTATTTCAATTTTTTTATAACCGAGAAATCCTCAAGGATCAATAGTGCAGAATGCGAAGCTCAGTCGATCATTATCCCATCTCTCTTTCTTTCTACACTTAAAACACCAAACTTTTGAATACAAAAGTGTTCGAACCTGTGATGTGCATCTAAACCACACATCAAGTGTTCCGGTCTTACTACTTGATCAAAGTCCAAGGGGCAAAACTATTTCAGAGTCTCATGATCAGCTTCCCAATTATATAGTTCAAACCTTGGTATAAGGCTCCCTAATTATACACTGCCTTAGTGCAAGCTAGTTGTACCCTAGGATAACGAGAAAATAAACAAATTGAGGGAATCGGTAAGTTTTAAGAGCCGGCACAATCATGATACTAAAAAGTATACTTTAACATATATGAATTTAGTACTATGATAATCAACTTGCTATTAGAAAAACTACAACAACAACAACATACCCAGTGTATTCCCACAAAGTGGGGTCTGGGGAGGGTAAAGTGTACGCAGTTCATACCACTACCTCAGATGAAGTAGAGAGGTTGTTTCCGATAGACCCCCGGCTCAGGAAACTAATTTAAATATACAAAAAGCTGATATTAATCCACATTCTCAAAGTTGAGATTCAAATAAACAAGCAGTTCTTCTCATTACTCAGATCAGATAAATCAGGCTACCTTGATACATTACATCTCAATTCTCAAGGATGTGACCAGGACTACCTTCATATTCATATTCATTGATTTTCAGAGAGCCATTCAAGCAAAAGCAAACATAATAAGCTAACTATGTCGATATATTAAAAGTATTCACAAACTATACAAAACTCCAAGAGAGAGAGAGAGAGAGAGAGAGAGAGAGAGAGAGAGCAATGAATGTTAAAAAGTAGAGTTCAGTTTTTGTAACCTTGACCGAGAGTGAAGTTGAAAGGAGTGCCCCTATCGCGACTGGAATCGAACTTGGTCCCATCAAGCAGAGTCCCAGTATAATGAACTGAAAATCATCATTATATTTATTTATGAGCGTAAATTGAGATTAATATTAGCAAGGGCAAACAATAGATAAGAGTAATTTTGACCTTCGACTTCATCTCGAGGTTCAGGAGTATCCCATCCTTGGCCTTCTTTAACAAGCTTCTTCTTCAAACCTTCTTTCCCAATCTCCTTCTCTTCGCCGACTTTCATTATCGAACTTTCATCAGGCAGATCCATGTACTCATCCATTCCCTCTGCCGCCGGAATATCAAAATCTTCATCCATTCCAGATAATAATAATGGTGAGAAACGGGTAAAGAGGGGCTTAAGTGGTGTGAGATAGAGTGTGTAAAAGGCTTTAGGTTATAGAGGGTTGAGAAAATCGAAGGAAAGGCATCTGGAATCCTTTTAAGTCTCCAACTGTTGGTCACATCTTGACCGACGCTAAGGTCAAATTCACTTAAAAAATAAATTAAGCCAATTGGGATTCAATCAATATTTTTAAAACTTCTTAATTTTTTTAAAAATACAAAATAATCCATAATTATTTAATTTTTAATAAAAACAAAACATCCCCTTTGGTAAATTAGTTTTCGAAATCGATCCCACTCTCTCTCTCTCAAAACCGACTTCAACAATTGTTGTTTTCATTGACAACAGATCAACGACTTTCAATCTCCGACGACTTTTCAACCTCCGGCAACCTCAAGTTCAACTTCTACATCGTTTCTTCTTCTCTCTAACCATCAATTTCTCTCTCTTCACAGGTAAAGGTTTCTTTTTTTAAAAAAAAATTAGGACTTTTTAGTTATGAAGAAAAAGAACTTGAGTTGTCTTCTCTTCAAGTGTGAGTTAACAATTTTGAGATTTGATGCTTAAAAAAGAAAGAGGAAATTCGAGAAAATTCTAATTTATGGTATTTGTTTTCTTAATATGATGGTTGATGTAAATTTGGTATTTTTTTGAGTGAAATATGATTTTTTTTTATTCTCGAATATTGTTGTATAAATAGTGAAATTTAAATTTTGATTTTTTTCAGACACATTTGTTGTCACCAAATTCAACAACTGTTGAGATTGTACCATAGATTTTAGTGAACACTTACTTGTGATTATATTTTGTGTTTTTAAATGGGTTCAAAAAATTAGGATTTTTAACTGAATATTATTTTGTTCTTAAACAACTATTGGTTTTGTTGATGTTGTTGTATTGATAAATATTGATGTTGTTGGTGTTGGTGTTGGTGTTGTTGTATTGTAAATGTTAGTGTTGTTTATGAACATTGTTGTTCAAGTGGTGATATTTGTGGCTTGTTGTTTGTGTTGTTGTATTGTAAATATTGGTGTTTGTTGGTGTTCTTGGTGTTTGTTGATGTTGTTGATTTTGTTGGTGTTGTTGGTGTTGTTGTATTGGTAAATATTGGTGTTCTTGTATTGATAAATGTTGATGTTGTTCTTGAAATTTTTTGTTCAAGTGGTGATATGGTTTGTTGTTAGTGTTCTTGGCGATATCTATAGCTTTGATAAGGGTTGTAATCAAAGTTGTAAAATCCTACTCGGTACTCCCTCTCTCACTGATGTTTCTTATCATGTGTTGGTCTATATCCTTAATTCCTATATTTTTCTCTCAAAAATTAATTTTTTTTTTATATTACCCTGTTCATCTTTTTCCCTTTCATCCTACTCTATTAATCTCTTCTTTGTTAACCTTAGGTTCTTAAATAATAATCTTCTTTAACCACACCCCAGAAAACAGACGTTTCTTCGGCCTCTTGCCATGACGTCGTCATATCCTAGGACTTTACAGGTTAATCTATCGGTACTATCAAGAGGTTAACAAAAATAACCATCTACTAAGAGGAGAGCATATAAAGGGACTAACCATATACTGAGGGTAATGAAATAAAAAAACATATATTCACATCATGAATACATAAACATGTTTTATATTAACATAAACATTCTTTACATAATATGGGAGAAATAATACAGAAATATGAAGACATAAAGACTTACATGACTTAAAACGGAGAGAGGTTTCCCTTTCGGGAGTCCCCGAAAACCTTGCAACTATCACTGAAAATTAAACTTTCACACCTTTTTACAAACTCACAACACTTTTTTTTAAAACTAAAACTCACTACTTGCTCTTTTGATTTTCTCTCTGTTTCTCACTCTTATTTTACCTCTCTACGTCTCTCTATCTGTGTCCCTCGAAGCATTCTGAATAAGGCTATTTATAATAGCTGGCGGATTTCAAATCCGGACTTCAAAGCTTATAATTTTCCAAGAATCTGTCGGGTGCGCTGTAGACCCCATCGTCACGTGATTTCTTTGAAAAATCTTTGTATTATTGTCCTTTGTCTGCCACTTTACTCGCCTTTACATCTGTCTTATGTCGTCATTGCATGTGTTTATATTTTATTTCATCATTGCTTACGTGTATATTTTGTCTTTATCTGTTTCATCAAGTGTCCAAGTTAAGTAATGCAACAGAAACAAAACTCATTCCTGAGTCATCGTCTGCATTAGGGTCTTATGCATCTTGAAATACTGAGTTGCATTCTTTTCCAATCCTTCTGAATTTGTTTCTGGGACGTCTGAGTCTATTTCTGGTTTAGGTATTTGTGGGATCATTTATTTTGTCTCTTCTTTAAGTAATCTTTTTAGAGCGTTCCCTACTATTTTCTCTATTGTCTTTTTATCGTCTCTCTTTTTCTTAGAAGAGGTTCCTTTTAATAGCATTCCTCTTTGTATAGGTTTTTGTCTAGAAGTACCTTCATCTTTGAAGCTTATTGGTAGTCTCCTAACACTTTTTGGCAAAGTACTAGCCATTAAAGGATTTGATAAGTCTTTACCCGTTACCATTTGGACAGGACTAGCTACACCTTTATCCGATGTAGTGGATCTGTTTGCATTCGTTGGGGGATGCACACCTGTATTAGTTATTTTTGTGAGAGATGGAGAACTCTTTTGGGGGGTTATTTTTTCTATCTGTGATTGGCTTAATTCAAAATGGAGAATTTTTATTCTGTCTTGAAGTATGACATTTTGTCTTATCAAATGCTCGTTCTCCTGTTGCAACCTTTCATTCTTTAGGTTTAGTCTTTTGAAACTTTCGATCATTGTAGAACAATGGTCGCAAAAAAATATTTTATATGTGCTTTTACTAATGTTGTATTGCCAAAAAATATTGGTTATTCTGAGTTCTGGAGTTATGAAAAAATTTGGGCCAAGATTTTCGCGAGCATAGTCTAGGGCTTCGTTGAAATCATTGAATTCTTTGAATAGAGGAGTGGGGTATCCTTTAATAACATCTACAACTTGTATCCACGACTGGAAGATCCCTTGGATTTTTCCCTCTATCACTACATAAATTTAAATTTTTTGTCTTGATTCTTTTCTGTGAAATATTGACTTAAAGTATTTAATATTGGTATAAAATAACTGTTGTCTCGTAGAGTCTTGTTATAGCATATACAAAGGTTGTCTATCAGGCATTTCTGTTGCCTGTCTATTCTGGTATTTTCCTTTAGCCTGAAACTCATGTTAGTGATTAGATAACAAATTAAATTTTGTATACCAAACCATAGTCTTTCTATTTGCTTATTTTCTAAAGTCTTCTGCGATCTGAACTGAGTACTGCTCAAAAGAGTCTGTAAATACATGTCTTTAGGGGAGTCTTGGGATGATGAGGCTTCTTCTTCCCTTTTCCTGTACTCATTCTGAAATAATAGAAAGATAAGTTAGTGTTTAATCAGTCTACTAAGCTGATCTGCTAGATTATTTCTTTTCCCTTAATGTGCTCTTAGCTAATATTGTATATTGAGGTTGCATCTAAAAAGTTTAGCCACCTTCTTTTGCTACTACCTTTCTCATTTATTTTTTGATGGAATTTTACTATCGCTTCGCAGTCTGTTCTTACTAATATTTCTGGTTTATTTAATATGTATAATCTAAAATTGTTTAAATCGTATATTACCGCTAATATCTCAGTGTCTACACTGCTCATGTTTCCTTTTTCTTTGTATTTACCACTTTGATAAGCACATATTCTTTCAACTTTTTTATTGCTATATTTACTATCTCTTGCCTTTAAAACCGCTTTCCATCCTTTGAGGCTTCCGTCGGTTTCTACTATTAAATAGTCTGTTTCTAGTGGCATGGCTAAGTCAGGAATATTTTTAACCATATCTTTTAGTTTTTGTACTAACTTTATGTCTTCTGCATTAAAGAACTTTTGTCCTGTTGCGGTTGTTTTGGAGTATAGAGGTCCTGCTATTTTTCCTAAGTCTTTGATGAAGTGTCTTGCGTAATTAGGAATACCTAAAAACTTTTGCAGTTCTTTAGTTCTGTCTAATTTTTCTGGCATTTCTATAATCTTTTTTGCAATATGAGGTTGTAGCTTAATTCTTCCATATCCTATTATTACTCCTAAGAAATTGATATGATTTTTACATAATTCTATTTTCTTTCTGCTAACTATTATCCCATGGTCTATAAATAATTTAAAAACTATTTGTAAATGTCCTAAATGTTCTTTTAGGTAATTACTAAAAACTAAAATATCATCTACATATATTAGGACCAATTTTTTGTATTTTCTAAATATATTATCCATTTTTCTTTGGAAAATAGGAGGGATTGTCTTTATTGTGTATTCTGGATTTATAATTTCTTATTTACAGGTTATTTGATTGGATCCCCAGTGTTCTAGGAGCTTTTCCCCTATTATTTCTAATTCTTCTAGTATTTGTACAATCTTCTGTAAATCTTGTTGATCTTTAATTATTCCTATTTATTGAAATCCTTTTTTGAAATTGTAATTTTCTATACTGATTTCTATTAAATTGTAATTTTACCTACTTCATCTTTCATTACTAGTTCTTGTAATTCTTCCTCGTCTATTTCTTGTATTTCTGATACTAACATTTTTTTTGTTTTGTTATTATAGGTGCAGTCTTTATCTTTATCATATTGTATCGGGTTTTCTTTTAGATACCTAGTTTTTGGTATTTTTTGTTACTTTTCCTACAAAATAGGGTGGGGTTATTGTAATGCTTTTGGAGAGTATTACTCCATCTCTAGATAGGAGGCAACTTCCACCATTTGTTAATAAGAAGTCTAGTCCTAGCACAACATCTACCTTTATGTTTAACTCTCTTACCCATATGTAATCTAAATTATATGTTGGCTTATAATTAGTACATGTATTAATAAAACTTATAAATGCTTTGTCTACATAGTTTTTGTAAGTGTTATAAGTCCCGTCCATTTGCATGGATACTTGTGGTTTTGCAAACTCTTTTATTAAATGTTCTGGTAAGATTCTTTTATTTATTATACTCTATGTACAACCTGAATCCACAAAAACTAGTGTTTCTATCCTGTATCTTTATTTTTGCTAGTATTTTTATAGTACTTAATTTTTTATCTTTATTACATATTATGCCTTTAAATGCTTCTTCCATTAATTCTTCTTCTTTTATAATTTCTTTACCTTTTTCTGGCCGGGTTATTCTTTCTTCTAGATTGTTTATCTTAGTTTCTAATAGCTTTATTTTAATATCTATACTATTTTCTGTCTTATTTTCTGACTGCTCTGTATCAGTTTGTTGTATAGCCTGACTTCCTATAGATTTTTCTATACATGGGATACATCCCTCTATGTAACATTTCCTACATTTTGCTCTTCTTTTCTTACTGGGGTACCATTTAAAGATAAAACATTGATTATTGTCTAGTCATTTATTTCTTTGAAAAATATGGACACATTCGTTTATTATATTAACTAAAGCAAAATTTATCATTTCTGTCGGATTTAGATTTAAACCTTCTAGTTCTATTTCATCTATTAAATCTTCTTCTTCGGAGTCTGATGAGTTTATCTGTTCTCTAACATCTAAACTTATAATAGAGTATATACTTTCGTCGTCTGATAGGTATTCGTCTACATTTATTAATGTTTCTTGGAAGTCTTCTATTAGCTGAGAATTTCTATTTCTGCTATTATTTTTTTTTGGACAAGTATTAGCTAAGTTTTCTATGCTTCCCCAAGTGAAGCATTCTAAAGTATTTTTGTAACTTCTATTGTTTTTATACTTCCTTACATGTTTATTTTTATCTAGGTATGATATTTTAGCTGAGGATTTCCTCAGATAGTATCTTTTCTTTCTATAACTATTTTGTTTATTTTGGAATGGCTTTTTATATCTTTTGTATTTTCTTCCTTTTTGATAATCAGTATCATAGCTTTGTGTAGTATATATACTTTTGCATAAAATTGTCTCGCTTTGCTTTAATTGTTTTTATAACTGTATATTTGTACACTTTTCTTGTAGTATTTTCATTATGTGTTGAATCTTATGTCCTATAGACCATTTTACGTTTGGATTTTGTATTACCCCTTCTCTTTTTTCCCATCTTTCTTCTACTTCTCTACCTAAAGCTCTTGGTAGTTTATTAAAGAGTTTGTTTTCTAAAGTCGGGTCAAATGCATTTTCACTAATTGAGCAATAATAGAAATAGTCATTTAGAAAGGGTTTTATATGATACAAACTACTAATACTTAACTGTTCTAATTTTATTAACGAATTCCTTTATAATACTAATAAACCACTATTTGGGTCTTCTCCTGTTATTAAACTGTGTATTTTATTTGTAAAGTTATAAGGATTGGGTCCATGGCTACTAACGTTTGAAATTTTTGTGGGAATTCTGATTTGTAGGCTTCCCATAAATCTTTGGTTGATTCTCCTAAAAAGGTTTCCATATATCTATACATGGTTTTCGCATCGATTTTTTTGTATGTTTTAATGTAGTGTTCTACTATTATACCTTTCCATATGTCTATTACTGCGTTCCATGATTGTGGATAATGGGCTGCTATGTTTAGTATTTTTTTCTTTACTTCCTCCTTCTTGGAGTCTAATGGTCCTTCTATTGGCATTCTTTTTTCTATAGGTTTTACATTTTCTGTTTGTATTTCTGGATTTATTCTAAACACTCTATGTGTTGGTAAATTTTCTGTACTCATTTCTACTGTATGTACTAGTGTTGTCTTTTGGAATGGACTCGAGCTAGTTGAAGCTGATTCCATGAATTCCTTCATACTCTTAGTTGTGTCTTCATCTTCAATACTTATTATAGTACTACTATTGTCTTCTAAATCTTCTGACCAACTAATTCTATATCCTATGTTATCTGTTCTTGATTCACAATTTTTAAAATGTTCTTCTACTTGGGATATCTCTAAACCTCCCTTTTTACATCATTTGCATTTAAAGCTTCTATTGTTATTTTCTTTATACATATCTTTGGCTTTTTGTAGCCAGGTCTACTTCAAATTCTTTTGGTAATAGTTCAATATTCATGAGCTCTGTTCTTTCTCCTATTTCTTCTATCTCTTCATCTAATTCTTTCTGATTTACGATATTTTAGTCGGTAAATTTGATGGATGTCTGTTCTTTACTGTTTGTATATATTAAGTGGTCATTTGGTTTGAGTGTCTCTTGTTTTTTTTTTAAAAAAAAACTTTTTAAGTTCCATTCTAATCCTACGTATAGTTCTAGGTCTATTTTTAGGGGTTTCATTAATTTTATCCCTTTATTTCCTATTAACCCTACTACATCTTCTACTTTAAGTTTAAATTTAGAGCTACTGTTGTTTGCTAATTTTTCTATAAAACCTACACAAACTAGTAAATTATTACCGTCGTTCATGTCTTCGTATCCTTTGGTCTGAATTCCTATCTTTATGTATTTTTCAAATTCTAAAGAGTTTATCATAAAGTCTGAGCTACAGTAGAAAATTCCTCCGTTATTAGTCATATCTACTTCTGGTAAACCTATAATTGATCTTTTAGGGTCTGTCCATCTGTCATCATAAATGGTAATTAAAACTTTAGTTAGAAATACAAGAACTAGATAAGGAAGAATTACAAGAACTAATAATGCAAGATGACGTAGGTAAAAATTACAATTAATAGAAATCAATATGGAAAATTACAATTTCAAAAAAGGATTTCAACAAATAGGAATAATTAAAGATCATCAAGATTTACAGAAGATTGTACAAGTACTAGATGTATTAAAAATAATAGGAGAAAAGCCCCTAAATTAGCTAAAAGTTTTCAACAAGCCTATAAAATTATTAGACTAAGGCAAAAAATTATTAAAGAAAGTATAATTTTTAGAAAGTCACTTATCGCAAAATTAGAAAACTTTGAAAAAGAATATAAGTTAGAACTAGAACTTGTTTTATCACCACAAATATTCGAAATAAGAGAATACATAATTATAAAAATAAATAGGTGTGAAAACAAAATGAATCTACAAAGATATTTTATAAATAAGTTATTAGAAAAACTCAATGATATTCCTTTAGGATAAGATTTCTAGAGCAAAAGAATAGGTACATGAGATAACATAGACTAGCTAAACATATAAGATACTTAACTTCACTATTATACCTCAAAAAAGAAATTTTGAATAGACTACGAAAAGAAAGAGACAAATTAATAAGTAGACAAAAATTTTACGAAGAATTTTTTAAAGAAGAGTTGGAACAAAAACAACCACAAGCAACTCAATTAACAGACTTTATCCGTCAAAGAATATTATATATCCTACGTCAAATAGATCTTCAATTATTTAGAATAAGAAAATATCAAAGAAAGATTAAATACATACCTTTAGGATAAAAATCAAATAATAAATGCTAAAACATCCTTTTGCCAGACAAATACAAACTAAACATTAGTATATAAAAAGAAACAACAACGCCTAAAAGAATTAAGAAAGACTGAACAAAAACTTCTAGATCTAAAAAGAGAGACATAGGAACTAATACAAGATGAAAATGTTAAAGAAGGAATAAAAAATATATTTACAAATAGAGTACTACTAGCTATTAGTTGGGAACTACACAGAATAGGAGAAGACATACTTTGGTATAAAAGATGAATAAAATAGGACAAAGTTTGGATACCGTTTTAATATCAAAATAGCTAGCTTAAAGAACTTAGACTATTTAGACTTAAAATTACAGTCAGATAAGAAATACAGAAGACTAAAAGATAATTCTTTAATTAAGTGTAATTTCTCCAACGGAGAACATCTTTACATAGTGAAGATCCACAATTAAATAGTATAGCAGATCTAGTAATAAATCTAAGAGAAAATATCCAAAAAGATAGTATAAGAATACTTGGAATTCTAGAGCTCTATAAGACCTGCAGAATAAACAAATAAAGATTATTCAGAAATTAGAACAAAATTTTAATTTTTTAAAAATACAACAATCAGAAATAGAAAAGAAGATACTATTTATTAATCAAAATAGAAAATTTTCAAACGAAGAGTTAGCAGAGGAATTTAAGAAAATTCAAAAGGAAATAAAAGATTTAAAATATACTACAGAACAAATTAAAAACATAATTCTTTCATGAACGACCCTCTATACCAAGAAATATTAAAGCAAGGAGAACTAATCCAACCAAACCCAGAAGGTCTATCTGACTATCAACCCCAGGGAAAAGCAGATTATGTAATAATAAAACAAAACAATACTATAATACTCCTATTATTAAAAATTAATAAAAATCTAGAAAAAGTTGTAAAAGGAAAGACCCCTCAGATTTCAGATAATAGTATAGATGAACTAGTAGAACAACTAAAAAGAGTAGAAACAACACCTTATAAGGAAAGGATAAAACTAGTAAGAAAGCAAAAACTATGGACCTTTTTTCAGGTAGGCGAACAGAAGAAGACAGACCAAGAAATAATTTCGTCCAAAACCGATTAGGAAACAACATGATAGTTAGAATAATATATACCTCTAGACAAACACCTAGTCAACAACTAGATGAAGTAATAGACATAGATAAAGATATACAAATTTTCCAACAAAATAGGTTAAAGTTATTAAATCCAAAAATATTGTATAGGGCAGGTATGTTCTCACAAAAAGCTCAGCTTTATAGACATTATAGAAAATAGCAGCTATGTGTTACAGGAGATAATAAAGACAACCTCAATTTAATAAGCTCAGAATCCCTAAGAGAGATTAAAAGAACAAAATGAATTTAATGCACATGGGTTTAATAGTTATAGGACTAAGAGGATTAACCAGAAAAAATTTGGGAACTAAAGTTTTAATTACCATTTATGATGACAGATGGGCAGACCCTAAAAGATCAATTATAGGTTTAACAAAAGTAGATATGACTAATAACGGAGGAATTTTCTACTGTAGCCCAGACTTTATGATAAACTCTTTAGAATTTGGAAAATACATAAAGATAGGAATTCAGACCAAAGGATACGAAGATATGAATTACAGTAATAATTTACTAGTTTGTGTAGGTTTTATAGGAAAGTTAGCAAACAATAGTAGCTCTAAATTTAAACTTAAAGTAGAAGACGTAGTAGGGTTAATGGGAAATAAAGGGATAAAATTAATGAAACCCCTAAAAATAGACCCAGAACTATACGTAGGCTTAGAATGGAACTTAGAAAATTTTAAAAAAAAACAAGAGACACTCAAACCAAATGACCACTTAATGTATACAAACGGTAAAGTATAGACATCCATCAGATTTACTGACTATAATACAGTAAATAAGAAAGAATTAGATGGAGAGATAGAAGAAATAAGAGAAAGAACAGAGCTCATGAATATTGAACTATTACCAGAAGAATTTGAAGTAGACATGGCTATATAAAAAGCCAAAGATATGTATAAAGAAAATAACAATAAAAGCTTTAAATGCAAAGGATGTAAAAAAGGAGGTTTAGAGATATCCCAAGTAGAAGAACATTTTAAAAATTGTGAATCAAGAACAGATAACATAGGATATAGAATTAGTTGGTCAGAAGATTTAGAAGACAATAGTAGTACTATAATAAGTACCGAAGATGAAGCCACAACTAAGAATATTAAGGAATTCATGGAATCAGCTTCAACTAGCTCGAGTCCATTCCAAAAGACAACACCAGTACATACAGTGGAAATGAGTACACAAAATGTACCAAGACATAGAGTGTTTAGAATAAATCCAGAAATACAAACAGAAAATGTAAAACCTATAGGAAAAAGAATGCCGATAGAAGAACCTATTAGACTCCAAGAAGGAGGAAGTAAAGGAAAAATACTAAACATAGCAACCCATGATCCACAATCATGGAACGTAGTAATAGACATATGGAAAGGTATAGTAGTAGCAGACTACATTAAAACATACCAAGAAACTGATGCGGAAACCATTTATAGATATATGGAAACCTTTTTAGGAGAATCAACCAAAGGTTTATGGGAAACCTACGAATCAGAATTCCCACAAGAATTCCAAACTTTAGTAGCCATGGGACCTAATCCTTATAACTTTACAAAAAAAAATACACAGTTTCTATTATTAAATAGTCTGTTTCTAGTGGTATGGCTAAGTCAGGAATATTTTTAACCATATCTTTTAGTTTTTGTACTAGCTTTATGTCTTCTACATTACCGGACTTTGTCCTGTTGCGGTTGTTTTGGAGTATAGAGGTCCTGCTATTTTTCCTAAATCTTTGATGAAGTGTCTTGCGTAAATAAGAATACCTAAAAACTTTTGCAGTTTTTTAGTTCTGTCTAATTTGTCTGAAATTTCTTTAATCGTTTTTGCAATATGAGGTTGTAGCTTAATTCTTCCATATCCTATTATTACTCCTAAGAAATTGATATAATTTTTGCATAATTCTATTTTCTTTTTGCTAATTATTATCCCATGATCTATAATAATTTAAAAATTGTTTGTAAATGTCCCAGATGTTCTTTTAGGTTATTACTAAAAACTAAAATATGATCTACATATATTAGAATGAAGTTTTTGTATTTTCTAAATATTATCCATTTTTCTTTGGAAAATAGGAGGGTCTGTCTTTTGTTCGAACGACATAACTAACCATTCAAAATGTCCTTCGGGACAAGTGAATGTTGTCCAATTTATGTTGTCTTCATGCATTTTTACTTGCCTGTATCCTGACTTACAGTCGAATTTACTGAAAATCTTTCTTCCTTGAATTCTATTTATTAATTCTGTTTTGTCTGGTAGTTTATACCCATACATTACTATATTATCATTGAGTCTTTTATAGTTTATTGTCATTCTAGCTTTTCCTCTTATAATCTCACTATGGTTTCTTACCATAAAAGCTGCAGATTTATGTCTTGATTTAGATCTTCTTATAACTCCTAGTTTTAATAATTCTTTGATTTGTATTTCAAAATCTTCTAGATCTTGATTTGTTTCTTCAATTGATGCTATCTTTATTGTGTATTCTAGATTTATAATTTCTAATTTACAGGTTATTTGATTGGATCCCTATTGTTCTAGGGGCTTTTCTCCTATTATTTCTAATTCATCTAGTATTTGTACAATCTTCTGTAAATCTTGTTGATCTTTAATTATTCCTATTTGTTGAATTCCTTTTTTGAAATTGTAATTTTCTATACTGAATTTTATTAAATTGTAATGTTTACCTACTTCATCTTACATTACTAGTTCTTGTAATTCTTCCTCGTCTATTTCTTGTATTTCTGATACTAATGTTTCTTTTGTTTTGTTATTACAGGTGCAGTCTTTACGTTGATACATCACGTTAGTTAGTTGATCACTCCATTCAGGACGAATAAACATAGTTGATCATATAATTACTATCTAATTCATTAAAAATGCAATTGAAGTTATTAATTCATAACTAATAATAGTTAAATAACTTTGTTTATTACTAATCATGGTTTAACGTAGCAATTCACATCAAATTAGTCAGTTGATCACTCCATTCAGGACAAATACACTTAGTTGATCATGTAATTACTATCTAATTCATTAAGAATGCAATTGAAGTTATTAATTAATATCTAATTATAGTTCGATAACTTTGTTTATTACTAACCATGGTTTAAAGTAGAAATTCAAATCAAATTAGTCAGTTTATCACTCCATTTAGGACAAATAAACTTAGTTGATCATGTAATTACTATCTCATTAATTAAGAAGGCAATTGAAGTTATTAATCCACAAATAATTATAGTTAAATAACTTTGTTTATTACTAACCATGGTTTAATGTGAAAATTCACGTCAAATTAGTCAGTGTATCACTCCATTCTGGACAAATAATCTTAGTTGATCATGGAATTACTATCTAATTCATTAAGAATTCAATTGAAGTTATTAATTCATAACTAATCATAGTTAAATAACGTTGTTTATTACTAACCATGGTTTAATGTAGAAATTCACGTCAAATTAGTCAGTTTATCACTCCATTCAGGATAAATAAACTTAGTTGATCATGTAATTACTATCTAATTCATTAAAAATGCAATTGAAGTTATTAATTTATAATTAATTATAGTTAAATAACTTTTTTTATTACTAAACATGGTTGGATGTAGCAATTCACATCTTATTAGTCAGTTGATCACTCCATTCAAGACTAATAAACTTAGTTGATCATGTAATTACTATCTAATTTATTAATAATGCAATTGAATTTATTAATTCATAACTAATTATAGTTAAATAACTTTGTTTATTACTAACCATGGTTTAATGTAGAAATTCACGTCAAATTAGTCAGTTTATCACTCCATTCAGGACAAATAAACTTAGTTGATCATGTAATTACTATCTAATTCATTAAGAATGCAATTGAAGTTATTAATCCACAACTAATCATAGTTAAACACCTTATTTATCACTAACCTTGGTTTAATGTAGCAATTCACGTCAAATTATTCAGTTGATCACTCCATTCAGGACGAATAAACTTAGTTGATCATGTAATTACTATCTAATTCATTAAGAATGCAATTGAAGTTATTAATATATAACTGATTATAGTTAAATAACTTTGTTTATTACTAATCATGGTTTAATGTAGTAATTCACATCAAATTAGTCAGTTGATCACTCCATTCAGCACGAATACACTTATTTGATCATGTAATTTCTATCTAATTCATTAAGAATTGAATTGAAGTTATTAATTCATAACTAATTATAGTTAAATAACTTTGTTTATTACTAACCATGGTTTAATGTAGAAATTCACGTCAAATTACTCAGTTTATCACTCCATTCAGGACAAATAAACTTAGTTGATCATGTAATTACTATCTAATTCATTAAGAAGGTAATTGAAGTTATTAATTTATAACTAATTATAGTTAAATACCTTATTTATTACTAACCATTGTTTAATGTAGCAATTCAGGTCAAATTAGTCAGTTGATCACTCCATTCAAGACGAATAAATTCAGTTGATCACGTAATTACTATCTAATTCATTAAGAATGCAATTGAAGTTATTAATCCACAACTAATTATAGTTAAACACATTATTTATTACTAACCATGGTTTAATGTAGCAATTCACGTCAAATTCAAAACGAGTTGATCACTCCATTCAAGACGAATAAACTTAGTTGATCATGTAATTACTATCTAATTCATTAAGAATGCAATTGAAGTTATTAATTTATAACTAATTATAGTTAAATAACTTTGTTTAATCCTGGTTTAATGTAGTAATTCACATCAAATTAGTCAGTTGATCACTCCATTCAGGACAAATACACTTAGTTGATAATGGAATTACTATCTAATTCATTAAGAATTCAATTGAAGTTATTAATTCATAACTAATCATAGTTAAATAACGTTGTTTATTACTAACCATGGTTTAATGTAGAAATTCACGTCAAATTAGTCAGTTTATCACTCCATTCAGGATAAATAAACTTAGTTGATCATGTAATTACTATCTAATTCATTAAAAATGCAATTGAAGTTATTAATTTATAACTAATTATAGTTAAATAACTTTTTTTATTACTAAACATGGTTGGATGTAGCAATTCACATCTTATTAGTCAGTTGATCACTCCATTCAAGACGAATAAACTTAGTTGATCATGTAATTACTATCTAATTTATTAAGAATGCAATTGAATTTATTAATTCATAACTAATTATAGTTAAATAACTTTGTTTATCACTAATCATGGTTTAATGTAGCAATTCACATCAAAATAGTCAGTTGATCTCTCCATTCAGCACGATTACACTTAGTTGATCATGTAATTTCTATCTAATTCATTAAGAATTGAATTGAAGTTATTAATTCATAACTAATTATAGTTAAATAACTTTGTTTATTACTAACCATGGTTTAATGTAGAAATTCACGTCAAATTAGTCAGTTGATCACTCCATTAAGGACGAATATACTTAGTTGATCATGTAATTACTATCTAATTCATTAAGAATGTAATTGAAGTTATTAATTCATAATTAATTATAGATAAATAACTTTGTTTATTACTAACCATGATTTAATGTTGAAATTCACGTCAAATTAGTCAGTTTATCACTCCATTCAGGACAAATAAACTTAGTTGATCATGTAATTACTATCTAATTCATTAAGAAGGTAATTGAAGTTATTAATCCACAACTAATTATAGTTAAATACCTTATTTATTACTAACCATTGTTTAATGTAGCAATTTACGTCAAATTAGTCAGTTGATCACTCCATTCAAGACGAATAAACTTAGTTGATCATGTAATTACTATCTAATTCATTAAGAATGCAATTGAAGTTATTAATTCATAACTAATTATAGTTAAATTAATTTGTTTATTACTAAATTTGGTTGGATGTAGCAATTCACATCACGTTAGTCAGTTGATCACTCCATTCAGGACGAATAAACTTAGTTGATCATGTAATTAGTATCTAATTCATTAGGAATGCAATTGAAGTTATTAATTCATAACTAATTATAGTTAAATAACTTTGTTTATTACTAAATTTGGTTGGATGTAGCAATTCACATCACGTTAGTCAGTTGATCACTCCATTCAGGACGTATAAACTTAGTTGATCATGTAATTACTATCTAATTCATTAAAAATGCAATTGAAGTTATTAATTCATAACTAATAATGGTTAAATAACTTTATTTATTACTAATCATGGTTTAGCGTAGCAATTGATCATGTAATTACTATCTAATTCATTAAGAATGCAATTGAATTTATTAATCCACAGCTAATTATAGTTAGATACCTTATTTATTACTAACCATGGTTTACTGTAGCAATTCACGTCAAATTAGTCAGTTGATCATTCCATTAATGAAGAATAAACTTAGTTGATCATGTAATTTCTATCTAATCAATTCAGAATTCAATTGAAGTCATTAATCACCAACTAATTATAGGTAAATAACCTTGTTTATTACTAAATATTGTTTAATGTAGCCGTTCACATCAAATTAGTCAGTTTATCACTCCATTCAGGACGAATACACTTAGTTGATCATGTAATTACTATCTAATTCATTAACAATGCAATTAAAGTTATTAATACAAAACTAATTATAGTTAAATACCTTATTTATTACTAACCATGATATAATGTAGCAATTTACATCAAATTAGTCAGTTGATCACTCCATTCAAGACGAATACACTTAGTTGACCATGTAATTACTATCATATTCATTAAGAATGCAATTGAAGCTATTAATTCATAACTAATTATAGTTAAATAAATTTGTTTTATAATAAACATGGTTGGATGTACCAATTCACATCACATTAGTCAGTTGATCACTCCATTTAGGACGAATAAACTTAGTTGATCATGTAATTACTATATAATTTATTAAGAATGCAATTGAAGTTATTAATTCATAACTAATTGTAGTTAAATAACTTTGCTTATTACTAACCATTATTTAATGTAGCAATTCACGTCAAATTAGTCAGTTGATCACTCCATTAAGGACGAATACACTTAGTTGATCATGTAATTACTATCTAATTCATTAAGAATGCAATTGAAGTTATTAATTCATAATTAATTATAGTTAAATAACTTTGTTTATTACTAACCATGATATAATGTTGAAATTCACGTCAAATTAGTCAGTTTATCACTTCATTCAGGACAAATAAACTTAGTTGATCATGTAATTACTATCTAATTCATTAAGAAGGTAATTGAAGTTGTTAATCTACAACTAATTATAGTTAAATACCTTATTTATTACTAACCATGGTTTAATGTAGCAATTCACGTCAAATTAGTCAGTTGATCACTTCATTAAGGACGAATAAACTTAGTTGATCATATAATTACTATCTAATTCATTAAGAATGCAATTGAAGTTATTAATTAATAACTAATTTTAGTTAAATAACTTTGTTTATTACTAATCATGGTTTAATGTAGCAATTCACATCAAATTAGTCTGTTGATCACTCCATTCAAGACGAATAAACTTAGTTGATCATGTAATTACGATCTAATTTATTATGAATGCAATTGAAGTTATTAATTCATAACTAATTATAGTTAAATAACTTTGTTTATTACTAACCATGGTTTAATGTAGAAATTCACGTCAAATTAGTCAGTTTATCACTCCATTCAGGACAAATAAACTTAGTTGCATGTAATTACTATCTAATTCATTAATAATGTAATTGAAGTTATTAATCCACAACTAATTATAGTTAAACACCTTATTTATCACTAACCATGGTTTAATGTAGCAATTCACGTCAAATTAGTCAGTTTATCACTCCATTCAGGACGAATAAACTTAGTTGATCATGTAATTACTATCTAATTCATTAAGAATGCAATTGAAGTTATTAATATATAACTAATTATAGTTAAATAACTTTGTTTAATCCTGGTTTAATGTAGTAATTCACATCAAATTAGTCAGTTGATCACTCCATTCAGGACGAATACACTTAGTTGATAATGGAATTACTATCTAATTCATTAAGAATTCAATTGAAGTTATTAATTCATAACTAATCATAGTTAAATAACGTTGTTTATTACTAACCATGGTTTAATGTAGAAATTCACGTCAAATTAGTCAGTTTATCACTCCATTCAGGATAAATAAACTTAGTTGATCATGTAATTACTATCTAATTCATTAAAAATGCAATTGAAGTTATTAATTTATAACTAATTATAGTTAAATAACTTTTTTTATTACTAAACATGGTTGGATGTAGCAATTCACATCTTATTAGTCAGTTGATCACTCCATTCAAGACGAATAAACTTAGTTGATCATGTAATTACTATCTAATTTATTAAGAATGCAATTGAATTTATTAATTCATAACTAATTATAGTTAAATAACTTTGTTTATTACTAACCATAGTTTAATGTAGCAATTCACGTCAAATTAATCAATTGATCACTCCATTCAGGACGAATAAACTTAGTTGAGTTGATAATGTAATTACTATCTAATTTATTAAGAAGGCAATTGAAGTTATTAATTCACAACTAATTATAGCTAAATAGCTTTATTTATTCCTAAATATGGTTTAATGAAGAAATTTACATCAAATTAGTCAGTTGATCACTCCATTCAGGACGAATATACTTAGTTGATCATGAAAATAATCAAATATATCATTCATCTACTGCAACAGATGTGTATATGTGTTTGATTATTTTCAACAGATTATTTATCTTTTCTAACAGATATAGAATTTGTTGCAACATATGTAGAGTACTATTATTTGAAATAACCAAACATATCATTCATTTTCTGCAACAGATGTGTATATCTGTTTGATATTTCTAACAGATTATTCATCTTTTACAACATATATAGAATCTGTTGCAATATATGTAGAGTATTATTTGAAATAATCAAATATATCATTCATCTGCTGCAACAGATGTGTATATTTGTTTGATTATTTCCAACTGATTTTTCATCTATTGCAAAAGATATAGAATTTGTTGCAACGTATGTATAGTATTATTTAAAATAATCAAACATATCATTAATCTATTGCAATAGATGTGTATATCTGTTTGATTATTTTTAACAGATTATTTATCTATTGCAACAAATATAGAATCTGTTGCAACATATGTAGAGTATGTTGGAAATAATCAAACATATCATTCATCTGCTGCAACAGATGTGTATATCTGTTTGATTATTACCAATAAATTATTAATACGTTGCAACAGATATAAAATCTGTTGCAACATAATTCATCATTCCAACTTATTTTACATCTGTTACAATAGATATAAATCTGTTGCAACATAATTCATCAGTCCAACTGATTTTACATCTGTTACAATAGATATAACATATGTTGCAACAGAAGTTGTTCCTACACATACAACAACTGTTGGACCATAAACATAAATATATTTTATATAATAAATAACATACATCAACAACTAAATTTATCAAGTTCATAATAAAACCAACAACAACACTAATTACTATTACAATAATTATGGAGCATTTCGATCTGGACATGTAGTTCTTTTGTGTCCAACCGTCTTATATATGGAGCACTTATTTTTTATCATTGGAAATGATTCCCTGACTCTACGCCTCCTCTTCATTCTCCTTTTTCCCGATTTTCTTGGGTCAATATATGGAGGAGGAGTTTCTCTCTCTAAAATCTCCAAAAGAACAATCCAAGAATCATGCACCGGATTAATTTCCTCACAATATGCAATAAAGTGTCTAGTTCTTGAATATCATTCCCATATAAAAACTTATTTCATCGTCTTGAACATTGCTCGACTATGTTGATTGAGAACTGCCCACTATATTGCTCGCAACAACAAGTGTAGGTGATTGGTCCTCCTCCAATTCATCTCCACTCTCATTATCTGAAATATTCATGTCCACCCCATTCAATTCATCATTTAACTTATCTTGTTAGTCTTGTTTGATATTCTGGTTCTATATCGATTTTTCAACTACATACACCCTTAAAATGGGCCTAGATGCATTACTCAGATAAGCATGCAAACGAACCTAATTGCTTATCTTAAAAGGTAGGACCCTATGATTTTCAAAAGAGTTGTGCATGTAACTGATGACAAGATCTTCAGGTTGGAAATTTAGTCCACAATAGCTGATAATTAAGTTCACAAAATCATCATACAAAACTTTCTTTGAACTGTCATCGCTATCGTCTCTAGCATGTCACCATCCTTCTGACGCCAAATAAATTGATTGTTCGTCTCGATCCATTCACCATAACAATCAACCCCTATTGTTATTGATTCCTCCGTTAATGGTACCTAAATAAATTTTTTATAAAAAAGTTAATAATGATTGTATAGTAAGTTGAGTGACTATACACAACAACAAAATTATATGCACTATTATTGTCCCAATAAGTAACTCATCTGTTGCAATAGATCACTATTCTGTTGCAATGAATGACTAATCTGTTGGATTCAACTTCTGGTTATATCCAATATTGTCACCTACTGTAACATGAATCCAGCAGGTAAGTCATCTGTTGCACCATATGACTTATCTATTGGATTCAACTTCTGGTTCTGTCCCAGCTTTGCTAGCTATTGTAGTATGTAGCCAACATGTAAGTCATCTGTTGCAACAAACGACTTACCTATTGGAATCATCTTCTGTTTCTAAACATGTATCCAACAGGTAAGTGATATGTTACAACAGATGAGTCATATGCTGTAACAGATGACCTACATGTTGCAGTGGATGACTTATCTGTTGGATTCAACTTCTGTTTTGTCCCAGATTTGATAGAAGCTATCTAACAACTAAGTGATCTATTGCAACAAATTACTAATATGTTGGATTCACTTAAGACATATGTTGCAACAGATTTTTTATTTGTTACAACATATGACTTACCTGTTGGAACTACTTTAACAGTAGTGAAAACTATCCAACAACTAGTGTAAATAAATACAACAACTGTTGGATACGCTACTGTAAATTGTTGGAAAAATAGCAGATATACCCATATGAGAAATTGAGCTAAAAATTATTATTTTACTTACCAAAATCACCTATGAAGTAATGTCCAGTGATATACGAATAAAATTTGATCCAAAAATTTAGTCCAGTAGCAGCAGTAGCGGCAACAACAACAATAACAACAAGTAGTAGTAGTAGAAGAAGAAGAAGAAGAAGAAGAAGAAGAAGAAGAAGAAGAAGAAGAAGAAGAAGAAGAAGAAGATGATGATGATGAAGAAGAATAAAAGCAGCAGCAACAACAAACAACAACAATGGAGAAAAACATCCAAAAGCAAAGAGAGAGAAGAGAGCCAGGAAACCACATTTTTTCCCCTCCTTTTCCCCCTCCATTTTTAGTTATTAGGGTTTTATATAAGATGGATCAAAGTGTAAAATAAAATACTTGGGGGTGTGAAATTCATATGAGTCAAACCCCTTTAATCCTTAATCTAAGCTAGCGTTTGGCCATAGATTCCCAAATATTTTTGGCAAATAATATTTGAGTGAAGATTTGGGTGAAATTTTACCATGTGTTTGGCCATAGTATTTAACAAATATATTTTACTTTTTTAAGAAATATGATTTATACCCATAAGTTTTAGAAATTATTAAAACTAACCATAAGTTTGTATTATCAAAAATAAGAAACATGCCTAACATTTTCTTAGTAGTTGAGAAACAGAAGAAAACCAAGTATACTAAAATTTTATTTGTATAAACTGTATTGTTATGTACATGCACACGTTTATTGAGAAGATATATTTCTAGATTATATCTGTGTAAAGCAGTCACGATACTGATACAATATCCACCTATACATACATAGCAAGATATAAACTGTATTGTTATGTACATGCACATGTTAGTTGAGGTCAATAAATAGTGGGTGTTTTTATAAAAGATAAAAATTTGGTGTAAAATTTGAACTTTTAAAAGTTCCCAAATAATGAAATTTGGCTCAAATACTAGAAAAAAACTAGTATTTGGGAATTTGGATTATTTGCCAAAAAAATTTGCCGAATAATGACAAATTATATGGCCAAATATTATTTGCCAGGTTTTTCCCCAAATTTTACTTGGGAAATCTATGGCCAAACGGGTCTTAAAACTTGTCACCCCTACTCAATAATTAAGACTTGAGTCACCACAACTTAATTTTAAAACTTTTTGGCCACCCTTAATTCATTGTCCCCTAGAGAGTTCCAGTGAGGTTTTACAGAGTTTTAGTCACCTATACGATTCTCGGATTATGATGGAACAAGTTTGATTAGGTAATACTCCCTTCGCCCATCTTTACTTGTTCACTATATTAAGAGCCCATTTGACCATGAGAATTTTTTTTTTTTTTCGGAAAATTATTCTACTTTAGTGAAAATTGTAGTGTTTGGCCATAAGAATTCCAAATACAGTTTGAAATTGTATTTAAAAAAGTGAAAACAAAGTGAAACTTGTTTTCACTTCTAACTTCTCTCACAAAAAGTCAAAAAGAACTCCAATTTATTTTCATGGCTAAACACAACTCCAACTTTAACTTCAACTCCAATTCCAACTCCAACTCTAACTCAAACTCAATTTTTTTTTAGTTTTCATGGCCAAACGCCTACTAAAAATAGATGCCCAACAATACTTATCCACTTTGAAATTTACCCATTTCTACCTATTTTACCTTTAACATTAAATATATTTCATTATCTAATGCAGTTTTCAAAATATTAAATTTATTATATTCAAAGGGTAATGTGGTAAAATTACCCCTATCATTTATTATTTCTTAATCTGTATGCCAAGTCAATAGTGGACAAGTAGTAGAAAAGTATTGATGGACGGAGGAAACAGTGTTTCTGCCGTTGATCTTAATCAAACGGCAGACGCAAATATTATGATATTTAGTAGGGTCTACACTCTACAGTGTTGACTAGTTTGCATTTTCAAGTTCGAAAGGAAATGGCAACTACCATAAATGGATTTTTTTTTTAAACAAAAAATACTACTTTCTTTAGTCCATATTAACTTAATTTGTGAGTCATTTTTCAATGTTCATAATAATTTAATTGTTCAAGCTTCAGGAGAGTTGTTCGAAATTTCTTTCATTTTTGCCCTTCAATTAGATTTTCTAGTTGATGAGTTCAAGAGACTTAATTGATCATATTTATGATTTTAATTTGACTTTCAAAGGGCAAAAGTTAAAAGTGGTATTCAATTTATGTCCTAATTTTTTTTCCTTAATAGTTTTGCATAACCTCACAAATTAAGTTAATATGAACTAGAGAGAGCAATAAATAAGTAAAGAAAATAGGAAATTTCAATGAACAACTTAACCAAAACATGAAAATTTAAGGTCACGCTGTAAGTTTCACTTCTTCTTTTTTGATGACAAATTGACAGTCACAGTGGCTAGGGGTGTCACTGGTACGGTTCGGATGGTTATTTTATAAAATTTATATCATACCAATTTGTCTGTCTTGAGTTTTCCATAATCCAATTTCTCCATTGATGCTGGAGTAGAGCAAATTGAAAGAAAAAGATGAAGCAGAGCTTTTGCAGAAAAAATATCTTTGAGGAAATAAAAACTTGGCTCATTTCATTTATGAGATCTGTATATATACACGAAGAAGAAGAGAAGAAAATATCTACTAACACTAATCGACTAATCAATAGAAAAGACTAAACTATCACTACTCTCTAACCAACTAACTAACTAACTACCAGCTGTTGCCAGCTAATACAAGCTGAATACAATATTAAGAATAATTAGATTATCTTAACACCCTCCTCAAGTTGGAGGGGAGTAACTCACTGACAAATTGTGAAGATTTGCTGAATGTTTGGCTCCAGGCAAGACTTCAGTTAGAATGTCAGCCAACTGGTCTCCAGTGGGTATGTGATGTAGAGCAAGAAGACTTTCTTGTATCTTATCTTTAACAAAATGGCAATCTACCTCTATATGTTTAGTTCATTCATGGAACACTAGATTCTTTGCTATATAAACAACAAATTGGATGTCACAGAACACTGAGATAGGTAGCGGACAAGCTAAGTCAAGTTTAAGTAACAACCTTTATAGCCAAACAAGGTTACCCACTATTTTTTTGACTGCCCTAGATTCTGCCTCTGCTGATGATAGGGATATTGTGTGTTTGTTTCTTGGACTTCTAGCTGATTGGAATGAACCCCATATGTACAATCTATCCACTAATGGACTTTCTAGACTTAGGGCAAGTAGCCCAGTCTGAGTCACAGTAACCTGTAATGCTGCAATCTGCATTGTTGGATATGAAGATGCCTAGACTAGGATCACCTTTTAAGTATCTGAGCACATGGTAGGTATCTTGGAGATGAAGTTCTCTAGGGGATTGGAGGAATTGATTGAGATGTTGGATATTGAAAGCAATATCCACTCTTGTATGAATGAAAAAATTGAGTTTTCCTACTAGTTTCCTATAGAAGGTAGGATCACTGAGTAGGGATCCCTCATTTGAATGGAGCTTAACTGTGCTATCAAGAGGTGAAGTATTTAGTTTACAATGTGAGTAATAAAACTCATGGATGAGGTCTGTAGTAAATTTCCTCTATGAATTTTAAGGAAGTGATCTCACCTATGTCAGTCCCAGTTAGAATCACATCTTCTACATAGACAACAACAAAAGTTGAGGAAGAACTAGCCTTTCTATAGAATAGGGAGTAGTCATTGTTGGAATGTGAATATGCTCTTGAACACAAGGCTTGAGCTAATTTATCATACCACTATCTACTAGCTTGTTTTAGACTATAAGGGGACTTCTTCAGCTTGCATACTAGACCCTGATCCTCTACCATGAGACCCTGTGGTAAATGCATGTAAACCTCCTCATTCAAGTCACCATGGAGGAATGTATTATTCACATCTAATTGATAGAGATCCCATTTTTTCCTTGCAGCAAGACTAATTAATATCCTAGAAGTAGTTATTTTAATAACTGGGGAGAAGGTTTCATTGTAGTCTATTCCAGCTTGTTGAGTATATCCTTTCACAACAAGCTTGGCTTTGTACCTATCTATAGTGCCATCAGATCTATATTTGATCTTGTAAACCCACTTTAACCCAATGTCTTTCTTTCCTATGGGAAAATGTACTAGGTCCCAAGTGTTGTTGGCATGCAAAGCCTCAAATTCAAGTGTCATTACTGCCTGCCAAGCAGGATCCATGCTTGCTTTTTCATATGAAACTGGTTCACAGTCATGTGAAATATGTTTAACTAACTGCTGACTGTCAGGATTAAAACTTGTGAGGGATAGATGATGGTTGGTATTGGACTAGGAAGGTTGAGTCTACAGGTCAGGTAAGTAGTATTTGTATACATTCAGATAATATGATATAATATGAGTTCTGTTGGATCTCCTAGGTGCTGGAATGTGAGAAGAGCTTATTGGTGTAGCTGGTATGATAGGTTATATAGGGGTTATATAGGTGAATTGTCACATTGCCTATTGATCAAGGTGGTCTCATTTGAGGAGGTGGCATGAGTGTCATGTGTGTGAACAGGGCTTCAGGAACCAAGAGGAATAAAAACACTAGTGACAGTATAATCGGTGACTTCATCCAACACATAAGATTTTTTGAAGTTACTGATTTTAGGACTCAACACATGAGAATTAGAAGTCACTCTTTTAACACAGAACTGAAACTAGAGTTAAGATAAGACAACACAAAGGGAAAAACAGTCTCATAAAATGACACATCTCTGGAAACATGGATATTTTTAGTACTCAAGTCTAGCACCTTGTACCCCTTTGTATTGAAAGGATAAGCAAAAAATATGTGGGGTATTGATCTTAGTTCAAATTTTTCTTTGTGTGATTTTAGAGTGGTAGGAAAATGCAAACAACCAAATAACCTGAGGTGAGAATATGTGGGCTTTTTTTGGTACAGGACTTCATAGAGGCTTTGTTTTGGAGCAATGAGTTAGGCAATCTATTTATCAGATATGTTGCTATTAAAATGCACTCTCCCATGGGGAGTTTGGATTGGTATAATAGTGCCCTTGCAACTTCAAGAAGATATTTGTGTGTTCCTTCCACCACACCATTTAGTTGTGATGTGTATGGACAAGATCTTTGATGTACAACCCCTTTGTTTTGGAAGAAATTGGTTGTTTCATTGTTGAGGAACTCTGTACCATTGTCAGTCCTAGCTAACTTTATGGTGGTTTTAAACTGGTTTTCTACAAGAGAGAAGAAGGCTTTAAGTGCTTGTAAAGTGTTGTTTTTGTAATTCAATAACTATGTCTATGTTAATCTACTGTAACCATCAACAATGGTCAAAAAATATTTTTGGTTATCATAAGTAGGAACATGGTAGGGTCCCCATATGTCTAAGTGAAGAAGATAAAAAACTTTAGTGGTTGATATATTGGTTTTTGGTGGGAATGGTAGCCTTGGTTGTCTTGCCAAAGGGAAAATACTGCATATGAAATAAAGGAAAAGTGAATTGGGATAGTGGGGATCCCTTTCATCTTCACAAAGGGTACATGTCCTAGCCTATTGTGCCATAAATGATCAACATCATTTCTAGCAGACATACATGAAGTGAGAGATTTGAAAGAAGTAGTGTTCAAACTAGCATTACTGTCAGAAGCATGTGAAGATGTAACACTTGAAGAAACTGTTTTATTAATGGGAAGGTTGGAATTTACAAGTGGAGTGAAATGTGATGAAGTACAGCCTATCTCACTAATCGAATCAGAAAATGAAGTAGTTGAACAAGTTTTCTTACAAGCAGGAACAAGAAATGAAACTGATATTGAGCAATCTATATTACAAGCAGAAACAAGAAATGCAAAATGATATTGTCTGTTGCAGACATTATAAGCATGATAAGATGAGATGTTTCATGATCCAATGTTTGATGAAGTGAAAGTGGGAATGGAATTGCAATTGTGACACTTTGTAAATAAGAAGTAAAGTCCATTCAAAGCTCTACCAATCTCCAGAGGGCTCTTCAGTGAAGGATCCTGCATTATACATGAAGAACTGTTGAAGCTAATAACACCTTTGAGATGTGTGGTAAGATAGTGTACTAAAACTAGATTGAACTTAAAACTAGGCACAAGCAACACTTTATGCAAAGTTAGTCAAGAATCTAGGCATGCATCTCCAATTTCAGTCACTTTTACTCTATAACCATTATTAATAAAAGGGCAAAGGGCAGCCCGGTGCACTAAAGCTACCGCTATGCGTGGTGTTCGGGGAAGGGCCCCACCACAAGGGTGTATTGTACGCAACCTTACCTTGCATTTCTGCCAGAGGCTGTTTCCAAGGCTTGAACCCGTGACCTCCTGGTCACATGACAACAACTTTACCTGGTCACAACTATAACCATTAGTAATGTCACTAGGAAAAGATGGAGGAGATGTCTGATGTCGGGGAGAAGTTTTTTATTGAAATTCATGTGGTTGGATGCCCTAGAGTCTATAATCCATGAGTCAGCAAATAGTTTTAAACATTTGCATGAAAGGTTTCCAATTTCAGTAATAAAAGAATAACATGCTAGTCTACTTGCAAAGTTGACAGCTCCACCTATTATGTTGTTCACAGCTTCCCTAGCACTTTGTCCAGTGGTATTTGTTATTTGAACCTGAAGATGCTCCAACAAATTTACCAATTGATCAAATTGTTCCTTGCTTAAAATTTGGGCTTGGGATGACAACTGAGGTTTCTTCCCATGATTATACCTTTTACAAAACCTTTCCATCAAGCCTTCAGAATTGCTATATGCAATGGCTGCTGCACCAAAATTTTTACCCTTTGTAAACTTAAAATCTGGTAGAAAACCATTAACTTGTAGCATTTATCCTTTGTGTGACTGAGCTTCTTACAATATTCACAAAATAAGTTGAACTTGTTTGGAGGTCTATTTATAATGACCCTTGAGGTCATTTTCTTGATTTCCATGTATTTTGGAATTTTGAGCCTTTTCAAAGTGGCTAAAACTCGTTTATGACTTGTTGAAACTGTCGGTTCGGTTATCGGATAGTCCGTTTGGGTTTTAGAATCATTTTTCTATTTGGAGCTTTCGCTATTAAGGATTTGGTCTCGGACCAAAACTCCTAGTAGACAATCTCAAATGGAAATTTTGACAGCTCCATCAACTCCAGAACGTTGATTTTAGGCTAGGAGGACCCTTGGTCCGGGTCCCGAGGCTTTTGGACTCATTTTGGGCTATTGAGTAGATTTGGTGAAAAATGAAACTATAGGTGTGGGCCCCACATTCAATCAAAACGACCTCAGATGGAAATTTTGATGATTTCGTTGAGTTCAAAATATCAAATTTGGTATGTTACATAGTTCGTTTGCACGCACGGGGTTTCGAACAAATCCCGAGCACCCGGTCGGAGTCCATTTTGGACTTAGCTAAAATTTGGTTTGACCGCTAAAGAGGTCAAAGAGCCGCTTTAGAGGTAGTCGCTTTAGTGACCCTGAGCCACTTTAACGGCCTTGGATATTTGGCTGAGGTTTGCTTTAGCGGTCAAGGTCGACTTAAGCGGACGTCGCTTAAGTGGCCTCTGCCTTTCCTTGCCCTACCGCTTTAGAGGTAGCCGCTTAAGCGGCTAGGTGACCGCTTTAGCGTCACCTGGGGTTATTATATCCCCTTCTTCACTCGATTTTCTCTAATTTTCTCAACCCTTTTCCCCTCATTGTTGAGAGCATGAGGAGTGAGAAAGAGTAGGGATTCACCCATTGAAGCTAAGGTAAGTTAGCTCATCACTCCTTGGTCATTATTCATCATTTTACCCATTGAATTCTGTCCCATTTCATTGTATATTCTTAGAAATTAGGTCTTTGAAATCTAATCTTTGGGGACTAATTTGGCTGTAACACCCTGTACATTCTCAACCCTAGTTTGATTGATTGGTGACCTAGGATGTAATTATAAACCTTAGCTTCGAGAGCACTAAGTACGTGGTTGCATTGGTTTTTGGATGAAACAATTGATATCGTACTAGTCAATGTGACTAGACTCTTGTAGGAGGAGTTTGGAACTTTCTGGAGCATTTTAGGAGCGATAAATGATGCTAGAATGACTCCTAAATAAAGGTTCTTAAAGACAAGAGGCAAGCTAAAGATTAGAACTTGAAGTATCTAACCGAATCCGCAAAGAAAAGTCGAAGAAACGAAATTTTTTAAGAAAATAATAGTGGGGCGCGCCCATGGGCGTGCCAAGCCGCTCTGGGCTGAAATTTTCAGCCCAGAGGCAGCATTGGGGGGCGCCAAGCGGCGTGCCGGCGTGGTTTTTGCCAAAATTTTTCTTCAACTATTATGATGTATATAAGACCTTTGAGTCATGGTATCATTACTCCATCATCGTAGGACTATTCTTAAGCGCGTTTAGCATCCGAGTTGGGGTTAATTCTTCGTCACAAATATTTTCAACGAATTATGTTCAAATAGGCCATGAGCGACTAGAATTTCTATTTTTGCGATTGAGGCTACAAATGGGAATCTCGTAAGTGAATGTTATCGAGATAATTATAGAAGCATTTGAACATGAGATATATGGTGGAATATACATTACATTTGGTGGGTTAAGATGATATGGGTTATTGGGCCCAATTTGAGACCCAAAATGAGCAAAAAAATGCATGGCCCAATGGGTCAAAAGGCCCATTCTTCCATTTACTAAGTAAGCACACATGTAATATTGGATAAGCATGAATACAAGGCCTATATAAATGGGGAAAAAATCAGATTTTATTTCCTATAGACACACATAACATTTTCTAGAATTTTCAAGACAACTCTCTTTGGCTCTTCAAACCCTAAGGCACTCTTTGGACAAGATCATCATCTTCCAAGCTTGGGTAAGTGATTATTATTGTACTTTAACATATTATAAGCATGATAGATTATGTAGATCATGTTGGTTATGCTTGGAAGTGTTGGACATGGCACTTTTGGGTTTTGTTAAAAGATGTGTCATCTTTATGAATTAAACTTGAAAGGTGACTTGTGGTTTTGATGAAAGTGCATGGTATGGATGAAATATCAACATGTATGGTGTGATTATGATCCTTAACTTGTTATTTTTCTATGAGTATAATTTATGGGATTTTGGCCAATATGTTGTTATGAGGTGTATTAAGGTGACTTGGTGGATTAATTGTGATATGGTGTTAATGAGAAAGTGTAAAGGAGAAACTTGTTGTGAAATACTATTGGTATATAATGTTGTGGTCAATGTATGGCATGATTGGGGTATTGTTGGTATGACAATGCCATAAATGGTATTGTAGAGAAGGAAATGACATTTTAAAGACAAACATGTAACTCATTGTTGTCATATGCATTTGTAAGGTAGTTGGTGGTTAATGTTGGTTCCGTTATGTACTTGTGATGTAGAGTGAAACGTAAGGAAGGAGCGGAATTATTGTGCTCACATATTGGATTGTGTAATTATATTGGGAAGACAAGGTATGTAAGGTTACTCTGTCCGTATCCTTCTGCAACACATAATATTCATATTGACATTACACTTGTCCTATTTCGAAATATGCTAAGGTATCTCATTCAGGTTTGATATATATTGCTATCCACATATTTCCTATTCATTTACCGATTGGCATTCATATGTCTCTTATCCATGGACTGAAATTCCTAAGCTCTCATAATGTTGTAACTATTAAAAAAAACTGTTTCAAGGAAAGTGACGATGTAAGGAGAACCTATTAATTCTTAAGTCACATATCCCTCATTCATTAGTCGTTGTTGTTCATGAGTTACATAATTATGGACACGGTTCCAAAGTCTCAATAATGTTATGTTCCACGTTTTAATAATGTTGCAATCGTCAAAAGTATCAATCTCTCACAAATAAGGGTATCAATCTTATGAAAGTAAGGGATGAAGTAATGTATATACTCGTTCCCAATAATGTTTCAATCATCAATGTATCACTCTTATAACTATGTAAAGGAAATCGAAAATAAGATTGTAAAGAAGTAATGCACACATGGTTACTTTATGTTTCATTGAGTATGGATCACAATCTAAAGGGTATAAGTTCAGATGGAACAATCACTATATTATGCTATGTTATTTATTATAGCCCACCAAAGGTGGAGGTCCGGTATTATACATATATTTATTATAGCCCACCAAAGGCGGAGGTCCGGTATTATACATATATATATTATAGCCCACCAAAGGTGGAGGTCCGGTATTATAGATATATATATTATAGCCCACCAAAGGTGGAGGCCCAGTATTATATATGTATTTATTATAGCCCACCAATGGTGGAGGCCTGGTATTATATACTTACTTATAAGATGATGCTCCATAAGGTATTATGAACCACTAACTAGTTGAGTGAACAATAATGAAGATAGGTGTAAAAGAGATGAGACTATATCCCTTGCGTGAATATATATAAATATGAAGGTTATTATAAGAATGATGATGATGCGAGTGAATGATCAAGTAATGAAAATAATAGAAGAAATGCACATGGCTCCACATATACAGAACTGAGAATTATCAATAATGATTACTCACTTGTTATGATTCCAGTAAAGTGCTTATATATCCTGCAGTTTCTTATAGCCTTACATACTCAGTACTTTTTTCGTACTGAACCCTCTTAGGGGGACTTACCTTACTTGCTGCAGGCACAGGTATTAGTAGACCTCCTCAGTAAGCTACGAGATATCCGCAGATTGTTGGTGAGCTCCAGTTGGTTTGGGGCTTTTTCGAGTTCATATGTACATTTGTTTTGGCATTGTCAATGTTGTGTATAGAGCGGGGTGTTGTCCCAACTCTAGGTTGGTTATGTTTATGTATCTGTAGTGGCTTTGTAGACATATGTGGGATGAGGAATATAAGAGATATATGTTCAGTTTTACATGATGGCCCTACCGGTCAAGTTTCATTTATATATATATCACATGTTTTCATGACTTCCGCTATTAACATCTTATATCTCTATGTGATGGTACTGCTTATTGAGTGACATGCATATGAATAGACATGAGCAAAGATTGGTTCTCTCGGACCTCGTCGGCTTCGGGTGCCAGTCCGCTTCAATGGGATTTGGGGTGTGACATTGGGCCTCGATTTGTGTCCCGTTTGCACTCAACTTTTGAGCACACATTCCTTGTCCTTCGAGGGACCTCCTGACGAATTCAATTTTTGGATCTCGTTAGCGGGCCCTACGATCCCATTTTTGACAGGATTTTGGGCCCAGAGTTTATATTGCGATCTGGGTATCATTTTTCTCGTAATGATGTGTAGGTTACTATTTTGATAGTGTGGCGGCATTTCAAGAACCTGGAGCAAGGACAGATGAGTTATGGACGATTCAAGTGTTGCGGTTCGACATAGAGGTAGGCTTCGGTCTATTTTCCTCTATGAGATTGTGTATAGTGTAGATTGCATGCTAGGTAGGGATTATAGGATTTGATAATGACTAGTAAATCATGACTTAGCCTATTTAGGGAATCCGGGGTATAAGTGTGACCTGAACCTTAGCTTAGGTTGCTTGTTATGGCCATAGAATCCTATTACCCTTGATTATAAGAATAATAACCATAGTTGATGATTAAAGATCCTTTAGTGTAAGGTTTACCATTCGACTTAGTGAATGGGGTAATATTTTCCCCGATTAAATCCTTTAGTGACTTTACACCCTCATTTACCATAGTTTCCTGAGTTATGAAGCGTTATTTTGTCGATTATGTATTATTGGGCCCGAGGCCGTGGTTACGATGCCAGTTGGACTCCAGCTGAGTATTTTATCCCTAAAAGGGACATGACTCTAGATTACAGACGCTTAGGCACTTATAGTGGTATTGTTTGGATACTGGTGATGGCATGCATACTTTTAGGCACATTCATGCTCACTTAGTTGTACGATTCCAACCAAAATCTTGATTTTACTACTATTTCCAAAAAAGGGATTTATCCCCACTCTTCACTTTAAATATGGATTGTTTTATAACGGGAATCGTGCCACCTTATTTACTGGATTATGAGCTTTATGAACTAAAGATGAGGTTTTAGAACTTCAACCGAGGCTGATTTCGATCCATTATTTATCCACTCATTTTACCACTACTATTTACTTCGATCGAGAGATATTATGACCCTTTGTACATGATTATAATGATTTATTCCCGAACATGATCTCGGGCAACGAATTTATGAATTTACATCCTTTTAGTTGCGGTTCGAGTTCGTGCACTGATTTTATATCTCTCTCTCTCTGATACTGGATGGAGTAGATGAATTATGATGATTATTAGAAGTCCTGTATCGGGACTAGGCAGTGTACACGGATTTTGCCAAATCCCCTAGGGGGCCCTTTTGTCCGAGAGTCGTCGTGTCAGAGAAGGATGGTCGCCATAGGTCCTACCTTTGTGAGATAGGTGAGCTGGAGGAGGTGTATACACTTGTTATATTATAGTAATTGATACATTATGACACTCAGATAGGATATGGTTTTTTATTGGTTTACGTGCATTCATTCATATGCATTGCCTATCACCAGTATAGTTGTTTGGCGCCTGTATCTATCGGTCTTATGGGGGGTTGTATAGGTACAGGTTATGGTTGCTGTTTATTGAGTGTTTCCGTGAACTTTCCGGGCTTATGGGAGTTCGGTTAGGTACTTGTTTGCCCGGACTAGTCGGTTACTTTATTATGATTATTATGGTTAGTTCGTGGCAGGTTGGTTGTGAACTGGTACCTGAGATTGGAGGTACATTTCTGATTCCTTTATCCTTTCGGCAAGTTATATTGTTTGTCCCAGGATTAGTCACCCCCTTTTGGTTATAGGCTTTATGATGCTAGAGTTAGCTCCTTTACTTGGCTATAGACCTCGAGATGTTAGGTTGACTTCCTCAGCCAGTTACCTTTGAGTTAGCCCTATATGTATACATATATATATGTTACTACCGTATATCCCTCTCTTCATTGATCTATTCATATTGTATATGTACCCCTTTGGCCTAGTATATTACTATATATACTTCTTTCTCTATTTATTCATATATTGGCCAGGGATATACAGTGTTGCACTTTAGTTCCTGAATGCTGTCAAGATAGGATAGTTATCTTTATTTCTCCATTAGCACTGTTATGCCTAGTTCCTTGGATAATTACCTGTAGTTATTTTCATGCCTTACATGTCATTTTATGGTTACATTATTTCTGAAGCTCAGTTGGCAGATGCCTACTGAGTACCACATGTTTGGTACTAATACTACACTTCTGCAGCCTGCAGGTTATAGTACGAGTTATCGCCGTTGATGTGTGTATCGTGCGGAGCAGCTATGGATCGGAGATTTGGGGTGAGATCCTGACATTTTGGAGTATCCCTACTCTCCCTCTTATTGTTAGACTGTTCTCTATGTTGTGTCAGAGACGGCTTGGATATATACACTTTTCCTATATTTCACTTGTATTCTTGTTGTATTAGAAGCTCTTGTACTGGCTCCACCAGGTTTTGGGATTGTATTAGCCTTGCTATCATATTTATTCCGTTGTTTCTTTTATTTCTATTGGTAGTCCATTACTAGCTATTCTGGACTACTGATTGGCTTACCTACTGGTAGACTATAGTAGGTGCCATCATGACCTAAGAAATTGGATCGTGACACTATTAACCCTAGAGCTCCTATAAGGGGCATAATTTATTCTGAAACTAGTACTCGTACTAGCAACATTTACATGCAATGAGGTGGACAAAGAATTCAGTTGATTGTGAGGCTTGACCTCTCTTTTCCTTTCCTCTTGAGCTAAGATGGAAAAAGCTTGAGTCATAGTAGACAATGGGCTCATTATTAGAATACTACCTCTTACAACTTTGTACAACTCATTCAATCCCATTAGGAATTGAATGAGTTATCTATCCTATTCAGCTTTATGTATTTTATACTTTCCCCCACAGGTGCACAAGCATGTGCATTGAGAATTAGTGTCCAAAGTACTGAGCTCCTCCCACAACTTTCTGATTTTGGTGTAGCAACCCGTAATATCAAGGTTTCCATGTGTAAGTTCATTGATTTCACACTGCAACTGATATAACTTCGCTCCATTTGCTTGATCGTATCGATCTTCCAGCTCATCCCAAAGCTCCTTAGCATTAGCATTATTGACATACTGTAAGCTATCACCTAGATCCTTAGACAAAGAATTAAGAATCCAGGATGTCACCATGTCATCGCACCTTTCCCATTGGGAGAAATTAGGTGAATCGGGATCTGGTTTCACAATTTTCCCATTGATGAACCCGGTCTTATTCTTCACGGATAAAGCCTCGTCGCCAAGATCTGTAAACTATATCGTCAAAAATTACTGAAACTATCGATGTTCCTACACTCTCAGATGGATGCATGTAAAATACATTGGTTGAATCAGCGACTCCACGAGCTTGCTCGCCCGAAGTTGCATTTGGAACTGGATTAGTCGCCATAGATGAAAAGAGTTTGAATTTGTGACGAAAGGAGGAAAAACGAACAGATGTGGGAAATCAAAAACGAAGAGAAAATTGTGTGATTGATGGCTATGGAAGTACAGACTCTTATAGCTCTGATAACATATTGAGTTTTCCACAAAATTAAAAGAAAAAGGTGAAGCAGAGCTTTTGCAGAAAAAATATCTTTGAGAGAAACTGATTTGGGGAAATGAAAACTTGGCTTATTTCATTCATGAGATCTATATAGACGAAGAAGAAGAGAAGAAAATGTCTACTAACACTAACGGGCTAACCAATAGAAAGGACTAAACTACCACTACTCTCTAACCAACTAACTAACTAACTGCCAGCTTGATGCCAGCTAATACAAGCTGAATACAACATTCAAAATAATTAGATTATCTCAACAGTCTGTTATTTTATTTTATATAACTAAAATTAGAATTTTTAAAACCGTCCCATTATTTTAATTTTTATTCGGTATCGATACGATTCGGTTAATTTTCGATTAATTTTTTTGACAAAGTAGAACATGCTTCCATGTATGCTTGTGTATGATAAAAACACTCTAAACGTTTTTATTGTTTAAAAGGTGATGAATCAAGAATAGAGATTCATCTAACTATTTTACAGTAGTGTAAAATAATATTAAGCAAAGACAAAAAATATAATTTACATCACACAAGCGGGAAAAAATCAATCAACATGAAATCAAGAATGAGTCTACTTAAATTAATTATTCAATAAGAGAAATTTAAATCATAAGAGAAAAAATATCTAATAACTTGTAGCTTGCTACCCAAGAGGCCAAGATCATTGAGTACCTTGTAGCTTGCTAGTTACTATTCGAGAGTCGAGATTCTAGAACTAATTTAGTTTTGATCGGAGTAGTATAATACGTTTCAACATTTGGACTTTGAGTGCTAATTATGTTGTCGCTTCCATCACCCTAGATCTAAAACAAAAAGTTCAATATTTATTATTTTTAAACTTAATATATATAAATTATATTTTACACATGTATTATTCAGTCCGGTTCGATTATTTTTGATTAATTTTTATAAAATAAAAAATATACCTAATTATTTGGTACGGTTATAAATTTATATAACAGTAAATTTTATTAAAAGAAACCTAAAAATTAATTTGGTTCGGTATTACTCGGTTAGTTAAGGTTTTTAAAAAATCATTGACACCCCTAATAGTGGCAACTGGGCAGAATAGTGGATTTCATATTATTTGTATATTTTAGTAAAGTAATAGAGTTTTAGGATTTATTTGGCCATGAAAAATATTTTATATTTTACGAATCAGCTTATGACATATTTCATCTTTAAATCATATTTCATATTTTCTAAAAAGAAAGATCAATGGGAAAATTAACATTTGGCCATAGATTATATTTGTCACTTTTTAGACAAATTGTATTTGGAATTTGAGAAACACCCAAAACCCCGTTTTCATTTATTACACTTTCAATTTTTTCCTTTTTAATTTTTTTTCCAAATTTTCCTTATTTGTTTTAGAAAATAACTCCACTTAAGTTATATTTCATGTTCAAATCATATTTCATGATTTTTTTAAAAAAATACATTTAAATTTTAAATATTTACTGCAAAAAATATTGTCAAACAAAACTCCAACTCCAACTTTGAAAATTTCAAATAAAGTAGAATTGTTTTTTGCCTTTATGGCCAAAGGCCCACTCAGTTTTTTCTCCACATCGCCTTTAGGGATCCTTTGATTTGAAGCCAAATTATGATGGAAGTTATGCTGAGATTAACTATGTTGAGATTAGTTATCTTGGTACTATTTTCTATTGACAGTTTGGTTTGCAGTTAAAAATAATATGTATGTATTACATAATTTCTAAGAATAAGTTGTTTACAAAAATATCCTCCACATTATTTAGCTTGCTCTTTATATTAGGGATCTATAAAAAAAAGTTTGAGGAGGTATTTTTGTTATTTTAACTATTTTATTTCAGGGTAAGTTATTCCTGGATTATGATTCCACATAGGGATGACTTATTCGAGTACTAACTATTAATCATTGCAGTACTGAATGATTCTCAATGTGCATCCTATGAAAGATAATAATAATCCGTTTGATGATCCAGAGAGCTATAGGAGGTTAAGAAATTAAATTACCTTACTATGACTCGTCTGAATATTATTTTTGCAGTAAGTGTTATTAGCCCATTTATGTTTGTATTTATGGTTAACCATTGGACAACTTTGGAACAGATTCTATGTTACTTAAAAGGAGCCCTGGACTTGGTATATTATATAGCAATCATGGTTATACTCGTGTTGAGTGCCTCACTAAAACTGATCGGAATGGATCCAAAATTAATAAGTCTACTACAAACTATTGTGTCTTTGTTGGAGGGAACTAGGGCTACTGATTGAGTGAATAACTACACGTACCAGTTTAGCTTATCAGTATCGACTTTTAAATGTTCTAATTCGTTAGCCAACCAATAAGATATCGGCTGATTTAGTAACGAGTTACTAATTATTGGGCGATTATTAAGTGGTGTATCGCCTAACCTTCATTGTACCTTCTTTTTGAATAAAATTTACACTCCTTACAAAAAGAGGACATCTTTTCACCGTGTCAAATGCAGTGATAGAGAAAATAATAGTACTAAAAAATTAAACACTTAGTAATTGAAAATCACCAAAACAGAGAGCAAAAGGAGAGACAAAATCATAATATTAAATGAGTAAATGGGGCATTAGGCTTAATATTATGTTACTTTACATATCCAAGGGTAAAAGTGTAAGTATGATAATTTTTAACGGATTAACGATCTATCCAATATGGAAATTGAGTAATCGGCCTCAGCATCAATAAGCTGTTAATTATTAAATTTTAGTCCATTCATCAATCATTTATCTGATAACTCAATACTAATAAGCCAATTTTGCATTTGAATTATCGATTAAAGCTCGATTTTGAACAGCCATAGAGGGAACTTGGTATCTTGGAAGAGTAAGAAACAAAGTGTTGTATCTGGATCTAATGCAAAAATAAAGTACAGTGCTATATCACAATCTACATGTGAGATTATGTAAATACACCATCTTTTAGTTGAAAGAGGGTTGAAATATCATATACCAACAAACTTGATTTCCACTAGCTATGTGAAGACTAGAGAACAACTAGCTAATTTACGATGGTATTGATAAAACTTGAGTCGGTTATCTTTATAGCAAGTCGGACATGATTGATATCAATGTCCCAGTTTGAGAGGGAGTGTTAGAAAATCATATAGTTGTATGCGTCCTTTTATATAATACTAGTTTTAACACACGTGCGTTGCACTTGTCATTTTTCTCTTTTATCTTTTGTCTTCTCTCGTACCATGTTTGACGCCTCATGAATTTCAATACGCCTATTTATGGTGAATTGGCAAAAGAGTTGATTTGAATTCCTTTTAAATAAAAAATTCGTTCCAGTTTGATAATTTCATCATCACTTCAAATTCACAAGTTATCATGCTCCATTTCAATTTCAACAATCACACATAACCCTTGAAAATTTAAGAGTTTTAATAAAGTTAGAAAATTAAAATTAAAACAAAAGTTACATACTGATAATTTCATAAGGGAGACTTGGAGTCGTTCCAATTCTAAGCAAAAATAGATATCATCTTCCTCCATAGATGTCATCGATGATCTCACGTTTCAAACCTTCTTAAAGTATGGTGCTAGGATTGCAACATTGAAGGTTTAATCCTTTGACGTTTGGAGTTACTATTCTCACATTAAAACTCTAATTGCATTTATCCAATTAGTCTTTATAGTTGGTGGTTAGAAAATACGACTTCATGGTCTTTAAACTATCAAAGTCATCCTAACCGTGGAATAAGAATATAAAATTATCCAAAATACATATACCAAGAACCAAGAGTAGAATATATTGAAATAACGTAATTTAATAATCGAAAATAGATAATTTACTATAGTGCCTATCTTCGAGTCTCCAACAACATGACGATTCTCCGACGACTTATCAACATGAAACATATGAATGCATAATTATGTAAAAGAGTCTGACAAGATATTGTGAAACTCAATGGCACATAATTTTAAAATGTAAAATATTGAATAAAACTTAAAATTAAATTAGCAGTGAAGGAGTGCTACATATTACCTTTAGTCACTGGAATCTAAACACCATTAATGACAACGTGATAGAAATCCTTTTAAGATTATGTGGGAAATCAAACGCTTGAATTTGAAGAAAAGTTTCAAAGGCATCGTAGTTGTGGAAAAAAGGTGATTTACCATTGTTTCTTTAAAATTTTAGGCAAAAGCCACTCATAAACCTCAAAGATACTCCTAAATCTAAATATAAATTAAGTAGCGAATGACTCCTAAAACTGAAAGGGAATTATCATGTAATTAAAATTGGTAAAACTTTACAATGTAAAATTTCATGGTCAGAATTTATATAGCTTATAAAGATTCCCGAATTAGATTTCTATTGCAGGGCCTGACATTAATTCTCCTTAGCATAGTCTTCTCATATATTTTCATATCTTTTAATTTTTCAAATACCTTTACCATAAATTTTAGAAGTCCTTGATAAGAGTGTATAAAAGAGTGATATTTCATTCATATGATAATGATGGAAGACATTAACCTATTGCTACTAAAGAATAAAATAGTACCTATTGCTACACTTGATACAATTGTATTCGTGATACAAAGTAATACAATAAATACAACATCATCTCTCTCGCCTCTCACCTCTCTCTCCCAAATCTCGCTCGCCTCTCTCTTCCCTCTTCCAATCCCGCTTGCCTCTCTCCTTTTAACTTGTAGCTACGAATTGTAATTAAGCAAACTATAGCTATAAATATCAAATTAAACCCAAATTATAGTCATTTTATAGAAATTCCTCCTAACAAAATATCCAATCTCGCTCGCCTCTCTCCTTTTATCTTGTAGCTACGAATTGTAATTAAGCAAACTTAGCTATAAATATCAAATTAAGCCCAAATTATATTCATTTTATGGAAATTCCTCAGAACAAAGTATGGCTTTTAAAATTTTTTTTGGCTAGATTAAGCAAATAGATGGGCTTCGTAAGACTGAGATTCACCCTCGGCTTCCTTGTTGTTTGTTTGTGTTGGTAGGTAACCAAAGAAAAATTATGTAACAATTTCATGTTTTTAAGACTCAAGATTATTTGAATTAATTACATCAAAGATAATATGTTAGCAAATCTCCTATTGCCGATTAGTGGGTAAGATCTCCTTAGAACTTTCATTAATGATTAATAATTTGAAATAGTTTTTCCTTTTAAAAAAAACGTTGGCATCTTTAGTTAAAAGTTTATTTAGGTAAATTTAATTATGTTTTTAAGACTTTGGCAAAAATAAAACCTCATAGCCATAGGACTTATTACTTGGTTATAGCATGGGAGTCCTAATACAAATCATACATTGAATTGGAGGAAAAAAGTGAAAAAATAATTTTGTCTAAAGCGGAGTATTTTAATGAAGGGTAAAAAATTCAAACAATATTTATAAGACCCTTCACACTTTTTCTAGCTGAGTTCTAGAGATTTAGATATCTAGTTATCTTAGTTAGCATTTTCTTCCCCGTCTTTAAAACATTGTATCCTTCGGATTATACAAGCAACTCTCCTAAATAACCTTGCTCAGTAACACATGGAAATATTTTAATTCCAGTATCCTCAATGAAGAAACAACATCATCCACTACCACTACCAGATACTTTTTTTTTTTGAGGTAGAAAAGAAAAAGAAACAAACTACCAATGGTACCATAATGTAAACAGTAAAGATGGAAAACCATCCTTGGAGTTCAACGTCCATCAACTTAACTTTAGCAGAAGAAAGAACTAGTGATAAAATACGTGCAATTTTGCCAGCTACCAATACTTCAGTATCTAAATTATCAAAGAAGCAAATATAACTACTATTAGATAGCCTAACATTAACAGATCCTTAGAAGTTTCCTCCACATACTTGAGCTAACGTGAATGTGTGTATAGACATCGCGAAATCACAGTTCACTATCAGCTGTTGATTTCTTTCCATTCACAGCAACCAGCTCAGTGTCGAAGACTAGTGTTGCACCCCCTATAAGTTTGAACGAATATAAAAATATTGAAGTACAATGCTAGCTAACTCAAGGGAAAATTTACATAACAAACAAAGGAGAGTAGAAAATGCAAGCAAGCAAGTAAAATAAAATCACATTCTTGAACTTGACAATGGATTATAAATAGACAAATATATGCTAATTTTATTTATAATCCCAGCATAACGTTACCCTAGTTAACACAGGATAGATGTAGCTTCATTTGAATTTAAGCAGCACTGAACCCGCATGATGAAGAATACGAAATAATGCCCCTTACACACCCCACCAACCGCTCTATAGATATAGAGGTCAATCATGGAGATGAAGCCACTTACTAAGTCAGACAACTGACCCAAACTGACTTCCTTTGAAGAAAAACCTTTACCATGTTTTGCAACTGTAGCAAATCACATAGAAATCAAAAGCAACGCCAACAAAGAAGAATTTATTCTGGAGAAGAAAGAACTTTACGACATTTGAAAAAATTCTGGACATTTTTTCGAAATTTTGTATATTTCCAAGTTTTTGCAAAAATTTTTTAAAAACCGATTTCCGAGTTGACAAATTGCCCATTTTCCAGAATTGGCAAAAAAGAAAAATTCACCAAACAAACAATTTTTCGAAAACCTAAAAAGATTTTGCCAGAACTCGAAATGTTTGCAAAATTCTTTTGCAACTTCTCCAAAAACTCAAACAAATGCAACCTATTATGTGGAACGGAAGCAATGCCACCAGAAGGAGAGTACAATTATGGCTAATGAAACCAGGCTATTAAAGCTATTTGCTCAGAACTAGAAATAGACACCACAAAAATAGTTGATTAGCGTACAACAACAACAACATACCCAGAGTATTCCCACAAAAGTGGGGTTGGGGAGGGTAAAGCGTACGCAGTCCATACCACTACCTCAGATGAAGTAGAGAGGCTATTTCCGATAGACCCTTGGCTCATGTCTAGCGCTTGTGGATAATGTCTAGTGTACCAAAGGATAATGTCTAGCGCTTGTGGACTATAGCTTTAGCTAATGCTTTAAGCAGAGTTTCTAAATTGTAGAGAAGAGCTGATGTTACCAGGGATCTTTGGTGGAGATCCACTCTCGCCATACCCAAGTTTAGCAGGGATTTTCAACTTTCGCTTCTCTCCCACACACATTCCAAGAAGTCCTTGATCCCAACCTGGTAAGGCAACATTCAGTATCATATAGCTTGTTCAGTTATTTTGTTAAGTAACCCTTTTAGGATAGTTTACCATCATTCAAATAATTGTCTTTCAGAAAATGTAATATGCTATGTCTCCATCAGAATTTATATGTGTCTACAATAACAACATACCCCATGTAATCCCACAAATGGGGTATCACCGTAGACTGAAAAATATCATATTTAATGAATTACATAGAAGGGAATTCAAAATAGGGAAACATAAATCTAGCTTATAGGAACTTACTTATACTATAGACTTGCTTTACTTCATGAGTAGATGTGTTACCTTAAAGAATAGGAAATAAAAAAGAGCTCTTATATTTGATGAGGAGCCAAAGGCCTCATATAATTAAAGAGGCACACTTTTTATGTTGTTATGATTTCAGTTTGTCAGATTCTATTGACAACGCTAGTTCTTCTGCTTTTTTCTTTTCTTTTGCTAAGTAAACCAAGCTCTTTTTCTCCAAATTTTACTTGTGTGAAGAAAGAATTCCTTTGGAACTCATTTGGTGTATTATAAAGATTTTTTGACATATCAACGGAAAAAGGTTTAGTTTCCAAGTTGTGTAGTGTAAATTTCAAAGTGCAAGCTCCCACAAAGTATTAAAAATCTAAATCATCTTGAAAAGAAAGAGACAAAAACATTAAGCCATCTTTTGTTTTGTAAGCGCTACATCCATTTGCACGCGAATATTCACGCTTATCATTGTCCTAATTCAATGGCTTTTGGTTGATATTCTGACTCCTAATATGCTTCTCACAACTTTAGCCAGATCTCATAGAGGGAAACCATCAGAGAAGAAAAAGAAAAAGCAGAAAATGCACCAATGCAATGATAACATGTTTACCATAGTTCCAAAGGATTAGAAATGACTAAATGATGTAGAATGGGCATTGGTTAAAGGAATCACAAACAAACCTTTAATCACTTGACCACTTCCAAGTTCAAATTCAATGGGGTCATTCCTCTCATAGCTGGAATCAAATACAGTTCCATCTGTAAGTTTTCCCTGCAGGTGCATTAGGATAGAGGGTGGATCACTTCAATGTTACCTCTAGTTTGAAAACACTAAATGAACCAAACTCTTCCTTAAAAAATACAAGAAACTTCTTTGCAATCCTTTCATGTTTGTTTCATCAAATATGCCGATGCTATCACCCTGATTCTTTGTCATATGGCATTTCCTTCATACTCCTTCTGTTCCAATTTATGTGACACTATATTTAGAAACGAAGGAGTATCTTTGTCACATGACATTTCCATAACTGTGGGAGATGGATGATGTAGAGTACTGCAGTTTAAGGAATTGGAAATGTCTAGTAGAAGCTCTTCTTTAATTGGACATGTACAGTATCATGACTGAAGTAGACTATCTCTAGTGTAAAGGTATGGATCCGGACTTCCCTAAGCTTATCAAGGAAGATGAATGAAAGCAGATGAAAAGGAGAAAAAATCTGAAAAATCAAGTGAAGTCTTTTTCCGCACTAGCCCATTCTTATATTCAAACCACTATGCATGAATATAATTCTCCAACAAAATTGACAAAAACCGGGTTATCAAAGTAAGGATTGCCCTTTATTTCCTTTGGATAAAGGTAAGTAAGGATTGCCTAAAAGGAACAAGCACAATAATTTATTAATCTACAAGTAGGGATCGCAAGAACTTAGAAGCACCTCAGGGCAACTTTCCCTCCATCCACAATTAGGAGCTTTTAAATAGTTAAAGTAGAGAAGCACTTCTACTCACACTGTAGTGTACTGAGACTCTATCTCCCTTGTGAGCCTTAAGTTCGCAAAATTTTGGCTTAAACTGCAACAGGTGGATCAAGAAAACAATAGGTTAGTGCTTTAGACTACATTATCACCAAAGAAGGAGACATACAACCATTACTATCAACATCGAGAAACAATAAAGATTGATGACTCCACAAATGCAGTGCGTAACATCATAATAGTGAAACATTTGAGAACCAATAGTTAGGAAGATTTCATGAGAACATCAATAAATTATACTTTTCTCCAGATAGTGCCAGGCACTGGATTTGATAAATATCTGCCGCACTCCATTCAAGGAGAAATAGGTCCCAGTTTCATGGACACAACAAAAAAGTTATTTTACTGCAAGCTGGATCACCAATAAATGCAGTTGACAAATACTCCGAGAGAGACAAAAACATAGTTGTGAACCCCATAGCATGAAAAAATATATTTATTTAAACGAGGGACAAGTATGAAATGTAAGATATGCGTAACAGAAAGAAACCTTATCTATTCTATCCTATTCACCAATTGTTCTCTGTCAAATGCACCTCGTCATCATAGCTAACCACCATATGAGACTAGTTTTTCATTCTCCATTCATCTTTCTATCCATTCAGCTCACTGAGAATACAGTTTATGCGTGAATACAGTTTATGCGTATTCACACTTAGTGAGGGGATTCACTCGAACCAATTAAAGCACCACAACTTCCCCCTCTCTCTGTGCGCAGATCACTCTATACAATTTTGCTAGAGGTAACAGTATAGAGCACTTATGATTCAATTTTCATCTAATCACTAGTCTAAAGCAGAATATTGAGTGAAATGACATTTGCAACCTAAAACTAGGCCAGAAGCAAGAGATGCAAGGTTTTTTCTTTAGAAATTGGAAATATTAGCAATTTGCAATACAATACTCCAAAGTTTTACCTTCACACCGATCTGCAACTCCGTAACATCGCCTGATTTCTTAGCGGTAACTGGAAAATAGAATTCGATCCTTAGAACGTTTGACTTAGTATTTGATATCCAGCTCAAGAGAAAAGAAAAGAAAAGATAACAAAACTTATTTCGTTAACAGATCTCATACAAAAATGAATAGCGTTTCAGAATAGATTACCTATGATAACAACAACAAGAAAAACAAGGAAAATTGAAGTGGCATTGAATGCGCGGCGGAATTCCATTTTCGATTCTGTTTCTTCACACTGCGAATACTCTTCCTCCTCCCTTCTTTCCTTCCAGTAAATACAAGGGTAGATCCACAATAAGCCACCACACATCTCCGACGTAATAAAAGAACCAGGGGACCAATCATTATTTTCCACGTCAGCAATGACTGTATAACTCGCCACGTCATCAACAAATGACCCAAATTGAAGTTTTTGGTGGGAAAAGAATCAACAGTACGGTGTCGTTTTCGTGTAGGAGGATTCGAATATGGTTTTTTTTTTTTTTTTTTAAAACCAAAAGCTATTATGAAAGTTTTCGAAAGTTGGCCATAAACGATCTCTCGCCATGCATGCCATACGTTCTCTGCTTTCCTTCCTTATTTCAAGCATTCAACACAAAGCCAAAACCTTGCCCTCTTTCTCCTCTCTCACAAACCCTAATCGCCAGAGCAATGAGGTGAGAGAAAAAGAGAAAGGTACGCTACAATGGGCAAGAAAAGGTACAGATTCTATGAAAATATCCCCTGCTGCCTCCTCCTCTTCTTCCTCCTCATATCGGTTGCCTCAGCTGATGAGTTATCTGACTCTAAGGTTTCCGTCGTTGTACGTGATGGTTCCGCCGATGATGCTTCCATCATGGCTAAATTGGCTAAGTCTATTATACCAACACCAGCCGGCTGGTCAGGTTCCAATGTCTGTAAATGGTCAGGCGTGTCATGCGACTCTTCAGGCAGGGTTTCTTCAATTAATCTCATATCAAAATCTGTGGGAGGTCAATTACCACCAGATCTTAATCAACTTTCTAATCTTCAAACCCTTAATATCCAAAAGAACCGCCTATCAGGTTCGTTACCTCCTTTATCAGACCTTTCTTCTCTTCAAGATGTTCATCTTGATAACAATAACTTTACGTCCGTTCCTCCTAAATTCCTTTTGGGGCTAACAAATTTACAGCATTTTAGCATTGATGACAATCCTAGTCTTCCTCCATGGACAATTCCTGATAGTTTGACGGACTCACCATCCTTGGCTGATTTTTCAGCGTCTAATGCTAATATCATTGGTCAAATTCCTGATATTTTTGGGTCATTCCCAAGTTTGGAGAATCTAAGACTTTCATATAATAATATTACGGGGTTCTTGCCGTCTTCTTTTGCTAAGTCTGGGATCCAAAACTTGGTACTTAATAATCAGAAGTCTGGGCTTTCAGGCGGGATTGATGTTCTTGGTTCAATGGAACAGTTAACTCAGGTTTGGATCCATGTTAATAAGTTTACAGGGCCAATTCCAGATCTTTCTCGTTGTAGTAATTTGGTCGATCTTCAGCTTCGCGATAATACCTTAACTGGAGCAATTCCTGCTTCTCTAATTTCCCTTCCTAAGCTGGCTAACGTGTCTTTGCAAAATAACGTATTTTTAGGTCCAATGCCAGTTTTCAAACCAAATGTTCAGGTGAGTCTTGGAAACACGAACCATTTCTGTAATCCTGTTCCAGGACCATGTGATCCACAGGTAACTGTATTGCTTGATGTTGCTGGAGCCGTGGGTTGTCCAATGACACTGGCCGAGTCTTGGTCAGGGAATAATCCTTGTAAAGGTTGGAACTATATTACATGTGATGCAAAGGGAAGTGTGACTGTAATCAATTTTGCAAAACAGAATTGGGTCGGTACAATATCTCCTGCTGTTGCTAATCTCACCGGTCTCAAATCATTGGTCATGAATGATAATAATCTCACCGGTCCTATTCCTGTTGGCCTAGCCAGTTTAGTAGGGCTGCAGCTTGTCGATGTTTCCAACAACAATATTTCTGGCAAGATCCCAAAATTTCGTTCGGATGTCATAGTGAAAACGTCTGGTAATCCATTTATGGGGAAAGATTTGCCCCCAAGTGCTCCACTTGGAAGATCAAGTCCAAGTTCGTCTGGTGGTGGGACAGATAATTCACCTTCTGCTGCAAAACATGAACATAAATCTTCCTTCTCTACATGGGTTGTTGCTATTGTTATTGCCGCTGTTGCCTTACTCCTAGTTTTGTGCTTGGTGATATATAAATACAAGCGTAATCCAAAATCAAAATTGAGTAGAGGCAAGGAACAAAAATTGAAGAATGGTTCCCCTAAAAATGTGAATGGGTATGGTGCAATTCCAAGCACGGCCAGTCAAAGTAGTGCTGCAAACAGTGAAATATATGTATATGATGGTGGGAATGTAACCATCCCAGTGGAACTTCTGCGAGAGGCGACAAACAATTTCAATGAAGAAAATATAGTGGGACGTGGTGGGTTTGGGATTGTTTACAATGGTAAACTCCATGATGGAACAGAGATTGCTGTGAAGAGGATGGAAGCTTCTACAGCGAGTAACAAGGGTCTGAACGAGTTCAAAGCTGAAATCGAGGTACTCACAAAGGTTAAGCACAGACACTTAGTGGCACTTCATGGGTTTTGTGTCAATGGATATGAGAGGCTTTTAGTATATGAGTACATGCCACAAGGTACATTAGGCCAGCACTTGTTCGATCATGATCAATTGGGATTTCTACCCCTCACTTGGAAGCAAAGATTAACAATAGCACTAGACATTGCCAGAGGGGTAGAGTATCTACATGGTTTGGCACAACAGAGCTTCATACATAGAGATCTAAAGCCTTCTAACGTACTTCTTGATGATGACATGAGGGCTAAGGTCTCCGATTTTGGATTAGTTAAAAATGCACCTGATGGGAAGTGCTCTGTCGAGACGAGGCTAGCAGGAACTTTCGGGTATCTTGCACCAGAGTATGCTTGTATGTACAACACTCCATTTATATTGCATGAATCAGTTCAATTTAAACCTCTGACTTACCATAGAACAAAGGAACTATATGTCTAACTCGTTCTAATTTGATAATTAAGTTAAAATGCACTAATAGCTTAACTATCCATAATAAAACGAACTGATTCTTTTAGACTTTCATAGTATTTGATTAGGAATATGATTATATATATGCTGTTGATACATGTTAAATTTACACATGATAAATATATAATTCTCATAGCATCTCTGTCTGTTGGAACTAGCCACTGGAAGAGTGACTACAAAGATTGATGTCTTCGCCTTTGGAGTGATATTGATGGAGATTCTCACGGGCAGAAAAGCACTTGATGAGAACTTGCCAGAAGATAGAAGTCATTTAGTCGCATGGTTTAGAAAGGTGGTTGTGAACAAAGAGAACATTGTAGGAGTGCTAGACCCGACCCTGGATCCAGACGAGGAAACTTACCAGAGCATATGCAAAGTAGCAGAGCTAGCAGGACATTGCGCAGCTAGGGAACCATCTCAGAGACCAGATATGGGACACGCGGTAAATGTCTTAGCTCCTCTGGTAGAGCAATGGACTCCCACTGCTAACACTGGAGATGATAGTTTCAATATTGACTTCAATATGAGCCTTCCTCAAGCCCTGCAAAGATGGAAAGCTAATGAAGATTCCATGCTCTCTGAAGACACGTATGGTGACTATACCACATCCTCAACGACTTCAAAGTCCATAACAACAATCAGGATGGTGTCAGAGGCAGACAAAAGCACACTTAGTTATAAAAAGGAAAACCAGTAAGTAATGTGAAGATACTTAAAATTGTGAGGAAAAGACGTGTATATTAATGCCAAGGAACTGATAACATAGATATGCACCTTTCTGTCTCTTTTTTTTTTTTTTTTTTTTAAATTTTTAAATATCTAATTAATGTTACTGCTCATAGAATTTATTTTCTGCTCAATTATGGATCAGGTATACATTTGGGTTGTAGATTTTGATTCTCTGACAAGAAAAACTGATGTTGGGAAGGAGGAAGTAGCAGAATGTTGCATACTAACATGACTCAGATTATTAACACGATTATGTAGCCATTACAAAATTTACCAGTGGCGACCATTGGGAAGTACTTAATATATACTCCCTCCATTTTAATTTGTTTGTCCTACTTTTCTTTTTAGTCCGTTTAAAAAAAAGAGTGTTACTTTCCTTTTTTGACAACTCTTTAATTCTAACTTTCCACATGATATGTTTAAGATCACAAGATTAAAGATCATTTTGATACATTCTACATATGTTTAGTTTAAGACCACAAGATTCAAGAGTGTTCTTTACTTTCTTAAATTCCGTATAAGGTAAAATCTTGCAAACAAATCGAAATAGAGGGCGTATATACTTACACTGAGAGCATATCTGATGTACAAATTGTCCGCAATGTTACCGACTAGGCAACTGTATATGTTCCTTTAAATATCCTTCACAGCAGCTGAATAAGTGTTCAAATGTGTCTTTACAAGAGAAAAATAAAATCTATAAGAATAAATTCTCTTAAGTTATATTTTTATAAGCTCTCTCAAGTTATATTTTATAAACTATGTATATCTAACAAAACTATCCAGTATTTAAATTCGCGTCCATTAAATCTAGATTTAAGTGTCCATGCACAACTTAGATTCTTGGTTTTGAGTATACATTCCTTGTTACGATCCAAAAATCAAAAAGTCAAGATGATACTTATATCTAATTCGGTAGGCAAATTTTTTTTGATAACCTATTCGGTAGGCAAATTCTAATCCATTTGGTTTATTTTTAGTAATTAAGCGGAAAATAAATGTGAGAAAACATAATTTTATAATAATCGGATATTCATAATCATAGAATGCAGAAAATAACAAAACTACACCCACAAAACCTGGTGTCATAGATACAAGAGCTTCTAAATAGAGAACACAAGTATGAAAGAGAACATAAGTTTGAAAGTGGCTAAGTACAACTGTCTAAAAATAGTAAAGACAAAATGTAAACATGGACAGAAGAAGACTGGTGTTGTGGATCAACCAGGCAGCTCACCCCAAGATCTCCACAAGACCGCTACGAACTCAAACAACTTTGTGTGCTCCACTGGTGCAAGAATTTAAACCTACACCAGAAAAGGAGTGCAACGATTGTAGTATGAGTATAAAAGAATAATGTTTACCCAATAAGTATCATTGACTAACATCTTCGAAGTAGTGGCGAAGTTTGGTTGTTGAAAACACTTGTGTGTTAGCATTAAACAAAAATAAGTCTCCATAAATAAATAATCAGCATAGTAAAAGTGAAATAACACAATTCAGTCAAGTAATGATCTCTGAAATAAAAAGGTTATTAGTTCTAAGCACACTACACTTCAGTGCATTAGTACAAGTTAATCAGATTCAACAAAATCAAATAAAGAACAAAATATAGTGGCCATGTTTATGCAACTGATATAAACACTAACTTCAACGGGGTTGTTTGGCAGCTGTGACCCATGGGAAACCCGCGAGATTCATATATCTACCCAGAATCATTTCTTATCGGGCAATCACTCCACCCAGAATCATTTCCCATCAGGATATCACCACAGGTCATATGCATGGATGATCATCTAAAAACATGAATAACACATATTCACATGAGTCTTAGGGGTCGTTTGGTAGAGTGTATAAGAATAATGCAAAATATGATGTATTAGTAATGCTTGTGTTAGCTATGCTTGCATTAATTATACTTGCATTTTTCTTATGCAGTGTTTGGTTTGGTGTATTAAAAATAACATGAATTTCATAATTTAAAAAAAAAAATTATTTACAAAAATACCCTCCATAAATATGGTGGGAAGGATGTGAAAAAGATTTTGAGGGATAATTGTGTCTTTAATTATACTAACGCATGCATTAGATCCATTGCATTACTAATACCATGAATATTGAGGTATTAGTAATGCATCCCCCAATACACAATAGAGTGTATAACTAATGCAAGCATTGGTTATGCATATCCTAAAAAAATGTACCAAACAAGGTACAAGTTGTACACAAGACTAATGCATGCACTGTTTTTATTAATACACTCTACCAAACGACCCCTTATTCTTTGTACTGAAAATGCATATAGGCACTCAACCATCATAAGTGTATGAGATATCTGGAGTGATGTATGAACACTTGATCAATTAATCATAATAATCATATTTTAACTCAGGTAAAACATGGTTCATCATTTATAGATAATGTCAGATAATCATATAAATTCGTTCTATGACAGAGCATATCCATTATTTTCATTATAGAGCCAATCACATTGTGATCTCTTTTTACAGTCGATATGTAGAATTGTCGAAATGAGTAGATGAAAAGAAGATTGAAAGAGAGAACTAGGAATGAAATAGCTAGACCAAACGAGCAAAAAAATCCAAGAGGCCAAGGTTGCTTGCTAATTCTAAGCCACTTGTTAAAAGGAAGTGCAGTTTGATTATCGGAGGAAATCAATGGGAAGGTATATGTCACCAGATTCTGACATAAGTGCTCATCACCTCATCAATATTGTACCCCATATCCTTAACCATTATTGTTATTAATCAAGAAAACATTTTTCAATTAGAGTTCAGAAAGTCTAACTTACCTCAATCCAAAGCACAACAAACTTAAGAAATTGCTTTGCTCTTTCTTAGTAGCTCTAAGTGTTCCCAATCTATTCCAATACGAGTGCTACATGAGTATATAAGTCTATTGACACTCATATTGATATAAAATTAACCCGATTAAAAGATCACTAAAAGTCAACCCCTATCGCCTCAGGTCAAATTAGAATTTTCTTTCTAAATTGATTTACCCATATAGCCTATAGGTTTTGAATATCAAATTTCACCCAAATCCTTAATTTCCTTATTATTGAATTTGGGATTCAAATACCCAATTTCCAATCCAAAATATGAATTAAATTGTTAAAAACCATAAAGAATTAAGAATGATTGGTAAAAAGCAAGGTTAGAATATACCCACATGCTGAATATAAAAGATTTCCTTAACATATATCTTTTACGAAGTCTAGGGCTCAAAATATGCTTTAAAATTTCTAATTCCAATTTTGGAGAAATATTGAAATCTTCCAAAGGTCCTTATTCGTGATTGCGAAGATACCATCGCAATCATAAGCCCAACAAGATCTTGACCTTCATGATCACAACCATACTTTATGCAATAGTGACGTACTCACCATCCCTCATCCCTACGCAATCATGGACCATCCCACACGATTGTGATGCATTGAGCCCCCATCAACTCATCGCGACCATGAGACTCCAGCTCATAATTGCAAAGGGTAATGTCTAGCACCAGATATCAGAGAAATCTGGTGCCTCCTAAAGTCTCTTTTAGTGAACAAAACTCACCCGAACCCCTCATGATGCTAACTTCATATGCAAATCACTCCTAAAATACCCTAGGAACTTGTTGGAGCACTCAACACAAATTCAAGATCGTCTAAACATATGTTTGCTGTGGTCAACTTTTAATCCTTAATTTATCTAGTATACAACTTAAGCATCTGAAAAACTTCTGAGCCCCCCATCTGGAACTTGTCCAAATCATCTACCTAAGTCTAAATCATTATTCGAATCCCTAGGAACTTTGAAACCTCAAATCCGAGTTCATTTATTTTAATATAACTTTGGTCAACCTTTAAGTTTTTAATTTTCTTCTCTAGACACATTTGATTACCTCAAAACTCATAGGTCACAAAACATTACCTACAACACATGTTCCTGTATTGAACTTCAAGAGACCAAATCATGAGAATGCCTCCAAGGCTATAGTCAAACCAACAATAATAGGAAGCTTTGAGCCAAAAGAGGGCATGGTGTGACTAGTGTAGAATACTTGTCATATGAGGGTAAGCCACATGAAGATCCACACAAGCACCTGCAAGAGTTTGCCAAATTGAGTGATAACTTTCACTACCAGAATATGAGCAGCGAATGTCAAGTTGACATTATTCCTCTTTTCACTTATTGGGAAAGCCAAGTTGTGGTTGCAGAATGAAACTGCATGTTCTATCTGGGATGTTTTATTTGAAAAGTTTCTCAACCGAATCTTCTTATCCAGATGGACAAAGGAGCTCTGAGGCAGAATTTCTAGTTTTGTTCAGAAAGATAATGAATCTCTGCCACAAGCTTGAGAGAGATACAAGGGATATCTACGAGACTGTCTGCATTGAAGGAGTGAGGCTAGACTCGAAATTACTGCTAGATGCCATATCTCAAAGGTAAATCTTTTCCAAGAGCTATCATGAAATTTAGGCATTGCTAAGTCTAATGTTTGCAGGGCACAGAGATTATCAGGAACCCAGTAGAGTGTTCACTTTCTCTTCTCAAAAAACATAGGAAAGCTTGAGTTAGATAATGTGTCAGCCATCAAAGTTGATATTGGTTAGCTTTGCACATTGGTGAAGCAATGTCCGACATCTCTAAGTGTGAGCCAGGTTCAACAAGTACAACATGTTCAACAGGATGTTCTATCATATGAAAAGTGTCGAGAGAATCATGCTTATTTGGGATGTCCTTTGAATCCTGATTCCATTTTTTAGGTGGGGCAGCAAAATCATGGCCAAGGCTACAAGGGAACAACAGTTATGATCCAAATTATAAAACCACCCAAACCTTTCTTGGGTTAGAAACCAGCAAGCCAGAGAGAGCAGTATATGCAGTAAGCTCCATATGTGAACAATTCCTTGGAGGAGACAATGAAGCAGTTTATGAGGCAACAAACTCAGATTATTGCTAAAATACAAAAGTCCATTCATGAACTTGAGCGCCAAGTAGGCCAACTAGCTTCATTACAACATGCAAGACCTGTAGGTGAATGATACATATAATAATCCAAAGTAGGTAATGACAATCACATTAAGGAATAAAATAAAATTGGTTGAAGCCCTTCCTAAATATAAAATTAAAGAGGTAAGTGTAGAGTTGCCTGAAGTAGTGCCGACAAAGAGAAAGATAACTTTCTAGGATCACAAGCTTCCACCTCCTTTCCTATAGAGATTGATTCCTACACTACCTTTGACACCAATACCTGAGCCAGTGTTAGAGTTTACGCCAAAAGAGGTAGTTAAAAAAGATGCTAGTGAGCAGCTTTAGATTGTAATAGAGAGACCTCCACCACCAGTCCTTCAGAAGTTCTGAAAAAGAAAAGATTATGCTAATTTTGAGAAGTTTCTTGATATCTTTAAGCAGCTTCATATAAACATCCCATTGATTGATTCTTTGAGGGATGCACCAAATATGCTAAGTGTAACACCTCAAAAGTCAAACTCATGATTATTTAGTACTTAGCTTAGTTTAAGATCAAATCTTAAATTTTCAGGTTTACACGAAAGGAACCACGAACCGTGATTCAAGTCCATGGTTCGTGCTTCTAACTATGAAGTTGGTCTTGAAAACCTTGTGTTCCAGGTTACCATGGGTGAAACCACAGCGCATGGTATCAGTCCATAGTCAGTGGGATCAAGTACAGTATTAGACATGTAAGACAACAAATTCTTTTAGAACTCTATAGAAAGGTTCACAAGTCGTGAAACCCAGTCTATGGTCCGTAAAACCCAATCTTGAATCAGATTCTGAAATCTTGCGAATTTCCTCCAGGAAACCACTCGTGGCAGAACAGTTTGTGGAAGCCATTCCACAACCCATGAAGTCAGCTGTGGTCACATTCCAGAATCTTAGCAAAATTTTCCAGACATCTATGGATCGAACCATGACTTGTGGAAGTGATCCACGGTTTGTGGAATAGCCCATGGAATGAAATCCTAAATTTTTTAGCAACAGTTTAAAAAGGGTATTTTGACTTTTCCTTATCCTATTACCCTATCCTATGGTGTTCTAATCTCAAATGATATAAATATCAGATCCTTAAGTCAATTCTCCTTTTACTCTCTCCAATCAAGTCAAGAGTAAGTTCTTTAAGCAATCAAGCATCTTGGGTTCTTGCTCCAGCCAAGTCAAGTCCTCTTTTGTCAAAATTACTATCTTCAACAGGTATGCAAGAACTTAGTGATGGGTTCCTTTCATCTTCATACCCAAGTATTTTGAAGTTATCATGCATTATGTTCAAAGCTAAACTTCTATGCCCAAACCATTAAAGTTTATTTCTTTATATATTTAACTTGATTTCTATGAAAGAATTTCTATAATCGTATGAATATTAGGCGAATTCCTGATTTATGTTTTGAAATTCATGATTTTAATATTATTTACAAACTATGAACTCTATGTTGAAAAGAAATATGTTTTAGATACAAAATTTCAGCACATGATTCATGACATGTGATTGAGCGTAGTCTTATAACAATACCATTTTACATACAATGGAGCAAGAGTCAAATTATGATTTCAAGCTATGTTACATGACATGATATGAAAATTAGTTTGTTTTGGGGGGATTATTTAGCACCGAGCGAGTATACGTTCAGATAACACATGTCTCATAACTACATTGGTACCATAGGTTTTAGCCCCTGAGTTCGGATCTACATGTTCATGATCCTCTACTCTAGCAGGTTGGGACAACTCTTTTAGTGTGGGTAAGACACCGGGCATCATGAGCTCACATGGTGTTTGTCGGTTATAAAATATTCCCCACATGTATAAACTTTATGATGTTACTATCTATGTACTCATGAAATATTTTTTATGCAGGCTTTAGCTATCATGATTTTATCTCAGATTTTCAGTTGGTTGAGAAATTTTAAATGATTTTCCCATGACTCATGTTTCAATTTAATATAATATTTTAAGCAAAACTCTATATGTTTTCATGATCACCTTTTCAGAGTTATGATACGTATATATATGTATAAATTGCGTACCAATACATTTCATTATATTGACTGCATTTTGTACTCTATCTTTTCAAAATGTAGATTCAGGTACTCGAGCATAGAATTTGCTGCTAAACATTTGGTAGCACTTAATATTCAACAGATCGGTGAACTCTCCTATCATCCAGGAGACATAAAGTTAATTATAGCTTTTTCTTTATTTCAGTTTAGACACTTGATTTAGTAAAGGTATTTATGAGGCCTCATCCCAGTTGGCTCTTATGTTTAGTAGTAGAGGCTTCCTTAGATAACAATTATATGGTAGTTGATATTCTTTTACTTATTTCTAGTCATGTCTCTTCAGATTTTGCCCAGTATCGTTGTTTATATTTCTACTTTAGTTTTATTGTTTGTATTACTCTATAGACATGCTATGCTAAGGATCCTATTGGACCACTAGTGAGCAGCTAGTTATGGCTCGTAGTTTGGGTGTAGGCTCTGTTCGTGATAAACTTGGTATCAGAGCATTAGGTTCAAGTATCCTAGGGTGTTTGTGAAGCCGTGTCTAGTATAGTCCTAATTATATGTGTGAAGCGCACCATATTTATAATTGGGAGACTATAAGGCATCTAGGAATATTTTCCTTCTTTCATGATCTAGTTTGTGTGATAGAGTTTAACTCTATGTATCTTTCCTAACTCTTATTTTATGCGTGTTTAAGATTATGCCTCAAAAGAAAACCATCAACTAGAGAGCCACTTCTAATGCTGGAGCTGATTCCACTCCAGTATCTCTACTTCGTACCATGTAGACCAAGAATGGAGCTCATTCATCCAGTTAGAATGCTAACACCGAGACTCCACTTATGCCATCAATTACGTAGAGGGGTTCTGGTTCATCTACTACTTAGCCATCTCGTATTTATGCTAATGCCAAGTTTAGAAATTCCATTCAGATGTTGACTCAGTTAATTGTCACTCAGGCCAACTGTTTAGCCCCAGCCAGCTCCAATTCTTAAGATACTTTCGGGATCCACAACTTTCTCAAAATGATCCCTCTCCAGTTCACAGGGTCAAAACTTAGTGAGGATCCCTAGAATTTTATTAATGAGATTCAGAAGATTCTTCAGTTTATGCATGTTATAGATTCAGAGAAGGTTGAGCTTATCTCCTATCAACTCAGGGATGTTGCGAGTATATGGCTTAAGTAGTGGAAAGACATCTGAGGAGAGGATGTTGTACTTACAAAGTGGGATAAGTTTGAAGAAGCATTCTTAGGGCATTTTTTTCCTCGAGAGATGAGGGAGCCAAAGACTCAAAAGTTCATCAATTTGGAGTAGGGTTCAATGAGTGTGAAGGAGTATAGTCTTAAGTTCACCTAGTTATCTCACTATGCTCCAAATATGGTGTCTGATATAAGGAATAGGATAAACATATTTTTTTTCCAGGATTTTCTAGGCTTTTAATTAATGAGGGTAAGACGACACTGTTGATTAGAGACATAGAATAGCCATACTTATGATTTATGTGTCACAGATTGAGAAAGATAAGTTAAGAGAGAGGGAAGAACATTAGAGTAAACGGGTAAAGATAGCCAACTATGAGGCTAGTCAGAAAAGGCATGAGAATAGAAACCAGTCATCTTCTGCAAGAAGTCATATGGATCAGCCCCATTTTCAGCTACTGCACCAGCTCCCAGGTTCAAGAATGATAAAAATTTTAGAGCATTAGGTTCTCAGTCTCAGGGCAGCATTGCAAAGGGACCTTTATATCCTAATTACAACAAGTATTGGAGGCAATATCTAGGTGAGTGTCTCTATGGTAAGGATAGGTGCTTTGGATATGATTAGTCGAGTCACATGTTGAGAGATTGCCTTTTTGCTAGGTAAGGTAATAGGGGTAATAGAGCTCAAACTTCTTCATCAACTCCAGTAGAATGTGCTTCTCAGAAAGGAAATACTTCAGGCTCAGGTAGTGGTCAGAACCGCTTCTATGCTTTATCTAGACATAAGGAGCAACAAAGTTCCCTCAATGTTGTTACTAGTATGTTGAAAGTTTTATCCCTTGATGTTTATGCTTTGTTAGATCCTGGAGCTACCTTGTCTTTTGAGACCTCATACATTTCTATGAAGTTTAAAATTAGTCCTGAATAGATTCTAAAGCCTTTCTTTATTTCCACTCCGGTTGGAGAGTTTATCTTAGCTAGATGAACCTATACAAATTGCACCATGTAAATTCTTCACGGGGAAACCACAATTGATCTGGTAGAGTTAGACATGGTAGATTTCAATTTCATATTAGGCATGGATTGGTTATATTTATATTATGCATCAGTTGATTGTAGAAACCAAATTGTGAAATTCCAGTTTCCTAATGAACCTGACTACGAGTGAAAAAGTAGTCCAGTCGTGCATAGGGGTCATTTCATCTTCTATCTTAAGGCTAGAAAGATGATTTCCAAGGGTTATATCTACCATCTAGTTCAGGTTAAAGATTCAAGCACTGAAACTCCTCTTTAGTCATCCCTATAGTACATGAGTTTCCAAAAGTCTTTCCCAATGACCTTCTTAGAGTTCCTCTCGGTAGCAAGATAGACTTTAGGATAAACTTTTTTCATGATATGCAACCGATCTCTATTTCGCTATATAGAATGGCTCCCACTAAATTAAAAGAGTAATTAAAAGATCTTCTAAATAAGGGATTAATTAGACCTAGTGTTTCCCCGTGAGGTGCCCCAGTTCTTTTTGTGTGTAAGAAAAATGGTTCCCTTAAAATGTGTATCGATTACTGCCAGTTTAACATAGTCACCATCAAGAAACAAGTATCCCATTCCCAGAATCATGACCTATTCGACCAATTTCAAGGTGCTACTTGCTTTTCTAAGATTAATCTCAGATCTGGTTACCATCAATTGAAGGTTAGGAAGCATGATATTCTGAAGACAACTTTTCATACTCGGTATGGCTATATGAGTTCCTTGTTATGTCTTTTGGACTAACCAATGCTCCTGCAACTTTTATGTAACACCTCGTACCTTCCCAACCCTACTTGACGACATTGAACAATGATTAATTAGGTGTCGAGAGCCATACATGTGTATTTTGTAATGCTAAGGATGAGAAAAATTGAATTTGGCCTCGTATATGGGATTAAACCTTTGTGGAAGTGTTTTGTGATTTTCATGGGACAGTTGTGGGGTTCAAAACGAGGTTAAGAGGACCTCTAAACAAAGGATATTAAGGTTAAGAAGTGAGTTAAAGAATAGGACTTGAAGTATCTAACCAAACCTACGAAGAGAAGTCGAAAAATGCAATTTTTGAAAAATTTTAAGGAGGGGCGCGTTTGGGACCATGCCACGCCGCTCTGGGCTAAAATTTTTAGCCCAGAGGCAGTAAGTTGGCGCGCCCAGGGGCGTTCCACCTTGGGTTTTCCACTTTTTCGAAAGTTGGAAATTTCTAAGTCCCAAGGGTATCCGGGGACGTACCGAGCCAATTTTTGCCACGTCTATTCTACAACATGTATGAAATGAGTCAAATATTATATTGGTATGATAAAATTACTCGAGAACGAATTTGGGGTCAAAATGACGATTTTACCCTTTTGGGCAAAATAGGCCATACGTGGCTAGAATCGCTTGTTCTTGGGATCGAGCTACGGATATGACTAACATGAGTGGGAATATTGTTGTAACCCATATGATATGACTTGATCACGATAAATGATTGATTTTACTGGGTTAAGTGAATTGGGCCCAAATAGGCCCCTAAATGAAAAGAATGCATGGCCCAAAATGGGTCAAATGACCCATTCTTTCAAGACCTTATAGAACAAGCATTTAATGCTTTAGAATTGGCTAAGGATGGACATAAATGCTTATAAAAGGGACCAAAAATCTGATTTTTTTGGTCATTTGGAAGCTCATGCCTTTTGGTCTATTTTTCAATTTATTTTCTCTCAAACCCTAGAAGCTCAAAGACAACTCTTGAAGCAAGATCATCATAGTCCAAGCCTTGGTAAGTAATTATACTCATGGATTAACATAGTATATGCATGATAGATTATGTATATCATGATAGTTATGTTGGCAAGGTGGTGAATGGTGTATTGTTGCTTTTGGTGGAAGATGTGCCATCTTTGTGAATTGAAGGTGAAAAGAGACTTGATGTCTTAATGAAAGAGCATGGTATGGATAAAATATGAACATGTATGGTGTTATTTTGTTGTTAAACATGTTATTTTCATATAAGTGTAAATTATGGGATTTTGGCCGATTTGTTGTTGTGAGGTGTATTGAAGGAAATTGATGGCATAATTATGATGTTGTGATGATGGAGAGTGCGAAGTGTGAACCTGGCATGACATGCTATTGATTATCATGTGTTGGTCAATGTTGGGAATATTGTGGGCTTTTTGGAATAATACTTTCATGAATTGTTGTGTCAAGCGGGACATGGCATGTTTAAAGGCAAACATGAGAATTATACTTATTATATGCATTATAAAGTAGTTGGTGGTTAATGTTGGCTCCGTTGTGTATTTGTGTTGTAGAGTGGAACATAAGGAAGGAGCGGAACTATTGTATGCACATTTAAGATTGTGTGTTGGTATTGAGAATACAAGGTATGTAAGGTTACTTTGTTCGTATCTTTTTGCGGTATGTCGTATTCACATTGGCATTATGCTAGTCCTACCCCGAAATGTGCTAAGGTATTCTATATCCGTTTAGAAATGGTTATTATTACATATTCCCTACTCATTGATCACTTGGGAATTGTATGTCTCATATTCGTTAGTCAATGTTCCAAAAGTCCCAATCATGTTGTGTTCTTGAGTTTCCAAGAATGTTGTTGCTATGTACATACGTTAATCTCTCATCACTGATTGTATCACTCTCTCATAAGAGGATAAATCAATTCCTCTCAAGTATCAATCTATCAAAACTAAGAATAAAGTAATACACATTTGTTGTTGGTTATGATTTATGGGTGGCAAGTCTAAGGGCATAAGCCTAGCACGACTCGATCTCGATGTGTTGATTTATGGGTGGCAAGTCTAGGGGCATAAGCCTAGCTCGACTCGATCCCGATGTGTTGATTTATGGGTGGAAGGTCTAGGGGCATAAGCCTAGCTCGACCCGATCCCAACATCACATGATGTGATGTTAAGACCCACTGATCAGTCGGGGCCCGGGTACGTTATGATATGAGCTATGAGGAATAAATCATAAAGAGAAAAACTTAATTTATGTAAGCTACATTGTTCCACATATGCAAATCGATGAGTTGTTCATGTTGCCTATCCTATTACGTTTTGATTCTATTAATGTATTTATAACAAGTTTCATATAGCCTTACATACTCAGTACATTCTCCGTACTGACCCCTCTTGGGGGCTTACCTTACTTGCTGCAGGCGCAGGTACTAGTAGACCTCCACTGTAGGTCGCGGATCTTTGGCTGACTTTTGGTGAGCTCCACTTGGTTTGGGGCTTTCTGAGTTTCCATGTACATTTATTTTGGTATTGTATATGAGTATAGAGCGGGGTGTTGTCCCGACTCTAGGTTTGCATAGTCATGTATTTCAGCTAGAGGCTTTTGTAGACTTATGTGGGAACAGAATGTAAGATATGTATGCTCATTTTGGTTTGTTGGCCCCAACGGCCAAGTTGATATAAATATATATATATGGCATATGTTTCTATATCCATTTCCATATCCATGACTTTTGCATAGTTGCATGGGGTTTCATAAGGTCCATATGAGGAGATGCATGCGAGTGCTCATAAGCAAAGATTGATTCTCTCGGGCCATGTCGGCTTCGGGTGCCAATCACGCCTCGTTGGGACTCGGGGCGTGACATTTTAAGGATCTCATGAATAGTGTGTTTATGTCGTAACTCAACATATTTTTGATTATGTTCATAGATAATATTCTGGTTTACTCTCATAGTGAGGAAGAACATGCTGATCACCTTAGAATTGTCATCCAGACTCTTAAGAATTGATAGTTGTACACAAAGTTTTCTAAATGTGAGATTTTGGTGAAGTCTGTAGCTTTTCTCAGGCATGTTATTTCTAGTGAGGGTATTCTAGTTGAGTTCTAAAAGATTGAGGTGGTTAAGAATCGGCCTAGACCTACATACTAGTCAGACATCAGGAGTTTCTTGAGTTTAGCTTGTTACTATAGAAGATTCATAGATGACTATTCATCTATTGCTGCTCCATTGATCAAGTTAACTCAGAAAAAGGTAAATGTTTAGTAGTTTAAGGCTTATTAGAAGAGTTTTCAAGAGTTGATTGCTCGATCGACTTCAACTTCAGTTTTAACTTTGCCAAATGGTACAAATAATTGTTTGGTTTATTATGAGGCCTCCAGAGTTATCCTTGATTGTGTGTTGATGCAGAATGATAAGGTTATTACTTATGTTTCGAGACAACTTAAGACCCATGAGAAGAATTACCCTACCCATGACCTCGAGTTAGTAGCTATTGTGTTTTCTTTGAAGATTTAGCATCATTACCTCTATGGTGTACATGTTAATGTTTTCATAGATCATAAGAGCCTACGATATGTTTCCAGTCAGAAAGAGTTGAATCTTTGGTAGAGAAGATGGCTAGATCTTCTCATGGATTATGATATAACTGTGCTATACCATCCAAGTAAGGAAAATATTATTTATGATGCTCTTAGCAGGTTGTCCATGGGAAGTGTTGCTAATGTAACGGAAGGTACGAAGGAGCTTATAGAGCATGTTCACAAACTCACACATTTGGGAGTCCACCTTACGGATTTCAATTATGGTGGTGTAAAAGTGAAAAATGGTTCTAAGTCCTTATTAGTGATTGAAGTAAAAAATAATCAAGATAGAGATCCCATGCTACTCCAATTAAAAGAAGTAGTTCTTAAGTAAAAGGTGTCGGTTTTCTCCCAAGGGGGAGATGGTGCTCTTTGGTATCAAGGAAGGTTATGCATTCTAGATATTAATGACTTAAGAGAGTGGATTATGAATGAGGCACATAATTCTAGATACTCCATTCATCTAAGCTCCACAAAGATGTACCGTGATTTGAGAGAAGTTTATTAGTGGAATGCTATAAAGAGGGTTCTTGCAAATTTTGTAGCTAAATGTCCTAACTCTCAGCAAACAAAGGTTGAGCATTAAAGACATGGTGGATTAGATCAAGACATAAGCATTCCTACATAGAAGTAGGAGATGTTTAATATGGACTTCATCACAGGTTTGTCACGCGCACATTGTCAACATGATTCAATTTGGGTGATAGTTGATCGGATGACTAAGTCAACCCACTTTTTACATGTCAAAATGACTGATACAACCATAATTATGCTAGGATGTACATCATAAAGATAGTTAAGCTTCATAGAATCCCTTGTCCATTATTTTAGATCGAGGTGCACAATTTACAACTTACTTTTAGAATTTGTTTTAGAAAGGTTTAGGTATGAGGAGAAATCTTAGTACCGCTATTCATCCGCAGATCGATGGGCAGACAGAGTGCACTATTCATACTCTTAAGGACATATTGACAGAATGTGTCATTGATTTCAAAGGTAATTGGGATGATCACCTATCTCTTATTGAGTTTGCCTATAATAACAGTTACTACTCCAGTATTTAGATGACACCATTTGAGGCTCTTTATGGGCGGAGAAGTAGATATCCTATTGGATGGTTTGAGGTTGGTGCGGCTATATTGATATGTACATGCTTAGTCCATGAGGCTATGGAGAAAGTTAAGGTAATCTAATAGTGGTTGAAGATTGCACAGAGTCAACATAAATCTTATTCAGATGTGAAGCAAAGAGACTTAGAGTTTGAGATTGATGATTTGGTCTTCTTGAAGGTTTCACTTATGAAGGCTGTTATGTATTTTGATAAGAAAGGAAAACTTAGTCCCTGATTTATTGGTCCTTTTCAAATGTTAATAGAATGGGAAAGGTAGCCTATGAGTTGGAGTTACCTACAGAGTTGGCGTCTGTGCATCTAGTGTTTTACTCTATGTTAAAAAAGTGTATTATTTAGCCTTCACATGTTGTTCCTACCATTATTGCTCAGGGATGAACATTGGATAAATTGGTATCTATTATAATAACCTATCCCATCTTACTACAATCACTACGTCCAAGGGGCACGGGAGTATAGGTAATTTAAATTTTCTAGATGTCCATTAAAAATTTTTGGTAGACGAACTCAAAATTCTGAATTTTAAGGAAACATTTTGGGGAGATGACTGTCCCTATCCTGCCATAGCAGGACACTTCCCGCCATAGCGATGCTACTATAGCGATAATCGGGCCACTATAGAGGGAAGCAAACAGTCCCTTCACTTTTTTAAAACCCCTATTCCTTTTTAGCTTTAAATAAAGACGTTTCCACCTCGAACAGTCCCTCCACATTTTTTAAAACTCCTTTTCCTTTTTAGCTTTACATAAGGACGTTTCCACCTTTTAAAAACACCCCAGGGCTTTCCCTAGACCTGAAAATAATATGAACAAAGAGGTATATTTGAGGGGAAAATCTGGAAGGTTTCCTCATGGAATTCACATCGAATATTGCTAGAATGGGTCAAGGAATGAGAGTTCATGCCTCTGTAACAACAATTTTCTCTCAGGTAGACTAGGATTGAATGGTATTTTAAATGAAGGAGCTCATTAGAAATTATGTACACCACCATATATCTCATAATATAGGAGGTTAAACTGAATTGATTGTGTGTATGTTCCTTTGATTATATTTTCTTGGTCTCCGGACACAAATGTTTGTTGAGCAGGTATTGGTTGATAAAAGTTAATGTAATAGGCTGTCAATTATCCTTGAAACATGTTGTAGGTTATGGTTGAATTAGACTTAAGGCTCAATTTGATTGTGTATGTTCATGTTTAACTGATTGTTTTTTTTTTAGTTACAACACATGCTGATAAATAATAAACTTGTGAAATGTTGAATACAACTGTTAGGATTAATAACTTATAATATGGTTGATAAAAAGGACCTTGTTGATATGTAAATGTTGTTGATTGAACTTACTATGTAATTGTACTTATAAATAGTAAATGGTTGTTGTTGTGAGATGATTTGGTTAATGTTGTTTATGATTGAATTGGTGGATTTAAGGTGGTATAAAGGGGATGTTGAGATAAGGGTGGCATAACACTTGTTTTGGGATAAGGGTGGCAAGACACTAGTTGTTTAGTATATTTGGTACATGGACTGAGCTCATCCCCTGCAGGTTATGGCTGGTGGACAAATCATAAGTCCCATAACATGTGTGTACACTGTTATTTAGGATAGTTCAATGGTTTCTTGAGTGGATCAGGTTATATTTTATTTTATATTATGTTCCTTATGTAGAGTATTGGTTGTTCATATCACTTTCGATTCCTTGAGTGAATCGGTGTCATTATTTTATCATTATATAATTGACTTTGAATGAACTGTTTCTTGAGGTTGAAATGATAATGAGATGTTCGTGATGTAAATGGTGAACTGACTTTGGTTTTATGAGTGATTCTTATGGGTTGACACTGAATTGAGTATTAATATGCATAGATTTGATCTTGCCTACTTTCTTGTCTTGCTTACTTTCTTGACTTGGGTGATATAGAAAGAGATTGTTGTAAGGTAAATTGGCTTAATTACTTTTAGTTGACATAGTTGCTACTTGTTTATAAATATTTGTTTTAGTGTCATTAGTGAATAACTGACCCAATGCATAGTTAGTAGTGGAAAATGGTGGTGAGAAAATTTGTGGCTAGTGATAAGATGGTGAGAAAGTGATCAATTATTAATAAGTGTTGTATCATGAACCTTGTAATCATTAGCTAGAAGTTATAAGAATCGAATAATGCCTTGTAGTGAGAAAATAGTAAGACGAGTGATAATTGGACTATGAAATGAAGAAATTAAATTGGTAAATTATATGTTCATGATGGATTTTGTATTTTTATAGTTTATTTATTTTATTTATGTGATTTAACCTTGGTCGGTTGATGATGCCGACCAGTACATGTGGATGTACTAATACTACTCTTGCAATATACTTTTTGGTGTATAGTCTAGTTGCAGGATCAGTTGATGTTTCTTATATTATGCGGTTAGAGATCTCCAACAACTTTTGTCTTTTCATTTCCATGGTGAAAGCTTGGTCTTGTATTATTCTTCCTTTATTTTAGAAGCTCAGGTCCTCAAGAAAAATGTTTCTATTGTGGTATATTATAAGAGATTGTAATAAGTTTTATATTATCTTGAGAAGTTTAATGGAATTGTTTTATAACTTTCGCATGCTTTCTAAAATGGGTGGTAAGAGTTCTCCTATCTAGGTTGATTAGAGTAAGTGCCCGCATAATCTGGCTAGTTAGGTCATGACAGTTGGTATCGAAACCTAGGTTACCGGTCTCATACGTACAAGAGCAAATGTTGAATAGAGTCCTGCAGATTGGTGTGTAAACGTCCATATCAAATCTTTGGAAAGCTATAAGGCATTCTAGGAATTGTTTCTCTCTGCTTCTTTCCTATCATGCTAATTGGGACTATTTGACTCTCATTTGGTAACTCAGACAATTGAAATGGAACCTGAAAGGTTCTAATTGGTATCTGCCGTAAGGGCTGTATTGGTGTGTGAAAAATAATATGGAGCACTTGATTGTGTACTTGAGAAAAGAAAGGGTTTTGTTGAGTTGACTGTCTAAGGAGATTCTATGATTTTAATGTCATGTAATTTGAAAGCTTAATTTATTTTTACGAATGTTTGTGGCTAAGTGAAATGGTTATAAAATGAATGAAATGCTTGCCAAGTGGTTGGATGTTTGTTAATTGTGAACATGTATGATAGGTGATTTAAGTGATTTCTTGATGCTTGAGTGTTAACTAAGGGTAAAGATGTTGGTGGGTAGTTGAATTGATTATTCATGGTATGAATGTATGCAGAATATGTAGGGTTGGTAAATGAAAATGCTGATTCTTAATTTCTGTGTTTTGAGCATCCTCTACATGATTTGCCTAAATACGCTAGACCTGAACGTTTGAGGAAGCCTGAAAGTGTTCATTGATGTTTGTTTCTAGCCGATAATCAGAGTGTATAATTTAGTATTTTGGATTAATTGTCATACTTCTAAGTTGTTGGGTTTCGATCCTGGATTAATGGGTAAAATGTTTGTAATGATTAGAAAGTAACGTTATATGGGGAATACGAAAAAGGAATGCAAGGGAAATAAATACTGGACTTATTGCCAGCAGGCCGCTATAGCAGGGAGAATCCCTCTATGGTGACCCTGTTCGTGCACTCTTCCCAATCCTTTCAAAACAACTATAGAGATTTAATAATCTCAGCAAACCAGTCTATCACTTGAGAGTTGATATAATAATGATGCAAATTATTACCTAGAATATAAAATATATATATCTGAGAGTGCGAGAAAATAAAAATTATTTGTTACAACCCCAAACAGGGGCAACCAACTAAGTCTAGTAATAAAAAAAAGGGGTGGGGGAGAGTGTGCATGACCGAGGATCTAGCTGGAGGCCTCATCATCATTGAGGCTCAAAGCGTCGAAGCCTTCCTCCTCCATCTCACTCAAAAATGAGAACTCCTGTGCATCTTCTCTCTTTATCTTGGAGAGTTTCCCATGCGAGACTGTACACTCAAACATAACCTTCATGATCTTCCACATTTAGGCAAGTATACGGTTTCAAGAATGCCTTTTCTTTTTATCCTTGTCCAACTCCCTTTGAAGCTTTGCATAGGCCTGTGCTGGATTTAACGGGGCTGTAGAACTAGAAGGAGCCAAACCATAGGGAGGCAAGTGAGACCGCATTAAGTAATCCCTCACGGCAACCATATCTACCTCCAAATGCTCGAGAGACACCGGGGGCTACATGGTATAGTTACTAGTCTCTTCATGCTCACCAACGCTATTGCTCTCTCCTTATATCCCCACCATCCTCTTCTTCTTAGTCCACCTTTATGTATTCTTCACCTTGATAGGGTTGAAGGATGAGTCATACACCAAGTCGTGATTATCATCCTTCTTAGGCACACCCATACCGGTGCATAACTCTGTAATCAAGCCGGGAAGTTAGGGGGCCTTTATGTTTCCCTATAGTAATCTTTCTAATCCGCCATGATCTGGGCACCCACATTAAGCAGAAACCCTTAAATTTCTCAAGCCGCCACTATGGCCTGGGGATAAGTCACCCGAGCCTCCACAAAGGTGTATACTCTTGATCTTTTCATTGCTATTCCAGTAAACCTTCCCCCAGTTAGCTTCTGGTTCTACAAATCCATCTTTTCAAGCTTCTCCTCAAATTCATCATTAGGGATATTTGGCACCCCTAAGACCCTGTTGATTATGGACACTTTCATAGGGACATGTATCTCCTAAATATAGATAGTAGGGTAGGGGTCGTTCCAACATACAGTTGGGAGTATAGCATAAAAACTCGCGTACCCAACCTGATGTGATATTTTAGGTGGGTTCCACCAGCCTCATCCATCTAAACTCCTGTAGTCAGGTATAGAATTTTGGTGCCATATATTCCACATACTTTATCACGAAGCCCCTCTTGTGACAAAACCCCTTCCCCCGTTAATCCCCATATCATTGTTGGCAAGCCCTATCAAGAAACCTTCGAAAGGGAGAGAGTTATTGCCTTGGTTCTGGTTGGGTATTGTATTAGTATTCCGTGAGATCACATGAAATCAAGTTAGAAGCCAAAGACATTCTCAATAGGTTGCGATGTTTCAAAAATTGAAAAGTTCAAAAATTTAGGTAGGCTATTACCTGAATCCCGCAAAAGCAAGAAGCATTCCACTGTAGTGGGGCCGCTATAGTGGGAGTATACCACTATAGTGGGACCATTATAGCAAAAAGGATCCTACTATAGCCGCCTTAATCATCCCCAGCCCACCTTCAATGCATCAATGATTGCCTTTTTTTGTAATTTTTGTAATGTTTTGACTTTTTAACTTAGATCAGGGTTGGTAAAGTAGTGTATGACTTCTAACTACCAAAATCGGGGTGTATAAACCCCAATTTAAGCCTCGAGGGCTAAGAAAATTTAAAGATGTGACCTTTTATCTTCTACCCCTTTTTCAAGCCTCAAATCCGCCACAAACTCCATAAATCTTACGCCTAGAATGCCATAAGAGCATTGGAAACGTAAGAGAAGCAAACATGCTTACTAAATTCACCCCAAATTGGGAAAAATAGAATAATGATCAAACCAACCTCAATCTCTTCAAATTCAATGAATTTCTACCCCAATTCTTTGAAAACTAGCATTATAAAGTAAAGAAATGGAGTTAGAACAAAAGTTTACCTTGAATTTGACGCTGGAAGAGAGTGGTGGATTAGAGTATATGTGTGTGTGTGTGGGGGGGGGGAGTTTGAGTTTTGATAAAAGAGAAATAGAAATTGCACCCATTTCTCTCTATCTTTAAACCACCGATGTCCCGCTATAGTGGCCCACATCCTGCGATAGTGGTCCTGCTATAGCGGAATAGGTCCCACTATAAAGAAAGCCAAGTACTGGAAAAGGACAAAATTTTTGTTCCCTTTTCGCGTTATTTTTAATGTATTAGTGTATGGGTGAGGCCCCGATTACCTTGGGTACTCGTGTGCTGTTTTCTAAATGGTCTTCTTATATTTTTGGTTACAGTGTCACTATGAGGGTACTCATGGTGAGAATTTACATATATAGGTTCTTATGACACTGTTGTTAGGCCGATAAGTGATGTTGAGACAAAGAATTCTCTAAATATTTAGGTTGGTAATTAATGACGCTGGAAGTGCATTGACTTAGTTATCTTTCCTACTTTTATTGCTCGAGGAATAACTGATGGATAAATTGGTATCTGCTATAATGAACCATTCGATCATTACTATAATCACCGCGTCCAAGGGGCACGGGGTTATTGGTAATTTAAATATTTTAGATGTCCATTTAAAATTTTTGGTAGACAAACTCGGAAGTCAGAATTTTAAGGAAAAATTTTGGGGAGCTAACTGTCTCTATCCCACTATAACAGGACACTTCCCGCCATAGTGGCACTGCTATAGCGGTAGTCGGGCCGCTATAACATGAAACAGACAGTCCCTCCGTATTTTTAAAAAACCTTTTTCCTTTTCAGCTTTAAATAAGTACGTTGCCTCTTCCTAAAAACAACCTAGGGTTGTCCCTAGACCTAAAAACAATGAGAACAGAGAGGCACACTTTGAGGGGAAAATTTGGAAGATTTTCTTATGGAATTTGCACCTGAAATTGCTAGAACGGGTCGAGGAATGAGAGTTCATGCCTTTGTAACAATAACTTGGCTCCCAGGTAGGCTAAGTTTAACTTGAGTAGTAGATCTCAGTTAGAAAACATTTTTGTAATATAGATTAATGAGAGATTGCATGCTTAGGCCTTATGGCACGGTGTTTGGATGGATAAAATGTGGAAATTAAGGTAGACACGAATGAATGTAGTGTTAATGTAATTGCTTGCGTAAATTATTATTGATGCCTACATGTTGTTACGTCATTCATGCTAATTGGGTAATGATGTTGGGTTGAATAAGAATTAATAAATCTAGGTGAACTTGTATTAATCTGGTGCTAATGTCCTTAAATAAATCAAGCTATTTACTATTGCCTTATGTTGATATGATTTCATGTTTAACTATGCAAATCGGTGTGTTAATATTCTGGGCAAGGGAATTTTGAGAAGTTGTGTAGCAATCGAATTAATTATGGCATCAGGATAATATGAGAGTTACGAAGTAGAATAGGTTCATTCTTAAAGATTCATTGTGGTAGCGGAATAGGTGCAGAAGTTAAGGAATAATAGTGTATGGTCAGGATTGAATGATAATTTAAATGAAGGAGCTCATAAGAAATTGTGTACACCCCCGTGTGTCTTATAAAATAAGAAGTTAAACTGAATTGATTATGTGTATGTTCCTTTGATTATCTATTGATTGGTCCCTGAACACAAATGTTTATTGAGTGGATATTGATTGATAAGAATTGATGTAATAAACTATCAACTATCCTTGAAACATGTTGTAGGTTATGGTTGAATTGAAGTTAAGACTCAATTTGATTGTATGTGTGCATGATTAACTGATTGTTTGTTTATTTAGTTGCAACAAATGCTAATAAAGGATAAAATTGTTAAATGTTGAATACAAGTATTGGAATTGATAACTTATAATATGGTTGATAAACGTACCTTATTGGTATGCAAGTGTTGTTTATTGAACTTACTATGTAATTGTACTTGTAAATAGTACATGGCTGTTATTGTGAGATGATTTGGTTAATGTTGTTTGTGATTGAATTATTGTATTTAAGGAGGTATAAGCGGGGATGTTGAGATAAGGTTCGCATAACACTTGTTTTGAGATAAGGGTGGCAAGACACAAGATGTGTAGTATATTTGGTACATGGACTGAGCTCGTCCCCCTGCAGGTCATGGCTAGTGGGAAAATCATAAGTCCCATAACATGTATGTACATCATGATTTCGAAGAGTTTGATGGTACCTTGAGTGGACCGTGTTATATCTTATTATATATTGGGTTCCTTGTGTAGACTATTGGTTGTTGATCTCACTTTGGGTTCCTTGAGTGAATCGGTGTCATTGTCTTATCATCATATAATTGTCTATGAACGAACTATTTCTTGAGGTTGAAAATATAATGAGATGTTCATGATGTAAATGGTGAACTGACTTTGGTTTTATGAGTGATTCTTATGGGTTGACACTGAATTGAGTATTAATATGCATGCATGTGTTCTTGCTTACTTTCTTGACTTGGGTGATATGCAAAGGGATTTTTGTGAGGTAATCTGGCTTAATTAAATTATTTAATTGACATGGTGTCTACTTGTTTATAAATATCTATTTTAGTTTCATTAGTGTTATAATTGGCCCTATACGTAGTTAGTTGTGGAAAGTGATAATGAGAAAATTCATGGCTAATGAAATAATAGTGAGAAAGTGATCAATTATTAATAAATGTCGTATCATGAACCTAGTGGTCATTAACAAGAAGTGATAAGAATCGAATAAGGCCTTGTAGAGAGAACATGGTAAGAAGAGTGGTAATTGCAATATGAAATGAAGAAATTACATTGGTAAACTTTATGTTCATGATTGATTCTAGATTTTTATATTATGTTTATGTGATTTAACCTTGGTCGGCCAATGATGCCTACCTATACATGTGGTTGTACTGATACTACTCTTGCTACCTTTTTGAAGTATTGTCTGGTTGCAGGATCAGTTGGTGTTTCTTACATGATACATTTAAAGATCTCCCGTAGCTTCTGTCTTTTCATTTCCATGGTGGAAGTTGGGTCTTGTGTTACTATTCCTTTATTTTAGAAGCTCTTGTACATGTCTAGACTTAATTCTCAAAGAAAATGTTTCTGTTGTGATATCTTATAAGATATTGTAATAAGTTTTATATGATCTTGAGGAGTTTAATGAAATTGTTTTATAACTTCCGCATGTTTTCTAAAATGGGTGGTAAGGGTTCTCCTATCTAGGTAGATTAGAGTAGGTGCCCACAAGATCCAGCTAGTTGGGTCGTGACATTTTTGTTTTGGAAAGAAACAAATAAAGATAGAAAGATATATTTTATTAATGACTTACACAACTAGGAAAACAAGGAGTATGGAATGGGAAATTGATTAATATCAACGATCCATTGTATTTAACGAATTACTCACTAATTAATCCAAAATTTAGTAACTAGCCTTGGATTAAAAATTATCTGCTAATGTCTCTCGACCAATTGTGGGTTTATCTTCTCTTGTTCTCCCAAACCAAGCTAAGAAACATTAGCCACAAACTAATTTTAGGCTATACTAGGATTTTCCCTATTTCTAGCTCAAATCCATTAGATGGGGTTTAAAGCCCCAAATCACACTAGTTAATCTTTTCCAGCCTCAATTAACTCTTTCGAGCTTAATAAAAGTAGAAGGGAAATTCACATTCTAATATCCTCTTTCAAGTTAATTAAAGTAGAAATTAAATAAAGCTCAAAATTAATTAGATAAGCAAAAACCCAATCATAAACTAGTAAGAATTTAATAATATAAAGGCATAAGATAAAATAAAAACCCAAGTTCCAAACTCAAATAATGAATTATCTCTAACTACAATATTCAAGTTTGAAATTAACAACTACACCCAAATATAGTCACTACAAAGCAAGGAATTGAAGAAAGGGTTTAGAATTTCTCAATAAAATTCTCCAATCTTCTCTTCCAAGGGTATTGGTGGAATAACCCTAGCTTCAAAGATTGAGAAAATACCCAAAGATGATTTGCAAGGAATCTGGAATCAAGTGTTATGTGAATTGGGATTTCATTGTGAATTTTTAGAACTGCCCCTGACAGCTGGCAACTTTTCTTCATCACTGTAGCGATTTTGACCCATGCGGTCACATGCTTTGACTTCCAGTTAACCTCGACCATTGACCACGAGATTGTGTGGACTTAACTTTGACCCCCTCCCAATCGCGATCCATGTTCTTCGCGATAGCGATGACCAAATCTCGCCTTGTTCTTTGACTTTCTATTTCAGCTCTATTTTGCCTCGATTTTACTTGATTCCACTTCAATTGCTCAAATCTCCATATAAAACTCAAGGTATCTGAAATATATACAATTCAAAAGTAAATTAGCCTCATATTATAGATTAGCAATATAAAATCTTAAGAAAAGAGATACAAATAAGTGATAAAATCACCACTTATCAACACCCCTAACTTAAAAACTTTGCTTGACGTTAAGAAAAATAAAACCAAAAACTTAATGAGGTCTATCAATTCAAGCTCAAAAATTGACATTGTCATTGTCCCTTCATGTTTTCAAACTAAGCACAATGACTATGACTTTGATTGGTACTTATAATTAGTCAATAAAAGGTGAGTCTTACCCAAGTAACTCCCTCAATTCCCAACACAATTTCAAGAATACAATGGAATCTCAAGAATAATCAAGTGACAACAACTAATCCTCAAGAAATGACTCAAAACCACTCTCATATTTGAAAACTTTATCTTTTTTTTTTTTTTTTTTTTTTTCTCTTTTTTCTTTTTCTCCCTTTTTATTCAATCATTGAATTGTTTTTATGACATTAACTTACAAAACTACAATGCATTATCACCTCTTTCAAGTGTTTTTCCACCACCCTCAACTTACGCTTTTAGCCTCAAGTTGGATTTTTTCAAGTTTAAGGAGGGTAGGGTTCAAAAGAAGGAATATTTAAAAAGAGCCAAGGGTTTAATGTGGTTGCCAAAGAAAGGGTATTAAGATCAAATGGGGTAACTAGTGATAGAATTTGTGGATGTGTAGGCTTTTAAGGCTAAAGAGGTTTCTAAAAATCACAAAGAAGGCCTAACATCATCTTTCCAATCAAACACAATCAAGACTATCATTGAATGACCATCCATGCAAGTTCTAGATGACACAATTAAATACAAAAATTATTCAATAAAGACTCACCACACATGGCATGCAAACTATTTAAGATGGACCAATTTCATTTCCCAAACTAGAACAAAAGGAGTCATATTTCATAGTCCAAACTATCACCACCTAATAAGTTAAGAGTCACAAAAAGAGTCAAAGCGTTGTTACAAACATCATTCACTTCCATGCAACTTGTTTTCACAAAATTTTTGGAGGGATGTGCTCATTCAACATTTCACAACACAAAACTAACTCTATTAGTACCAAATAAGCCACAATCCCACATTTGACTCAAAAAAGGGTGATAACTACAATGGTTACTCAGGCTTCACAATAGCCCCAATCAATCCCAAATCACATAGGGTACTTAGGCTTCCCCAAATAACACCAACACCCAACGAAGAAACTATTTCTCTTAAGAAAGTCATCACTCAATCCATCATCGGGAATAGTCACTCAAAAACTACTACAAAAAGAAAAACTACAAGAAACTAAGATAAAAAATGAAAAACAATTAAAAATGACTAATCTAAACTATATCAATCTCAAAATAAGTCCAACAAGGTCACACAATATCCACAACATCAACAACAATCCCACCCCAACAAGGGTACAATAAAACAAAATCAGCAAATCAAGCCCGACGAGGGTACATAATAAAGCATAAGAAAATAATCAAGCCTGACAAGCGCATAAATGTATCAAAATGAACATAATACAAATCTAATCCTGACAAGGGCACAAGTGTACCAAAATAATGCAACACTAGTACGCTACCCTAACCCCAACTAATAAGAGTTTTATTATCCCTAATACATATAAGGTAAAACATATAAAGAGGTAGGGACCCTGAAATGTGTCAATTTGAACTGGAGCTACTGGGAACCTTGAGGAATAGGTCATCCTCATCCTCATCCTCATCATCAGCTCCACAGAATTTTTGAAGTGTGCCCATTATCTTAGTAAGGAATTTTTTTTTTTTTCGGTGCTCCTTTAATTTTTTTTTTTGCCTTCTTTCCATCTTTGCCAACCTGTCTTTGATATTTTACTGCTCACATAATATGGTGGACAAGGTCGGTACATTAGGAGTGCCTGAGGAGGTTGTCCCAGATGGATGAGTAGATGAGCTCTCTCCATGGCTTTATGGCAAGCCAGCTACAAGCTAATGAATCTGTGCATCCTTACCATGCACTTGACTAGAGATGTGTTTGAGCTAGGGGGTCCAACCTAAAGTGGTACTAGTGATGCTGAGGCTACAATAGGGTCAATCCTCTTACTAACCTCAGTGAAGGTTCCAAATACTAGTAATGCCACATTAGTCTTCCTCTTCTTTTACACATTGCCAACTCTTTTTTTCTTCAATGGATGGATTAGCTTTTTAGGACCCTTCAGATGATCACCATCTTTCTTGTCGACCCCAGAACGTAGCAAAAATACGTGATAAAGGAGGGAAGAATAAAATCTTAGACCTTTCTAACACCACCTCTTAAAACTATTGCACAATAAGCACACCAACCTTAACTTGGAGGTTTTCCATGATTGCATAAATAATATGGGCTCTCTCAGTTGACACATCCATTTAATTCTTTGAAGATATGATTTGAGCAAAAATAATGGATATCCAATATTTGGCATCAATGGTGAACTCAGAAGATTCAACCTGCACATTCATTGCAATCCACTTCGGTATATGTCCATCATGTAAATTTTTCACTTACCACTCCAATCCCACGTCGCTCACCCTTGCTTTGAATATATCATGGTATGCATTGGGAAGGTTGTAGTAATTATTGATCAAAGCAGAGTCAAATTGGACTTGCTTTCCTTGGATAGTGACAACCAAGTCATTAGAAAAGTCAGTTTCATTGGCATAGAATTCCCTTACAATTGTGAAATTTGACTTTATCAGCTCTTGAGGAAAACACATGCAGCTGCTTGTTATCAACCTCCCATAGAAATCAGCCCATCAAGCTTCAAGGTTCTCCAATGGAATGCTGCTTTCCTGATTAAGTTCTTTGCTAAGAGGCGATCATATAATCGATAGCATTTTAGTGATACAAACACCTCTTGATCAAATTACTCATTTTCAATCACTTGGTTGAAATTTTCTTGAATATTGTTGTTTGATGATGAGGCCATTTTTGCACTTAAAGTACCTACAAAATAAGGAAGCATAACAAATGCTTGTATAGACACGTAAAACAATGTACTAGAACATATTTAGGCCAAAGAAATGGATGAAACAGATGCTGGACAAAGCTAGGAAGAGCTACTATTTTAGGACTGCAAAATTTTGCTCACCGCGATCAAGACACTATTCCTCGTTATCACCAAGAAATAATTTTTTAGCTAATTTTGTTCATTGGGATCGCGACACTTGGGCCTCACAATCATGAAAACCGTCTTCTTCCCCAGCCCCGATTTCATTCAGGCATTTATCGAATAGGTTTTGGGCATCATTTTTTATTTCCCATTTTCAGAGAATTTAAGCATATCTTGCACACAAATTAGTAAATACTCAAACCCAAGCCTCACCTATCATTCACATTTTAACACACTCTATTTTTACACACAAAAATGCAATAAACTTAACCCAAAATATAAAGACAAAGTTGCATTTTCACTTACCATAAGAGAAACCTGGAGTATCTAAAAAGAGAAGATGAAATTAGTGAACATACCTTGAAGACAGCAAGAAGAGAAAGCTATGAACTTGAGCAATTTGGAGAATTTGGGTGAGCTCTTGAAGAATTTCAGGGTTATGGTAATGGGGAAAATGAATTTGAAAAGGGTGAAAGGGATTTGAATGACCCTTAATATTTTACTGACTTGGCACTGTTCACACACTATTTCAACGTGTCTCATATGTTTGCGAAGACTATGAAAATTTTAACCCATCATGATCACGTGATTGGGCATCTCGATCATGATGCTTCACCTGAGGTTCAAAACTGGGTAGTTTCTGTTACATCTGGAGATACCCCTTTCAATTCTGGTGATCCTCAACGACTTTGGCAGGCTATATACTTCAAAACAGTGCTAAAACTCCCATTTTCAACTTAAGACAACCCCAAACTTCATTTCCTTCCAAATATTTGCATTGAAACTTGTTCAAATAACTTTCAAAACTCTGAAACTTTATGGAATAGTCAAAAAATAAAATCCTAAGATATTCCAAAAGTTAAAATTTTTTTAAAAATAACTTCAAAATTTTGAAAATAATGGGTTGTCTCCCATCAAGCGCTTGATTTTATGTCACAACACGATGTAAGCAACCTTACCATTTATTTCTTTATTTGGAGGATAATGTTCATAGATCTAGTGTGGAGGCAGGATTATTAGATGGAGCTTGAATTGGCCATTGAATTTTATTTAAATTGGCCACTTAAGCTAATGAAATTGAATTGGAAGCTCCTAGGAAGGTGATATGTGGACATATGAATTATTAATTGGAGTTATTATGTTATATAAGTTATCATGCTTTCTTTATGTGATTTCTATATGATATTTATGTGCTCTAACCATGGTTGACCAATGATACCTACCACTACGTGTGGTAGTACTAATACTACTCTTGCTATACCCTCCTTGGGGTATAGTCTGGTTACAGGATCAATTGATATTTTTTATATAATACGGCTAGATATCTCCAACAACTTCTATATTTTCATTTTCATAGTGGAAACTGGGTAATGTGTTATCCTCCCTTTATTTTAGAAGCTCTTGTACATGTCTAGACTAGGTCCTCAGAGAGATGTCTTCTTTAGTTGTATCTTTACAAAGATTATAATATTTTGTAAATAATTCAATGATGTAATAAATTGGATTATTAATGACTTCTGTATATTAATTATATGGATGGTAAGGGTTTTTCTATCTAATTAGAATGGAGTAAGTGCCCGCATGATTCTCTTAGTTGGGTCTTGATAGTTGGTATTAGAGCCTAGGTTACCTGTCTCACAAGTACAAGAGAAAATGTTGAGTAGAATCTTACAGATTGGTGTGTATATGTCCACATCAAATCCTCGGGAAGTTATGAGGCATTCTAGGAATTGTTTTCCTTCTTTCTTTCATGTCCTATTGTTTTAGTCTATCATCCACTGGGTCGAGTTCAATTGGTATCTAATAGATTCCAATTGGTACCTGAACGAGTCCAATTGGTATCTAGCTGAATTTAATTGGTATCTTGGTGATTTTTCAATTGGAATCTAGCCAATTCCAATTGGTATCTAGCGATAAGAATTACGTTGATTGCATACGTAACTAATTTTTGTGATCACGTGGTATTGATTGATTGATTGTAACTTTGTGGTGTTAGGTGTTGCTTGTTGAGTCAATGGTAATATAAAGTGTGGATAGATAATAACATGAAAACTACGTAAATAGCTCTGAATTTTTGTATTGCTATGTGTTGTATGTGTAACACCCCCAAATATTCAAATTAATATTGTAGCTCCAATAGTCCATTCCTATATAATAAGAATACCTTCTACTTGACACTTCATTAACTCGAGCATTGCGATCTTTGAAAATTTACTTACTTGAAATTATAATGGTATTTTAATCAATTGCCTTGGGTTATTTATGTAAATTGCCATGACTATGATCTTTCTAGATATAATATTAAAAAGTAGAGATATTTTAAAATTTTGGGGCAGCCTACTTTTTAATTTTGGACAGCCACCCTTCTAGGGTGTTCTTGGAGTATTTAAATATACCTTATGCCCAAAGATTGCACCTACTCTTATATTTTTGTTCCCATAAGTCTAAGAAACCTCCTGAACTCCATCTTCATCAAATTATCCCATAAAATCACTAGAGAATCTTGTTCTTTTTGGACTGAAATCAAAGACACACCCTACCTTGTGGTAAGTACTTGAAACTTATTTTTGAACTATGGAGTGTTTGGTATTGTTATCATATATCATTTTGTAGAGATCTATTTTAAGTAAACAAATATGTTTTGGAAAGCTACAACATAGCTCTAAAAATTTTATGCTTGTGAAAAAAGCTTATTTGGATGTTTCAGATTCAAAATAGGGGACGCAAGTGAGGCCAAGTTCTGTCCAGTTTTTCGATTTGAAAATCCCCTAAGTGCTACTGTTAGTGTTTTGATGATAACTTTTTGTACAAAAAGTATTTTTTGGTGATTTTGGATACTTTGAAATCCCAAGACATATACCTAAAACCTTTATGAAGTCTATAAGTTTGGTTTTGATATTTACCTATTCAAAACTAAGTTACAATATGAAATAGTGGGGCTTGTCTGGATTTACTGTTTTGAGGATTAGGTGTAATTTGCACAAACTATGCTTTTTTTTTATGCTAATATTGGTTCATATCAACATGATGGAGTTACTAGAAATTTAAAAAAGGTACTAAATTGTATGTTCAATGTTGTGTATACTCATGTACAAGTGGAGGAACTTGATACGTTATGTGGTCCACGATTTAGACTCTTGAAGTGTAGTTGGACTGCGTATGTGCTAAAAGGCTAAGGTTTGTGTATAATCTTGAACTCGTACTCTTTTTAACTGCTGAATTATTTGAAATATTATCTCGGTACCTTGGTTACCTTCTTGTCACCTTATATTGTCATTTTGGTATCCTTGGAGTCTTGCAAGACACTTGTTTAACTCGCCTACTTGTACGAATTGCTTGATCACTTGACATCCATGTTGGGAATTTGTCCTCCTTGTGGCTGTGACTTTGTCGCTATTGTCATGCGTCTTGTTTTGAATATTTTTCCATCTTGACTATGGATTTGTAGTTCATCTTATTTATGGAAGTTGTCCATTTTAAGTACGAACTAGAAAGCCATTTTTAATATGGTTCTTGATTCTCTTGATTATTGGGTTTTGACCCTTCTTGATACAGGGCTTTGGTCCTTCTAGATATTTAATTATGCTTGGTGTGACGACATGATGTACATATTAGGTGAAACTTGTTATTTGATCTCTTGAGCACTTGTTCTTGAGCTTTCTTGACACTTGAGTTTTAAATATTGAGTTAGTACTCTTGATAAATTTGTTTACTTGATTTATTTATACATGTTCCAATTGAGCTGCTAATAACTTGGGAGGGAATCAGAGAACCTAATGGCTTTGAGCCCAATGTTTATACACCACTAAGCTTTATGCTTAGTGATAGTTGTTTCTATCATAGAGGATCCTTGGGAGGATACTTGATGATGTCCATTGGAAGTAGGCTTTTTGGAGCTTTAATGAAGATCGCATTTGCATATAGGCATCTATATTTTGTAATTTTTGGGACTTGTATATGATCCATATGTGACACGTATATATGTAATTTTGAAGGCTGGGTTGTAGCTTAAATTTGGTAACTGGTTTGGCTATTTTAGTGTGTGTAAACTTGAGTTTCATAATGTACTAAATTTGTATTTGGTTATGTAATTATGCATATAATATAAACCTACTGTCTTTTGATTACTCGAGAGAGTGGTAATTATTAATAATGTGAGTCTGTAGTGGTGTGGAATTACAAATATAATCTCATAAGGTACTTGCTTATTTGTTTCGAAAGGTTCCTCCACCATATATTAAAACACTGACTTCGTTTAAACTCGGAATAATATGAATTACTAAATAACAAACCTTTGTACCTTTAACTCTTTTGAATTGGCCTAATTCTACCACTAGATTATGATTAATATGTTTTAAGTTAAGTTTTTTTAAACACCTCAAGTATCATATTAGCTTTTGTTTTAGAAGTAGCATTCTCCCGAGAGGGTCACTACAAGCTTTGGTATCAGAGAAAGGTCGTGTCCTAGGTAGTCTACAAGCTGTGTCTAGTAGAGTCTTGCTTATGGGTGTGTTGTGCACCATACTTATAATCAAGAGGCTACATGGCATTTAGGATTTTTTACCATAGGACTTTTTGTTGTGAACTACTGGTATACTGGTTGCTCTTTAAGAAGGCTTTTATTATATCATTTACTCGCTTACATGGCTAATATTTTTATTGCATCTAATGTGCATATGCATCATGTTCATGTCCCTAATGCAATGTCATCTTCCATTTTGATGGAATTAAGTTGTGGTGCCTCTTCCTCTAATAGACCTATGGAAGCAGTTCAGGAAGGTATGGGCAACTCTAATGCCAAACCTCATGCACTAGAAAAAATGGGAGAGCATTTTTCTGATCTTAATTTCCCATGTACCAGTGGATCTGAAATTGGGAATAATCAAGATGTAAGAGTTGGATAGCATCCTCACATGAGTCATAGTACTTATGTTATGAATCCTTCTTTTCAAAAGATGGCTGAATTCTTCCACCACTTGGGTGAAACGATGCATGATCCCAATGGGATAAACTTCAAGAAAATGAGAAAGATGGGTGGAGTTGAGTTTTAAGGTACTGTTTATCCTACTAATGCTGAAAAATGTATCGAGCACATGGAGAGGGTGTTTGAGCAATTGGAGCAAACACTGCCAAATTTAAGTATGCTATCTCACTATTACAAAATGATGCTTACGACTGGTTGATAAGTGTACCAAATGCTAAGGCAAAACCTCCACTTCTTACTTGGGATGATTATGTTAAGGAATTCCGTATGAAGTATGTCCTACCTACTTATTGTGATGCAAAGAAAAAGGAGTTTCTAAATTTAAAGCAATGAGGCATGTATATTGCTGAGTATTAACAAAAGTTTCTTAGGCTTGCTTTCTACGCTGGAGGTATTATTAGTAAGGAAAAAAATAAGTGCAGGAGATTTTAAGATGGTTTGAATGATTCCATCAAAAAGAATGTCGCAGTCCTGCACCATGAGAATTTTTGCAAGTTAGTTTCTACTGCTTTTACTTGGGAAAGATTTGATAAGGAAGAAGCTAGTAGAAATGAAAACAAATTTAGAAAATCTAAATTAGATTATGGAGGTCCATCCAAAAAGGAAAGGTTTGATGATTCCAAGGATGGAAGTGTACATGGGCCGTCTCAACATAAGTAAAACAAATTAGATTTTTCTATATCTAGCACTCAAAACTATGGCCAAGGCAAGCCTCACATACCTACTTATGCACAATGTGGAAAGAATCATCATGGTACTTGCATGAGGGATTCTGGTGCATGTTTAATTGTGGGAGCTTTAATCATAAGGTTAAGGATTTTACTAATCCTAATCATGTTTCTCCTTTATGCATTAAAGGCTCAGTTCAGAAGCCTAATACAAATCCTCCTCAAGGTAATAGAGGTGCAAGAGGAACTAATCAAGACAATGGGTCGAGGGATACTGCGCAAGCTTATGCTATAAGATAGAGGGATGATCAAGATGGCCCAGACATGGTTGTCGGTAAATTTCACTTATTTGGATTCTATGTGTTTACATTATTTGATCCTGGTTCTACCCATTCATATATTTTATCATCACTTGTTGTTCCTAAAAACGTGAAATCTATGAGTCTTAACTATGACGTGCTGGTCGAGAGTCCTTTGGGTCATCAAGTTTTTTGTAATCGAATTTACTAGCTTGTCCCTTCATGATTCAAAATCTAATCTTCCCCATTAATTTGATTGAAATGCCTTTCCAAGACTTTGATGGACTGGATTTACACATACCATGCAGTAGTGGATTATAGGTCAAAGTATGTTACCTTTAAAGATCTTATATTTTCACACATCACTGTTCAAGGTGAAAGGTCATTGGCGTCTAACATTATTTCTTAGGTCTTGGCAAGCAAGATAATTCATCACGGTAGTGATGCATATCTTTCTCATATAGTTGATACACGGTTGGAGAGTCCTAGTCTCAAGGACATACCTACTATGTGTGATTTCCCTAGAGTCTTCCCCGAAGATCTTTCTGGGTTGCCTCTAGAAAGAGAAGTTGAATTTTCGATAGAGCTTATTCCTGGATCTACCCTTATTTCTATCACTCCTTCTAAAATGATTTCAACAGAATTGAGGGATTTGAAATTTCAATTGCAAGAATTTCTTGAGAAAGGTTCATCCATCCTAGTGTTTCTCCTTGGGGAGCCCCTATCTTATTTGTAAAGAATAATGATGGAACTCTTAGGCTTTGCATTGACTATCGATAATTGAACAAAATAATAATTAAGAACAAATATCCACTGCCAAGGATTGATGATTTGTTTGACTAGATGAAGGGTACTAAATTATTCTAAAAAATTGATTTGAGGTCTGGGTATTACCAACTGTGAGTAAGAGATCAAGATGTCCAAAGACTCCCTTTAGAACTCGATACAGTCATTATGAATTTTTGGTGATGCCATTTGGGTTGACAAATGCTCCTGTAGTGTTCATGGATATAATAAATTGAGTATTTAAACCTTATCTTGATCAATTTGTGGTGGTTTTTATGGATGATATTTTAATATATTCCAAGAATAGTGAGGATCATGATAAATATCTCCAGATTATTTTGCAAATTTTAAAGGAGAAAGAACTTATTGCTAGGCTTTCCAAATGTGAATTTTGGCTTACTGAAGTGGCCTTTTTGGGATACATTGTGTCAGCTGAAGGTGTGAAAATAGATCCTAATAAGATTCAAGTAATTGTTGAATAGAAATCGCCCAAAAGTTCAACTGAAGTAAGAAATTTCTTGGGCTTAGCAGGATATTATAGAAGGTTTGTGAAAGGCTTCTCCATGATAACCTTCCTTTGACTAATCTTTTGAAGAAGGAAGTAAAGTTTACTTGGGATGACAAAAGCCAAGAAATCTTTGAAACTCTCAAATCCTTATTAACACGAGCTCGTATACTTACTCTACCAATTAAAGGGAAAGAGTATGTGATATATAGTGATGCTTCTCATTGTGGTCTGAGATGTGTTTTAATGCAGGATGGGAAAGTTATTTCTTATGCCTCTCAGAAATTGAAACCACATGAATTCAACTATCTTACCCATGATCTTGAATTAGCTGCTATAGTGTTTGCCTATAAATATAGAGGCATTATTTGTATGGAGAAAAATGCCATATATGCACTGATCATAAGAGTTTGAAGTACTTGGGTACACAAAAAGAGCTAAACTTGAGGCAACGTGGGTGGCTTGAATTCATTAAATATTATGGCTGCATGATTGACTATCATTCAGATAAAGCCAATGTAGTTGCAGATGCCTTAAGTCGCAAATTCTTTACAAGCTTATATTTGAGTCCTTTGCCCTTACTTCTTGAGGTAAGATCCACGAGCTAGTTTAATTTTAAAAGATTGATTGTTGAGGGTCAAATAGGCTAATGTGAGTTATGGTGGAGAATTTATGTGTTAATGAAACCCATAGTGGTTTGTTGGTTGATGTTTGTAATGTAGAAGATTTATTCTTCTGAGCTTGACCATAGACGTGTGAAAAAGAATTCTAAAATAAATATCCCGAGGGGAAAATATGATGTAGTATTTGGTGGTGTTGTGTTTGTTATTACATTGGTTAGAGTGTAAGTGCCCGAGTAGAGTTTTCCCTAGGACGAGAGTTGATAAAATCTCAGGCTAGGGTGGGTTCCCACGGAGATCTAGTGTTGTGTGGTTTAGAGATATTTAGTGTCATGAGGTGTAGCATTGATGAATTTTAGGTGATATCATGATATGTGAGGGACATAGTAGCCCATAGAAACTTTCAAAATAGAAATAGGGTTAGTAGAACTCTTGATATAACATTTGAAGTAAAAGGGTTAGTTCGTAATATCAAAATCTGGGTATTGTGTTGCCAAAATAGAAAAACTAGGAACTAGTCACAAGTTTCTGCCTTACCTACCCTACTGTAGAGGGTAGCAGGAAGCTATAGCAGTCTCGCTATAGCAGAAATTATGTCACTATAGCGGGAGTCAACTTTAGTCAACACCGCGATAGCATGGGATCTTGCTATAGTGATGCTGCTAGAGCGGGAATCGGGCCTCTATAGCGGGCTTGTTGCATTAAATGTTTGGTTTTCTTTGAGTTTAGATTTTATTTTGTCAAGAACTCTCAAGGTTTCATTTTTACACCGCTGTGAGAGAAATAACTGATTCGTGCATAAATGTTTGATTCCTCACCTCTTGTCTTGAAAAGACTCGCGAGAGAGGCCAGTATAAAATGTTGTTTAGTTACTAAAGGAGAGCAAGTGGGGTAGGTAAGGGCTCAGTATGTAAACCTGAAAGTAATTTCATTCTAATTCGGACCATTTACTTCTCTTCACCAATATCTGTTTGAGGATGAACAGTTGGTAAATTGGTATCTAATATAATGACCTGTTCTATCATTACGAAAAATATCTGCAGTAAAGGCATATGAATTTCATTCTTCTTAGGTGTTTGGATTAATTCTTTAGTATGGGAGTGCATTAGATATGAATTAAGGTCTTACAGAACCCTTAGCACAAAGTTAAGCTGGAATGCCCTTATCAATTGAGTTTCGAGCTACGTTTAAACTAGGGTCAACTTCAAACAAGCACTCCTTCTAGAATATAAAGAGTTATGGGGCCCAATACTTACCAGTTTAAAGATATTTGAGTCTTCTTTCCAACGTCACCAACTGTTCATTAATATGATTGCGGAGTAAAATGTTATGACTATTTTACTAAAGACTATCCATGTAGAAAAGGTCAGTCTGCTATAGCTGGATCCAAGCAATATATGCCTATTTTTGCTAGGTTTCAGTTTCGAAACTCAAAAAACCATATTATACAACCCTAGAGGGGCAATTTTCCAAGGTCTAAGGTGAGAATTCTTTATTGATGCAAGTTCTTCCGTCATCTTCTTCGTCTTTTAATCTAATAACATCTTAGAATCATTAGAATGATCTTTTATGGTTAATTTCTTGGGGTTTAAAGCCCTAGGTTCATGAAATTATGGGGAAAACTTATAGGTATGTGCATTATCACCTAGAATTACTTCTATATTGTTAACGAATGACTCCTTGCTTGAATTTGTTATTCTAAAATATGAATTTTGATAGTTGGGGGACTTGACTTCAATAAAGATGGGATCTTTAGCTTTAAAACTCTGTTAATGAAGATAGGTTGAGTATGATAAAACTAGTTAATACTTTTGACCCTTGGGTAATGATATAAATAGTGAATAAGGATAGAATTAGTGGATTTGAGTTTCCAAAGTGTTTATTTATTAATTACTCTTATAATTGCTTAATTATTAGATGATTAGACGTTCTAAGGCATGAAAGAAGGGAAAGAACATCCTTGGTGCGGCTTGCTTGTTCCAAGCTCTTTGGTCGAGGTAGGTTATAGTCTATGAGTAGTAAACTATTATTAGAAATTGTATTTGTGATATAGATTTGATGGGAGAAATCATGCTTAGGCCTGCAAGCACGAAGTTTGGATGGATAAAATATGGAATTCATGTAATTAAGATCGAATTGGGTGTTGTTATATTATTGTGTGGATTCCTTGATGTGTGTTTTGTATTTGTATGACTTACTTAATGTATTACAAGGTAAATATGTGAATGTGGGCAGCAATAGAGGAATCTTGTGAGCTTGTTGTCTATAAAACTCATCTTTAGTATCTTAAAAGGGTGAATTTGGTATTGAGTGTGTTTAGAATATGGGATATTCTTGCTAAAAGATAATTAGGAGATTTGATTATGATAATAGGATGCGATGACATAACTTAAGAACCTAAAGTCAAGTTAGGCTAAGCTTTAGGAAGTAAGATGTGTAAAGGTGCATGACTAAAGCTAGAATAATATGGAAGTTGGGAAGTAGAATGGGTTTAGTCTTAATAAGTAGTTGTGGTAGTAGAATATGTATGGAGGTTAAGGAATAGTAGTGTTTGGTTAGGGTCGAACACTTGTTTAAAAGAAAAAGTTTAGAAGGGAATTTTGTGTACCCCTAGGTGTTTATAAAATAGAAGGCCAACCTAAATTGATTGTGTGTATACTCACTTATCATATGTTGCTTGGCCCCTGGGCACTAATATCTGTTGAGTAGGTGATGGTTGAATTGGAGTTAAAGCTCAAGTTTTAAGTTGATTGTATGTGTGCATGTTTAACCAATTATTTGCTTATTTAGTTGCAACACATGTTAGTAAATGATGTGCTTATTGAATCTTGAATACAAGTGTGAAAATGGATAACTTGTAACATGACTGATAAAATGACCTTGTTGTTATTCAAGTGTTATTGGTTAGAACTCACTATGTGATTGTACTTGTAATTAGTATTGTTTATTTGTTGTGAGCGGATTTGATAAAGATTGTTTATGATTGAATTGGTGAATTTAAGGGAGGATAAGGGTGGAGACATTAGAATAAGGGTGGTATAACACTTGGTTTGGGATAAGGGTGGCAGTCACTAGTTGTCTGGGATATTTGGTACATGGACTAAGCTTGTCCTTGCAGGTCATGGCTAGTGGGCATTCATGAAATCCTTAGCATGTGTGTAAATGTAACAACCCTCATTGTAATTTTTAGCCTTTTATATGTTTTGAAGCTTTTTCCCTTCTCCATAGTTTCTTTATATCATTTATGAGTTGTGGGGATGGTTGGCATGGTCCCTGAAATGATCGGGAGTGATTTAAGTGAGTTTGAGGTTTTGAGTAGCCTTGAAAGTGATTAGTTTAACTTTGGTCAATATTTTATGATCTGAACATCGGATGGTGATTTTGTTAGTTTCATTAGATCCGAAATGTCATCTTTAGTTTAGTAGCATGGTTACTTTGGGTTTCGAGTCTTTATTTAGAGTTTTGAGCCTTTAAATAAGAAACTAGTTAAATTAGCCTAAAAGGGGTCTAGGGGGTTAACTTGTTGAAAATGACCTCTTTTGATAAATCTGATGGTTCCATTGAGTTTGGAATGTCGAAATTAGCCTAGTAGAATTAGTAGTTTGTTTCTGTAAGGTTCCAAACAAATCTCGGGGGTCCAATCAGAGATTTTGATCTTTACATGAGTTATTGTCAGCTGGTGCAACAAGCCTTTCTTCGTATTCATGAGCCTTCATTGTGATTGCAAAGAAGGGAAATATTTGTCTATCACAATTGCGGTGGTAGGCTTGTGATTGCGAAGGGTTAGAGTTTTGGTTATCACGAACGCGGCCTATCCTTCATGTTTGCGAAGGGTATGATTTGGGTCAGATAGAGAACACGATAAGGATTTTGCTGAGCAGTATATAAGTTCCATTTTTTGCAATTTTCACCATTTTTGAGCTTGGGGAGCATGGTTTTAAGAGATTTTAAAGGGTTTTTTCATCAACTAGGATTTGGGTAAGCTTCTAAACTACTTTTGATTATTTTCCTTTGATTAAATTGTGTTTCATCTTCGAAACATGACTTTTAAACTTGAAATTTTGGGGTTTCACCTAATAAAGTGAGAAAATGATTTTTCTTTGATTTCAATCTTGATTTTTTGATGGATTTTCATAGTTAGAATCCTTAAAGTATGAGAAATATGATTCTTTAATAAAATTTTGATTTTACCCTTTTTATTTTGCGGTTGGTTTTTGAACTATTTTTGGATCCAGAATGATAGTAGCTAATATGGGTATCATTACACTCCTCTTAATGTGTAGATTACATTTTTGATAGATTGAGTTTGTTCCGAGATTGCATGAAAAGGAAAATCTCCTTGTTGAAGGATCTAGGCTCGTGTTTCAGTTTTTTGAGGTAGGTTATAGCTTAACTTTCTTCAAATCAGGCTGGGTAGATAACTATTCATGTAAAGTATGCTATGAGTTGGAGATTTTATCATAAGATTCATCTTTTTGAGATTATTATTTTATTATATTGCTCATGTAAGGGCTTATATGAATATTATTATTGACTTAAGATATTATTGTCATTGTGACACCCGTGCAGGGGTTGGTATTGGTCTTGTTTGAGAATTATATGCCTTCATTATCATTTTAATTCCTGAGTGGGGGCTTGGATTGATATTACTGATGTCTTACATGAGTATTTACTATGGTTTATATTAGGATCTATTGAGATTAGAAGAGATTTGAGCTCATTTATACCTCTGTTGAGTTGATTCATTATATGATATTTATTTAGTTATGAGCATGCATCCTTTTTTCATTCATCTATATTCATGGAACTAGTACTATTGAGAAACACTGATTTTTTTAAAAAAATGAGACACTTTATAAAATTCCTTAGCCATGGGATGTGCCAGTAAGGTTGATTGATGAGATTGTGAAAGTATATAGGTTGCGAACCCCCAATGGGTCCTATCCTGGAAGCTTATGCTTGAAAGGTGTATACGAGGTGATTTTAAGACATTCCATCCTTATCTTACCATTGCATTGCATCATTTGCATTTATCTTGTGTTGTTTGCTAGTTGTGTAATTTAGCCTTCCTTTATATATTTATGTGTAGTTATTTTTATACTGTTATTATACTTGTAGTATTTATACTGTTAGTATATATGAATTGCAACACCATTGGGAACTTTTCTGTATGCAGGTGGAAGTGTGCTCATAGTATCCTTTATATTTTTAATTTTCTACTTTGCTCGATCGGCTTATGATGTCTACTGAGTACAAGTGGACCATACTCACTCTTACTTTTTGTACCTTTTTGGTGTAGATCCCAGTTTAAGTGTGACCCATGGAGCATGATTTCGTTCTAAGTTGAGGTTGTTTTGGAGTACTGGTGAGCACCTCGTTTGGAGCATATTTCCATACTTCACCATATCTTTATCTTATCTCAATTTTATACTTTAGAGATAGGGTTGTCTATTTCTGCATTCATTGTCAGTTATTATTGCTCTTTACTCATGACACTAGATTTTAGGATTTGAGTTATATTTATTTCAGTTGCAAAGTTGGTTTATATATGTTGCTTGACTTTGTTTTCAGGTTTCGTATTTGGGGGTTATTTATATTCTTTTCGCAATTCTATCTCTTTTAGGTGTTGGGATTACCTATAAAGGATGGGATAGGGTAGGTGCCATCATGACCTCAGATTCTGGGTCGTGACAAATTGATATCAGAGCTAGCTTCACCGGTCTCATATGTAAAAGAGTTAGATATTTAATAGAGTCCCGTAAATTAATATGTTTACATTCGTATCTATCTTTGAGTGGTTATGGGACATTTTTAGGAAAAAATCTCTAATTTGATTTCTTATCATGCGTAGTGTTCATTCCCAGTATTCTAAACTTGTATTCCACTCTTTCTGCGCAGATGGTGAGAACTTGAGCTAGAGTTATTAAGGGTGCTGAGCCAACAACTGTTGTAGGAGTCCTAGTCAGGGGAAAATATAGAGGTCGAGGGCGAGACCAAGGTAAAGGCCGAGCACGATGAGCGGGTCTGACTAGAGGACAAGCTAGAGCTGCCTCTCTCGAGCCTAAGATTGATCATGATAAGGCAGCTTATCAGTCAGAGGATGTGGGACCAACCCAGGCCCCTCAAGGCTTCATTGTTACTCCAGTATTGCAGGATCTACTGATTTATCTTTTGGACCGTTTGGATGGCATTCCCCAGACAGGTATTCTATCAGGTACACTGGATGGTTCTCAGACTACAGGGGATGTTCAGCCTCCAGGGAAGGCTCCTACTAATATTTTTCAGACTCTAGGGGCAACCAACTACTATTGTGGCCCTACATGTTGAGGCATTACCCGCTAGACTTATTGTTCTGCCTATGGCTCCAGGTTCTGTAATATCTACTGATGAGTAGAAGAGATTTAAGAGATTCTTAAGATTGTCCCCTCCTATGTTCAGTGGTGCTATTGGTGAGGATGCTTATGAGGTTTTGATTGATTATTAGAAGAGGTTGCATAACCTTGATTCACTTGAGTCCCATGGTTTTGATTACACCACTTTCTAGTTGACTGATGTGGCTAAGCAGTGGTGGAGATCTTCTATCTATTATAGACCATTGGGTTCCCCTCCATTAACCAGGACCCAATTTTCTGAGGTTTTCCTTGAGAGGTTTTTACTCTATAGCTTGACGGACAAGTTTTATCATTTGGAGCAGGGCTCTATGACTATTCCTGAGTATAAGGCTTATTTTCATACCTTGTCTAGGTATTCCATAACTACTATCTCTATAAAGCCCGAGAGGATCAGAAAGTTTGTTAAGGGTCTGACTACTTTTTACCAGTCGGTGATAGCTCAGTTAGTGGTTTCAGGTAGCTTCTTTCATAGTATTGTAGATCATACCATTATGATTGAGTCTATTTACCAGGGTACTCAGAGTGGTGGTGCTAAGAGGGTACATCGATAGGACAGTTTAAGTGGCCAGTCATCCTAAGGTAGGGATTTCTTGGATAGAGTTCTCATGGTTACTATGGTTAGACCGATTTAGGCATCTTTACAGAGTTTAGATAATGGGGTTGTGGGTTTTATGACTTTGAGTGGTCAGAGATCAGGTCGTGCAGGCCATGGGTCTTATTTTGGTTCATTAGGTTTTATAGGGCGTTCTAGTACTTATGGGCCCACACAATGTGATTCAGCTAGTAAGAGGTGTTTTGTGTGTGATGAGTTTGAAAACTTAGCGAGGGATTGTCCTCTATGTGTGATTGGTCCTCCCCAGTGTGTCCGACTCCAGTATTAGTAGTTAGAGGGGGTACATAGGGAAGTAGAGGTGGTTCTAGAGGTACCAAAGGTGGGGCTCAGGGAGCTTGTAGTGGTGGAAGGGGATTTGCTCTGTCCGATAGTGGACGTTATCAGTGCTATGCTTTTCTTGAGAGACCTAAGGTTGAGGCCTCTGATGCTGTAATTACAGGTGTCATCCCAGTTTGCCATTTTCCCACTTCTTTACTATTTGATGCTGGGTCTACATTCTCTAATTTTTCTGCATATTTTGCTATTGGTATTGATGTTATGTGTGAGTCCCTTGCTATGCCCATTCGTGTATCTACCCTCTAGGTGATTCTTTAGTAGTAGATTAGGTGTACCGATCGTATGTGGTAACCTTTTCAGGGTGAGAGACTCGGGTAGATTTGATTATTCTTGATATGGTTGATTTTGATGTCATATTGGGTATGGATTGGTTGTCCCCTTATCATGAGGCTTTGGATTTTCTTGTCAAAACTGTGACCTTAGCTGTTTTGGGGGTACCAAGGTTAGAGTGGAAGGGTACTTATAGTTTGTGTCCAAAAGGGGTTATATCTTTTCTTTATGCTGGTCGCTTAGTAGGGAAGGGGTGTCCTTCTTATTTAGCCTATGTGTACGATTCTAGTGTTGATTCACCACCTCCCTTGGAATCTATGAGAATTGTTAGAGAGTTCATGGGCGTGTTTCCTATGGACTTACCTGGTGTTCCTCCAGAATCTAGATAGGGATATTGATTTTTCCATTGATATAGAGCCAGGCACCAAGCCTATTTCTTTTCCTCCTTATAGGATGGCCCCGACAGAGTTGAAGAAATTGAAAGAGCAATTGTAGTATTTGTTGAGTAAGGGTTTTATTATATCGAGTTTATCTCCTTGGGGTTGCTCTTGTCCTGTTTGTGAAAAAGAGGATGAATCCATACGCATGTGTATTGATTATCTACAATTGAACAAGGTAACTATCAAGAACAATTATCATCTTCCTTGTATTGATGATTTGGTTGATCAGCTTCATGCCACCTCAGTGTTTTCTAAGATTGACTTGAGATCTAGTTACCATCAGTTGAGGATTAAAGCTTCAAATGTTCCGAAGATAGCTTTTTTGATGCGGTATGGCCATTATGAGTTATTGATTGTCTTTTGGGATGACTAATTCCCCGACAACATTTGTGGAGTTGATAAACAACGTATTTCGGCCTTGTCTTGATTCTTTTCTGATTGTGTTCATCGATGATATCTTGGTTTATTCTAAAAATACGGTTGAGCATGTGAGGCATTTGAGGACAGTACTTCAGAGATTGAGAGATGAGAAGTTGTATGCAAAGTTCTCCAAGTATGAGTTTTGGTTGGTTCTATATCTTTCTTGGGTCATATGGTGACCAAGGATGGTATCATGGTCGATTTGGCCATGGTAGCGGCAGTCTGTTATTGGGCTAGACCTACTACTCTTACTGAGATTTAGAGTTTTATTGGTTAGAAAGTTATTATCGATAGTTTGTGTAGGGATTCTCTTCTATTGTGGCTCTTTTGACTAAGTTGACTCATAAAAAATGGCTTTCCACTAGTCAGATGATTGTGAGAGTAGCTTTCAAAAGCTTAAGAAGTTGTTGACCTCAGCTCCTATCTTGACTTTACCTAAGGAGGACGTAGGTTTCACTATATTTTGCGATGCGTTTGGAGTTGGTTTGGGTAGTGCGTTGATGCAGAAGGGTAACGTGATTGCTTATGCTTTTCGACAGTTGAAGGTCCATGAGAAGAACTACCCTACTCATGATTTATAATTAACCGCGGTTGTGTTTGTGTTGAAATTATGGAGACACTACTTGTATGGAGTTCATTGTGAGATTTTCTTTGATTATCATATCCTTCACTACTTCTTCACTCTGCAAGATCTTAATATGAGACAGCTTAGACGGTTAGAGTTGCATAATGATTATGATCTCAATATCCTTTATCATCCGGGCAAGGTTAATATGGTGGTGGATTCCTTGAGTCAAAAGGCAATGAGTATGGGAAGTTTGGCTTATCTTTTAGCAGAGGAGTGACCTTTAGCCTTAGATGTTCAGTCTTTAGCAAACTAGTTGGTTCGACTTGATATTTTGACACCTAGGCATGTTTTGGCATATGTTGAGGCTAGATCTTCATTGATAAAGCAGATTTGAGCTCAGTTGATGATGAGAAATTGAGGGTGATTCATGATAAGGTGTTGGATAGTGAGGTGAAGACAATATCTCTTAATCTCGAGGGTGTTTTGAGGACTGATAATCGTGTTTGTGTGCCAAGGGTTGGTGGTTGGATAGACTGATCATGGAAGAGGCTCATTATTCGAGGTATTCTATTCATCCAAAAGCGGCTAAGATATACCATGACTTGAAGCAATACTATCGATAATGGGCATGAAGAAAGACATTGTAGAATTTATGGTCAAGTGTTTGAATTGTCAGCAACTAAAGTATGAGCATCAGCGACCGAGTGGTATGATGCAGAGGATGCCTGTTCCCGAGTGGAAGTGTGAACAGGTCACTATATACTTTGTGGTTGGTCTACCCCTGACTTTGGGGAAGTTTGATTCCATTTGGATGATTGTGGATAGGTTGACTAAATCAACGCACTTTGTACCTGTAAAGGTGAACTATAATGTGGAGAAGTTGGACAAGATCTACATTCGAGAAATTGAACTATAATGCACACTTTATTATTTATGATAGAGGTATGAAATTTACCTCAAATTTTTGGAGTTCTATACAGAGTGAGTTGGATACTTAGCTTGAGATAAGCACAACTTTTCACCCTCAAACGAATGGCAGTCTGAGCGGACCATTCATGTGTTAGAGGATACGCTTCAAGCGTGTGTTATGGATATTGATAGTTATTGGGACCAATTCTTGCCCTTAACACAGTCCTCTTACAATAACAGTTACCACTCCAGCATTCAGATGGCACCTTTTCAGGCTTTATATGGGCGGAGGTATAGATTCCCTGTGGGATGGTTTAATTCTTTCGATGTTAGGCCTTGGGGCACTGATTTATTGAGAGACTCGATGGATCGAGTGAGATTGATTCAATAAAGGCTTGTAGATACCCAGAGTAGGCAGAAAAGTTATGCCCATCAATGAGTTTGTAATGTAGCATTCATGCTTGGTGAGCGGGTTTTGTTGAAGGTATCACCTATGAAGGGTGTGATGAGATTTGGGAAGAAAGCAAAGCTTAGTTTGAGATTTATTGAGCATTTTAATATTCTTGAGAAGATTGGAGACGTGGCCTATGGGTTAGCTTTGCCTCCACATCTATCTAAGCTGTTCATCCAGTATTCCATGTTTCGATGTTGAAACGGTACCATATGGATCATACTTATGTGATCCAGTGGGATTCAGTTGCATTTGATCATGATTTTTCCTTTGAGGACGAGCCTATTGCTATCCTATATAGACAACTAGGAAGTTGAGATCCGAGTATATTGATTCTGTGAAAGTTCAGTGAAGACATCACTCGATTAAGGAGGCTACGTGGGAGGTGAGTTTGATATGCGGAGTAGATACCCCCAGCTTTTTATCTATCCAAGTACTTTCTTTGCTTTTTTGTTTGAGTATGAACATGTGTTTTAGTGGTGGATAAAGTAACAACCTTCATTGTGATTTTTAGTATTTTCTATGTTTTGACCATTTTTCCCTTTCCCGTAGTTGGTTTATATCATTTATGAGTTATGGGGATGGTTGGCACGGTCCCCGTAGTGTTTGGGAGTGATTTAAGTGAGTTTGAGTAGCCTTGAAAGTGATTAGTTTGACTTTGGTCAACATGTTGTGATTCGATCGTCGAATGGTAATTCTATTAGTTCTAATAGATTCAGAATATTGTTTTTGGGTTACTAGCATGGTTAGTTTTGGTTCTGAGCCTTTATTTAGAGTTTTGAGCCTTTAAATAAGAAACTAGTTAAATTAGCCTAAAAGGGTTCTCAGGGGTTAACTTGTTGCAAAAAACCTCTTTTGATAAATTTAATTGTTCCATTGAGTCCAGAATATCGAAATTAGCCTAGTCATTATTAGTTTGTTTCTATGGGGTTCAGAACGATCCCAAGGGTCTAGTCAGAGATTTTGATCTTTACTTGAGTTGCTGTCAGCTGGTGCAACCAACCCTTCTTCGCATTTTTGAAGAAGGGAAATATTTGGTCATCATGATCTTGGAGGTGCGCTCGTGATCCTGAAGGGTTAGAGTTTTGGTCATCTCGAATGCAAACTGTCCTTCGCATTTGTGAAGGGTCCGGGTCGCGAATGCAACAAGGGGACCACGAACGCAATGGGGAGTTTCTTGAACAGTATAAAATGTCTAATTTTTGCAATTTTAGCCCATTTTCACCATTTGTAAGCTTGAGGAGCACATTTTAAAGATATTTTAAAGGGGTTTTCATGAACTTGGATTTGGGTATGCTTCTAAAACTACTTTTGATCATTTCGCTTTGATTAAATTGTGTTTTCATATTCGAAACTTGGATTTTAAACTTAGAATTTTAGGGTTTCACCCGATAAAGTGAGAAAATAGTTTTTATTCGATTTCAACATGTTTTTAATGGGTTTTCATATTTGGAATCCTTAAAGTATGGAAAACATGATTCTTCAATAACATTCCAATTTTACCCTTTTTATTTTAGGGTTGATTTTCGAACTATTTTTGGATTCGGAATGAAAGTAGCTAGTATGGGTATTATTAGACTCCTCTTGACATGTAAATTGTATTTTTAATAGATTGGGTTCATTCTGAGGGCCCGCACAAAAAGGAAAATCTCCTTGTTAAAGGGTCCAGACTCGTGTTTTGACTTTTCCAAGTAGGTTATGGTTTAACTTTCTTCAGATCGGGCTGGGTAGTTAACCATTCATGTAAATTATACTATGAGTTGGGGATTTTATCATTAGATTCGTCTTTTGAGATCATTATTTTATTGTGTTGCCTGTGTGGGGACTTATGTGAATATTATTATTGACTTGAGAGATTACTTTCATTTTGATACCCATACGGGGGTTGGTATTAGTCTTGTTTGATCATTATTTGTATTCATTATTTTGTGATACCCGAGTGGGGGCTTGGATTGATATTATTGATGTCTTACATGACTCTTTACTATTGTGATGTCATGCGATGACTTATATCATGATCTATTGAGATTTAAGAAGATTTGAGCTTATTTATGCCACTATTGAGTTGATTTATTTCACGATATTAATTTGGTTTGAGAATGCATCCCTATTTCATTCATCCATATTCATAGAGCTGGTACTATTAAGAAATACTGATTTTTGAAAGAAAATAAGACACTTTATAAAATGTTTTAATCAAGGGATGTACCAGTAAGGTTGATTGATGAGATTGTGATAGTATATGGGTTGTGAACCCCCCATGGATCTTGTCCTCAAAGCTTATGCTCGGAAGGTATAAATGAGGTGATTTTGAGACATTCCATCCTTATCCTACCATTGCATTGCATCATTTGCATTTCTCTTGTGTTGTTAGCTAGTTGTGTAATTTAGATTTTCTTTATATATTCGTGTGTAGTCATTCTTATACTATTATTATACTTGTTGTATTTATTCTATTAGGAGATACGGCTTGAGCCGCTGTTGGGAACTTTCTGTAAACAGGTGGAAGCATGCTCATAGTATCCTTTATATGTTTAGTTTTCTACTTTGCTCGATTGCCTACTGAGAACAAGTGGACCGTACTCACTCCTACCTTTTGTACCCTTTCAGTGCAGATCCCACTTCGAGAGCAACCTATGGAGCTTGAGTTCGTGCTGAGTTGAGGTTGTTTTGAAGTACTGGTGAGCTCCTTATTCAGAACATATCTCCAAACTTCATCATATTTTTATCTTGTCATTATTTTACACTTCAAAGACAAAGTTTTGAATTTTCGTATTCCATGTCAGTTATTAGTGTTGTTTACTCATGACTCTAGATTTTGGGATTTGAGTTGTATTTATTTTAGTTTAGGAGTTGGTTTATATATCTGGCCTGACGTTGTTTTGAGGTCTCGTATTTGGTTGTTATTTATCTTTTTTTTCTTAATTCTATCTCTTTTGGGTGTTGGGCTTACCTACCAAAGTTGGGATAGGGTAGGTGCCATCATGACCTCTAATTCTGAGTCACGAAAGTACACAATGATTTGGAGAGTTTGACGGTTCCTTAAGTGGACCAGTTTATGTTTGATGATATATTATGGTTCCTTGAGTGGACCGGATTATGTTTGATTATATATTATGGTTCCTTATGTGGACCGATTATTTGATGAGATATTATGGTTCCTTGTGTGGACCGGCTATTATTTATGTGTTGTGATGTACTGTGGTTCCTTATGTGGGCCGATATTTGATGTGATAATGAAATTCTTGATGTCCTAAATGGCAAGCTAATATGGGTGCAATTTACCTTTGTGTGAGATTATTGATAAGAGCATTGTTAAAGCTTACTTGATGACTTGAATGTCTATTTGATTTACGTTAATTGTGGTAGTTCTTATTTGTTAGTTGAGATATTTGACGTGTCGTGTGAATCTCACACCTTGACAATTGTTGTGACGGTGCTTTAATTGGATAATAGGTTAGAAGGATAGTGACTGCTAGTCTGGCTCATAGAGTTGATTAGTACTCGCTCTGTGTGTGTGGTGTCAATAGTGAAGAGCCAGAGGTTAGTCCTTGAGTTGGAAATTATAAGGAGTTGACTAGTTGGATAATGTTCACCAATTTAGTGAGGGGAACGATTATTATATGGAACTTGAATTGGCTATTGAATTCTAGTTAAATTGGTCACTTAGGTTAATGAAATATAATTGGAAGCTCCTAGGAAGGTGATATGTAGACATATGAATTGTGAATTGGAATTAATCTGTTATATAAGTTGTCATGCTTTCTTTATGTGATTTCTATATGATGTTTACATGATCTAACCTTGATCGACTGATGATACCTACCAGTATATGTAGTTGTATTGAGTATAGTCTGGTTGTAGGATCAGTTGATGTTTCTTATATGATGCGACTAGAGATCTCTAGCAGCTTATGTCTTTTTATTTTCATGGTGGAAGCTGGGTCATGTGTTATCCTCCCTTTATTTTAGAAGCTCTTGCACATGTCTAGACTAGGTCCTTGGAGAGATGTTTTCTTTTATTGTATCTTTACAAAGATTGTAATATTTTGTAAGTAATTCAATGGTATAATAAATTGATTTATTAATGACTTCCGCATATTAATTGAATGAGTGGTAAAGGTTCTGCTACCTAATTAGAATAGAGTAGGTGCCCGCACGATCCTCTTAGTTGGGTCATGATAACCTCCTCACACATTTTATATACTTGGTCCAAGATAGTTTGAAGCTTTGCTTGAATGCCTTCATGTCCGGTAATTTATTCTTCCTTTGCCATGCGATTGTTCCTAACAAGCTCAAAAGTACAACTAAAAAATTCATTCGAACTTGGGGAAGGGAAAAATCATTATCACAATCATCACAATGTCCACCTTGATTACCATGTTCACAACAAGGAGACCCAATATAGGATTTAGATGGTGCACACACATCTCTCCCAGGGGTATTTTCATAATTTTCCCAAAAGTGGGGTCCTCCATAATAAGGACATGGGTCATCAACTTATGGATTGCAACCACCAAACTTAATTTCATCCCAAGATCTCATAGTAACAAAAATAAAAACTAACACAAAGAAACTCAAAAACATGTATTCATAATTATTAACAAGCTCGAACCAAAGCAAGTAAGCTCCAATTCCAAACTAACTCAATACGCCAAATTGTTCTTCAACAATGGATCCATTTTTTACATTGGTCAATTACACCTCTAAAACCAATTAGAAAGTGTACGCGGTGGCTTTTAATATATTTTTCCCAACTCAATGAGTTAGTGTCGATCCCACAGGGAACAATGTAAGCAAGGATTGAGAAAATAAAGAATTAAAACCACTTATTCTAGTCCAAATAAATGATAAAATTTGGGCTGGGTGGGGGTGTTTGTTATAAAAAGAAATAAACAAAGATAGAAAGATATAGAAAGGATAGAATAATCAACGGCCTACATAAACTAGGAAAACGGGGAATATGAGAATGTTGAATTGATTAATATCAACATCCATTGTATTTAACTAATTACTCACTAATTAATCATGAATTTAGAAATTATCCTTAGATTCTAAACTACCCACTAATGTTTCTCGACCAATTGTGGGTTTATCTTCACTTATTCTCTCAAACCAAGCTAAGAAACATTTACCACAAATTAATTTTAGGCTACACTAGGATTTTTCCTATCTCTAGCTCAAATCCATTAGATGGGGTTTAAAGCCCCAAATCGTGCTAATTAATATTTTCCAACCTCAATTAACTCTTTCGAGCTTAATCAATGTAAATGGGCAATTACCACTCTAATATCCTCTTTAAAGTCAATTAAAGTAGAAATCAAATAAAACTCAAGATTAATTAGATAAGCAAAAACACAATCATAAACTAGTAAGAATTTAATAATCCAAAAGCATAAGATAAAATCAAAATCCAATTTCCAAGCTCAAATTATGAATTATATCTAACTATAATATTCAAATTTGAAATTGACAACTACACCCAAATATAGTCACAATAAAGCAAGGAATTGAAGAAAATGTTTAGAATTTCTCAATAAAGTACTCCAATCTTCTCATCCAAGGGTGTTGATTGAAGAACCCTAGCCTCCAAGCTTGAGAAAATAGCCAAAGATGATTTGAAAGGAGGCTGAAATTGAGTTTTATGTGAATTGGGATTTAATAGTAAATTTCCAGAACTATACTTGATGCCTGGAAACTTTTCTTCATCGTTGTCGCTATCTTGACACATGCGATCACATGCTTTTGACTTCTGCAATCACAACTGTTGACCACACGATCATGTGACCTTGACTTTGACCCTCTCGCGATCGCGATTCCTGTTCTTCGCGATATCAATGACCAAATTTCGTCTAGTTCTTTGACTTTCTATTTCAGCTCCATTTTGCATCGATTTCAATTGATCAAACCTCCTTCTAAAACTCAAGGTATCTGAAATATATACAATTCAAAATTAAATTAGCCTCATATTATAGGTTAACAATACAAAATCATAAGAAAAGAGATACAAATAAATGGTAAAATCACCACTTATCGATTACCCTATCCCATGACATTCTGACTTCCAAAAGGTCTAAATATCAAATCCTTAAGTCAATTCTCCTTTTTATTCTCTCCAATCAAGTCAAGAGCAAGTTCTTTGAGCAGTCAAGTATCTAGGGTTCTTTCTCCAGCCAAGTCAAGTCTTCTCTTGTTAAAATTATTATCTTCAACAGGTACGCATGAATTTAGTGATGGATTCCTTTCATCCTCACGCTTAACTATTTTGAAGTTATCATGAATTATGTTCAAAGCTAGGCTTCTATGCCCAAACCATTAAAGTTTATTTGTTTAACCTACTTTCTATGATCTTATGAATATCATGTAAATTTTTGATTTATGTTTTGAAATTGATGATTTTAAGATTATTTACGAACTATGAACCATATGTTAAAAATATATATGTTGTAGATACAGAATTTTAGCACATGATTCATGACATGAGATTGAACTAAGGCTCATAGCACTACAATTTTATAGACATGTTGAGCAAGACTTAAATTATGATTTCAATATTGTTACATGACCTAATATAAGCACTAGTATGTTTTGGGAGGATTATTTAGCACCAAGTAGCTATGCGTTCAGATAATACATGCCTCATAACTATGTTGCAACCATAGGTTTTTAGCCCAAGATGCGCAGTTTGGATCTGCATGTTCACTGTCCTATACTCTGGCAGGTTAGGTCAGTTCTTCCAGTGTGGATAAGATGATGAGCATTATGAGCTCATACGGTGTTTGTCAGTTATAATAAACTCCCCACATGTATAAACTTTATGATGTTAAATCTATATACTCATGAAATTCTTTTTATGCAGACTTAAAATATCATGATTTTCCCTCAAATTTTCATTTGGTTGAGATATTATAAATGATATTCCAATGACTCATGTTTTAATTCAAGTTCATGTTTTAAGCCACTCTTAATATGTTTTCATGATCAACTTTTCAGATTTATGATATCTATATCTATATCTATATATTTATAACTTGCTTACCAATAAATTCCATTGTATTGACTGCATTTTTCACTATATCTTTTCTTGATATAGATTCAGGTAACCAAGCCTAAGGTTTACTGCTAGACGTTCGGTAGCACCTGATATTCACTGGATTGGTAAGCTTTCCTATTATCTAGGAGACATAGAGTTAGTTATAGCCTTTTCCTTAGTTCAGTATAGACATTTGATTAAGTAAAGGTATTTACAGAGCCTTGTCCTGGTTGGCTCTTATGTTTAGCAGCAGAGGCTTTCTTAGACAACAGTTATGTGTTAGTTGACATTCTTTTACTTATTTCTACTTGTGTTTAAATAAGGATTGTCCCCATATATAACATCCCAAAAGTACCTAAGATCATATCTCAGACTTAGCACAGAAAACCAGTTGAAAACCAATAATTTTCTCTTAGAACGATCAACTGTATGAATCGAACAGTGATACCACGAGTCGTAGGATGACTTGTGGTAAGTGATAACACTCAAATACACTCTAAAAAAGAATGTACACGGTTGTTAGCAATATATTTACCCAACTTAGGGTCAAGATCGATCCCATAAGGAACAATGTGAGTAGCGATTAAGAAACTAAGGAGTAAAAGCAACTTTCTATAATTCTAACAAAGGATACAAGTGTTCTAGGCAGATTTTGAATATAAAAATGAAACAAGGATAGAACCAATTATAATATGAACAAGTTGATCAATGACTTTCACAAATGATGGAAAACAAGAAAACTGATAACGGGGACTCAATTCTATCAACAATCCATAGTATTTAAATCAAGTACTCATAATTAATCAAGGATTAGCAAATTAGCCTTGGAACCACAAGCATCCACCACGTCTGTCGACCGATTGATAAATATTTCTTGGCTACATTCTGTCAAATATTAGCCAAGTGCCAACACAAATAGTTTCAATCTATGGCTACACTAGGATTTTTACATGTCTAGTATCAAATCCATTAGATGGGTCATACGTCCCAAATAGTGCTAAATTTATCTTTTCCAACCTAAATTAGCTTTTTCAAGCATTAATCGAAGTAGATGGACAATTTCTACTGTAATCTCCTCTTTCAAGCTCAAGTAAAGTAGGAATCGATAAAGCATGAGATTAATTTTAACAAGCAAAACCCATTTATAAATCAAGAGTATTCAATCAATACGAAAACATAAGAAAAAATCAAAACCCAAATTCAAAACATTGCATTATCTCTAACTACAACATCCAAGTATGAATTTAACTACACCCAAATATTCAATACAAAGCATGGAAATGAAGAAAGGATTGAGAATTAATCGCTACAAAGCTTCCAAATCTTCACTCCAATGGTGTTGGGTCAAGAACCCTAGCCTCCAAGGCTGAGAAATATGCCAAAGATAGTCTTGGAATAGCAGGGGATCGAATTTTGTATAGATTGGGATAGAAAATGTGAAATTTTAGAACTGCCCCTGACACCTGGCAGTTTTTATCATCGCTATCGCGATAATAAACCATCGCAATCGCGATTCATTGACTTTTTATTAACTGCGATCGCGACATTGACCTTTCGATCATAAGACTTTGACTTTGATTGGGCTTCATGATCGCAACCTTCTTCATCGTGATAGCGATGAGTAATTTTCATCCAGTTTTTCTACTTCTTCATTTCTGCTCCGTTTTGCCATGATTTCACTTCTTTTTATCAGAACTCCTTGTCAATCTCAAATTATCTGCAATCAACACCTTTCAAACAATAATTAGCCTCATGTTATGGATTAACGACACAAATCATAAGAAAAGAGACACAAATAAGTGGCAAAATCACCACTTATCAACACCTCAACTTAAAGACTTTGCTTGTCCTCAAGAAAAACAAAATTAAAATCAATGAGGTCTATCAATTCAAGCTCATGAACCAATATAAACTTTTTCACTTCATATTTTCAAAATAGGCACAATGACTATGACTTTGGTTGGTACTAACAAATAGTCAACAAGCATGTGAGTCTTACCTAAAACACACTTTCAAGAATACAATGAATTTTAAGAATAATCAAGTAAAAACAATTAATTCTCAAGAAGTGACTCAAAACTAATAGTTAACCAAACATGCTCCCTTGACTCATTTTCAGAATTTATCAACTTCACCAATCTATCTTAGTTCACATGCCCTCATAAGAAAGAAACCGTCAAAATTGACTTAAAATACTATCCGGTGCAAACGGTTAAATTATCGCTGCAGCAGTGCCACTTCGGCGGTTAACTTCTCAATTCAGTCAGTGTTTGGTAAAAAGACCATAATATTTTACTCCGAAGGCGGATTAACAAACGGTTGGATGCATTAAAAAGAAGACTCGAAGATGTTTTGTTTGGTGGGTATTTGGAACCATAACGCTTTATATTCTAGGAGATATGCTCATTTGAAATTGACCCTAGCTTAATCTTAGCTCGAAACTCAATTGGTAAAAACACTTCTAACTTAACATGGTGCTAGGGGTATTGTATGACCTTAGTACATGTCCAATACACTCCCATACTAAAGAATTGGTTCTATAACTTATGATGAATGACACTCTCATTCCTTTACCACAAATATTTCAGTAACAATAAAATGGGTCATTACATTTGATACTAATTTACCCACCGTTCATCCCCGAACAATCATTGGTGAAGAGGAGAGTTTTTAGCATGATTTTTGAAACTCAACATACTTAACCAGCCTACGCACCACATGCCACTAAGCTCTAGGCATAAAGCACTATCACTATAATCTAAGGAATATGATTTATAATGAAATTTATGGGGTGGGTCATCTATAATAACCGAAACACCACACTATATTATGATGTACAAACATTTGGGGCAACAATGGAAATATCGGGGAATGAAATTATGTAGCGCTGCAACGGGACTTTTACCGCTACAGCGGTACTTTTACCGCTATAGCGGTACTTTTACAAATCTTCCGCTATAGCTGCCCGAGGCAGTAACTTGGAACTTGGTCCCAGTCCAGGCTATTTCACAACACACTTTTTAGAATTTGACATTATAAACTTACCCCTTTTATGATAATCGCTATAAACAGAGTTCTACCAACTTGTTTTACTCACCGAAAGTTTCTATGACCTTCTAAACTCGTCCTTTAACACATTAACCACAAAAATCCTCCAATCAACACACCATGATCCATCATTCAAAACTAATTCACACAATGCCAGATTTTTAACCAAAACCACACTACTCTGAGGTTGTCATCCCTATACTAGGAAAAAGTTTAGTGGGGTACTTTCACCCCAACCAATGCCATAACATCACCACACCACTAATCACACCACTGTGGGTTTTCACTATCGCATATATTCTCCACCACAACTCATATTAGTTTATTCGACCCTACAACATACCTCAACCACTCAAGGGGCAACACCAACCAAGTATTATCTTGTATATATGGGAGAGATATGATTTTGGAAAAACACATCGAATAACTTCTCTCCCTCAATCTACCCTACAACTAACGATCATCAACCATAGTCAAGCTAACACATTTCACCCACCTTATCAACTTAACTACACCATATTCAAGGGATACTATTCACCAATAATTATTCCCATACACACTAAGCATTTACGTAATATCAATCCATAATCAGCCAACTACAAGGTTAGTCTAGTAGCCCTGCTTCCTCACTAAGCCTATGAACATTATTTAACTATCACTTTATCTGCACCCCTAAAACTTAACCCATTATATTTATTCATAGCCACCATAGGTTTTGTACAACTGGTTAGTCTACCTTTAGGACATCAACGTCGTTACCCTCATAAGATCATTCCAATCACTTAACCAAATAAGCTACATAAATTTCAATCACACAGTTAAGGTTCAACTTACCCATATCAAGTAGAACCATTATTATCATCTACCCTTATCATATTATAGGAAGCAACCCATTTTATATACCTAGTCCATTTACCTTGCATTAGTGAAATCAACTACACAATTCACCTATATCCAAGTCACCAAAGCTGTGCAAGACAACTAGATTCATTTCAGTTTAACTAATCACTTATTAAGGCATCATTAATAAGCCAACCCATTAACTAGATTATTCATACAAGGATGACCCAATAGCACTTCAGACCACACAAGGATCCCAGATATTTTTATCATCAACGATCGAACCATAAATGGATATCCAGGTATATCGTTAAGGACCAAATAGAAATCAAGGCATACTTTAAATCATGGAAAATCAATACATATCTCAAATCACAGAAATGAAGACATACCTAAAAATCATATCCAGCCTTTATGATTCCCAAATATCCTATTGCAACCACTCATCTCATATTACTTTTAATAATCTCTTACACTTAAAATGTTTGACAATCAAACAACTAGGTAATAGTATGATCAAATAATAACCATCCATATAAGTAATACACATCGCATTCTTTCATACTACAATAAAAAACTTTTAAAGCACAAGTATTTTAACACAATATCAAGTGAATTTCACAACATGAAAATTAAACCCTTATGATTCTTATTGACCTCTACTGGTTGGAATACCATGTTCCAACCCTTCAACCTTAGTGAGATACCAATTTGGACCAACCAGTCCCAATTATGATGGTTGAGATACCAATTGGAATCTGTTAGATACTAATTTGACTCAACTTGGGGAGACAACACTGAGATGGAATAATATGAGAGAAGAAAGTGAGATAGATTCCTAGATGCCTTATAGCTTCCTACAGATTTGATGTGGACATCACCATACCAATCCATATGACTCTACTTAATATTTTCTCTTATACTGGAAGACTGGTAACCTGGGATCTGATACCATCTTTGTCACAAACCTACATCATGGATCGTATTGGGTACCTACCTACTTTACCCCAAATAGGAGAACTCTTTTTAATCAACCATTCAACATCTGCGGAAGTTACTATACTATTCACTTAGTCAATTTATGTCTGTCATATGAATAACTAATCAATATTTTCAAATTTGATTACCCAATTAGATTCATTCCACAAATTGTTTAGTACCTCTGTTACATAAAATAAATGTAAAAAATAACTAAAAGAGACTCCCTAGAACCTAGCCTAAATCGGTACAAAAGAACTAGATAAGAAGTAAGGACATCCATGACATAACATCAATGCAAGATCGAGAGGGAAGGAGCTATTAGAGAATAATCACCGTCACTGCTATAGAAACTCCCACTAACCTATAACATAGCTATATCCCCATAAGGGGATATAGTAAGTGTAGTATCAGTACAAATCACACATACTAATAGGTATTATCGGTCGATCAGGGTTAGAAACAAATAATAATAATAACAAAAAGGAAAGAAACATGACTTAACTTTAATTTTGATTACTAAAGCACATTCATACAAGTATTACTAGTTACACTTATTGTGTGTTTGGTATGAAGGAAAACATTTTTCAATTTTCTCATGTTTGGTTGGCTTAAATGTTTTCCAAACCAACTTATTTTCCTCAAATTTAAGGAAAATGACTTCCCTTAAAAAAGTAAGGAAAACATTTTCCAAAACTCTCTTTCAACCTCACACCTCAACTTTCCACCATAACCCAAGTCTCGGGTACCGATTCTCGACACTAACCCAGGATCTGACTCTTGACCTCGACTCTCGAACCTTGACTCTGGAGTCAGGGTCGAGAGTTGGGGTCGAGTCTTAGGATGGGAGTAGGGGTGGGGTCATGGGTTGGGTGCTGGGTTAAGAGTAAGGGTCAGGTCATGGGTTGGGTATCGAGGTCGGGTCTCGGGATACTGGTCGGGTGTCGAGGTTGGGTCCTAGGTCTTGGGTCAAAAATTAAGGTCAGGTATCGAGTTAGAAATTGGGGTTGGTCTCGAGGTTGTGTCTGGTTCTCTAGTTGGGTGTTGGGTTTGGGTCTCAGGTAGGGTGCCGGGGTCAGGTCCTGGGTAGAGAGTCAGGGCTGGGAATCGAGGTTGTGTATCGAGTCAGGTGTCAAGGTAAGGTCTGGAGTCAGGAGTTGGGTTTAGGTCTTGGGTCAAGAATCAGGGTTAGGTCTCAGTTCAGGTCCCAAGCAGGCGATCTTAGGTGTATTTATGCACCTAAGTGCCATTATCTACGTGCATTTTGCTTAGTTTTAAGGATAACTTGGTCTGCCTAATGAATTTAATAGTATTATTTATGTATTTGTGTTGCTAAGTTATATTTTTAGAGTGTATAAGGTGCATTTTAAACAGGTCAAGAGTCAAATTATCAAATAGAGCTTAGACGAGGAAACTAGTGTCGCTAGCTTGTGCTATGCTTGTTCTAGTGTACTTTGATGAGCTTTATTGTGTTGTGTGGACTAATATTTGTTATGAGATGTTGTAGGAGACTATTTAAGGATCTATGAAAGCTAAATTATTCCTACAAACAAGCCACGTGAAGTGGGGAAACAAGGAACAAGTGCACGGGGAGAAGAGAGCAAAAATCTAATGAACCCTCACACCATGGGAGTGGGCATGCACCGCACCCCTCAAATAATGGGAGTGGGCATGAAATGCACTCCCCAACACATGGGAATAGGTGTGCACCACACCTCCTAGCATGGGCAGCTACTTTTTTGGGTGTGCGATGGGCGTGCATCGCACCGCTCTTGGCGTGCGATGGGGTACGCGCCGCACCACCCCTAATTACGTCTAAAGGTTGTTCTTTTGCTTGGTTTAAGTTGGGGGCAAGTTGGTAAATGTATATGTTTTGATTGGGGAAGCCTATGGAGGACCTAAAGAACTATAAAAGAAGTACTTAGCCACATTTACAACCATCTTTGGCAGCATACGCGATTGGAGAGAGGAGATAAGACATCAAGGAGCTCAAGTTAGGGTTCTTTGTTCTTTAACTTTACTTTCTTGTAGTTTTACTTTATGAACTCATCTATGGTGATTCTTTGTATGAATATGAGTGGATAAACACCCTCTTTCTAGGGTTGAGGCTATAACATGACTATTTAAGTATGGTTTTATAGTTGGTTTATATGTTTATCAAGTCATGTGGTTGTTCTTGCATTCTTGTTTAACTACTCTAAAGAATTGCAAACTTTAGGATAAATCCTAGTCTAAAAAAAAATTGACCATAGGAGTTGAGGGATGGAACGAAGAAAGTAGAGAGTGTGGATCATATCTTTAATTGGTTAGGGCCTAATTGTTAAACGATTATTTGCGGATAGGATAGAGATATACCTAAATGCACCACTTGGTTAATGAAACGGAAAGATAGGTTAGTGCATCTGAATTAATGACTCACATCCCTGCTCAACGATGTAGTTGTGAGATTAATTTGGGTAGATGACTTAGAGGATGAACTTTCCCAAGTTATAATATTAACCCCATAAATAAACAATCAAGCTAAACAACTTAACCGACTAGAAATTATAGTTATGCATGATTCTGAGTATGTCTTAACCCTAGAATCTTCCCTGATATTATTTCAATCCCAAGTTTATTATTTTTAGTACAGTTTACTGCTTAGTTTTATCATTTAAACTTCATACATCTTTGTTTCTATCGCTTGAATAAATACTAAGAATTAGTTTGGTCTAAGTGAATAGTTAAACGACAAGTCCTTGTGGGTTTGAAATCCGGCTAGTAAGAGACACTTTATTACTTTCACGACCACGTACACTTACATGTGCAGTTGGAAGCAACAGTTTTTGCCGCTGTTGTCGGGGACTTTGGTGTTAATTGTTTATCTAGATTAGACTTTTTCTTTTTATTTGTTTGAGTTGTATATAGTTTATTTTTGTACAAAGTTTTGTTTTACTTTTCTATCACTCCCTTGATATGTCAGCCTGGGATAAATAGTGGTTGAATGATGAAAATTCTTGTTATTTTTGTGGAGGACCACACTTGGATGGTAATTGTCATGATATTTAAGAGAGAGGGTTGTGCGTAACTACCTAATCTTTTGAATTAAATATATGTCAGATGTGTGGTGGTCAGGATAACTATTGGAGTTACTTTCCAAACTATTAATGCCCTCCCCTAAACCCCTATTATGATCAGTCTATTATTTGTGATATTGGCAGGGCTAATGGACCTAATAAGGCAGAACATAAGGCTCACCTCATAGATATGTTGAAGCAGATACTGGAGGTGTAAGAACAACAACTGAAATAATAGTGGGAAGCCACAGATAAGATGTGTTCCTAAGTCACAGAGCTACAGGCTAGGGCTAAAACTTGTGTTAATCAGCAAGTTACGATCTTATCCAACACTCAAGAGAAACCCTTGATTGATGAAGAAAGAGAGGCACTAGTAGAAGAAAGTTGTGATGAAGCAGACATAGTAAGCCAAGATTGGCTAGTGGAACTAGAGCAGCAAATCAAATTTCAAAAGTGTCTTCAGGATGGTTTCACAATTATAGCAACCCAAATAAGCAAGGGGAGAGATGAGCTCATACAAGAGATAGAGCAATTTGGACTAGATATCCATGACTTGAATAACCAATTGACTAAATAGATTGGGAAGTCTGGTGTCCAATCACCTATAGTTGTGGATATTAGCCAGTCTCTGGAGAGGAAAGAAGAATTTCAACCATTCAACTACTATTCTTTTATTGATGTTGAGATTGAGAAAGTGAATAAGAGTGAGCATTTTATGGATGGTGTAAGTTTGAAAGTGGGATGTATTGGGTCTTATTCAAAGCACTTTTTTACATTATGTTTAGAAGATGACATGTCTTTGGAGTCATCTAAACTAGTGGATGAGTGTGTAAATAAGGAAAAAGAATCCTACATTCTGAAATTTACACCAGACAAGTAACACAACAACATGCCTCACTCAGGGCTAAGCGATTTAACTTTCACCATCCATTGCTTGGTCCTTTCATCTGTGTACCACCACCCTATAAGCAAAGCAAAAAAATAGATATGATGTTGGGGGTGAAATTCATATCCTCAAGGTGGAGGAAAAAGTTTATGGGTCGTGCTGCGATGTTAAATTAGGTGCTTGTTGGGAGGTAACTCAATATATAGTAAGTAGTTTTTATTTTTATTTTTTGTTTTTATTTTTGTGTCACTTGTTTTTGTTATTTTTGTTTTTGCAGATTAGGGGAAGTCAGAGTACTCACAATCTGAGCTAAGAAGCATGGCGAAAGCTTAGTGTGGGGTCCTTCAGACCCCTTCTTGGAGAAAATTGGAAATTTACATGCTATTAGCTAGGCCTAGAGGCCTCAAGGAGTATTCCTTATTCTTATTCTTTGATTTATACTTTAGGGACAAAGTATGATTTTAAGTGTGGGGTGGGGGAATCTTCCGATTTGGTTAGGGTGAATAGCGCTATAGGATTTTGGCTTTGATTTAATTGCAAGTTGCTGACTCAATTTTAAAAAAAAATTACAAAAAGATTTTATCTTTGGTTATTTTTAGTTTTTGTTTTCATTTAGTAGAAGCACACTTCACCCATCCATTCGGTTTTTCTTTTTGGTTCTTTTCCGAGGAGAAGCCCTTTGAACCCAGTATCCTTTTTGATTTTTAGGAGTAATTTTAAATTTTTGTCATTATGAATAAATAGAGATGCTCTTTCTAGGTTCTACACATGATTACTTGATGCAAGTTGGTGTTGAATTCTATAGCATGATATGAAAATTGAATGACTTCTGTGAAACACTTAGGCTCTTTTATTTGACTCTTGTATAATTTTGGCCTAAAATTGAATTCATGTAATTTCTTGGTTGAGAGTCTATCAGGATCCTTCTTGATTTGAACATGTGCCATATGTGTGAGGATTTTGTTATATTCCATGTATGCATCTTGATGTCTACAACTTGCCTGGTGTATTTGCAAAACGAAATGAAAAATGTTGAGTTTAGAAGATGACATATGCATTTCTTTGTTAGCCATGTTTCACACCTGTTATGTCTACCCTTTATGCATGCCCTTTTTTTCAATTGACATAATTTGATCCAAAACTCCTAAGTGCTTTAGTTGGAAAATTAATATGTTAAGGAGTGGAAAAATGAAGAAGGAAAAAGTGAAAGTGAAGACCCAAAATAATATATATTGGTGTTTTGAAAAAGTTTGGGTTGTTGGGAGTAATGTAATGAAAAGAAAAATTGATCAAAACTGAATCATGTGTTGATAGCAAATACTCTTTGCTAAAGATGTGTAAGCTAGCTTAAAGAGATGGAGAAAAAACAAAAAAGAGGTGGGAAAATAACTGTGGTGAAAAATAGGTGGTTGGAGATGAGTTTAATGGATTGTGTGATGTATTAAAGCGCTTAGGAAAGTTAGTCACTATTACTGGCATGAATAGTTCCTATCTGTCCCTTAGCCTACATTACAATCCGTAAATTCCTACTTGATCTTGAGCTTTGATATTGTGATATTAGTAGAGTACTACACTAAGGTCAAGCTTATGTTTCATCTTATGTGACATGTGAATTCTTTGTGAGAGTGAGTGGAATTTGATTCTTACACCCATTCTTGTGATAAATTGCATTATTGTGAGTGAATATGGGTAACTCTCTTGTGGTGAGGGCACATGTTTAATCATGGATAGGTGACTTATATGATCTATTTTTTGAGTAATATGCATGAGTTTTCCAACTTGGTAGAGTCAATTCTTGAGGCTAGAGAGTCTTGAAGCAGTATTCATGAGGGTTCAATTGTAATATGCCATGCTTAAAGTAGAACTTGCTATTCATATAGTCGTTGTAGTTCTAGCATGAGTGTCTTATTTAAAGTAGAAATGTTAGAGTCTTCCTTGATTGTAAAGAGTTTTTCAAGGACAAACAAGGCTTTAAGTGTGGGGTGGTGATCCTAGGCATATTTATACACCTAAGTGTCAATATCTACAACGCGTTTAGCTTAGTTTTGAGGATAACTTGGTGTGCTTAATGAAGTTAATAGTGTTATTTGTGTATTTTTGGGCTAATTTACATGTTTAGAGTGTTTAATGTGCATTTGAAACAATTCAAGAGTCAAATTATCAAATAGAGTTTAGACGAGAAAACTAGCGTTGCTAGCTTGAGCTATGCTTGTTCTAGTGTACTTTGATGAGATTTATTGAGTTTTATGGACTAAGGTTTGTTATGAGATGTTGTAATAGACCATTATAGGATATATGAAAGCTTAATTAATCCTAAAAACAAGCTACATGAAGTGGGAAAACAAGGAACAAGGGTACGAGGAGAAGAGAGCAAAAATCGAACGAACCCTCACACCATGGGAGTGGGCATGCACCGCACCCCTCAAAGAATAGGAGTGGGCATGCACCTCACCACTCAATGAATGTGAATAGGTGTTATACACACCTCCTATCATGGGCATCAACTATTTTGGGTGTGCGATGCGTGTGCACCGCACCCCTCTTAGCGTGCGATGGGGCACACACCGCACCACCCCTAATTATGTCTAAAAGTTGTTCTTTTGCTTGGTTTAAGTTGGGGGCAAGTTGGTAAATGTATATGTTTAGGTTGGGGAAGCCTATGTAAGACCTAAATAACTATATAAGGAGTACTTATCCATATTTACAACCATAATTAGCAGCATACACGATTGGGAAGAGGAGACAAGACATCAGGGTGCTCAAATTAGGGTTCTTTGTTCTTTAACTTTACTTTCTTGTAGTTTTACTTTATGAACTCATCTATGGTGATTCTTTGTATGAATATGAGTGGATAAACACCCTCTTTCTAGGGTTGAGGCTATAACATGACTACTTAAGTATGGTTTTATAGTTGGTTTATATGTTTATCAAGTCATGTGGTTGTTCTTGCGTTCTTGTTTAACTACTCTAAAGAATTGCAAACTTTAGGATAAATCCTAGTCTCAAAAAAAATTGACCATAGGAGTTGAGGGATGGAACGAAGAAAGTAGGGAGTGTGGATCATATCTTTAATTGGTTAGGGCCTAATTGTTAAACGATTATTTGCGGTTAGGATAGAGATATACCTAAACGCCCCACTTGGTTAATGAAACGAGAAGATAGTTTAATCCATCTGAATTAAAGACTCACATCCCTGCTCAACGATGTAGTTGTGAGATTAATTTGGGTATATGAATTAGAAGATGACCATTCCCAAGTTATAATATTAACCTCGTAAATCAACAATCACGATAAACAAATTAATCGGCTAAAAATTATAGTTATGCATGATTGTATCATTTAAACTTCATACATATTTGGTTCTATCACTTGAATAAATAATAAGAATTGGTTTGGTCTAAGAGAATAATTAAATGATAAGTCCCTGTGGGTTCGACATCTGGCTCGTAAGAGCCACTTTATTAATTGCACGACCATGTACACTTGCGTGTGCAGTTGGAAACAACATTAGGACTCGGGGTTGTGTCTTAGGTAGGGTGACGGAGTTGGGTCTCGATTCTCGGGTTGGGTCCAGATCGGTAGTCGGGGTCGTGTCTCAGATCGGGTGTTGGATCAATTATCGGGTTTTGGGTTTCAAGTCCCGAATAAGTGTTGGGGTCTGGTTTTGGGTTAAGTCTTAGGGTCGGTTCTCAAGTGTTGGCTTGGGTCTCGAGTTTGATTGTCGGTTTGGAGTCGGGGTCGGGTGTCGAAATTGGGTCTCGATTTGGGTGTCGGGGTCGGGTCTTGGATCCATCACAGGGTTGATTTCTGAGTCAGAAACTATTCCTAAAAAGTATTGTTTACTCTCTAGCCAATCACTAAAAGTTATTTCCCAAAAATGGTTTTTATTCACCAACCAAACACTAGAAAATATTTTCCACTCACCAACCAAACATGAGAAATAAGTAAGATACCAACTTGTTTTCCATGTAAACATTTTCAAGGAAAACATTTTCCTTCATACCAAATACACCCTTAGTCTCTCTATGAACCACCTAACATTTATCGCTTTTGCTTATCTTTATTCTTGGATAATCTGGTCTATTTTAAAATGTTCTTTCAACTTATATAACCCTGTCTCTATCCTAGCAATGCTAGCTTTACAGATTTCACTCCATCATTAACTATCGGGATTACAACCATTAAGACAACTGATAGTATGAACAACTTTACAAGAAAGGCCTCACAATACATATCACTTATATAACTATATACACAGGGAAACATGAGTTATACATAATTCAGGATGTACCTTATATTCACACTTGGCTACAATGCCCAATCACATTCATCAACATAACTGATCCACTCAAGGGAACACAATATCTGATCAAATACCCGATCCACCCAAGGAACCACCATACCTTATTAATATAACTCAGTCCACACAAGGAACCACCAACGATATATAAATATAAATTCACATTCAATGTATATGAATGAACATATGTATGCAATTATGCACAATTTCTCTTCCCTTCTCAACTCATTCATTATATCATATCCGTACCGGTATGGTACTCAAACCATCATAACCAATATATCATATCTATACCAGCGTGGTATTCGATCCATCATAACTAATATATCATATCCATACCGGTGTGGTACCCGATCCATCATCACCAACATATCATATCTATACCTGTGTGTTACTCGATTCATTATAACCAATATATCATATCTGTATAGATATGGTACCCGATCCTCCATCACCAAATATCATCAACAATGTGTCTGAATATGTAAATGTAGTCAATAATTATAAGTAATGCATGAAGGCAAATTACAAACACCCAATTGAAATTAGATGCAAGCGACCGCGATAGAAATAGAACTTACAATTAAGGACAACCAAGTAATAGCAGTCAGTAATCACAAGTATGCCCGAAGGCCCATTTACCACTTGCTCAATTGAGCATTATGAAATCTAATCATCAATCAAAATATGTCCGAAATCCAATTCATCAGGTATCCATTCAGAGTGCACATTCTACCAAGATTGATATATATACTCTAATTCATCATCTTATTTTATTAATGTCACGACCTGAGACTACCCCTAGTCGTAACACGGTGCTTAGAGTTACAAGTGACCCCAAGCTAACCCATAGTCTAGCATGATACTAATAGTACTGTATAACATGAGATTCACTGAGCGAAATTTGAAATTTGAATAATATAATAATGTTTAAAATGAATTTTAGTACTGAAGTCAAAATGGAAATCGTCAACTAAACCACAAAGTTGAACAAACTAGTATGTCTGTCTGAAAGCCTCTACTAAGATGAGTTGCTGGGACAAGCCCTCAGCTAACTCTAACTGTCTGAAAACTAAATGACAGAAATAAGGAAAATAAACATAAGTCTTGTCCTCGGAAGATGAGAACTCACCACTTTATGTTACGTATATAAGTAGGGAACTGTGTGAGCTGGATGCTAAACCTCGGAACCTATATTATAATACAATATAGAACAAAAAAAAGTATGCGGTCAGTACTTTGAATGTATTGAGTATGTGAGATATGCACTATTCTATAATGGAACTAAACATGAGACTGAGAAATGTAAAATGATGCAATGAACAAGTAAATAAACATGTAACTGATTAATACTGTGCTGAATAAACTAAATACAAGGTCAATGCAAGATATGAGTCTAAAATGTGGTAGATACTATTAACCGACATAGGCCATTTGAGCAAAATGGAATCCAACTTGTAACCCAAGTTGGGAGGGTGTTCAATACCTTGCCAAGGGTAGAGAACCATGATTTTGGCATGATCATTCATGAGCCTAGGTAGGGCAAAACATAATATCATGCCTACGGTGGCACGTATTTCTGGGACTTGGGTTTTTTTGAACCCTAGTCTAACTTGATGTTGAGTATTACTCCCAACTGGACATAATTGGTAGCTCGATGAGATGACATATCTAGATGTCAACCTGAGATGACATATTTGGATGTCAACCTGTCCATTATCATGGATGCCATACTTGACTGCCATACTACTGGTGAACTTTTCTTTTATAAGAAAACTGATCCATGATCATTGATGGTATCCTAGATACGATACTAATTGGGAACTTAATTTTGGGAAAGAGTGTTCAAGAGCATTGATGGCATATCTGGATGTCATACATGTCATGTATCTTATTGTTATGAGCCGAAGCTTTTGATCATGATATGAGAATGTATATGTATATATATATGCGTCATGTATTTCTGAACACTATGACTTGTAAGTCTATGGGAGACATGAGATGGCTGGAGTAAATGCATAAAGTAACCCTATGAGGATTAAGATTTGGAAGAAAGTTATAAAGCTGGACCTGAGCCCTGAATTCTGACTCATGGAGATGATAATAGTCTAATAGTATGTAGTATCTGAAAATACAGTTCAGAATATACTTTGTTGAAAAGTCATTCTAAGGGTCTGCCAAACTAATAATACTGAAGTTCACCAATTCTGACCTCTAAGATTGAGTGAGAGTCACTTTATATGAAGACATCCTAAAATATGTGAAAATGAAGGACTGAGTATTTAATTATCAATGCATGAAATCCTAAGTCATCAGGTATTCATAACCCACCATCTCTGAAGAATGCAACTATTCATGACAATACTGTAATTCGAGTATAATAAGGAATTTCATAGCTCAAACCCAACTCAAAAATTTATTAATATAATGAGAGTTCATAGTCATAAGTATGTAATTATTCTAAAATTTATGGGAAAACATATATTCATGGATTATTCAGATCAAGGGATTGAAGGATAATGGATTTCACCCTTTTTCATGGAAACCCTAAACTTGTAGAATGAATTAAACTTAAGAAATTGGGTTAACTTTGGGACTCAATGGGTGAAAGGAATCCATTTATGAAATCCCACATACCTGAGAGTGAAAACCCTGGTGAAACCTTTGAATTTTGAGCTTGAAGTTAAAGAACCCTAGTTCTTGCTTGGAGAAATAAGAAATTGCCTATTAATCTTCTAAGTGTTGCTTTATTTTTGAGTTAATGAAGGATTTAAGGTAATTTAGGCTTAATAATCAGCCTTAGAGTAGCTTAAACGACATAGTTTTGGTGTTTAAAGAGTGGGAAAAGACCAAACAACCCCTTTGAAAATGTTATAACAGTGCAGAACAGTTCCATCTAACTGTTCGAGTGACAGACCGTCAATCCCTTGATTGAAAATCTCTTGAAACATCATAAAATGACCAAATTTTGGTCTTATTGGTCAAGCCTGATGGCTTGCCTTGACGGGTCATCACTAGTGTGACGGTTCGTCACCCCAGCCGTCACACTCTGACAGACAGACCCCCTTTGATAAACTAAGGATAACTTTTTACTCCACTACTGGATTAAGGAAAAACTGGATGTGTTGGAAAGAAGACTCAAAGATCTTTCAATTTGTGGATCTTGATCTCAAAAATACTTCAAAAACTAGGAGTTATGATTGTTTGAAGTTGACTATTGAAATTCACAAGAACTCAATCGGTAAGAAAGTTTTCAACTTGGCTATAAGTTAGGAGTTACTTGTGGCCTTAATACTTGTCTAAATAAACTATCATACTATCGAAACATGATTTTTGTTTCTACATGTACTTGAAACATGGCTTTAATCTTAGCTTAGATTTGTGAGGTGTTACAATATCTCCCCCTTGGGGTCATTCGGCTGTCACACTCTAACAAATAAACATCTTTTCATAAACTGAGCATAACTTTTTACTCCAATACTAGATTAAGGCAATACTGAATGCATTCGTAATTATGTTTTCATGTATGAATTCTTCTTGTGTGCTTACGATCATGAGTAGCTAAACACCATAACTAGGGTTATGGGAACTGTGATGAATTAACGAAACAAGTTGATTGCGAAGTCATTCTAGACCGGTGTGCTTGTATATATTGGTATTTCCTTCATTATGATTGTTTTTCTAATAGATGCATACGTTAGGAACTCACCTGTATTCTAGACTTGCTCGAAAGGCTTAGGAAAAAGAGATAACAAAAGAGATTTAAAGCTATCAACCTTCATCTAATTGACTTGAGCCTTGACAGGGATAGTTAATTTGAGATCAAAGAACAAGGGTTAGTAACACGACACTCTGATTCCAAAAGGAGATGAGTGAAGTTCATATGATTACTGTCGGAAGACGTTTGGGTGAACATAACTTGTTAGATTTTGCATGCAACGCATCGGGATAGTCTGTTAGCACAAATAACATGTGGAGTTATGAAGTCATGGGATCAAAATCCTAGTGCTCGTCTCATATTGATTACATTCCAATAAACTAGCAACTGCTACTGTTACTATTTTATTTTACAAAATCCCCTTTATTTACTTATTTTCCAGTTACGTAGCCAAACTCTTGACATAATTTTGGCCTATTCCTTGTTGGATCGAACCCAACCTTGTTGAGTTCTATATTTGGTTCAATGACCACTTTATATTTGAATTTTAGCACTATTATTGGGGAATACTATTACGGAGTTAATTGATTGTGTTTGTTGAAGTTGCTGGTTTTGTTTGCTGATTTTACTTTTTTGTTGATCTTAGGGCACACGCCGGTGTATGCCCAATACTCGGAGTCAAGGAAATCCCCTGATTCCACATGATCATGAAATTAAAAGAACTCTGAGAAACAATCGAAGAATGGTTAACGAAGGAGTTTAAGATCCAGCAGCCATGCTGGTAGGTGCTCATGGGGGTGGTGAAGTTCATAACCAACCACTAATACTTCTAGTTGCTCATGAAACTGTAGAACAGACTACCGCTAGGCTGATGGCTGAGAAGAATGCAATACAAGAAGTTGCTAGATAAGTAACCAGAGATGTGAGAGCAATGCAAGATGCAGCTAATCGTCTTACTGCACTTGATAATAAGAAGATACAGAGAAGGCCCAGGATGCAACAACCATTACAACAATATCTTCCTATTTACGAAGACCCAGAACAAGATTTGGACTATTTGAAGCCGATTGAGACAGATGCTATCATTCCACTGGAATTGCCTCAAGGTAATAAGTTTGATATCATGAGTGCTATGATTCACTTGCTAAACGTAAAGAGGGTATTTTCCGGACCTCCCACTAATGATGCAAACATACATATAATAAATTTTGTGGGGATCTTCAATTTTTATTATCTACCTGGTGTGGATTAGGAGGTTATTCGACTGAGGCTATTTCCATTATTACTTGCTGGAGAAGCCACTCTGTGGTTGGATGAGTTACCATATGGGTCCATCACAAACTGGAATGAGTTGAGGACTTAGTTCTTGGATAGATTTTTTTCACCTTCCAGAATGCTGCAATTGAAAGCCGAGATATATAACTTCAGACAATTGCACTCAAAAGCATTGTACGAGACTTGGTTGAGGTTCAAGAAAAAGCTGTAGTGTCCCAAACCATAAGATGACTGGTTGAAATTTGTTAGAAATCTTCTACAGAGCCTTGAATGCTAACACAAAAGCTATAGCAGACACCATTATAGGTGGGGCATTCATGAGTTTGCGATGGGATCTATCCTCCGATATTCTCGATCAAATCTCTAAAAACAATTGGGGTTAGCATACTAGGGAGACAGACAAGCCTACAGGTACTTATGGAATTGGTGCATCGGCAGAACAGAGAGCACTAGATCAGTTAGTGGCTCAAGAGATAGCACAGTTGAGAACTGAGATTGGATTGCTTGCTAAGTAATTTGCAGTAGCTGGAGCAGAAAAGGTAAATGCAGTAGGTGCGCAAGGCAAAGTGCCTAGGTATGAAGATTCAGATTTTGAAGAGGAAGTTAAATTCTTGTTAGGGAATCGGTGGGTTTCCAAGCCAAGTGCCAAGGATCTAATCAAGACAATTGGAACTTTAGGCAAGGAAATCAAGGTCGGAGCTATTACGGAGATAATTAGAATAGGGTACATAGATAGAGATAGAGATCATGATGGTGATTGGAGGCAGAAAGATGATTACAAGGAAAAGAGTGAAAATTACATTACATCGAGAAAACATGATGCTAAGTCTAGTAGTTCAAGTATGGAAACCTTGCAAAACTTGTTAAGGGGTCCGAGAATCAAGAAAATTGCCTCAAGGAGATTAGAGCAGACATTTCAGGAATATGCCAAAAAGTTGAGTCTCATGCAACCGCCATTAAATAGCTCGACCAATCATTTAGGCAGATGTCAGCTGCATTAAATCAACTTCAACCCACAATTCTTGTAAGTAACACCGTCCCAAACCCCAAGAATGATTGTCATTGCCTAGCCATCACTACTAGAAGCTGGATAACCACTACTGATCTGCCTATGTATGAAGTTGATAACAAAGAAGCTGAGCCTGTACTAGTTGATGATATGGATGAGATGGAAGTATAAAATATGGTGGTAAGTGAGAATGCATCTCAAACGTCCCTAAACCAGAAAAAAGGCTAACTATGAAAAGGGAAGAAGAAAGAGGTCACACAATGACTGAAGCCCATTCCTCGACCTCCTCCCCCTTTTCCACAAATATTGAAAAAGAAAGCTGAAGAGGGAAAATATCAGTAGTTTATCTCTATGTTGAAGGATCTGTCAGTCAACATTCCTTTAATTCCAGGCTATGTAAAGTTCATGAAAGATTTGGTGACAAAGAAGAGAACTTTCAGTTTTGAGCTTGCGAATAATGTACACCATTGTAGTGCAATCGTTTCTCACTCTCTTGTTGAGAAAAAAAGAAGACCCAGGAGCTTTCACTATTCCTTGTAATATATGGTCTTATAGTTTTACAAAGGCCTTATGTGACTTAGGTGCTAACATTAACTTGATGCTGCTAGCAGTTTTCAAACAGTTGGGATTGGGGTTGCCTAAATCGACTTTAATGAAACTCCTTATGGAGGATCGGACTGTGAAAAAGTCGGTGGGAATCTTGTATGACGGTGGCATCTTTCATTTTTTTGGCTGACTTTGTGATTCTAGACTATGAGGTAGATTTTTAGGTTCCCATCATCTTGGGAAGACCATTCCTTATGACTGGCCGTGCTTTAGTCAATTTGGAATCTAGGTAGATAAAGTTTAAATTGAATGATGAGCATGTTACTTTTAATTTCCACCAATCTATGAAGCAGTTAAAGGAGATGTGTGCGGTTTCGGTCATTGATATTATGGATGAGGAGGCACTTGTGGTTCTATTTGAAGAGAGACTGAGAGTTGAGGCACTTACGACGGTTATCATGAATTTTGAGAGTGATGGTATTGACGAGTATGAAGATATGGTGAATGCACTTGTTGGTAGGGGTTTATACACTTATGCACCAAAGAAGTTTGATCTTGATTTGAAGAATAGAGTTACCCCTCCAGCTAAACCTTCTATTGAAGAGCCTCTTATTCTAGAGCTCAAGGCTCTTCCTTCCCATCTCCGTTATGCATTCTTGAAGGCCAATAACACTCTGTTGGTTATCATTACAGCTGACTTGTTGGAGTGGCAAGTTGAGGCTTTGGTTTCTATTTTACAATGATTCAAATTGGCCATTGGATGGTCCATAGAGCCAGATTGTATAACCAACATTGAACATTAATATAGATTAAATCAACCTATGTAAGAGGTTGTGAATAAAGAGATCATTAAGTGGTTAGATGCAGGTGTGGTTTATCCTATTACTGACAGCAAATGGCTGAGCCCAATCCAATGTATGCCAAAGAAGAGGGGAATCACTGTGATTCCAAATGAGAAAAATGAGTTGATTCCCATGAGATCAGTCACTGGATTGAGAGTTTGCATGGACTACAGAAATTTGAATTCATAGATCGAGAAGGATCGTTTTTTTATGCCTTTTATAGACCAGATATTAGATCGTCTTACGGGTAGAGAATGGTATTGTTTTCTTGACGGTTATTCAGGTTACAATCATATTTCTATTACTCCCAAAGACCAAGAGAAAACCACTTTCACTTGTCCATATAGGACATTGGCATTCAAGAGAATGCCTTTTGGTCTATGTAATGCTCTTGCAACATTTCAGCGTTGTATGATGTCCATCTTTTCTGACATGGTGGAGGAAACTATTAAGGTTTTCATGGATGATTTCTCAGTTGTGTTGCTTGGCACGTCTTACAAATGTTATGAGGAGATGCGAGGAGTGGAACTTGGTATTGAATTGGGAGAAGCGCCACTTTATGGTAAAAGAGGTAATAGTGCTTGGTCACCGAATTTCATAGAATGGAATTGAAGTCGACAAGGCAAAGATTGAGGTGATTGAAAAATTGTCTCCACCAATTTCTGTAAAGGGCATTCGTAGTTTTTTGGGGCATGTAGGTTTTATAAAACATTCATCAAGGACTTTTCTAATATTGTTAACCTTTTGTGTAAGCTTTGGGAAAAAGAGGTGAAGGTTGTGTTTGATGAGGCCTGCCTAAAAGCCTTTGAGTGTCTGAAAGAGAAGTTGATTTCGGCCCCCATCATCGTGTCTCTGGATTGGACCTTGCCTTTTGAGGTTATGTGTGATGCTAATAGTATGGCACTAGGTGTAGTCCTTGTCCAAAGGTGAGAGAAGATTCTACATCCCATTTATTATTAGCAAAGCACCTAATCAAGTTCAGAAAAACTACACGGTGATTGAGAAAGAGATGTTTGCTGTGGTTTTTGCATTCGAGAAGTTTCGCTTTTATTTGCTTGGTACAAAGATAATTGTGCACACTGACCATGCAACTCTTATATACCTCATGGAGAAGAAAGATGCAAAGTCGAGATTGATTTGGTGGGTACTTTTGTTGCAAGAATTTGACTTCGAAGTCAATGATCAAAAGGGGATTGAAAATCAAGTGGCCGACCACTTATCCCGCTTTGAGGAAGAAGCAATGCTTAATTGAGGGATGATCTTGAGATTGATGATACTTTTCCAGATGAGTAGGACTTGGCAGTATCACAAGACTTAATCCCTTGATTTCCAGATTTTGCCAATTATTTGGCAAGTGACCTTGTCCCTGAAGATATGTCGGTTCAGCAGTGCAAGAATTCATGCATGAGGTAAGGTAGTTCTTTTAAGATGAGCCGTATTTGTTTTTGATTTGTGCTGATGGTATGATTCAGAAATATATTCCCGAGGTGAAGATGATGAATATCTTATAGGCGTGTCATTTGTCTCCAGTTGGGGGGTCATCATGGAGGTGCCCGGATTGCGCACAAAATCTTGAAATGTGGTTACTATTGGCCTACTATCTACAAAAATGCACATGACAATGCTAGGGCTTGTGACCAATGTCAAAGGCAAGGGAATATCTCACGCAGACATGAACTTCTAATGATGACGATCCTTGAGCTTGAATTGTTTGAAGTTTGGGTATTGAATTTATGGGCCCTTTTGTGAGCTATCATGGCATGAAGTTGTTGCTTCCAACTGCACAAGCAAGTGTACGTGGTCGTGCAAGTAATAAAGCGGCCCTTTCGAGCCGGATGTCTAAACCGCAGGGACTTGTCGTGTAACTATTCACTAGACTAAACTATTTCTTGATTTTTTATTTAAGCAGTGGAATATAGAGATATGATGGTTTTAAAGTGTAAAATAACTATGAACTAAACTATAATGATTATCTTGGGGTATAAACAATAGCAAGTTGAATTCCCAGGGTCAAGGCATCTCGAATGTCATCTCAAGCGTATGACTATTAATGGTTCAAGCAAATTGAGCTGTCTATCGTGGTTATTGATCACGAGGTTGATAATATGATTATATTCGTCTCCAAACTATAAACTTCTATTAGAAATTGGAAACCTAACTACATCGTTGAGCGGGGATAGATTTAACCAACTCTAATGCCATTAAGATATATTCTCGTATTTGAACAAGCGTGGCAAATTAGGTACCTCTCGGTCCTAACAACATATCAATCTCTTGGAATCTCTTTCTCGAGTAAAGATCGCGCTCCTTAGATTCCCTATTCTATCTCTTAGTTTCTCTCTCGAGCTCACCTCAAGACAAGTGATTTATTCCAATGGTGATCAAGCATTAAAATAGTAAAAACAAGAATATAAGAATAACCACTAATTGATAAACTTCAAAAAAATCAATAATATTCAACTCTAGAAATTCATGCTCGTCGCCTCAACCCCAAGAATGAGGAATTTTAGCCTCTCATAGCTTGATTTAACATCATAAATTGATTAAAAAAACATAAAAATAAATAAAAGATGAAAAGAAGAAGTATGAACCCTAATTTCAATGCCAAAAATGCCCCAAAGTAGTCTAACAATGATGGAGAGACTCCCATACAATAACCCAAGAGCGCTCTTTATAGACTAGAATTCGGAGTCAAAAATTGACCAAAAGTAGCCAGGCACGCCCATGGGCGCGCCCCTCTACTGTCCATCTGAGAAAAATTTCTATCAAAAGCGGCCCGGCATGCCCCTGGGCGCCCCTCTCTGCTATCCATCTGAGTAAAATTTCTATCAAAAGAGGCCCGGCATGCCCCTGGGCACGCCTTGCCCTTAAGCTCCAATTTTTTTCTTTCTTTAACTTTTCTTTGCGGATTTAGTTGGATTCTTCAATTTCAGATCTTTGGCTTGCCTCTTCTCTTCAATATCCTTCTCTCGTAAGTCCTCCAAGCCTCGCTTTCCACGCCAAAAATGCTCCAAATAGTTGTAAATTTCACCTACAAGGGTCCAATCACATTTATTAGCACAACATCAAATATTCCATCAAAACAATACAAAGTACGCACTTATTACTCTCAAAACTAATGTAAACATGGGTCGAAATCGGCAATAGGGCGTATAAATACACCCTAGATCACCACCCCACACTTAAAGCTTTGTTCGTACTCGAACAAATCTTCACATTAATCAAAATCAAGGAAGACTCTATAATTACTACTACAACTAAGACACTCAAGCTAGCACTACAACGACCACATGAATAGCAAGCTCTACATTCGGCATGTTATATTACAACTTGAAACACATGAATACTACTTAAAAAATTCCTAGCCTCAAGAATTGACTCTACCAAGTTTGCAAACTTATGCACATTACTCAAAAAAGTGATCATATAAGTCACCTATCTATCATCAAACATGTGCCCTTACCACAAGAGAGTCACCCATATTCACTCACAGATATGCAATTTATCACAATAATGGGTGTAAGAATAAAATTCCTCTCACTCTCACAAGAAATTCACATGTCACATAAGATGAACCATAACCTTTCCCTTAGTGTAGTACTCCACTAGTATCAGAATGTCAAAGCTTAAGATCAAGGAGGACTTTAAGGGTTGTAATGTAGGCTAAGGGGCGGGTAGGAACTATTTGGTCAAGAATAGTGACTATCTTCCCTAAGCGCTTTAATACACTACAATTTACATTAAGATCACCTCCAACCAACCTATTTTACACCACTTTTATCTTCCCAACTCTCTTTTGTTTTGCCCCATCTCTTTAAGCTAGCCTACACATATTAGGCAAGGAGTATTTGCTATCAACACATGATTCACTTCTTTTGGTCAATTTTTTCTTTTCGTTACATTACTCCCTACCAACAACACAAACTTTTTCACACACCAAAAGCTCTTTACTTGGGGCTTCAACTTCACTTTTTCCTTCTTCAATTTTTATACTCCTTAACATATTAATTTCTCAACTAAAGCGCTTAGGATTTTTGGATAAAATTATGGTTAATTGAAATAAAAGGATTAAGCTACATATAAAGCTACCAAAGAATAGGCTAAAGTCTCAACGGGGCTAACTATGATCATGCTAAAAGGGTATATAAAGTAGGTATAAAATATGGCTATCAAAGAAATGCCTATATCATCTCCTAAACTCAACACCCTTTATTTAGCTTTGCAAACACACCGGGCAAGTTCTAGACATCAACATGCACATGGAATAACACAAAAACCTCACTCACACATGGCACATGTCTAAATCAAGATGGATCCCTATAGACTCTAAACCAAGAAATAGCAAGAATTCAACATTAAGCCAACATTACAAAAGAGTCAAACAAATGAGCCTTGGTGTCTCAACAATAGTCATTCAATTCACTACACATGCTTCAACATTCAAAACCAACTTACATCATGCATATTGGGTTCAAAGGGCTTCCCCTCAGAAAAGAACCGAAAAGAAAAACCGAGGGGTGGATGAAGTGTGCTCCTAAATAAAACTAAAAATTACTAAAAGACAACTTTTTGTATTTTTCAAATTTTCAGCAACATAAGCAAAAAGCAAATAACCAAAAGACTCCTATAGCACACTCCACCCTAACCAAATCGGAATATCCCCCCCCCCCCTTTTAAAATCATACTTTTTCCCCAAAGTATAACTCAAAGAATAAAGAAAGAGAAATACTCCCTGAGGCCTCTAGGCCTAGCTAGTAGTATCTTATCCATCAAAGAGGTCCAGAGGAGCCCCCACTTAGATTTTGCAATGCTTCTTAGCTTAGATATTTGGGTACTCAGACTTCCCCTAATCTGCAAAACAAAACAAACAAAAACAAAGGTGACACTAATTAAAAAAAACGGAAAACAAAGTACTTACTAAACATTGGGGTGCCTCCCACAAGCTCCTATTTTAACGTCGCGGCACGACCCATCAACTTTTTTCTCCACCTTGAGGATATAAATTTACCCCCATAACGCATCCTTCTTTTTGCTTCGCTCATAGGGTGGTGGTGCACAAATGAAGGGACCAAGTGATGGATAGTACATGTTAAATCAGTTGGCCTTGAGGTGAGGCATGTTGTTTTGTTGCTTGTCTGGTGAAAATTTAAGAATGTAGGATTCTTGTTCCTCATCTACACAATCCTCCACTAGTTCAGATGACTCAAAATACTGTCATCATCTAAACATAAGATAGAAAAATGCTTTGAATGAGATCCAATACGTCCCACTTTCCCGCTTGCACTAGCTACAACATTCTTACATTTATACTCCCTCTCAACTTCATCCTCAATCAAAGAATGATAGTCGAATTGTTGACATTCTTCTTCTTTCTCCACAGAATGGCTAGTCTCCGTAACTATTAGTGATTGGACATCAAACATCTCAATCTTTTTCATCAACTGAACATTCAAGTCACGAATATCTAAGCCAAATTGAGCTATCTCTGAAATAAGCTTATCTCTCCCCCCTTTTAATTGGGTTTCCATGGTTGTGATACCATCCCGGAGATACTCATGAATTTTTAATTGTTGTGCTTGCTCCATTTGCCATTCTTGGCTCATTATGTCTTCTTCATCACAACTTTCTTCTACTAGTGCCTCCTTTTTTTCATCAATTCGGGGTTCCTCTTGAGTGTTGGATAAGACTGTAACTTGCTGATTAACACAAGTTTCAACCCTAGCCTATAACTTTGTTACTTGGGAATGCATCTTCTCTGTGGCTTCCCTCATTCTCTGTATGTCTTCCATTTATTATGTCTGCATCTCTATTATTCGCTTCAGCATATCCATAAAGTGAGTCTCATGTTCTACCTCATTAGCTCCACTAGCCCTGCCAATATCACAAACAACAAACTGATCATAATAGGGGTTCAGGGGAGGGGAATAATAGTTTGGACAATCACTCCAATGTCTATCTTGACCACCAGACATCTGACATCTATTCAATTTAGAAGATTGGGCAGGTGAGCACAACCCCCTCTCTTGAACATCATGACAATTATCATCCAAGTGTGGTCCTCCACAAAAACAACACAAATTTTAATCATTCAATGACCATCTATCCCAGGCTTACATATCAACAAGAGTGGTAGAAAAGTAAAATAAAACTTTGTACAAAAATAAATTATATTCAACTCAAACAAATAAAAAGAAAAAGTCCAATCTAGATAAACAATTAAAACCGAAGTCCCGGCAACGACGCCAAAAACTTGTTGCTTCCAACTACACACGCAAGTGTACGTGGACGTGCAAGTAATAAAGTGGCCCTTTCGAGCAGGATGTCGAACCCACAGGGACTTGTCGTGTAACTATTCACTAGACTAAACTATTGTCACGACCTGAAATCCAATTCGGGACGGACTGGCACCCAGAGCCGATATGGCCCGAGAGAATCAATCTTTGCTCCTATTCACTCGCAAGCATATGTTAGTATGAATCTTATTATACTTCATACAACTAGGCGGAAGTCATGGAAAACTTATACTATATAAGAAAATTGGTCGTTAGGACCATCAAATCAAGCAAAACACACATCTCTTACATTCACTTTCCCACATATGTCCACAAAGCCTCTAACCGATACATGAACACAACAACCTATAGTAAGGACAAGTCCCCGCTTTATACAATGAAAACAAAACCAAAACAATATACACATGTGACTCGAAAAGCTCCGAACCAACTGGGAGCTCACCAATGATCCGCGGATGACTCGTATCCTATTATGGAGGTCTACTAACACTTGTGCCTGTAACAATTAAAGTAAAATCCCCAAAAGGGGTTAGTACGAAGAATGTACTGAGTATTCAAGGCTATAAGAAACTTCATGAAACCTAAACACTTCAATGAACTTGATTTCAGGAGAATATTCAATGTGGATCAATCATCGCTTAGTATGTGTGGAAATAGGTACTTTATGTTCATTACTCCATTTGCCTTTATGCTCGTTACCGTTAGTAGTTAGAACTGTCAATAGATAATTGTCAATAATGTATAACCGTTAATATGCAACAGTCAATATGCGATGCATCCGTCAATAAGCAACCGTCAATATATATATATATATATATATATATATATATATATATATATATATATACATAGCAGGTTCGGCCCTTAGGGCTACCCCCTGTCAGGTTCGGCATCAAGTTAGGCTTTTGCCCCACTGAGCTTCCCCCCTGCCATCACTCGAAAATTAGTGAAGCAGGTTCGGCATCAAGTTTGGCTTATGCTTCATAGAGCTTTACCCCTGATCCAACAAAATCGGGATCGGCTTGAGTTAGGCTTGCGCCCCTACAAAGCTATCACCCGTACTCAATAAGTATAAAGGAAGTATAACGTAACCATAAGGAAAATATAAAGTATCCATCAGTAAAATATAAAGTATCCATAAGGAAAATATAAAGTATCCATAAGGAAAAATATAAAGTAGCCATAAGAAAAAGTATAAAGTAACCATACGGGAATTACTTCTTTCATTGCCTCATTGGATTACTACTCTCTTTTACTTTTATGAGATTGATACATTGGGGGGATCATAACCTTATTGGAACACATTCATGCATTACTTCAGTCTTTTATGTTCATGAGATTGATACTTTTGAAGTTGTAACATTATTGGAAGCTTTGAAACGTAATATTATTGGAACTTGGAATGATGTCCATAATTATGTGATACATGAGAATAATAACATATGACAACTTGAAATGAGATACCTTTTAACATTTCGGAATGGAACAAGGACAATGACAACATGAATAATATGTGCTGCAGAAAGATACGGACAGACTAACCTTACATACCTTATCTCCTCAATAAGAATACTCAATTCTATAAGTGGACACAATAGTTCCGCTCCTTCCTTATGTTTCACTCTACAACACAAATATACAATGGAGTTTACATTAACCACCAACTATCTTACAAATACATACAACAATAACGAGTTACACAATGGCCTCAAAATGTCATTTCCCCCTTGACAATACCATGTATGAAACTATCACACCAACAATACCATTTATGAATTAATCATACCAATAATCCCACAATATTCCAAACATTAACCAATATCATAAACCACTAGCATGTCACACCAAAGTCATACTTTACACTTCTCCATTACCACAACATCACAATCATGCCATCAATTTACTTCAATACACTTCACAACGACAAATCGGCCAAAATCCCATAATTTACACTTACAGAAAAATAACAAGTTTAGGACCATAATCACACCATACATGTTGATATTTCATCCATACCATGCACTTTCATCAAGACCACAAGTCATATTTCAAGTTTAATTCTCATGGATAACACATCTTTTACCAAAAACACAAAGTGTCATATTCAACATTTCCAAGCATAACCAACATGATATACATACTCTACCATGCATATAATATATTAATCCATGAGAATAATCACTTACCTAATCTTGAAAATTGATGATCTTGCTCCAAAGATGACTTAGGGTTTGAGAGCCCAAAAGGGGTGTTCTTGAAAAGTCTAGAAAATACAAGAAAAGCATGTGTGTTTTTGTGTATTAAAAATAAGATTTTGTGCCCCTTTTATAGTCCCTTAAAGTCCTTTTCTCAATTATTGCTTGGTCAAAAGAAGAATGGGTCATTTGACCCATTCTTGGCCCATGTCCTTTTTTCTTTATTTTGGGCTTTATTGAGCCCAAATCACTTAATCCAATAAAATTAATAATTTCTCATGTTTAAATAATTCCATACATGTTACGATGATATTCCCACTCACGGGATTCATATTCATAGCCTCAATCCCAAAAACAAACAATTCTAGCCACGTATGGCTTATTTTGACTACAAGGGTAAAACCGTCATTTTGATGCTAAATTCGTTCACCAGACATTTTACCATACCAATATAATATTTCACTCATCCCATGTATATGCTCATGATTGTAGAAGAAACGTAGCAAAAATCGGCCCGATACGTCCCCGGGCACCCTTGGGACTTTAGAAAAATTCCAACTTTCGAAAAATGGGCAAAACCACCCTGGCACGCCCTTGGGCGCGCCAGATTGCTGCCTCTGGGCTAAATTTTAGCGGCCTGGCACTCCCTCTAGCGTTCCCCACACTTATATTTTTTGAAAATTTTGTTTTTCGAGTTTTTTTCGCGGGTTTGGTTAGATACTTCAAGTCCTATTCTTTAACTTACTTCTTACCATTAATATCCTTTGTTTAGGGGTCCTCTTAGCCTCATTTTGAACCCCACAAATGTTCCACAAAAATCACAAAACGCCTCTTATGAAGGGTTACTCTCATGTACGAAGCCAAATTTCAATTTCCTCATCACTAACATTACAAAACACATACTCATGGCACCTCGACGCATAAGTAACCATTATTCAACGTCGTCATATAGGGTTAGGAAGGTACGGGGTGTTACATTCTACCCCCCTTAGAAACATTCGTCCTCGAATGTTAATGATGTCGCTTCAATTACCACAAATGCATCTCTATATTAGCATACGTAGACATAGACGCTTAGTACTCATAGATACTTACTTGTTATTGGTCTACTTTCGCATGTTGAACTTTTCCTTTTGTATGGAACAAATATGGATACGTTGATTTCATTCTTTTTCTAGCTTACCATGTGATCTCCTCTACTTGTTGATTTCTCCAAAGGACTTTTACGAACGCTACATCTTTATTCCTCAACCTCTTTACTTGAATATCCAGAATCTTTTTGATAATTTCATATGACCTTTATAACATGGACTCCATTTCCCTTTCTTTCCATAGAACGCTCCATTTCTTTCAGTTACAAATGAAGACTCTGCCGCGTTATACACTATAATTCTTTCATCTAGAGTCTCATGAAGACGAACTATCTACCTTGGCTCTACCTTAGATATCATTTCCCTTACCCTAAGATAGGAACTAAATTTACCCTTCCGGTACTCTAATGTTACATCTTCATTCATGGACTTTCTTAGTTCAGCAATCCACCGTAGCATGTTCACAAATAGGTTCTATATAGTTACGATATAACCTCTTAACTATAGTGGATTCACCAATAGGCGTAAATACTCCATATGGTCTAACTAATAATTCTAATGTTCTTTCAATTTCGTAGCGGTCAATGGAGTAACATATGACACTGTAGGACCTAGATCAATAAATGCATACATAGATACATTATGAAAACAACCGATCATATACCTGTAGCTACATCAGGATGGGCTTCCATATTCTGCTGACCCGCTAGAGCATAGGTATGGTCCTGTGTTCCACCAAAATTGACTGATCCTCTAATACCGTTACCACGACCAACCGGCTTCACATCTTGGCCTAAGAAAGGAATCGATGATGATGGTGCAACAGTTGACCCCATAGGTCGCATAATAATGCCCGTGCCCCTTCTTGGGCAATCTCTCACCATGTGCCCGGACATACCGCACCAAAAGCAAATATTGGTCCCAAACCGGCATTCCTTTAAATGAAGCTTTCCACAGTGTGGACACGGTTGGTGAGAAATCCCGATTGGTTCATACTTCCTTGCTCTTGATCCCCCACTGGTTGTGAGCCTTGAATACGACTACTTTGTCCAACGTGACTGCCTCTGAACCCTTGGAACTGGGGTTGAGTGCCTAGTGTGGGGTAAGAAAATGATGGTCTCGGCGGTCTACTAAAATCCCAAGGCCCAAATTCTCCTTGGTACACCATGTACTGTCCCATAGGTCTAGCTTTCTTTGATGGCCCCTCTTCTGCTTTGTGCATCTTTCTTCTCTTCCTTTGATCCTCCATCTTTTGGGCAAAAACTTGTATTCTGGCTATATCCATGTCTTTATTCAGAGCAGCAATGGTACAGTCTCTGACCAATGATGGATCCAATCGATCCACATACCGATGAACTCTATCAACCATAGTGGCTACCATATGGGGAGCATATCTGGCCAAGGAATTAAATTGAAGACTGTACTCCTGAACGCTCATATTTCCTTGACGGAGATTTAGAAACTGGTCTGTGCGTGCCTCCCGAATCTCATATGGAAGGTAGTGATCCAGGGATGCCATTTTAAATTCTTCCCAGATAGCTGAGGGTGCACCAACTCCCCTAGCTCGTTTCCAATCTTCGTACCATAATATCGCCTCCCCTTTCAATCTATACGCCACAAGTTCAACTGTTTTTACACCGAATATGTGCATAACATCTAAATCCCTTTTGATTTGATCAATAAAATCTTGTGGGTCCTCATTAAGATCCGATCCAGTGAATATAGGAGGGTCTAATTTCAAGAAATCCTGCGTCCTTCGACTAACTGCCCTAGCCTCACTGTTATTACTTGTCGTTGGACCAGCTTGTCCTTGATTCTGTACTGCAATTAGATGAATCAACATATAGACTGTATTTCTTAAATACTGGTCAGTGACATTAACAGGTGGCTCAACAGGTTCTTCTCTCCTTATCAGCTCTTCTGGAGCTGGAAAAGTAGAAGAAGCCCGCAATGCAAACCCACTTTCAGCTTCATCTTGCTCAACCCGTTCAGGTGGTAAGTTACTAGTTCCTTCTCCGCCAATCCTATCTAGCTTCTTCATTTTTCCCTTGCCTCTCCTTGTAATTGACATTTCTTACTATACCAAAGAAAAACAATACCCATGGTCAGATACCATTTAACTTACGACACTGGCTCTATTGCACGATCTAGAAGTGAAGAAAAGAAACAACATCCTAAATGCCCCATAGCCTCCTGCTCATAAATGTGGTGCATAACATATCCATGAACAAGACTCTACTCGGACACGGCTTTGTAGACACCCTTAGAACGACCTGCTCTGATACCACTTTTGTCACGGCCCGAAATCCCATTTGGGCCGGACTAGCACCCGGAGCCGATATGGCCCGAGAGAACCAATCTTTGCTCCTATTCACTCACAAGCATATGTTAGTATGAATCTTATTATACTTCATACAACTAGGCGGAAGTCATGGAAAACTTATACAATATAAGAAACTTGGTCGTTAGGACCATCAAGTCAAGCAAAACACACATCTCTTACATTCACTTTCCCACATATGTCCACAAAGCCTCTAACCAATACATGAACACAACAACCTGTAGTGGGGACAAGTCCCCGCTTTATACAATGATAACAAAACCAAAACAATATACACATGTGACTCGGAAAGCCCCGAACCAACTGGGAGCTCACCAATTATCCTCGGATGACTCATAGCCTATTGTGGAGGTCTACTAACACCTGTGCCTGCAACAAATAAAGTAAGTTCCCCAAAAGGGATTAGTACAAAGAATGTACTTAGTATGCAAGGCTATAAGAAACTTCATGAAACCAAAACACTTCAATGAACTTGATTTCAGGAGAATATTCAATGTGGATCAATCATCGCTTAGTATGTGTGGAAATAGGTACTTTATGTTCATTACTCCATTTGCCTTTATGCTCGTTACCGTTAGTAGTTAGAACCATCAATAGATAATTGTCAATAATGTATAACCATTAATATGCAACAGTCAATATGCAATGCATCCGTCAATATGCAACCGCCAATATATATATATATATATATATATATATATATATATATATATATATATATATACATAGCAGGTTCGGCCCTTAGGGCTACCCCCTGTCAGGTTCGGCATCAGGTTAGGCTTTTGCCCCACTGAGCTTCCCCCCTACCATCACTCGAAAATTAGTGAAGCAGGTTCAGCATCAAGTTTGGCTTATGCTTCACTGAGCTTTCCCCCTGATCCAACAATATCGGGATCGGCTTGAGTTAGGCTTGCGCACCTACAAAGCTATCACCCATACTAAATAAGTATAAAGGAAGTATAAAGTAACCTTAAGGAAAATATAAAGTATCCATCAGTAAAATATAAAGTATCCATAAGGAAAAATATAAAGTAGCCATAAGAAAAAGTATAAAGTAACCATACGGGAATTACTTCTTTCATTGCGTTATTAGATTACTTCTCTCTTTTACTTTTATGAGATTGATACACTGGGGGGATCATAACCTTATTGGAACACATTCATGCATTACTTCAGTCTTTTATGTTCATGAGATTGATACTTTTGAAGTTGTAACATTATTGGAAGCTTTGGAACGTAATATTATTGGAACTTGGAATGATGTCCATAATTATGTGATACATGAGAATAATAACATATGACAACTTGAAATGAGATACCTTTTAACATTTCGGAATGGAACAAGGACAATGACAACATGAATAATATGTGCTGCAGAAAGATACGGACAGACTAACCTTACATACCTTATCTCCTCAATAAGAATACTCAATTCTATAAGTGGACACAATAGTTCCGCTCCTTCCTTATGTTTCACTCTACAACACAAATATACAATGGAGTTTACATTAACCACCAACTATCTTACAAATACATACAACAATAACGAGTTACACAATGGCCTCAAAATGTCATTTCCCCCTTGACAATACCATGTATGAAACTATCACACCAACAATACCATTTATGAATTAATCATACCAATAATCCCACAATATTCCAAACATTAACCAATATCATAAACCACTAGCATGTCACACCAAAGTCATACTTTACACTTCTCCATTACCACAACATCACAATCATGCCATCAATTTACTTCAATACACTTCACAACGACAAATCGGCCAAAATCCCATAATTTACACTTACAGAAAAATAACAAGTTTAGGACCATAATCACACCATACATGTTGATATTTCATCCATACCATGCACTTTCATCAATACCACAAGTCATATTTCAAGTTTAATTCTCATGGATAACACATCTTTTACCAAAAACACAAAGTGCCATATTCAACATTTCCAAGCATAACCAACATGATATACATACTCTACCATGCATATAATATATTAATCCATGAGAATAATCACTTACCTAATCTTGAAAATTGATGATCTTGCTCCAAAGATGACTTAGGGTTTGAGAGCCCAAAAGGGGTGTTCTTGAAAAGTCTAGAAAATACAAGAAAAGCATGTGTGTTTTTGTGTATTAAAAATAAGATTTTGTGCCCCTTTTATAGTCCCTTAAAGTCCTTTTCTCAATTATTGCTTGGTCAAAAGAAGAATGGGTCATTTGACCCATTCTTGGCCCATGTCCTTTTTTCTTTATTTTGGGCTTTATTGAGCCCAAATCACTTAATCCAATAAAACTAATAATTTCTCATGTTTAAATAATTCCATACATGTTACGATGATATTCCCACTCACGGGATTCATATTCATAGCCTCAATCCCAAAAACAAACAATTCTAGCCACGTATGGCTTATTTTGACTATAAGGGTAAAACCGTCATTTTGATGCTAAATTCGTTCACCAAAAATTTTACCATACCAATATAATATTTCACTCATCCCATGTATATGCTCATGATTGTAGAAGAAACGTAGCAAAAATAGGCCCGATACGTCCCCGGGCACCGTTGGGACTTTAGAAAAATTCCAACTTTCGAAAAATGGGCAAAACCACCCCCACACTTATATTTTTTGAAAATTTTGTTTTTCGACTTTTTTTCGCGGGTTTGGTTAGATACTTCAAGTCCTATTCTTTAACTTACTTCTTAACCTTAATATCCTTTGTTTAGGGGTCCTCTTAGCCTCATTTTGAACCCCACAAATGTTCCACAAAAATCACAAAACGCCTCTTATGAAGGGATACTCTCATGTACGAAGCCAAATTTCAATTTCCTCATCACTAACATTACAAAACACATACTCATGGCACCTCGACGCCTAAGTAACCATTATTCAACGTCGTCACATAGGGTTAGGAAGGTACGGGGTGTTACAACTATTTCTTGATTGTTTTTTTAAGCGGTGGAATATAGAGATATGATGGTTTAAAAGTTTAAAATAACTATGAACTAAACTAACATGATTAACTTGGGGTATAAACAATAGCAAGCTGAATTCCCAGGGTCAAGGCATCCCGAACGTCATCTCGAGCGCATAAATATTAATGGTTCAAGCAAATTGAACTGTCTATCGTGGTTATTGATCACGAGGTTGATAATATGATTATATTCATCTCCAAACTATAACGTTCTATTAGAAATTAGAAAACTAACTACATCGTTGAGCGGGGATAGATTTAACCAACTCTAACGCCATTAAGCTATCTTCACGTATTTGAACAAGCGCGGCGAATTAGGTACCTCTCGGTCCTAACCGCATATCAATCTCCTGGAATCTCTTCCTCGAGTAAAGATCGGGCTCCTTATATTCCCCATTCTATCTCTCAGTTTCTCTCTCGAGCTCACCTTAAGACAAGTGATTTATTCCAATGGTGATCAAGCATTAAAATAGTACAAACAAGAATATAAGAATAACCACTAATTGATAAACTTCAGCAAAAACCAATAATATTCAACTCTAGAAATTCATGCTCGTCGCCTCAACCCTAAGAATAAGGTATTTTAGCCTCTCATAGTTTGATTTAACATCATAAATTGATTAAAAAAACATAAAAAGAAATAAAAGATGAAAAGAAGAAGTATGAACCCTAATTTCAATTTCAAAAATGCCCCAAAGTAGTCTAACAATGATGGAGATACTCCCATACAATAACCCAAGAGCCCTCTTTATAAACTAGAATTCGGAGTAAAAAATTGCCTAAAAGCAGCCCGGCACACCCCTGGGCGCGCCCCTCTACTGTCCATCTGAGAAAAATTTCTATCAAAAGAGGCCCGGCACGCCTCTGGGTGCGCCTGGCCCTTAAACTCCAATTTTTTTCTTTCTTCGACTTTTCTTTGCGGATTTGGTTGGATTCTTCAATTTCAAATCTTTGGTTTGCCTCTTCTCTTCAATATCCTTTGCTCGTAAGTCCTCCAAGCCTCGCTTTCCACGCCAAAAATGCTCCAAATAGTAGCAAATTTCACCTACAAGGGTCCAACCACATTTATTAACACAACATCAAATATTCCATCAAAACAATACAAAATACGCACATATTGCTCTCAAAACTAATGTAAACATGGGTCGAAGTCGAAAATAGGGCGTGTAAATACGCCCTAGATTAGAAGTATATATTGGTGGCTATCGATTATGTTTCAAAGTGCATGGAAGCAATTTCACTTCCTAACAATAAAGGTAAGAGTGTCACCCCATTTTTGAAGAAGAACATTTTCTCTAGATTTGGTACTCCTCCTGCTATCATTAATGATAGGGTATCACACTTTTGCAATTGTCTTTTCAAATCCCTACTTGATAAATATGATGTAAAGTACAAGGTGGCAACACCTTACCATCCTCAAACAAGTAGGCAGGTTGAGGTCTCTGATCGAGAGATCAAGTCTATTTTGGCAAAGACTGTGAATGTCAATAGGCATGATTGGGATAGAAAGTTAGATGATGTATTATGTTCCTATCGAACAACATATAAAAATCCCATAGGTGCATCTCCATATCAGCTTGTTTATGGCAAAGCATGCCACTTGTGTGTCGAACTTGAGCATAAGGCACTATGGGCATTAAAAAGGCTTAATCTTGAGTGGAGTGATGCTGGGAATTTGAGACTGGAAAAGATGAATGAGATGGATGAGTTTCGTCTCTGCTCCTATGAGAGTTCATACTTGTACAAGGAAAAGATGAAGTTGTACCATGATCGAAAGATTGAGCGCAGAGAATTCCAACCAGGTAATTCAGTTTTGCTTTATAATTCGAGACTTTGATTGTTTCCTAGAAAGTTGAAGTCTAGATGGTCCAGACCATTCACTGTTGTAAAAGTATTCCCGCATAGTGTAATAGAGCTAAAAGGGCATGGTGTTGTCCTATTTATGGTAAACAAACAGCGTGTCAAACACTATTTGGGAAACATAGAGGAAATGAAGACATGTGAAGATTTAAGCCTTGATGAAGTTTAAATAGTCAAGGGAGATGGTTTGTACCACGACGTTAAATCAAGCGCTTCATGGGAGGCAACCCATGGGCTAGTGGCTGAAGTCTGAGTAACCAACTTAGCCACATCATGCGGCGATGTTAAATCAAGTGCGTCTTGGGAGGCAACCCATGTTTTGTACTGTAATAGTCATAGGTTAATGTTTCTTATTGGTGTAGGAAACCATGGGAAAGAGAATATGCTTAACTGAACTCTAGAAATGAACCCAGGAAAGGGATTGTAGGATCGTACCAAGAGCGTACGATCGAGCGTTCAGAAGTCTGATGGGAGTTCTGCAAGGTAAGAATTTAGGAGTCATCCCATGATTGGGTATCATGATCGTACCTAGATTGCATGATCATGGTATTAATTATCTGATGTTACTATTGTAGATCATCAAATTAGGCATCGAACCTACGATTTTAAGTCACGATCGTGGTTACATATCACGATCGTCCTTAAGCCTCGTAGGTTCTCAGGTAAGTTTCCTTAAACCATAATTGAATGAAAGGAATACACAATCTAACCACGATCGTACAATCCTTTCATCTGAAAAGACCTTCAGTTTAAAAGTCATCGACCCAACCTGACCCAATAATTGACCTAAATGTATAAAAAGCCCGCACCCTTCACCCGAGTTCCCTTTACTTCCTTTCAAACATTTTTTGCACTCAAGATATCAAACCCTAATTAATATAAAAGAAAACATCGAGTTATTCACTTGATCCACTGTAAAACATCCCGTCTCCTCATCACTTTTAACTTCAAATTGTAAGTTTCTTAAAGAAAAAAATAAATTTCTACATAGTGTGCATAACATGAGGGTTTTAACTTGATTTTGATCATGGGTGTGTTCCACATGGAATTAATGTTGGTATTTTTAGGTTTTTGAAAGAACAGGGGAAATATGAGTACTCGTTAGTGCATACGAACTGGTCAAATCTTCTCCAAATTATGGTTAAATTAGGTTAAATTAGGGTCTAATTTTTAAAGGGTAAAATCTGCTACGTGTTTGGAATTCCATAACACAACCCACGATCGTGGTTTTGACCTACGATTGTAGGTTGGATCATTGTGGGATACCAGTTGTAAACTCTCAGGAGTTCATCAGACTAACACATCCCACGATTGTGATATCAACATACAATCGTGGTATGTGCTCGTCTAATGTGACACGGTTTAATGGTTCTCAGGGATCCTTCCTATGACAGGAAGGTACGATCATACCTTCATTGCACGATCGTAAGAAGTGATAATCTATTGATACCTTTCCCACTTATTATCTAAAAAACCAAACCTACAATCAGAAGGTACGATCGTACCTTCACTGTACTATCGTAGGTAAGGTCGTCTGATTTACTTTCTGTACCTGCATACTCTTTTTACCTTTGCACTAATTTTTCATTCTAATACAGGTACTATGGCACCCAAATCTAAGAAAGCTCAGGAAAAGGCTCTATGAGGAAAGATAGCCAAAGAAAGAGCCCCACCAAGCTCCTCAAAGAGTGGATCCAGTGCTAGTAATTCTGAGAAAGACTACGTGCTTAGCTTCTTTGATGAACAACACTCTCTTCGGACCATGAGAAACCTGGCCAAGGAAAATAATCCATTTCAAATGCGATCGTAGAAGCTTCCACCCCCATCAACCTTTCCCACTCTGACAAGGGAAGGCAAGACACCCACTAGGGTGGGGAAGCACCTGAGTATGGTGCCGATTCTTTAGGAGGGAAAGAGGAGTCAAATTCCAAACCTTCCAACACTGATGATACTGATGCTGATACTGCAGGTCAGAAGGGCCTCGATACAAGATGTTAGAGTATTCCAAACTCCTAATACTATTACTTGGATGGGGTTTCCCTCAAGAAAAATGGGAACCAAAAGAGGATTATCCAAGAGGAACCCAAGATACTCAGTGAGTTATTGTAGAAGGTTCCAGTGGTAGGCCGAGTGTTTAAGAGATACCAGTTGGGGTGGATGACAAGACTACTCCGAATTTGTGGGGCTAAGCTAGTGAGGGAGTTCTAGGCAAACTATGTTGCAGCCCTTAAGAACATGACCCCCTCTAGAAAAGAAAATGATATGAAGAAGCACCTCCACCTCGACATGATAGTAGTGCAAGGGACAGAGGTAGACGTCTCCGTCAAGGCTATCTCCAAAGCCTTGTTTGGAGAGTTTTTTGAGCTGATAGAAGAAACCCCGAAATATGATTTCTAGATGACTAAGTTAAAAAAGTGAAAACATTGTCTGTAGAGGAAAACACAATGCATTACAAGTGGATGGTAGGCCTTGATTAGGCCTGTGCAGAGGCACCATGGGTGAACAAAGTTTCAATTTACAAAAGCAGTCTCAAGTTCACCGCCAAAGCATGGTTGTCCATTGTTAGGCACAAGATAGCGCCCACCGCTAATGACAACACATTAGGTGCAACCAACACCTGTCTGGTAGCTACACTAGTTGCAGAGTTAGATATGAACATCTCGCATATCATTGTAGAAGAGATCAGATATCGAGTGCTTGAGTTCAGCACCACACTCCCATTCCCATGCCTAATTACACAGCTGCTACAGGATTTGGATGTGCCCTCAGTTCTGCTAGTTGACAAGTTTATTTAGCCAACAAGTCAATGGATTTAGATATGATAAAAGACTTGCAGAATCTAGCTGCACCAGTTAGAGGTTTGGGGATCCCGAATGTAGGAGGGGATGCCCCTAGTGACATGTCGATGTCTGATGCCGATACCTCATTGTAACACCCCGTACCTTCCCAAACCTACTTGACGACGTTGAACAACGTATACTTAGGTGTCGAGATTTCATGAGTATGTGTTTTATATTGTCATTGGTGAAACATTTGATAATGGGCCTAATATGTGTGATTAGACCTTCGTAGAAGGTGTCTTGTGACTTCGTGGAACATTTTTGGGGTTAAAAATGAGGCTTGGTGGACCTCCAAACAAAGGATATTAAAGGTAAGAAGTAATTTAAAGAATAGAACTTAAAGCATCTAACCAAATCCGCGAAGAAAAGTCAAAAAATGGAATTTTTTGAAAAACTAAGGGTGGGCGCGCTAGAGGGCGTGCCAGGCCGCTCTGGGGTAAATTTTTTATCCCACAGGCAGAAAGCTGGCGTGCCCAAGGGCGTGTCAGGCTGGTTTTTCCCACTTTTCAAAAGTTCGAAATTTTTCTTAAGTCCCAAGGGTGCCCGGGGACGTACCGAGCCGATTTTTGCCACGTTTCTTCTAGAACCATGAGCATATACATGGAATGATTTAACTATTATATTGGTATGGTAAAATTACTCGTGAACGAATTTGGCTTTAAAATGACGGTTTTACCCTTGTAGTCCAAATAGGCCATACGTGGCTAAAATCGCTTGTTTTTGGGATTGAGGCTACGAATGTAAATTCCGTTAGTGGAAATATCATCGTAATGCGTATGAAATTATTTAAAAATGAGAAATTATTGATTTTATTGGGTTAAGTGAATTGGGCTCAAAAAGGGCCCAAAATGAAACAAAAGACATGGGCCAAACATGGGTCAAATGACCCATTCTTCTTTGACTAATCAATCATTAAGAAAGGGACTTCAAAGGACTATAAAGGAAGGCAAGAATCTTATTTTTATTCATGAAACACACACATGATTTTCTATGTTTTTCTAGAATTCTCAAGAACACCCTCTTGGGCTCTTCAAAACCTAAGTCATCTTTGGAGCAAGATCATCATTTTCCAAGCTTAGGTAAGTGATTATTCTTATGGTTTAAAATATTATAGGTATGTGAGATTATGTAAATCATGTTGGTTATGCTTGGAAGTGTTGAACATGGCACTTTGTGTTTTTGAAAAAGATGTGCCATCTATGGAATTTAAACTTGAAATATGACTTGTGGTTTTGATAAAAGAGCATGGTATGGATAAAATATTAACATGTATGGTGTGATTATGCTATTAAACTTGTTATTTTGTTATAAGTGTAAATTATGGGGTTTTGGCCGATTTGTTGCTGTGAGGTGTATTGAAGTGAATTGATGGAATCATTGTGATGTTATGATGATGGAGAGTGGAAAGTATGAACTTGGTGTGACATGCTAGTGGTTTATGATATTTTGGTCAATGTTGGGCATGTTGTGGTATTATTGATATGACCATACCGTAAATGGTATTGTAGAGAAGGAAATGACATTTTAAAGGCAAACATGTAACTCATTGTTGTTGTATGAATTTGTAAGGTAGTTGGTGGTTAATGTAAACTCCGTTGTGCACTTGTGTTGTAGAGTGAAACATAAGGAAGGAGCAGGTCTATTGTATTCACGTATAGGATTGTATATTTGTATTGAGGAGATAAGGTATGTAAGGTTACTCTTTTCGTACCCTTCTGCAGCACATATTGTTCACATTGTTATTGTCCTTGTTCCATTCCGAGATGTTCAATGGTATCTCACTTCAGGTTGTCGTATGTTGTTATTCGCATGTTTCTTAATCATGTATCAATCATGACTCATATGTATCTTAATCGTTGACCAAAATTCCAAAGCTTCCAAAATGTTATAATTACTAACGTTTCAATCTCATGAACATAAAAGAATGAAGTAATGCATGTATGTGTTTCCAATAATGTTATGATCACCCAATGTATCAATCTCATAAAAGTAAAAGGGAGAAGTAATGCAATGAAGTAATGAAAGAGTAATTCCCGTATGGTTACTTTATATTTTCCTTATGGTTACTTTATATTTTCTTTATACTTATTGAGTACGGGTGATAGCTTTGTGGGGGCGCAAGCCTAACTCAAGCCGATCCCGATATTGTTGGATCAGGGGGAAAGCTCAGTGAAGCAAAAACCAAACTTGATTCCGAACCTGCTTCACTGATTTTTGAGTGATGGCAGGGGGGAAGCTCAGTGGGGCAAAAGCCTAACTTGATGACGAACCTGACATGGGGTAGCCCTAAGGGTTGAACGTTCTTTATATATATATTGACGGTTTTATATTGACGATATTATATTGACGGCTATATATCTATATATATACTGATGGTTCTAACTACTAACGGTAATGGACATAAAGGCAAATGAAATAATGGACGTAAAGTACATATTTCCACACATACTGAACGAAGATGATTTATCCACATTGACTATTCTCTTGAAATCAAGTTCATTGAGGTTTTCAAGTTTCATGAAGTTTCTTATAGCCTTTCATACTCAGTACATTCTTCGTACTGACCCCTTTGGAGGACTTACTTTATTTGCTACAGGCACAGGTGTTAGTAGACCTCCACAATAGGCTACGGGTTATCCGCGGATCATTGGTGATCTCCAGTTGGTTCGGAGATTTTCGAGTCACATGTGTATATTTTTTTGGTATTGTATTTATTGTATAAAGTGGGGACTTGTACCGACTACAGGTTTTTGTGTTCATGTATCGGTTAGAGGCTTTGTAGACATATGTGGGAAAGTGAATGTAAGAGATGTGTGTTCTGTTTGACTTGATGGCCCTAACGGCCAAGTTTCATATATTGTATAAGTTTTCCATGACTTCCGCATAATGGCATGAGGTGTAATAAGATTCATACTAAAATAGGCTTGCGAATGAACATAAGCAAAGATTGGTTCTCTCGGGCCATATCGGCTTCGGGTGCCAGTCCGCCTCGTTGGGATACAGGGCTTGACAAAAGTGGTATTAGAGCAGATCATTCCAAGGGTGTCTACAAAGCCGTATCTGAGTAGAGTCTTACTTATCGATGTGTTGTGCACCACATTTATAAGTAAGAGGCTGCGGTACATTTAGGATGTTGTTTCTTTTCTTCACTTCTAGATCGTGCAATAGAGCCAATGTTGTAAGTTGAATTGTATCTGACCATGGGAATTGTTTTTCTTTGGTATAGTAAGAAATGACAATTACAAGAAGAGGCAAGGGTAAGACTAAGAAGCTAGACAGGATTGGCGGAGAAGGAACTAGTAACTTACCACCTGAATGGGTTGAGCAAGATGAAGCTGAAAGTGAGTTTGCATCGCGGGCTTCTTCTACTTTTCCAACTCCAGAAGAGTCGAGAAGAAGGGAAGAACCTGCTGAGCCACCTGTTAATGTCACTAACCAGTATTAAAGAAATGCAGTATATATGTTGATTCAACTAATTGCAGCACAGAATCAAGGACAAGCTGGTCCAATGACAAGTAATGACAGTGAGGCTAGGGCAGCTAGTCGAAGGACGCAGGATTTCCTAAAATTAGACCCTCCTATATTCACTGGATCGGATCTTAATGAGGACCCGCAATATTTTATTGATCAAATCAAAAGGTCTTTGGATGTTATGCACATGTTTGGTGTAGAAACAGTTGAACTCGCGACGTATAGATTGAAAGGGGAGGCGATATTATGGTATGAGGATTGGAAACGAGCTAGGGGTGTTGGTGTACCCTCGACTAGCTGGGAAGAATTTCAAATGGCATTCCTGGATCACTACCTTCCATATGAGATTCGGTAGGCACGCACAGACCAGTTTCTAAATCTTCGTCAAGGGAATATGAGCGTCTGGGGGTACAGTATTCGATTTAATTCTTTGGCCAGATATGCTCCCCATATAGTAGCCACTATGGCTGATAGAGTTCATCGGTACGTGGATCGATTGGATCCATCATTGGTCAGAGACTGTACCATTACTGCTCTGAACAGAGATATGGATATAGCCAGAATACAGGCTTTTGCACAAAAGATGGAGGATCATAAGAAGAGAAGGAAGATGAACAAAGCAGAAGGGGGGCCGTCAAAGAAAGCTAGACCTATGGGACAGTACATGGTGTCCCAAGGAGAATTTGGGCCTCGGGATTTTAGCAGACCGCCGAGACCATCATTTTCTTATCCCACACCAGGCACTCAACCCCAGTTCCAAGGGTTCAGAGGCAGTCACATTGGAAAAAGTAGTGGAATTCAAGGTTCACAACCAGTGGGGGTATCAAGAACAAGGAAGTATGAACCAATCGGGGTTTCCTCGCCAGCCGTGTCCATACTATGGAAAGCTTTATTTAAAGGAATGCCGGTTTGGGACCAATATTTGCTTTTGGTGCGGTATGTCTGGGCACATGGTGAGAGATTGCCCAAGAAGGGGCACGAACATTATTATGCGACCTACGGGATCAACCGTTGTACCTTCATCATCGGTTCCTTTCCTAGGCCAAGATGTGCAGTCGGTTGGTCGTGGTAACGGTACTAGAGAAGCAGTCAGTTTTAGTGGAATATAGGACCGTACTTATGCTCCAGCGGGTCAGCAGAATGTGGAAGCCTATCCTGATGTAGCTACAGGTACATTATCTATTTTTTTTTATAATGTATCTACATATGCATCGATTGATTCGGGTTCTACAGTATCGTATGTTACTCCATTGACCGCTACGAAATTGAAAGAACATCAGAATTATTAGTTAGACCATCTGGAGTATTTACACCTGTTGTTGAATCTACTATAGTTAAGAAAGTACATCGTAACTGTATAGAACCTATTGTGAGCATGCTACGGTGGATTGTCGAGCTAAGAAAGTCCATTTTCATTTCCTATAAAAGATCGTCCTTGAATGGAGGAGTAGTATTAGAGTACCGAAAGGGTAAATTTAGTTCCTATCGTAAGATAAGGCAAATGATATCTAAGGGGAATCATCATCAAACCTAGTATGGTCCCTTGGGATGCACCAGACTTACGTGTAGGGCAGAAAGATGGCACGCTGAGAGTGTGCATGGATTATTGGCAACTGAATACGGTGACAATTAAGGATAAATATTCCCTCCTCAAAATTGAGGATTTCTTTGACAAAATATAGGGTGTCAAATATTTCTCCACAGTTAACTTGAGATTGGGATATCATCAGGTAAAATTTGGAAAAAAAATAGACGTCAAGCCATTCTTGGGTAGGTATTGATGCAGCATGGTAACGCAGTAGCTTATGCCTTAAGATAGTATACATAATATTGAGTTAGCAGATATGGGAGTTGCTTGAGAAAATATATATATAGGGCACCACTATTTGTATGGGGTTCAAGTTGATGTATATACTGATTTCAAAATCTTAAACTAAAGATAGCAAAGGTGGTTGGAAATATTAAAAGCCTATAATGTTGAGACATGACAACATTCGGGGAAAGCAAATGTGATAATCGGTTCATTAAGCCGAAAAGCAATAGGAAATACTAAGGGTCAGTTTATGGCAAAATAAGGTATAGCCAAGGTAGATAGTTCGTCTTCATGAGACTCTAGATGAAAGAATTATAGTGTATAATGCGGCAGAATCTTCATTTGTAATTGAGAGAAAGGAATACAACATGTAAGTCCTAGTTCCTTTTAATTGAAAAAGAAACATGGTATGCGGATTTTATGACCTACGCATTTGATCCTACGCAAGAGGGAATACTGTAATGCACAATTTATGAAATTCTATTCATTCGGGAGCAACCAAAAGGTACCATGGGTTGAAAGAGACGTATTGATAAAGTTACATGAAAAGAACGTTGTAGAAATTCTAACTCATGATCTGAATTGTCAACAAGTAAAACGTAGAGTATCAGGAGTTTGGAGGGTATATGCAATATTGAAATTTCCCAGTATGGAAAAAGGCTATGATCAATTTAATTCCATGTAGGTGATGGTTGACAGCCTTACCAATTTAGTACACATTTTATCTGTCAAGATTACTTATATAGCTGAATACTATGCAAAGTTGTGGGTTAAGAAATAGTACGAATACAAGGGATTCCAATTGCTATTGTATTAGTCATAGAAGCTCAAGTTACTGTATACTGTTGGAAAAATCTTTTCAAAAGAGTGTGGGAATCCAAATAAAGTGAAAATCCTCAGACAAGATGGATAAGCAGAACGCACTATATAAACATTTATGTGCTTGCTATTAGGACTTTAACAGCAGTTAGGATGATCATTTACTTCAAGCGTAATTTGCTTACAATAGGAGTTATCGTGTGAATATCAAAAGGGCACCTTATAGAGCGTTATATGGAAAGAAAGAGAAATTGAGTCCATGATATATAGGTCATATGAAATTATCAAAAGGATTCTAGATCGACAAGTAAAGAGGTTGAGGAATAAAGATGTAGCGTCCGTAAAAGTCCTTTGGAGAAATCAACAAGTAGAGGAGATCAGATGGTAAGCTGAAAAAACGATGAAATCGACGTACCCATATTTGTGTAATACAGAAGAAAAAGTTCAAATTGCGGAAGTGGCGCAATAACAAGTAAGTATCTATGAGTATTAAGCGTCCATGTCTACGTATGCTAATATAGAGATGCATTTGTTGTAATTGAAGCGACACCATTAACATTCGAGAACGAATATTTCTAAGGGGAGAAGAATGTAACACCCCATACCTTCCCAAACCTATTTGACGACATTTAACAACGTATACTTAGGTGTCGAGATGCCATGAGTATGTGTTTTATAGTGTCATTGGTGAAACATTTGATATCGGGTCTAATATGTGTGATTAGACCTTCGTAGAAGGTGTCTTGTGACTTCGTGGAACATTTGTGGGGTTAAAAACGAGGCTTGGAGGACCTCCAAACAAAGGATATTGAAGGTAAGAAGTAAGTTAAAGAATAGAACTTGAAGTATCTAACCAAATCCGCGAAGAAAAGTTGAAAAAATGAAATTTTTTAAAAAACTAAGGGTGGGGCGCGCTAGAGGGCGTGCCAGGCCGCTCTGGGCTAAATTTTTTATACCAAAAGCAGCAAGCTGGCACGCCCAAGGGAGTGCCAGTCTGGTTTTGCCCACTTTTCAAAAGTTGGAAATTTTTCTTAAGTCCCAAGGGTGCCGGGGGACGTACCGGACCGATTTTTGTCACGTTTCTTCTACAACCACAAGCATATACATGGAATGATTGAAGTGTTATATTGGTATGGTAAAATTAGTCGTGAACAAATTTGGCATCAAAATGATGGTTTTACCCTTGTAGTCCAAATAGGCCATACGTGTCTAGAATCACTTGTTTTTGGGATTGAGGCTATGAATGTAAATACCGTAAGTGGGAATATCGTTGTAACGCATATGAAATGATTTAAACATGAGAAATTATTGATTTTATTGGGTTAAGTGAATTGGGCTCAAAAAGAGTCCAAAATGAAACAAAAGACATGGGTCAAATGACCCATTCTTCTTTGACTAATCAATCATTGAGCAAGGGAACTCAAAGGCCTATAAAAGGAGTAAAAAATCATATTTTTATTCATGAAACACATACATGCTTTTCTATCTTTTTCTAGAATTCTCAAGAACAACCTCTTGGGCTCTTCAAAACCTAAGTCATCTTTGGAGCAAGATCATCATTTTCCAAGCTTAGGTAAGTGATTATTCTTATGGTTTAACATATTATAGGTATGAGAGATTATGTAAATCATGTTGGTTATGATTGAAAGTGTTGAACATGGCACTTTGTGTATTTTAAAAAGATGTGCCATCTATGGAATTTAAACTTGAAATATGACTTGTGGTTTTGATAAAAGAGCATGATATGGATAAAATATCAACATTTATGGTGTGATTATGCTATTAAACTTGTTATTTTGTTATAAGTGTAAATTATGGGATTTTGGCCGATTTGTTGTTGTAGGTGTATTGAAGTGAATTGATGGAATCATTGTGATGTTGTGATGATGGAGAGTGGAAAGTATGAACTTGGTCTGACATGCTAGTGGTTTATGATATTTTGGTCAATGTTGGACATATTGTGGTATTATTGATATGGCCATGCCGTAAATGGTATTGTAGAGAAGGAAATGACATTTTAAAGGCAAACATGTAACTCATTGTTGTTGTATGAATTTGTAAGGTAGTTGGTGGTTAATGTAAACTCCATTGTGTACTTGTGTTGTAGAGTGAAACATATGGAAGGAGCAGGACTATTGTATTCACGTATAGGATTGTATATTCGTATTGAGGAGATAAGGTATGTAAGGTTACTCTTTTAGTACCCTTCTACAGCACATATTGTTCACATTGTTATTGTCCTTGTTCCATTCTGAGATGTTCAATGGTATCTCACTTCAGGTTGTCGTATGTTGTTATTCGCATGTTTCTTAATCATGTATCAATCATGACTCATATGTCTCTTAATCGTTGACCAAAATTCCAAAGCTTCCAAAATGTTATAATTACTAACGTTTCAATCTCATGAACATAAAAGAATGAAGTAATGCATGTATGTGTTTCTAATAATGTTATGATCCCCCAATGTATCAATCTCATAAAAGTAAAAAGGAGAAGTAATGCAATGAAGTAATGAAAGAAGTAATTCCCGTATGGTTACTTTATATTTTCCTTATGGTTACTTTATATTTTCTTTATACTTATTGAGTATGGGTGATAGCTTTGTGGGGGCGCAAGCCTAACTCAAGCCGATCCCGATATTGTTGGATCAGGGGGAAATCTCAGTGAAGAAAAATCCAAACTTGATTCCGAACCTGCTTCACTGATTTTTGAGTGATGGCGGGGGGTAAGCTCAGTGGGGCAAAAGCCTAACTTGATGCCGAACCTGACAGGGGGTAGCCATAAGGGCCAAACCTGCTTTATATATATATATATATATATTGACGGTTTTATATTGACGGTATTATATTGACGGCTATATATCTATATATATACTGATGGTTATAACTACTAACAGTAACTGACAAAAAGGCAAATGAAATAATGGACGTAAGGTACATATTTCCACACATACTAAACGATGATGATTTATCCACATTGACTATTCTCTTGAAATCAAGTTCATTGAGGTGTTTAAATTTCATGAAGTTTCTTATAGCCTTGCATACTCAGTACATTCTTTGTACTGACCCCTTTGGGGGACTTACTTTATTTGCTGCAGGCACAGGTGTTAGTAGACCTCCACAATAGGCTATGGGTGATCCGCGGATCATTGGTGAGCTCCAGTTGGTTCGGGGCTTTTCGAGGCATATGTGTATATTATTTTGGTATTGTATTTATTGTATAAAGCGGGGACTTGTCCCGACTGCAGGTTGTTGTGTTCATGCATCGGTTAGAGGCTTTGTAGACATATGTGGGAAAGTGAATGTAAGAGGTGTGTTCTGTTTGACTTGATGGCCCTAACGGCCAAGTTTCATATATTGTATAAGTTTTCCATGACTTCCGCATAATGGCATGAGGTGTAATAAGATTCATACTAAAATAGGCTTGCGAATGAACATAAGCAAAGATTGGTTCTCTCGAGCCATATCGGCTTCGGGTGCCAGTCCGCCTCGTTGGGATACAGGGCGTGACACTCATCTTCTCCAGCACCATAGGCCCCTGCTCAATTTAGACCATTGGTTCCAACTGGATATACATTGATTTCAATGGATCAGATGGAAGACATTATTCTGAATTAAATTCTTTATGGCGCCCAAATTAAGAAATTGGAGGAAGGGATCAAGCCCTAAGTGAGCAATGAGATCCGTGGTGCCATTCAGACTGTACAAAAGAGGATGGATATATATGAGAGATGGATTTTGGCTAGGCTTGATGCAGTCCAGGCACCAAACTTGATGGAGATTAGGACTGAGTTGACATAGTTAAAGGATGCGGTCACAACTTTGGCTGAGAGAGTTGACATGGCACCTCATCTACCACCACCTATGCCCTCATTTACAGCTGTTGCGGTGGATATGGATTTATTGGTTCTCAATTTCTATACTCCAGCCCTAGACATTGAAGAGACAGATAGTGAGGAGATGCGCAGAGATTTGGAGCCTCAAAAGAGGAGGAGAGGTGATGATGTTGAATAGGAGGGGAAGAAGAAAAGAAAGAAGCGTAAGAGAGCTAAGGATGCACATACCTATGAGGTAGTGATACCAGAGAGAGTTGAGGTACCACCGATAGTTGTGGTGGTGGAGCAGATTTTGGGGGACACATAGACTGCCCCTATAGTTGAGACACTGAGTGCACCGGCTACCACTGGTGCCCAAGTAGCTTAGAGTGCCCTAGCCACAGCCGAGGCCACTAGAGGAGTAGAGGATGGAGAGGTCCCATCTAGAACCCCAACCAATCAGAGTACAACAGGAGTCTAGTACGCCCCAGGTATGTCCCTTATCCCATGTGTTTACTTTACATGATTTCGTACAATGGGGACATTGCATGATTTCTAAGTTGGGGGTGGGGGTATACCACAACTGAGCATTTTTGCTGCCGTGTTTTTTTCCCTCGATTGCGCTATCATAGTTATAACTGGAATGTTTAGGTGTTTTTATTTTTTGTTTTGTTGTTTTTAATGTTTAGAGTAACTTGGAGTAATTTAAGAGAACTTGGAGCAATCTGATTGAATAAAAGCATGCATACCTATTTTGAAATGCATTTAAAATGATGCCCCTCCAAAATTTTGTTTTTGTGATGAAGTGTTTGCATGTACTGGACTGGAACCAATGTAGGATCTAGATATGGCATTAGGATTGTTAATAGGATAACCTGGCCAATTGTCTATGAACTGAATAGGTAGTAACTTAAACGAAAGCCCTGAGTGAGGTGTACTACCTAATCGGTGTGTGTGTGTGCAATCTAGAACTTGCCCAGTTAGTCTCACTAAAGGCTATATGATAGGAGGCTAGGAAAGGATCATAGGCCATTTTTAAAATAGTCCACTTTAGCCTAAATGACCTACAACGAATCATGCATCCCTTGAACCCAAACCTCGAGCCTTATTAGACCTTTTATTTAAATTACCCAACTCACCTTCCCAGTTTTACAATGAACCTTCTCTGGCCCGGGTTCCTCCATGGAGACTGTGTACCTCAACTCAGGCAAATCGCCTAAGTTGAGGGTGGCTATTGTGTAGGGGTGCATAGAAAGTGGGTATGAAGAGTTAGTAGTGAAAAAGAGAAAGGACTCGGGTACGGTATGAGTAAAAAAAGAAAAAAAAAAGAGGGTTTTAAAAATAAAACCGCATCCATGATCCAAAAAAATAAATAAAATAAACTAGAGAAAAGGGAGAAAAATGAAAAGATAGAAAAAGTGGAGCCAAAAGTAGCATAGTGACAAGGAGGAGTAAGTCACTGTACCCAAATGCACCATACACATCCCCGAGCCTACATTAAAAGCCTAGAAAGACCTATAGTGATCCTAACATGACTGTTCGAAAGCTGAAGCATAGAAAATAAGGGCAAGCCTATAGTATCAAACGAGCATAATTGAGCTTCTTTGTGAAAGTGAGAGATTTGACTCCGTCTCGGTACTAGGTTTCATTGCATATACTGAGTGATTAGGGACTTCTTTGATGTAAGGGCATAGGGGATGTAGTCTAGTTATTTCTTTTTTAGTTAGTGAATTGGTCAATATGTTAGGTTGTCTATTCACAATGTAATTCCATGTCCTGATTCCGTTGTGTTAGAGTACTTGTATTGTATATACACTGCATTACTTGTTTTTGATAAGAATGGAGGGCATTGAATATACTTAGATGGTTTGCATGTGTAAAAGAAAAACTAAGGGTTGAAAAATTGATTGCCATAGTGATCTTGATTTTTCTCTAAGTTAAGCGTCTTAGCTAGTTTAGTACTTTGTTTGCTTGAGTACATGCAAACATTCTAAGTTAAGGGTGTTGATGTACCATGAACTTACGGGACTTGATACGCTTAAAACGAGGAATATGTCCAAGTATATGGGCACTTTATAGTGGATTAAATATGTTTGTTAGTGGTTGCAGGCCTTATGGACTTATAGAAAGAAAATGTTAAAGACTGGACAAAATTGGCACCAGATCCCACGATCATAGGATCTGACCATGATCGTGCCTAGGCTTTCGTAGGTTGATCCAGAGATGCCACAAGGAGAAGTCTCTCAGTGAAAGGTCCTAAGATCATGAGTTGATATCAAATCATACCATGTGATCGTGAGTTCGAAGGGAAAAACAAATATACAAGAGTCAAGTGCAAGAGGATCAGACTACAGCTTCCAACGACTGTACCTTGGAAGCACGATCGTACCATATGGTCATGGGAAGAGACTCCAGTTTTAGTAGATTGTAGATTATACGACAATAACACACGATTGTATGTTGAAGTCACGATCCTGTACCATTGATCGTCTGAGCGAAGACCTGAAAGTTAACAATTCAAAGTACAAACCATGATAGGCTATAGACAATCGTGGGTTCTAACCACGATCATACCTTCTTCTCGCCCAAGGCAGCCGACACAATTTTTCTTTTTCTTATTGGATAGGATTTGTTTTGTCTATAAATACTCTTATAGGGTTATTTTTACGGGGTTGGACAGAATCATTATATTCACAACATTACATTGTACAATTGTAAGGCATATACTTTGGATTGTACAAACATCATTTCTAGGGTTTTAATTAAAGTTGAGATTTTGGAGTTTAATTCTCTAAGTAAGTTCGTAATTATGTTTTCATGTATGAATTCTTCTTGTGTGCTTACGATCATGAGTAGTTAAACACCATAACTAGGATTGTGGGAACCATGATAAATTAACAAAACAAGTTAAGTGTGAAGTCATTCTAGACCGGTGTGCTTGCATGTATTGGTATTTCCTTCGTTATGATTGTTTTTCTAATGGATGCATACGTTAGGAACTCGCTTGTGTTCTAAACTTGCTTGGAAGGGAAGTACAGATTAGGAAAAAGAGATAACAACAGAGATTTAAAGCTATCAACCTTCATCTAATTGACTTGAGCCTTGAAAGGGATAGTTAATCTAAGATCAAAGAACAAGGGTTAGTAACGCGACACTCTCTGAGTTTGGAAGGAGATGAGTGAAATTCATCTTATTAGGCTCGGAACACATTTGGGTAAACATAACTTGTTAGATTTTGCATGCAACACATTGGGATAGTATATTAGCACAAATAACCTGTGGAGTTATGAAGTTATGGGGATCACAATTCTAGTGCTCGTCTCATATTGATTACATTCCAACAAACCAACAACTGCTACTATTACTATTTTGTTTTACAAAATCCCTCTTATTTACTTATTTGTCAGTTATGTAGACAAACTCTTGACAAAATTTTGGCCTATTCCTCGGGGGATTGGCCCCAACTTTTTTGGGTTTTATATTTGATTCAACGACCGCTTTATACTTTCTGGGAGGTGTAATTTGGGCGACATCAGCCACGTCCTCTTATCAAAATCCATCCTTCTAACTATCTTCTGGCAAGTATGTCTCTTACTTCAAATGTTCACAATATCGGTTTGACCCCTTTTTAAGACATTAGAGACTAGTTTACAGATTAGAAGGTCACTTAATTCTTCTATTATTATTCACATTCACATAATAACTCTACAATTTATCAATCAAGTCTTACAAACACAATTACCCATCAAGGGATCCATACAAAAGAAAATAACACACAATTATCTTATTATGTTACCTTCAACTAACTATCATTATGACCATATTCCACCAATTTTCATGCCACAAGTATTGCATCATTTGAGTATAACAATAATCCATGATAATATTTAAGCCTAACCAGATTGTTAACAATTTAATCCATCCAAACATCGTGCCTGAAGGCCTAAGACAAGAAATCTTCCGACATTACTATCAAAATTAAGTACATCTTGTCCAATTCTACTACAAGTTAACCTCAATCTACCTCGACCAACGATCTCGAAACAAGCAAGACGCCCCAAAATTGCTTTTTCCTTACCTTCATGCTTCCATTATAAGAGTAATTAAGCAATTACTCTTTGAATAACTAATTTGGGAATTCAACCCACTAGTTCCAACTTATTCATGTTCTAAAATATTAACCAAGGGTTAATTACCCATTAAAAAGGTATATCATATTCAACCCATCTCCATTAATGGAGTTTCAAGGCTAAAGATCTCATTTTTACTCAGTTCGAGGTCCCCAACCATCAGTTTCATATTTTAGAGTCACTAATTCATGCTAGGAATCGTGAATTAATAATCTAGGAGTAATTCTAGGTGATATTACCCCAACCCATAGGTTTTCCCCAAAATATCATTAACTTAGGGCTCTAATCCCCAAGAATTTCACCATTAAAGGTTGTTCTAATGATTCTATGATGTTAAAGGATTGAAAAATGAAGAAGATGACGGAAGAAACTTACCTTAATGAAGAATTTCCACCCAAATAGTTGGAAAATCTCCCCTCTAGGTCTTTGTGATGAAGTTTTTGAGTTAGAAACCAAAAACCCATCAAAACTAACTTAAAATACTGCCCTGTTACCACTACAGCGGTTAACTTCCCAGCTCGAACAATGTTCGGTAAAACGGCCATAACTTTTTAATCCAAAGGCAGATTAACAAACGGTTGGATGTGTTGGAAAGAAGACTCAAACATATTTCATTTGGTAGGTATTTGGAACCATAAATCTTTGTATTCTAGTATATATTATTATTTGAAGTTGAACTTATCTTAATCTTAGCTCAAAACTCAATCGGTAAGAACACTTCCAACTTAATTTGGTGCTAGGGGTATTGTATGACCTTAGTACATGTCCAATGAACTCCCATAAAAAAGAATTGGTCCTATAACTTATGATGAATGAGTTTCTTATTCCTTTACCGCAAATATTTTTAGTAACGATGAAATGGGTTGTTACAGATAAGAATCAAGTCATTGTTAACCATTACTCCTCATTCTTATCCCCTCTGGCAAGGATAATAAAGGATCTAAGCTCAATTAGAGTTTGAAACCTCTAATTTTAGGTTGGTAACATAGACTAATGGTTAGGCCCATAACAAATAATCAGTTAGAAAATCAAATAATCATTACTCAATCATAACACAACCCTAAGTTAGGGAAATTATCCAAGCATAGTAAGAGAAAGAGAAACTATACCATTGTACTCATTAAAATCCTCGATTAGATCCAAATATTCACAAGTAAAAATCTAAATCAAATGTATAAAACCAAGGAATAGACTAATCCTAACCATAGGTTTTCAATTACAAGTTTCTAGATCTCAATTTTAGTAAAAGATAGGGTTGAAAGCTACCAAAAAGCCTTTTAAAGCTGAAGCAATAATGGGGCCATGAAATTACAAAGCTGTCACTCAACTCACTTTGGTGATAGGTAGAGTGCATCTCCAAACTTATTGGCAATGTGCCAAAGTAAGACTTAATCACTGAACTGGCTTGAACTTGAGCTTCAGTAGTTGGCAACTGTCAACTTTGGCAATGGACTTCTATCATCACCGAACTTCGCGACGATACACCAAACTCTCTCACCTCATCACCGAACTGCTTTCGTTGGAACTTGAACAAACTATAGTCTTTGGCGAAGGATCCTTAACTTTGGCAAAATGCTGTAGGGTTTGGCGATGCGCCAAACTCTTGGGTGATGCCACCTATACTTTTTAGCTCAATTTCTCCATATTTTTGCTTCCTTATAATTTGTTGACTACTTCTTAGCTTCAACCTTGTAAAATAAACAAACTAACATAAAAAGTGACTCAAAATGGCATTGAGAACTTGATTTCTCACCGATTTTAGGTCAAGTGAGTTGCAAATTGTCGATTCATCAGTGATAACCTACGAGTCATACCATGTGGTCCTGGGGATAGATTTAGAAATCAAATAAAAGGGTTCCAATGACCACCAGTCAAACATACGACTCGTACATTCACTGTATGAGTCGTAGGGTGACTCGTATGATGCAGTCAATAGTTTTTAAAAATAGTTACTCATGTGTACTTTCATACTTTCCTTATTTCGTACACCTAAATTATGTTATTTGGGGGTTATATTAGTGAGAATGAAGGGGATTCTTGACCCTTTTCCTCCCCATTTCTTCCCAACACTCAAAAAATATTAGAAGAGAATTCAAACCCCAAGAAGCTAGGGTTCCTTCTCAAGTTCAGAATCTTTCAAGTTCTTATCAAGAACTCTTCATTCTAGGTATGTGGGATTTCAAAAATAGGTATACTTTCACCCATCATGTCAGACTTAGTATTTATTTTAGGGGTCTATTCAGATTTATATTTATTTTAGATAATTACTCTTAATTCAGCTAGCTTCCACATCAGTTGTTTTTCAGTGTTATTAGTATTATGACATGCCATGGGTTGGCTTCGTGTTACTTGTGGCTCTAAGCACTGTATTACATCCAGGGTGTAGACTCGGGTCATGACACCTTCAAATTTAGCCCATTATCGTTGTGTATGTTTTTTATTCAGTTTTGTTGTTTATATTACTTAATAGATATGCTATTCCAAGGCTTCTATCGAACCACTAGTGAGCAGCTAGTTATGGCTCAAGACTAGGTGTAGACTCTGGTCATGACACTAAGTACTTGAGAGATACGGTGGGCAGAAAGAGAAGGTTAGTAAAGTTTGAGACAATTGCACTTACTAGGGAGTGCAGTTCACGGGTCTTAATCAACCTCCCTCAAGTGCTCAAGGATCCTGGGAGTTTCACCCTACTGATACAAATGGGTATATTGGGAAGTCATTGTGTGTTCTAGGGAAGAGTATCAATCTGATTGATATGAAGCCAAAATTATATGTTTTTAGTCATTATTTGCCTCACATTTAGTAGTTTTATTTGTCCTTTTTTAGCATTGATTTTGAAGATTGTGTCTAATATTATATTTTGATGTGTAGGATTAAAATGGCATGAAGATGAAGAAATTTGGAGCATAAATGAATTAAAAACGGAAGATTACAGAAGGAAATCAAGCAGATAGCTTAATGGAATAAATTTATTAAAATAATCAATTTGATTCTTGAAGAGAATTTGAAACTTGAAGCACCAAAGCAGTGGCTAGCCATGATGGCTAGTCATGACCCTAAATAGAGTATGTGATGGCACCTGTCACACCCATTGGTACAGGTAAGCCTATCCCAACCCAAACTCAGTAATCAAAGTAAAATCAGAAACAGAAGAAGAAAAATAGAATAATCCCAAAATATTTAAAGATGAACTAATAATTTCAAAGATACATCCCAAGTCTGGTTGTCACTAGTAAAAACCTCTAATACATAATGATATCAATAATCTAAAGTATCTTAAATACAAATAAAGCATAAGATAATAAAAGAGTGATCTGGGTAAGCTCTGTGAAACGTCAGCCACTACCTCGATCTCTATAACGTCAACGTTGAGGAAACACAATCTACTAGCTCGCACTGGAACTAATCCTTGCACGGGGTGCAGAAGAAAAGAAAAAGGAAAGAAAAGCAAGAGTGAGTACAAACACATGTACTCAGCAAGCATCATTGATAATCGACCCTAATCCAAAGTGATGGCGAGAACCACCACCCCAACTACCCAAGGTTCCCCATCAATCTACAACCGGTAAATACACTACTTCATCCTAACAGAGTATCCCAACATAACAGTCATGGGAATATCAATAAATAGGGAAGGCAAATTAATCTAGGTGAGTCAATACTATTCATTTATGATCAAAAATTAAAGGAAGTCATTTATAAGGGAGACTCAGTAACACAGTATATCAGGTTCAATTATCATGTTCAACCAATAATTGATGATAAAATAGTGAAACTGTATAAATATGTGTATATCATGCTATCTACAGGTGCGACACTATAGTCTCACTGATCAAGCCATAGCCATACCCCACATCTCATAATATCTTAACCTCCAAATCAACATAGAGAAGATAGCATATGATGTAATGTATTGAAATGAATGGAGAATACATAGTATCACAAACAAGGTTCAATTGCAGTAATTCGATACAAAAGTAAAAATCCAAACACAATATCAAACCATACCAAGGAATGTAAAGGACTGCAAGTGATGCAATGCAATGTAGTGATGAGGATGGGATGATGCTAATATAAGCCATTGCATGGCTTCGTATGCACCTTTCGATCCTTAACACTTCAGGACAGGACCCATGGGGTTTTGCAACCCATATACTTTCACAATCTCATATCTCAATCACCTTTCTGGCACATCCCTCAATAAGGATTTTGTAAAGTATTTCATTTTCTTTCAAAAATAGTGTTTCTCAATCACCTTGTCGGCATATCCCTCGGTCAAGGGCTTTATTAAGTGTTTCATTTTCTTTTGAAATTAGTATTTCTAAGTGGTATAAACTTTATGAATATGTATGGATGAATGAGGATATAGTATAAGTTTTATGAATATCTATGGATGAATGAGGATATAATACTCACAACCAAATCAGTATGAAGATAATAATCAATTCAATATAGGTGTAAATAAGCTCAAAATCAACTCAATATGACAATGATTCATGATATAAGCCATCACATGACACTATTGAAATAAATAGTCATGTAAGACATCCATAACATTATTTAAATCCAAGCCCCTTTCTCGGGCATCACAATAATAATAAGGAAATTTAATGCTCAAATAAGGCCTATAATATCAATTCAAGTCCCCACACGGGCATCACAACAATAATAAGGGCAATCAATGCACAAATAAGTTCAATACCAACCCCTACACGGGCATCACAATAATAAATAAATAATCTCCCAAGTCAACAGTAATATTCATATAAGCCCCTACACGGGCGATCACAAAATAGTAACCAATCCAAATAATGCAAGTATAGCGAATTTACCAAAAACCTAGCTTATTTCATACAATAAGTCCCATTTTTTCGAAAGATGACACCATTAGACTGAAATACTTAGAGGAGAACTACGCTAGTTAACAATATACCCTAAGGTTTATCATCTATTACATCTTAAGAGATTGCTAAACCCCTATATTTATATCAACTACTACAAAATCAGATTATACCTTAAATGGTCACAAAATCCCAATCTATCCTTCAAACGTCACTTACATAATCAAGTTCTTAAATAGGTACTCACTATGAGTTTACTCAAGATCAAAAAGTTAGCTACCTACAATCTACTCTAAGCATAGTCACATGTAGCAAGAATAACTAAGATAAAAAATTATATAACTACAACCCATCAATAGACTCCGGTACCCACGGAGGTGCTTGCCATTTCACCTTAGCAGGACCCCCAAACCCTAGGTGATTCACAACACATAAGAAAATAAGCATACAATACATAAACACCTCAGAAAAAGTCAAGGTACATCTCAACTTACCTTTAGAGAAGATATGCAAAGCCAAACACAATCTAAAGCATCAATCGGAAGCTCTACTCCAATGAATCATCACCAAACACATCCAATCTAGAAAAATATGACATCTACAAGTCAAAAGGAGCCCATCGATATCCATATCAATATATTTTGGTTTCGAGTCTAAAATTACTTCAAAATTTGATTCCAAAAATACAAGGGTAAAATCAAAATTTTATTTAAGAATATGTTCCTCATTTCAAAAGGAGTCTAAATCTGAAAACCCAACTAAAAACGATTTGAAATCGAACTTGAAATTGAAGAAAAACCAATTTTGTAGTTTATCGGGTAAAACCCCCAAAATTCATTATCAACGCGGTTTCAAATGAGAAATTTTGGAAATTTTTTGTCAAAATCCATTTACTCATTATACAAGGACCTTAAATCTCAAAAATCAATGAAAACCCATTCAAAATTGACCTTCAAAAAACCCATTCAAAATTGACCTTCAAATCAAGAATTTTTGATTTCATAACTTTGAATTTTAAAACTCGACTTTATGGATCATAGTCGTGAAAAATGAGATGGATAATCTTGGAAAATGAATAAACTGAAGGTAGAATCACATGTCTAATGATTATATGAGAAAAACATCTAGAATCGCCTAAAACGGAGTTTCCTAGCTCCCAAAATGTCAAAAATACGAAATGAGTTTGGTTTGGTCTTAAACTCAGCGATTTCCGCTTAAACGGCCTGGTCAAAGGGTCAAACTACTGCTTAAGCAGTCAAATGGTAACTTAAGAGGCTCGTTCAAATGATCAATGGTTGTGTAAGCGGCAAACCAACCGCTTAAGTAGCTATACCAGCACCAACAATTTCCAAATCATGGTTTTGATCCTCGTACCTCATTCAAAACCCTATAAACATGAACCAATAGTGCAATTCATCATAAAACATGTTCCAGACCTAATGGAATCATCAGATTTATGAAAGAGGTCGTTTACAACAAATTAACCCCCGGGACCCCCTTATTGGCTATTTTAACTAACTTTCGTCTAAACACGCAAAACAAAATATAAAGGCTTGAGAGCCAAACTAAATATGTGGCTAACCCAAAATCGACATTCTGGATCTAATGGAAGTGACCAAATCAACATCCGATGCTGAGATCATAAAATAATGACCAAAGTCAAACTATCCACCATTAAAGCCTCTAAGGACCTCAAACTCGCTCAAATCACTCCCGAATGCTTTGGGGACAGTGCAAATCATTTTTGTAACTCATAAATGATATAAAGTAACAACTAAGAAGGGAAAAATAGTCAAAATACAGAAACTTTTAAAAATCACAACGAGGATTATTACATTATTCACCACTAAGACTCACGTTCTCCCTCGAACGAACAAGTAAGAAAGGGGCCAAAACAGACAAAGGATAGAAAATATCCTCGTAAACCTCATGCAAGAACTTACAAGTGGAGTCACATAAATAAAACCACCGGTCTCACTATGGAACCAGAAATCTTTCACATAATGACTCACAAGGTCACAACACTAGCATCTAAGGCCAAATTCTCACTGAAATTGAGTTCCATTATTTTTGAACTTCCTCTATACCCAAAAACTGAGTCGATCATGCTAGAAGTTTTGAACATACCCAGCTAACCTAAATCTGTCAAAGACACCACAAGTCACTGACTGCACCATAAAACCAAAAATCATCCTCAAACCCACAAAATGCCAAGGAACCTATGAAACAACATAGTCACTCACTAAGATCTTGAATCAACCTACTCAAGTTTGGCACCATAACTATCGAATCAGACAACACTATTTCTTCAAGCTGAAGCAACTAGACCATAAATCAGCATCAATGTCATACAAGACCTCAAAAAACCACACTTAGCATACTTAGGTCACTATACAATAGTCATATCCGCATGCTCAACACGTCATATCAAGAACTATCAACCCATAAAAGAAGTACAACAATTACTATATCTCACTGATGGACGCTCAAATCACAAATCAAAAGTTGAGAAAGTCACCGCTAGACTCCTCTTAGGCCACTGATGAACAACACTGTCAGGAGTTTGAATTTTCCAACTTGAGCCCATAGCTAAATTTTGAATATATCAAAATTCCTTATGTACAAGTTCCATATCTTTTCTTAACTAACTTCCCATTCAGTATTCTTTAACGCAAAAGTCATGGAATAATAACTCATACTCTAATCAAAACTCATGAGCAAAATATTCTATTAAACCACTTAGCTACTAAAGTAACAAATGCTACAAACAAGTTTTCTTTCCATTCGAAACTCTTTTCAAATCAAAAGAAAGAATTCCTATAAGCTAAATTCCTTCAATTCTAACCGAGAAGTGTTTCAACTGGAACTAGTGAATGATATCATCATAATAATGCCATAAATAGATCATTATTGCCGGACTTGAACCGGACCCAGTAGGTAAATCTCAATTAATAGTAATATGAAGCCATAGCCTCCTTAAAGTTCAATCCAATATCAAATTACCAACTTCACTGAATAGATTACAAGAGTCGCGAGGTCTAACCTACAAGTTTAGTAAATAAGCCTAAGGATCAACCGTATTCTAATTTGGGTATATCGACTAACCAGAAACTGGTAAAAGGCTTAAGTCACTCTAAGGTTCAAGAATTTCCTACAATATCTGAAGAAGGTCTCCTAAGTTTGCAAGGGGCAAATTTGAATATTTGACCCATAAGAAGGGGCGGCGGTGCCCGTTGCTTGTCCCAAAACCCCATATTAAGGCAAGCACCTACCGAAACCTAGACTAAGGCTTTACAACTTTACTCAAAGGTGTGAGATGAGCAAAAACTAGCCCTAAGAGGTTATAATGTTCATTAAGAGGGGTGACAAGGTTGAATTATAATAAAAAGGCCCTAAAACGGCTAACTTTAACCCATAAAATACTAAAATAGACACCAATTCATAAAACCCTACCCATCGATAGCATAATACTACACTATTACCATAAGAAAGCTCAATCTATGAGAATCCAAGCCTACCTGGACGCCGATGAATCTCGAGAAAGTCCACTAAATCAGAACTTTTGCATTCTAGAAGCCTCCGCACGATGCCAAGCTATCAAAATAATAATCTATATATTAATACGACAATTACAATACCCATGTTGCATATAAATGCTTCGGGTCCAAAAAATTGAGCTAAAAATCCCATGTGGGGTCCATTTGTGGAATCACAACTTGGAAACTGTCAAAATGTCCCTCTAGGTTCATGGATCATTTACCCTAAAAAATGTGTGAAAGTTGAGTGCAAACGAGCCCTAAATCAGCCCATAAAGTAACTAAGGATTTAAAGTTAAATTGGAGGATAAATCAAGAAATTAGACAGAAACTTACAGAAATAAAAGTGATAAAACGACCAAGATGATGTTTCCAACTTGCTCCCGACACCCAATGACCAAGTTCCATAGGTTTCTAAGTCTTATAGGGTTTTATGGAGTCTTGGGACTTGGAAATATAAGCTTGGCCGAATAGGAAATGAATTATAAAAGGGGAAGTGTCAGCGATGATCACTTAAGCGGTCAAATGATAGCTTAAGCGATCACTGCTTAAGAGGTTGGGCATTGCTAAAGCGACCCTTAATGAAAAGTCGACCTTCGCTTAAGCGGTCAAGTGTCACTTAAGCGACCTCCGCTTAAGCGATGAGACCTCCACATAAGTGACTAAGGCTGGTTTGCCAAGTTTTGATAGGACCCTCGGGATTTGTTCGTAATCCTATAAACCCAAACGAACTATGCTACCCTACCAAATTTGACATTTCAGACTCACTGGCGCCATCGAAATTTCCATCCGAGGTCGTTTCGATGAAATGTGGATCCCACACCTAATGGTCGTTTTAACCAAAATCCACCCAATGGTCGAAAATGAGTCCAGAAGCCTTGGGACCCAAACAAAATATCCCCTAGCCTAAAGTCAGCGTTCCGGAGCTGATGAAAGTGTCGAAATTAGTATACCAGGCCATTTACTTAAAGTTTAGGTCTGACACCTAATCCTTAACAGTAAAAACTTTAAACAGGGAATTGGCTCTAAAAACCAAATGAACTGCTCGATAACTGAACTGTCAGCTCCAGCAAATCATAAATGAATTGGGGCAGCTGTAGGAAAGCTTTAAATGCCAAAAAGGTAAGGAAACACAGAAAATAACCTGGAGGGTAATTATAATATTCACTACTAAAAGGACTTTTATTCATGAAAGTAAATGGTTAGGATGTACCTGAAAGCTTAAATAGGTAGGAATATTGGACCCGCATCTCACTCTCGATCTCCCAGGTAGCCTCTTCAACTGGGCGGTGTCTCTATTGAACCTTAACCATTGGAATCTGCCTAGAGCGCAACCATCTAACATCCCTGGCTAGAATAAGGACTGGCTTCTCCACAAAGGTCAACCTCTCATCTAACTGAACTGAGTCCCACCGAAGCACATGTGACTCATCAGGAATGTAACGACGCAAAATGGATACAAGAAAAATTAGGTGAACAGCTGAAAAATTTAGTGGAAATCCTAACTCATAAGCCACCTCTCCAACGGTCCAAAGTATCTCGAATGGCCCAATATACCTGGGGTTGAGCTTGCCCTTCCTCCTTAACCTCATCACGCCCTTTATGGGCGATACTCAAAGGAAAACTTGATCGTAAATCCCAAACTTCAAAGCCCAAATCCTACGATTAGTATAACTCTTCTGCCTATTCTGAGTTGCCCTTAGCATGTCCTAAATCACTCGCACCCTGTCCAAGGACTCATGAAGCAAGTCGGTACCACAGGGACTAACCTCAGAAGTCTCAAACCATCCAATTAGAGATCGACATCACCTACCATACAGTGCCTCAAATGGTGCTATCTCAATACTCGAATGAAAGCTATTATTATAAGCAAACTCTGCTAAGGCTTAGTGTTGCTCCCACTGACCTCCAAACTCCATAACACACTCGTGGAACATATCCTCTAAAACTTGAATATTTCGCTCCGACGGCCCATCAGTTTGGGGATGGAATGCAGTGCTAAGATCAACCTGAGTACCCAACTCCTCCTGACATGTCCACCAAAAGCTAGAAGTGAACACTGAGCCTCTATTTGAAATAATGGACATGGGTACTCCATGAAGGCGAACTATCTCACGAATGTAGATACAGGCTAACCTCTCGGCACTAAAGGAAATCTGAATGGGAATGAAATGAGCCGATTTGGTCAACAGATCTATAAAGACCCAACTACTGTCGAAACCACGAAAGGTATTAGGCAAACCACTCACGAAGTCTATAGTAATCCTCTCCCACTTCCACTCAGGAATGGGAAGCCTATGAAGTAATCCACTCGGTCTTTGATGCTCGGCCTTAACCTACTGACAACATAAATATAACGTCCACTACATCCTTTTTCATATCACTCCACTAGTAATGTTGCCTCAAATCTCTATACATCTTAGTTGTTCTGGGGTGAATAGAATATCGGAAGCTACAAGCCTCCCACATAATTGACTGAATCAGGTCTCCAACCCTCAAACACAAATACAGACATCAAATCTCAAAATACCCCTAGAATCCAAGGCATTCCGACAGGACTCACATCTCACACCTGATCTCGAATGCCATAAAGCCTACTATCCTTAAACTGATGATCCCAAATCTGCTCCATCAAGGTAGACCTAGCCTCAACACTGGCAAGAATCCTCCTAGGGTCTAAAATATCAAGTTGCACCATCAAGTTAGTTAAGAACTCAATGCCCAAAGCCAACGGCCGCTCCAAAACTGAAATAAAGGCCAAGCTACCCATACTCACCGTCTTCCAGCTCAAGGCGTCTGCTACCATATTCGCCTTGCCTGGATGATATAAGATAGATATGCCATAGTCCTTCAGCAACTCAATCCACCTATGTTGTCTAGAATTAAGCTTCCTTTAATTCAGAATATACTGAATACTACGATGATCAGTATAAATCTCGCAATGAACACCATACAAGTAGTGCCTCCGAATCTTAGCGCAATAACTACCGCTGCCAACTCCAAATCATAGGTGGGGTAGTTGGACTTGTGAACCTTCAGCTGCCTTGATGCATAAGTAACAACTCAGCCCTGCTGCATCAAAACACAACCCAAACAAACACCAGAAGCATCATAATAAACTATAAACCCCTCACCCTCAACTGGAAGGGTCAAAATAGGAGCGAAAATGAGCAAGTCCTTGAGCTTCCAAAAGCTTGACTCATACTCAATGGACCACTTAAAAGGAACCTCCTTCTTAGTAAACCTGGTTATAGGGGCCGCAATAGTAGCAAATCTCTAAACGAACCGCCTATAGTAGCTTGCCAAGCCAATAAAACTGTAAACCTCGGTCAGAGATGTAGGTCTAGACCAATCACAAATAGCCTCAATCTTTGTTGGATCCACCATAATCCCATCCTTAAACATCACATGTCCTAGGATTGTAACAAAATCATGCCAAAACTCACACTTTGAGAATTTGGCAAAAAGCCTATGGTCTCTCAAAGTCTGGAGCACAATCCTCAAATGTTGCTCATGCTCCTTCCTTCTCCTTGAGTAAACAAGGATATCATTAATGAAGACTATCACAAAGGAGTCCAAATAGGGCCTGAAAATATGGTTCATCAAATCTATGAACGTTGCTAGTCATTAGTCAACCCAAAAGACATCACCAAGAACTCATAGTGGCCATAGCGAGTCCTAAAGGCTGTCTTAGGGATATCCTCATCCTGAATCCTCAACTGATGGTAACCGAACCTCAAGTCAATCTTAGAGAACACTGTCGCACCCTTAAGCTAGTTGAATAAATCATCAATACGAGGCATATGATACTTATTCTTCACTATCACCTTATTCAGCTGCCTATAGTCCATACACATCCGCATGGAACCATTTTTTTCTACACAAAAAAGACAGGAAAACCCCAAGGTGATACACTCGACCTAATGAAACCCTTACCTAAAAGATCCTTAAACTGAGAATTCAGCTCCTTAAGCTCAGCAGGAACCATACGGTAAGGTGCTATGGAAATAGGTTGGGTGCCCGACTCAAGATCTAGAGAAAAATCAATATCATGCTTAGGAGGAAGGCCAGGTAGGTCGGTAGGGAAAATATAAAAAAATTCATGAATAATAGGAACAAAATCAAGCGAAGCACTCTCTGGTCTAATATCACACACATAAGAAAGATAACACTCGCAACCCTACGACACCAATTTCCTAGCCCAAACATAAGAAATAATCCCCATCGGTGCATGGCTAAAAGAACCCTGCCACACAACCAAGGGTGTTGACACCCAATTTTGGACCGACATATTAAAAATAAACATTTTTGTGCTTTTTATTTGTTAAAGAGCATAAAATTCAATTTTTACATATTTTGGTTCAATTTAACATAAGTTATTGGTAATTATCTTTTTTCTTGAAAATGTTAGGATATTTATCAATTTATTATAATTTTTAATTATTGACTGTCACTGATTTTTTACACAGTCGTTTTTATAAACAAATGTTTTTTGAGTTTTATTAAATCATCAATTTTATTTTAAACTAAAATCATATTTTTATGTGGCATTAAATACATTTGTTAATTTATTTTATCACAGTCCGTTAATATATAAAAGACGGAGAAGATATTTTTACACAGATAAGTTAAATATGCATAGTTTTGGATAAGTTCAAATAGTCAATATTTTGGATGACTTATGGTGTTGGATAGCCGATGATTTTCCAAAACTATGGTATTGAGCACATAGTTTTGTTCTTGAGTGGTTTTATTTTTTCTATAAAATTAATCCACTCTCTTCACAATTAATGGTGGTGGAAATTTCCAAAAGTGGAAACCTAAAAGATATTTTTATTTCCTTTGCTATTTTTGGCAAAATCAGCCACCACCACCCTCACCGGAATTCGATCTCCGGTGAGTATCTGGAACACCATCCAATTGTGAACCTCACTGCTTTCATTTCCCTTTTTTTTTCTGTCACTGTTCCGGCGAAAGACCGGAGCTTTAGCTCCAAACTCATCGTACCACCGCCCAGCTCCACCTCACTGCCTCCATCATCCTCCCTTCACACCAACTCCGGTGAACCAACCACTGAAACACCACCAACTCTTGCTCCATCGAAATCAGCGGGCTAAAGCTATGTTAGCAAGCTCCGAGCTCCGAAGAGCTTCACACTCAGTTGCTCCGACGAGTCCCGTCGAACCAGAATCCAACCACAAATCAAAAAACTCCAATGAAAGCAACAACAACACCAACCCAAACTCTATCAACTCTGGTGACCCTCTTGCTTCTTGTGCACTTTTATATATTTTTGTCTTTGTTCTTGTTTCTCAAAAGGATTTAAAAAAATTTCATGTGTGTTTGGTTGGATTACTTCGTTCTATATCGTCGGAATGATTACTCATTTTTTCGTGATCATGTTTGTTTGTTCCGTTCATGATTGTTCTTCAGTGTTTCTATTTTTCTTTTATGGTTTTGGTCGGTGTTTTATTTCTCATTATTTTTGGTTGATTTGCTTAAATCAATTGTAGCTATAGTTTTGAATTGTGATTAATATTGTTTGTTGTTGCTTTTGGACTGTAGTTGATATTTTGATTCTGTTTTAGCCATTTTGCTATTGGTTTTCATGGTCATTTGTCCATTTTTGTTAAAACTATTTTGTTTGACATTTTTTCTCCATTATATTTTGTTAAATTGATAAATGAATAATTCATGTTTTAATACTTGTCCAATGATAAATCTTTCCGTCGGATTTTCAAGACCTCCCCATTATAAAAGATGGATTTTATTTTTAAATTTAATTGTTTGATTAGCGCCTTTACCCAAGTTTCAATACTTGGGAGATGAAGAAATTTTCATCGACTTCCAAGGCTTCTCATGTATATAAGATGGGTTTTACTTTTCGTTTATTATTCATTTAATTTATTTTGATTCATATTTATTCATTACTAACACTTTTACCAAGTGTCTTTACAGGTACATGGAGCTTCTTCTCGAAGAAGACACTCGAATTCACATTCGAGAATCATTTTAAACTATTTATTCTATTTATTCATTTTTTTTAAAGATAGGCAAATATTAGTACTTCTTCATTATTATTGTTTTACTTTTTTCATTGTGTATATTTTATGTTTGTTATATTTGTTAAAGTTATTTTATTTCCTCCTCAATTGAAAAAATGAGTTCAGTCGGGACTCACCTTTGTAAATTTCGAAGAGTGCCTAATATCTTTCCTTTGGAATAACCTGGATCCTTACCTAGAATCTAATTGGTTTCGCAGACTAATTTTTCTTTAATTTAATTAACAGGTTTCCTAGTTTTTCTAAAATTAGGTGGCGACTCTAAATTTTTTGAAATAATTGTTTATTGATTCTTTTAGTCCCAAAGTTGTGCCTTATGAAAATAGGGATCGCGACAGAATGGAGACTCTGCTGGGGACGTGAGATTCTAACCATAATGAGTTCATTTTTTCAATTGAGGAGTTTTTACTTTTTACAATTTCAATGTTTCCTTGTATATTTTATAGATTATTTTTATCGTGTATAGTGTTTACATTACTTAGTCATGTATTCATTATTTGTTAAATTTTCATAATATATCGTCTGTTGCATTTTCATGGCATCTTCCGCCTCCCTGGCAAAGCATTAGACATTAGGATAAAGGGCGGTTATGCGGGTATCTGCATCCTCCCTTCTGTATAACACATTAACTTTCTTTGAACCATCAAGTGAAGTAGTTAATTCGAGTCGGACAATAGTCACTTGGTATGTTACCCCGATAAGTCCATTTTGAGTTCCCGATCAATTTGAACAAACCACTCTATTCAACTAGGTTAGAGCAAAGTCAAATCCTATGTATAGTCTTTGACCTAAATTGACCCGACACTAAGAGGTATCGGATCCAATAGAAACCACCTTGTGTCCAAAAGACCCATGGCCTAAAAGGACATAATCCCTTATGTGTTTAAATTGAAGGATATGATGCCGAATTGTACGAACATTGTATCTTGGGGTTGAGAATTTATTATTTTTTTTATATTAGTTTCTTTTGTTATAATCAAATGAAGATTTTCATCCGCAAGGTGTTTGAAAAATTCAAGAAGTTCGAGAATGAAGGACTTCCAAGGCGAATTAGTCTAGTGTTGTTCCCCTAGGTAGGACTAATATTTATTGTATATCCTTTTCCCTTATTTTGTATCTTTATTTGATATATTCATATAGGTTTGTATAGAACATGTTTTTTTTTTTTTTGTTAGGGGGGGGGGGGAGGCAATGGAACGTTTCAAAAACGACTTACATATCCTTCAATCGTTAGGCTTACCTTTGGCTCAAAAAGGTCACATGTATGTTAGGAGACATTATATCCTGTTTATGTGTTACATGATTTGCTTCATCCATGATTGTCTAATTTTTTGTTTAATACGCATATTTTGCTTTAAACATTATTTGCCCATTGTTGAAGTTTTTTAAACTACGTTTGACCTGATTCGTGGCTCAATGGGATACATAGGTGCCACAATGGCTCGATCATATTCCCCGTAAGCTTTCCATCTTCCTTTACAATGGTAACTGGGGCAAAATTTTTGAGAAGGTCTCAAAAACTCTACAAAAGAAAATATTTTGCTAAAGGTTTGTTACACATGGGTTTGTTGAAGCTGAAATCAAGGTAGAATTTTTGAGAAGGTCTCAAAAATTCCACTCAAAGAAGCTTTAAGAATTTCAAGAAAGTTCTTTTGTGTTCTAAAATGGGGCAGAATTTTTTTAGGAAGATCCTCAAAAATTTCACCAAGCTCACATTTTAAGAATCAGACTATATTTGGCCTTGAACTCCATAAGGCACCAATATCTAATGTGGGAGACAAATTAAGAGAGTGTTCTACTATATAACCACTCTCTATCATTTATTATCTTTTCATGACTTCTGTTCTTTCACTCTTTTCTCATCTCTGTAGAGAAAATCATCCTTTCTAATAGTCGGAGACGGTCACAATGATATGTAATTTCAGTGAATAATCAAAAAACTTCACATTTTCCAAAAGTATCCAAGGAGGGAACACATCAACAAGAGGCTCTCTTATACAATTAAAATGCTATGACACATTGTCTCCCCCAAAACAATGGGAGATCACAACCATAACTGTCCCCGCAAAAGATCGCGAGATTCTCTTTGGTTGAAGATGTCAGTTGACACCAAATATACGAGGCACCGCTTCGAGTTTGCCCTTATCTTTACATTATTTTGTATGGATATATTTTATTCTATATTTGTACGAACTACGCATACTTGATTCTCACCCCTCGAGTTGAGATACGTAGGCAGCCCTCCTCGGGTTCGGTATCCCTTATTTTAAAAAAATAAAAAAAGGTATTTGTTAGAATCATGTCATTGACTTGGTTGGTACCAACACAATTAGAAGCATAAGAAATAATTAATATGACTAAGAAGGTTAACTTGGTGGTGAACCTTAGGTTTTTTTGGTACCTCTCATTTGTATCTTTGCGACACTTGAAAATGTCTTTTGCATGCATCCAGGTTAAGAATAAAACTGACCTCATTGTTTCATGTGCATTGTGTGGTGAGTTTTAGTTTAAATTCAAATGCATTACACTGTTGATCTAGAACTTGGCCCGAATGTTTGTTGAGGCAAAATTTTGAGTAATATTTGGTTTGGGAAAGAACTGTAAGCCTTCTTTGACCCATCTGTGCCTTTCAATGCCTATCAAATGACATTAATCCCTAGTTAGTCCCCCTTTGAGCCTAAATCCACTTCTTGGACAACTATATCTTAACTTTTACCCTTCAGAGAGATTACATGCACTATCCCTTTCTTGGCCCGACCTTCTTGAGCCGCTAAACATGCATAAATTTTAGAAGAAGATTCAAATTTGAAGCCGTCAAAGGCAAAATTGCAAAGTCCCTGAATCTCTAGAAAACAAAAATGACTTCAAAGAAAAGGAAGAGAGTCAAAAACTCTCCCACAAGATCAAGTTAATTCAAGGAGAAATACCAAATAAAGAAGAGAGAACACTCTAAATAAAAGAGGAGAAACTTCAAAAGAGAAGAAAGCATCAGAATTATCCAGCATGTAAAGACTTAAAAGAAGTCAAAATAAAGAAAGGGTAACAAGAGGATCAAGCGCTAAAAGTGCAACAAACGTCAAAAGCATAAAATCCAGTGTGACGCTCAAGGAGGGATTAAGTCACTCTTATCCCAAATTATTATCCTACCCATCCCTAAGCCAACATTACAAACCAATAGCAATCCCTACGTGATCCCATTCCAAATGTTCTCACATTAGTGGAGACTTATATAAAGGCCAAGCCTATGGTATATAGTTGCATGCTTTGAACATTCTTCTGAGTGAGAATATTTTCAAATATCCCCAAGACAAAAAGCTTCAAATGTGAAAGTGAGGACTTCCTTTGTGGTGAGGGCACTTTAAATATGGGCATAGGTCTAGTTCAAAACCGTTGCTAAAAGCAAGATGAACAAATCTTGGCGACACTTAGGTATGTTTGAGGTATCACTTGAAGCTATAGGAATTATTTTGAAATCGATCTCAGTTAGAAGAGAAGCAAAAGAGAAATCTTTATGCTATGCTAACTGTTGGTATCAATTATAGTAAAGACTTGATTCTCTTTTCTGTTAAAATATAAAATTGGGGTAAGCATCCATCTTTGAATATCTGTCAAAGCAACTCGTTGGTCTCTTTGTTGACAGGATTCATTTCTTAATTTGTGTCATTCATTTGTCAGTGATATGTTAAGTTATGTTGGATTGTCACCTCATTTTGTGACATTAAGTTTTTTTGGATCGTCACCTCCTAATTGTGGCATGTTATGTTGGATCGTCACCTCCTATATTTGTGACATGTTTTGTTGGATTGTCACCTCCTATTTAGGATATGTTGGATCGTCACTTTTATATTTGTGACATGTTTTGTTGGATCGTCACCTCCTATTTGTGACATGTTGGATCGTCACTCCTATTTGTGACATGTTATATTAGATTGTCACATCCTTTATTGTGACATATTTCATTTGCTACTAATAAGTTTAGTGGAGGTAATTATAAGACACGTTGGGAAGTCACCCCATTTAAAGTGACATGTTGCATAAAGTATGCACAATTCTTAGTTTTCCTCATAGTTCAATTGCTACTAATAAGTTTGGTGCAGGTAATTATGAGACATGTTGAGAAGTCACCCCATTCAAAGTGACATGATAAGTTCAAAATGGGTCGTCCATTTTTCAACGAGATAAGTTGGGTCGTCACCCTTTCAAATGACATGTTCAGTTCTAGATGGGTCGTTCGCCTTTCAATGAGACAAGTTGGGTTGTCACCCGTTCAAATGACACATCAAATTCAAAATGGGTTTTCTGCCTTTCAATAAGACAAGTTGGGTTGTCACCTGTTCAAATGGCACATCCAGTTCAAAATGGGTCGTCCGCCTTTCAATGAGACAAGTTGGATTGTCACCCGTTCAAATGACATATCCAGTTCAAGATGGGTTGTCCGCCTTTCAATGAGACATGTTAGAAAGTCACTCCATTAAAGTGAAATTTTACATTCAAAATAGGTCGTCCGCCTTTCAATGAGATAAGTTGGGTTACCACCCCGTTCAAGTGGCACGATAAGTTCAAAATAGGTCGTCCACCTTTCAATGAGACGCGTTGGGTTGTCACCCATTCAAATGATATATCCAGTTCAAGATGGGTCATCCGTATTTCAATGAGACATGTTGGGAAGTCACCCCGTTCAAAGTGACATGTTACGTCCAAAATGGGTCATTTTCCTTTCAACAAGACAAGTTGGGTTACCACCCCATTCAAGTGGCACGATAAGTTTAAAATGGATAGTCCGCCTTTCAATGAGACGCGTTGGGTTGTCACCCATTCAAATGACATATCCAGTTTAAGATGGGTCATCCATCTTTAAATGAGACACATCGGTAAGTCACCCCGTTCAAAGTGACATGTTACATTCAAAGTGGGTCATCCGCCTTTCAACAAGATAAGTTGGATTATCACCTGTTCAAATGACATACCAAGTTCAAGTTGGTCATCCACCTTTCAATATGACAAGTTGGGTCGTCACTCGTTAAATGGCATATCAAGTGAAAAATGGGTTGTCCGCCTTTCAATGAGACAAGTTGGGTAAACACCATTCAAATGACATATCACATACAGGTTGGATCGTCACCCATTCAAATGGCATATCAAATCTAAGTTGGGTCGTTCGCCCTTCAATGAGACAAGTTGATCCGCTACCTTGTTCAAACAAGTACGTAATCTTGCATCATCAGCATCTCACTACCTCGACACTGAGATAATTTTGGAAGTAACGTCGAAGGTATGTAAATATTTTATCTTTGAAAAATCCTTCCCTTTTATGAAAAGACAATCCATCCCTTTCAATGGATGGATAGTACTGTCTAAGGTTTATTAATGTTTGCCATTGTTCTTTGCATATGTCATCTCTTTCTTTTTCGTCTAGCCAAAATTAGCTACTTGTCAACGTCTTCATCAAAAGACTCTTTCATACTCTATAAATAAAGAGGGGCAGTTGTTGACACCCAATTTTGGACCGACATTTTCAAAATAAACACTTTTGTGCTTTTTATTTGTTAAAGAGCATAAAATTCAATTTTTACATATTTTGGTTCAATTTAAAATAAGTTATTGGTAATTATCCTTTTTCTTTAAAATGTTAAGATATTTATCAATTTGTTACAATTTTTAACCATTGATTGTGCTGATTTTTCACACAGTCGTTTTTATAAATAAATGTTGTTTGAGTTTTATTAAATCATCAGTTTTATTTTAAACTCAAATCATATTTTTATGTGGTATTAAATAAATTTGTTAATTTATTTTTATGACAGTTCATTAATTTATAAAAGACGGAGAACATATTTTTTGTACAGATAAGTTAAATATGCATAGTTTTGGATAAGTTTAAATAGTCAATATTTTGGATGACTTATGATTTTGGATAGCCCATGGTTTTCCAAAACCATGGTATTGAGCACATGGTTTTGCTCTTGAGTGATTTTATTTTTTCTATAAAACTAATTCACTCTCTTCACAATTAATGTTGGTGGAAATTTCCAAAAGTGGAAACCTAAAAGATATTTTTATTTCTTTGCTATTTTTGGCAAAATCAGCCGCCACCACCCTCACCATAATTCGATCTCCGATGAGTATTCGGAACACCACCCAATTGTGAACTCACAGCTTTTGTTTCCTTTTTCTTTTTCCGCCACTATTTTGATGAAAGACCAGAGCTTTAGATCCAAACTCATCGTACCACCACCCCAGCTCTACCTCACTGCCTCCATCATCCTCCCTTCACACAAACTTCGGTGAACCAGCCACTGGAACACCACCACAACAGACCCCAATCCTTTCTTCCTTTTTCTCTGACTAGATATGGCCGAAATCACCAACAAGCTTGAAACGAGTGATGGTGAACCGGCGTGAAGCTGATGATGCAGAAGTTGTACAACGAAGAAAAATGAAGACCTACATCTCTTGCTCCTTTGGAATCGGTGGGCTAAAGCTCCGTCAGTGAACTCCGAGCTCCGAACTCCGATGAGCTTCATACCCAGCTGCTTCGACGAGTCCCGTCGAACTAGAATCTAGCCACAAATCAACAAAATCCAATGAAAGAAACAACAACACCAACCCAAACTCTATCAACTCTGGTGACCCTCTTGCTTCTTGTGCACTTTTATATATTTTTGTCTTTGTTCTTTTTTCTCAAAAGGATTTAAAACATTTTCATTTGTGTTTGGTTGGATTACTTCATTTTATATCGTCGGAATGATTACTCTCTTTTTCGTGATCATGTTTGTTTGTTCCGTTCATGATTGTTCTTCAGTGTTTCTATTTTTCTCTTATGGTTTTGGCCGATGCTTTATTTCTCATTATTTTGGCTGATTTGCTTAAATCAATTGTAGCTTTAGTTCTGAATTGTGATTAATATTGTTTGTTGTTGCTTTTGAACTGTAGTTGATATTTTGATTCTGTTTTAGCCATTTTGCTATTGGTTTTCATGGCCTTTTGTCTCTTTTTGTTAAAACTGTTTTGTTTGACATTTTTTCTCCATTATATTTTGTTAAATGTATAAATGAATAATTCAAGTTTTAATACTTGGCCAATGATAAAATCTCTCCGTCGGATTTTCGAGGCCTCCCCATTATAAAAGACGGATTTTATTTTTAAATTCAATTGTTTGATTATCGCCTTTAACCAAGTTTCAATACTTGGCCGATGAAGAAATTTTCATCGATTTCCAAGGCTTATCATGTATAAAAGATGGATTTTACTTTTCATTTATTATTCATTTAATTCATTTTGATTCATATTTATTCATTACTAACACTTTTACCAATTGTCTTTACAAGTACATGGAACTTCTTCTCGAAGAAGACACTCGAATTCACATTCGAGAATCATTTTAAATTATTTATTCATTTTGCTTAACGATAGGCAAATATTAGTCCTTCTTCGTTATTCTTGTTTTACTTTTGTCATTGTGTATATTTTATGTTTGTTATAGTTGTTAAAGTTATTTTATCTCCTCCTCAATTGAAAAAATGAATTCAGCCGGGACCCACCTTTGTGGATTCCAAAGGATGCCTAACACCTGCCCTTTGGAATAACTTGAACCCTTACCTAGAATCTAATTGGTTTCGCAAACTAATTTTTCTTTAATTTAATTAGCAGGTTTCCTGATTTTCCTAAAATTAGGTGGCGACTCTAAAATTTTTGAAATAATTGTTTATTGATTCTTTGAGTCCAGAAGTTGCGCCTTATGAAAATAGGGGTCGCGACATAGGGTAAGCTAGGCATGTATAAGGTAACGGTCTAGGCAAATCAATCCAAGACCGCATGATATAAGGATATCCAGTCTATGCCCAGAATCACATCAAAGTCCACCATATCTAGCACAATAAGGTTAGCTGGAGTATCAAACTCTCGAACGATCACAACACATGATCTATAAACCCGATCCACTACTAAGAAATCACCCACGAGTGTAGATACATACAATTGCACAGATAAATCCTCCCAAGACAACTCTAACCACTGTGTATAATAAGAAGAAACATATGAATAAGTGGATACCAGATCAAATAAGACAGTAGCTGGCTGACGACATACTGAAATCATACCTATAATAATAGCATCCAAAGACTCCACCTCTAGCCTTCCAGGTACAACATACAATTGACCTCGTCCATTCCTGACTGGGTACCTAACCAACCACCTATCCCACCTGCCTGAGGACCTCCTTGAGAACATCGGAGACCATCCCTATGACCTTGAGAACCACCTCTAAATAGGGGCGGCACTGCTTTAATTGGTTGAACACTCTATACTGCAGGCTAAATCATCACACGTTGGGGACACTCTTTGGAGAAATGGCCAACCACCCTACAATCATAGCAAGCCCCAGGCACTCTGCTGTGTCCAAAAGATTCGGCTGACCCGGAATAGCCACCTAGTCTAGAAGACCTAGAATGTACACTTCTCAAAGACTGGACACTACTCGGGCCATGGTAATCACTATAGTTGGGTTGACCTCCATTAAAAATCTAAAGTGCTACTTGAACGGGTCTACTAAACTAACCCTGGTGTCGATAAGGCTGACGCAGAGTGTATCTACCCTGAGAATTTCTACCCCTGAATTGTGAGCCACGCTGGCTCCCACTGAAACTACCCTAATGATGTGGCCTCTTATCACTGCCCCCTTAGGACTCGTAATGCATCTCTTCCATAGTCTGGGCATAATCAAAAATATCAACAAAGGACCTGCCAGCAATAACCAAACTCTGAGTAGCCATGTGAAGAGAAAGTCTCAGCCCTCTAACATAACACCAAATCCACTTATACTCGATATGTAAAATTACAGTAGCATTCCTGGACAACTCATGGAACCGTGCCTCATACACATTAACCATGATAGAACCCTACTGTAAATTTGTAAACTGATCTCTCAGACGCTCTCGAAGACTGAAAAGCATATACTTCTCCAAGAAAGCCTCGGAGATCTGAGTGTATGTCAAAGGGGGAGATCCAGCTGGCCTGGAATCAACATAACCTATACACCAATGCCTAGCTACCAAGTCCAACTAAAAAGTAGTGTAGTCTACTCCACGCGCCTTAACCAGGTACAAATTATGGAGCCTCTCCTCACAACCACTCAGAAACTCAAATGCATCCTTGCCATAAGCCCCAGCAAATCTAGGTGGAGTCAATCTCAAGAATTAGCCCAATATCTTCTACTCCTAAACTATCATAGTTGGCTGAGTAACTGTTAGTTGTGGAACTACTGGTGCTAGAGTAATCTCAACTCTGCGAGCCAAAACTATAGGTTGCGCTCCTAAATCAGTACCACTCTGGTTCGATGACTGAGCAGCATTAGACGGTGCACCACCTACCAATCCCAACAACTGAAGCAAGGAATCTCTAAGAACTAAAGAAGAAATAAACCTTGATGGGGCCTGGGCTTCCCCCTGGCCCACCAATGGCTGGGGTGGCAGAACCTCTAGAGCTACCTCTACCTCGGGAGCAATGATAGGATCGGGTGAAGGCTCCCTGTCCTAACCCCTAGCTGGGGCTACAGATCTATCCTGGCCGCAACCTCTGGGTTGGCCATGGTCTCTAACGGGTGCCCTGGCTGCTGACTCGGGGTCCTCAACTTCGGTCGTCATGGCTCGCATCCTAACCATCTACGAAAAAATGAAATAATGAGAAATTAGAAACCAACTTAGACTCAACGCATGAAATAGACAAAAAAAGTGAGATTTCCCCTAAGAATGTCCTATAGACTCCCGAAAAAAGGATACAGACGTCATCATTCTAATCCGCAGGACTCTACTAGACACTTGCTCTTGTACCAACAATACCAGTGAACCTAGGCTCTGATATCAATTTGTCACAACCCAATTTCTCAAGTCATGATAGCGCCTACTTTAACCCACCAGTAGGTAAGCCGAACCACAGCCCAGAACGATAAGTAATGGGCTAGGTTGTGGAAGGTTAGGTAGATACCAAAAATAAGCATACAATAGGATTGTAAGCAATAGAAATATAAGTACAGCAGTATAAGTGACAGATGCAAGAGAGAGAGAGAACAAAAGAATATCCCACGACCTAGTAAGGTCGGTGCAAGAGCCATAAAAATCCAAAAGAATAAGAGTACTAAATAGATAGGTAGTCTCAGAAATGTAAAGACTATCCAAAATTAATAGAAGGAGAGAGAATCAGCTCTAGCCTGAAAGTTCACCCTATTTCTGAATCCCAAAAGCCAGTTTGATAGAACGTAAGTGGTGGTGACTCATACTTGGATCTACATCAAAAAAAGATGCAAAAGTGTATGATTAGTACCAAAATAATGGGTACTCAGTAGACATCATCGGCCGACTGAACTAAATCATAATAAGAGTATAATAAAAGGCAAGAAAGTAAACTAAGTCATGGGTAAATTTAAATCTGAAATAAATACTCCAATTTGGATAAAACGATAACTATGCAATAATAATTAAATTAAGATAAATACAATCTAATTATAACCTAACTGGACCCCCATAAGCGCAAAAGGTACAAACATGTAAAGAAGAACCCAACCGAGCCCCCAAAAGTCTAGTGGATGCAAATAAGGGAGAAAGTATCGACTATCATAACATTAAATAACCAATGATCAGACCATAAATGAGATACTCCTCCAACCATGATGTCGGACTTGAACAAGAACTAGTGAATGACATCATCATAATAATGTCATAAACATATCACAATTGCCGGATTTGAACCAGAACTAATAGGTAAATCTCAATTAATAGTAATCCGATGCCATAGCCTCCTTAAATTTCAATACAATATCAAATTACCAACTTCAACAAATAGTTTATAAGAGTCGCGAGGTCTAACCTATAAGTCTAGTAAATAAGCCTAAGGATCAACTGTATTCTAGTTCGGATATATCGAGTAACTGGAAACCGATAGAAGGCCTAAGTCACTCTAAGCTTTAAGAATTTCCTAAAATATTTGAAGAAGGTCTCCTAAGTCTACAAGGGGAAAATTTGAATATTTGACCCATAAGGAGGGCCGATGGGGCCCGCTTCTAGTCCTGAAAACCCATGCGAAGGCAAACACCCACCCAAACTTAGACTAAGGCTTTACAATTTTACCCAAAGGTATGAGATAAGCCAAAACTATCCCTAAGAGGTTATTATGTTCATTAAGAGGGGTGACAAGGTCGAATTCTAATAAAAAGGCCCTAAAACGGCTAACTTTAACCCATAAAATACTAAAATAACCACCAAAAAACCCTACCTACCGCTAGAATAATACTACACTATTACCATAATAAAGCTCAATCTATGAGAAAAGTAAGCCTAGCCTACCTGGACACCAACGAATCTCAAGAAAGTCCATTAAATCAGAGTTTTTCCCTTCCGAGAAGCCTCCGCATGATGCCACGCTATCAAAAGAACAATATATGCATTAATACGAGAATAACAATACTCATATTGAATATAAATGCTCCAGGTCTAAAAAGTTGAGCTTAAAATCCCATATGGGGCCCGCTTGCATAATCGCAACTTTGAAACTGTCAAAATGTCCCTCTAAGCTTAAGGATCATTTACCCTAAAAAAAATGGGTGAAATTCAAGCACAAATGAGTCCTAAATCAGCCTATAAGGTAACTAGGAATTTAAAGTTAAACCAGAGGATAAATCAAGAAATTAGATGGAAACTTACGAAAATAAAGGTGATAAAACAACTAAAATGATGTTTCCAACTCGCTCCCGACACCTAATGACTAAGTTCCAAAAATTTCTAAGTCTTCTTGGGTTTTATGGAGTCTTGGGATGTAGAAAAATAAGCTTGGCCGAATAGGAAATGAATTATAAAAGGGGAAGTATTAGCGATGACCGCTCAAGCGGTCAAATGATCGCTTAAGTGATCACCTCTTAAGAAGTTAGGCATCACTAAAGCGACCCTTAACAAAAAGTCGGCCTTAGATTAAGCGGTCAAGTGTCGCTTAAGCGACCTCTGCTTAAGCGATGAGACCTTCACTTAAGCTACTAAGTAGGGACTAAGGCTGGTCACTAAAGTGATCCCCTGGTCACTTAAGCGACCTCCTTTTAAGATACCAAAGGTTCTCTTAAGCGGTTGCACCAGCTAATGCCTGCACCAGAACTTAGCAAAATTTGACATGTTTCGATCGGTCTCTCGGGATTCATTTTGAATCCCATGAACACAAACAAACTATTGTAACCTACCACATTCAACAATTCAAACTCAATGGAACTTTTGAAATTTCCATCCGAGGTTGTTTCAATGAAATATGGGTCCCACATCTAATAGTCGTTTTAACCAAAATCCACCCAATGGCCCAAAGTGAGTCTGGAAGCCTTGGGACCCAAACAAAAGGTCTTTCTAGACTAAAGTCAGCGTTTTGGAGTTGATGGAACTATTATAATTGGCATACAAGTCGTTACCTGAAGTTTAGGCCCAACACCCAATCTTTAACAGCAAAAAATTTAAAACAGAGAATTGGCTCTAAAAATAAATAAACTGCCCGGTAACCAAACTGTCAGATTCAGCAATTCATAAATACTTGGGGCAGCTATGGGAAAGCTCTAAATGCTAAAAAGGTGTGTAAACGCAGAACATGACCTGGAGGGTCATTACACAACCCAATTTATAATAGTTTAGAAATTTATTTTTTAGTTTTATGGTGTTACTTTTTATTTTGTGCAGGTTTGGGGAAGTTGAGTACCCAAATTTGAAGCTAAGAGCATGGATGAAAATAGTGTGGGTTCATTCACCCATTTGATGGAAAAGTATAGAAAATATGCTGCTAGCTACGCCCTAAAGGGCCTCAAGGAGTATCTCTAACCTTTGTTTTTATCTTATTTTTTGATTTGGGGATAAAGCATGACTTTGAGAGTGGGGTGGAATATCTTCCGATATTTGTTAATTGTGAAGTATGCTATAGGATTTGTTTCTTTTAGTTGCTTGCTTTAGATGAAATTTTTTTTAAAAAAAAAAAATCCAAAACACAAAAAGAGTTTTCTTTTGCTCTTTAGATTAGAATAGTTTGTGTTGATTTTTAGCATTTTAGTTCCTTAGTAGAGCATACTTTGTCCACCCCTTGGTTTTTATTTTAGATTCTTTTCTGAGGGGTACCCTTTGAACCGAGTATCTTTTTATTTTTAGGAGTAGTTTTTTAAGTCATAGGTAGAAGGACCTTCCCCGATGATGGATGGTCGACTACCATCTTGAGGGAAGTTAGTCATTAGGAGTTAGAGAGTCATTAGCACCATTTTAATGCAAGGTGCTCAAGTTAGATGCTTAATTGATAGAATGATGCAAGACTTAATTTTAATTGAGAAGCATGTTGTGAAAAATTGTATGGTGTCTTTTGAGACACCTAGGCTCATTTTTATGACTCTTGTGTGATCTTATCTTAAATTGTAAATTTTGTTGATTTCTTGATGAGACTTAGTATAGATTCATCTTGAGTTGAACATGTGTCATGTGTGTGTAAGGATTTTATTGATGTTCCATGTTTGCATATTGATTTCTAAAACTTGCCTAGTGGTTTTGCAAAGCGAAATAAGGAATGTTAAGTTTAGGAGATGATATTGGTATTTATTTGGCTAACCTATTTTTACCCTTGTGTTAATCTACCTAAAAGATATCCTAGTTTGTCATGTTGAGCCTTTAGCCTATTTTGTTGGTAGCAATATCTGAAGCTGAATCCTTGTCTAGTTGACCTTGAATTTGATCCAAAACTTCTAAGCACTTTAATTGAATTAAATGAGAAGTTTGAAATGAGTATGAGTAGAAAAAAGGGAATAGCTAAAGTTCATACCCTATAGCAAAGACTAAGGGTGCAAGAAAAAGTTCATATGCTATTAGTAGAGAGAATAAAGAAAGAAACAAGAAAAAGAAAGTAATAATTTGATTGCTCCTTACTAATGGTGTGTGACCTTACTTGAAGAGATGGAAAGACTAAAAAAATGTATGTGTGAGAAGTGTATAAGACAAGGCAGTTGATTGAAGATTAAGCAAAAGAAAAAAATTGTGTTGTATTAAAGTGTTTAGGGAGGTTAGTCACTATTTTAGCCAAAATAATTCCTATCCATTCCTTAGCCTATATTACAACCCAGAAAGTCCTACTTGATCTTAGATTTGATGTTCCTATATTAGTAGAGTAATACACTAAGGGAAAGCCTATGGTTCATCATGTGTTGCATGTGATTTTCTTTGTGAGAGTGAGTGAATCTTATTCTTATACCCACTTATGCGATAATGTGTATTCTTTTGAGTGAATATGGATAATTGACTTATTGTAAGGGCACATGATTGATGAAAGATAGGTGAAGTATTTGATCTCTTGGTTAGGTGTCTTGTATGAGTTTGCTAATATCGTAGAGTCTGTTCTTGAGGTTAGGAGGTTTTGAAGTAGTTGTCATGAGTGTTGATTATGAATAAAACATGTGTAATACAAACTTGCTATCTTTTTGTGCTTGTTACTGATTTAGCTTGAGTTGACATGTTCATTGATATTGTTTTGAGTTAGTGTCTAAGCCATGAGTGTATAGCATACTCAAGGACGAGTAGGAGTTTAAGTGGGGGAGTTGATTTGAGGCTAAAGGTCATGTTATTTTCTTATCATTCGTCTCACCATTTATTCTATTTATCATATTGTTTTGAGCTTAAATAATGTGAATTACACTTGTATTTGGTGTTTTTATTATGTAGGAGTACCTTGAGGTATTTGGAGCGTAAAGAAGAAGGAAAAGAAAAAGAAGGAACCAAGGAAGGATCGATATCGCAAAAGGAGCGGAAAGGAAGTCTTGCACGACTGCCTTGTGATAACGTTCAAATACACCTCTCATAAAAAGTTGTAGATGATCATTTGCAATATTTTACCCAACTCAAGAGTCGGGATCGATCCTACATGGAATGAGAATCTAGGTTCACCCTAGAGCGTATTCGATTCACTAAATGTTTGCACATCTAATTGAAACAAAAAAAGTAATTGGGGGTTTTAAAAGTGAGTAAAACAATTTGTTAACACAATTTTCAGTTTCAGAGTTTGTTTCACACCTCTTCGTAGTGAGATTGACTTCAAGTAATAAAAGGTCTTAGGGGTGTGCTAGCGTGAATTCTAGTATCATACTTGGTTAATTGATGTTGCTTCAACAAGTTCATGACACGGGTAAGCTATACCTTTTATATTAATGACAATCTTTCAATCTATCACTAAATTTCACATAGGGTTTTCTCAAACCACAATGTGTTTGTAATCCCAACCAGCCTATAACTTCAAATTAGATAATCTATCTCTAAAATTAGTTGTTAAACGAAAGATTTCAAGTACTTGTCAACTAATTATCCTCACCCATGTTTCCTCTTTCAAGAAAAATAAGAGATCCTAGGTTGAATAGAGCTTTCAACCACTAAACATAAGTTAAAACATGGAGAAATAGTTGAACCCATATCAAATAAACAATTATAGAAGCAATTAATCAATACCCAAGTACATACTAAAACTCATTCATCGTACATCCTTAAGAATTGGGGATTTAGCTATGCATGATTAAGGGAAGATAAAATATACCAAAACTAGCAGCTAAATCAACCATAATCTTAATATTCACCAATAGATTCAAGAATCAAAGAGTAGAAATCACATTGTCTTTATCCAATTCTTAGATACTTGATTACAAAACTTCAAAGCTAAATATAGAATTGAACTAGGGTTTTAAAATCAAAATCTCCTATTTATAGCTGAGGAAAATCATGGATAATTAATTACAAAAGTGTCACTGCATTAGTTGGCGAGCTAAGTCAGGCTCACCAAAATGTTCGGTGATTCGCCAAACTCTTCATTAGCTCATCGAACTGGCCTCAATCCCTTGGCTTTCCTCTGAGTTTTGTTAACTTTGCCGATGGGAGGAGACTTCACCAAACTATTCAATGATTTGCCAAACTTCTTTTTTTCTTGCCAAACGTTCCATGCATGTGACTAGATTTTCTACCATGTCTAGCGATGATTCGCAGCACTTTGGCAACACGCCAAACTATTTGGCGACATGCCAAACGTCTTGGCGATGGAGGCCTTTCAACCTTTGCCCTTTTCTTTAAATTTTTGCTTTATTTTCCCTCTTTTTACTTCTTGGGTGGACTTTTGACTTCAACCCTTCAAACTCAAACAAACTTACTTTAAGATTGGATCATAATGGCATTAAGGACATTGATTTCATATCAAAATTAGGCTAAATGAGCTGTAAAATTTTGGTTCATCAAAAGTGGCGCAGATTTTAGTTTCTAAAGTTTCTCTGTAAAAGCGCTTGCGTAATTCCCTTGCTTTGGGCAGTGGAGCTAGTTTTTGATGCTTGCAGAAGTTCCATTGTTCCTTGCACCACTACGTTTCTTTTTGGCAGTGGCACAAGCGGGAGCTTTCCTATCCCGATTTGGATTGGATTTTTAAAGTCCCACGGGTTCCTAAGCTCTATAAATATCCCCTCCACACATTTTTTATGGGATACATCTCATTCGGGCAACTTTCTTGTGCCTACTATTACCTAAAGAACCTCTTTCCTTGAAGTGAAGAAAAAAGAGGGTTTTCCTCTCCAACGAGTCAAGTTGCTTTAGGCTAATAATCTATGAAGAAAGGAGGGGGAAGGGCAGATCAATCAAAGATCCTACTCTTTTTAGAAAGAAGAATAAATCATTTTTCCAATTTTTCATTTTGTTTTAAGGCCCTATTGACGAAATAATAAATTGGACTATTATGACTGGAATCCTTACTTATGCAATGAAATTAAGTTGATATAGTAGCCAGTTTCCTTGAGTGTCACGACCCGAGTCTACACCATGGGTGAGACACAGTACTTAGAAACATAAGTGATCCCAAGCGAACCCTTGGTACTGGCATACACTAAGATCATACACTTAAAATTTGAGCTGAGGCATAATGATAACTGAAATGGGCAATAAGATGAACAATAACTATTTCAAACAAAAGAGATATCTGAAATATCCAACAACTGAACAATCTATGTCTCAATAAAGCATTTACTACTTTAAAGATGAGTTGATGAGATAAGATTTGCAGCTAACTCTAAAATAACTGAAATAAATGTTTGAAATGATTAAACAATTTGAATACTAAAAATGATCCTCAAATGATGAGGACTCACCAAAGCTGGACTAGAATATCTGCACGTCTGATCTAGCCATGAGTCTGGGAACGGGAACTTGAATCTATAGCATGAAAGAAAAATATGTGGGCAGTAATACTAAATGTATTGAGCATGTCAGATATGCAAATGCCATAAATAACTCAAAAAAAAATATGAATAATAACTGTAAGTCATGAAATAGCATAGCTGGTCTAAAAATGTGATTCATGTACATATATCATGTTTTAAATCATTTCTGAGGGTTTCTTATGACCGACATAAACCATGTGAGCAACATGGACTCCAACATACAACCCCAGTTGGGAGGGTGTCCTATACCTTGCCAAGGGTACTTAACCTATCTATTGTAGATCCACTAACTAAGACCATTGGTCTAAAGGTGTCAACCTCAACTGGTGAAAGACCCTTATCCTACGATGGTGATGTAATTCTGGGGCTTGGGTTACCTGGAACCTGTGCCCGCTTGGTGCTTAATAGTCTTTCCAAAACTATATTACTATTTGCTCATAATAGATAAACTATGGCCTGAAAATAAAGCATGATACTACTTCAAATTACTATTTTACTAAAGTTCTAAGGTACTGGAACTAGTCATGCTAAATTTACTGAATTCTAGGATCATGTATTGAAAACATGCCAAGTTATACAAAAATAGGATGAAATCTTTCAAATCATGCTAAACTATTGTCCAAGTTTAATGACTGAATTGAGACTACTAAAATCATGCATATTCATTTAGAATAAGAATCTTAACAATATAATAATCTTGCAAAAACTCAAAAAATAATTTAAATGGTTGAGTATGAACCCTAAATCATAAATTCATAAAAACCATAAATAAAATCTAAAGTTTTGGTCCTAAGGGTGAAAGAAAATCCTTATTGAAACCCTACAACCTAAATGCCTGAGAAATCTGAACTAGAACTTCGTATTAAGACTTCAGTAGATAAATTCTAAATTTTTACTTCTTGAGAGGAACCTTTCTGAGTTTCTAGGAGTTAAGCGTGAGAATGAGAGGAGGAAAGGTCGACTTATTTGATAAAAACCCCTCTTTGGGACTTAAAATAATTTAAAAGATAGGAAAATATTGATTTGCCCTAAAAAACTGTTTTGAAATTTTCTATCGGCAGAAGTCCATGAGTCACTCCATGACTCGTAGCTCAGTCCATGAGTCATGGTTTGACTCGTAGTTCCTGGGACCACTTTTGGACTATTTCTGAAACTTAGTTCTATGAGTCACAGTACAGATCATGAACCCGTTTAACAGTTCATACTGTTGATTTGTGGTTTGAAGGAAGAATTGTCAACTTGCGGACTAGGTTCAACATCTAGACAGTACGACTCGTAGTCCATACCATGAGTCGTACACTCACTACTAGAAATCATACCTATAGGAACAGATTACGCAGCAACGGTTTGAAAACTGTTGCTATATAGAGTCTATTGCAATGAGTTTAAGCGTTGCCACAAGGTTGGTGTTATTGGTACAATTTAGTAATAAACTGCTGCCATTGTAGAACGATCATTGCGATAGGTATACCTGTTGTAACGATTATCTAAATTGTTGCAATAAAATCCTATATAGCAATGCTTTATTGGAATGGGCATTAATTCCCTCACTACCAAAAAATTACCTTTTAGTCACAGCTTTTAGCAACAATTATAAAAATTGTGGCAAATATGATAAAGAATATACCATTTACTACATATTAATATATTGACGCTTAAAATTGTGGGTAAAATAAGTAAGTGTTTGGCCATGAATATTATTCAAAATATTTTGGAATACGTTTTTACTTTATTTCGGAATACATGTTTGGCCATAAATATTTTTGAAAAATATTTTCACAATATTTGGAGTTTTGAAAAACACCTCAAGAGGTGTTTTCACTATTTTTGGATTCACTTTTTGCATTTTTTAATTTATTTTTTTTTAAAAAAATCTCAATGTTTTATTTTCATAACATAACCCAATTTTCAAAAACTCTAAATTTTTTAAAATTTATTTTCACTTTTTATATTTTTTAACTTCAAAAATATCTCATTTCCAAAATACTATGGCTAAACATAACTCAAACTCTATTTTCAACTTCAAAAATACCAAATAAAGTGAATATATTTTTGGTTTTTATGGTTAAACGGGTACTAAATAAGCAGGAACTAAATTTTACTCCCTCCCTTTGTTTTTTTTCATTTGGCCCCCTTTCTTTTTGGATATTTATTAATTGGTTTTCCTTTTCAATCAAAATATCCACGCTAGCTTTTCACCCAAAATATACTCTCTCTTTTCTCTCATTTTACCCAAAATGTGTTGGAGTGATTCCTCCAAAATTCAGTTCTCCCTAGCTTCAAATCACTTCTTTCGGATAAGAAATCTTTACTATCTAGAGTTTTAAAGTCTATTTTTATTCAATCTTCAATTGGTTTTTTTTTGAAAATTTTTGTTTGTGCAATAAGAGAACCTTGAAGATGATGCTTTTGTTCTTCAATGGGTCTTTTTGTTTCAATTTTTGGTAGGTTTCTTTCCACTCTTAATTCTTGTTCAATTTTTTTTTTGTTAGTGCATAATTTTTGTGTGTTTAGGGTTCTGAGCGTATGCTATAGATATCCCATTACTTTAATTATTGTCTGTTTTGTTCTAATTTATTGGTGGGTTTCTTTCCACTCTAATTTATTGCTCTTTCTTTAAGGAAAATGTAGCTTGAGAATTAGATTTGTTGTTATCGTCTTGGCCATCTTCAAATATTTTAAGAAATAAAAAATATTTCCAAGTGAAATGCATGTCCAAACACAACTTCAAATTCCAAATATCACTCTAAAAACTCGAATTTACAAATTTCAACTCTCAACTTCAAAATTTATAGCCAAATGGGAGCTAATAACGGATTTTTATAATGCACTGAACCAGCTTATGAAATTGGTGGAGGCAAGTTTGCATATAAGACATGTATTTGGTAGGACATGGAACTAACATCATCTTTTTTTGGGTATTCTTTAAAGAGTAGAAATAGATATATTCACACAAACTGTAGAACCAAGGATTAGTGGGGTAAAAGACTTTGCTAGACTTGGATCCTTTATGTATGTAAGGATTTCAAGAAGTCCAAAACTATATATATGTTGGTTACTATATGTGAGTTGCAACAAGAGTTTAAGTTTTTGTTTCCCCTTGAAACACTTGATATGAAACTTGCAAATGCTTGATTCATATCAAAGAATAGTTGGAACTTCTTTAAACACATAGCTTTTTAAAATAAAGTACCTATGGCAAAATATATTGCTTAGAGGTTGACAATATTGAGAAATTTGTTTTCAACCATGGCAGGACAACTATATTTGAAGAAGTGCACAAGCTTAAGTTGCATTGAATTTGGAGGTTCGTTGATCAGATAACGTTATGACGAGTGCATTTTTCTTTAGTTTGAACTATTTTATATTTGTTAATTAATATAGGAGCTTGGGTTGGGTAAGGGAGGATTCCTTTTCTCGATTTTCTATTTCTTTTTCTTATTCTCTGTGTCCACTTGTTTGTTTGGAGGAGGAGCGAACATTATAGGATTTGTTTCATATTTATCCACATCCATCTCTTTTGCAGTTGGCCTTAAAATATTACAAAGTATTTCAATCATCATAAAGGAACTTACATTGTATTTTTCCTTTTGTAGGCAGACTTCTCTGAGTTCTCGCGTTTCTATAATTTAATCTTCTTTGTTTGCAGAGAAAATGGACAAAGAACATCAGTAAGTTGATTACTTGTAGATGATTTTGCAGCAGTGTGCTCATGTTTCATAAAGCATTTATTATGCAGATAGCTCTATTTTCAATTTTATGTTGAGTTAAAAATCTTTTCAGCCATAAGCAAAGTTGTTAATGGATAATAGTTTTAGGTGGAAGGTTTCAGATATTTGACCAATGGTGCAACTTTGTTGAGGTAAGTGTTTGTGCCTCTAATGATCTGTTGTCATGTGTTCAAATTGCATTGTTGATCTGTGATATAAATTCTCAAGGTTTTCAAAACATATGCTCTCTATCCAGATTATCGAAATCATATGATCATATTATATGATAAAATTTTCCAACCATTTGAAAAGTTATTTTGTGATATAAATTCACAAGGTTTCCAAAATACATGCTCTCTATCCACATTATCGAGACCATATGAACCTCTTGAAAGATAATATCATATAATAAAATTTTGTGAAAATATTTTCTTTTTTGACACATCAAACAGCCAACAAAGCAATGATTGCTTGGTACTTAAAATTTTTTATTTCCATTCCAATCACATAGGATGTAAAGTTATCTGACAATGGAATTTAGTTTTTCTCCTCATTTCTCTGAAACTTAGGTTGTGGCACCTCGTTATGAAAATTTAGTGTTTATTGCTAATGATTGGTATATTTTTTTTGCCAGTGTACCTGAAAGCTCATTATCGTGACAATGTAATGATGAAATATACAAGATATGTCCTGGTGATTCATAACTACAACATGTAAACTAGAAGTGCTAACAAGCCAAGTGAGTAGTAACTCATCTCTACTTTGATGTCATAGTATTTTTTCGAGAAGCAGAGATTGTGATGGCAAATATTTGCAACTGTCAATAGTTTCAGTTATGTTGATAGTGCTTCAGTAGATTTAAAAACTAAAGTATGAAGCACCACTAATTAGCTGAATTATTAACTCGATTTATTATGATTTCACCCAATTTTTAGGTCAGTTTCATCAATGGATTATTTAAGGCCAGCTTATGTTGTGAGTCCTTAATACCTGGGGACTTTGGTACTTATAAATAGCTTATTTTAGTGCTGAATTGGTAGTAAAATTAAATTCTAATTGCTTTGGTTGTTTTTTCCTAAGTTGATACTTAAACATTTCATTCATCTTAATCCCTGCAGGTATGCATCTGTTAGTCTGCCAGAGAATCAGGAGGAAGAACTCCTGAGATTGAACAGACACTACGAAATCCAACCCTTGTCACAATGATGGATTTCAAACAAACCTCCTATTTCGCAATGGTACATTATGGAAAGCACTGCCACCTCCTTAATCCACGAAATAACTTTAAATTCAGAAACAAAAATTGTTAGAAAAAATAGGATGCAGATAAAAAAACCTACACAATAATGCAGAATACATCTTTTTTTGTAAGGATGGAAGTGATCTAATTAGACTATTAAGCTTGCTTTAGATTATTGAATAAGTCATATTTCATTGTTCAACAAGATTACAAACTGAATCAATAGAAAATTAATAATGATAAATTGGTTTGATTTACAATGATAAAGTGGTTTGATTTCCCTTCTCATTATTTTGGTTACTTTATATGTTTTGCAATTTGTTCTTTGTTATTTCAACTCTTGACATATTTAGAGATTATTAAAAGTTATTTGGGTTTTGTCAATGTCCATGACCTTGTTGAGCAGGCAATCTTATCTTATGCCAAGTACATAGTGAAAATAAGATTATAATTAGTAATTTCTACATAAGAGTGCAGCTAAACTCATAAATGTTCAATGTGCAGAGACTAGATAACGTTGAAATCTATGATAAACCCGATGCACAGGAGGAACCTGTCCCTAACTTGCATCAAGGTATACCTAGATTCCTCTATCAGCATAGATTATGCTAAGTAACCCTGAAATCCTTGTTGCAGTTGATGTAGATAATATCACCCTGCCTGAATATTTTGAATCACATCATATAGATATGTTGAGGTATCGTGATGAACAGTTAAAAGGTTTTGTATTTAAAACTTTCACCAGCTATCTTTCTAAGCTTATATGGTCAGTTAACATAAAAATTTCACGTGAATTTATGTTTCCTGCATTAAATCATGGGAGGCTAATTTTCTTCATTTCCAATTGAGTTGTAATGCTTTCCTTCTACTATCATCCTATTAATTTTTAAGTATAAATTACTCCACAGGTTTGATATTGAAGGGGATAATAAAACAAAAATAAAGTTTACCTAGCCAGAGGATGCCCAAATCCCAAGTACTCCTGTGCCATCTCCATCTAAAGAACAAGCCTATAAACGTAAGAATGCCTTACAAGGCTTGCCTTTACAGAAAGGTACTATCTTCTACTTTTGATAAATGAAGGTTTTTTAGAGGTAAATAGTAGATGGATTCAAGATGATTTACTTGGTTCTTTTTGATATACTCTTCTGATAGAGACATTATGGCAATAAATCCTTCCTCTCAAAGCAGAACATGGATGCTAGTTGTGCTTACCTACTACTGATCAGCTAAAGTACTTTGTGACACCTAGTTTCTTATCTTTAAACTTTCAGGTTACATGTAGTTCCTTCAAGAACAAGCTTACATGATATTTTGTATACTTCCAGTTTACATGCTCATTAGGTTAGTTTAATCAGCAACTATAGCAGTTTAATCTATGAGGGTTTCATTTGTTTACATTTAGTTATGACCTAAATTAGTCCTAGTGTGTCAATAACCTAAATATGCTCATTAGGTCAGTTTAATCAACAACTATAGCAATTTTCTAATCCACCTATGACTTTCAACTTAGATTCTTCTTGGTCTTTAGTATATTTTGAAACACCTATATATATTGTGTTTCTCTTGCCTACTTTCAATGTTGGTGGTTCTGTTTTGATGTATATTTCGCTAGGAAATATAACTCTGCTGAAGTAGTATTGTCGATTCTTTTGTAAGTTTGGTTTTGGTGAAGTCTTGTTTCAAAACTTTTAAAATTTGCTATGGGTCAATAAAAACTACTGATTGATTCAGTTTTTTGTCTATGTTCTTTTTAATTTGTGTTAATATTGGATTCAGAACTCGTAGTTATGCTTATTTACCTAAAAAATGTGTTCTTCCTCCCGTGACATGCCAAACAACTCAAGTATATTTGGTAGTGAGTTGCTTACTTTTAACTTAGATTCTTCTTAGCCTTTAGTATATTTTGAAACAACTACAACTATGAGTTTTCTCCAACTTTTTGCATTTTTATTAGAGTAGAACTTGTGGTTTTTCTTCTATCACCTTTGATCTGGTTTACCATCAGTTTTTCTATGATCGTTCTTGTGATGAGTGTTTAAGGTATATGTTAAAGATGGTGCTGGACTTTTTGTAAGAGGTGGCACAACGTCAAAATGTGAAAACCGATTGAAATGCTTGGAGGGTAAAGATCGGTGAGCTATGTTGTTAAGCTTTTTCTTTTTTATAATTTTACTGTACTATGTCTTTGCTCATTTTTTGTTTCTATTTTTTCAATGGATCGGACATCTACTAAACCTTAAACAAGAAAATGAATATATGATGTGTTTGCATTTCTCAACATCTATGTCTTTGATACCTTAATGCAGATTTCGTGAGTTAGAACTATTTTACAACCTATGATTGTAATCTTATCATTTAAGCTTACAATTTGTTCGACATTAGTTTGCTATCTTTGGAAAGAGTTTGTGTTCGTAAGAATTTTTCAAAAGAATTGATTGTTGTATCTAAACTTTTCTAAAACTTGTCATAATGATTTTCTATCTTTCAGTTAACTTATCATTTCTTTTACATCATTTTTGTAGGTAAACCAATGAACAATGGAGCTGCAAAAGTAATGGAGACCATACCTAGGTTGCTAGACTTTAACATGTTTGAAGAATTGTTTTTAGAACTTTTTGTAAACTTATGTATGTTAACTTTTGAATTATGAAATAATTTTGTATATTTTGCTTCTATACAAGTTGGATATTTTGGATTATGATTATGTTAATTAATGTATTTCTTTGTGATTTATATATATTTCAGTGTAGTATATATTATAATATTAATTTTTATTTTCTTTATTATGTTGTTGCAACAAATTCTATAGATCGTTGCAATAGCCAAGCAAACTGTTGCAATAGCTACCAAATAGTCGATGCAATAGCTTCTCAAAACCGTTGCTATAGCCTAAAAAGGTGTTGCATAAAATCATATTGTGACGGGTTTGGACCGTAGCACTTGCAAACTAACTGTTGCAATAGATGTTCCTACATCGACGGTTCTAATATCGTTGCAATAGACATAACTATGGCGACAGTTTGGTAACCGTTACAAACATCGTTGCAATAGGTCTATTGTCACGCGAGCTGGTGCGGCGGTTGGTTTTTCGTTGCAATAGACGTATGACAATACTTTTACTATCAATTGTAACGCTTTTTGATGTGTTGTCGTAGGCCAATTTTCTAGTAGTGTGTACTGAGTCGTGGTAATTTGGGAGTTCACTGGTTTACAGCATGCTTTTAATGAGTCATCTCTTGACTCATGAAATGATACCGCGAGTTGTAGGCTGACTCTTGGTCCATTGGGGGAACTTAATTTGGTTCCTTGATTTGGTCTATGAATCGTGGACTAGGTTCACGACTGGTGAACCATCTAGTGGAATACGAAAACTTGAATTTTTTGATCTGGTTTTTCTGCATTAAGTCTAAATCAAAGCATGGAAAAGTATGGGGTAGGGGTGGCAAATTTGGCCCAAGCCCAAATGACCCGCCCAACCCGCCCACATTATAATGGGTTGGGCATGACCCAATATTAAGATGGGCTAGATTTAGGCAAGCCCAACTTAACCCATTTATTTTGACAGCCCATATGGGCCGATGATTGTAGCCCAAATTGACCCATCCCAAATTAAAATATTTATCCTGATTTCTCTGAGATATTCTGCGAAGTGCAAGTCGCGACTTTCAACTCGAAGTCGTTGTTTCTCTTTCGATTCTTTAACAAATTCCTCATCATTGCAAATTCATCGTAAGTTTACTAACAATTTTATTTTGATTAAATTAAAGACGAAGTTTACATTGACAAACTTATTTTAAGAATGATGTATTCTTTAATTTTTAACTGTTAGGTATAAATTGAAAATAACTTTGACATGCGAAGTTCATACTAAAAAATCAAATCAAACTGACCGAACTAAACTTTGACAATTGAATTAAAATTCTTAAAAACTGAATCAAAGTATCAACTATCCGAAGTTAAAATATCTTATAAATACAAAACTCAATAGAGTTTTCTAATCAATGAAATTAGTATCAAACTTTACAATTGCTAATCATGCATTTGGCCTTTTTAAATTGATATTTTTTTCAAAAAATAAAATTTAAAACATCACATCACATCACATTTTTATATGGACCACTTTACTGTTTCGCTGTAGCAGATTCTGTAGAAGGAAAAGATCAAAAGTTAAAATTGAAAGCATAACTTATTTTAGGTTAATAAAACATAGAAACTATTTAAAAATATATAATTACATCAACAACAACAACATACCAAGTGTATTCTCAGAAAGTTGGGTCTGGAGAAGGTAATCATTACTAAATATTACCATAAGGCTAAGAAGTTGAATGGATTAGAGTTGCAACCATAATATTTTCTGCACATGCTCATATTTTAAAAAAAGAATTTAAAATGGTTAGTTGACTCCTGAATGAATCATCAGTGGTGGCTAAAAATAGAAAATATTGTAAAGATTTGAATTTGGGCAGGTTGGGTTATAACCCATGACCCATAATTTAACCTATCTTGACCCAAATGCATTTGGGCAGGGTTGGGCATTAGCCCATTTATTCGTTCAGCCCATCTTAACCCGCCCAACTTCAGCCCAAACAGCCCATTTGCCACCCCTAGTATAGGGTGTTACATTGAGTTATTCTCGGGGTGTTACATTGAGTTATTCTCATCGAAGCCAAAGGCTAGGACAAAGCTCAAGAACAAGGTCTAGTTTATTTTATTTATTTTATTTCCGTTATTTTCTAGTAAATTCATGAAATCTCTTCTTCTAAAGAGATTCATGAGTATAAAATCTTTTAGTTCTAGGGTTGTGGTTGAACATAAAAAATTTTCTTTGATAATCATAGAGTTTAATTTTGATTTCCATCTATCGAATTATTTATTTTTCTTGAGTGTAATTATTTATTTGCTTGATAACCTTATAAATAATATTTTGGGCTTGTTTACTAGACTTGAAAAAGGAAACTACAAGTGTAAAAAGAGGAAATAGGGTTAGTTCCGTGAACCTTATAGGAATAGGAAATTGATTCACAATTGAGGATAGAAATATACCCTGAGGCCTAGCTTAGTTGATATAGAAGAGAAATCACATGCTCTTCACTATCGAACGATGACCATAGAAATATAGACGGTAGAAATAGTCGAGTAGGCTTAAAGTTATTGCAAAAATAATCAATATAGGTAAAATCAATCTGCAACTAGCAACTCTCGAAATTAAATTAGACATATGATTGGATAACTCAACTGGATTGTCAAAATACCACAACCCTGGATCTTATTCCTCAACTGAATCACAAAACACGAATTATCCAGCTTGATTACAATTTGTCTACATTAAAACTCAAACACCCTCAATTACTTGTCACCTACTGAATAATTAAAATAAGAATTCAAACTAGAACTTCACTCCATCAAATCCTTGTGGGTATGATATCTAGACTTACATCCTTTATTACTTGTACGACCATATGCACTTGCGTGTCCGAAAGGATGCAATGCTACTCTTGTACTGGTGTCACCAGGTCTTGGGGTAGTTTTAGTTTTGAATCGTTTATTCTGCACATATAAGAGTTTTTTCTTAATTTATATTATTTTTACATTATTTAAGTTGTTATCTGGTTAATAAAGGAATGAATTCACCTACAAGGATGGTGGGTGTCCTCACGGCCTAATGAGATTTTGGGTTGTAACAGTTAGTACACAATATGTATATATACAATTAAAAGAGAAGGAAAAAAATTATTATTTGTTATAAATAAAAGAGGAGAACTAAACTAAATTAACAAGGAAAAGGCAGAGAGATAAATAGGAGCAAGTGTACTCTTACATTACTTTTCTTTTCACCCTTTCGATGCGTTTGATATTACAGATAAATGAAAATTTATAAGATTTGGAAACTTGGGACAAATCTTGCTACAGTGCTAATACTTGGATATCAATCTTGCAATAGTCTATGAGTCACATGGTCATCCCACATATTACGACCCAATTTCGGAGTCATGATGGCACCTACTTTAACCCGCCAGTAGGTAAGCTAAACCGTAGCCCGAAACAACAAGTAATGGGCTAATTGGTGGAAGATAAAGTAAATACCGAAAAATAAGCATACAATAAGCTTGTAAGAAATATAAATAAGAATACGACAATATAAATGTCAAATGGAATGGAGAAAGAACAAAAGAAGTATCCTAAGACCTAGTAAAGCCGATACAAGAGCCACTAAAATAAAATGAAAGTACTGAATAGTATCAATATACAAAAAGTCTCTATAACTAAAGGTTGTCCAAAAGTAAAGGAAGTAGAGGGGATCAGCTCCGTCTCTGAAAGCTCACCCTATCTCCAAATCCTGAGAGCAACTAGATATGACATCAGCGGCGGCAACTAGAACTAGGATCTGCATCAGAAAAAGATGCAGAAGTTTAGTATGAGTACCAAAACAACATATACTTAGTAGACATCATAGGCCGACTAAGCTAAATCATGATAAAAGTAAAATAAAATGCGAGAATGTAAACTAAGTCAAGGAATAAGGGGCAAAACTGAAATAATGTTCCAGCTGACAGATCATAAGTAACAGTATAAATAATATCGAAGATAAGGCAAGCTAACTACAGCTTAACTGGGCTTCTATAAGCCAAGAAGGAGCAAACAATAGAAGACTAACCCAAATGAGCCCTCATAAACCCGATGGATACAATTAAGAGGAGAACCATAGACACTAATAAGTAAAAAGTAACAAACCATTGATCCCATATCCGTGAATCCTTTTGTACTACACAATACCGGACTCGAACTGGATCCGCAATATCATCAGTGAACCATAAGGTGCCAGAATTTAATGTCATATATGCCAGACTTAAACTGGGAATTAGTACCATATGCCAATAGTAGTTGTCGGACTCGACCCGGTCTTTAAAGTAAATACAAGGTTACAAGTCTAATTGGAAGTTGTAAATATGTTCACATCACAATAAATTCTAAAAATACATGCGAGATGACGAAAGAAGACCTCCTAGGTCTACAAGGAGCTAATCAGGATAATTGACCTAAAAAAGGGTAGGCGGGGCCCAACACTAACCCCAAAAGTCCATACTAAAGCAATTTCTACCCAAAATTAGACTAAGGCTTCAAAGTTCCATATTAAGGTATTAGATAAGTCTAAACAAGTCCTAAGATAACAATTAAATCCAAGGGAACGGTGAATGGGTCAACTCTACCTAAAAACGGCTCTCTAATCGGCTAAATATTCCAATTTTCACTAAACATACAACCAATCCATAAATTCTAACTCAACTCTAGCATAATACTATACTAATACCATAATAAAGCTCAATATATGAGAAAATTAAGCCTATCCTACCTGGACGCCGACGAAGCTCGAGAAAGTCTAAATTGGATATTTTTCCTTTCGAGAAGCCTATGCACGATGCCACGCTATCAAAATAATGATCTACACATTAATACAAGAATAACAATACCCATATTGTATATAAATAATCCAAATCCAAAATCGAGCTAAAAATCCCATGTGGGGCCTGCTTATGGATTCACAACTTTGAAACCCATAAAATGTCCCTTTAAGCTCAAGGATCATTTACCCTCAAAATGGATAAATTTCGAGCACAAATGAACCCAAAATCAGCCCGTAAAGTAGACTAGGGCTTTGAGTTTAAATCGGAGAATTACTCAAGAATTTAATGGAAACTTACGGAATAACGACGGAGAAATGACTATAATCGCGCCTCCAACTCACCCAAAACACCCAATATTCAATCTTCACTCTCTCTAAGGTATCTAGGGCTTTAAGGGACTTGGTACTTGGAAATAAATGAGCCAAAATTGGGTTTCCCTTTCATTAATAGCAGCAGTAGCTGCTTTAGCGGTTAAATGAATGCTTAAGCGGTCACCGCTAAAGCTGTAAAGTACCGCTAAAGCGGTCCACGCGTGATTGGACCCTAGCGCTAAAGTGGTACTCGAGTCGCTTTAGCGACAGGGGGAAAACTTAGGCTTCCGCTAAAGCAATCCATTGGCCACTTTAGCGACTTCCGCTTTAGTGACCAAATGGTCGCTTAAGCGGGCGCACCAGCTGAAGCCTGCACCAATAACTTAGCAAATTTTTCTAAGTTTCGACTGGACCCTCGGGATTCATTCAGAATCCCATGAATACAAATAAACTATGCTACCCCACCAAATTCGACATTTCAAACTCAACGGAGCCATTGAAATTTTATCTGAGATCGTTTCAATGAAATATGGGTCCCACACCCAATAGCCATTTTAACCAATTTCCACCCAAAAGCACAAAATGAGTCCAAAAGCCTTGGGACCAGAACCAAAGGCCCTCCTAGCCTTAAATTGACGTTTCAGAGCTGTTGGAACTGTCAGAATTGGCATACGAGGTCATTTGCATAAGGTTTAGGCCCGATACCCAAATTTGAACACTTCTAAACAAAACATTGGCTCTAAAAATCAAATAAACTACCCGATAACCGAAATGTCGGCTCCAGCAAGTCATAAATGACTTGGGAAAGCTCTAAATGTGAAAATAGTATAGAAATGCAGAAAATGACCTGGAGGGTCATTACAATATCCACCACAAAAAGGACTTTCATCCGCAAAAGTAAAGGATTAAGATGTACTTGAAGGCTCTAACAGGTGGGGATACTAGACTCGCATCTTACTCTCAATCTCCCAGGTAGCCTTCTCGACTAGATGGTGCCTCCACTGAACCTTAACTACTGGAATTTCTCTAGAGCACAACTGTCTTACATCTCTGGCCAGTATAAGCACTGGCGCCTCCACGATGATTAATCGCTCGACCAACTAAACTGAGTCCCACTGAAGCACGTGTAACTCATCAAAAATGTAGCACCGCAGCATGGATACATGGAAAATTAGGTGAACAGCTAAAAAATCTAGGGGCAAGGCTAACTCATAAGCTACCTTTCCAACGATCCGAAGTATCTCAAATGGACCAATATACCTGGGGCTGAGCTTGCCCCTCCTTCTGAACCTAATCACGCCCTTCATAGGCGATACTCAAAGGAAGACTTGGTCACCAACTCCAAACTTCAACGTACGAAGTCTGTGATCAGCGTAACTTTTCTGCCTACTCTGAGCTGCCATCAACCTATCCTGAATCACCCGCACCCTATCCAAGGACTCATGAAGCAAGTCAGTACCATGGGGACTAACCTCAGAAGTCTCAAACCAGCTAATCGGAGATCGACAACTCCTACTATACAATGCCTCAAATGGTACCGTCTCACATGCATGGAGTATATCCTATAAAACCTAAATAGTCCACTCCTACTGACTATCGATCTGGGGTGGAATGCGGTGCTAAGATCAACCTGAGTACCCAACTCCTCCTGAAATGCCCTCCAAAAGCTAGAAGTGAACAATAAGCCTCTGTCTGAAATAATAGATATGGGTACTTGATGCAAGCAAACTATCTCACGAACATAGATACAGACGAACCTCTAGGCACTGAATGACATCTAAATAGGGAGAAAATGGGCCGATTTGGTCAACCAGTCTACAATAACCCAAATGTCGTCGAAACCACAGGAGGTATGAGGTAAACCACTCACAAAGTCCATGGTAATCCGCTCCCACTTTCACTCGGGGATGGGTAATCTCTGAATCAAGCCACCAGGTCTCTGATGCTCGGCCTTTACCTACTGACAACATAGGCAATGAGCTATAAAGTCTGCAATAACTATCTTTATGCCACTCCACCAGTAGTGTTGCCTCAAATCCCTATACATCTTTGCCGTCCCAGGGTGTATAGAATATATGGAGCTATGAGCCTCCCGCAATGTCGACTAAATCAAGCCTCTAACCCTTGGAACACAAATGCGACCATCATAACTCAGAATACCCACTGGATCTAAGATAGCCTGACTGGACTCACCCCTCAACACCTGGTCATGGATGCCACAAAGGCTACTATTCTCAAATTAGCGACTCTGAATCTGCTCAAATAAGGTAGACCTAGCCTCAACACTAACAAGGATACTCCTGGAGTTTGACATATTAATTCGAACCATCAAGTTGGCTAAGGACTGTATGTCCAATGCCAACAGCCACTTTGAAATAAAAATTGAATCCAAGCTACCCATACTTACCGCCTTCCGACTCAAGGCATCCACTATCACGTTCACCTTGCCTAAATGGTATAGAATAGAGATTTCATAGTCTTTCAGCAACTCAATCCACTTGCGCTGTCTAGAATTAAGCTCCCTCTGAGTCATAATTTACTGAAGACTACGATGGTAAGTATAGATCTAGCAATGAACACCATACAAGTACTGCCTCCAAATCTTAAGTGCAAAAACTACCATCACCAACTCCAAATAGTGATTGGGGGTAGTTGCACTCGTGAACTTTCAACTGCCTCGACGCATAAGTAATAACTCTGCTCTGTTGCATCAAGACATAACCCAAACAAACACCAGAAGCATTACAATAACTGTAAATCCCTCGCCTCCAATAGGAAGAGTCAATATAGGAGCTGAAGTGAGCAAGTCCTTGAGCTTCCGAAAGCTCAACTCACACTCATCGAACCACTAAAAAGGAATCTCTTTCCTAGTCAACCTGATCATAGGCACTGGAATAGAAGCAAAACCCTCAACAAACCGCCTGTAGTAACCTGCCAAACCAATAAAGCTATGAACCTCAGTCGGAGATGTAGGTATGGCCCAATCACAAAAAGCCTCAATCTTCGCTAGATCAACTATAATCCCATCCTTAGACACCACATTCCCTAGGAATGTAATATAATCAAGTCAAAACTCGCACTTTAAGAATTTGGCAAAAAACCTATGATCTCTCAAAGTCTGGAGCACAATCCTCAAATATTGCTCGTGCTGCTCCCTTCTCCTCAAATACACAAGGATGTCATCAATGAAGACAATCATAAAGGAATCTAGATAGGGCCTGAACACACTGTTCATCAGATCTATGAACGCTGCTGGGGAATTAGTCAACCAAAAAGACATCACCAGAAACTCAAAATGGTCATAGCGAATCCTGAAAGCTATTGTAGGGATGTCCTCAACCCGAATCTCAACTGATGGTAACCAGATCTCAAGTCAATCTTAGAGAACACTGCTGCATCCTGAAGCTGGTCAAATAAATTATCAATACAAGGCATAGGATACTTATTCTTCATGTTCACCTTATTTAGCTGCCTGTAGTCGATACACATACGCATAGAACAATCTTTTTTCTTCACGAACAAGATAGGATCACCCAAAGATGACACACTCGAACTAATGAAAACCTTACCCAAAAGATCCTGAAGCTGAGAATTCATATCCTTAAGCTTAGCAAGAGACAGACGGTAAGGTGCCATGGAAATAGGTTGGGTGCCCAACTTAAGATCAATAGTGAACTCAATATCATGCGCAGGAGGAAGGCCAGGCAGATTGGTAGGGAAAACATCAGAAACCTCATGGATAATAGGAACAGAATCAAGCGAAGGACTCTCCGCACTAAGATCTCAAACATAAGCGAGATAACACTCGCAACCCCTCGATATCAATCTCATAGCCTAAAAATAAGAAATAATCCTCGTCGATGCGCAGCTAAGAGAACCCTGCCACACAATCGAGGGTATGCTAGGCATAGCTAAGGTAACGGTCAATCCAAGACTGCATGATAGGGGGATAACCATTCCATGCCCAGAATCACATTAAAGTCCACTATGTCTAGCACAACACATGATCTACAAATCTGATCCACTACTAAAGAATATCACCCACGAGAGTACATACACGTAATGGCACAGATAAAGGCTCCCAAGACAACTCTAACCATGGTGCATAATAAGCAGAAACATATGAATAAGTGGATCCCAAATCAAATAAGGCAATAGTTGGCTGATGTCACACTGAAATCGTACTTGTAATAATAGAATTTGAAGACTCTACCTCTGGTCTACCAGGTACAGCATACGAATGACCTCGCTCGCCACCTGGCTGGGAACCTAACCGAACACCCGTCCTACCTATTTGAAAACCTCCTCGAGAACCCTGGGGACCACCCATGCGACCCTGAGCACCACCTTTAGCTGAAGGCGGCACTGATCTGATAGGCTGAATACTCTGCTCAGTAGGCTAAATCGTCCCACGCTGGGGACACTCTCTGGTGTAATGACCAACAACCCCGCAACTATAGCAAGCCCCAGACACTCTGCTCTATCCAGAAGATCCGGATGACCCAAAATAGCCACCTCGACTAGAAGACCCAGAATGTGTACCTCTGAAAGACTGGCCACTGCTCTGGCCATGGTAATCACTGTAGCTGGACAGACCTCCGTCAGTAATCTGAAGTGCTGCCTGAATGGGTCTACTTGACTGACCCTACTACTGATAAGACAGATACGGAGGGTACCTACCCCAAGAACCTCTGCCTCTGAACTGCGAGCCACCACGGCTCCTACTCAAACTACCCTGATGATATCGTCTCTTATTGTTGCCCCCATGGGACTCGCAATGCATCTCCTCCATAGTCTGGGCATAATTAGAAACCTCAATAAAAGACCTGCCAGCTGTACCAAACTCTGAGTGGCCATGCAAAGAGGAATCTTAGTCCCCTAACAAAGCACCGAATCCACTCATACTTGGTCAGTAAGATCGCAGTAGCATATCTGTCTAACTCATGGATTCATGCCTCATACTCAAGAATGGTCATAGAACCCTGCTCCAAACCCGTGAACTGATCTCTCAGGCACTCAGAAAGACTGTGAGGCATATAATTCTCCAGGAAGACCTCAGAGAACTGAGTCCATTTCAAAGGGGGAGATCTAGATGGGCTGGAATCAAGATAATTTCCACCCATGTCTAGCTGCCAAATCTAACTGAAAAATGGTGTAGTCAACCCCTCGAACCTCAACTAGGCCTAAATTACGGAGCCTATCCTGGCAAAAAGTCAAGAACTCAAATGTATCCTTGTCTAGAGCCCCAGAAAACCTAGGCAGAGTCAATCTCTGAAATTTGCCCAACATCTTCTGCTCCTCAACAGACATAGTTAGCTGGGCGGTCATCGGCTGAACAACTACCTGCACTGGAGGGACCACAAATCTAGCAGCCTCAGCTACAGGTTGTGTCCCTACATCTGTACCACTCTGATACGTAGACTGAGCACCATCAGACGGTGCACCACCAACTAATACCAATAATTAGATCAATGTATCTCTGAGCAATGACGAAGAAATAAACCCTAGTAGAGCCTGAATTGCCCATTGGCCCACCAATGGTTGGGGTGGCTGAACCTGTGGAGCTACCTCTGCCTTGGGAGCAACAATAAGATCTGGTGAAGGCTCCCTATCCTGACCCCTAACTGGAGCTGCAGCTCTAGCCTGGCCGCGAACTCTGTGTCGGTCAAGCCCTCTAGCAAGTTTCCTAGCAGCGGTCCTCATCATAGGTCGTTGTAGCTCGCATCCTGATCATCTGCGAAAGAGTAAAACAATGAGAATCTTAGAAACCAACACAGACTCGACGCACGAAATAAAGCAAGAAAGTGAGATTCTCCTAAAAATGTCCTATAGCCTCCCGAAGATAAGATATGAATGTTATCGTTTTGATCCGCGGGACTCTACGAGACACTTGCTCTAGTACCAACAATACCAGTGAACCTAGGCTATGATACCAATTAGTCACGACCCAATATTAAAGTCATGATGGCACCTACTTTAACCCGTCAGTAGGTAAGCCAAACTGTAGCCCGGAACGAGAAGTAATGGGCTAATTGGTGGAAGGTAAAGTAAATACCGAAAAATAAGCATACAATAAGCTTGAAAGCAATATAAATAAGAATACAACACTATAAATGTCAAATGAAATGGCAGAAGAACAAAAGAAATATCCCATGACCTAGTAAAGCCGGTATAAGAGACACTAAATACAAAATGAGAGTACTGAATAATATCAATAAACAGAAAGTCTCGATAACTAAAGACTATCCAAAAGTAAAGGAAAGAGAGGGGATCAGCTCCGACTCTGAAAGCTCACCCTATCTCTGAATCTTGAGAGCAACTAGATAGGACGTCAGTGGCAGCAACTAGTACTCGGATCTGCATCAGAAAAAGATGCAGAAGTTTGGTATGAGTACCAAAACAACGGGTACTCAGTAGACATCATCGACCGACTAAGCTAAATCATAATAAAAGTAAAATAAAATACGAGAATGTAAACTAAGTCAAGGAATAAGGGGCAAACCTGAAATAATGTTCTAACTGAAAGATAATAAATAACAATATAAATAATATAGAAAGTAAAGGAAGCTAACTACAGTCTAACTGGGCTCCCATAAGCCCAGAAGGCGCAAACAAGAGAAGACTAACCCAAACGAGCCCCCATAAGCCCGATGGATACAATCAAGAGGAGAACCATACACACTAATAAGTATAAAGTAACCAACCATTGATCTCATATCCATGAATCCTTTCGTACCACGCAATATCAGACTCAAAACAGATCCGTAATATCATCAGTGAACTATAAGGTGCCGGACTTTAATGTCATATATGCCGAACTTAAACCGGGAATTAGTACCATATGCCAATAGTAGTTATCGGACTCGAACTGATCTTTAAAGTAAATACAAGGTTACAAGTCTAGCAGAAAGTTGGAAAGATGTCCACATCATAATAAATTCTAAGAAGACACGCAAGATGACGAAAGAAAGGCCTCCTAGGTCTACAAGGAGCTAATTAGGATAATTGACCTAAAAGAGGACCGGGGGCCTGCTACTAACCCCAAAAGTCCATACTAAGGCAATTTCTACCTGAAATTAGACTAAGACTTCGAAGTTCCATCCTAAGGTATTAGATAATTCTAAAAAAAAGTCCTAAGGTGACAATTAAATCCAAGGGAACAGTGAATGGGTCAACTCTACCTAAAAATGGCTCTCTAATAGGCTAAATATTCCAATTTTCGCTAAACATACAACCAAATCGTAAATTCCAACCCAACTCTAGCATAATACTATACTAATACCATAATAAATCTCAATCTATGAGAAAATTAAGCCTAGCCTACCTGAATGCCGACGAAGCCGGAGAAAAGTTTACTAAATTGGAGATTTTCCCTTCCAAGAAGCCTCCGCACGATGCCACGCTATCAAAATAATGATCTACACATTAATACGAGAATAACAATACCCATATTACATATAAATGCTCCGGTCCAAAATCGAGCTAAAAATTCCATATGGGGTCCGCTTACGGATTCATAACTTTGAAACCGGTAAAACGTCCCTTTAAGCTCAAGGATCATTTACCCTCAAAAATAGGTAAATTCCGAGCACAAACGAACCCAAAATCAGCCCGCAAAGTAGACTAGGGCTTTGAGTTTAAATCGGAGAATTACTCAAGAATTTAATGGAAACTTACGAAACAACGACGGAGAAATGACTATAATCGCGCCTCCAACTCACCCTGAACACCCAATAATCAATCATCACTCTGTCTAAGCTATCTAGGGCTTTAAGGGACTTGGGACTTGGAAATAAATGAGCCAAAATTAGGTTTCCCCTTCATTAATACCAGCGGTAGCCACTTTATCAGTCAAATGACTGCTTAAGTGGTCACCGCTAAAGAGGTAAAGTACCGTTAAAGCGGTCAAACGTCGCATAAACGACGACCGCTAAAGCAATACTCTAGTCGCTTAAGTGATAGGGGGAACACCTGGGCTTCCTCTAAAGCTGTCCATTGGCTGCTTTAGCAACCTCCACTTTAGTGACCAAATGGCCGCTTAAGCTGGCGCACCAGCTGAAACCTGCACCAGCAACTTAGCAAATTTTGCTAAGTTTCGACCGGACCCTCGAGATTCGTTCGAAATTCCATGAATACAAATGAACTATGCTACCCTACCAAATTCGATATTTCGAACTCAACAGCGAAATCAAAATTTCCATTCGAGGTAGTTTTAATGAAATGTTGGTCCCACACCCAATATCCATTTTAACCAATCTCCACCCAATAGCCCAAAATGAGTCCGAAAGCCTTGAGCCCAAAACCAAAGGTCCCCCTAGCCTAAAATCGACGTTTTGGAGCTGCTGGAACTGTTAAAATTGGCATACGAGGCCGTTTACCTGAGGTTTAGGCCCGATACCCAAATTTGAACAGCGAAGACTTCTAAAAAGGGAATTGGCTCTAGAAACCAAACGAACTGCCCGGTAACCGAACTGTTGGCTCCAGCAAGTCATAAATAACTTGGGGCGGCTATAGGAAAGCTCTAAACATCAAACTAGTGCGAAAATGCAGAAAATATCCTGGAAGGTCATTACACCACATTATTTGCAACAACATTTATTGTGTTTATGGAAATCTGATGTATGTGGGTATTCTCCATGTATTGAGAGAGAACATATAATTGAAATTGATGAAAGGATAAAAAAGGCGTAATACATAAATATGCCCTTTAACTTGATTTCAACTTTCAACTATGTCCTCCAACTTTGGGTGTGCACAAGTAGACACTTAAACATGTATAAAGTTGAACAAGTAGACACATACGTCATACGTGGCATCCTATGTGGCCAATTCGTGTCCTATATGGCGTCCTACATGTATTATGCCACATAGGATGCATGTGTCTACTTGTTCAACTTTATACAAGTTTAAGTGTCTACTTGTGTGCATCCAAAGTTGGAGGTCATAGATATGAGTTGAGGTCAAGTAAAGGGTATGTTTATGTATTATGCCGATAAAAAATGACAAAAGTGAAATATACTTAGGCCATCTCCAACCCAACACCAAATTTTACACCAAATCCTATTTTGGTGCAAAATTTGATGTTTTTAACCTCCAACCTAACACCAAATTTCACACGCTATTCATCAACACCATTACTATTCATGAATATTTTATTATTATTTTTTATTATATAAAACTTTAAATTTAACATATTATAAAAAAAAATTCATGTAAGTCCGTAATATACCTAATTAATTTTTATGTAATATCTTTATGATGTTAGTTTTACATCTTAATTTTGGTGTGTAATTTTTATAAAATAATTTCAGTATATATTATTTTTATATAAAATGTGAGTTAATTTTATTATAATTTATAATTGTATAAAAAATTATAACCATCACAAAAATAAAAAGTGCAACGTACTAATCTTGGATGTTGAATAGTTATGTAGAAATTAAAATAAATTTTACCATATTATAATATTTATATAATTATATTTAATCAATAATTTCACTTTTATTTGAATTATCCATTAATATGTATAATGTTTACTATTAGCTTACAATTTATATTATCTAAAAATTTATGGTATAAAATAATTTTATAGTAGATGATTATATAAAAAAAAAGACTATGAATTATATGGGATGAATATGTAAAAAAAGAAGAAAGGATTTGTTTTATGAAATAAAAAATAAAATTTAATTAAAAAATAATAATATAATATAGAAGAAAGAGAAGATTATAAAAGAAATATTCTTTTTTGGTATAAAAAATGGTGTAATGAATTGGAGTTAGTTTACACCATTTTGGTGTAAAATTTGGTGTAATGGGTTGGAGATGCCCTTAGTAGACGGTTTGGTCATGTTTCATTGTGAAAATAGAAAAAAAAAGTAGTTTTTCTTTTTAAAGTAAAAAATGATATTTGAAAATTGGAGATGTGTTTGGTCATGAAATAAATTAGAGTTGTTTTTAAATTTTTTTGAGTAATTTGGTGTGAAAAAAGTGAATTTTTTTTTTTTTGTTTTTAGAATCTTTGAAATTTTTTGAAAAAGATAAACAAAGTGAAAATAGAATTTTTCAAATTTTCATGATGAAACGTGTTTTTCAGAGTTTAAACTCCGAAAAAACGTGAAAATATTTCATGGCCAAATGCCCGCTTATTGTGTAAATAGACAATCCTATACCAATTGTACCATCGTTGACTAAATTAATGTGGCAAAAAAATATTTGTCAATCCCTTTAATCATGACAGGTTGTATGAATTTGGATCAGGTATCAATAAACATAGTTTCCGTTATTGAACTTTTCTCCTTCATTAATTCCACTTTGACTATTGACAAAAAAATATATATATATTACACAATATTTGTAACCCCTTTTATTATTTTAATTTTATTTTATTTGATCTTCTTATTAAAAATAACTATTTTAATTTATTTATCTAATTTATGAAATTAAAAAAATGTTATCATATTCTTTCAATACTACTCCTATCATTAAATGGCTACATAAAGTATTAGTAGTTAAATTTAGATTTTCAAAGCACAATTAATAAAGTTAATTTAGTAAATAAATTTGTAATAAATATTATCTTAAGAGGAGCCAAGTAAAAGGTAGGTCGGTAATTTTTTTGAGTGTTAAATCAATATGAGCCAAATAAAATAAAATGGAGAGGATGCATGACATTATATTTAATTTATTTTATAAATAGTGATACTTTTGCATATTTGATTTTTTTAACTTGGAACTTTTTATTTTACCTGAAAAATGTGCTACTATAACACTAAAAAAATGTCGATGACATGTTTATATTTATATACTTTAAGAATATTCTGATATGTGTTAAAAATACTTCTTTCTTTTTAAGTTTTGTTTGTTTATACAATACTAAACCAAAATAGTTATAGGATAAATATATTTAGCATAACTTGACACAACACCATCTTTTTAGGGCTATTAATGTAACTTCAAGCAGTTAATAAAAATACACTAGTAACTTTTCATTTTTCCCCTATCCAAAATACCATTCAAAAGACAAAATCACCTTTGAAAATATTTACCAATAACTGGATTCTCTCTCCTCTCCCAAGAAATATCCTTGCCTAAGAAAATCTCAATCCAAGAAAAACATATAGCTGCCCAAGAAAAAAAACTATTAGCTTTCTAAAAGTTAGTGTCACTTTTTCACTTTCCCTCTATTAAATTACATTAAATTAAGTTTTTTTCTTCATTAAATTAAGTTTAACAAAAAATCTTCAACTGAATAGGAGAAACTCTCCAAAATAAAATTTTACCCTATATACTAGAAGACATGATTTCAACATGATTTTTTGACATTATGCGAAAAGTTTGAGGATATTATTTTCCTTAAAATATTTTGCAAAAACAACTAGCTCAAGAAGGTTGTCATTTTAGCTTTATTATTTGAACCTTATCAATAACTTTAAAAAAAAGTTTATTCTTTCCTAGTAAATTACAGATCATGCCTTAACATTAAAATGTCATTAAATAAATAGGGCCCGTTGAACTTTATATTCTTTTTAACTCAGTGAACCTCCAATTTAACACGTAGACTAATAGGCCCCTAATCAATACTACTGATGATGTCATACTCTAATATTATCCATATATTTCTCATTTGGATTTGTGAAGGATAAATTATTTTCTTTGAATGTGAAGGGTGAATACTTACTATATATGCCTAAGTTTATATTAATAAATTAAGTAATTTAATAGGATGATAATTCATAATAATTAATTATAATTAAATATTAAGAGTAAATAAATGTCATATATTTCTTTTATACTTGGCGTTATATATTTTATTTTTTTATTTGACTCTAATATTAAAAATAAAAAAATTACTTGTTTATTTTAGCAAATTAAGAGAAATTTATTATTTTCTTCGAATATTATTCTTATAATTACGTAACTATTTAAATAATTAATAGTCAAATTTAGATATTCAAAGCATAGTTATAAATTAATTTAATAAAATAAACTTATAAAAAATATTTTTTTAATATCCGTGACAGGTCAACATGAATCAAATAAAAAGGTATCAAAAAAAAATTAGTAAGATTTTACCTTTGTGAAGGGTAAAATCTTACAAAATTTATTGAGAACCTTTAAACTTATCAATAAATTCTAAATTACTATGATAAAGATAAATTAATAATTTTAATTTTCATAATATTGGGCATGTGGTGACACGGGCCATTCCCCCTAACTTTTAATGTAGTTGCCTACACTCGAACTTGGGACCTAAGGACTTTTAACTTAACACTTGACCAATTGGTTGGAATAGCATTATCTTCGGTCATCCTGCAACTCTAAGTATTTTACCCATTTATTTAGTAAATCAATAAAGTATATATTCATATTTTTCTTATTAAATAATGGTGTTTGTATTTATTCAAAATACAAAATTAGTGACGTCTTTTAACAATTTAAAAGATTCAAAAATAAATTAGGTCTCACAGACAAATAAAAAATTGAATTGAGTCTCAATTTGTCATGACTATAGTCAACATAAATGTTTGACTGATTGAAAAATATTGATTCAATCTATATTAGGATTGAATTAAGTCTCAATTTGTCACGACTATTAGTCAACATAAATGTTTGACTTCTAATTGGAAAATGTTGATTTAATCTATGTTAGGATTGAATCAAGTCTCAATTTGGCACGACTATAGTCAACATAAATGTTTGACTTCTAATTGGTGAATGTTGATTCAATCTATCGTAGAATTGAATTGAGTCTCAATTTGGCATGACTATAGTCAACATAAATGGTTGACTTCTAATTGGGGAATATTGATTCAGTCTATGTTAGGATTGAATTGAGTCTCAATTTATCACGACTATAGTCAACATAAATGATTTACTTCTAATTGGGGAACGTTAATTCAATCTATGTTATAATTGAATTGAGTCTTAATTTGTCACAATTATAGTCAACACAATTAGTTGACTTCTAATTGGGGATTATTGATTCATTCTATGTTCAGATTGAATTAAGTCTCATTTTGACACGACTATAGTCAACATAAATGTTAGACATCTAATCGGGGAATGTTGACTCAATCTATGTTATGATTGAATTGAGTCTCAATTTATCATAGTTATAGTCAACATTAATGATTGTCTGGTATTATTGACTCAATTCATGTTTCAATTGAATTGAGTCTCAATTTGTCACGACTATAATCAACATAAATGGTTGACTTCTAATTAGGAAATATTGATTCAATCTATTTTAGTATTGAATTGAGTCTCAATATGTTATGACTATAGTCAACATAAATCTTTGACTTCTAATTGGGGAATATGATTCAATCTATATTTGTAACGACCCGTTCCATCGTTACTAAAATCACCTCGTTCAATGTGCTCGTGGTATGAGAATTTTGTAAATATCCTTAAAATAGTTGCGTTAAAAACTTAGTTGAATAATCTCAGAATTTTGAAATTTTAGGGTGGGCTGACTTTATCCCGCTATAGCGGTGCCGTGGTAGCGGCCTACTGGTGGTTATAGCGGGATATCGATAGACATAACAGGCCCCTAAATTTTCATTAATTTTCCTTCCCTCTTCAGTTGCAAATAGAATGAGGCTTCATTCTAAAAACCTCCTAGGGTTGCCTCAGAGCTCTGGAGTAATGGAGAGGAAGGGGTATGCTTGAATGGGGTAAAATCCATCGTTTTCTTGTGAATTCCATGCCAAAGGTCACTAGAATAGAGTCAGAAGTTAGCCTTCATGCCTTCATAACAACTGTTTGGCGCCCAAGTAGGCTAGGTTTAATTGAGTAGTACATACCTATGTTAGAAAAAGTAGCCATAACGTAGATTGATGAAAGATTTTCATGCTTAGGCCTACGGACAAGTCGTTTGGTTGGATAAAAATAGTAATCTAGGTCTATGTGAGATTGTATTCTTAAATGTGGTGTTGAGTTGTTATTATAGAGGGTATCATTATATGTTCATGCTAAGCAAATAGTAGATAGATATGATGTGGTTGCTTCATGAATTGTTGTTAAGAGGAATGAGCCTTGATTAGGGTTGATTTAAAAGCATGGCATAAGATAGATGAGAATGCTAGGTGACGAAGCAACCATGATGATAACTTATAGTTTAAGATGGAAGTTGAGGGAATAACAATGTGGTAGGTAGAAGTAGTGTATCCCCACAGTGGGAAACCTAAAGAAGAATCCAAAGGTAATGTGTGTTTTACTTGAATATATATGTATTGCTAGACCCCGATGTTATTATGGTACGTGATGGTTGAAGTAGTTGAAACTCAATTTAGTTTATGTGTGCATGTTAACTTCCTCTTTGTTTACTTGTTGCAATGCATGATGTGAAAGTTGACTTCTTGGAAGATATTACAAGTGTTTAATCACCTATAATGAGTCTGTATAAAAAGGTTTGTTGAAGTGTAAGTATGGTCGCATTATATCACCTTGTGATTATACTTGTTGTGGCATAAGTTGTAATTATGAGATGAACCGATAAAGGTCATCATCACAGAATTGGTGTAATTCAGGGAGTATAAGAGTGGGGACTTTGGAATAAGGGTGGCATAACATTGGTTTGGGATAAGAGTGGCAGACACTAGATGTCTGGGATATTTGATACATGGACTGAGCTCGTCCTTTGCAGTTCATGGCTAGTGGACAACCATAAAACCCTTAATATGTGTGTACACGGTATTGAAGAGTATGACGGTTTCTTGAGTGGACCGAATTATATTTTTATTGATATATTGGGTTCCTTAAGCGAACTAGTTGATATTATTGCTATTATTTATACCCATGAGTGGTTCAGAATATTGCCCTACTTGAATTGGGTAAATACTTGTGGAAGTCTTTTAAAAAGAGTAATTGTGGTAAGGTTGAGTTTATTATTGTTAGTCATAGTATTGACTTGGTGAATTATCGGTATTGTCTTATATTCATTGGAATTGTTTGGTATGGTTGAGAAACACTAAGTGGAAGTTAAATTGCTTAAGTGTATATGGTGGTAATTGTTTACAAATAATTGGCTTTGTCTTTACATTATGAGGGTGTTGCCCCCAAATTGTGAATAGTCCTAAAGTATGATTATTTAAGAGTTTGAACTGATTGTTGCTAAGGGGTTGGGAATTATTGTACGTATGTACGATTGAGTTTATAATTAAGTGAATGTTCAATGCATATCTAGAGGTGACGGAATTGTTGAAAGGTGGTCCATTAGAGTTGAATGTCGTGTGGTGTGGTTGACTTGTGGATTAGTGTAACTATTATGAGGTAAGTGAGGTTCTAATAAGGTTAGTGTAAAATCAGAAGGGTAAATGGGGTAATATGAGAGGTCAATGTGATTTGTGGTATTAATTAAGTGCATGTTTTATTTCTAATATTTATGTTATGTCTATGTAATTTAACTTGGATCGATCGATAATACCAGTATGTGTGGTTATACTGTTATTACTCTTGTTTCACCCTTTTATGGGGTATAGTCTGGTTGCAGGATCAGTTGATGTTTCTTGCTAGACGTGGTAGAGATCTCCAACAACTTCTATTTTTTGTCTCTTATGGTGGAAGCTGAGTCATATGTATTTTCGAATTTCCTCATAGTAGCTTTTGTACCTGTCTAGACTAGATCTTTGGGGTGGAGTATTTCTTTTTGAATTCAAAGAATTGTAACCAGTGTTGTAATAATTGAAAGATTTAATGATTTCTTTTATGACTTCCTCATATTTTCTAATTGGGTAGTAAGGGTTCTTTTATCTTGGTGGATTAGAGTAGGTGCCCGCACGATCCAGTTAGTTGGGTCTTGACAGTTTATAATAGAACCTAGGTTACCTGTCTCCCAGTACAAGAGCAAATATCGAGTAGAGTCCAGCAAATTGGTGTGTTGACGTCCACATCTAATCTTTGAAAAGCTATAAGGTGTTCTAGGAATTGTTTCCATTTCTTCTTTCTTCTTGTGTGGTCTGTGTGATTGTTTGTATGGGTTGAGTCCAATTAGTATCTCAAATGAAACAAATGGCGGTCATTTGACTTCCTTTCGAATAATACGAGCAATGAATTAGAACTTAGAAGGTTCCAATTAGTATCTGGCCATAAAGGCTGTGTGCAAACTTCTAGATGATCAAATAGTGGTCGTCAAGGATGTAGTGAAGGTTACGTTTAGAGAAATAAGAAGGATGGCTTAAATGAGTTATGAAATTATCTGAATTGATTATTATGTGAGTTGTAACTGCTTGACATTTGAGAATCTATGATAAGTGAAGTATTTGTAAATTACTTACATGTTATTGGTCAAGAATTTGTATGATGGGTGGTTTGAATAGAAACATGTGGGTGCTTAAGTACTAATCTTTATGGTATGACATGATAAGGTAGTAAATGAAGTTGCTAAATGGTTGTGAAATTTCCTTTCTTCGAGCAGTTGTGATGTGGAAAGGATAAATATGACGAGTGTTCAATAGTAGTGGAAAAGTTATTATGATAATTGATGTTGAGTTGGTGATCTATAACTAGTGTATGAAAAGTTGTGTTTCTGCTTAATTGATAATCTTCCCAATTCGCTAGGTTCGATCTTGGATTGTAATTTAACTGTTGTACGGTGTTGAATTAAAGTGTTGTGGAAGGGAATGGGGTTAAGGTAATTGCAGGAAAATGAAAGATTTTTTTGGCCACTGCTGTTGGGCTGATGTAGCGGGCACTATCCCACTACTACGAGCCCACCATAGCGGGAATTTTCCCACTATAATGGTGCCATGGTAGTGGCATATAGGCAGCTATAGCGGGATGGGATGGGACAGAATCCTTGCCCTACTTTCCCATGTTTTATATTTCATTTCCAACCTGTCCAAAACACTATTATAAGCTATTAACTTCCTCATGATCGGTGCAACACGCATAGTATAAGATAACTATTATGCATTCATTCCCAGTTTAATAAAAACAAGCATCCAAGTGCAAAAATAAAAGAAAGAGAGATGGTTTGTTACATGACCCAAACGGGGGCAACCCAAATCCATAACTAGTAAAATAAAGAAGGGAGAGAGAATAGGCTGATGTGCATCGGGGACCTAACTGGAGGCCTTATCATCTCCATGGGTTACAAGGTGGGGGCCTTCTCCTTATAAGTCACTCAGGAAGGAGAACTCATCTACGTCTTCCGGCTTCAGCTAGGAAAGAGGCTTGTCAGGAATGGAACACTTGAACATGACCTTAATGGTCTTCCATATTCAGGCAAGCATGCAGTCCTAGGAGCACCTTTTCTTTTTCTTTTCATCCATCTCTCTCTGGAGCTCCACATAGTCTTGAGTAGTGGGAGGTGGGGTTGTAGAGCTGGAAAAAATTGAACCTAGAAGAGGCAGGTAGGCATGCTCTAAGAAGCTCCTCACGGCTTCCAGGTCCTGCTCTAGGCACTCGTAAGAACTAGGGGGATATAAAGGAGGGGCATCATCATCGTTCTCCTCTACCGCTTTACTTCCCTCCCTATCACCCATCTTCTTTTTAGTCTTGCTTTGGGATGAGGCACCCTTCACCTTGAGGGGATGGAAGTGTAGGTCACCTTTTATGTCCCTGTCAGCATTCTCCTGAGACACCCCTGCACACATGTACAACTCAGATAGTAGACTAGGGGAGGTAGGGGGCCTTCTTATTACCCCGATAGAAGTCCTTCCACTTTTTCACAATCTGTGGATGTTCAACTATATCCCCCACATGGCGCAAGCCATCACCAAAGCCCTAGGGTAAGTCACATCAGATGTGTTAACCGATGGATAAATCCTCCAGGTCACCAAGTTTAGCCAACTCCGAGCATCAGTAGTGAAGTGTGTGCTCCTAATACCCTCAGGATCGGTCCAGTAGACTTTGTCTTGATTAGCCTCAACAACCAGTGTTTTCCTAAGCCAGCGCATGTCTATCTCCCGAGCCTTGGCCAGGTACTCAGCATTGGAGATATTCAGTACCCCTAACATATCATTGATAGTAGCACCATTTACGAGGACATTAACTCCCCAAATACAAATAGTGGGTTGAGAGTCATCCCAAAGCATGGTCAAAAGAATAGAATATAACTCCCTAACCCAGCTCGAGACCCCATCTCAAGGAGCCCCCACCAACGATATCCAACAGAACTCCTGGAGCCGGTTGTAGAACTCTGGTGCTGCCTCCGCTATACCTCTCATCAGGAACCCCCCTTCTCGTAGCAAAATCCCATCCTTCAGTAGTCCTGGAATCTATCTTGACAATTCTGGTTAGGGAATCTTTAGAAGGAAGGGGGAGTGTTATCTTGATTTTCAGCCATAGAGATAGTAATCCTGCAACAATCATGCAAAAAGTGAGTTAGAATCCTTAGAGGTATCAAATGAATTTTCAAGTTTTAGAAAAAGTTAAGTCTGGAAAAATATGGAAGGCTACTGCTTTTCTCCCACTATAGCGGGTTGCATCCCGCTACCACGGGACCTCTATAGCGGGACCGCCAAGTGGAATTCCCACTATAGCGGGGTCTCCATAGCGAGATAGGCTGCTATAGCGGCCTTTATCTTCTATGAATTTGAACGGCGCATCAATGGGCCTTTTGAAAAAATTATCCATTTTGGACCTTTTATGCATAGATCAAGGTGGGGGGAAGTATCATGGGAATATTATATGCAAAAATCTGGGTGAAAGTCCCAAATAATCCTTCACATTCTACTCTTGTTCAATCCCTAAATTGGCCATGAACTCCGTTAATCTTACGCATAGAACGCCATAGGGGAATTGCAAATGTAAGAGAAGCAACCATGCTTCAAAATTTTGTCCAAATCCAACAAAATTTAATTTTGAAAACCAACCCTAGAACTCACTCTATTTCTATGAATTCAAGTGATTTCTTACGATAATGTGAGTAACAAAGTAAGGAGACAGAGTTAAAATGATATTTATCTTGTTTCTGGCATTTAGAGTGAAGTGATCAGAGAGGGGATGGGAGTTTGTGTTTGAAAAAATTGAGAAATGGGCAAGAAACCCATTTCTCAGATCTTTAAACTGTCCCATCCCACTATAGCGGCATGCAGCCCGCTATAGCATGACCCAAATCATTCGGGGGCAGAAAATTTTTTGTTCTTTATTTTAAGTTATTTTTTATCTCAAGGTGTAGTAGTAGGCCCCTGTTTTCTTGTGTACTCATAAAATTTTTGTCAAAAGTGATCTCATGTGAATTTTAGTTGTGAAAATTAATTTGAGAAAGAAAGAGGAGTAGTTAATAAAGTGTGGTATAAATTTGAGCAAGCTTGTTCGTAAAAATTTAGGTGAATAAGGTGCGTATTATATTTTGATAATCAATGAGTAAGGATTAGTGATCAAGTGTGTTTCATTCCGTATTTTTCGTATCGTGATCATTCGAGGATGAACGATGGGTAAATTGATATCTATTATAATGACCCATTCCATCATTACTAAAATCACCTCGTTCAAATGGTTCAGAGTACGGTAATTGTGTAAATATCCTTGAATTAGTTGTCTAAAAGACCTAGTTGAATAATCTCAAATTTTTGAAATTTTGGCGTGGGTTGATGTCATCTCGCTATAGCAAAAACAAATTCGCTATAGCAGCACCGTGGTAGCGCCCTACCGACCACTATAGAGGAAGCCTGATAGACAGAACAGTCCCTTAATTTTTTTTACTTTTCCTTCTCTCTTCAGTTGCAAATAAGACGAGGCTTCATTCTAAAAAAATCCCTAGGGTTACTTAAGAGCTCTAGAGCAATAGAGGGGAAGGGGTATGCTTGAACGAGGTAAAACCTATCATTTTTTTTTGTAAATTCCATACCAAAAGTCACTAGAAAGTAGTCTGAAGTTCACGTTCATGCCTTTGTAGTAGCTGCTTGGCACCTAGTAGGCTAGGTTTAATAGAGAATTATAGACATGTGTTAGAAAACATAGGCATAACATAGATTGATGGGAGATTTCATGCTTAGGCCTGCGGGCAAGGCATTTGGTTGGATAAAAATAATAATCTAGGTCTATGTGAATGAGAATTGTATTCTTGAATGCGGTGTTGAGTTGTTATTATAGCAGGTATGCATTATCTGTTCGTGCTAAGTGAATAGTAGGTATATATGATGTGGCTATGCTTCATGAATTGTTGTTAAGAAGAATGAGCCTTGATTAGGGGTGATTTACTAGCATGGCGTTACATAGGTGAGAATGCTAGGTGACGGAGCAACTATGATGATAACCTAGAGTTTAAGATAGAAGTTGAGGGGATAACAATATGGTAGGTAGAAGGAGTAGTATATCCCCATGGTGGGAAACCTAAAGGAGAATCCAAAGGTAATGTGTGTTTTCCTTAAATATATTTATATATAGATATATATTGCTAAACCCCAATATTATTGTGATAGGTGATGATTGAAGTAGTTGAAACTCAATTTAGTTTATGTGTGCATGTTAACTGCCTCGTTGTTTACTTGTTGAATGTATGTTGTGAATGTTGACTTGTTGGATGGTATTATAAGTGTTTTATCACCTATAATGAGTCTGTATAAAAGACTTGTTGAAGTGTAAGTGTGATAGTGTTATTTCACCTTGTGATTATACTTGTTATGGCATGAGTTGTTATTGTGAGATGAACTGATAAAGGTCATCATCACGGAATTGGTGGAATTCAGGGAGCATAAGAGTGGGTATTTTGGAATAAGGGTGGCATAACATTGTCTTGGAATAAGGATGGTAGACACTAGATGTCTGGGATATTTGGGATATGGACTGAGCTCGTCCCCTGCAAGTCATGGCTAGTGGACAACCATAAGACCCTTAGCATGTGTATATACTGTATTGGTGAGTTTGATGATTCCTTGAGTGGATCGAGTTATGTTGTTGTTAATATAATGGGTTCCTTGAGTGAACTTGTTGATACTATTGCTATTATTTGGATTCATGAGTGGTCTGGAATATTTCATACTTGAATTGGGTAAATACTTATGAAAGTCTATTGAAAAGAGTAATTGTGGTAAGATTGAGTTTATTGTTGTTAGTCATAGTATTGACCTAGTGAATTGTTGGTATTGTCTTATAGTCATCTGAATTGTTTGGTATGGTTGAGAAAAACTAAGTGGAGGTTAAAATACTTAAGTGTACGTGGTGGTACTTGTTTAAAAATAATTGGTTATGTCTTTACATTATGTGAATGCTGCCCCTAAATTGTGAATAGTCCCAAAGCATGATTATTTACGAGTTTGAACAGACTAGTTTCTAAGGGATTGGGAATCATTGTATTTATGTACGGTTGAGTTCATAATTAAGTGATTGTTCAATGTATAGCTAAAGGTGACAGAATTGTTGAAAGGTTGTGCATTAGAGTTGAATGTCATGTGATGGTTGACTTGTTGAGTAGTGTAACTATTATGAGGTAAGTGAGGTTCTAATAAGGAGAGTATAAAATCAAAAGGGTGAATAAGGTACTATGAGAGGTCAATGTGATTTATGGTATTAATTAAGTTCATGTTTTATTTCATATATTTATGATATGTCTATGTGATTTAACTTGGTTCGGCTGATGATGCTTATCAGTAAGTGTGGTTGTACTGATACTACTCTTGATATACCCTTTTCTAGGGTATAATCTGGTTGCAGGATCAGTTGATGTTTCTTGCTTGACGTGGTAGATATCTCCAGCAACTTCTATCTTTTGTCTCTTATGGTGGAAGCTGATTCATATGTATTTCTGAATTTCCTTGTAGTAGCTCTTGTACCTGTCTAGACTAGATCTTTAGGGTGATGTATTTCTTTTTAAATTTGAAGAATTGTAACTAGTGTTATAACAATTGAAAGATTCTATGATTTCTTATATGACTTTCGCATGTTTTCTAATTGGGTGGTAAGGGTTCTTCTATCTAGGTGGATTAGAGTAGGTGGTCGTGCGATCCATTTAGCTGGGTCGTGACAATGTTTAAATTGAATTGATTCCCAATTTGTCACGACTATAGTCAACATAAATAGTTGACTTCTAATTGAGGAATGTTGATTCAATCTATGTTATGCTTTTTGTTAGTCTTAATTTATCAAGACTATAGTCAACACAAATGTTTGACTTCTAATTGGGTAATGTTGATTCAATATATATTAGGATTGAATTTTTCACGACCTAAATCATCCTGAGTGGCACCCACACTAACCCTCTGGTAGGGGAACCATCTAATCCAACCCCAACTTCATACACTTCGACATTTTAAGTAAGAAACAATCAACTTCCAGTAAATAAAATTAATAATCTCCAACAACTTAAAAAAATGCAAAAAGAAATCCATAATGTCTAAAACAATCCCCCAAAACTAAACATCATCACGCCAGAACTCTAATTAAAACATGTCTATGGGTACAACCCAGGAAACACCAACAATAAAATAAAAATTGTCTTTGTCCGAAACAATAAGGACAATATCAAGAAAAGAGAGATCCATGGCTGCTCGAAAGATGAATGCTCACCCTTGGATAATATTTCACACTATCCTTAACAAGTAAAGTCTCGTAGAAGCCGCTGGAATATGCTCTGCACTCAACAAAAAGAAGAGCATAGAGTAATATCAGTACAAAACCATTATGTACTGGTAGGTATCATAGGCCAATTCAATGTAATCAATGTGAACACTTCACTAAAAGTTTGTAAACAAGCAGCAAACTTGTCACTTAAGATTATGTAATCAAACCATCTTTTCCACAACAATCCCTTTATCAATATCAACTAAGCCAAGAAAGTAAAAAATTTCACAGTTATGCATATTATTACTCAATTCAGTGTAAACCCATAAAAATAACTCATAGGACCAAAATCATGTCACCTTTTACATCATGAACATTTCATTATCTTTCACACCTCAAGAAGAGTTCACCTCAAATACAATTATATAAACATAAAACGATGCCACCGATTCACTCAAGGAACCCAAATAATATCAATAACTAATGATCCATACAAGGAACCTAATATATAATAAAGTATAATCTGATCCACTCAAGAAACCATCAAACTCTCCAAAAATCATGGTGTCCACACATGCTATGGGACTTATGATTTCCCACTAGCCATGACATGTAGGAAATGAGCTCATTCCATGTACCAAATATACTATACAATGGTGTCTTACCACCCTTATCCCAACACAAGTGTTAGCCACCCTTATCTCAACATCCCCACCGTTATACCACCTTAAATCCACCAATTCAATCATAAAAAACATTAACCAGATCATCACACAACAACAACCACATACTATTTACAAGTACAATTACATAGTAAATTCAATCAACAACACTTACATATCAACAAGGTCCTTTTATCAACCACATTATAAGTTATCAATCCCAATAATTGTTTTCAACATTTAACACGTTTATTATTTATTATCATGTGTTGCAACTAAATAAACAAAAAATCTATTAAACATTCACACATATAATCAAATTAAGCCTTAACTCCAATTAGACTATAACCTACCTCAATCCAAACCGTACAATGCTCTAAATGAATTGAGACTTGCCCTTTCTTGTTGCTTCAGCTTGATCTCGATCTAAAAATAACAAACAAGTAATAGTTCAATCATTTATGTCGCCATTCTAGGCATTAAAACCTAAATTCATAGCTTAAGGTCATGTTTATGGGCAATTTCACCATTCTAGGGTTTTTTTTACCCTTCATTCTAGTCAAATTCCCCATAAAGCAAGATTAAGGTAACATGTTATAGTCTTGGAATCATAATTCAACCATTATAGACTATTCTCTAGTGATTCTAATCCCTCCATAATCATTTCATATCAGTTTCTTCAACTTAGGGTTACACCCACTATCCCCACCATGATTAATCCTTATAATTCTAAAGATTTGGGGATTAAAATTAAGTTATAGGGAAGAAAATTCACTTACCTTAGGAGTGAGAATTGATGGAATTAACCAGGAGTTGCCATTCTTTGACCTAACTCAAACTCTAAAGGTTTTGGAATTAAAATAATGTTTAATCTCTAAAACTGCTATTTTACTACATCGATCTCGCTATAGCGGCTTGATTCCCACAATAGCAGTACCGCTATAGTGGGATCCTCTCACCGTAGAGACACTACCCAAAATTGGCTCCCGCTATAGCGGCACCAATCCCGCTATAATGGGACTACTATAACGGCCCTACTGCCTGCTGCAGCAGGAGTGAGGCAGAAACTTGGAACTTTTTCACAGTTTTGGTATTTTTACAACACAAAGCTCAAATTTTGGTACTACGAACTAATCTCTTTATGTCAAACTCTATAATCGAAGTTTACTAATTTTATTTTCGTTCAAAAAGTTTCTATAGATTATTAAACATCTTAGCTAACACATTATGATCTTAAATTCATGAAACACTGCACCATTAATCACCTGATTCTCCTAGACCCTACAACACTTGAATTTCATCTAAAACTAGCCTAGCTTGAAATTTCAAAATTTCCATCATGGGAAAACCTTAACCTAAATTTTTGCATGCTAAGCACTATCGTAACAACAGAAAGGGTCATTACAGAATTAAGTCTCAGTTTGTCACGATTATAGTTAACATAAATATTTTACTTCTAATTGGGGAATGTTGATTCAATCTATGTTTGGATTGAATCGAGTCTCAATTTGACACGATTATAGTCAACATAAATATTTGATTTCTAATCGGTGGATGGAATTCAATCTATGTTAGGATTGAATCGAGTCTCAATTTGGCATAGTCAACATTAATGGTTGACTTCTAATTGGGGAATATTGATTCAATCTATGTCAGGATTGAATTGAATCTCAATTTGGCACGACTATAGTCAACATAAATATTTGACTTCTAATTGGGGAATATTAATTTTATGTTAGGATTAAATTGAGTCTCAATTTGTCACAACTATAGTCAACATAAATAGTTGACTCTAACTAATGGAATGTTGATTCAATTTAGATTCGTATTGAGTTGAGTCTCAATTTATCATGGCTATAGTTAACACAAATGTTAGACTTCTAATTGTAGAATGTTAATTCAATCTATGTTAAGATTGAATTGATGTTATGACCCTCCAGGTCATTTTCTATTTTTTGTGCTTATATTTACAGCTTTCCTATAGCTGCCCCAAGTCATTATGACTTGCTGGGACTAATAGTTTGGTTCCCATTTAGTTTGTTTGGTTTTTGTACTAATTTCCCTATTTTGGAGCTTCTAAAGTTAAGAAAGTGGTCTCGGGCCAAAACTTCAAGTAAACTGCCTTGAATGATAATTTTAATAGTTTCATTAGCTCTAAAATATTGATTTTAGGTTAGGAGGACCCTTGGTTCGCATTTCGAGGTTTTTGAGCTGGTTTTGGCTATTGGTTGGATTTTGATAAAAATGAAACTTTAGGTGTAGGACTCACTTTTTTATGAAACAACTTTTGTTGGAAATTTTGATGGTTCAGTTGAGTCCAGAATGCCAAATTTGGTAAAATAGCATTGTTTGTTTCATGCACGGGGCTCCATGAAAATATTGAGCACCCGATCGGAGTACATTTGGAACTTAGTAAATTACTAGTGCAACAACACCTAGTGCAGACCAAAAATGGTCTTTGCATTCGCAAGCCCTTGGCTATATTTGCTAGGGTCAAGGATTCTTGACCTTCATGTTCTCGAGATGGTCATCGTATTTGCATAGAGAAAGCTAGAATGGCCAGTCCAGGCTTCTTTTTTACGTTCGCAGTGGACATGATGTGTTTACAAAGGCCTGACTCGGCCTGAGATCATGAAGAAGGGACCCCTGGTAGTATAAATATCACTCCTTTCATTTTTCAGTTTAATTTCAATAGGTTTTGGATAGCTGATAGTGGAGCTCTGAAAATTGTAGGGAAATCATAAATTGAAGCTGGGACTAGTTAGGGGTCATCAAGGTGATCATTTTACCGTCTTTAGCTCATCAGTTTTCGATCTAATTTTGATTCAATTCTCTAGTTTGTTCTTGAATTTTTTGACTTTGTTTGGGGCCTATTTTGGGGTGATCATGGAGCTGCTGGTGCTCAATTTTTGAGCACGTGCTCATTATTCCCCAAGGGACGTTGCTACGATTTTAATTTTTGAATCCCGTATGTGGGATTAAATCATAATATAAGTATCGTTGTTATCATTTTGATACGTAGATTACTATTTTGATAGCATGGCAGTGGTTAGAGGCTTCTTGGAAGGGAAAAGCTTTGATATACCAGATTTCGAGTGCTTTCAGCAGCGTCCAGGTAGGTTAGACTTACCTTTCTTTGGACTTTGATCCTTTATGGTATTGGTATGGTGTTGTGCTAATTGTTTGTGGGTTACTAAGCCTCAGATTTTCATTTAGACAACTCCTGATTATTTTAGCCAATTAGAGGGCTTTAGGGTAGATTTTTGCCTTAATTTCTTTAAGATGGTAATTGCTGCTCCTTTAGGGTTTGACTTAGCATACTTAGGGCCTAGAGTTCAGATTTAGATTCCTTAGTCTAGGTTCAAGTAGTTTCTTGCCTTAGGTTGGGTTTTTGGGGACTGTAGTTGGGTTGATCTCTCCCTTTTAGGATAAAGTGTCATAAGATAGTGTCCCTTCCTGTTGTCAATAGCTACTAAACACTTAATTAAGCTAGTTATTAGAACTAGATTGTTTTACTCATTGTATGGTGTCTGTTGACTCGGTATCCAATATGTTAGCATTTTTTGCCTTAAACCACTGTTTTTAATTTAATAAATAGATTCTCGTAAAATCTTTATGGAGTTTGATCTTCTAAACAGGGTAAATGGGACTAGTTAGACATGGGTTGAGTTGGAATTTTGGTTTATTACTACTTGTTGTATATTTAGTTTTGGTTCTAGTCCGACATCTGGCTCACTGATTATGATCTATAAGTTCCAGTTCGAGTCTGGTATTTATTATTGATCTCTAGTTGGAAATCCAGTTTGAGTTTGGTATGATTTATGGCTATGGCCAGAGGAAGAATACATGGTATGCTTATTGCATATCTTGGCTAGTTTTCATATTCCTTACTATTGTACATAGTATTATACAGGATTATTCCTTGTTTGCACCTATCGTGCTTATGGGGGCTCGGTTGGGTTTTATTTTTATTGTGTGTGCCTTCTGGGTCTATGGGGGTCCAGTTAGGTTATATCTAGGCATTTATTTTCTTTTCTTGAGTTACTTACATATGATTTTTACCCCTACTTAGTATAACCTGTTAATTCCATGTTTGACCCTCTTTTATTGCCTCTCAATATAGATTCACACTTTATTATGCTTTTACTTTAATTGAGCTCAGTAGGCCTATGATGCCTACTGAGTAACTTATGTTTTCATACTCATACTATACTTTTGCATCTTTTTCCCTGATGTATATCCTAGTATGAGTCATCGCAGTTGACACCGACTTTGATTGGAGCTGCTGATCAGAGATTAGAGTGAGCTTTTAGTGTCCAGAGTCGATCCATCTCCTTCTGTTCTAGTACTAGTCTTATTTTGTATCTTTGGTGACTACTATATATATGTTTTTTCACTTGTCTAGTACTCTTTGTATTTATAGTGGCTCTTGTACTGACCTTACTAGGTCTTGGGGGGATTCAGTTTGTATATTTTATCCCTTTCTTTCTTTTTATATGCCATGCTTGTATATTTCTTCTTTGTAGTTGCTTTAAATTATTGTTTACCCCTTATTTCACTCTCTTCTGCCTGTTAGCCCATTACTTGCCATTTTGGGCTATAGTTTTGGGCTTTTCTAAATAGCGGGTTAAAGTAGGTGTCATCATGACCTAAGATATTTAGGTAGTGATAGTTTGGTATCAGAGCCTAGATTTGCCGGTATAATCAGTACAAAAGCAAGTGTCTAGTAGAGTCTTGGAGATCGGTATAATGACGTCTGTATCCTAACTTCAGGAGGCTACATGACATTTTTAGGAACAACCTCACTTTCTTTGATTCGTTATCGTGTGTTGTGTCCATATTGGTTTCCAGAAACCCACTCAGGAGGAAGCTCTGGGTGGACTAGGTAAAGAAGTGCATTCTACAGATGTGGGTCTCCTAGCAGAGGTTCCACCAGAACCTTTAGTTCCATATCCAGCAGCATCCCAGGTTAAGACTTTTGAGGATCAAAAGATGCTGGGTCAATTTCTTAGATTAGCTCCATTGAAGTTCTCTAGAGCCCCAGGAGAGGATGCACTTGAGTTTCTTACCAGTTGCGAGGGTAGGTTACTTAATCTTGGCTTGGTGGAGTCTCACAGCATTGATTACACTATTTTTCAGTTTGATAGTGCGACGAGGCAGTGGTGGAGAGGATATCTTTATTCCAGGCCAGCTGGACACCCTTTTATGACTTGGATTTAGTTCTCTGAGGCTTTCTTGAAGTAGCATATGCCTCGCAACATATGCGAGCATATAAGGGATGAGTTTATAGGGTTACAACAGAGTTCTATGATAATGTCTTAGTATGAGGCTAGATTTCCCAAGTTATCTAGGCATGCCACTATGATTCTACCTACCAAGCATGAGAGAGTGTGGTGCTTTGTCAAAGGATTGAGACTTTCACTCTATATGGCTACCCAGAGTCTGGTATCTTTAGGTAGATCATTCGTAGATATTGCTAATTATGCTCACACCATGGAAGAGTTGTATCACGACGCCCATGGGGCCAATGAAAAAAGATCCCATCATTAGGGCAGTTATAGTAGGAGCCATAATGGCTCCAACAGTTTTGGGGTAGAGGTTTCCAGGGCAGAAATCTACAACAGTAGCTATACCATAGCATCATGGTCAGTCTAGTAGGCCCATTCATACAACACTATAGATTTTATATGGGGGTCAACCCGGTTATAGTGATTTCAGTAGTTAGGGCAGTGGTCAGCCGTCGAGGGGTATTTGGTTAGAGTCTTTAGGTTGAGGTGGCAATTCTGGGTCAGTGGGACCTTTTAGTCAGGTTAGGGTACTCGGGGAATGATTTGATTGTGGGCTTGTGGGTTATTTTTCCAAAGAGTGTCCCCGACGAGGGATGATTATGCCTTATGCACAGGGTGTTCAGCCTATTATGTTAATGGTGCCCTCAGTAAGGGGTGGTGAAAAGGGTCACAAAAGTGGTCCCCAAGGTTCTCATAGAGGTACTCAGGCAGGTATAGTAGATGGTCGAGTAGGCACCCAGCTCATAGGTGGGCGACATCATTTATATACTTTTTCGTGGTAGGCCAGAGGCCAAGGCTTCAGATATGGTTATTACAAGTATAATTTTGATGTTCCATCAGTCAGCTTCTACATTATTTGATCCAGGCTCCACTTATTCTTATGTTTCTGCTTATTATGCATTTCGGTTGGGGTTGTCTTGGGAGCCACTATTTGTGCCTATGCATGTAGCTACTCTTATGGGTGATTTTTTAGTAGTGGATCGTGTGTATAGATCTTGTATTGTGACTATATGGGAGTACGACACTTGGGCTGATCTTATTGTGCTTGATATGGTAGATTTTGACATGATTTTAAGCATCGACTGGTTATTCCCCTATCATACAGTCTTGGATTTATTTGCTAGGATTGCTACCTTAGAAATACCTGGCATACCCTTGATTGTGTGGTAGGGTTCTTATAGTCACGCGCCGATAGTGATCATTTCTTATATTCGGACTAGGAGACTAGTATCAAGATAGTGTTTAGTTTATCTTGCATATGTTTGAGATGTTAGTATGGAGAGTCCTTCACTTGATTATGTACTGATAGTCCATGAGTTGGGGGATTTTTTTCCTACCGACCTACTTGGCCTTCCTCTTGAGCATGATATTTATTTTGCCATTGATCTTGAGCTGGGCACCCAACCTATTTCTATTGCACCTTACCATATGGATCTTACCGAGCTATAGGAGCGGAATGTTCAGCTTTAGGATCTTCTAGGTAAGTGATTTATCAGACCGAGTGTCTCGCCTTGGGGTGCTCCAGCTTTGTTTATAAATAAGAAAGATGGTTCTATGAAGATGTGTATCGTCCACAGGCAGTTGAATAAGGTGATAGTGAAGAATAAGTATCCAATGCCGCGTATTGATGATTTGTTTGACCAGCTCCAGGGTGCAACCATATTTTCTAAGATTGACTGTCACACCTCAAATCCCATTGGGGTGGACTGGCACCCAAAGCCATTAAGGCCCGAGAGAACAAACCTTCATTCATACACACGTCGCTAAATGAACCACATTCTGTCAGACAGATACTAGATGTCAAAGACAGACGTTATGGAAAGGTATTCATATAGATATGAAACTTGGCCGTTAGGGCCATCACGTCAAAAGCATACATTCCTTAAATTCCTTCATTTGTCCCACAATGTCTAAAAAGCCTCTAACAGATACAGACCCAAGACTAAAGTCGGGACAAGTCCTCGCTTTATACAACCTTTACACAGTACCAAAACATTGTACACATGTGACTTGAAAAGCCCCGAATCAACCTGGAGCTCATCAACAGTCTGCAGATGACCCGTATCCTACTGTGGAGGTCTACTATCTCCTGTACCTACAGTAGGTAAGGTAAGTCCCCCAAGGGACGTCAGTACGAAAGAATGTACTGAGCATGTAAGGCTAAAAGCAACTGCATGAGATAAGTACTTCAATGAAATCAAATATAAGTGAATAGACAAAATAGATAAACCACCGTTCTGTATGTGTGGAACCATGTACATTACATTTATTACTTTCTTTGCTTTTACGTTCATCATCATTATCATTCATAATATCGTGCCCGGGGCCCAACTGATCAGTGGGTCATAACATAACATAACATTGGGATCAGGTCGAGCTAGGCTTATGCCCCATTGAGCTGCCACCTATAAATCAATAAAGAAGGTTCGGCTCGAGCTAGGCTTATGCCCCATTGAGCTGCCCCCTGTCAGTTTTGGCTTGAGCTAGGCTTACGCCCCATTGAGCTACCCCCTGATACAATAATATCGGGATCAGCTCTAGCTAGGCTTTCGCCCCTTTGAGCTGCCACCCGTTCACAACAATAAACCATATATGCATTACTTCATTCCTTTGCTTTTGTGAGATTGATACATTGGTGGTTATAACATTATTGGAGCTTTGGAACATCAGTCAATGAATGAGAGACACGTGAATAACAATTCATAACAAACCTGAAATGAGATACTTTAGGACATTTCAAAATGAAAACAAGTTGGTAACAATGAGAACAATAGGTGCTGCCAAAGGATACGAAAAGAGTAACCTTACATACTTTATCTTCCCACTATGAATACAACAATCCAATCAATATGTGAATACAACAATTCAGCTCCTTCCTTACGTGTTACTCTACAACACAAGTACATACCGGAGCTCACGTTAACAACCAACTACATTACAAGTGCATATAATATATTAAAACATAAGATTAAACACTTACCAAAGCTTGCAAAGAGATGATCTTGTCCAAAGAGATTAGTTGCTTAGGGTTTGAGAGAGAAAAGAATATTTTTGGAAAAGTCTAGAATGAGGCATGTGTCTTTTGTTGAATAAAACCCTGATTTTTGTGCCTTTATAGTCCCTTGTAGTCATCCTTAGCCAAACATTAATGTGTTTACTTGGTCAACTTAGGAATGGGTCATTTTTCCCATTTGGGCAATGTCTTTCTTGCTAATTTTGGGCCTCATTTGAGCCCATTAACACAAGACTAATTCAGCCCATTAAATTTAATATATGATTCACTTACTATATTTAGTTTAAATACTTCCATCAATGCTAAGGTCGTCGCATGAGTTCGAAAATGTACAGGGTGTTACATCCTTCCCCCCTTAGGAACATTCGTCATCGAATATTAGTAACATTATCCAATTTAAACAAATTCAAGTCTAAGTTTATCCTTCATGTTATCATATATACATAATGCTTATAAATACTTACTTGTTATTGCTCCAATTCCGCATCTTGAACTTGTTCTTCCGTTTGAAATAAATACGGGTACTTAGACTTCATAATTTCTTCGGCTTTCCATGTGATTTCTTCTACTTGTTGATTTCTCCAAAGTACCTTTACAGAAGCTACTTCTTTATTCCTTAATCTCTTCACTTGTCGATCCAGAATGGCAATAGGTATCTCTTCATAGGTGAGATCCTCCGTAACTTGTACATCTTTAATGGGAGCAATACGAGATGGATCTCCTATGCACTTTCAAAGCATTGAAACATGAAACAATGGATGGACTATGGAGAGTCCTGGGGTAGTGCTAATTCATACGCAACTTGACCAAATCTTTGGGTAATCTTATATGGCCCTATATAACGTGGACTCAACTTTCCTTTCTTTCCAAATCTCATTACCCCTTTCATTGGTGACACTTTCAAGAATACCCAATCACCTATGAGAAATTCTAGTCCCCTTCGTCTAACATCGGCATATGACTTGTGTCGAATTTGGGCTGTCTGTAGCCATTGTTGTATCACCTTAACTTTCTCCATAGCTTGGTGAACAAGATCTGGCCCAATTAAAGCAGTTTCACCCGCTTCAAACCATCCAATTGGTGATCTACACTTTCTTCCGTATAAAGCTTCATAAGGTTCCATTTTGATACTTGAGTGATAGCTATTATCGTAGGTAAATTCAATAAGAGGTAGATGATCTTTCCAACTAGCTTTAAAGTCCAATGTGCAAGCTCGTAGCATATCTTCAAGTGTTTGGATAGTACGTTCTTCTTGTCCATCTTTCTGAGGATGAAAAGCCGTACTTAAATTCACTTGGGTTCCCAAACTCTTCTGAAAAGATTTCCAAAAGTGTGCAGTAAATTGAGCTCCCCTATCTGATATAATAGAGATTGGAATTCCGTGTAGTCACACTATCTCCTTCACATACAATCGTGCATAATCTTCAGCTGTATAAGTGGCCTTGACCGGTAGGAAATGTGCTGACTTAGTGAGCCTGTCAACTATTACCCATATAAAATCAAATTTTCGCAGTGTACGAGGAAAACCTATGATGAAATCCATGTTAATCATGTCCCACTTCCAGATTGGAAGATTTATATATTGCATATAACCTCCAAGCTTCTGATGCTCTACTTTTACTTGTTGACAATTTGGACATTACGCTACAAATTCTGCAATGTTCTTCTTCATGTTTCCCCACCAATATATTTCTTTCAAATCATGATATATTTTGGTGGCTCCCGGATGAATAGAATACCGTGAATGATGTGCCTCTGTCATAATCCGTCTCCTTATCTCATCTACATCCGGTACACACAATCTACTTTGGCACTGAAGCACTCCCTCTTGCGTAAGATCAAATGCCTTCGTTAAACCTTGTTGTACATTCTCCTTCAGCTGCAATAAAATAGGATCCGCATACTGCTTCTCTTTCACTTCAGATACTAATAAAGACTCTGCCACATTTTGTACAATAACCCCTTCATCTGTAGATTCAAGAAGATGAAATCCAAAGATGGCTAGTTGATGTAGATCCTTGACTATATCTTTCTTTTCCATCAACTGGCTACTAGTGCCTTCTATTGCCTTGCAGCTTAATGCATCGGCTACCACATTTGCTTTTCCCGGATGATATAGGATATCAATATCATAATCTTTTAATAGTTCAAGCCACCTGGGCTGCCTCAGATTTAAGTCCTTCTACTTAAATATATATTGCAAACTCGTGTGATCAGTATATATATCAACATGAACCCCATACAGATAGTGGCGCCATATCCTTAAAGCAAATATCACAGCTACTAGCTCAAGATCATGTGTGGGATAATTCCTCTGATGTGGTCGCAATTGTCGTGAGGCATAGGCTATTAGATTACTGTACTGCATCAATACACATCCTACTCCAACTCCAGAAGCATCACAATATACCGCATACACTTCTGTACCTTTCGGAAGTACCAATACGGGTGTAGAAGTCAATTTATTTTTCAGCTCTTGGAAACTCTTCTCACATGCATCATTCCACTGAAACTTGGTTGCCTTATGTGTTAGCTTTGTTAAAGGTGATGCAATGGAAGAAAACCCTTCAACAAACCTTCGACAATAACCTGCCAATCCAAGAAAACTATGAATCTCCATAGGCGTCATAGGTCTTGGCCAATTCTTCACCGCTTCTATCTTTTGTGTATCAACCCTTATCCCTTCATCCGATACAGTATGACCCAAGAATGCTACAGATTTTAACCAAAATTCACACTTAGAGAACTTTGCATATAACTTACGATCACGAAGAATCTGTAACACCTGTCGTAAGTGATTAGCATGGTCCTCTTGTGATCTTGAATAAACCAAAATATCATCTATAAACACGGTCACGAACGCATCTAAAAATGGCTTGAACACCCTATTCATCAAATCCATAAAAACTGCTGGTGCGTTTGTTAGCCCAAATGACATAACCAAAAATTCATAATGACCATACCATGTTGGAAAGCTATCTTGGGTATATCTTTTTCTCTAACCCTTACCTGATGATATCCAGATCTCAGGTCAATCTTTGAGAAACATTTGGCACCCTGTAATTGGTCAAACAAATTATCAATTCTGCAGAAGGGATATTTATTCTTGACTGTCACTTTATTCAGATGTCGATAATCAATACACATTCTCAACGTGCCATCTTTCTTTCGTACAAATAACACTGGTGTACCCCAAGGGGACATACTAGGCCTTATAAATCCCTTGTCCAGCAAGCCTTTTAATTGCTCCTTCAATTCTCGTAATTTCGCTTGGGCCATTCTATATGGAGGAATAGAGATACACTGAGTGCCTAGAATCACATCAATACCAAACTCTATTTCCCATTTTGGAGGCAAACTTGGAAGATCTTCAGGAAATACATCAAGGAATTCATTTACCACCGAAATCGATTCAAGAGTTGGTGGCTTCACATCGGTATCTTGAACTCTTACTAAGTGATATATGTACCCCTTGGATATCATTTTCCTTACCTTGAGATAGGAAACAAATTTACCTCTCGGTGCTCCAACATTACCCCTCCATTCAAGGACAGTCTTTTGTGAAAAATGGAAATTTACCTTTTTAGCTCAGCAATCTACCGTGGCATCACAAGAAGACAACCAATCCATGCCCATTACAATATCAAAATCTACCATTTCCATCTCAATAAGATCATCCAACATGTCATGATCACAAACAGTTACTATACAATTAAGATATACTCTATTAACTATAATAGACTCACCAACGGGTGTAGATACTTCTAATGGCTTAACTAATAATTCTGGTGTTCTTTTGAATTTTCCAGCAACCAACAGAGTAACATATGATAGGGTAGAGCCCGTATCAATCAATACATATACATTATATGAAAAGACAGATAAGGTACCTGTAACCACATTAGGAGAAGCCTCCAAATTCTGTCGATCCACTAAAGTATAGGTACGGTTCTGGACTCCACAAGGATTAGCTGCTCCTCTAGCACCTCTACCACGCCCCATAGGCTGTACACCCGATGATGATGATGCAAGAGTTGATCCCGTAGGTCGCGCCATGCTACTCGTGCCCCTTTTTGGACAGTCTCTCATTATGTGCCCTGATATACCACACCAAAAGCAACCAGTCGTCCCAAAATGGCATGTACCTAAATGAAACTTCCTGTAATGCTGACATGGCTGACGAGGAAATCCTTCTATATGTGAACCCCAAATTCCACTACTCTGCCCAACCTGACTGCCTCTAAACCCTCGAAATTGGGATGGAGTGCCCGCTGTAGGATAAGAAAATGAGGGTCTAGGCGATCTATTAAAACCCCGAGGCCTAAATTCTCCTTGGGATGCCATGAAATTTCCCATAGGTCTAGCCCTCTTTAACGATCCTTTTTCAAACTCTTGTGCCCTTCTCCTTTGCTTCTGATCCTCCATCTTCTGCGCAAAAGCCTGTATCCTGGCTATATCCGTATCCCTATTCAAAGCAGCAATAGTACAATCCCTAACCAAATATGGGTCCAATTTATCCACATACCAGTGAACTCTATCGACCATAGTAGCTACCACATTAGGAGCATACCTGGCCAAAGAGTTAAACCGAAGGCTATACTCTCTGACGCTCATATTTTCTTGACGCATATTTAAGAACTGATCTGTATAAGCCTCTCAGATCTCATATGGAAGTTAATGATCAAGGAATGTCTCTTTGAATTCCTCCCAACTAGCTGGAGGTGCACCAATACCCCTAGATCGTTTTTAATCATCGTACACAATATAGCCTCTCCCTTCAATCTATATGCCGCAACCTCAACTGTTTCTATACCAGACACATGCATAACATCTGAAGCTCGTTGAATTTGGTCCATGAAGTCTTGTGGGTCTTCATTCAGATCTGACCCGGTGAATGTGGGAGGGTCTAATTTAAGGAAATCCTGTGTCCTCCGACTAGCTGCACTATCCGCACTGTCATTACTTGTAGTTGGACCTGCTTGTCCTTGACTTTGTGCAGCAACTATATGGGTCAATATTTGTACCGCATTCCTTAGATCCTACTCAGTAGCATTAACAGGAGGTTCTGCAGGTACTTCTCTCCTTCTCGACTCTTCTGGAAATGGAAGAGTAGAAGAAGCCCGCGATGCAAACTCAGTTTCAGCCCCACCTTGACTAGCTTGGTCAGGTGGTGATTTACTAGTTCCTTCCGCGGCAAGCATGTATACCTTCCTAACTTTGCCCCTACCTCGTCTTGTAATCAACATTTTACTATAACAAAAAAAAACAATTTCAATGGTCAGATATGATTCCACCTACAACTTTGGCTCTATTGCACGATCTAAGAAATGAAGAAAAGAAACAAATCCCAAATGTCCCGTAGCCTCCTACTTATAAATGTGGTGCACAACACATCCATAAGCAAGACTCTACTCAAACACAGCTTTGTAGACACCCTAGGACGACCTGCTCTGATACCACTTTTGTCACACCTCAAATCCCATTGGGGCGGACTAGCACCCGAAGGCGTTAAGGCTCGAGAGAACCAACCTTCATTCATACACACGTCTCTAAATGAACCACATTTTGTTAGACAGATACAATATGTCAAAGACGGATGTTATGGAAAGGTATTCATATAGATATGAAACTTTGTCGTTGGGGCCATCACATCAAAAGCATATATTCCTTAAATTCCTTCATTTGTCCCACAACTTCTACAAAGCCTCTAACAGATACAGACCCAAGCCTAAAGTCAAGACAAGTCCCCGCTTTATACAACCTTTACACAGTACCAAAACATTGTACACATGTGACTTGAAAAGCCCCGAATCAACCTGGAGCTCATCAACAGTCTGCAGATGACTCGTATCCTACTGTGGAGGTCTACTAGCTCCTGTGCCTGCAGCAAGTAAGGTAAGTCCCCCAGGGGACGTCAGTACGAAAGAATGTACTGAGCATGTAAGGCTAAAAGCAACTGCATGAGATAAGTACTTCAATGAAATCAAATATAAGTGAATAGACAAAATAGATAAACCACGTTCTGTATGTGTGGAACCATGTACATTACATTCATTACTTTCTTTTCTTTTACGTTCATCATCATTATCATTCACAATATCGTGCCCGGGGCCCAACTGATCAGTGGGTCATAACATAACATAACTTAACATTGGGATCAACTCGAGCTAGGCTTATGCCCCATTGAGCTGCCACCTATAAATCAATAAAGCAGGTTCGGCTCGAGCTAGGCTTATGCCCCATTGAGATACCCCTGTCAGGTTAGGCTCGAGCTAGGCTTACGCCCCATTGAGCTTCCCCCTGATCCAATAATCTCAGGATCGGCTCTAGCTAGGCTTTCGCCCCTTTGAGCTGCCACCCATTCTCAACAATAAACCATATATGCATTACTTCATTCCTTTGCTTTTGTGAGATTGATACATTGGTGGTTATAACATTATTGGAGCTTTGGAACATCAGTCAATGAATGAGAGACACGTGAATAACAATTCATAACAAACCTGAAATGAGATACTTTAGGACATTTCAAAATGAAAACTAGTCGGTAACAATGAGAACAATAGGTGCTGCCAAAGGATATGGAAAGAGTAACCTTACATACTTTATCTTCCCACTATGAATACAACAATCCAATCAATATGTGAATACAACAATTCATCTACTTCCTTACGTGTTACTTTACAACACAAGTACATAACAGAGCTCACGTTAACAACCAACTACATTACAAGTGCATAAAACGATACTGAGCTACGTAACTGCCATATAACGTCATTTCACCCTCTTACAATACCATTTACTACATCACCATACCAAAAACACCAAAACATGCCACACATCAACCAAGACATTATAAACCGATAGCATTTCACGCCAAGTTTATACTTTACACTTCCCCTTCAACAAAACATCACATTTACTCCATCAAGTCACTTAAATACCTTTCACAATAACACATTAAAATAAATCCACAAGTGATACAATTCAAAATGACTCTGTACCACCCCTTAGGGCCCTCCAAATGGTACCATAAGTTGATGATTGCATCCAAGAAGGGTATAGGGGCTTTGGGGGGGGGGGTCAAAGAGAAGCAAAAACATCAAAATAGAATTATGGAGGGACCTGCGAAGCCACCTGCGTCTGTAGGTGGGTGAGGTGAAGCAGAAGGTGCTCATCTGGCCTTGTCCAAGGCCACCTACATTGGCATCTGCGCTCGCACGTGCCCCATCCGCGAAGGCGGATGCTCGATTCGGCCAAAATGGGTCTCTGCCATAAGTAAGCTTCTCTTTTCATATTTTAGGTTAACTTGGATGCCAACAAACAATTATGGTTTTAAAATGCATATGAACATCACCAAACTACATTCTCCTTTCAATACACCACCAATTCCATGCACAATTTCATAACAATAATTCCATAAGTCATATACCAAGAGAAAGCAAGTTAGGGAAATAACCACATCTTACATGTTGACATTTAATCCATCAAATTCACTTCCTTCAAGACCTTAAGTACACTTTCAAGTTTAGAAGGCAAAACCCTTTACCGATTAAGCAAAAGTAGGTTGTTTTACACATCGTGGACTGCTCAACACTTTATCAACATAATTTATACACCCTATCATTCATATAATATATTAAACCATAATATTAAACACTTATCAAAGCTTTCAAAGAGATGATCTTGTCCAAAGAGATTAGTTGCTTAGGGTTTGAGAGAGAAAAGAATATTTTTGGAAAAGTCTAGAATGAGGCATGTGTCTTTTGTTAAATAAAAATTTTATTTTTGTGCCTTTATAGTCCCTTGTAGTCATCCTTAGCCAAACATTAATGTGTTTACTTGGTGAACTTAGGAATGGGTCATTTTTCCCATTCCGGCCATGTCTTTCTTGCTAATTTTGGGCCTCATTTGAGCACATTAACACAAGACTAATTCAGCCCATTAAATTTAATACATGATTCACTTACTATATTTAGTTTAAATACTTCCATCAATGCTAAGGTCGTCTCATGAGTTTGAAAATGTATGGGGTGTTACAGACTTGAGGTCTGGCTATCATCAGTTGAGGATTCAAGTGGCGGACATCCCTAAGACAGTCTTTAGGACTCGCTACGACCATTAAGTGTTCCTAGTGATGTCTTTTGGGTTGACTAATTCCCCAACAATGTTTATGGACTTGATGAACCATGTTTCTAGGCCTTATATGGACTCTTTTATGATCATGTTTATTGATGAAATCCTTGTTTACTAGAGGAGTAGGGAGGAGCACGAGCATCATTTAAGGATTGTACTCCACACTTCGAGAGATCAATAGCTTTATGCCAAATTCTCAAAGTGCGAGTTTTGGCTTGAGTTTGTAGCATTCTTGGGGCACGTGTTGTGTAAGGATGGGATTATGGTAGACCCGATAAAGATAGAGGCAATTTATGATTGGGCCAGGCCTATATCTCCTACAAGTGTGCAACTTTCTTGGTTTGCAGGCTACTACATACAGTTCATCGAGGGATTCTTCTCTATTGCAGCACCTATAACCAGATTGACTAGGCAGGAAGTCCCCTTTCAGTGGTCCGACGAGTGTGAGGTGAGCTTTCTAAACCTCAAGGCCATACTCACTTCAGCTCTTATTATAATTCTTCCATTTTAGGACAAGGGGTTTATAGTATATCGTGGTGCTTAGAGTGTTGGTTTGGGTTATGTTCTGATACAGCAAGGCAGAGTTATTGCATATACTTTGAGACAACTAAAGGTGTAAGAGAGAAACCACCCCACTCATAACTTGAAGTTGGCGGCGGTAGTTTTTGTTCTTAAAATTTGGAGGTATTACCTTTATAGTGCTCACTGCGAGATATTCACCAACCATCGTAGTCTTCAATACATTCTGAATCAGAAAGATCTTAATTAGAGACAACACAGGTGGCTAGAGTTGCTGAAGGACTATGACATTTCTATTCTTTACCATCTAAGCAAGGCGAATGTGGTAGCGAGTATTGGGAGTTTGGCCTTTTTTCAGTTTTGAAGCGACCATTGGACTCAGATATTCAGTCATTAGACAATAGGTGGTTTGACTTAATATTTTAGATCCTAGGAGGATTCTTGCTAGTGTTGAGTCCATCTCTTTTTTGTTGGAATAGAATTGAGATCGATAGTTTGAGGATAGCCAATTGTGTGGTATTATAGATCAGGTGCAGAGGGGTGAGTCTAGAAGGGATGCCTTAGACTCAGGGGGTATATTGAGGTTTGATAGTCGCATTTGTATTCCAAGGGTAGGAGGTTTGATTCAGTTGATACCTCAGGAGGCTCATTACTCTAAATACTCTATTTACTCCAGGATAGCTAGGATGTATAGAGATTTGAGGCAGCATTACTGGTGGAGTGGTATGATAAAAGATACAACAGACTTTGTAGCTTGATGTTTGTGTAGTCAGTAGGTGAATTTCGAGCATTTGAGACCTGGTGTTCTTCTTCAGAGGCTACCTATTCATGAGTTGAAGTGGGAGCGGATTACTATGGATTTAGTGAGTGATTTGCCTCATAATTCTTATGGTTCTAATAGCATTTGGGTCATTATTGATCGGTTGACCAAGTCTGCTTATTTTCTACCAGTTTAATCTTCCTACAGTATCGAGGGGTTGGATCGGATCTATGTTTGAGAGGTGGTTCATCTTCACAGGGTGCACATGTCTATTATTTTTTTAGAGGTTCCCAGTTCACCTCCAGCTTTTGGAGAGCTTTTCAGGAGGAGTTGGGTACCCAAGTCAACCTTAGCACCACTTTTCATCTCTAGACCGATGTTTAGTCAGTGCATACTATTCAGTTTTTGGAGGATATGCTCTGAGCTTGTGTCATGGACTTTGGAGGTTAGTGGGAGCAGCTTCTAGCCTTAGAGGAGTTTGCATACAATAATAGCTACCATTTGAGTATTCAGATGACACCATTCAAGGAATTATATAGTACACAGTGTTGATCTCCTATTGGTTAGTTTGAGACTTTAGAGGTTAGGCCACGATGTACTAATTTGCTTTGAAAGTCATTGGACAGATTTTGGGCTATTCAAGATAGGCTTCGGGTAGCTCAGAGAAGGAAGAAGATCTATGTTGACCATAGGCTTTGTGCTTTGAGTTTTGGGGTTGGTGAATGGGTTTTCCTTTGAGTATCACCCATGAAAGGAGTAAGAGGATTGGGAAGAGCGGCAAGCTCAACCCCAGGTATATCGGCTATTTGAGGTTCTTCAAAGAGTTGGGGAGGCAGCTTATTAGTTAGCCTTGCCTCAAACCTTTTCAGCTATTCATCAAATTTTTCATGTGTCAATGCTTCGGCACTACATTCCAGATAAGTCTCAAATGCTCCAGTAGGACTCGGTTAAGTTGGATGATAGATTGACTTTCGTGGAGGAGCCAAAATCCATTCTAGACAGAGATGTCAGATGGTTGCACTCTAGGAAGATTTTGGTTGTAAAAGTAAAGCAGAGACACCATCCAATCGAGGAGGCTACCTGGAAAACTGAGCAGTACATGTAGACTCAGTATCCTTACCTGTTCGATGCCTTCAGGTACTTCTTAACTCTTTACTTTTGCGAACAAAAGTCCTTTTACTACTGGATGTTGTAATGACCTTCCAGGTCATTTTCCACTTTTTTGTGCTTTTTATACATTTAGAGCTTCCATATATCTACCCCAAGTCATTTATGACTTACTGGGACTGATATTTTGATTCTCAGGTAGTTCATTTGGTTTTGATTCTAGTTTTCCTATTTTGGAGCCTCTAAAGTTGAGAAAGTGGTCTTAGGCTAAAACTTCAGGTAAATGGCCTCGGATGACAATTTTGACGGTTCCATTAGCTTCAAAACATTTATTTTAGTCTAGGGTAACCCATGGTTTGGGTCTCGAGGTTGTCAGGTACTTTTTGGCCTATTGGTTGGATTTTGGTAAAAATGGAACTTTGAGTGTGGGACTCACTTTTTATCGAAACAACATCAGTGGGAAATTTATATGGTTCCTTTGAGTTTGGAATGCTAAATTTAGTAGGGTAACATCTTTTGTTTGCATGCACAGGGTTCTCAACGAATCATGAGCACCAGTTCAAAGTCCATTTGGACTTAGTAAATTGATGGTGCAACAACACCCAGTGCAGACCAAAAATGGTCTTCGCATTCGTGAGAAAGCTGGCTTGGCCGATCTAGGCTTCTTCTTCACGTTCATAGTATACATACCACAATTGCAAAGTCCTGGCCCTGTCTATCCACGTAATCGCTATAGTGGTCGATCGCGATCCCGCATTCACAAAGAAGGTACCCTTGGCAGTATACATATTGCACCCTTTGTTTTTCAGCTTAATTTCTCAGTGTTTTATTATCATATCTAATACTGGAGAACTAAAAATTATGGGGAAATCATAAATCAAAGCTGGGACTAGTTAGGGGTTGTCAAGGTGATTATTTTCCCGTCTTTAACTCATAAGCTTCTAGTCTAATTTCGATGTAATTCTCGAGTTTGTTCTTGAAGTTTTTGACTTTATTTTGGGGCTATTTTGGGATGATCATGGATATTCTGGTGCTAAATATTTTTAGCACAAGATCATTGTTTCCCGAGGGACATTGCTACGGTTTTAATTTTTGAATCTTATAGGCGGGCCTCACGGATGATTTTTAGCCTAATTTCTGATCTGGAGTTTAAATTTGCAAAATGGGTATCATATTCTCGTCTTGATACTTAGATTAATATTTTGATAGTATGGCAACGGTCGGACGCTTCTCAGAAGGAAAAGCTCTGATTTAGAAGATTTCGAGTGCTTTCGGTGACGTCAAGGTAGGCTAGGCTCCCTTTCTTTAGACTTTTCTCCTTTATGGTATTGGTATGGTGTTGTGCTAATTTTTGGTGGGTTACTACGCATCAAATAGTTGCTTCAACAATTCCTGATTATTTTAGCCAATTAGAGGGCTTTAGGGTAGATTTTTTGTCTTAATTTCCTTAAGCTGGTAATTGATTTTCCTTTAGGGCTTGACTTAGCATACTTAGGGCCTCAGGTTTGGACTTAGATGTCTTAGTCTAGGTTTGGGTAGTTTCTTGCCTTAGATTGGGTTTTCGGGGAATGTAGTTGGTTTGATCGCTCCCTTTTAGGATAAAGTACCATAGGATAGTGTCCCTTTATGTTGTAAATAGCTACTAAGCACCTAAGTAAGCTAGTTATCAAAACTAGATTGGTTTACTCGTTGTATGGTGTCTTTTGACTCGGTATCCTAGTATGTTAGCACTTTTGGCCTTAAACATTTGTCTTTACTTTAATAAATGGAATCTTGTAAAATCTTTAAGGAGTTTGGTCTTCTAAAATGGGTAAAAAGGACTGGTTAGACTTGGGTTGAGTTGGAATTTTGGTTTGTTACTACTTGTTGTACATTTAGTTCCAGTTCGAGTCTGGCATCTAGTTCACGGATTATGATCTATTAGTTTCGATTCGAGTCCGGTATGATTTATGGTTATGGCCAGAGGAATAATACATAGTACGCTTATTGCACATCTTGGCTAGTTTTCACATTCCTTACTATTGTACTTGGAATTATATAGTATAATTCCTTATCTGCACCTACCATGCTTATGGGGCTCGGTTGTTTTTTTTTAATTGTGTGTTCCTTTTAGGCTTATGGAGGTTCAGTTAGGTTATAGCTAGGCATTTATTTTCCGCTCTTGATTTATTTACTTACTCTACTTTCCCCTGATTAGTATAATCTGTTAGTTCCATTTTTATCCCTCTTTTATTGCCTCTTAGTATAGATTCACACTTTATTATGTTTTTACTTTAATTGAGCTGAGTCGGTCTATGATGCTTACTGAGTACCCGGTGTTTTGGTACTCATACTATACTTCTGCATCTTTCTCCCTGATGCATATCCTAGTATGTGTCATCGCCATTGACCCCGACTTCGAGCGGAGCTATTGATCGAGATTAGGGTGAGCTTTCAGCATCCAAAGCTGATCCATCTCCTTCTATTCTAGTACTAGTCTTATTTTGTATCTTCGGAGACTATACTATATATCTTTTTGCACTTGTCCAGTACTCCTTGTATTTATAATGGCTCTTGTATTGACCTTACCAGGTGTTGGGGGATCCAGTTTGTATATTTTGTCCCTTCCCCTTTTTTTATCTTCCATGCTTGTATATTTCTCCCTTGTAGCTGCTTTAAAATACTGATTCACCCCCTATTTCTCTCTCTTCCGACTATTTACTCATCACTCATTGTTTCGGGCTATGATTTTGGCTTGCCTACTGGCGGGTTTATAATGACTTGTTCATTGTTATTAAAGGTACCCGTCTGTGGGCATGGGGTATGGGGAATTTTAAAACTATACGGTCCCGAACTTATACGGATGGACTTAACAAAAAAATTTATAATTTGAAATTTTGGGTAGGGCTAACGTCATCCCGCTATAGCGGTAATTTTCCCGTTATAGCGATGTCGCGGTACCGACCGATCGGATGCTATAGTGGGATGCCGAAGGCAGAAACCAGACCCTATTATATTTTAAATTTCTTTTCCCTCTTCAGTTCAAAAAGGATGAAAGAGGCTTCTAAAAAAAACCCTAGGGTTTCCTCATGACCATGGGGCAATGAGAGGGGGAAATTTACTCAAATGAAGTAAATCCCATTTTCTCATGAAATTCATGCCAGAAATTACTAGCACAGCGTCAAAAACTCGCATTCATGCTTTCGTAGCAGCTACTTGGAAACCAAGTAGGCTAGGTTTAACTGAGTAGTTTGGAGTTGGGTTAGAAAGCATAGGTATGACTTAGATTGATAGGAGATTTCATGCTTAGGCCTTTGAGCACGGTGTTGGGATGGATAAAAAGGGTAAAAATCCAGTTGTTTGGATGAAAATTTATTGTTACTTGTGATGTTGGAACCTGTCAATTAATTAATGTGCTTTGCTAATGATGTTGTTCATCCTTGCATGATTTAAAACTGGTGTTGTACCCAGAAATTGGTTTAGAGCCTAATAAATGCCAAATTAGAGGTGGTTAGTATTGGTGGATTCCAAAGAATCTACGGTAGTAACAGGAGGAATGGTAGTCTAGTAAGGTATCAATATTAGGATAGAAGGTTGCGGTATATTGTGGTATGGACCACAGGTGTAAAGGTATACCTTAGACATTGCGAGTCCTAATTGAAGTGCAATTGTAGGTAATGGATTAATGTGGTTGAAACCCACTTTGTTTATATGTGCATGTTAACAACTCTTCGTACACTTACTACAAGGCATGTTTAAAGAAAATGAACGGTTAAACGATATCCTAAGTATTAATCACATGAAAGGAGGGTTGTACTAATGACTTGTTGTATGTACAAGTGTAGTGGTTGCTTTCATTGTGGTTGTGATTGCTGTGATATCATATTGATTATTGTGGGATGTATCGATATTTGGACATCTTCACAGGATTTATATTATTCATTGCGTTTGTGATTGTTGTGATATCATATTGATTATTGTGGGACGTACCAGTATTTGAACATCTTTATGGAATTTATATTATTCATTGCATTTTTTATTGTTGTGATGTCATAGTGATTATTGTGGGATGTACCGATATTTAGACATCTTCACAAGATTATTTTTTTTAATTATTATTATTATTATTATTATTATTATTATTATTATTATCATTATTATTATTATTATTATTATTATTATTATTATTGTGGTATGTACCAGTATTTAGACATCTTCACGGGCATGGTGATATAAGGTGGGCTTGGTGATATAAGGTTGGTAGGCACTAGATGTCTGAGATTTTGGTACATGGACAAGAGCTCGTCCCCTGCAGGTCATGGCTAGTGGGAGAACATAAGACCCTTAGCATGTGTGTACAAGTATTGATGAGAGTGATGGTTCCTTGAGTGAACCGGATTTATTTGTTTACTTGAATATATATATATATATATATATATATATATATATATTGGTTCCTTAAGTGAACCGGGTCTATGTTCTATCTCATATTATATTTGGTTCCTTAAGTGGACTGAGTTTCTTGTGGACTTGTTATAATTGTATTGTTGACTTGTTATATTTGGTTCCTTGGGTGAACTGGGCTTATGTGTTGACTCGTTATAATTGGTTTCTTGAGTGAATTGGAATTTATGACTAATAAGGTGGATGTTGTTGGAATGGATTTCTGAGTGATCCGGGCTAAATTATAAATGACTGGTATAACTCTTCAAATGAAAGTTTATTGATGTAATTGAGACATGGTCAGTATTTTGCTATTGAGTCATGGTTTGTTGACTTGGATTCTTGTTGGTAGTCATGGTCTTGACTTGAGTCGTTGTCTACTTGACTTTTACTTGATTTAAACTCTGTGGCTTGTTGAAAAAGGTAAAGTGTTGCTAATGGATATAAGTTACTTGAAAGGTTTTCATGGTCGTACTTATGGTATAGTTATGGTCAATGATCTACCAAGTAGTATGGTTGAGATTGTGTAGGCAGAGTATTTCTGTCTTGCTATTTAATTTCACATAGCCTTAAATAAATCTCTAATTACTAGGGTGTTAATGCATGACCAGAATAGTGGAACAAGGTTAAGTGTTACATAAGGGCCTGAAATAATGAGGGTTAAGGGTAGGAACCCTTGGTCTAAGTATCGTTGAATTCATATGTAATTACGGGATGAGGTCTGACTTGATGACACCGTGAGAGGATGGTGATTAGGACTGAATTTGATAAGGGGAAGGTTGACTCACAATTAGTAAGACTAGTAAAAGCTAATAGTAGTAAGGAATTAAGGGATGGAGGGCCTTTGATTAAACCAAGTTTTAAGTTGTATGTTTTTTGTCGGATATTTATGTGATGTTTATGTAATTTAATTTGGGTAGATCGATGATGCTTATCAGTACATGTTGTTTGTATTGATACTACTCTTGCTATACCCTTTTCTGGGGTATAGTCTAGTTGCAGGATTAGTATATGTTTCATACTTGATGCGGTAAGGATCTCCAACAGCTTTTATCATTGTTCCTACGGTGGAAGCTGGGTCATGTGTTCTGTTTCGTATTGTCTCATAGTAGCTCTTGTACCTGTTTAGACTAGGTCCTTGGAAAAGATATTCCGTTTGTAATTTTTAAGAGAAGTTTTGTAAACCAGATGTAATAAATATATGTATTTTATTATTTCTTAATGACTTCCGCATGTATTTTGAAAATGGGTGGTAAAGGTTCTCCTATCTAGGTTAATTAGAGTAAGTGTCTGCATGATCCGGTTAGTTGGGTCGTGACAGGATTAAAGTAGGTGCCATCATGACCTGAGATTTTTGGGTCGTGACAATTGAGTCGTTATCAAAATGATTTAAATTTTTAGTGAAATAATATTAAAATACTTTAAAAAGACTTTAAAATGTAATTCAACTAAAATAAAATTATCTTTAGAAGCTGCGAAATAGTAACCCAAGGATTATAAACGAAACGATTGGCTAGTTTTCTGGAATAGCACTATCTGTTGATCTCAATAATTCTTATTTATTAATTTAACCTTTGGATACAATTAAATTTTCAGTCTATCATCACCATTCCGGATGATGTCACTATGGACAGTGCTAGTAATGTAACTTTCTCTTATATATATATATCCAAAAATAAAATTCAATCAAACTTATATTAAACTCAAAATTCGAGTTATTTGGAGTAAAAATAAAATTTCTTCACTGAAAAGTTTTTAGTCAAACTTAACTAAGTAACAGCTGGAAGATCACCTTGATAACTATCAATTGAATTGCTATTTAAAGGTGATTTTTCTTTTGGTTGTAAACGAAACAAAAAATTAATTTAGCTTTAAAAGTAATCATAGAATTTATAAATTACTATATAAATAAATTAATTTCGCGAGCAAACTTTCACTATCTTCAATCCCAAAAATTTCATTCAAGGTTTCTCTTAGTTGGATATTGTCATTCTTTGGATCCATTTTTTAAAAATTATTATAGGAAGCATTTTGTAGATGAGAAATATGGAGGATTTAAAATCGAAAAAGCGAAAGAAAAATGAAAGAGTTAAAATCGGTAAAGTAGAAAAAATTAAAGAGATAGAGGTGTTTGAAGGAAAAATATACAATAATTTAAGTCAAAAGGTGGTTTGGAGCGAAAGGACGTTGTGGACTTTTATTTGAGTTGCTCCAAGTTGTTCCAAAGTGAGTTGTGCCAAATAGAACTACTCATAGTCATAATAGTAAACAAAAGTCTAGTTATAACATGAGTTTAAGTTGTATATATGTCAAGGTAAAAAAAGTACTATTAAATTATCTTTACATGTTATAATAAGGAAGTGATCTCTTATGTGTCTGCTTGGATAGACTTATAACTTATAATTTATAAGGAAAAGTCATAAGTTATGAATCCTAACATAAGTTAGGTATGTTAGGAATTCTAATTTATGGCTTTTGATTTATTTTTGTTATATTGACTAAAAACAATGCTTAAAAGCTATGAAAATCATAAAGGCTTATAAGTCATAAAAGTACTTTTTGATCTTATTCAAACACTATAAAAGTACTTAAAAGCTATTTTGACTTAAAAAGACCTAAAATAAGTCTATCCAAACAGGCTCTATGACTACTTACAAATTGAACAAAAAAAAAAAAAAAATTCAGATCTCTTATGCAGTGGAGGATCCAGGATTATCACTAAGAGGGTTCAAAAAATAAAAATATAGTGCATGGAGTTTGAACTTGGAACCTCAAGGTGAATTTTGAACCTCCTAAACAACTGAGCCAATCTCTAGTCTTGTGTTTAGGGGATTCAAAATCAATATATTTACATAAAAATAAAAAAATATGATATATATATATATAGTATAATTTTTTGCCGAAGGGGTTCGCATGAACACCCTAACAACACGTTAGATTCGCTCATGCTCTTATGCATAAAAATGAAGTTCACTTATGTATAAAAATGAAAAACTCTTGTGAAAGGACATAAAACTAAAAATAAATTTGTTAAGGACTACAAAACTAAATCTCCCTGTTGTAATAGGCTATTGTCTTATATTTGATATTAAAATTCTATATTTTAAGGAGACTTACTTGTAAATATTATTTAACTTATATGATAATACAATATTTTTGACATAACGATGTATATAATTTAGCATCTTCTAACAAACTACTCCTCTCGTTCCAATTTATGAGATATCGTTTAACTAGACACAAAATTTAAGAAAGAAAGGAAGAATTTTGAAATTTGTTATCCAAAATAAATCTTAGACACTTTTGTAGCTAGAAATTATTTTATATGTAGATGACATAGTATTGATCGACATCACGCAATGGAGTTTTCGATCAATTGAAGATTTAGAGACAGACCCTAGAGTCAAAAGTCTTTAGGTTGAGCAGGATTATATATATATATATATTTATATATTGCAAGTTCAGTGACACACCAAACAAGTAGGATGGGTAAGTGAGGATTGATACATAAGTCATTCCCGAGAGATGAATTTTCAAGTGTCTTGGATATATAATTCAAAGAAATGAGGAGATCGACGAGAATCTTGAATATCAAATTAGAGCAGGATGGATGAAGTAGAGGCTCACATCTGATGTTCTATGTGAGAAGAATGTGTCACTGAGATCTAAAAGTAAGTTCTATAGAATAGTGATTAAATTGGCTATGTTGTATGGGGGTTAAATGTAAACTCTCACATTTAGAATATGAAGGTAGCGGAAATGAGAATTCTTGGATGGATGTGTGGGCATACAAGGAGAGACAAGATTAGAAACGAAGATATATGGGAAAATATGGGAGTGATATTCGTGGTGAATAAGATGAGGGAAGCGAGATTGAGATGGTTTGGACATGTGAAGATGAGGAGCACAAAGATCCCAGTGAGGAGGTGAGAGAGACTGACAATGATAGGTCTACAGAGAGGTAAAAGAAGATCAACGAAGAATTTATAAGAGGTGACTACATATTCCATAACGCATCTTCAACTCACCGAGGATATGGTCGAGGATTAGAGTAAACTGTTAGTAGGTAATCAAGTGACTTCTCTCTTCCTAGTGGTAGAGTAGATCGGAGCAATTATCTGCTTCCTTACAAGTAGTATTACTATTTTGGTAATTTTACCTTATTCTTCAGTTTTATTACTAATGTTATTACTTTTACTTTGGTTATCTTTACTATTTTATTGTCAGTACCATTTTTTTTATATTTTCATCATAGCTTATATACTCTTAATTTTTTTAATACTCTTAATTTTTTTAAAACCTGTTCTAGAAAATGATTTTCTTGAACCAAGAGTCTATCAGAAAACAATCTTTCTATCCCACAAATATAGGGTAAGGTCAGTGTATATCCTCCTAAACACCGTTAAGTAAGTTGTTGTTTGTCACGACCCAAAAATGAGGTCATAATGCCACTCATCGCGGCCCAACCTTGAGAAGTAAGTCAATCACCCAAAAGGAAAGAAATACGAAATAATATCTGAAGTAAAATAAAACGAGACTTCTAGAACGAAGTCAGGTCAACACATGTATATAACATAAGCGAAAGATGGAAAGAAATGCCATAAAAACTCTCAAAACCTAATGTCATAAGTATAAGAGCATCTAATACATAATCGAATCTAAAAATACATAGTTTGTCTCTGAAACTGAAATAAATACATAACAATAGATAGGATGAGGTCTGGAGTCAACTCTAATAAGCCTAGAGCATCGCAGTACCTCAAAATCACCAAATCCTCACGCACGAACTCAGCCATCACATGTCATACTCGTGCTAGGATCTATATCAAAAGGGTACAGTAGGAGTGAGTACGGTCCACTTTTACTCAATAGGAACCATAAGCCGTCTGAACAAATTAGAAAATAATACAACTAAAGAAATACTATGAGCATGTAACCTGCAAAAAGAAAAATTCCCAAACGGTAGCTCACACTGTCTCGACAAATAGTTCTAATATCAACATAGAAAGTAAAGGAGGAAAACAAGTAATCATAGAAGTAAGCATAAACAGATTAAACACCAGGAAACATATAGTTAACATTAAAATGCAAATGTTTATGGAATGCAATAATAATGATGATAATGATGTAATGATTTGAAAGCTATAGCATAACTTTCTGTATATACCTACTGAGCCACAAGCTCCCAAGATAGGACCCATGGGGATTTCGCAACCTGTATACTAACTCAAGTTTCCATAATTCTCAATCTCATGTCTCATCATACCCGACCGGCATATCCCTCGGTTTAGGCATTTTTAAAGTGTCTCATTTTTTTTCAAAATCAGTGGTTCTCAATGATACCAATATCTCATGAATGTGTATGTATGAAATGAGGATGATATGCTCACAATCACATCAGTATGAAGCTCACCAATCCATTCAATACGTGTATCAGTGAGCTCAGAAGTCAACTTAATTAATCAACAATTCATGATATCAGTTCTAGTTAGGCACAATTGGAATAAATATGCATGTAAGACTTTATTAATATCATATAAACTCATAATTCAGGCAGTTTCATCATGATAAGGGAAAACAACGCTCAGCAGGGCCTATAATATCTACTCAAACCCCCACTCGGGCATCACATTAAGAAATAAGGCTTCAAATACACAATTAAGGCCAATGATGTCAAATAAAGCCCCCACATGGGGAACACACAATATATGCTATGTCAAGTCAACAATAACAAGAATATAAGCCCCCACACGGGCACACAATAATGAAATACTCACAAAATAAAACTCCCATAGTCATTTTCCCATATCTATAGCATGCTATACTTATTTATTAACTCCCCAGCCCAGTCTGAAAGAAGTTAAGCCGTAACCTACCTTGAAGCAATGAAATCCAAGCCTAAATTCCTTTAACACGGCGCTTTCCCCTTTCAAATGGTCTTGGAGTCAACTAAAATATACAAATATAGCATCTATGCGTTAAAAGAAAGCTAAAATATCCATATTGACCATATTTAAGACATGTCCACGGACTCAAAAAATGAGTTTGAAAATGAAAGAGATAAAATTGGAATTTTATTTTAGAAACTCATTCCCCAAGGTCATGGGAGTTTACAGTAGAAAACCCACACAAAAACGGGTTAAAAACGAGGTCCAAATCGAAGAAAAATCTATTTTAAGCTTTACCGGCAAAATCTTCAAAATCCCATTTTGAAATCAATATTAAAGAGTTTGGTTGATGTTATAATCAAGGTTGAATAATGAAACTAAGGTTTGGATCTTACCCAAACTCAAATGGTGAAGAAACCCTCCAAAATCACCCAAACCCGAAGCTCAAAGTCAAAAAATAAAGGAAAAATCGTGAAAATAAGCTATATTTACAAACCCAGCGATGGCCTCTTAAGAGGATAAATGACCACTAAAGCGGCCACCGCTTAAGCGACTGGTGACCGCTAAAGCGGCCTGGCCTCAGTGGCTGGCTCTGCTAAATAGGTCCCCTTACCGGTAAAGTGGCGCCTACTAAAGCAGTAAAGTGCTCGCTTTAGCGGCAGGCAACTAGTCCATTGACCGCTAAAGTGATGCATAGCCGCTAAAGCGGCTGAACCAGCTTCAGCATATCAGCAACTTTGCTAAGTTTGCAAAGTTGCCGATCGACCCCTCGAGATTTGTTTAGAATCTCGTGAACGCAATTGAACTATGCTATTAGACTAAATTCGATGTTCCGAACTCAATGGCGATGCCGAATTTATTGTTTTCAACAAACTAACCCCTGGGACCCCTAAAAGCTTATTTAAACTAGTTTTCAAATGAAAGGTCAAAATGCAAAATAAAGGTCCCGAATGCAAACCAGCCTCGCTACCAATCCAAATTCGATATTTCAGATCTAATGGAACTGTCCAAATTGTCATCCGGGACTTAGAACACTAAATATTGACCAAAGTCAACTATAGGAATTTTAAAACCTCTAAAGACCACAAACTCTTCTAAATCATTCCCGATCGCATCGGGGACCACGCCAACCATCTCCACACCCCAAAATCAACATGTAGTAACTACGGGGAAGAGTAAAGTGGTCAAATCATATAGAGAGTAAAGTTTCTCAAATCAGGTCATTACATTATTATTATAAGGAAAAATTACCTAACTAAGCAAATGTAGCTATTATATTACAATAAATAGCTATAATTTTAAAATATTACCAAATATAGTGAAAATTACCATTTTATAGCAAATTTTTCGGTTAAACTTTTTTACCCTTTTCAAGGCTTAAAACACTCCATTTATTTATCATTTAATTCTCTCTCCAAATTTCACTTTTCTTAGTTTGCTCATATTCTCTCTCTACGTTGCATATGATTTGTTTCTTCCTCAAATCGTGGGATCATGTGTTTCCATTTAGGTAATAATTTGCATAATTATATGTTGGGTATGTGTATCTAAGAGATTTCTTCTACTAATTCTCATATTTTAGCAATTAATTTGAATTTTTTTAGCAGTTTTCTCAAACTTTTGTCTTTGTGTCAATAGAGGAATTGATACATTATGTATCAGTTGTATTTTGATTTTAAGATACTTTTGATACACACTATATATAAATGTATCGAACTGTACTAATTAAAATATAATATATCAGAATGTATCAATCTGACATATATAGATATAATGTGTATCAGTCAATAATAGACTCTTAAAAAATGATACAACAATCTTGTATCTTAGTTAACACATTCTAGGATACAGACTGCTTTATGTCTTTATATCTGTATCACAAAATTCTCTAATTTTCACCTATACATATGTATCTATCATACAGGCAGTTTTATTTGTCTAGTTGAAATTGTGATATGTATAACTAGAATTTCCAAAATTTCTATTCAATAGAATCAATCAAATAATTTTGTGTATTAATGTTCTTCGAATGCAGATTTTGAAATTTGTCTTGGAAAATGAAGAAGAGAGAATTCAGTTGGGTGTTTTATTTTTGGATTGGAGATACGAATGAGCCTAATAAAGGGGATTGTATGATTTTCTCTCCTGTTTTTGTGTTTTTATTTTTTTTAAAAAAGATTCTACTATAATTTTTTGTTTTTTCACAACGTCTGTATCACAAATACAGCCTCATCGCAGACTAATACACTGTATAGTGCGTCAACTTTTAGGAAAAGTTATCATGATCCGAGTCTACACCCTGAACGAGACACGATGCTTAGGATCACAAGTGACTCCAAGCTAATCCTAGGCATAGCATATCTAAGAACAATAATGACATAAAGTGGAAGCTGTAACTGAAATAATAACTTATTAAGTCCTAAAACACAATTGAGAGTTTAATGAAAAAAATACTAAGCTCGAAGGACTAACACAAACCATACTCTAATGTCTACCAAGCCTCTAAGTTTGAGTAAAACAATATCGAGACAAGGCCCCCAGCTACTCATAAAACAATGTCTAAAATGAAAGGAAGAACAACTAAATTAGGTCCCTGAATGAGTAAGACCCACCAACTGCTTCAACCTGAACTGCTAATATCTAATCACGAGTTTGAGAACAATTACCTGTATCTACATCAATAAAAATGTAGGTAGAAGAGGTATGCATTCAGTATAGGGATGGTATCGAGTATGGAGGAACAAAACTAAATAACTGAAATAATATTTTAGCATAATTTAAAGAAAAGACCAAGTAGGTGAATTTCATAAATGTAAGTATCAACTGGGGATAAAGAAAACAATTTAGGACTACAAAATGAGGATTTTATGTAAACAATGCATAGTAGAAATCATACTTTACGAAGTCATATAATTATCATATCATGTAAATTATAAAAATGAAGCTAAGTCTTTTAGGTGGGAGTTTCTTATAACCGATATAAATCATGTGAGCATCATGAAGTTCAGTGTCATACACCCACACTCAGAAAGATTGTTCTAACCGGCCAAAGTTAGAACCATATACATAAGGATCTAGAATTATGCCTAAAAATGGACAAAGAGCTATACTGGCAATGTAGTTATGGAACTTGTGTTTATTTGAACCCTTGTTCTCTCGGTGCTAAATAATACTCCCAAAACAGTTCATACTATATTCTCATATCATACATAAATCATGTCTATTTATATGTAAGCTTGAATATTTACTAAGAATCTGTATTTCAAGACTATCATGAATTTCACCCTTCTGTGAATTTTTCTATCTTTTTGAATATTCATACTATCATAAAGGCGCAAGAAATTATACTTTAAAACATAAGCTTCAAGAATAATGTACAAAATCATGTCAAGAATAAAAATCCAACAAGAAAACACCTTGCTAAAGGTATAAGTAAATGCAAAATCCATAGAAACCATAATCATAAATAAGGACGTCAAGAAAATCATGAAATTTGCTTAAATAAAGAGGGAATTAAAGTGGATTCAGAAACCCTAACCATAAACTTAAATTCATCAAATTGAGAGAGTTTTGGACATGAGGATGAAACGGAATCCTCGTTGAAGTCCTACATACCTAAAAGAGCAGAGTTCTTGGAGAGAATCTTGAACATGTGAGCTTTAGAGCTTTGGGATTTTAGAAACTCTTCTATGTGTTCTTAAGCTTTAGGAGAAGGGGAAAGGAATTTGGGAGAGACTGTCAATGTTTCTTTCTGAGAAATAACCCTTATTGGATATTTAAAGACGTGGGGAGGGACCGTGGATAAAGAAAGGACTAAAATATCCCTCAGAAATATTTTTAAAGACACTGAAAAATTTTGTATGACGGATCACTCCACAGTCCGTGGACCTGCCCACAGTTCGTGGGATGATCCGTCGTTTCGAGATAAAGAGTTCGGAGTTTTTGGCTCGATCCCATGGTTCGTGGGCCATCCCACGGGTTGTGGTCCAAGTCGTCAACTCCAACAGCCTTTTTGAAGCTCACTGGTTCATTCCTATGGATCGTGGTCCTTTCCATGATTCTTGGATTCAATCTGTCGCTTTCTAATAGACTGACACTCTATAGTAAAAAGATCATAACTTTCTACTCGGAATTAAATTAACGAGTTGATGAAGTTGGAAAGAAGACTCAAAGACCTTTAATTTGGTGGGTATTGGATCTCGAAACTCTTCACATTCTAGGAATAATGTTTGTTTGAAGTTGACCCTAGTAAAATCTTATACGAAAACTCAATCGATAAAGAAGCTTTCAACTCAACTTTGAGCTAGAAGTTCCTTATGACCTTAATTTTTATCCAAAGCTCTTCTCACATTAAGGAATCGGTCTTAACACCTATGTACAATTAGAAATCATCGAATTCGGGCATATATGTATTTGAAGAACGGTTTAGATCTTTGTTCAGAAGTTTGGGGTGTTACAAAAATCTTGCTACGTTTGATAATTATAAAAAGTATCGCTTTTTATGGTAAATATGCTTCAAATGGCACTTTTTATGAAAATTTCTCTTGTTAAAAATCATTTCATTCAAGTAAAAGAAAAATTTTAAACATATATTTTACTAGAATTTTTTTGAACTTTTGACAGTAAAAGAGAAATTTCTCTAAAAAACTGATCTGAGTGCTAATGAACTTTTGTGTTTAGAACTTAGAATTTTTTGTAAGATAGATTTTTAATCTAATTAAAAATATATGACTAAATAAATATTTTAAAATAAAATTTTAAAATCTAACCTAAAATCTATGATATGCAGTCAAGTATGTCAATCAAAATAGATGTTGTAATCTTGATAGTACAATAAACGGCTACTTGCCATTTGGCAACATCTGTAAATGCCTATAGCTTTTGGGTCCCAAAAGTAGGTCACTCTCTCGTTTCCTGTGCTTCCTCGAAATTGTTCATCAGAAAGTGAAGTTGACCATCTCACCAGTACCTTCGGTCGAGATGTTCATGTGGTTTTGTACCTCAATTGTGTTTAGGGGAAAGGACATAAATGTCACTTCGCCCAAAACTATTTCCATGAAATAGCCATTGATTTTGCAATTCCAAAAGGTAGCCATTTTAGGGTTTTTTGTCTCTGCTAGTGCCTTTTTTTTTCCAGTTCATATACCATAATGATACGGTCTCCATGCCACATTCATATAGTTTATACAGAAAAACATATGCATATATAGTTCATATACCATATTGATACAATTTTGATACCAGATTGATACAGTTTCTGTACCGTATGGCCTTTTTGTCGCTGCTAGTGCCTTCTTCTTTTTTTTTTTTTTAGTTCATATACCATAATGATATGGTCCCCATGCCACATTCATATAGTTTATACAGAAAAACATATACATATATAGTTCATATACCATATTGATACAATTTTGATACCATATTGATACAGTTTATGTACCATATATACCATATTGATACAACTTATATACCATATTGATACAGTTTTCGACTGGCCATTTTTGGAATTAGTTTGGGCCGATTGACCATTTTTTGGAATTAGTTTGGGCCAACTGGCCACTCCATGTCCAATAGCCCAAACATGGGTCATTTGTTTTTTGATGGGCCATGTGGTGTCTTTTTCCCTTGTGTTTATGTGGGCCGTACATTACATTTTTCTTTTCTCCAACCTTTTGCATTGAGGAACCTTTTGCATTTTCTCTAGACCCTTTAGTCATAAAAATTATTATTAATTTTTAGTTTACATATATTTTATAAAAAATGAAGGAGAGCCTTGAATTAATTGGTAAAATTGGTGTTATGTGATCAGAAGATCACCGATTCAAGCCTTAAGAACAGTCTCTTTAGAAATGTAAGATAAGAATGCGTATAATAGATCCCTGTGATCGGATCCTTTTCCGGACCCTACCCATAGCAAGAGCTTTAATGCATTGAGCTGCTCTTTTTATATAATCAAACATAACTTTATCTTCAACTTTAATTCTATAACTTTTTTTAAGAAAAAATGAAAATTTGGAACCTATGGCCGAGCTAATTGGATTTGGTGTAATTGGGTGTAATTACATTGTCTGACATGTTTGGTTGGCCAGGTAATTACTTGGTCAGCAGATAATTGGGTGTAATTGATAAGGGTAATTACACTTTCCAATTCTCAGGGGAACTGTGAATTGCTGGTAATTATATGGTGTAATTCCAACCTGGTCACTTTTTAATTTCTTCCTTTTATTTATATTTTTATTTTTTTCATTTTAATTTATTTTTTATTTAAATTATTTTTTATTTTATTATTTTAATATTTTTAAAAAATATTATTTTATTTTTTATTATTATATTTCATTTCCTTACTTTGCATTTCCAACCTTCAATTCATGTGATTCCATACAGTTGTTCGTATTATCTATTTTTTAATTTATTTTATGTTTATTTTTTTTCATTTAGCATAATATGTTAGTATTCTAATTTTTAAATTAAAGTAGAATTCATTGAAGAAGAAGGTTATAGACTTATGTTTTTCTTTTCTTTTAATCATATTTATGTACGTTATGTTAAAATTTGACATAAGAGTATTATGTTAACTTTTTTGTTTTGAATTTTGAACATATGTTATAATTTCAGTTTTAATTTATTTGTTTTACTAGTATTGACTTGATATTTCACATTTGAAGTCATTTATTTTTTAGTTAGAAATGATAGATTATCTCTTTGTCAAATGTTTTAATAATTTTATGACATTATATTTATAATATTAATCTTTTTGACAAACATACATTTCATGATGTTCTTCGAAATCATGTACATTTTGTTTTTATGATTAATTTAATTAAAATATACTAACTTGAACAATATAAATCAATTTTTTTATATTATTAGTGAAGAACGTATATTTATTAATTAATATATTTTTAAAAGACAATACATATCTTAAATATTTAATTTAATATCATTTATAAAGGTTCTTATTTGTCTAATATAAATTTTTAGGTTTTGATAATTAACTTTTATTTTAAAATTTTAATATAACCATATGATTACACTTGTCCAACCAAACAACACACTTGTAATTTCAAACTAACAGGTCAGCGTAATTACTAGGTTGTGTAATTACTAGACTGATAATTACTACCCTAGTAATTACACTAATTTCAATTACTAGGTGGCTTTCCAAACATGCCCTAAAGCCACTCTGGAAATTGGATTTGGTGTAATTGGGTGTAATTACACAGTTTGACATGTTTGGTTGGCCAAATAATTACTTGGTCAGCAAGTAGTTGAGCATAATTGGCAGGAGGTAAATACACTCTCCAATTCACAGAGAGGAGCTGTGAATTGCTGGTAATTACATGGTGTAATTACAAGCTGATTACTTTTTAATTTCTTTCTTTTATTTCTATTTTTATTTTTTTTCATTTTAATTTATTTTTATTTCTATTATATATATATATATATATATATATATATTATTTTATATTATTTATATTTCATTTCCTTCTCATTTCTCAACCTTTACTTCTTGTGATTCCATGTAATTGTTCGTATTATCTATTTTTTTAATTTTATTTTATGTTTATTTTTTTCATTTAGCATAATTTTATTAGTATTCTAATTTTTAAATTAAAGTAGAATTCATTGCTGAATAAGGTTATAGACTTACTGTCACGCCTCGGATTCCGACGGGGCGGACTGGCACCCGAAGCCGTTATGGCCCGAGAGAACCAATCTTTGCTCATGTACATTCATATGCATGCCTCTGTATGAATATCATTCTATCTCATGTAACTAGATACCAATGACGGGAATCAAGGTAAACATGTGCTATATATGAAACTTGGCCGTTAGGGCCATCAAATCAAAATAGACATACATCTCTTGCATTCATCTTCCCACATACGTATACAAAGCCTCTAACAGATACATATACATAACCATCCTAAAGTCGGAGACAAGTACCCACTTTATCCAACATTTACATAATACCAAAACAGGTGTACATATCTGACTCGAAAGGCCCCGAACCAACTGGAGCTCACCAATGATCTGCAACCTACTGTGGAGGTCTACTAGCACCTGTGCCTGCAGCAAGTAAGGTAAGATCCCCCCCAAGGGAGGTCAGTACGAAGAATGTACTGAGTATGTAAGGCTAAAAGCAACTGCATGAGATATAGGAATTCAAATGGAACCAAATACGAGTGAATAAACATTATGAATAAACCACCGTTCGGCATGTGTGGAACCATGTATTTTACATTCATTATTTTTCTTGCTTTTACATTCATCATCATTATTAGTCATCCACCTTATCGGTGGGTAGTCATCCACTTTATCAGTGGGTAATCATCCACCTTATCGGTGGGTCATAATATAGTATTAGGGTCCGCTCAAGCTAGGCTTATGTGCCCCATTGAGTCTTCCCGGTTCTCAAACAATAACCCATAAATGCATTACTTTATTCCTTTACTTTTGCGAGATTTATACATTTTCTTGTGAGAGATTGATACATTTTCTTGTGTGAGATTGATACTTTGGCGGCCATAGCATTATTGGAACTTTGGAACATAACATTATTGGATATGCTTCTCAAGAATGAATAGATTCTCCTTACATCATCACTTCCCTTGAGATAGTTTCTTTTAGTAGTTACAACATTATGAGAGCTTAGGAACTTCAGTCAATGGATAAGAGACATGTGAATCACAATTCGTCTAAGAATAAGAAACATGTGAATAACAATATATGTCAACCTGAGCTAGGAATAATTTAGAACACTTCGAAATGGAACAAGTACAATATTAATGTGAACAATATGTGCTGCAGAAGGGTATGGAAGGAGTAACCTTACATACCTTATCTTCCCAATATAAATACACAGTCCTATATTTGATTATGATAATCCAGCTCCTTCCTTACGTGTTACTTTACAACACAAGGTCATAACGGAGCTCACGTTAACAACTAACTACATTATAAGTGCACCAAATGATAATGAGCCACGTGACTGCTATATAGCATCACTTCGTCCCTTAAGATACAATTCACTGCATTAATATACCAACAACCTCATAACATTCCACACATTGAACAATACATCATAAACCAATAGCATTTCACACCAAGTTTATGCTTTACACTTCCCCTTCAACGCTATGTCACATTTACCTCACTACGTCACGTAAACACCTTTCACAACAACACATTAATAACAATCCATAATTGATACCATTCAAAATACCTCCGGGATACTCCTTTAAAGTCATTCAAAATGTACCATAAGTTGATAATTACATCCATGAAAAGTATAGGGGTTTCGAGGGGTCAAAGAAATGTAAAAACATGCGAAACGGAGTTCTGGGATGACCTGTGAAGCCACATGCACACGCAGGTGGGTGATTTGTTTCCTTAGGTGCCCATTGGCAGTGTCCAGGGCCACCTGCGTTGGCATCTACGCCCGCAGGTTCCCCACCCGCGAGGGCGGGTGCCCGTTTCGGTCAAAATGGGTCTCTTTTGGGTCCTTTTTCACAATGAATGGTCCATGATCATAATTAATATTCTATTTTCATATTTTAATTCATCTTATATGCCAAATAATATCCATGATTTCACAACGCACATAAACATCACAAAACTACATTTTTCCCTTCAATACGCCACCGGTTCCATGTACAATTTCACAACAATTCCAAATATGATACACAAAGAGGAATCAAGTTAAGGGCATAAAAACATCTTAAATGTTGATATTTAATCCATAAAATTCACTTCCTTCAAGACTACAAATCCAGTTTCAAGTTTATAAGGCAAAACCCTTTACCGATTAAGCAAACATAGACTATTTCACACGTAGTGAACTTCTCACCACTTTGTAGAAATAACAAACATGATTTATACACTATATTAAGCATATAATATATTAAACCATGATATTATACACTTACCAAAGCTTGTAAAGGAGTGATCTTTCCCAAAGAGGATAATAGCTTAGGGTTTGGAAGAGGAGAGAATATTGTGGAAAAATCTAAAATGAGGCATGTGTCTTTTTGAGGAATAAAATATGATTTTTCCCACTTTATATAACCCTTTTAAAGTCATCCTTATCCAATACTTTTGGTCAATAATTGCATGCTTACTTTGGTCCATGTAGAATGGGTCATTTTTTCCCTCTTTTTGGGCCATTTCTTTTGGTTCATTTTGGGCCTCAATTGAGCCCAATAGCACAAGATTCATTTAGCCCAACCAACTTAATGTATAATACCTCAACAATCTCATGTTTAAATAATTCCATGAATGTTATGGTAATTAAATAATTTCGGGAATGTACGGGGTGTTACATCCTTCCCCCTCAGAAACATTCGTCCTCGAATGTTAGTAACATTACCCAATTTAAACAAATTCAAGTCTAATATCATTCTTCATGTTATCATATGCACATAATGCTTGTGTAACACCCCGTACCTTCCCAACCCTGTAATGACGTTGAACAATGGTTACTTAGGTGTGAGAGCCATACATACGTCTTTTGTAATGCTATGGATGAGATACTTGACTTTTGGCCTCGTAAATGTGATTAAACCTTCATAGGAAGTGTTTTATGATTTTCGTGGAACATTTGTGGGGTTCAAAACGAGTCTAATAGGACTCCTAAACAAAGTATATTAAGGCTAAGAAGTAAGTTAAAGAATAGGACTTGAAGAATCTAACCAAACCCGCGAAGAAAAGTCAAAAAATGATTTTTTTGGAAAAAACTAAGTGTGGGGCGCGTTTGGGAACGTGCCACGCCTCTATGGTCTAAAATTTTTATTCCATAGGCAGCAAGTTGTCACGCCCAAGGGCGTGCCACGCTGGTTTTTCCACTTTTTCGAAAGTTGGAAATTTCTAAGTCCCAAGGGTATCCGGGGTCGTATTGAGCCTATTTTTGCCACGTTTCTTATATAACCACAAGTATATACATGAAATGAATGACATATTATATTGGTATGATAAAATTACTCGAGAACGAATTTGGAGTCAAAATGACAGTTTTGCCCTTTAGGTCAAAATAAGCCAAACGTGGCTAGAATCACTTGTTCTTGGGATTGAGGCTACGTATATGAGTAGAATGAGTGGGAATATTATTGTAATATGTATAATACAACTTAAACATGAGAAATTATTGATTTTATCGGGTTAAGTGAATTGGGCCCAAAGAGGACCCAAAAACGAAAAGAAAGCATGGCCCAAAAATGGGTCAAAAGACCCATTCTTGCCTTGACCTTCTAGAAGGCCACATTAAATGTTAAGAGTGGATAAGGATGGACTTAAGGGGCCTATATAAGGGTCAAGAAATCTGATTTTATTGCCTTCAAAGTCTCATGCCTTTTAAGATATTTTCCCCAAACATTTCTCTAGTTCCAAAACCCTAAAGCAAATATTTCCTTTGGACTCTTTGGTGAAGATCATACTATTCCAAGCCTTGGTAAGTATTTATTCTCATGTATTAACATATTACATGCATGGAAGATTATGTATATTATGATAGTTATGTTGGCAAGGTGGTGAATAGTGTATTTTTGCTTTTGGTGGAAGATGTGCTATCTTGGTGATTTGAACTTGAATTATGGCTTGTGACTTTGATGAAAGATCATGGTATGGATGAAATATGAAAGTGTATGGTGTTATTTTGTTATTAAACTTTTTATTTTTCTATAAGTGCAAATTGTGGGATTTTGGCTGATATGTGCTATGAAGTGTATTAAGGTGAATTGATGGATTATTTGTGATGTGGTGTGGATAAGAAAGTGTAAAGGAGAAGTGTTGTGGTGAAATGTATTGATTATCATGTATTGGTCAATGTTGGTAATATTGGGGGATTTTTGGAATAATAATCTTATCAATGGTTTTATCAAGGGGAAATGGCATGTTTAAGGGCAAACATGTAACTCATTGATATTATATGCATTTGTAGAGTAGTTGGTGGTTAATGTCAATTCCGTTATGTATTTGTGATGTAGAGTGACACATAAAGAAGGAGCGGGACTATTGTATGCACGTCTAAGGTTCTTTATTCGTATTGAGACTACAAGGTATGTAAGGTTACTCTGTCCGTATCTTTCTGCGGCAAATAGTATTCATGTTGACATTTCACTAGTCCTATTTCGAAATGAGTTAAGGTATTCTATATTCGGTTATCCATAGTCATTGTCATATATTTCCTACTCATTGATCATTGGTGAATCTCATGTCTCATATTCATGGTTAATGTTCCAAAAACTCAAATAAGGTTATGTTCCAATGTTTCAATAGTGATTATACTTATGTCTCTTATTCATGGAATATTGTCCAATGGTTCCCTTGGTGTTATAGTTCTAATAATGTTATGTTGCCAAGTTAGTCACATATCTCTTACTCATTGGTTAATGATCCAAAGCTTCAAGTAAAGTTGTGACCATCACTGTATCAATCTCAAAGTAATGAACAAAGTAATGCATATGTGGTCAATGATCAAGTAAGGGTGACAGCTTTGGGGGCGAAATGCCTAGCCCAAGTCGATCCCAAAATCAGAGGGCAGTCCTAGAGGCATAAGCCTAGCTCGGACCGATCCTGACAGGGGGCAGCACTAGGGGTAATAACCTAGCTCGAGTCGAACCGAAAATGTTGTATGGGTGGCAGCTCTAGAGGTACTAACCTAGCTTGAGCCAATCCCGATATATACATTGATTCATAGGGTGGCAGCTCTAGGGGCATAAGCCTAGCTCGAGCCGATCCCAACATAACATGATGTTATGTTTAAAACCCACTGTTCAGTCGGGGCTCGGGTATCACAAGTCACAAGCGAAGATGAATAATCATTAAATTAAAACAACAAAGACAGTACCGAAGGCAATATACATGGTTTCCAAAGTACAGAATAGTGACTCATCTACATTGTGACTTATCTATGTTGCTTATGAATTTGAGCTTGAGTTCTTTGACATACTTACATATCTTACAAGTTTCATATGGCCTTACATACTCAGTACATTCTTCGTACTGACCCCCCTTGGGGAATTTACCTTACTTGCTGCAGGCGCAGGTACTAGTAGGCCTCTACAGTAGGTTGCCAGTGTTGCAGATCTTTGGTGAGCTCCAGTTAGTTCGGGGCTTCTCTGAGTCACTATTGCACATATGTTTTGGTGTTGTACATGTTGTATAAAGCGGGGACTTGTCCCGACTTTTGGTTCATTTTGGTCAATGCTTTTGTTAGAGGCTTTTGTAGCCGGATGTGGGTGTGTAAATGTAAAAGGGATATGTCGTTCTTGACTTGGTGGCCTCAACGGCCAAGTTTCGCATATATATATATATATCATGTTCCATGAATTCCATTGTTGACATCTATAACTATTACGTGATTATGGGGTTTCTTATGGCATACTTATGATTGAATAGAGACAAAGCTTGGTTCTCTCGGGCCTTGTCGGCTACGAGTGTCAATCACGCCTCATTGGAAGTCGGGGCGTGACAGCTTGTAAAGACTTGTCATTGTTTCAATTCCGCACCTTGAACTTTTTCTCCAGTGTGAAGCAAATACGAGTACTTTGACTTTATCATTTTCTCGGTTTCCCATGTGATTTCTTCTACCTACTTCTTTATTCCTCAACCTCTTCATTTATCGATCCAGAATAGCAATAGGTATTTCTCTATAGGTTAGATCCTCCGTAAATTGTACATCTTCAATGGGAGCAATACGAAATGAATCTTTTATGCACTTCCGACAATTTCACATGGCATGTTATATAGGGCCAATTTTCCTTTATTTCCAAATCCCATTGCCCCTTTCATTGGTGACACTTTTAAGAATACTTAATCACATGTGGCAAATTTAATAAGCGATAGATGATCATCCCAACTACATTTAAAGTCCAATGTGTAAGCTAGTAGCATATTTCAAGTGTTTGGATGATACGTTCTGCTTGTCCATCTGTTTGGGGATGAAAAGTTGTACTCGAATTCACCTGTATACCCAAACTCTCTTAAAAAAACACTTCCAAAAATGTGCAGTAAGTTGAGCTCCTCTGTCTGATGTAATAGAGATTGGAACTCCGTGCACTCGTATTATCTCCTCAATATACAACCTTATATATTCTTCAGCTGCGTAGGTGGCCTTTACGGGCAACAAATATGCTGATTTAGTAAACCTGTCAACTATCACTCACATGGAATCAAGTTTCCAAAGTGTATGAGACAAACTTACGTGTATGGGGAAAACCTGCTATAAAATCCATGTTAACCATGTCCCATTTCCCACTGAAAAATCCATACATTGCTTGTAACCTCCCGGTTTTCGATGCTCTACTTTCACTTGTTGACAATTTGGATAATGAGTTACAAATTCTGCAATGTTTCTTTCATGTAACCTTACCAATACATCTCTTCCAAATCGTGGTACATTTTGGTATCTCCCTAATGCATAGAATACCATAAATGATGTGCCTCTATCATAATTCGTTTCCTTAATTCATCTATATCCGGTACACACAATCTACTTTGGCCCTGATTCACTCTCTCTTGCGTAAGATCAAATGCCTTTGTCAAATCTTGTGTGCATTCAATTTCAGCTGAAATACAATAAGGTTTGCATATTGCTTTTTCTTCACTTCAGTTACAAATGAAGATTCTACCACATTTTACACTATAATTCATTCATCTGGAGTTTCGAGAAGAAGAACTCCCAAGCTGACTAATTGATGTAACTCCTTGACTATACTTTGCTTTTTGGTCAACTGGCTACTAGTGCTTCCTATTGTTTTGCGACTTAACACATCGGCTATTACACTTGCTTTTCTCGGATGTAATATCAATATCATGGTCTTTAATAGTTCCAGCCACCTTTGTTGCTTCAAATTTAAGTTTTCTGCCTAAACATATATTGCAAACCCCTTTTTGTGATCAATATATATATATATATATATATATATATCAACGTGAACTCCATACAAATAGTGGCGCTATATTTTTTTTAAAAGCAAATATCACAACTGCTAGCTCAAGATCATTTGTTGGGTAATTTCTCTCATGTGGCCGCAACTGTCGTGGGGCATACGCTATAACATTATCGTGATGCATCACGACACATCCCAAAACCACTCCCGAAGCATCACAATATACTGCATACCTTTCTGTTCCTTCGGGAAATACTAATACAGGTGTCGACATCAACTTATTTTTTTCAGATTCTGAAAACCCTTCTCGCATGCATTTTTTTCTTGAAACGTGATTGTTTCGTGTGTTAGCTTGTTAAAGGTACCGAAATGGAAGAAAAATTCTCCAACAAACTTTTTGTAGTAGCCGGCCAACAAACATTCTGTAGTAGCCGGCCAAACCAAAAAACTACGAATCTCAGTAGGCGTCGTAGGTTTTAACCCATTCTTCACGGCTTCTATCTTTGTGTATCAACCCTTTCATCAAATTCATGAAAACAGCTGGTGCATTGGTTAGCCCAAATGACATAACTAGAAATTCATAGTGACCATACCGTGTTCGAAAAGCTATCTTGGGTATAGATATTTTTTTTGTTAACCCTTACCTGGTGATATCCCGATCTCAAGTTCATCTTTGAGAAGCATTTAGCACCTTATCATTGATCAAACAAATCATCAATTCTTGGGAGGGGATATTTATTCTTGACTGTTGCCTTATTCAGTTGCCGATAATCAATATGCATTCTCAATGTGCCATCTTTCTTTTGTACAAAAAACACTGGTGCACCCCAACGGGGACATACTAGGTCTTACTAGGTGACATATGTACACTTTGGACATCATTTCCTTATCTTAAGATAGGAAATAAATTTACCTCTCGATGCTCCAACATTACCCCTCCATTCAAGGACGGTCTTTTGTGGAAAATAGAAATGTACTTTCTTAACTTGGCAATCGACGTGACATAACAAGAAGCCAACCAATTCATACCCATTATAACATTAAAATCTATCATTTTCATCTCAATGAGTTCAGCCAATGTAACGTGATCATCAACATTTACTATACAATTATGATATATTCCTTTAGCTATAATAAATTCACCGATAGGTGTAGATACTAAAATTGACTTAACTAATAACTCCGATGTTCTTTTAAATTTTCCCGCAATCAATGGAGTAACATATGATAGGGTAGAAACCGAATCAATCAATGCAAATTCATTATATGAAAAGAAGGATAACGTACCTGGAAAAGCCTTCAAATTCGATCCATTATGGCATAGGTACGGTTCTGAATTCCGCTAGAACTAGCTGTTCCTCTAGCACCTCTGCCATGACCAGCAGGTCATACACCTGACGTCGATGACACAACGGTTGATCCCGTAGGTCGTGCCATACTACCCGTGCCCTCTTGGAGACACTCTCTCGTCAGATGCCCCGACATACCGCACCGCAAGCAAACATTCGGTCCATACCAGCATTCACCTGAATGAAACTTCCCGCAATGCTAGCACAGCTGATGAGAAACTCTTACTGTCTGTGAACCTCGAACCACACTGCTTTGCCCAGCATGACTGCCTCTAGACCCTTGAAACTGAGGTGGAGTACCTGCTGTGGAATAAGAAAATGATGGTCTAGGCAGTCTATTAAAAATTCGAGGCCTAAACCCTCCTTGGGATGCCATGACCTACCCCGTGGATCTAGCCCTCTTTGACGACCCTCCTTCAAATCCTTGTATCCTTCTCCATTGCCTCTGATCCTCCATCTTTTGTGCAAAGGCCTGTATTCTGGCTATATCCATATCTTTGTTCAAAGCAGCAATGGTACAGTCCCTTACCAAGTATGGCTCTAATCTGTCCACATATCGATAGACTCTGTCTTCCATTGTGGCTACTACATTAGGAGCATATCGAGCCAAAGAGTTAAACTGCAGGCTGTATTCTCTAACACTCATATTCCCTTGGCGAAGATTTAGAAATTGGTCTGCACGGGCCTGTCGGATCTCATATGGGAGGTAGTGATCAAGAAAGGCCGTTTTGAATTCCTCCCAACCAGCTGGAAGTACATCAATACCCCTTGATCTTTTTCAGTCTTCATACCATAATATCGCTTCACCTTTCAATCTATAAGCCGCAAGTTTAACTGTTTCTACACCAGTCACGTGCATAACCTCTAGAGCCCTTTGAATTTGATCCTCGAAGTCCTGTGGATCTGCTTTCGGATCTGACCCGGTGAATATGGGAGGGTCTAATTTCAGAAAATCCTGTGTCCGCCTACTAGCTACCCTAGCCGCGTCATCCTCACTTGTATTTGGACCAATTTGCCCCTGAGTTTGTACAGCAACTATCTGAGTCAACATATGCACTGCATTTCTTAAATCCTGATCAGTCGCATTTACAAGAGGTTCTGCCGGTACTTCTCTACCCCTCAGCTCTTCAGGAAATGAAAGAGTAAGAGAAGACAGCGATGTAATTTCAGTGTCAGCCCCACCTTGACTAGCTTGGTCAGTTGGTGATTTACTTATTCCTTCTCCGGCAGGCATATCTACCTGCTTACCTTTGCCTCTACCTCGTCTCGTAATTGAAATTTTACTATAATAAAGAAAACCAAATACAATGGTCAGATATGATTCCACCTACAACATTGGCTCTATTTCACGATCTAGAAATGAAGAAAAGAAACAACTCCTAAATGTCCCGTAGCCTCCTGCTTATAAATGTGGTGCACAACACATCCATAAGCAAGACTCTACTCAGACACGGCTTTGTAGACACCCTTAGGACGACCTGCTCTGATACCACTTTTGTCACGCCCCGGATTCCAACGGGGCGGACTGGCACCCGAAGCCGTTATGGCCCGAGAGAACCAATCTTTGCTCATGTACATTCATATGCATGCCTCTGTATGAATATCATTCTATCTCATGTAACTAGATACCAATGACGGGAATCAAGGTAAACATGTGCTATATATGAAACTTGGCCGTTAGGGCCATCAAATCAAAATGGACATACATCTCTTGCATTCATCTTCTCACATACGTATACAAAGCCTCTAACAGATACATAAACATAACCACCCTAAAGTCGGAGACAAGTACCCACTTTATCCAACATTTACATAATACCAAAACAGGTGTACATATGTGACTCGAAAGGCCCCGAACCAACTGGAGCTCACCAATGATCTGCAAATGATCTGCAACCTACTGTGGAGGTCTACTAGCACCTGTGCCTGCAGCAAGTAAGGTAAGTTTCCCCCCAAGGGAGGTCAGTACGAAGAATGTAAGGCTAAAAGCAACTGCATCAGATATAGGAATTCAAATGGAACCAAATACGAGTGAATAAACATTATGAATAAACCACCATTCGGCATGTGTGGAACCATGTATTTTACATTCATTATTTTCCTTGCTTTTACATTCATCATCATTATTAGTCATCCACCTTATCGGTGGGTCATAAAATAGTCATCCACCTTATCGGTGGGTATTCATCCACTTTATCAGTGGGTAGTCATCCACTTTATCAGTGGGTAGTCATAAAATAGTCATCCACCTTATCGGTGGGTAGTCATTCACTTTATCAGTGGGTAATCATCCACCTTATCGGTGGGTCATAATATAGTATTAGGGTCCGCTCGAGCTAGGCTTATGTGCCCCATTGAGTCATCCCGGTTCTCAAACAATAACCCATATATGCATTACTTTATTCCTTTATATTTGGGAGATTTATACATTTTCTTGTGAGAGATTGATACATTTTCTTGTGTGAGATTGATACGTTGGCGGTCATAGCATTATTGGAACTTTGGAACATAACATTATTGGATATGCTACTCAAGAATGAATAGATTCTCCTTACATCATCACTTCCCTTGAGATAGTTTCTTTTAGTAGTTACAACATTATGAAGGCTTAGGAACTTCAGTCAATGGATAAGAGACATGTGAATCACAATTGGTCTAAGAATAAGAACATGTGAATAACAATAAATGTCAACCTGAGCTAGGAATACTTTAGAACACTTCGGAATGGAACAAGTACAATGTTAATGTGAACAATATATGCTTCAGAAGGGTATGGAAAGAGTAACCTTACATACCTTATCTTCCCAATATGAATACACAGTCCTATATGTGATTATGATAATCCAGATCCTTCATTACGTGTTACTCTACAACACAAGGTCATAACGGAGCTCACGTTAACAACTAACTACATTATAAGTGCACCAAATGATAATGAGCCACGTCACTGCTATATAGCATCACTTCGTCCCTTACGATACAATTCACTGCATTAATATACCAAAAGCCTCATAACATTCCACACATTGACCAATACATCATAAACTAATAGCATTTCACACCAAGTTTATGCTTTACACTTTCCCTTCAACGCTATGTCACATTTACCTCACTACGTCATGTAAACACCTTTTACAACAACACATTACTAACAATCCATAATTGATACCATTCAAAATACCTCCGGGATACTCCTTTAAAGTCATTCAAAAGGTACTATAAGTTGATAATTACATCTATGAAGGGTATAGGGGTTTCGGGGGGTCAAAGAGATGCAAAAACATGCGAATCGGAGTTCTGGGCTGACCTGCGAAGCCACCTGCGCCCGCAGGTGGATGAGGTACGTCTTCAGGTGCCCATTGGCAGTGTCCAGGGCCACCTGCGCTGGCATCTGCGCCCGCAGGTGCCCCACCCGCGAGGGCGGGTGCCCGTTTCAGCCAAAATGGGTCTCTTTTGGGTCCTTTTTCACATTGAATGGTCCATGATCATAATTAATCTTCTATTTTCATATTTTAAGTCATATTATATTCCAACGAACAGCCATGGTTTCACAACATACATAAACATCACAAAACTACATTTTTCCCTTCAATACGCCACCGGTTCCATGTACAATTTCACAGCAACAATTTCAAATGTGATACACAAAGAGGAATCAAGTTAAGGGCATAAACACATCTTACATGTTGATATTTAATCCATCAAATTCACTTCCTTCAAGACCACAAATCCACTTTCAAGTTTATAAGGCAAAACCCTTTACCGATTAAGCAAACATAGACTATTTCACACGTAGTGAACTTCTCACCACTTTGTAGACATAACCAACATGATTTATACATCATCTTAAACATATAATATATTAAACCATGAGAGTATACACTTACCAAAGCTTTCAAAGGAGTGATCTTGCCCAAAGAGGATGATAACTTAGGGTTTGGAAGAGGAGAGAATATTGTGGAAAAATCTAGAATGAGGCATGTGTCTTTTTGAGGAATAAAATATGATTTTTCCCACTTTATATAACCCCTTTAAAGTCATCCTTAGACAATACTTTTGGTCAATAATTGCATGCTTACTTTGGTCCATGTAGAATGGGTCATTTTTTTCCTCTTTTTGGGCCATGTCTTTTGGTTCATTTTGGGCCTCAATTGAGCCCAATAGCACAAGATTCATTTAGCCCAACCAACATAATGTATAATACCTCAACAATCTTATGTTTAAATAATTCCATGAATGTTACGGTAATTAAATAAGTTCGGGAATGTACGGGGTGTTACACTTACGTTTTTTTTTTCTTTTGAATCATATTTATGTACGTTATGTTGAAATTTGACATAAGAGTATTATTATGTTAACGTTTTTGTTTTGAATTTTGAACTTATTGTGTTATGTTTTTATTTTCAATTTATTTGTTTACTAGTATTGACTTAATTTTTTACATTGCAAGTCATTCATTTTTTTAGTTTGAATTGATAGATTATCTTTTCGTCAAATGTTTAATAATTTTATAACATTATATTTATAATATTTTTTTTTGGTCAAACAAGCATTTCTTGATGTTCTTAAAAATCATGTAATTTTTAATTTTTATGATTAATTTAATAAAAATATACTAATTTAAAAATATATATCAATTTTTTTTAATATTAGTTAAGAACATATGTTTATTAATTAATATATTTTCAAAAGACAATATATATATATATATATATATATATATATATATATATATCAATTTAATATCATTTATAAAGGACCTTGTTTTTCTAATATAAATTTTTAGTTTTTGATAATTAAATTTTATTTTAAAAATTTAATATAGCCATGTAATTATATTTGTGCAACCAAACAGTACACTTGTATTACATTGTGGCAAACAAATAGGTCATTGTAACTGCCAGACTGATAATTATTACCCTAATAATTACACCAATTTCAATTACCAGGTGGCTTTCTAAACGGAGCCTTAGGTCTGTTTGGAAAGCCACCTGGTAATTGGAATTGGTTTAATTACTAGGGTAGTAATTACTAGCCTAGTAATTACACAATCTAGTAATTACGCTGACCTGTTTGTTTGCCACAGCGTAATTACAGTGTAATTACAAGTGTACTGTTTGGTTGCACAGGTGTAATTACATGGTTATATTCAATTTTTAAAATAAAAGTTAATTATCAAAAATTAAAATTTAGATTAGACAAATAAGTGCCTTTATAAATATATATATATTGTCTTTTGAAATATATTAATTAATAAACATATGTTGTTATAAAAAAAAATAATGGATTTATATTTTTCAAACTAGTATATTTTAATTAAATTAATCATAAAAACATAAAGTACATGATTTTTAAGAACATCATGAAATGCATGTTTGACAAAAGGATTAATATTATAAATATAGTGTCATAAAAATATTAAAACATTTGACAAAAAAATAATCTATCAATTCTAACTAAAAAATGAATGACTTGCAATATGAAATATCATGTCAATACTAGTAAAACAAATAAATTAAAATTGAAAATATAACATAAATTCAAAATTAAAAAATAAATAAATAATACTCTTATGTCAAATTTCAACATAACATAAATATGACTCAAAAGAAAAGAAAAACCTAAGTCTATAACCTTATTCAACAATGAATTCTACCTTATTCAACAATGAATTCTACTTAATTTAAAAATAAGAATACTAACTAAATTATGCTAAATGAAAAAAATAAACATAAAATAAATTTAAAAAATAGATAATACGAAAAATTGCATGGAATCACAAGAAATAAGGTTGGAAAATGAGAAGGAAATAAAATATAAATAATATAAAATAAAAATATTTTTAAAAAAATATTAAAATAGAAAGAATTTAAAATAAATTAAACGAGAAAAATAAAAATAGAAATAAAAGAAAGAAATTAAAAAGTAATCAGTTTGTAATTACATCATGTAATTATCAGTAATTCACAGCTCCCCCTTATGAATTGGAGAGTGTAATTACTCCCTGTCAATTGTACCCAATAACCTGCTGACAGAGTAATTATCTGGTCAATCAAACATGTCAGACAAAATAATTATATCTAATTACACTAAATTCAATTATCAGGATGACTTTCGAAACATAGCCTTAGTATTTCTCTCAATGTGCATCATCCGAAGGAATTGATTCTTCTTTAATAAACAGCATCTCCTATAAATCCCCTTTTTACCTTTTCTTTATCACCAAAAGGTAAAGAGGAAGTGGCCATTCAACAGCGAAGAAGCGTCATTTATAGCAACTCCAAAATAAAATCTACACTGCCTTTTTCTTCTCCACTTCAGTCTTTCACTTACCCCTATATATAAACACGTTTTGCACCTAAAGACATCATCACTTCTTAGTGACGATGGGTTATTTATCCACTTTGCTTCTACTATCTTTCCTTGCTTTTGCTTCTTTCTCTAGTAAGTTTCAATCACTTATTAATGTTAGTTCTATCTGAATATTTTACTTACAGTAGCTCACTCTGTTCTACTTGTTGTAAATTTCAGGTGCAGATATCTCATCTCAGGTTGGAATATGCTACGGACAACTTGGGAACAACCTCGCTGTTCCAACAAAATCAGTTGACTTAATGACAGTTCTCAAAGCCAAAAGAGTCAAGATCTATGATGCAAATCCAGAAATCCTTAAAGCTCTTAAAGGCACCGACCTTCAAGTTTCAGTCATGGTCCCAAATGAACTCATTAACAACATCTCTACCAATCAAACATTAGCCGACCAATGGGTCAAAACCAATGTTGTACCTTTTTATCCACACACCATGATCCGTTACCTCCTTGTTGGAAACGAAATCCTCAGTAACCCACCCAAAACCACTTGGTTCAACCTTGTACCGGCCATTCGCAAAATCAGATACTCTGTCAAAAAATTTGGTCTTGGAAAAATCAAAGTCGGTACCCCATTAGCCATTGATATGCTTGAATCCTCTTTCCCACCTTCTAATGGTACCTTTAGGTCTGACATTTCGGAAAAAGTCATGAAACCCTTGTTACATTTTTTGAATCGAACCAAGTCTTTCCTTTTCATTGATGTTTATCCTTATTTTTCCTGGGCAGCTCAACCCACAGTAATTAACCTTGACTATGCCTTGTTAGAATCCAAGAACATTACTGTTACGGATCCGGGTTCGGGTTTAACTTATACAAATTTATTGGATCAAATGATTGATGCAGTGTATTTTGCTATGAAGAGAGTGGGGTACCCGGATGTACGTTTATTTATTGCAGAAACGGGTTGGCCCAATGCCGGCGGCGTGGACCAAATTGGAGCGAACATCTACAATGCAGCAACGTACAACCGCAATGTGATCAAGAAGTTTACAGCTAAGCCACCTGTGGGAACGCCAGCAAAACCAGGAGTTGTTGTGCCGACATTATTATTTGCTTTGTATAACGAGAACCAGAAACCGGGTCCGGGTACAGAGAGACATTTCGGGTTATTGTACCCGAATGGAACGAATGTATACGGGATAGACTTGTCGGGAAAAACGCCATCGTCTGAATATAAAGCGTTGCCGAGGCCGAGGAACAATGAGCCTTACAAAGGGAAAATTTGGTGTGTTGTTGGGAGAAAAGCGAATGTAACGGAGTTGGGTGGAGCATTGGCATATGCATGCGGGCAGGGTAATCGGACCTGTGATGAGATCCGACCCGGTGGAAAATGTTACAAACCGAATTCTTTGGTCTTACATGCCAATTACGCGTTCAGTTCTTATTGGGCTCAGTTTAAGTCCTCTGGAGGAACTTGTTATTTCAATGGGCTTGCCATTCCGACCAAAAAAGATCCAAGTAAGTACTCATTACTCCCTCTGTTTCAATTTATATGACACACTTTCTTTTTTAGTCAGTCCCAAAAAAAAATGATACATTTTTATATTTGATAACAATTTAACTTTAAAATACCCACTTTATCCTTAATGAAATAATTTACAATCACACAAATATCTATAACTCATTTTAGACCACAAGTTTTAAAAGTCTTCCTTTCTTTCTTAAACTCCATATCAAGTCAAAGTACATCACATAAATTGGGACGGAGAGAGTATTAAACTGGTGCCTGATAAAAAGGGAAAAGAACACCAAATGGTCTAGCAAAAAACAAATAGCCTATGTTTGGACTACTGGACATGAAATAGTCAGTCGGTTCAAAATAATTTCAAAAAATGGTCATTGGCCCAAACTAATTTCAAAAAATGGCCAGTCGAAACTGTATCAATATGATATATATGTTACGGGGACTGTATCAATATGGTATCAAAATTGTATCAATATGGAATATCAATGAGGACTGTATCATTATGATATATAAACTAAAAAAAGAAGAAGGCAGTAGCAGCGACAAAAAGGCCTAAAATGACTACCTTTTGAAATTACAAAATCAATGGCTATTTCGTGAAAATAGTTTTGAGCGAAGTGACATTTATGTCCTTTCCCCTAATAAAAACCTCTCAGGTATTTCCAAATGGGTGAAAATGTCTACTATTTTTTAAATAATTAATAGTAATGTTAATTGGAATAAAAAATGCCTCCATAGAGAATAGAGCCATTGCCGTTACTTCCGTTGAAGTTAAATTCTTGTTTATAGGAATTGCTGTATAATTTAATAATATCTATTAATCTATCTGTCATTATTACACTATTATATTAGTAATCCTCTATCCGTCTATTTTTACTTGTCCACTTTTCTATTTTGAGATGTCCAACAATACTTGTCCAGTTTAGAAAATCAATACATAATTTACCTTTTTTTTTTCATTTTACCCTTTATATTAAATATTATTCATCTCTTATTGCATTTTTCAAAGTTTTTTTTTTTTTTTATATTTAAAGGGTGATATAATAAAATCATTCATTTATTTATTGTTTCTTAAGATATGTATCAAATAAAAAATGTACGAGTAAAGATGGACGAAGAGAGTAATAATTTGTGTCTTTGTATTTTTGCAGGTTACGGATCTTGCAAGTTCCCAAGCGTCACACTTTAAAGATGAGTCCAATGGAAGCTACGCTGGCAGATAACATTGCGATGAGACAGAGCCACGCCTTCGTTTCTATACGTTTAGAATAGAGTACACAAAATTGTCTAATGTGGAGCTCAGAAAATTATTATTTTATTCTTCTTATGTTATTATTTCATTACTCCTACATCACCTTAGATTTGTATTTTGCAAAATAGAAGAAGGGAGCAGCCTAACCTATCTAAAACAATGTTCATTTTAATAACAAGCAATAATTGTGTGTAGTGTAGGGGACTTGAATACATAAGTGCTGTGATTTATTTTCGCTGGGCCACAAATCTACTTGTCATAAAATTTGTACGTTAGCATTTCATGACTTAACACTGTATCTTGTTCTACTTTTTACATAATTTTCCTTGACGTTAGGCAACGGTTATATGATGTTTTTTTCTGAAAATTAATGTGGCTGGGTCATGCTAATATTTGCTGCTATCAATTGGAGGAAAAGAGAATCTCACCCCACTCTCCGTAACGGCTATCTTTTCTTCCATATCACCACACTATGACTTTGTTGGGAATCTTTTCTTTTTTTCAGTGGACCAATAGCAAATAGTATAAAATATGCTTCCTAGATTTATTATGGACCATTACTTCAAGTGTAATTTGCTAGAAACCATATCTAAGCACTACAGTCTACAAGGTTGTGTTAAAACATCTCCATGGACGGGTCGGTATTCACACATAGTAATAAGTTAAACATTGTGGCAGAATTTCGAAGTTTAAATTCTAAATTTACTCTAACATGATGACTCTGCTTTAGTGAACCTACGTATCTTCGGCTTCTTCCATTACTGTATTTATATATGAATGCCACTTTATGAAAATGAAACACAAGAAACAAGAGCGCCCACATCAGTAGATCATTCAACTCCTAAAGCTTTTCTTGTGTGCACGCGAAAAAGTGTGGCAAGTGAACTTATTGTATTAAAATTTAAACATAAAAATCCATAAAATAGTGGGGATAAATTATAACATGCAGTCGAAATTAAATTAGCATATGATTTTGATATCTTAGAACATTTATTTTGAGATTTGCAAATGAATCAAAGTAAAGGTGCATAAACATATTTGATATGTTTTTCTTGACCTTTAATGCACTAATTGAGTGCCTTATACAAAAGTGACTTAACGTCCCAAGTCAAAAATCATTTTAAAAAAAAACATAGCATAGCTATTTTGCGCTATGTAATTTGTAAAAAAAAAAAAAAAAACACTCAAAACTCTAGTGACTCACTTTTATAAAAACACATTTAATTACTGCATTAAAAATAAAAAATTTCAACTTTATATTTGCCCCTTCCTTTGGTTTATTTGTTTTTTTTTTTCTCTTATCATTTAGGTTCCGGACTATGCAATACGCGTATCCAAAGACTAGTATTATAATAGACAGAGTAGTTAAATCTTAATTTTTAAATTAAATATTAAATTAAAAAAATATTGCAAAAAGGACTAAAACAACAGACACGTAATATCATAAAACAAGAAGAAAGTAAGTATTAGGAGCAAAATTTGAGGAGAGATTTATATATTATTCCACTAGTTTTTTTTAAAATTATTGTAATGACTTTATCAAAAAACTAATTCAACTAGAGTAATTTTATTGATATGTTACATAAGTAACTTTAATACTCTCTCTGTCCAATAATATTTGTCCATGTTACTAAAAAAAACTTATCCAATTTGAAAAATCAATAAATAATTACCTATTTATACCCATTTTACACTTGATGTAAAATAGCATTCATAACTCAATGCATTTGCCAACACAGTAAATTTATTATATTCAAATGGTGATATAGTAAATTACCCATATTATTTATTATTTTTTAGTTTGTGTGTCAAGTCAATAATGGACAAGTAAAGATAGACGAAAGGAGTAGATAATTTCTTATAATTGGATGATCATATAATTGCTTTTTTCTTTTTAATTTGTTTGTCAGGTTTGATTTGACACAGATTTTAAAAAATAAATAAACAAAGAAATTTTTTGAATCTTGTGATATTAAATTAAAAATATATTAAATATATCAAAATGCATTTCAATATTATAATTTTAAACATATCACGTAAAAAATTAAAATTTAAAAATATTTTTTAAAACAAACTAAAAAAAAGACAAATAAATTGAAATTAATGATTGCACAACTCAGTGTTTAGTTGCCTTACCTTTTGACAGTGTAATGGCAAACAAGCTGAAATGGGAAAGCTGCATATCTGTCGATATCAAATAGCTGCTAGTCACTACGTCGGAACAAAGTTTACATTATCCATAGTGAACTTGTGCTATATGGCTTTCATTAAAGGATAAAGTGAAGGAGTTATATCAAGATACAATACTAGATTTGTGTACCTTTTACTGCAGCGGAGTAAAATTCACGAGCCAAAAAAAATTTGCTCTAAAGTCCACTTTGATTCTTTAGGAAACAAAGTTAATATTACAAACTAAATGCCTCTTTTGGTTATAGATGTTGATTGTAGAGTGACATCTACACTAACCCTCCGGTGGGAGAACTATTTAACTCGAATCTTTACCCAATTACTTAATCATTTGTAAAGCAATAATAAGCAAAATCTCGACCAAAAGAATAATAAACTCCATAAACCAATAGATAGATATAAAGTGCAGAAAACAACTACCTATTACAATTTCTAAGGACCCAAAAGTCACCGTACAAGAACATTTAAAAATAATTCAAAGTCTAAAATTGTATCCAACAACTAATCAATAAATAAGAATGTCTCATTGCCCGAAAGATGGGCGAGAATTGATAATAATCCATAACAACCTGAAGATGAGAGCTCACCCTCGGATCGAAGTCTGCTAGTCACACACTTATATTATGAACTCAACAAAAGAAGAACACAGGTAGTATCAGTACAAAACCCTATATAGTGGTAGGCATCATCGATCGACTCAATTCTGATCCACACAAACACATAAAATGAAAATAAGTAAACTAGCATTCAACACATAGCAAGTAATTCAAGAAATGAACCATAAAGTCATACTGGACCACATAAACCCTTAACTAGCAGTTTATACCATAACTAATACATAAGCAATATTTACAATGAAGTTAGGACCTAAGTTCTCAAATTCCACAAGTAGTATGTATTCAATCTCTAACAACCACATACAAAGTATGTCATATCTAATCTAATTTAACACGTTGTACACACATACCAAGGAGACTTATCTGCCCAATAGTCATGACCTGCAGGGGCCAATTTCATTCATGTACCATATCGACGTGGCACCGGATCCTTCAAACATATCCATATTGGATATTACCATCATTGTCACTCAATATACCACGGTCCACCCAAATATGAGTACATAATCAAACATATGACACTTAGTCAAATTCAATACCATCTCACTCATGTAAGCAAGTAATAACAACTGAGCTCACAAAATTACAAGTATGTACGAAGGTCAATTCACAAATATTCAACTCAGGTGTAGGCATGTAGTCTAAAATCATGTCTATAACTACAATATAAACCATAACCTACCTCAAACAAGCACCCAAATGCATCTACTCCGCAAGTGCTTTTTCCTTTCTCAAAGCTTCGGATCATTTTTGATCTATAAAAAATAAATAATGAGCAATTAATAACCTACTCTTCAATTCTAGGCATTAGAGACTAAAGTCTACTGATTTTACTCTAGTTCATAGCCGATTCATCAATTGCGGATTTTCACCTATTAAATTACTCCAAATCTCTATAATCTATGTTAGAGGGAAGTAATTCTACACTAGGAAGTATAAACTAATATCCTAGAATCATTATCAATCACTTTTAGGAATACCTATAGGAAATTCTACCCAATTTCATCAACTTAGGGCCTAAACCCAAGAATTTTACCATAGCTCTTGTTCTAGCAATTCTATGGAATAAAAGGAGCAATCCAATGATAGAATGGTGTAATGAAATTACCTCAACAGTAGAAATCACCCAATTCTGAAGAAAATCGCCTCTCCCAAGCCTTAGGTTGAAAAATTTGGATGTTAGGAAGAAAATAAGGCCGAAAATCGGGAAGTTCAGGCATTTGACTGTTGCTACCCACTGTAGCTGGTAGGGATCTGCTACAACGAGTTGGGACTCTCTACATCGATCCCAACGATTACCTTACCAATCTCCACAATGGTTAGGACCCACTACAACAGACCCGCTACGATAATAAGGGTCCCGCTATAGCAGCGATTGACAGAAAGTTGGGGGAGGTTCCAAAACTCTCCCATTTTACAACATTCCCTTGGTTTTTTGACAACACAGATATAACTTACCATGGTAAAAGCCATAATCGGGCACTCTCATAACACTCTAAAAGTTTTTATGGACTCCTATATTCCTCGCTTATCACAATATAACAATAATATTCCTCAAACACTATATCAAGAGACAAAACAATCTCTAAACTACACAATACTTGCTTTTCTTTAGAAACTACCCTAGCCTGAGATTTTATTAACTCTCTTCCTAGGGAAAACTATACTCTAACACTCTCACCCTAACAAATGCTATAACAATAGATTACGTCGTTACGTCAGATACCAATTAAAAAACCATTCATCCCCGAATGGCAACAAGAATGAAAAAGGGAAAATCAAGTGAAAAGTTACCTAAATTAGTGAAGAGCTGCGGATATCTGCTACACATATATGATTTGATCTCCTAAGTGGAAATCTCAACAAGATAGTTCTTACACTGGAACTTTACTAATGCAATAGTTTTTGTCCTCAATTTTTGGACAGCTCTAGCAAGGATAACAATAGGTTTCTCTTCATAAGCGTAGTTCTCATCTAGAAAAACTGAATCCCAATGGATAATATAGTCACCATCACCATGGAACTTTTTTAACATGAAAACATAAAACACGGTATGAACTTCCAACAAATTTGGAGGCAAGGCCAACCTATACGCCACCAACCCTACATTCTTAAGGATCTCAAAAGGTCTAATATACCTTGGACTTAACTTACCACACTTTCTGAATCTCATAACACCCTTCATGGGTGAAACCTTAAGCAACACTTGCTCACCTTCCAGGAAATACATGTCTCTTACCTTTCGATCTGCATACTTCTTCTGTCGGCTTTGAGTCGCCACAAGCTTCTCTTGTATAAATTTTACCTTTGCCATCAAATCCTTCAATAGATCTGTACTCCATGGTCTCACCTCAAAGGCATCAAACTACCCAATAGGAGACCTACACTTCCTCCCATATAAAGCCTCGAAAGGGTCCATGTTAATGCTCGAATGATAACTATTGTTGTACACAAACTAGCAAAATGGTAGGAATTGATCCAATGACCTCCAAAATCCATCACACACACATGGAGCATGTCTTCCAACACATGGATAGTCCACTCTGACTGAGGGTGAAAAGTTGTACTCTGATCCAATCTAGTACCTAACTCTTCATGCATTTTCTGCCAAAAGTTAGAGGTAAACTGCGTACCTCTATCCGAAAAGATAGATACAAGAAACCCATGCAACCAAAAAATCTCTTTGATATAAATTTTAGCCAATTTGGCTATATTGTACACAATTTGCACTAGAATGAAGTGGGCAAACTTGGTCAGCCTATCCACAATGACCCAAATCAAGTCCCACTTCCCTAAAGTCTTGGGAAGACCAACAACCAAGTCCATGGATATCCTCTCCCACTTCCATTTAGGAATGAGCATCCTCTGAACAGTACCACCAGGTTTTTGATGCTCATACTTTACATGCTGGGAATTCGGACACTTAGACACAAAATTGACTATGCTACGCTTCATCGGACCCCACCAACAATGCTTTCTCAAGTCGTAGTACATCTTGGTCCACCAGGATATAGAGAGTATCTCGAGCTATGAGCCTCAACAAATAAGGTTAGAATCAAGTCATCCATATGGGGCACACAAACTCGCCACCTAATCCTCAAGACACCCTTTTTGTTAAGAATGGCCTACTTGGCCTCACATTGTAACACCTTATCGTGAGTCTTACTTAGTTTTACATCATTGAACTTGTGACAACCCAACTAGGAGGATCGTCTGAGCACCTACTCTTTTCTAACTAGATAGGAGAACTTTGTCCCATCCAACTGTAAACAAGCGAAAGTCTTTAAAACAAACTTATTACATCATTTACATAACTATTATATCTTTGTAATGTTACAATAAAAGAATAACATATTCCCATGGACCTAGCCTAGACATATACAAGAGCGTCTACTATAATAAAGGACAAGACAAAGACCCAACTGCCACCGTAGGAATAGGATGAGCAAAAACTGTTGATGAATACTCGCCGCTGCACATAAGAAACCTCAACTGATCCTGCAACATGACTATACCCCAAAAAGGATGCAGCAAGAGTAGTATCAGTACAACCACACATACTGGTAAGCATCATTGGTCGAATAGGGTTAGATCACATAAACATCATATAAAAATCAAAGATCGATCATGAATATGTAATGAATAACTCAATTTAAACCAATTTCACATACTCAGGTTATTCCTCTCTCCTTATATAATGGAACCTCCATCATTACCCTCACTTTGTTAGCCCTAATAATTATTGTCAGGTAACCTATTCCACTCACACCTCGGTTACTACCACTTAACATTTAGCTTTCATTAACTAATGATTCTAAAGTTACAAGCCACATATTACATTTCTTCACGACACTCACGTATATAGGGAATATGAAATTCATAACAACAAATAATACCCATTTAGCAAGTCACATAAAGTCCAATGATTCAAACGTACAATTCATCAATAAGCATATCAAGTCAATGAATAACATATTATTGATCAAATAGACATTCAATCATCAAGTATGTATCTTAGTCATCCATGTATCAATAACCTCAATTACACATAGAGAATGCCCATTTCATGAATAATATACAAGGGTAATTATACCCATTCAACTTTACCACTTTAAACATTAAAGATTGCATTGCCTCTTCAGCACATAAAAGATTGGTCCACACAAGGAACCATAAGATTTCATCACAACATAAGTCGGTCCACTCAAGGAATCTTCAAACTCTCTCGTCAATGACATCAAGTGTACACACATGCAATGGGACTTATTTTTGGCTCACTAGCCATGATCTGCAGGGGACGACCTTAGTTCATGCACCAAAACCACAATAAATATCAAATGTGGCAAGTCTTGCCACCCTTATCCCACTGTTACACCCTTATTCCAATGTTCCCACCTTTATACCGCCTTAATCCACTAATTCAAACAATAGATTATTCAATCAACATCAATCATTTTACAACACCCGACAATGTACTAATCACAAGTACGATCCACTTTGCAAGTTCATTATTAAACAACCTTTGCATATGAAACATTAGTCATTTATTTATTATTTATAAGCATGTCCCAGGAACTAATCAACAACTTATTCATTCAAGTATTATCAGTAAAAACTCATCCATAACAAGTATGTCCGAAGACAAGTCAAGAAATAATCAGTTAAGAGCACAAATACAATTTGATTGAGTGTAAACTACAATTAACCGTAACCTATACCCCTTTCCACGACACTGTTCTGCCAAAATCTCATCATGACCGAGGAATTATGCTTATTGAATTACTAACTCCCCTCTTTTGATCCTTATTTTTATACTACCAATACTTCATTCTCAATTTATTCGACTACTCGATCTCTTTCAACTCTTACAAACCAATCTTCTAATTATATAAATACATGAACATATGCATACTTTCACGCACTTATCGCTCATCTCTAACTACTACACAATTTACTCTTCAACTTCCAACTTATTCCTATACTATAGTGTGGCAGATTTTTAACGTACATAATTCCATGATTTTATTATCATGAATATGATCATATAGTTCCATACAATTTAACATAGAGACTATATCAACAGATAAAAACTAACACTGAATTCATGCCATCAATCCTATCCATACAAGATTAGTTTGTCTTTACTTAATAGTTTGTATTTTACCCAGCAAGACACCATGCTCGCAGGCCTAAGCATGATTTCTCCCATCAATCTATATCATGAATATGCTTTCTAATCACAGTCTACTACTCAATAAGACCAATCCTACCTGGACACCAAGCTGCTGCTATAGAATGCATAAATCTTCACTCCTTGGCCTGATGCTAGCGATTCTGTCAAAGATTCCACAAAAATATCATTGTGACATATCCTCTTGAAGCCTTGCCTCTCTACCAAAGTTGGTTTTAGCTTAGGGATAACCATAGGGTGTTTTTTAGAAGGAGGCAACAAAATTAAAATAAGATCTGGATGGAAAAAAAGGTTTAAAATGCTGGGATGACTGCCCAAACACCACTGCAGTGGATAGAATGTTGCTGAAGTGATATCATTGTAGTGAAAAGAGTGTCACCGTATCTTATGCGAGGCAGTCCAGGCCTTTCAAATTTTTGGTCAATTATTCTTACTTTATAGATTTTGTACCAAGGTTCTAAATTCTAAAAGTGTTAATTAGGAAATATATCATTCATGGCTTCCTTGTCGCAGTGTTCATAGTAACGATAGGATAAGTCATTACAAAGCTGCTTAGCTTTAATTTGATCAAGAAATGCATACCTCACCTCTACATTAGTTAGCAATACTCCTCTTTTGAACACCTGAAGTCCCACAAAATTGTTAGCTAGAGACTGAACCTCCCTAGCCAACGGACGTCTAGAAACATCCAAACATGCCAAACTACCTATACTTTCCTTCTTCTGACTCAATACATTGGCTACCATATTAGAATTACCCGAATGATAAAGGATCAAAATATCATAGTCCTTGAGTAATTCCATCCGCCTATGTTGTCTCAAGTTCAGATCTCTCTGAGTAAAGTTATATGGCAAGATACATTGGCCAGTGAATACTTTACATCTTACCCTATACAAATAGGGCCTCCATATTTTAAGTGCAAACAACACAACAGCCAACTCCAAGTCATGGGTAAGATAGTTCTTCTCATGAACTTTCAGCTGCCTGGAATAATAGGCAATCACATTCTTTTCCTGCATCAAAAAAATACCCAAACCAAAATGTGAAACATCATGAAATATAATAAAGTCCTTATCCTCCACAGGAAAGGAAAGAATAAGAGCAGTAGTCATCAAAGTCTAGAGCTTTTGGAAGCACTCCTCACACTCTTTAGTCCAAACAAAAGGAAGTCTGAAGTAATAAAAGCAAACCCTTTCATGAACTTGTGCTAGTAACTAGCCAACCCACAAAACTACAAATTTCGATCACAGAGGTAGGCCTAGTCTAATTCTTAACCGCCTCAATCTTTTAATGGTCTACCATAACCCCTTTCTTTAAAACCATATGTCCCAAGAAGGACACTAAAGAACACCAAAACTTACACTTAGAATACTTGGCATAAAGTTACTTCTCCTTAAGCAATCCCAACATAATACGCAAGTGAGCTTCTTGTTCTTCCCTACGCTTTTAGTACACAAGAATGTCATCAATGAAAATAATCACAAAAAAATCCAAGTAGGGCGTAAAACCCCATTCATCAACCCCATAAGCAGTCGGGGGGTTAGTCAACCCAAAGGATATCACCAGGAACTCATAATGCCCATAATGAGTCCAGAAGGTAGTCTTAGGTATGTCCTCAGTATGTATGCTGGTGATATCCGAACCTCAAATCTATCTTTGAGAATATAGAAGAACTCTATAGCTAGTAAAACAGACCATCTATCTTGGGCAAGGGATACTTGTTATGGATTGTCACTTTGTTTAACTGCCTGTAGTCTATGCACATACATAGACTACCATCCTTCTTCTTAACAAACAATACAGGGTCACCCCATGGAGAAGCACTAGGATGAATACATCCCTTACTTGTTAATTCCTGCAACTAAGCCTTTAGCTCAACTAGTGCCATTCTATAATTATAGAGATATGATGAGTGTATGGCTCTAGATTTATGTAGAAATCAATGTCACAATTCAGTGGCATGCCGGGTAGATCATCAGAAAGTACCTATAAGAACTCACACACCATTAGAACTAATGCAATAGGAGGGACCTTAGCACTAGTATCCCAAAAAATGAGCTAGGAAATCCCGTCACCCCTTCCCTACCAACTTCTTGGCATGAATAAAAGAAATAAGCTCAGAGGAGAAAATTTATAATCACCCTTCCACTCTAATCTCTCGATTCCCAGCATAGCCATATCATTATCTTTGTATGACAATCAAGAATCATATGGTATGGAGATAACAAACTCATCCCCAAGATGATGTTGAAATTCACCATGTCTATAATCACCAAATCAGCCTAAGTCTGAAATCCCATGAACAACACAGAGCAAGCATGATAAACTTTATCAAAAATCATAGAACCCCCAATCGAGGTAGATACATGAACAACAATGTCAAGCATATCAAATATGATAACCAAACCTACATAAACCCAGTAGAGACATAAGAAAATATAGAACCCAGATCAAATAAAATAGTGGCCATCTGATCACAAACAAGAATAGTACTTGTGATCACCTTGTTGGATGCCTAGAAATGCATAACACTGGGCTCTATCACCTACCTTTGCACTACCCTTGTCAAGCTGATTACCTCCTCGACTTGCATGTCCACTACCTCGATTGGCCTGGTTTCCAACTCTATATACTTGGTGACCACCATGCCCACCCTATGGATGACCTCTACCATACCATAACCTTTACTTCCCCTACCTGCTGCAACTGGGGCTCGGGGAGCCTACTGATTGCCAGTATGAACTGCCTATCTAAACCTCAAATAGAATCTATAAATTTTCTTTTCCTAACCACACTTATATCAAAGACGATCCAAGCTGGGGCTCTAAGCTGGGGCTCTAAGCTGGGGCTGAGAAGTCAAGTAACCCCCAAAATATGTCTTAGGCTAGCTGGCCCCTGATGGACCCCAACTGATACCTTTACCATCGACTGAATGAGCCATGTCTGATAGCCCAATAAACTCTATCTTTTAGAGTATGAACCACTAATACTACCCATTATTGTACCTTCTTACCTGCCGGCTTGGCATAACGATCTTGCCTTACACCTTCGACACTCTTAACAAACTCAATCACCTTTTAGAAAGACCTTTCAGAGAATACCATCTGCAAAGCTGAAACCTAAAGACCAGTGTTTAATCCCTTCATAAAGCAGAAAATCTGCTCTTCCTTTGTACCAAGCAATTGAAATGAATAGCGGAAGAGAGCATGAAATCTAGCCTCACAGGTTGCAACAGATAAGCTTTCCTACTTAATACTCGTGAACTCATCACTCCTCTTTTTACATAAAGTATGTAGAACATATTTCTCAAGGAACACCTAATAGTACATATCCATACAAATGGAGGAGATCCCTACCTTCTTTCCAAGAATACTCTCCACTACATCTTTACATCACCTTGGAGCTGAAAAGTCATAAATTCAACCCCATACCTTTCCACGACTCCTTCTTGCAGAGTCTCTCATGAAAATCAACTATGAACTCATAAGCATCCTTTATTTCTAAGTCGTGAAAAACTTGAGGTCTAATCTTCACAAACTTGTGAAACAAATCATGTTCCTCTCCAGTCATTACTGGACCCAACATCTAAGCGGGAAAGCTCTTATTTCTGATGCCTCATCTATCCTGGGTGCCATGGTAGCGATATACTGCAACCTTGGATGCTTAAATAGTAAAAACTGAGGGTGTAGCCCCAGTATCGGCCAACTGGATAAAAAATCCTAGAACCTACTGAATAAACTCTAAAGTCATTTGTATCGGTGTTGCACCTTCCTGAACTGGCGCAACATCCTTATAAATAGGTACCTCTCCATCCTCTACCAATACCTCTTTATTCTAAAACATAGTTAGAATACCCTCATGTGGGAGAGGAGATTCTGGTCTCTCTCTTGCTATTTCTCCAGTAGTCTAAGCTCCACCCCTAGCGGGTGTTGCCCCTTTGCCTCTTCCTATCCTCCCTCACTCTACCTTTACCACAAACTATCACCCTAGCGGCTGATTTGGGTGCTGATACTCTTTCTGGGTATGTTCTCACTATCTATGAGACAAGAGTGAAAGAAGTCATATATCAATCTGGATCACCAGATACCAATTGGAATCAAGTACTAGCAAGAAAGAAATTAGAAAAGTTGTAGTTTCCTACAATCCTATAACCTCTCTAAGAAAAGTTCAGATGTCTTCATACCATTTTGTAAGACTCTACTAGACTCGTTCTTGTACATAAGATCGATGAACCTAGGGCTTTGATACCAACTTTATCAAGACCCAAATGGCCATGAATGACACCCATACTAACACTTTAGTGGGAGAACCATCTAACCTAAATCTTCACCCAATTACTTAGTCATTTGTAAAGCAATAATAAGAAAAATCTTGACCAAAATAATAATAAACTGCATAAACAGATAGATACATATAAAGTGTGAAAAACAAATACCTATTACAATTCCCAAGGATCCAAAAGTCACCATACAAGAAAATCTAACTATCCAAAGTCTAAAATTGTTTCGAACAACTAATCAATAAATAAGAATATCTCATTGCCCGAAGATGGGCAAGATCATAAGATGATCCATGACAGCTTGAAGAAGAGAGCTCAACCTTTGATCAAAAGTTTGTTGGTCACACACTATAGAGTCTCGAGAAGATACTTTACGCTCAACAAAAGAAGAGCTCAGGTAGTATCAGTACAAAACCCTATTTACTAGTAGGCATCATCGACCGACTCAATTCAGACCCATATTACACATAAACTAAAAATAAGTAAACTAGCATTCATAGCAAGTAATTCATGAAACAGACCACAAAGTCATACTAGACCATAGAAACCCTTAACTAGAACTTTATAGCATAAATAACGCATAAGAAATACCCATAATGAAGTTAGGACCTAAGTCTGCTCAAATTCCACAAGTAGTATTATTTCAATCTCTAACAACCATATACAAAGTATATCACATCTAATCTCATTTAACATATTATATACACATACAAAGGGGACTAATCTACCCAATAATCATGACTTGCATGGGATCATCTTTATCCATGTACTGTACCAGCATGGCACCCGACCCTCCAAATATATCCATATCGGATCTTACCATCATTTTCACTCAATATACCATGGTGCACCAAAATATGAGTACACAATAAAGCATATGACACTTAGTCAAATTCAATACCATCTAACTCATGTAAGCAAGTAATATCAACCAAGCTCACAAAATCATAAGTATGCCCGAAGGCCAATTCACAAATATTCAACTCAAGTATAGGCATGTAGTTTAAAATCAAGTCTATAACTATACTATAGGCACCTAAATGCAACTACTCCGCAAAGAAGTAATCCTATGATATATTGGTATAATGAACTTATCTCAATAGTAGAAATTACCCAAATATGAAGGAAATTGCCTCTCTCAAGCCTTAGGTCAAAATTTTGGATGTTAGGGAGAAAATAAGACTAAAAATTAGGAAGTTCAAGCATTTAACTATCGATACCCACTGTAGCAGGTAGGGTCCCACTATACTGGTCATGCTATGGTGGTCCTTCTAATGGTCCTGCTACTGCGGATGGGGACTCGCTATGGCAGTCCTGATGATTTCGTCATCGACTGCCACCGTGGTCGACATCTCATTACAAGGGACCCATTACAGTGGTAAGGGTACCTCTGTAGCAGTAATTGGTAAAAATTTAGGGGAGGTTCCAAAAGCTCCCCCATTTTGCTACATCCCTTTGGTTTTTCGACAACACGGATATAACCTACCACGACAAAAGCCATAATCAGAGTTCTATGAATCTGTTTCTCACTCTGAAAGTTTCTACGGACTTCTAATTCCTTGTATAACAACAAAAATCCTCAAACTCTATACCACAAGACACAAAAATCTCTAAACTAAACAACACCAAATTTCTATTGGAAACCATCCTAGCTTGAGATTTTATTAACTCTCTTCCTAGGGAAAACTCTACTCTGACACTCTCACCCTAACAAATGCTATAAAAATGGTTTGGGTCATTACAAATCCATTAGATCACATATATCAGCATAGATTAATTGCAGTAGGAACTTAGCTCTTTTAGCCTTCCCAAATGGTTTACGTGTAATCTTTCCAGTAAGATAATTTTCACTTGTTGGCATATTAATTTTGGTGAAAGAACCTAAATGTCCTTTCTTTGACAACCTATTCATTCAGTTTTGACTTATGTGACTCAATCTCACATGCCATGTAATAACATCAACATTATTGTTACTAGAATAACATGCCATTATACAATAGTTAATATAATAGTCATAAGTTGAAGGATTATAATCTAAAATGATAAAAAAATTATAACAAAGTCCAAAAAATCATAAAAAACATTTTCAAGAGCTATTGTAACACCTTTTCGACAAAAATAGAAGTTGAAAACAACATCTAAAATAACAAACAAAAATATTAAGTTTCATCGAATCTCTGAAGCATATAGGACGTTATGCAACATCAAAGATTGGCCACCATGCAAGTCCACTTTGCAAGTGCCTATCTCTTTGATTTTAAGTCTTACATTATTTCCTACATATATCTACCTTAATCCAAATGACACTTATTAATGACCCATTCCATCACTATTAAAATATCCAAAGTAAAAATGCCCAAAACTAAAAATTTACATCAATTTGAATTGAGTTGGGATTAGCTATTATTTTCATTTTATGATCATCGAGGGCATAAAATAAAAAAAGTGGACGCAACATATTTAAGCCTGTTGTAGCGGTCTTTTGACCACTACAACAAGCCTACTATAACAATGAGGCACCCGTTGTAGTGGTGTTAGACCAGTAACATGCACATAAAACCTATTTCTTTGTCCAACATTTATTCTAAGAAGATTAGTTCTCTCCTAAAATCGTACCTAGGGCTATTCCCAAGCTGGTACATCTGTAATAAAAAGGAAAACTTTTAATACAAGTGATTCCATCATACTCCTCATTGTTTCTCTTTTGGAATGGTTCTAGTCGAGAATAAAAGACATGGTTACAGGCATACTATGGCAGTATCTTGGTGTCAAGAGAGGTTATGATTTTATGAGTAGTAAATTATGGTTAGTAAATATATACATGGTGTAGAATTGATAGGAAAAGCATGATTAGGCCTTCAGGCATGTTGTTCAGATGGATAAAATATAGAATCAATCTATATAGATCTGATATGCATAGTAATATATTGATATATGAATTGATTCATGTGTGATGTGTACTTATATGACTTCCATGATACGATTTAATATGAATAAGGTGAATTTAGGTGACAATAGAAAGGTTGAGTATGCATGTAACCCGTAAAACCAGATGTTAATAACATAAAAGTGTAACTAATTGTGTTTACCTTTCTAATTTGGTGTATTACTTGTAGGAATAATGTTTTCTTGAAGGTTGAACATAAAAAAGGAAGCGATGTCATAATAAATGAATGAAGGTCATTGCGATAATAACCAACTTCACCAATCCTTAATGTATTTAATGGTGGTTGAGTAGCTGATACAACATATGGGTGCTTTAAATAGAGTTTAGACTTAATTTAGTTACTTGTATACTCTTGAATTAAATAACTTATTGATTCGTCTTCGAAAATACTTGTGATTGATGATTGATGGTTTGCTAATGCTTGAATAAATAAATTATTAAATATTGAACTTGTGTGAATAAGTTATGATTGTAAAGTATACTTATAAATTGGGAGGACTTGTGTTATATTCTGAGAGATAGTGAAAGTGGAAATATAAGTTTATATTGGTTGAGAGATTGAGTACCACACCAATACAATATTGATATTGATATTATTATGATAGATTGGGTACCACATCGGTATGGTACATTGACTCTGGTGCGTTTCTTATAAGTCATGACTATTTGGCAGAAATAAGACCCCTTAGCGTGTGTGTACAAATAAAAGAGTGTTTATGAGATGAGTGAGAGTTATAAGTTGATGAAATATAAAGATTATGTAGTTCGTGAGACTTATATGGTTATAGATCCATATTGAGAGGTGGCTACTATGATTGTAGAGTTTGTATAACTTGATGTGTTGATTTATGACTTATATGTCCCTAATTGATATTGTGTTGTGATTGTTAAGATCGTGGAGTTTGTGATTACTTTGATATCTATTGTGACTTATATGTTTTTGTAGCTGATATTGTGTAGCTGTTTTAGCTATTTGGTTGATTGAGGAAACTATTGTTGTTGTGTGTTGAGGTACCTGTTTGCTTGCCTTATCAGATTTTGTGGCATATTATTGTTGTTGTGGCTTATTGTATACCTTGTGATATTGAGATAGTTGATTTATTAGTCAAACCCTTAGTCAAACTCATGTTCTCTTAAGAATGATGCCACTAATGGTGTTAATGATTAGTAAATCTTATCCTAATAGAAATAGAATCTTTAGCATAATTGATAGGGTAAATTGAATTAAGAAGATACTTGGAATCTTCTTAAATTATTGAGGATTCGTAGTAAGAAATGTGAACTTTGGTACTAAACTATTATGTGATACTGTTATGAATGATTTTGTTGATTTTACATGGTGTTGTGTGAACTAACCTTAGTCGGTCGATAATACCTACCAATACGTGTGTTGTACTGATACTACTCTTGCTACTTATTTTTTGGGATGTAGGTATATTGCAGGTTGACTTGAAGTCTCTTAGTTGAAGTGGCGAGTATCTATCTTCAACTTTTGCCTCTCTTTCCTCAGGAGAAAGTTGTGTCTTTTAATTCTTGTCTTTACTTTTTATTAGATGCTCTTATACATATCTAGACTAGGTATTGAGAATGATGTAATTTTCTAAGCCAGAAGTTTGAATGTTTTATAAGGTCTTTTAATGATTTTGTATTTAATTGAATGTAGGTATGTGATAGGTGGACATAAAGTCTCTTAGTGTAAGCGGCGAGTATCTGTAATGACCCTCCAGGTTATTTTCTTGATTTCCATGTATTTTTATGATACGATCCATCCCACAGAGACTACATGTTATTTATGACTTGCTGTAACTGTCGGTTCGATTATCGGACAGTTCGTTTGGCTTTTAGGCTCATTTCCCTGTTTTGAAGCTTTTGCTGTTAAGGATTTGGTCTCGGACCAAAACTCCTTGTAAACAATCTCAGATGGAAATTCTGATAGTGCCATCAGCTCTGAAATGTTGATTTTAGGCTAGAGGGACCCTTGGTTTGGGTTCTGAGGCTTTCGAACTCATTTTGGGCTATTGGGTTAATTTGATGAAAAATGGAACTATAGGTGTAGGCCCCACATTTAATCGAAACGACCTCGAATAGAAGTTTCATTGGTTGAGTCTGAAATGTCTAATTTGGTATGGTAGCATAGTTTGTTTGCATGTATGGGGTTTCGAATGAATTTTGAACACCCGGTCAAAGTTTATTTTGGACATAGCAAAAATCTGGTGTGACCGCTAAAGCGGTCAAAGAGTCACTTTAGTGGTAGTCGCTCGCTTTAATGACAATTGAGCTGCTTTAGAGGCCTTGACCATTTTGGTGAGGACCTCTTAAGCGCCCCTTGTCCACTTAAGCAGACGTCGCTTAAGTGACGGGGTTGCCACTTTAGCGGCCTCCTGCCCATTGCTCCAGTCGCTTTAGCGGCACCTGATGTCTCCCAAATTACACCTCTAAGAAAGTATAAAGCAGTCGCTTGTTCCAATATAGGACCCAATTGAGGTTGGGGTTGATCCTACGTGGAATATGTCGAAATCCAATCAACTTTATTTGTTTGAGTTGGTAAATAAGAAAATAAGTAAAAAAGGAGGGGGGGGGGGGGGGGGGTTATAAAGTAAACTAGTATTCGTTTGCTGAGGTTGATATTAAGATGAGAAAAGGACTAGGATTTTGTTCCCCAATAAATTCATAACTCCATAAGTTGTCCGTACTTGGTGTTCTTTTCAGTATCCAGCAAGCAGAATAGATAGGCTAAATATCATCTAACCGACTATGTTACCCCCCTTGTAGACGACTATCCTCAAGCACAAAGGTTAATGCGTCATGAGTGTTGCTATGTTTCCCCCTATCAATGATCCCAAAACAACCTTTCTCGCATCACGATTTAAGGATGATTAGACAAAGATAAATCTGAGTCTTGTTGTTGAATCGCTAGTCCTATCCTACTACACTTGCTACAGTCCAGGGTAGAGACAGGATGAGTACCAACGCGTGCACTCGTTAGAAAGAAATCAATTCGGAAGAAACAACAATACTTGCCCTAATCCTCTTCGGGAAACACCTTGTAATTCGAACTCTACTTTGTTAATTAGCTATGGTTCCTAATACCCTAGCTATGGGGTTTAGTTACTCATAATTGTATGAAAAACATAAGCATTCATGAATGAAAACATCAATTGCAGCATACAAGAATGAATAAACTCCGAAATCTCAACTTTAATTTAAACCTTAGAAACCAATATTCATAAAATCCCAAGAAAGTGGCTTGGAATTCCACAAAATAGTGTTATAGAATAATAATAATGTCTAATGCGTAAAAATAACCCTAAAAGAGTATTTATAGACTTAACAAATCCCATCCTAAACAAAACGAAAAACTGATATCGGCCTCCTCGGACGAGAAAAACATACGATCGTGGGTTGAACCCACGATCGTGCTTGGCCTGTCGTCTGATCATTCATCTAAAACTCCTGTACTTCTTCAAATCTGATATTCCTCCCACGATCACGTGGTACGATCGTACAACCAACATACGATTGTGGGATCCATCATCTGACCATGCCACACTTGACTCCTGTAGGTTGAACTTCTCTCACATGTCCCAACCTCAAGGTACAAACGTGACATTATACCACGATCGTATAATCCAATCGTCTGATAGGCTCCTGAGTATGGCATCTCTGAATCAACTTACGATAGCCTACCCACGATCGTGGTTTGAACCCATGATCGTGGCATGGCTCGTCTGATGGCTCTTTTTGTCCAGTTTTCACATTATTCTTCTCTGATCCCTTAAGGCCTGTAAACACTCAACAAACACATTAAATCCACAAAATGTACCCTTAAACTTGCAAATATCCCTTGTTTTAAGCATCTCAAGTGCCTTAAATCTCTGGTACATCAACACCCTCAACTTAGAGCGTTGCATGTCTTCGGGCAAAAACAAAATCCTAAACAATCTAAGACACTTAACCTAGAGTACAATAGAGGTCACTATGACAGTCAACTTTTTCAAAACATGCATGCCAACCACTACGTGTGTTCAATATCCTCCGTTCTTATCAAAAATAACCAATGAAGTGTACATGCTATATAGTTACTAAACATAACGGGATCAGGATATGGCAGTATATTGTAACTAGGCAATCCAACACATTGACCAATACACTTCCTAATCAAGCAACAACTAGACTACAATACTTATGCCTTCACACAAGGAAATCCCGATTCTCCGCAAATATGCAATGAAATCTAACACCGGGACTGAATCAAATCTAACTCTTACAAAGAAGTCCGATTGTGTGAGTTTGATACCATAGGCTTGCCCTTATTTTCTATGCTTCATCTTTCGGATTGTCGGGTTAGGATCACTATAGGTCTTTCTAAGCTTGTAATGTAGGCTCGGGGATAGGTTTGATACATTTGGGTACAATGACTTATTCCTCCTTGGCACTAAACTATTTTTGGCTCCACTTCTCCTATTCTTCTTTAGTTTCCTCCCTTTTCTCCATTTATTCCATTTTCTTGTAGGACATCGGGTGTGACTTTATTTTCAAACAATTTACTATATATATATATTTTTTTTTTTCTTTTTTTATTTATTATTATTAGTATGTTTTTCGCACCCACGTCCCTTTTCATTCTTTTTACTACTCAAACTTCATACCCATTCTTTACGCACCCCTACACAATTGCCACACTCAACTTAGGTAATTTTCCTGAGTTGAGGTACACAGTGTCCAAGGAGGGACCAGGGCCAAAGAAGGTTCATTGTAAAATAGGAAGGTGTCATGCGTAGTTTCAAGAAACAGGCTAAGGCTCAAAGTTTGGGTTCAAGGGATATAACATTATTTGGTAGGTCATTTAGGCTAAAGTGGGCTAAATCAAACATGACCTATGATCCTTTCCTAACCTTTAATCCTACAGCTTTTAACGAAACTGTCATGACCCAATTTCATAGGTCATGATGGCACCTACTATAACCTGCCAGTAGGTAAGCCAACCGGTAGTCCGAAATGGCTAGTAACGGACAACCAAAAAAAATAAAGGAAACAACGGAATAAATATAATAACAAAGCTAATATAAACCCAAAACCTGGTGGAGCCAGTACAAGAGCTTCTAATACATCAGGAGTACAAGTGAAATACAGGAAAAATGTATGTATACAAGCCATCTCTGACACAACATAGAAAACAGTCTAACAATAAGAGGGAGAGTAGAAATACTCCAAAACGTCGGGAGCTCACCCCAAATCTCCAATCCATAGCTGCTCCGCACGACATACACACATCAACGACGATAACTCACACTATGACCTGCAGGCTGCAGAAGTGTAGTGTGAGTACCAAACACGTGGTACTCAGTAGGCAATGGCCTACTGAGCTCCAAAAATAATGTAAGCATAAATAACATGAAGGCATGAAAGTGACTACAGGCAACTATCCACGAAACTAGGCATAACAATGCTAATGGGAAAATAGGGATAACTATCCTGTCCTGACATCATTCAGGAACTAAAGTGCAATATCGTATATCCTTGGCCAATATACAAATGAAGAGTGAAAGAAGGATATATAATAGTAGTACAAGGCCAAAGGATACATATAAAATGTAAATAGATAAGGAAGGAGAGGGATATACGGTGATACCATACATATAAGTAGACATATAGGGCTAACTCAAAGGTAACTACCTGAGGGAGTCAACCTAACACCTCAAGGTCCATAGCCAAGTAAAGGAGCCATCACTAGCCTCATCAAGCCTATACCCAAAGGGTGACAAAACCTGGGGTAACCAACCATAATATAATCTAGCGAAAGGATAAAGGAATCAGAAATGTACCTCTAATCTCAGGTACCAGTCCACAACCAACCTGCCACGAACTAATCATAATAAACAATAATAAAGTAACCGGCTAGACTGGGCAAACAAGTACCTAACCGGACCCCCATAAGCCTGAAAGGTTCAAAGAAACACTCAGCAAACAACAACCATAACACGTACCTATACAATCCCCCATAAGACCGATAGATACAAGCACCAAACAACTATACTGGTGATAGGCAATGCATATGAATGGATGAATGCAACATAAATCGAAATGCTATAACCATGTTTGGGGCACCGGACTCAAACCGGTTCCACAATCTCAAAGCATACCATACCAAGTGTATATACCTCCTCCAGCTCACCTACCTCGAAAAGGTAGGACCTACGACGACCAGGCTTCTCCGGCTCAACCACTCTCGGAAGAAGGGGCCCCTAGGGGATTCGAGAAAATCCATATACTCTGCCTGGTCCCGATCCAGGACTTCCAATAACCATCAAGATCCATCTACTCCATCCAGTACCGGATATATATATATATATATATATATATATATATATATATATATAAATCAGTGCACAGACTCGAATCCTGGCTAAAAGGATATAAATTCATAAATCCATTGCCCGAGATCATGCTCGGGACTAAATCATATACAAAGGGTCAAAATATCCCTCAACCGAAGTAAATAGTAATTGTAAAATTAGTAGATAAATAATGGACTGGAATCATCCTCGGTTGGAGTTCTAAAACATCATTTTCAGTTTCAAAAGCTCATAATCTAGTAATTAAGGTGGTACGATTTCCGTTATAAAATAACCCTTTTAAAAAGTGAAAAGTGGGAATAAATCCCCTTTTTGGAAACAGTAGTAAAATCAAGATTTTGGTTAGAATTATACCACTAAATGAGCATGAATGCACCAGATAGTATGCATGCCACCACCAGTATCCAGACAACATAACCATAAGCGCCTAAGCGTCTATAAATGATAATCTTTCCCTTGCTAAGGGCAAAATACTCACCAAAGTCCAACTAGACTCATAATCACGGTCTCGGGCCCAATATCATATAACCAATATAGTAAGGTCTCATAACCTAGGCAACCACAATAATTGAGGGCATAAAGCCATCACAAGGATCTAATCGGGGAAAAACCTCCCGAATCACTAAGTCAAATGGTAAGTCTCATACCAAAGGATCCTTAATCATCAGCTATGGTTAACATGCTTATATTCAAGGGCAATAGGGCTCTATGGACATAAAAAGTATTTATCCTAGGGTTTGGATCACATCTCTACCCCAAATTCCATGAAATAGGCTAAGTCATGCTATACTAGCCATAATCATATCCTGTATTCCCTATCTAGCATGTAGTCTATACTATACACAATCTCATGGAGAAAAGTAGACTGAAGCTTACCTCGAAGACGAACTGTAATTCTTGAAGTGTCCACAAATCACTCGACCCTGTTCCACGATCCCGAATCGATGGCACACTATTAAAATAGTAACCTACACATCATTATGGGTAAAACAGTAAAACAATACCCATATTGTAATATAAAACTCCGAGCCCAAAATTGGGTCAATAATGGACCCGTGGGGTCCACTAATGGAATCCCAAAATTGAATCCGTCATGAGGTGCCTCAAACGATAAGGAATATGTGCTCAAAATTTGAGCACAAATGGAGCGTAAGTCGAGGCTCAAATCAGTCCCCAAAGATTAGGATTTGAAAGACCTAAATTCTAAGAATTAACAAGGAAAAGAGCGGATTTCTATGAGGAAAATAATGGGAATGATCAAGGGACGTTAAAACAACTTACCTTAGTCTCAAGAATGATTCCCCACACTTCCCCATGCTCCAAGCTCCAACAATGGCAAAAAAAGGGTTTTTGAATCGCAATTTTTGTCTGAAATCAGGAAAAACAAAATGTATATTCTTGGAAAATGGGATAAGTTAAGTTAAAATTACATAGAAATGATCATACGATACCAACGCATCAAGAATCGCCTAAAATGGAGCTTCCTAGCTCTCGGAATGTCAAAAATACAAAATGGGTTCGGTTTGGGTCTTATACTCAGCGATGGCCGCTAAAGCGGCACTTTGACCGCTAAAACGGCCTGATCATAGGGTAAAAGTACCACTAAAACTTCCAAAACTTGTTTTTGACCCTTGAAACTCATTCGGAACACTATGAACATGAACCAATAGTGCAAATTGATCATAAAACACATTCCGGATCCAATGGAATCATCTGAATTTCCATCTAAGGTCTTTTTGATTAAATGTGGGGCCCACACCTATAGTTTTGTTTTAACCAATTTCCAACCAATAGTCCAAAATGAGTCCAAAAGCCTTGGGACCTGAACTAAGGGTCCCTCAAGCCTAAAATCAATGTTTCAGAGCTGATGGCACTGTCAGAATTTCCATCTGAGATCGTCTACTAGGAGTTTTCATATGAGACCAATTTCTTAACAACAAAAGCTTCAAAACAGGGAAATGAGCCTAAAATCCAAACGGACTGTCCGATAACCGAACCGACAGTTCCGGCAAGTCATAAATGACATGTAGCCGCTGTAGGAAGGCTCGAAATGTCAGAACGCAAAAAAATAGAGAAAATGACTTGGAGGGTCATTACAATATCCACTACTGAAAGGACTTTTGTCCGCGAAAGTCAATGGATAGAAAGAGCCCAAAAGCTCGAAAGGATGAGGCATTGGGCCCGCATTTCCCGAACATGACTCCCCAGACAACCTCAAAGAAAAGACAACTCTTCCAAGGGATTTTACCAAAGGTATCCCTTTTTCAACTAACTTTCTTACTTCACTTTTCCAAATAACCAAAACTCAACCTCAACAATCAACTGCCCTCCAACTGAATTGAGAACGACTGATGCATGCAAAATCAGACCACAACATGCTGACAACACACCAATACAAGTCTAACCAGGCGGAAACTCATCCAGCCTAAAGGCAATACAAGGCCAGAATCATGCTATAACTCCAACATCCAAATTTAACCTTCTTTTGTCTTCCCAAACCTGCTATCTATTCCGAATCACGCAAAATGTCATCTAAGTCCATCCTGTCCGAGCAATCACAACACACCATCCTTGAAAGGTTGAAGTTGACTTAACAAAAACCCATGATGGCAGGCGCAAGAATAAGCCCATAAGGTGCTACTAAGATGCATAAACAAAGGTGACCAAGGTATGTACACTTAGGCCAAAGCTACAGCTGGTCTTGATGACCCTCGAAACTGACGGTCAGAAGTTCGAAGCACTAATCTCATAAAAGTGAATGATCGACTCCAGGATGTTCCACCAACTATGGATAAAGCCATGCTAAGCCCATCTTAAGCACACTTCTCTCGCAAAGAAGATAATCCATTATTTTGACCAAAATGGAGAACCGAGGTCAGAAGTAGAAGAAACCAATACCATATATCGATGGACCGCCTTTCGAGCATCTATCATGCACGGTCTATCCAAACTGAAGGAAACTGAACCGGTATGCAAGGAGTAGGCTTAGCCAGCCTAAAAATGAATGCCCAACCAAGGCGAATCTAGAAATGGGGATGCAACAAAGTTATGCAAACCCAAGCTAAAATTCCAACACTAAAGCTGAACTCCTCGATCTCAACTATCCAAACTGATCTTGTTGACAAGTAGGCATCCATAAACCAAAATCTATCAGGACTCCCAAGCCGTCATCCAGAAAGGTAAAAATCACAACTGGAGCCAACAAGTCCTTACAAAGGCAAATTTCCCCAATCAACCTTGCTACCAAAAAATCAAGCACAAGCCCAACAATTTCCGCAAGAGCTCAAACTGAAATATCGCCAAAGAACGTAATCCCAACCGGGGAAAAACAATATGATGAAGATACGAGCAATCAAGACCCAATCCGTTAAGGTCAGATCGTATCTAGGAATAACCAAGAACTCACTAAGGCTGTAATAAGCGCTACTGATGGTCAACACTCGAGTAACTCAAAAGAAATACAACGTTAGCCTGCATTTGGTCAAACCACTATTCAATCAACGACAACGAATACCCATAGGCATATATCATCAAGCAAAAGCACTCCGCGAAGTCATACAAGGCCGAACAAGTGCCGAAATGAGAATTTTTTGAATTCTCTCAATTATATCAACTTTAACTCAGCTGAACCATAGACCATAGCACAGGAACAATGGAGTATCCAACTCCATACCAAAACCGAGATCAAGACGATCACCAGGAAATGAATCTAACAAATTAGAAAGTAAGTCTTAGACCTCTCAATCTCAGAAATGGGTGGTAGAATCGAATCACCAACCCCAACTCAAAATCAACATCAAGATCAAGACCACTACCGGGTGATAAACTATCCAAATCCGAAGGACAACTCCCAAATGCATCACCAAAAAAATGGGCTATGAAAGAGGACTATCAATACTATAGTCATAACAAAGCCATGGAAGGTCAAGCTTACCTTCATTCTCACAATCTGATCAATAGCCAACCTTGCTAACAGAAAGGGAGGGCGAACCAACCGAGGTAGCCATCAAACCCAATGAAATAAGAATCGCAAGGATAGAAGTATGCTACTAGATACCGCTAGTCTAGCTGCCTATCAAATGAAAATCAGTCAACGCCCAGCAATAACAGTAGTAATAACTACTATAGTGACCTCAAAATACGGTGCAGGTGGTACAAAAATGAAAATCGATAGAAGTACCACTCTAGGGTCACAACAAAGCCAATATGCCAAAGGAAATAGGACTCGAACCCGAATGCTATACCCCCAAGGGAAACATGATACTGATCCACTCTATAGCCACAACAAGACAAATATGCCTAGGAAAAATGGGACTTTAACCCACTTGCTACACCCCTAGGACAATACTACACTGGTCCACTCGATCCACTACTAAAAAATCATCTATGGGGTTAGTCATATAAGCCTAAACCTACAAAAAGGCATACATCAATCACTATGAAAACACCAAGGCATACCATAGTCAACATAGAAGTGTCATGGCATATAACCACCGATGGGTATGAAAAACCCAACATAACTCAAGTAGTAACTAAAGGCAGAGAATCAAAGGCGCACTTATCACGGTGGAAATCTGAAATCATAAGTCTGGTGTGCCCGAAGGAGTACGAATCTGAGCATGTCCGAACTCGGACTGAGCGTCTGAATGACCAACTGAGGCACTAGGTGCACTACCTTTAACTGAAGGTGCCAACACACTGTGAGACTTATCTGGATGAGCTGAATGACTAATGATCCCATGCTAGAGACACTTTCTGGACCAGTGACTGGTTCTTCTATAGTCACAACAAACCCCTGAAGTTCTAAATTGGTAGAAAACACGAGCTAACCCCAACTGGCTGACCAACTTGCACTTGGGGCAATTATTATAACAATGACCACACTTACCATAATCGAAACATGCTCCTAGGATACTTTGAGGCATTGAACCTGCTGATTCAGAAGGTCACCACGGTCTAAAGACCTAGACCAAATACTCCGTGATGTCTGAGCAGAACTCTGTCCACTAATACTGCCATGATCAACCTGAGAGTTATCCATAAGCTGAGGTGCCACCTGTTCGGGCCTTATAGGCTGCAAATGATACTGACCTCTGCTGGGAAAATTCTGAACTCCAAACGAAATACCCCTAACACTGAAATCCTGACATGGCCTCTTGCTGCCACCTTCGTACGCCTCAAAGAAAGCCCTTTTTGTAGCCCTCGCGTGATCAACAACCTCAGAGAAAGAAGATCCAGCTATTATCAAATGCTTCGATGCCAAATGGAGTAGTAAAGTCAACCCTCTGATAAATCCCTGCACCATCTCATGCTCTGTGGGAAACAACATAGAAGTATGTCTGGACCACTCAAGAAACCCAATTACATACGCTGAAACAGACAGAGAACCCTGCCGAACACCAACCAATCCAACTCTGGTCTGAGAACTACTCGATGGACCCGACATTTTCTCTAGCTGAGAGGTATCCAGAAATAGACTCGAAACCTATAACACAGAATCCTGAAAAGCTAAGACAGTCACAAACTCTGTTGAAACCTGGGCTGACCCCAAACCCTCTGGTTGACGCTGAAGATCTTTGATGTCAATTTCTAATTCTCTAGCCCAATGCTGGGTAGAAATCCTCGTAACACGCGTCGAAATACCGTCCGCATCTATCAATGACCTCACGCTATCCCTTTGATTCATAATGAAGTCAAAAGAAGTACTTAGAGGTTCATAGAAGTACGGAAACGCGATAAGGAGTCAAGAATAAAATTTATTAAGAATGCCCTGTAGCCTCCCGAAGATAGGATACAATTATCTCCGCACCAATCCGCAGGACTCTACTAAACACTTAGCTCTTGTACCAAAAATACCAGTAAACCTAGGCTCTAATACCAATTTGTCATGACCCAATTTCATAGGTCATGATAGCACCTACTATAACCCACTAGTAGGAAAGCCAACCCGTAGTTTGGAACGGCTAATAACGGACTGCCAAAAGAAATAAAGGAAACAATGGAATAAATACAATAACAAAGCTAATATAAAACCAAAACCTGGTGGAGCCAGTACAAGAGCTTCTAATACATCAGGAGTACAAGTGAAATACAGGAAAAATGTATGTATACAAGCCATCTCTGACACAACATAGAGAACAGTCTAATAATAAAAGGGAGAGTAGAAATACTCTAAAATGTCGGGAGCTCACCCCAAATCTCTGATCCATAGCTGCTCCGCATGACATACACACATCAACGACGATAACTCACACTATGACCTGCAGGCTGCAGAAGTGTAGTGTGAGTACCAAACACATGGTACTCAGTAGGCAATGGCCTACTGAGCTCCAGAAATAATGTAAGCATAAATAACATGAAGGCATGAAAGTGACTACAGGCAACTATCCACGAAACTAGGCATAACAATGCTAATGGGAAAATAGGGATAACTATCCTATCCTGACATCATTCAGGAACTAAAGTGCAATACCGTATATCCTTGGCCAATATACAAATGAAGAGTGAAAGAAGGATATATAATAGTAGTACAAGGCCAAAGGATACATATAAAATGTAAATAGATAAGGAAGGAGAGGGATATACGGTGATACCATACATATAAGTAGACATATAGGGCTAACTCAAAGGTAACTACCTGAGGGAGTCAACCTAACACCTCAAGGTCCATAGCCAAGTAAAGGAGCCATCACTAGCCTCATCAAGCCTATACCCAAAGGGTGATAAAACCTGGGGTAACCAACCATAATATAATCTACCGAAAGGATAAAGGAATCAAAAACGTACCTCTAATCTCAGGTACCAGTCCACAACCAACCTACCATGAGCTAATCATAATAAACAATAATAAAGTAATCAGCTAGTCCGGGCAAACAAGTACCTAACCGGACCCCCAAAAGCCTGAAAGGTTCACAGAAACACTCAGCAAACAATAACCATAATCCGTCCCTATACAGCCCCCATAATGCCGATAGATACATGCACTAAACAACTATACTGGTGATAGGCAATGCATATGAATGGATGAATGCAACATAAACCGAAATGCTATAACCATGTCGGGGGCACCCGACTCGAACTGGTTCCACGATCTCAAAGCATACCATACCAAGTGTATATACCTCCTCCATCTTACCTAGCTCACAAAGGTAGGACCTAGGGCGGCAAGGCTTCTCCAGCTCGACGACTCTCAGATGAAGGGGCCCCCTAGGATATTCGAGAAAATCCATATACTCTGCCTGGTCCCGATCCAGGACTTCCAATAACCATCAAGATCCATCTACTTCGTCCAGTACCGAAGATATATATATATATATATATATATAAAATCAGTGCACAAACTCAAACCGTTTCTAAAAGGATATAAATCCATAAATCCATTGCCCGAGATCATGCTCGGGACTAAATCATATACAAAGGGTCAAAATATCCCTCGACCGAAGTAAATAGTAATGGTAAAATTAGTAGATAAATAATGGACTGGAATCATCCTTGGTTGGAGTTCTAAAACATCATTTTCAGTTTCAAAAGCTCATAATCTAGTAATTAAGGTGGTATGATTTCCGTTATAAAATAACCCCTTTAAAAAGTGAAAAGTGGGAATAAATCCCCTTTTTGGAAACAGTAGTAAAATCAAGGTTTTGATTAGAATTGTACCACTAAATGAGCATGAATGCACCATATAGTATGCATGCCACCACCAATATCCATACAACATAACCATAAGCGCTTAAGCGTCTATAAATGATAATCTTTCCCTTGCTAAGGGCAGAATACTCACCAAAGTCCAACTAGCCTCATAATCACAGTCTCCAGCCCAATATCATATAACCAATATAGCAAGGTCTCATAAACTGGGCAACTACAATAATTGAGGGCATAAAGCCACCACAAGGATCTAATCGGGGAAAAACCTCCCGAATCACTAAGTCAAATGGTAAGTCTCATACCAAAGGATCCTTAATCATCAGCTATGGTTAACATGCTTATATTCAAGGCAATAGGGCTCTATGGACATAACAAGTATTTATCCTAGAGTTTGGGTCACATCTCGACCCCAAATTCCATGAAATATACTAAGTCATGCTATACTAGCCATAATCATATCCTGTATTCCCTACCTAGCATGTAGTTTATACTATACACAATCTAATGAAGAAAAGTAGACTACCTCGAAGCCAAACTGTAATTCTTGAAGTGTCCACAAATCACTCGACCCTGTTCCATGATCCCGAATCGATGCCACACTATCAAAATAGTAACCTACACGTCATTATGAGTAAAACGATACCCATATTGTAATATAAAACTCCGAGCCCAAAATTGGGTCAATAATGGGCCCATAGGGTCCGCTAATAGAATCCCAAAATTGAATCCGTCACGAGGTCCCTCGAACGATAAGGAATATGTGCTCAAAAGTTGAGCACAAATAGAGCGTAAATCGAGGCTCAAATCAGTCCCCAAAGATTAGGATTTGAAAGACCTAAATTCTAAGAATTAACAAGGAAAAGAGCGTAATTCTATGAGGAAAATAATGGGAATGATCAAGGGACTGATTCACCACACTTCCCCACTCTCCAAGCTCCAACAATGGCGAAAAAAGGGTTTTTGAATCGCAATTTTAGTCTGAAATTAGGAAAAACAAAATGTATATTCTTGTAAAATAGGATAAGTGAAGGTAAAATCACATATACAATGATCATATGATACCAACGCATCAAGAATCGCCTAAAATGGAGCTTCCTAGCTCTCGAAATGTCAAAAATACGAAATGGGTTCGCTTTGGGTCTTATACTCTGCGATGGCCCGTAAAGCAGCACTTTGACCACTAAAGCGGCCTTATAATAGGGTAAAAGTACCGCTAAATCGGTCAAATGATCACTTTAGTAGTCGATCAAATGGTCAACAGCCGCTAAAGTGGCCACACCAGCACCAACAACTTCCAAAACTTATTTTGACCCTCGAAACTCATCCGGAACACTATGAACATGAAACAATAGTGTAAATTGATCATAAAACGTGTTTTGGATCCAATGGAATCATTGGAATTTCCATCCGAGTTTGTTTTGATTAAATGTGTGGCCCACACCTATAGTTTCATTTTAACCAATTTCCAACCAATAGTCCAAAATGAGTTCGAAAACCTTTGGACCTGAACCAAGGGTCCCTCTAGCCTAAAATCAATGTTCCGAAGCTGATGGAACTGTCAGAATTTCCATATGCTTTCGTATACTAGGAGTTTTAGTCCGAGACCAATTTCTTAACAGCGAAAGCTTCAAAACAGGGAAATGAGCCTAAAATCCAAATGGACTGTCCGATAATCGAACCGACAGTTTCGGCAAGTCATAAATGACATGTAGTCAATGTGGGAATGATAAAAATGTTAGAACACATGAAAATTGAGAAAATGACCTGGAGGGTCATTACAGAAACTAATCGGGCAAGTTCTAGATCGCAAACACACACCGACTAGGTAATACATCTCACTCACTCATGGCTCAGGGCTTTTATCTAAGTTGCTACCTGTTCAGTTCATACAAGGTTGGTCAGGTTTTCCTATTTACATTCCTAATGCCATTACTAGATCCTATCATCGGTTTCAGTACAGTCTATGCACACACAATATCACAAAAACATATTTTTGGAGAGTTATCATTTAAATTTGCTTCAAAACAGGTAAGCATGCTTGATTATGCTAGAATGCACCAAGTTCTCTTTTATTACTCTACGTTACACTACAATGACTAAACATAACACAATAACACATAAAAACATAAAAATACCTAAACATGTCGGATCTAACTATGATAGCATAGCCGAGGGAAAAGAAACACGACAATAAAAACCCTTGACTGTGGTATACCCCCCACCCCCAACCTTGAAATCATGCAATGTCCCCATTGCACAAACAACTTAAAAAAATAAAAACTAGGGTAAAGGGCATGCCTGGGGTGCTCTAGGCAATGGTGGAACTCGGGTCATGTGGAGATGCGACTGGGTCCCTTACAGTAACATCAGAAGAAGTGGCCTCGGCTGTGATTGTGGTACTCGTTGTCTCATGGGCTTCAATGGTGGTAGGGGCTCTCAAAGAAATAGATATGGGGGTTGTCTCCAAACCCCCTCCCGTAGTCTCACCCTTCAAAATAACTCCTGCGAAGGTCTCCTCAGTAGCTCTCTCCTTCCTTCTTATCTTCTTTCCAGATCTCTCTCTCCTCATACCCTGTCCAGACACATCCTCTCTTGGCCTCCTTTAGGGTCAAGACCTCCATCCTCCTCCTCATTGTTATCTAACTCAATCTGCAGAATAGTAAGAGTGTAGAACGGGGTGAAAAGTGAGTCAATATCCACCTGAATAGATGCCATGGAAGGTATAGGTGGTGGCGAAGGTGGAGGTGCCAAATCAACTCTATCAGCTAAGGCCTGGACCGCTTTCTTTAACTGGGTCAACTTTGTTCAGATAGAAACCATGTCAGGTGGCCGGACTGCGTTAATTTGGGTCATGAACCAACCCTCTATGTTATCCATCTGTGTCTGTACCAATCGTACAGTTGCTCGAATCTCATCATCAACATGGGGCTTTACCCTTAATTCTAAGTTTCGAATCCGGGCATCATATGTGACTTAGTTCCTGAGAATCTCCTCCAACTGAGTGATCAAAATCAATATGTAGCCTGTCGAAACCAATGTCCTAGGATGAGAACCTGCTGGTGCGAAAGATTATGAAGCACCCGCATCGGAAGCTGATGATATATCACCACTCGGGGAATCCCCACCTACCTTCGGGATCCTCAAACCTCAAACCGGGGCTGCTGGGTTGTGCATGTCTTTTATTATGGCCAGGTCCATAGTCTTAGTGGGCTGATGAAATTTGTCCACTTGCAAAATTAGTGGTACCTCCGCATTTTACATCAGTTGAGTAACCAAACATGGGAACAGAAGGGTGGAACTGCTCTCTAAGGCTCGGTCTCTGATCTCTTATGTGATAATGCATGAACTGTTCAGCTCCAACCCTGCTACAAATGCAGCTACAAATGCAGCTACTAGGCAGGCATTAGTTGTATCCAACGTATTATCATTTGTTGTGGGTGCTATATGGTGACTCATAATGGACCACCATGCCATAGCGATAAACGTGAGACTCTTCTTTGTAATATATGACCCTTTTACCCAAGAGGCATTTGCGCCAGCCTCAATAATATGTACTACTAGCCAAGTGAAGTGCATCGTCTTGTACTTAGTGAACAAATATTTAACCTTCTTAAATTCCAACATCCAGTAATAATATTTTGGAGTCTCTACAGGTGGTGTAAAATCCTCTCCGAATAAGACCCTGGAAATAGCCTCAATAGAAATATCAACTTCCTTTTCTTGCACCATTATCATGTCCAAGCAGGGATGCTTCTTTATATCCTTTTCCTTGCCAGAGTTATTCATATTCTTGAGGTTCGCAACATAGTTTGCATAGAACTCCCTCACAAGCTCTCTACTATGAAGGCGGAGTGGCATTGTCATCCATCCCAACTGGTATAGCTGAAAAACCTGTACTACCTCCGACATCCTTAGTAAAGACTCATTCAATATACGTGGTTCTTCTTGGATGGTCCTCTGTTGGTTCCCATTATCCTTGAGAGCGACCTAGTCCACATAGTATTGGTGAGAGTTTGGAATAAGCCAACGTAGTCGACCTGGCCTCATCTGACTAGATTCTGTCGGAGGATCATTGTTTGAAGGTGCCAAGTCTGTCTCCATAAATTGGGACTCATCATCATCATCCTCACTCCCGCCTTTTTGGGTGTCTTTCATTCCCTCTACCAACTGGGGAATATTGACGGGAGTGGCTGTTGCAATAATAGCCATGTAGGTGGTAGCCTCCTTGGCCTTTTTTTGTTCCTTGTCTCCCTGGTGGTGACTTGATCATTGGAGAAGCTAATGTTATACTCCTTCTCTGACCCACTCGTACTTGACCCACTCTCTGATGTACTTAGTGGGGCCCTCTCTATTGAAATTTATTCTCAGAGAGCCTTGTCGGAAACAACCTTGGACTTGGGTGCCATAGTCTTTGTATTTGCAAAACATTTAGAGCACAGTTTAGTATATGTACAGGTTTAGTTTTATAAACAGACGACCCAGCCTACGATCGTGCATTGAAGGTACGATCGTGCCTTCTGATCGTTGGTTGGTCTAGAAAAATTTGACCTGTAGTATATCTATCAGACGATCACAACCCACGATAGTGAAATGATGGTACGATCATACCATCAAACCATAGGCTAGACCCCTAAAATCATTAATTCTTGTCACATCAGACGATCACATACCACGATTGTATATTGATGTTACGATCGTGGGATGTGTTCATCTGATGAACTCCTGAAAATCATCAACCAGTATCCTACAGCGATCCAACCTATGATCTTAGGTAGAACTCACAATCGTGGGTTGTGTCGTAGGACCTCAAACACGACCATATTTGACCACTTAACATTCGGACCCATAATTTGACCTTTTTTGACACTTAACATTCAGACCCATAATTTGACCCTTTTTGACCCCTATTTAACTAGAATTTTAAAATACGTAAACAATATCGGGTACTTAAGACGTCCCTTGTGTTTTTGAAACCATAAACACCCATTTCCATTCCTCCCCACTTTTATCTAAGCAATTCATCAACAAAATTGAAGTAAAATACCCACAGATTTTAGGTTAACAAGCGATGTAAACTTACTGTCTGAGATAGAAGTGATGAAAAATGGATGAAATGATGAAATACGACTTGCAATCAAAGGTAACCATCCTTTTTTGCCTTTGAAATATGTAGGGTTTGCTATGTTTGCTTAATAAAATGCTTTGAAAATGTGAGAAGAGGCATAGGGACGTTTTCAAGATATATTTATAGCTTTAGGATTTAAATTTGAGTCGGGTCAGGTCGGGTCGCAATTTTAAAAACTGTTGGGCCTTTCAGACTAAGGGATTATACGATCGTGGTTGGATTCCATGATCGTACATTCCTTTCGTATGTTGATGCAAGTAGAAAACTTACTTGAGAACATACGACTTTGAAGTAAGATTATGGATTGTACTTACGATCGTGACTAAAGGTCGTATGTTCGATGCCCCAGTGTTTTATGGTTTGCAGGAGTATCGTCAGACGATTAAGACCACTATTGTACATTCATGTTATGATCGTGATACCCGATCGTGGGATGACTCCTTAATTTGTCATCGTCCAGAACTCCCATCAGACGACTGAACCCACGATCATATGTTTAAGTTATGATCATACAATACCTTTCGTGGGTTCAATCTGGAGTTTCAGTTCATCACTAATTTTTTTCTATGGTTTGCCTGCACCAAAACACACGTTACCCTATAAAATATAAAGTACAAATCATGGATTTCCTCCCATAAAGCGCTTGATTTAACGTCGTGGCATGATGTGGCTATATCGGTTACTCAGACTTCACCAACAAGCCCATGGGTTACGTCCCATGAAGTGCCTAATTTAATGTCGCGGCATGACACAAGTTGGCTTAATTACTCAAGCCTCATTTAAGTCCCTATAACCCATCATTCAGGCCTCCTTTCCTTCATCCATATAGTGTTTCACCCTTTGGCCATTGACTTTAAATTTCTTTCAATCATTATTCTCCATTTCAATTGTGCCATAGGGGAACCCTGTGATCACTCTATATGGTCCATTCCATTTCGATCTTAATTTGCCAAAAAAGAGCTTCAGTCTTGAGTCAAATAATAGTACCATGTCGCCTTCCGCAAATTCTATTCTCTCAATCTTGCGATCATGATACAATTTCATCTTATCCTTGTACAAGGTAGAGCTTTCATACACGTGGAGATGAAACTTATCCATCTCATTCATCTTCTCCAGTCTCAACTTCACTGCATCTTGCCATTTTGGATTTAACTGCTTCAATGCCCATAATGCCTTATGTTCAAGTTCGACAGGTAGATGATAAGCTATTCCATAAACAAGTTGATATGGGGATGCACTAATTAGTGTCTTGAATGTGGTTCAGTATGCCCATAGTGCATCATCCAATCTCCTTGCCCAATCAGTCCTATTGGCATTTACAGTCTTCACCAAAATAGACTTGATCTCACGATTTGATACCTCAACTTGCCCGCTTGTCTAAGGATGGTAAGGTGTTGCTACCTTATTTTTTACACCATATTTCTCAAGCCGGGCTTTGAAAAAATGATTGTAAAAATGGGATCCTCCATCACTAATGATAATCCAAGGTGTTCTAAAATGTGAGAATATGTTCTTTTTTAGAAAAGCCGTGACACTCTTACCTTTATTATTAGGAAGCGTAATTGCCTCCACCCACTTCAATTAATAGTCAACAGCTACCAAGATATACTCCATCCCATGAGAACTCACGAATGGACCCATAAAATCAATACTCCATACATCAAACAATTCGAGCTCAAGGATCGCAGTCATTGGGAGTTCATGCCGTCTTGAGATATTTCCTTGTCTTTGGCATTGTTCACATTCCCTATCATAATCATGAGCATCCTTATGAGTGGTAGGCCAATAGTAACCACATTGCAAGATCTTGTGCGCAGTTTTCGCACCTCCATGATGACCCCCAACTGGAGACGAATGACATGCTTCCAATATACTCATCATCTCGACCTCAGTAATACACCTTCTAATCATACCATCTGCACACACCCTAAATAAATAAGGCTCATCCTAGAAGAATTTTCTCACCTCATGCATGAACTTCTTTCGCTGTTGATACGTTATATCTTCTGGAACTAGATCACTTGCCAAAAAGTTAGCAAAATTTGCAAACCATGGGATTAAGTCATGTGATGCTGCCAGCACTTGGTCGTCCGAATAAGTATCATCAATTTCAAGATAATCCCTTAGTTTTAGCATGAACTCCTCTTCAAGGCATGATAAATGGTCGGCAACCTGATTCTCCATCCCTTTTCGGTCCTTCATCTCAAAATCATACTCTTGCAATAGAAGCACCCATATAATCAACCTTGGCTTGGCAACCTTCTTTGTCATAAGATATCTCAGAGTTGCATGATCAGTATGCACAATCACCTTTGTGCCAATCAAGTACGACCAAAATTTCTTGAATGCAAAGACCACCATATGCAGCTCTTGATCAGTCACAATATAATTATTTTGGGCTAGATTAAGTACTTTGCTAGCATAGTAAATAGGATGCAAAATCTTCTCTCACCTTTGGCCAAGGATTGCACCCAAGGCCACCCTACTAGCATCACACATAACCTCAAATGGTAAGGTCCAATCTGGAGATGCAATGACGGAAGATAAAATCAACTTCTTTTTTAAATACTCGAATGCCTTTAGGTATGTATCATCAAACACAAACTTCACCTCTTTCTCTAAGAGCTTGCACAATGGATTTGCAATCTTAGAAAAGTACTTGATGAACCTCTATAGAATCCCGCATGGCCTAAAAAACAATGAATAACTTTCACAAAAACAGGTGGTGGTAACTTTGCAATTACTTCAATCTTTGCCTTATCGACTTCAATTCCCTTTTTCAAAATCTGGTGTCCCAGCACTATGCCTTTTTTTTTTTTACCATAAAATGGCATTTCTCCTAATTCAACACTAAATTGCATTTTTCACATCTTTTCAGAACGTCAGCGAGGTGTGACAAGTAGTCCTCAAATGAGTCACCTACCACAAAGAAATCATCCATAAATACCTCAATAGTGTCTTTCACCATGTCAAAAAATATAAACATCATGCAATGCTGAAAAGTGGCTGGTGCATTGCATAGACCAAACAACATCCTTTTGAACGCGAACGTCCCATATGGACAAGTGAAAGTGGTCTTTGGGGGTGATGGAAATCTGATTGTACACGGAATATCCATTAAGAAAACAATACCATCCTTTACCAGTAAGACGGTCTAACATCTGGTCCATAAAGGGCATAGGAAAATGATCGTTCTCGATCCAAGAATTTAACTTTCGGTAATCCATACAAACTTTCCATCCGGTCATCGATCTCATTGGGATTAACACATTTTTCTCGTCTGAAACTACGGTGATTCCACCCTTCTTCAGTACACACTTAACAAGACTTAACCACTTGCTATCCGCAATAGGGTAAACCACACCTTTATCTAACCACTTGATGATTTCTTTCTTCACAACCTCTTGCATTGGTGGGTTGAGATGATGTTGATGCTCAATGCTAGGTATACAATCTAGATCGACCTGGATTTTATGCATACAAATTTTAGGTGGAATCCCGATGATATCTACAGTGGACCAACCAATGACCCACTTAAACCTCTGTAACATAGAAACTAAGGCCTCAACTTGCCAATCTAACAAGTCTGTTGCAATAATAATTGGCAAAGTGTTATTGACCCCCAAGAATGCTTAATGGAGATGGGAAGGAAGAGTCGTAAGCTCCAAAATAGGTGGCTATTCAATAGAAGGACGCGTCGGTGGGGTCACTCTATTCTTCAAATCAAGATCAATCTTCTTTGGCACATAAGTGTAGGAACCCCTACCAATAAGTACTTTTACTGTCTCATCGTATTCATCAATACCATCACTCTAAAAATTCATGATAACTGTCGTAAGTGCCTCAACTCCCACTCACTCTTCAAATGGAACCACAAGTGCCTCCTCATCCATAGTATCAATAGCCGACACCACATGCATCTCCTTCGACTGCTTCATGGATTTGTAGACATTGAAAGTAACATGCTTATTATTTAATCAAAATTTCATCTGCCCAGATTCCAAATCAACTAAAACATAGCAAGTCGCAAGGAATGGTCTTCCCAAGATGGTAAGAACCTTGAAATCCGCCTCACCTTCTATAATCATAAAATCAGTCGAAAAAATGAAAGATTCCACCTTTACCAACACATCATACAAAATTCCCACCGGCTTTTTCACAGTTTGATACGCCATGAGTAGTCTCATAGAAGTTTGCTTAGGCGACCCCAGTCCCAATTGCTTGAAAACTGGTAGCGGCATCAAGTTAATGCTAGCACTCAAGTCACACAAAGGCTTTGCAAAATTGTACAACCCGATAGTATAAGGAATTGTGAATGCTCTCGGGTCTTTCTTTTTCTCAACAAGGGAATGGGAAGCGATTGTACTATAATGATGCAAGTTATCAGCAGGCTCAAACCTGACAGTCCTCTTTTTTTGTCTCCAAATCTTTAATAAATTTCACGTAACCTGGCATTTGTTCTAAAGCCTCAACAAGAGGGATATTCACTGATAATTCATTCAATATTGAAATAAATTTTTGATAATTTCCCTTTTCGGCTTTTTTCTTAAACCTTTATGGAAAGAAAGGAGGAGGTCGTGGAATAGGCTTTACTACTTGAGAGGACTCTTTCACCTTTCCTTTATCAGACTTAACCTCTTTTTCAGTAATTCGAGGCTCTTGAGATGCCTTCTCCTCAACCACCAAGTTTTTAGTTTCATTCTCATTCTTATTATCAAGTATTACGGGCTAATCATTAAGTACTACAGGCATAGGTGGATCAACAGTAGTCTTACCACTTCGAGTAGTTATAACTAAGCAATGACCATCATTTTTAGGATTTTGGACGGTGTTACTTGGAAGAGTTCCTGGTTGATGCCGATTTAATGCAGTAAACATCTGCCTAAATTATTGCTCCAGTTGTTTGATGATGGTCGCATGAGACTCCACCTTTTGTATTATCCCTAAAATGTCTACCCTAATCTCCTTAAGGCAATTTTCTTGACTTTTCGACCCCTTAACAAGTTTTGCAAGCATGGCTTCCATTCTTGAATTTTCAAACTCAGCATCATGGTTCCCCAGTGGAACATACAAACCATTCATGTCCTTGTAATCATCTTTTCGCCTCTATTCACCATCACGATCTCTGTCTCTGTCTCTATACCTGGAGGACTTGTTAGAGTTGTCTTCGTAATAGTTCCAACCTTGATTCCCTTACCTCGAGTTCCAATTGTCTTGATTAGACCCTTGGCCCTTGGCTCAAAAACCCGCCACTTCTCTATCCAAGTATTTAGCCTCCTCTTCAAAATCAGATTCTTCATACCTAGGTGATTTACCATGGGCTCCCATCGCATTTACTTTTTTTGCACCTCCAGCTGTAATCTGTTTGGCTAGCAAGCCAATTTCCATTCTCAATTGTGCTACCTCTTGAGCCACAGATTCATCCAAAGCCCTTTGTTCTGTCGAAGCTCCAATAGTATATGTACCCATAGGTTTGCTTTCTTCCTGAGTATGCCAACCTTGGTTTGTTTTAGTGATCTGATCTAGAATCTCCGATGCGTGCTCCCAGCGCAAACTCAAAAATACACCTCCAGCTATATTGTATGCTACAACCTTAGTATTTGCATTTAATGCTCTGTAGAAGATCTCAAGTAGATTCCTACTACTCATCCTATGGTTTGGTACATTCTATAACTTCTTCTTGAACCTCAACCGTGTTTCGTAAAGTACCTCTGAATATAGCTTTCTGAAGTTATAGATCTCATCTTTCAATTTCAACATCCTAAAAGGTGGAAAGAATCATTGTAAAAACTAATTTCTCAGCTCTTGCCAATTGGTAATAGCACCTCGTGGTAATTCAACCAACCACAAAGTCACTTCCTCCGTAAAAGAGAATGAAAATAGCCTCAACCGAATTGCCTCTTGACTCACTCCAGGTAGATTGTATGAAGTACAGATTCCCACAAAATTCATCACATGCATGTTTGCATCACCAGTAGGGAGGCCAGCAAACGCTCCTTTTAAGTTCAAGAGGTGAATCATAACACTCATAATATCAAACTTAGTTCCTTCAGGCAGTTCAGGTGGAATAATGACACCAATCTCTACCGTCTCCAAATAGGCTAAATCTTATTCTAGCTCCCCATAGATCGGGGGATACTGTAGTGGTGGTTGTTGCACTCTAGGTATTTTTTTGTCTTTCCTCAAGTGCAGCAAGACACTGCGTTGCCTCTTGCATTGCTCGATGGTCTTTGTCTTCTTGTCTAGCAGCTGCTTGTCTTGCATTCTCATCAGCTATAAACCTAGCAGTTATTTGTTCTGTAGTCTCCTGACTAGCCAGATTAATTGGTGGCTGATTATGAATCTCACCCACAGCTGCGGGATCTTGAACTCCATCGGTATTCACCATTCTTTGATTATTCCTTAGAGTTCTTTCAATTTCTTGGTCAAGTGGAATTAGGGTATTACCTTGACTCCGAGTGTTAGGCATACACCGGCGTGTGCCCTTAGAAAATCAGAAAAGTAACTGAAGTAGACACAACCAATCAAATCCAACAAGAAAAATCAATCAACTCCGTAATCGTAATTCCCCAGCAACGGCGCCAAATTTGATGTCCAAATTACACCTCTAAAAAAGTATAAAGCGGTCGCTTGTTCAAATATAGAACGCAATTGAGGTTGGGGTCAATCCCATGAGGAATAGGTCAAAATACAATCAACGTTGTTTGTTTGAGTTACTTATTAAATAAGAAAATAAGTGATTGGGGGGGGGTCTATAAAGTAAACTAGTAATCGTTTGCTGAGGTTGAAATTAAGATGAGAAAAGCACTAGGATTGTGTTCCCCAATAAATTCATAACTCCATAGGTTCTCCGTACTTGGTGTTCTTTTTAGGATCAAACAAGTAGAATCGATAGGCTAAGTATCATCTAACCGACTATGTTACGCCCCTTGTAGACGACTATCTTCAAGCAAAAAGGTTAATGCTTCATGAGTCCCCCTATCAATGATCCCAACACTGCCTTTCTCGTATCATGGCTCAAGGCTGATTAAACTAAGATAACTCCGAGTCTTGTTGTTGAATCGCTAGTCCTATCCTACTATCCTTGCTACAGTCTAGGGTAGAGATAGTATGAGTCCCAACGCGTGCACTCGTCAAAAAGTAATCAATTCAGAAGAAACAATAATACTTGCCCTAATCCTCTTGGGGAAACACCTTGTACTTCAAACTCTACTTCGATAATCCGCTATGGTTCCCACAACCCTAGCTATGGGTTTTTGTTACTCATAATTGTGTGAACAACATAAACATTCATGAATGAAAAAATCAATTGCATCATACAAGAATGAATAAACTCTGAAATCTCAACTTTAATTTAAACCGTAAAAACCAATATTCATAAAATCCCAAGAAAGTGCCTTGGAATCCCACAAAATAGTGTTATAGAATAATAATAATGTCTAATGCATAAAAATAACCCTAAAAGAGTATTTATAGACTTAACAAATCCTATCCTAAATAAAATAGGAAACTGATGTCGGCCTTCTCGGACGAGAAGAACATATGATCGTGGGTTAAACCCATGATAGTGCTTGCCCTGTCGTCTGATAATTCTTCTAAAACTCTTGCACTTCTTCAAATCTGATCTTTCTCCCATGATTACAAGGTACGATTGTACAACTAACATACGATCGTGGGATCCATCGTCTGACCATGCCACACTTGACTCCTGTAGGTTGAACTTCTCTTACATGTCACGATCTCAAGGTATGATCATGAAATCATACCACGATCGTATAATCAAATCATATGATAGGCCCCTGAGTATGGAATCTCTGAATCAACTTATGATAGCCTACCCATGATCGTGATTTGAACCCACGATCATGGCATGGCTCATCTGATTCCTCTTTTTTTTCCAATTTTCACATTATTCTTTTCTGAGTCCTTAAGGCCTGCAAACACTCAACAAACACATTAAATCCATAAAATGTACCCTTAAACTTACAAATATCCCTTGTTTTAATCATCTCAAGTGTCGTAAATCTCCGGCACATCAGCACCCTACCGCTTAAGCGGCACCTGGGGGTGTTAAATCCCCATTCTTCACCCAATTTTTTTTCATTTTCTCAACTCTTTTTCTTCCATTTTGAGAGAATGGGATATGGTAAAGTGTGGGGAATCATCCATTGAAGCAAAGGTAAACTAGCTCAATGCTCCTTGGTCATTTCCCTTTATTTTTTCCCGTTAATTCAATCATTTTCCTTGTAAATTCTTAGAAATTAGGTCTTTAAATCCATAAACATTGGGGACTGATTTGGGCCCCAATTTGTGTCCTCCCGTTTGTTCTCAACTTTTGAGCACACATTCCTTGTCATTTGAGGGACCTCGTGACTAATTCAATTTTGGATTTCGTTTGTGGGCCTCACATGCCCGTTCTTGACCCGAATTTTGACCTGAGATTTTATATAGCAATATGGGTCTTGTTTTACTCATATTTATGTGTAGATGATTGTTTTTATAGCATGGTGGCATTTTGGGATCGTGGAGAAAAGTCAAGCGAATTGCGGGCGATTTAAGATTTGCGGTTCGGCATCAAGGTAGGCTTCGGTCTACTTTTCTCTATGAGATTATGTATAGTATAGTTTACATGCTAGGTAGGGATGGTAGGATATATTGATGACTAGTATAGCATGACTTAGCCCATTTAGGGAATTAGGGGTAGAAATATGACCCGAACCTTTGGGTAAAATACTTGTCATGGCTATAAAATCCTATTACCCTCTATTATAAGAATGTTAATCATAGTTTGATATTAAGGATCCTTTAGTATAAGACTCACAATAATACTAAGCAAATTGGACGGTAGTTCCCCAGATTTTAGTGATATTATTACACTAGTTCTGTACTGTTGGGCCTTAGGTCGTGGTTATGATATCAGTTGGACTCCAGGTGAGCATTTTACCCTTAAAGAGGGCATGATTCTGGTTTATAGACGCTTAGTCACTTATGGTTGTATTTTTTGGGTATTGGTGATAGCATGCATACTGTCAGGCACATTCATGCTCACTTAGTGGTACGATTCCAACCCCAAATCTTGATTTTACTACGTTTTCCAAAAAGGGATTTATTCGCATTTTTCACTTTTAAAATGGATTCTTTTATAATGAGAATTGTACCACCTTATTTGATGATTTGTGAGCTTTTTAAAATCAAAATGATATTTTGGAAAATAGACTTAGGTTGATTCTGGTCCACTACTATTCCACTCATTTTACCACTACTATTTACTTCTATCGATGGAGATTACGATCCTTTCTACATTATTATGATGAATTAGTCTTGTACTAGATCTTGGGAAATGGCTTACAGATGCATACTCTTTTAGTCACAGTTCGAGTCCGTGCACTTATTATACTTATATCTCTCTCCGGTACTGGATGGAGTAGATGGATTATGATGATTATTGGAAGTCTTGGTTTGGGACCAGGCAGTGTATACGGATATCCCGAATCCCCTAGGGGCCCTTTCATCCACGAGCTACAGTACCGGATAAGGATAGTCATCGTAGGTCCTGTTTTGCGAGCTCCGGAGCTGGAGGAGGTGTATACACTTGGTACTTTATTTCCCTTAGATTAGATATGTTATTTATGGTTATGTCTCATTCATTCATTCATTTATATACACTGCCTATCACCAGTATGATTGTTTGGCACCTGTATCTATCGGTCTTATGGGGAACTGTATAGGTACAGGTTATGGTTGTTGTTTGCTGAGTGCTTCTATAAACCTTTAGGGCTTATGGGTGTCCGATTAGGTATTTGTGTCTGGACTAGCCGGTTGCTTTATTATTATTTATTATGGTTAGTTTGTGGTAGGATGAGTATGGACTGGTTCTTGAGATTATCAGTACATTTCTATTTCCCTTATTTATTTCGGTGAGTTACTTTATGGTTGAATTACCTCATGCTTAGTCGTATTTTGATTAGAGGCCTAATCTTGCTAGTATTAGCTCCCTTACTTGGCTAAGGTCTTCGAGAGGTTAGGTTGAGTCCCTCATGTTATTGCCTTTGAGTTAGTACTACAGGTTTATTTGTATATATTTATATATGGAAGTACTGTATATCCCTCTCTTTCTTTGTCTATTCATATTGTATTTGTATTCTTTGGCCTTGTATACTACTATATATACTTCTTTCACTCTTCATTGGTATATTGGCTAGTGATATACGGTATTGTACTTTAACTCCTGAGCACTGTTAGAATAGGGTAGTTTACCCTTATTGCTCCATTGACCTCATTATGCTTAGTTTTTTTTTCTTGGATAGTTTCTGGTAGTTTTATTCATGCCTTACATGTTAGTTTATGCTTACATTATTTCTGGAGCTTAGTCGGCCGATGCCTACTGAGTACCACGTGTTTGGTACTCATGCTACACTTCTGCAGCCTGCAGATCATAGTACGAGTTATCGCTGTTGATGTGTGCATCATGCGGAGCAGCTATGGATCAGAGATTTAGGGTGAGCTCCTGACATTCGGAGTTGTTCCTACTCTCTCTCTTATTGATTAGACTGATCTCTATTTTGTATTTTAGAGACGGCTTATACTTGTATTCATTTTGTATTTCACCTTGTACTCCTGTTGTATTAGAAGCTCTTGTACTGACTCCACCAGGTCTTGGGGATTATAATAGTCTCCTTATTGTATTCTTTTTCGCTACTTTCTTTATTTCTACTGGTAGTCCGTTACTAGCTATTCCGGACTACGGGTTGGCTTACCTACTAGTGGGTTATAGTAGGTGCCATCATGACTTGAGAAATCAGGTCGTGATAGTATCCATCATCAACTTATGCATCTCACTCCTCATGCAGAAGTTCTATCTTTTAATTCTTGTCCTTACTCTTTATTAGAAGCTTTTGTACATGTCTAGACTCGGTCTTGGGAATGATATAATTTGTTAAGTAGGAAGTTTGAACATTTTATAAGGTATTATTATGATTTCTTATTTAATTGAATTATTATTATATAAATATTATTTTTCAAGAAATTCCATATTAATAAATGATTGGGTGGTGAAGGGTTCTCCTATCTATTTAGAATAGAGAAGGTTCCTGTACGATCTCATAATTTGAGCCGTGAAATACTTGGCGAAACTCCAAAATGCTTTTTGATTAGGACTCACATGGTCAGTGGATCTTGAGTCTATAATCTAAATTGGATAAGATTTAGTTAGTAAAGTAGTGCTAGAAACATATGTAGCACTTAGAGATATATTTAGAAATACTACCTTTTTTGGTTTGGTACAATCATGAGCAAAATGCCTTGGAACATGGCAATTGTAGCACTTCATCTTGCTCATGTCTTTCTTTTTGAAAAATAATTTTCCCTTCTTGGAATTCAGCTTGTTCTTTTTCTTAGAGGGTCCTTCTTCGGTCTCCTTACCCTTCCCATTCTTTTTTCTATTCTTCTTGTGCTTAAAGCCTGAAGACTTTGTACCACTTGATTTTGCCACAAAGGTATTAGAAGCAGCTCTAGCAGCACCAAGTCGCTCATTTTTAAGATCAACATGACGAGCAACAACAAAAAAAGTTTTGATGCTAGGATTATGGGTTAAGTTAAACTTAAAATGTCCCCAACTACTGGGAAGAGACCGAATCACTGCCTGAACCCGTTGCTCATCAAAGAGAACATGATCAACACTTTTGTGTTGAGCAATCATGTTTGACATCACACTAAGGTGTTGTTTTATGTTTTGATCATGATGTTTCTTGCAAGTGTCAAACTTGATAGTCAGCTGTCTACGGTGGTCATGGATGTACCCCCATATGTTCCTTGCAAGTGTTCCCACATAGCATAAGTAGAAGGAAATTCCTCATCTTCATGAATGAGGTCATCAATAACAGAACTACTAATTATTCCACGTGCAGCAAGATCAGTCTTTTTCCAAGCTTTGTAAGTTTAAAGATCTCTTCTATGTTGTGCAGTGTTACCCTTTTTTGGTTTGAATTAAAATATGGTTTATACCTTCAAGAGCATTTTGCTCATCCACTATATACCATATTTTAACTCCAGCTGTTGTAATTTTCACCATTTAGTTTCTCACCTTTGTTCAAGTTTGTAATAATACTTTTTGATGACATGTCTGTGAATAAGTGTCACCACCCAAACGGTCATGATTGACACCCACCCTAAAACTATGGCGGGAGAACCATTTACCCCAAGCCTCACTAACCAAGTTCAACCGTCAACATTTACTTTCCACCAACCTTACCATTAATAGATACTAAACCCAATTATTCATTAAGGAAAATAAAAGTTGCAATCCTAAATAATCATAAATACTAAACCCAATTATTCATTAAGGAAAATAAAACTTGCAATCGTAAACAATCATCAAACCAGAATAGAGTATGGAAATCCCCTATTTATTATATCCCTGGGACCTAAAGTCACCGTACAAGAACGACTAAGAATAACTAAAAATATAAAAACAAAATTATCCAAAATACTAAAGGAATAATGAATGTCTTAGTCCCAAAACAAGGGACATAAATGAAAATCAGATGACTTAATGGCTGCCCGATCATAGTGCACACCCTTGAATCGAAGTCTGAAACTGCTGGCTAGAGTCGTCGTCTCGTCTCAAACACTGGAATACGCTCTACACTCAACAAAAAGAAAAGAACAAGTAGCATCAGTACATCAATAAGTACTGGTAGGCATCATAGGCTGACTTAACTCAACACCATACAAATAAGCAAATCAAATAAATGCAACGATAATCATCACAGAACTTATGACCAAAGACGAATAAACACATTTATGACACTTCACTTTACAGGGGGTACAAGCTCATATTTATGTATTTTTACACTTAGTTAATTTCATCAATAAGTTGCGTCACAACATATAATTATAACTGAACACTCAATGCATATTATGAATGTATGTATGTAGAATGTGCACAACATCTCTTTCTCTTCTCAATACCATCAAATCTGACAATTCACAATGATATCAATATTAATATCACAATCATCAACTTATCATCATCAATATCATCATCAACATGATCTCAATATCATGATCAATATCATCATCCCATCTTCTCAACATCAACACCATCATCATCAACATGTATGAGTATACAAATGCAGTCAATAATTATAAGTAGTGCTCAAAAGCAATTACAAATATTCAATTAACATATAAGCACAGAGTCTAGCATGTTTGAATGCTACAATTAAACTATAACCTACCTCGATTCCCTGCTCAAAATCACTTTTAGGCTACAAGCTTACCTTTACTTTCTCTTTCATTTAATTCTTAATATATAACAACAAGTTTACTTACCCAATTCAATCATTTCATCCTTTTTAACCACTAGGGATCAATAATTAACAACTTTATCGATAAATATGTCCTAGTTCATCATCTTAGGGTTTTTTACCCTTTAAACCCTATGAATTCTACTTCAAATAATGTTTTCCAACACCCTAGGATCATTACCAATTGATTTTATACATATTCTTTTTGATTTATATTAAGTTCATAAATTAGGGCTAAACTCCAATTTATACCATGAACGGGATTCTAGCAATTCTTAATGATTCTAAGAAGTAATTCAAGTTAGAAGGTAAAGAACTTACCTCCAAAGATGAAAAACTTCCAAAATTTTATTGAAATCGCCTCCCTTAGAGCTCTCTCATGTTTTTCAGAAAATAAGGAATGAAAATGTTAAAACTATAAAACTGCATTTTACCGTGGCAAGTTACCACTACAGCGATTTGCAACATACTTGAGGCTACCGCTGCAGCAGTTTTGAGGCTGAATCTCGGGGCCTCTCCTCAAATGGGTCTATGTTACAACACACCCCTTGAAATACAATATCGTGAACTAACCCTTTCACGATAAAATCTATAACCCGAGTTCTATAAATCCATTTTACGTGTCGAAAATTGCTACGGCTTCCTAAACTTATCATCTATCTAAAAATAAAGTCAAACACCCCCACCAATTCTCACATTAATACCATATTTTCTTAGACTAGTACACCCTTAAAATTTACCTAATACTAGGACAACCCTGAATTTCATAAAAAATGTCTAAGGAAAAATTTGGCATAGGTTCTACTTCCTATTTAAACATAACAACGATTTGGGTAATTGCATTAGATACTAATTTACCACTCATTCATCCTCAAACAATAACTATCCAAAAATGACATAACTAAATCAAGAGTATATACCTGAGTCTATGAACAAGTGTGGGTATCGCTTGCGTATGTACGCCTCTATCACCCAAGTTACTTTTTTAACTGGACGGTTCCTCCATTGAACCTTTACAAAAGGAATGATCCTAGTTCTTAATTTTCTTGTATCCCCATCAAATATAGCAATTGGCTCCTCTTTGAAATATAACTCTTTATCAAACAACTCGGGGTCCCAACGAATGATGTAATCCCTATCTCCATGGTACTCTTTTATCATGGACACGTGAAATACCAGGTGAAACCCAGACATGCTAGGAGGCAAGGCCAATTTATAGGCTAATGACCCCACTCTGTTCAAAACCTTAAAGGGTTCGATGTACCTCAAACTCAACTTGCCCATCTTGCTAAAACACATTACACCCTTCATGGGTGACACTTTCAAGAGTACCTTCTCTGTTTTTTCAAACTTCACATCCCTCACTTTATTGTCTGCATACTCTTTCTGTCGGCTCTGAGCTGCTATAAGCTTTTCTTGTATAAACCTTACCTTCTCCATCGAATCCTTGAGCATATCAGTACCCCAAGACCTCACTTTAAATGCGTCAAGCCACCGATTGGCAATCTACATCTTCTACTATTTAAGGCTTCAAAAGGAGCCATGTCAATACTAGAGTGGTAGTTATTGCAGTAGGAAAATTCACACAAAGGTAAATATTGGTCCTATTGATCCCTGAAGTCTATTATACAAGCCCGAAGCATATCCTCAAGCACTTGGATAGTTTACTCCAACAGTTCATCTGTCTGTAGATGAAAAGTTGTTCTTAGGTCAAATCTAGAACCCAACTCTGACTGAATCTTCTCCCAAAATTGGAGGTAAACTGAGTACCCCTGTCTGATACAATTGAAAAAGGTACACCATGGAGCCTTGCAATCTCCTTCATATAAATTTTGGCTAACATAGCCGCATTATAATATACCCTTATCGGGATGAAGTAAGCTGACTTAGTCAATCGATCAACAGTAAACCACATAAAGTCACACTTCCTCAAAGTCTTCGGAAGGCTAACCACGAAGTCCATGGTTATTCTTTCTCACTTCCATTCCAGAATGGGCATCTTTTAAAATATGCCACCAGGTTTTCAATACTCATACTTGACCTGTTGGCAATTTTGACACTTGTTCACAAAATTTACAATATCACCCTTTATTCTTCACCACCAATAATATTGCCTCAAGCCCCTATACATCTTGGTTGCACCCGGATGTATAGAGTACATAGAGTTGTGAGACTCTGCAAGATTAGTCAATATCAAATTGCCCACACGAGGTACACACAAGTACCACAAAATCCTCAATACTCCTTCATCACTAAGAATGGCCTCTCTAGCCTCACCTTGCAACACTTTTTCTCTAAGGTTGCTCAGCTTCTTATTTTTGAATCATCTGCTTTTAATCTGGTAGAAGAACACTAACCTAACCCCATATGGGCTAATACTCCTCCCTCTCTAGTCACCTACAATCTCAGGAAATCATTAGCTAAAGATTGTTCCTCTCTTGCCAATGGGCATTTCTACACCTATAGCCATGCTAAACATCCCAAGCTTACTGGTTTTCGGTTAAAATCATCTGCCACCATATTGGAATTTCTCAAATGATATAGGATTGAGATGTCATAGTCTTTGATCAACTCCATTTACCTTCTCTGTCTTAGATTTATGTCTCTCTGGGTGAACACATGCTGCAAGCTACAGTGGTTAGTAAAGACTTCACACTTCACCCTATAAAGATAATGTCTCCAAATCTTCAAAGTAAAGACCACAACCACCAATTCCAAGTTGTGTGTGGGGTAGTTTTTCTCATAAGGCTTCAGTTTCCTCAAAGCATATGCAATCACATTCTTACCCTACATTAAGACAGCACCTGAACCCAACCATGAGGCATCACAAAACACAATAAAATCCTCATCGTCAATAGGTAAGGTGAGAATTGGGGAAAAGGTTTTGCAATAGTTTGAGTTTTTGGAATCTCTCCTCACACTTTTCATCCCACACAAATGGATCTGCTTCTTGAGTTAGGTGGTCCATATGTGAAGCAATAGATGCAAACCCCTTAGGAAATCGACAATAATAACTAGACAATCCCACAAAACTAAAATTTTTTGTCACATTCATCTATCTAGCCCAATTCTTAATGGTTTCAACTTCTTGTGGGTTTTTCATAACCCCTTCCTTAGATACCATGTTTCCTAAGGACACAGAAGATAATCAGAACTCACACTTGGAATATTTAGCATATAGTTGTTTCCTTTTAAGCAACCCCAATACTTTACACAAATGAGCTTCATGCTCTTCGTCACTCTTGAAGTAAGCCAGAATGTCATCGATGAAAATGATGATGAAAAATTTAGAAATGACTTAAAACCCCCATCCATCAGACTCATAAAAGCAGCTGGGGCATTGGATAAACCAAAGGACATGACTAGAAACTCGAAATGCCCATAACAATTTCGGAAAGCAGTCTTTGAGATGTCCTACACCCTAATCTTGAGCTGATGATAACTTGACCTTAAATCAAATTTGGAGAATACTACAAGTACCTGAAACTGTTCAAACAAGTCATCTATCCTAGGCAAGTGATACTTGTTGTGAATGGTTACCTTATCCAACTGATGGTAGTCTATGCATATCCTTATACAACTATCCTTTTTTTTCATAAACAAAATGGGAGCACCCCAAGGAGAAATACTTGGGCGAATAAAACCCTTCTCTAATAATTCTTGAATCTGAGACTTCAATTCCCTCAACTCTGTTGGTACCATACAATAAGAAGGAGGCTCTAAGTCTATATAGATGCCAAATTCATGGACCAGAGACATACCAGGAAGGTTATCAGGGAATATTTCTAAGAATTCACACACAATTGGTACTGAAGGTATAGGAGGAACTACAAATTATCTTCCCAAAGATAGGTTAAAAAATGCCTTACACCTTTTTTTACTAATTTCTGGGAATGAATAGCTGACACAATTCTCACAGGAGTAGGCTTAAAAGTAACCCCCCCCCCCTTTAACTTTTCCATTCTGGGCATCACTATAGCGACAATCATAGTATAACACTCAAGAATGGCATGATAAGAAGATAACCAACTTATCCCCAAGATAATACCAAACTCCTCGATGTCTAAAATTACTAAGTCTACTAAAGTTTTGTACCCCATAAACATCACAAGTACACTCTATAAACCTGATCAACACATACAGACATCCCAACTAGTGTAGACACATACATGGGAGTATCAAGGGATTCACAGTCTAAGTCCCAACCCAAAGCAAATTTCACAAAAATAGGAGAAAGTAGACCCTGTATCAAACAATACAGAAGCCCTATGATCACCGATAAGAATAGTACCTTTGATCACAACATCAAAAGATTCTGCTTTAAGATAAGCTGTAACAATATAAAGTTTAGCTTTATCACCCCCTTGACCGCCATCTCTACCAGTCTGAGAACTATTTCTGCCAACTTGTCCTCCACCTAGGTTGTCTTTGAAGCCATCCCTTTCTGCAGCCTGTCTACTATGCCCACCTTGTGGACGACCTTTACCATTTCCTAAGCTACCATAACTTACTGGAATTAGAGCATGAGAAGTCGGTTGTTAAGTCAACTAACCTACAGACAAAAAATTAGGACAATACCGTCTGATGAGGCCCAAACCTCCACACTCATGGCACCTGATGCCCAAAGTATATCTCTGAACTAAAGATGACGAATGTGTATAGATGCCTGTCCATAATGGCTGATAACTAACCCTAGATAGGCCCCTAAGGACACAGGTATGGCTAAATGATAAAGATGGGAAGAAGGACCCTGAGAACCATTCAAAAAAGTACCACTGAACTGGCCAGAGGTCTGGGCCTTCTTTTCTTCTAGTGTCTATTCTCATTGTTTCCCAATTTCCTCAGCCTTTTTAGCAAATTCCATGACCTTTTGGAAAGACTTGCCCAAAGCCGCCACTGATAAAGTAACCATCTGAATCCCAGAGTTCAGACCTTTCACAAAGTACCTGATCCGCTCCTCCTCTGAAGTGATCAATTGAAATGCATAGCGGGAAAAGGCATGAAATTTGTCCTCATAGGCGTTCACAAACCTGTTACCCTGCTTTAACCTCAACAATTCATCCTTCTTCTGATCACGATAAGCGCGGGGAACATACTTCTCCAAAAAAACATTCTAAAATTATTACCAAGTACGTAGAGGTAAGGCTGCCTTACACTTAACAAATGACCTCCACCATTGCTTGACTTCCGCTTGCAGCTAAAAAGAAACAAACTCCATACTGTACAATTCAACAATACCCATCTTATGCTGATATCATGACAATCAATCAAAAACTTGAATGCATCCTCAGATTCAGTACCCTAAAATACTGGGGGTTTCATCTTCATGAACTTATAAAAAAGTCCATGCTCATCATCAGTCATTATCGGGCCAAGTACCTGTCGGGGATACACCCCTGTCTTAGAGCTCTGATCCATTCTTGGTGCCACAACAGTTGCATGCTATAAGGTCGGGCATAGGGGTGCAGGAATAGCAGGAGTAGCATATGTGCCATCCAAACAACCTAAGTACCTGAAAACTCTCAAATACACCCTAAAAATGAGCGTACGCGTTCGTTAGCAATATATTTACCCAACAAGAGTCGGGGTCGAATCCACAAGGAATAATGTGACTAGCGATCGAGAGAGTAAGGAACTAAAGTAACTCGCTAAAATCCAAACAAAGATACAAGTTTTTTGGGGATTTTTGATATATAGAAGTGAAACAAAGATAGAACCACTTAAAATATGAACAAGTTGATCAATGGCTTTCACAACAATGGAAAAAAAGGAAAATGATATGGGGAATCAATTCTATCCACGATCCAAAGTATTTAAATAAAATACTAATCATTAATGATGGGTTAGTAAGCTAGCCATGGAACCTCAAGTATCTGCCACATCTTTCGATCGATTGACCAATATTTCTTATCTTAGCTAAATTTCATCGAATATTAGCCAAGTGTCAACACTAGGATTTGACTATGTCTAGTAACAAAACCCATTAGATGGGTTATTCAACCCAAATTGCTCTAAATTAATCTTTCCTAGCCTCAATTAGCGCTTTCAAACATTAATCAAAGTAGATGGGCCACCCTAATCTTCTCTTTAAAGCTCAACTAGAGTAGAAATCGATAAAGTATGAGATTAATTTAAACAAGCAAAATCTATTTATAATTTAAGAGTATTTAATCAATATAAAAGCATTAGATAAAATTAAAAACCAAATACAAAACATAAACATTGCATTGTGTCCAACAACAAGATTCAAGAATGAATCTAACTACACCCAAATATTCTATTCAAAGCAAGGAAAAGAAGAAAGGTTTGAGAAATTAACAATGCAAAGCTTTCAATCTTAGATTCCAAGGGTTTTGGGTCAATAACCCTAGCGCCAAAGTTGTAAACTATGCAAAAGATGTTTTGGAATGGCTTGGGATCGAGTATTTGATGAATTGGGATCCGATAATATGAAATTTCAGACTTGCCCCTAAATTCTGCCAGATAAACGCTAAAGCAGACCAATTGGCTGCTAAAGCTATCGTGTTGACCTTGACTAAACAGCAAAATCGGACCAATTAGCCACTACAGTGGCCTTTTACTTTGATCGAGAAGCCTGCTAAAGCGGTCATTTAGGCGCTAAAGTGCATCTTGACCATCTTTGACCTAGCGCTAAAACGGTTGAAAAGACAGCTAAAATGGAATTGACTGAACATTGACCGGCCGCTAATGCGCACCTCAGGCCGCTCTAGTGATACCTGAGGCCATTTCTTAGATTTTCTTTCGGCTCTTTCTTTTTATCTCATTTTTGTCTCGTATTCACTCCTTTTCATCAAGATTCCTTGTAAATCCCAAAATACCTGAAATCAACACATTTCAAAGGATAATTTGCCTCATATTAAAGATTAATAGCACAAAGTCATAAGAACAGGTACACGAATGAGTGGCCAAATCACCGCTCATCAACACCCCCAACTTAAAGACTTTGCTTGTCCTTAAGCAAAACAAAATCAAAAATCAATGAGGCTATCAATTTAAAGCTCAACACCAACATCAACACTTTCACTTCACACGGGTATAACGACTATGACTTTGGTTGGTACTAACAATTAGTCAACAAGCACGTGAATCTTACTTAAGGAACTCCCTCAAAATTAGACATACTTTTAAGAACACAATGGAATTTTAAAGAATTATCAAGCAACAACAACTAATTATCAAGAAGTGACTCACAATCAATAGTCAATGAAACATGCTCCTTTGACTCATTTTTGGAATTTTTCAACTTCATCAATCTATCCTAGTTCACATGCCCTCACAAGAAAGAAAGTCTCAAAATACAAGATATTTACAACACTTAGACAAGGGACAAATGCACAAATACTCACACTTAACAAAGAATTTTTAATGCAAACAAGTATCATACCATAGGCTTGCCCTTATTTTCAATCGCCACTAACTCAAAAACATTTGGTTGGAGATCTCGAAGGACTTTTTCTAGCTTGTAATGTAGGCTTGGGGAAGGGTAGGATAAGCATTTTAGGATAAAAGTTACTACACCCTCCTTGAACTTAACAAAACAAAATATAAATCAAACTTTGGTCATTAGCCACTTCATTTTCATACAACACAAGTGCCTATCTTCTTCATTCTAGTTCACTACTTTATTGAAAACTTTCTCTTTTTCGCTTCTTTTCTTATTTTTTTTTCTTTTCTCTTTTTCTTTATTCAATCCTTGCTTCATTCATAAGGAACTTACTTACAAAAACTAGGCACATGGTCACCTCTTCCAAGTTCCACCACACCCCCAACTTAAGCTTTTAGCCTTAAGTTGGCAATTTAAAGTTCAAGAAGGGTAGGGTTCAAGAGAGGAAAAAATTTCAAAAGGTTCAAGGCTTATAATGTGGTTGCCAAAGAAAGGTTATTAGGCTCAAATAGGGTAACTAGTTATAACATTCATGCACGAGTAGGCTTTTAAGGCTAAAGTGGTTTCCAAAAGTCACAAAGAAGGCCTAAGATCATTTCACCAACCAAGTACAATCAAGACTAGCATTGAAAGACCAACCGGGCAAGTTCTAGATGACACAAGTAAGCACAAGAATTATTGAACAAAAAATCACCACACATGGCATGCAAACTATTCTAGACGGATCGGTTTCACTTCCTAAACAAGAACAAACGAGCCATTTTTCACATTTTCACCACCTTAAGAACTAAGAGTCATAAAAAGAGTCAAAGCATTGTCATAACATCATTCACTTCCATGCACTTACTTTTCATAAAAATTTTAGATGGAGGGGTATGGCCATTTCACATTTCACAGTTCAAGACTAACTATTATTAGCACCAAATAAGCCACAATCCCACATTTTGACTTCAAAAAGGCAATAGTGCCATGGCTACTCAAACTTTTCCATAGCAATTGGCTATTCAGATTTCTCCATAACAACAACAACAACCCCAATTCACAATAGGGTACTCAAACTTTCCCTGCATAAACAACACCAACACCCAAAACTGAAGATTTTCCCTTAAGAATGTCGTCACTCAATCTATCATAGGGAAGGAATCGCCTAAAATAACTACCAAAAGGGAAAATACAAGAAACTAACAAAATAAAACAACTAATCAAAAAAATGAAAATAAATGAAACGACTAATCCAACAAAATCTATAATGTAAAAACAATGCACAAAATCCAAATACATCAAAATCAAGCCCGATGAGGGCGCACAATAATATCCATAAGAATAAAGAAACACATAATCCAAAGGCCCAATGAGGGTACACAAATGTATCAGAAGAACATAACATATCATAAATATCAAAACAAGCCACCCCAACTAAGAAGATTGTAGTGTCCTCACTACATAACATCAAAGCATAAAGAGGTTAAGGGGATCCCTAAATCCACATCACGCACTCCCATCACTCTAATTCTACTCATCATCTGTACCCTCAGTATCAACATTATCATCATTAGACCACTGTGCGGGAACATCATCATCATCATATGGCCTCAAAGAAGGAAGTGGGTCTCTTCTTCTCTCTCTTTTTCATCTTTTCATGGGACTTACTCCACTTTCTATGTGACTTGGACAAATCAGTTTAAGCCTTATCTAATCTTGAGAGATGGGCCCCCTGCTTCTTCTGATAATCCAAGAACTTATCATAATTTTTCTGTGGGACATAACTAGCAGACCCCTAATAGGTCTCTCCCGGCCCTATAGAAAGTCTAGATACCATTTCTCAGACCATCCTAAGCTCATAGGTTAATACCTCAAATGGTCCAGCAGAAGATGGTCGATAATAATCAGTCTCCATCTGAGGTGACTTACCAGAACCAATCTTTCTTTCTTGCTCTTTGTGACAGTCCTTTCACCTCGCTTCTTCAATGGGAAGATTGGCATTGTTGGTTCAACCCAATTGTCTCCAGGAAATCCTCCAGTCCAGCCCTACATAACTCAGTGATTAATGAAGAAAACATAAGAAATAGGTTGTATTTTACCTTAAACTCCATGAGCTCCAAGATGAAGAAGTGACGAACATTTACCGGAATGTTGTCTAAAATTCAAGCGACCATCTGCGCCCTTATCGAAGGGATAGTGAATGTGTTACTGCATGGAAAAAATCGGCTGCAAATGATAGATATCCAATTTCTTGCTTCAGCTGTGAATTCTTTAGTTGTGATCCTTGCTTTGGTCACCTCCTAAGACACACTCTTCCCCGACAATAGCGCCATTTTTGATAATGCTCAAATACTCCCTAAAAATGAGTGTACACAGTCATTAGAAATATATTTATCCAACAAGAGTCGGGGTCGAATCCACGAGGAACAATGTGACTCGCGATCAAGAGAGTATGAAACTAAAGCAACTCGCTAAAATACAAACAAAGATACAAGTGTTTTGGGGATTTTTGATATATAAAAGTAAAACAAGGATAAAACCACTTAAAATATGAACAAGTTGATCAATGACTTTAACAATAATGGAAAACATGGAAAATGATATTTGGAATCAATTTTATCGACGATCCAAAGTATTTAAATAAAATATTCATCATTAATGATGGGTTAGCAAGCTAGCCTTGGAACCTCAAGTATCTGCCACATCTTTTGATCGATTGACGAATATTTCTTAGCCAAAATTCGGCGAATATTATCCAAGTGTCAACAAGAATAGTTCCAATCTATGGCTACACTAGGATTTGGCTATGTCTAGCAACAAAAGCCAATAGATGGGTTATTCAACCCAAATTGCGCTAAATTAATCTTTCCCAACCTCAATTAGCTCTTTCAAGCATTAATCAAAGTAGATGGGCAATTCCCACTCTAATCTCCTCTTTCAAGCTCAACTAGAGTAGAGATCGATAAACTATAAGATTAATTTAAACAAACAAAGTCCATTTATAATTTAAGATTATTTAATCAATACAAAAGCATGAGATAAAATTAAAACCCAAATCCAAAACTTAAACATTGCATTGTGTCCAACAACAACATTCAAGAATGAATCTAACTACACCCAAATATTCTATTCAAAGCAAGGAAAAGAAGAGAGGTTTGAGAAATTAACAATACAAAGCTTTCAATCTTCGATTCCAAGGGTGTTAGGTCAAGAACCCTAGCCTCCAAAGTTGTAAACTATGCCAAAAAGTCTTAAAATGGCTTGGGATTGAGTATTTGATGAATTGGGATCCAAAAATATGAAATTTTGGATTTGCCCCTGAATTCTGCTAGATGACCGCTAAAACGAACTAATTGGGCGCTAAAGTTGTCGTGTTGACATTGAATGGACCACTAAAGCGGACCAATTGTCCGCTAAAATGACTCTTGACTTTGATCGAGAAGCCGCTAAAGTGCACCTTGACCATCTTTGACCTAACGCTAAAACGGTCGAGAAGGCTGCTAAAACGATATTGATTGAACATTGACCAACCGCTAAAGTGCACCTTATGTGGATTTAGCGATACCTGAGTCCATTTCTAAGATTTTCTTTTGGCTCTTCCTTTTCATCTCATTTTTGGCTCGTATTCGCTCCTTTTCATCAAGATTCCTTGTAAATCCAAAAATACCTGAAATCAACATATTTCAAAGGATAATTTGCCTCATATTAAAGATTAACAACACAAATTCATAAGAATAGGTACACGAATGAGTGGCCAAATTTTTTCTCATCAGTCCCCCAACACTTGTTGAATCAACCCCACAATCATAGGTACCTGGACTTCATAATTCTGTACAGGTACCGCATTTTTAGGAATCACTATTTTCTTTTCCTCAATGGCTACCTCCTTATTCTGTGCTAACTTCGAAACACCATGTTGTGGGGGAGGGGAGGAGGTTCTTTATCTAGCCAGTCCCGAGCTCTATCCCTAGAAGATGTGGCCCTTTTTCCTTCTCTCCTAGCCCTGCCCCTCACATGCGGTCTGCCCTGAATTACAGCCTTAGCGACTAGTGCATGCACTGCTGCTGGTGCTGGTACTAGGGCTGCTGCTACTGCTTTAAAAACACGTGTATTCACCATATGCGAAACAAGAATGGAGGAGTTAAATACCAATTTGGATCACTAGATACCAATTGGAATCAAGTATTAGCACAAAAGGAAGAAATAAAGGAATTTATTTCCTAATGCCCTGTAGCCTCTTGAGGAAAAGTACAGACGTCTACAGTTCTGCATGACCCTACTAGACCTATTCTTGTATGATGAGATCTACAAACCAAGTGCCTTAATAACATCTTTGTCACAACCTACACAGTCATGATTGATAACAACCTTAAAACTATGGCGAGAGAACCATTTACCCTTACCCTTACTAACCAAGTTCAACTGTCAACAATTACTTTCCACCAACCTTACCATTAAGAAAGACTAAACCCAATTATTCATTGAGAAAAATAAAACTTGCAATCCTAAACAATTATCAAACCAGAATAGAGTGCGGAAATCCACTATTTATTACACCCCCAGGACCTAAAGTCACCATACAAGAATGACAAAAAACGTCCAAAAATATAACTAAAAGATTATCCAAAATACTAAAGGAATAATGAATTCCTTAGTCCCAAAACAAGGGACATGAATGAAAATCAGATGACTCAATTGCCTCCCGATTCTGGTGCTCACCCTTGAATTGAAGTCCGAAACTACTGGCTAGAGTCGAGGTCTCATCTCATGCTCTGTACTTAACAAAAAAGAAAGCACAAGTAGCATCAGTACATCAACAAGTATTGGTAGGCATCATAAGCCGACTTAACTAAACACCATACAAATAAGCAAACCAAATAAATACAACAACAATCATCACAGAATAATAGACAAACAAACACATTTATGGCACTTCACTTTAGAGGGGGTACAAGCTAATATTTATATATTTTTACACTTAATTAATTTCATTAATAAGTTGCGTCACAACATATAATTATAATAGAACATTCAACGGATATTGATGGATTGTAAGAGTCCACTACTATAACAAAGACGTGATTCGGTACCAGGTCCTTATATGAGAATATTAAAGAACAACAAGAACACAATGAAATTGCAAGAAAATAAATGGCAAAGAATGTTTACATAGAAACCTCCTTGCTCAAGGGAGAAAACCCACGACCAACTCCAGTAGGATTTCACCAGCAACCTTCACTAAACTCTGAGTAACTTTTGATTACAACCTAGAAATTATCCTCCTAATTCCTATCTCATAGCAATAACCCTATTGCAAATACACCCTCATAATAACTCTACTTTGAGACTCTATAGCTACCTCCAGCCACAAGAACAACTCATATTTGAACAAATAAAGCTAAAAAAATGACTCACTATAATCTATAGAAAGAGGCATGAGTTTACAATTGTTAGTTCAATACAAAATCTCAGTCATCCTAGAAACAAAGATCATATATCACTGTGAGCAAAACAAATTCTAAATTATTGAGTCTTGCAATATTTGGTGAGGCCTTTCCTTGAGAATTTTTTTTTTCAAATTTGTGCAAAAACTTAAGCTTCTCTCCTCAATAATGATGTGTATATATGATAAGCATTGGGATAGAACCTTCCTTATTATTGGATGCTGCCAAGGACCACTAAGAATTCATCCCACAAATATGCTGACACTGTCCATAGAGTACTGGAAAGCTGGACTATAAGATAAAAACGTGCAACTTCAAACTGCGTACTAGGATACCAGTTCACATAACTGGTCCCTAGTACATGCCTTTTCTTCGTGATTTATGTTTCAGTGATTTCCTAACCTTAAAATGGGTACTGGACACCAGTTCACATAACTGGTCCTTCGACTAGGTTAGTCAATCACTGAAACATAAATCATGAAGAAAAGGCATGGACCAGGTTCCAGTGATGAAATTTATCAATCATCAAAACATGAGCGTAAAAGAACAAGAATGGAACCCAACATCTCCCTTTTTAATGATGACAAACCCAAAATCTCAGAGTAGCAATCCACACTTTGATTTATCACACATCAGTTCCCCCTCTGTCACCAATATTCATAATAACCAGTTTCCCCTGTCACTAGAACTCTTCCCCCTGTTACCAACCATATAATAACAGTTCCCCTTGTCACCAACCACCCACTAATCTTTTCTTTTTTGGTATCATTAAAAAGGTTAAACAGTAAAATAATGTAAGGTCTAAGCAGTGATAACCCAAGAAACATAAGCTAACATATATGAGGAAAACACAGAATCAGAGGCAAACAAGGAGAATTTAACTAAAAACCACAGTTAATATCCAAGTCTTATAGAAAGAAAATTTAAAAATAGTACATAGTGCCAGAATCAAAACCAGGTTGAATTAAGGAAAGGACATAGGGAACTTTAGGAGGAGGAGAAGGACTGCTTGGACATGAATTGATTAATATGTCTCAAAGCAGCATGATTATCATCAATATTTTGCTGAGGTAGATCAACATCCTTCTTATTTAGTTTCGTAATTTCAGCTACAAGTTAATCATTTTGGGCCTTAAGAGTTGTTGAAGCACCTGAAGTTGTACTAGGTTCCTTGGTAGCCTAAAGTTGAGCCTTAAGAACTGCAATTTCAGAGTCCTTTTCAGCCACTAAGGCAATCATTTTCTCTAACTCCAAGGTGATTTTCTTATGAGCACTGATCAAATATGACACAATAGAGGTTGAACCCACACCTCCCTTCTTTACATCATATTTACATTCCTCTAGAGTGGTACGAATGAAGGTTTATTTCTTGGTAGAGTAAGTCCTTGAGTTTGGCTTTACTTTAAAATAGTCAAACACTTTTGAGAGCAAAAACCCATACCCTAACCCATGATTCTACTCCTCCATACCACATATCTTAACAATGTGCTTAATTATTATCTTTGATAGATTGATTAGGGTAAATGAGTTAAGAGCCTCCATAAGGAATAGATCTGCAATTGAGGTAACAATTCTTCCTTCAATTCTGGAGAGTAGTAATATGTTTACTAACTCAAACAACAGTTGGTATTCTGGCTTTATTTCCTTTTTTTGAATTCTTTCTCTAACAAGAGTCCTCTTCAATCTAGCAACTTTGTCAAGAAATTCTATGGATACAAATTTTTTCACCACTGTATCAATCCCAACCATCGACACTTTTAGGATTTCTCCTAGAATCGATCTGGTGAGAAAGTTACAGCAAGACTATCCTCTTTTTCAGAGATAAAGAAGTTAGCATATAAGTCTTAAACTTCTTTCTCATACAACACACTCGATCCCTCAAATAGGTGTTTCCACTCTTGTACCTCAACCATAGCAACTAGTGATTTTATTCCAAATTCATCAAATATTATAGGATCAAACACATGAACATTTAGAACCTTTTGATTTTGAAGTTTCTCACTTTTCTCTTCAAATTGGGGACCCTCAAGAGGATTTTGAACACCATTCTTCTTCTTTGATTTAGATTCAATGCCTTCCTCAGGTGTTTCAATCCTTTTTCTCTTTGGAGTTTTCTTAGAGGGAGTTTTTCAAAAGATCCTTCAGAAGGTTTCCCTTTATTGGATTCTTTATTCTGAACACTTTTGCTCTCTTTGATTCTTCCCCAGGAGTTACCAACTCTTCTTCAGTTTATGAGCCACTTTTTTCTTCTAAGTCTACTACTTTGGCCACAAAGATTTCCTTTTCAACAACACATTTTTTCAACTTCCTTCTTTTGGTGGTAGATTTCAGATTCTGCAGTATAGTATCCTCCATGACTTTATGAATATTGGACCTAGTAGTGCAAACAGGTACCTTCATAGCATCTCTGTTAGCGAGAATGGAGGATGATGCAGGTTTTCTCTTAAATACAATAGTAAGAGACATTTCTTCTTTATTCTCTTCTTCTTCGTAGACATTAATAGGAACAAGAAAAGACACATTTCTCTGGTCTCAGATAGAGTAGACTCAGGGTTATGGAGGTTCTCTTTTTTTTTTTTTAGTTAGGACCATGACCGTGGCAAACTCTTCCACTAGCTGAGTATCTTGAGAAGGAATATCACTAGTCCCAGAACTAACTCCCACACCCTCTTCAGATTGACCTTTATCTAGACTAATTTCAACTTCAGTAGTACAAATATAAGATGAACCAGAAGACTCACCAGGTTCTAACACTTGAATGGTAGCAGAAATGGAATCAATATTTTCAAGAGCATCCTTACTCGTGGGAAATTTGGAGTCCAATTTTTGACTTGTAGCTTCAATTCTCTGATCCTCAGTTAAGACTTCCACCTTATTTCTAGTTGTCACTTCATACTCTTCTTTCAACGATTCAAAAGGAATTGCTTCATCTTTATGAGAGGAAATTATAACATCTCCTTCTTTCGGCAAGGAAGTTTCAATTGATTTAGATACAAATGATGAAGAATTTGGATTTTCAGTAGGTAATAAAATTTCTAGAGTTAGGGTTTTTCTTGGAGAGATGACTGGGGACTCTGGGATATAGGAGATTACAAATGACATGGTGGAGATATCTTAATCAGAAGACATTTCTAAGAGATGATAATTGAAGGAGTGATTCAAAGACCTAAAGTAGAGAACAGATTGTGAAAGAGAATTTTTTTGTATTGAGAGAAGGCTGGTTAGAAATTTAAGAGAGTAATAAGAGGTTAGACAGTAAGTGAATGGGTAGGATATATTTTTAAAAGGGCTTAAGTGACATGTCTTTTTAGGAGAGAAAGATATTATTTTGAGTAAAAACAAGAAAAGATGACACCTTTTGGTAAAAGGTGGGAACACTGATATGACTTAGCACATGCGTACAATTTTATTTTCAAAAGGTAAGATAAAAATACTAACCTGTGTAGGAGACAAGGTCCCTCATTATTTTCTTGTCCATCATATTATTGAAAAGCATTCTCCTTGTTTTTATTGTGTTCCCACATATGTGTACCTGTAGAGATACATGGATTGAATTAAACACTATAAAATACCTTACTCTATATACCTGTCTTCTTTTTATAGCCATTGTAAGGGAGAGATATTGGTGCAAATTTATATCACACGATCCTTGTTAAAAAAAATTCCCTTCTAAAAATTCACCAGAATATCAGTAACCTAGTCTTCCACTTGTTAGTCAACACTAACCCTTGATCCAATCCTTTCAAATAACACACTAACATCTTACAAATCCCTGAGTGACAGGAGATCCTTAGTTCTACCATTCATGTTTCTTGAGCAATCACTATTCATAGCCAATTTTTGATCTTATTGACTGCTCCCTCTCACTCCCCCCTGCATAATCATTTATAAAGCTTAGGAAACCACATGAGTTTGGTTCCTTTAGAGTGAGTAAGAGGATGAATAAGATTTCTTCTAGTCTATGCAAGTAAAATTATTTTTTTCTTCTAATGACCAGGTCCCTTAGAGCCTCTGATGACTTGAGCAAACTTCAAATTTGCTTTTTGTGCTTTGAGAAAGACTTGACAACTTTCCTTGTAGTGAACATATTTTCTACAATGAGTGTATAACCTTTTATTAGAATCAAATATATACTCATTTTGAGGATCGAAGGAAGTATAATTTTTCTCAAAACTAATTCCTTCTCTTAATTTGGACTTCATGCTGCTCAACTTAGTAAGAATCTCTGATGAAGCGGTCCAACAAAGAGATTTTTCCTGCTCATTCTTAGTATTCTTCAAGTCTTTTTCCATCTCCTTGTTTTGTTAAAGAGAGGCATTAAGGTCTAGACTGACCTTTTTCAGCCTTTTTTCAAGACTTTCAAAAGTCTCAGTTGCCACCACTTTGCCTGATATCCTTTTGAGTCTGTCATTCAACATTTTATTTTCATCCTTAATCTTGGAAATTTCTACTTCAAGCTCATAGTTTCTTAAGGATAAATAAATATTCTCTATTTTAAAATCATTTAGTTCACTAGCTAAAAACTTCTTTTCGCTAGCATGGTTATGAAAAACATCAATCAAGATATTAGCTAAAGATATTAACTCATTCTTGGAGTAGTTCCTCAAGTTTTTTTGAACATAAAAAAAGGTTACTTCATTATCTATTTCATCATCAGATTTGGCCATGAAAACCAAACAAAAATTAGATCTTGCTAGCTCATCTTCAATTTAAACCAAGGATGTGTTATTACCTTTATTTCTTCATCGAATTCACTTGAGGAGTCTCCCTAGGCTACTAGAGCTTGTTTGACTATCTTGTCCACTATTTCTCTTTGCCTAATTCTATCAGAGACCTGGTCCCTTCTCTGGACCTTTTTTGAAGTAGGCTTGGTGAACTCATTGGAGTCTCGCTTACGAAGTGGACACTCTTTAATGTGATGACCAAGTTTTACACATTTATGACATTGGTCATTTCCCTTGAATCTCCTACTTGAGCTTTCTTTATCCTGAAGAGCTCCACTTCTCACCATCTTCTAAAATCTCTGAGTGAGATAACCCGTATCATGTTCATCCTCACTTGAGTCATTTTTGGAAACCTTTAGAACCAATCTCCTCTCCTTATTGGGTTCATTTCTCTTAGAATTTTTGTGTCGTTTGAGCTCATACGCCTTCAAATTTCAAATGAGTTTGTCTGTTGTCATTGTTTGAAGATCTTTTTCCTCTGAGAATACATTTACTTTGCTTTTATAAAAGGAGTATACTCAAGACTTTCCTGACCAATTTATACATCTTAATGTTTTCCCCAAGTCACTTGAGTTCATTCATAATAGATGTGAATTGAGTATGCATGTCTTGAATAGATTCTCCTTCACTCATATTAAACAGCTTATACGAAGTAGTAAGCATATCAATCTTTGATTGCTTCAGTTGACTTGTTCCCTCATGAGAATTCTACAATGCTTCCCATATTTCCTTAGCAGATTCATAAGTAGAGACCTGGTTGTACTTATCAGGTCCTATCCCACAGATAAGAATCTTCTTTGCTTTGTAATTCTTCTTAATCCTCTTTCAATCAGTTTCAATATAATCCTTTCTACTTTTAGAAACAAATTAAGAGGTATCTACTTCTTTAGCTACTTCCACTGGGACATAGGGACCATCACAGATAATATCCCATAACTCACTATCCTCTATAGTGAAATAGTTGATCTTAATCCCCTTCATAGTAAGAGCCTAATGTACCTTCTCCCTCTGGCCCTCCATCATTAGAATGTTGGCCAACAACCGACCGTCGTTCTCTCTCTCTTTCGCCTAAAAGCTAGAATGTGAGGGACTGGGCACCCCTGAGGTCTGATTTATCACATCCGCCTTGATGGGGATAATTTTGCCCTAAATTTCAATAAGGGTTTTAAAATGACATCAATCTATGGTAAGCAGGGTAGCATAGAACTCCCTCACCCAATTCTCATTACATTTGCCTGTTGGGTTCACCAGCTTCCCCCAGCCTAGCTTCTGTAGCCGGGTTAAAAACTCCAATACCTCTTTCCCACTGAATCCATAACAAAACCATGCTCATGCATAATTTCTCTAATCTGCATGTCCATATAGCGCCTTCTGTATTGTGGGTTGAGAAATTTCTCATAGGAGAGGGGAACGTCACCATCTCCAGCCATAATACTTGTAGTACATGAATAAGAAGTGAGAATCATTAGATAAGTATCTAATCGAGTTTGGCAAGAAATTAGGTGTGAAAACAAGGAAGCCGTAAAAAGGAGAATGGGAAATACCAAATTTTTCCTCAGGCACAAAACTACTTTTTGCAACTATAGTGGCATGGGGTTCGTCACAGTAGGGTTGTTGTAGCGAAGGGTCTTTACTACAGATGGTCTACTACAGTGGAAGGAGCCCACTGCAATAGGACTTTATCTTCCCTAATAATATTCGACCCCAACCAACCTCATTTTTGAGATTTATCTTTGTTTTCTAAATTTTAAACATGGTTAAGGCATGGGGGTAGCAGTGTATGACTATCTTGCACCATTTTTATGAAGTTTAACACCCAAAACAAGCCTCAAATGCTAGAATTTATTCAAAGAACAACCTTTCATCTACCCACTTTATTTCGAGTTCAAAATCCCCATGAACTCTTTGAATCTTACGCCTAGGATGCTATAGGAGCATTGTACACGTAAGAAAAATTAACATGCTATAAAAATCCATCCGAATTGGGAAAGAATTGAACTTTAATTGAATTACACCCAAACTCACCTAAAAACCAATGAATTTAACATAATTGCATTAGTTAAAAGTTGTAAGTAATGTAATAGAGCAAAGGAGTAATGGATTTACCTTAGATAATCCATGAGGGGTTAAGGTGTTGGAGAGAAAATTAGGATTTTGGAAGAGATTAGTGGGGATTTGAAATAGGGGAAAATGTTTTATTCTCTCTTTCTTAAAAACTGTCGTTTCCTGCTGTGGCAGACCGTTGTCCGTAGCAGTGATGCAACTGTAACAGACACTTGTCTTTTGTAATAGTCAAGCGTAAGGTCTTTCCACATATTTCTTTTTCGTGTGGCATTGTGTATCATTGTTAATTTCCCACTTTTCGAACTTCATGAATATTTTTGTAAGGACCTCGTGAGAATAAATTCTTTCCCAAGGACCATATCATATGTGGGGATTTTATTGATTTAGCACAATGTCCACTTTTATATGCTAGAGTATGGAATTACTTGATGATGGGCTGGGTAAATGATAACAAGGTAGGTGTAGTGAGACATTGGGCAGTTAGCAAATTTTCTTTAAATTGATTTGCCTACTTATCTCCTTTCTTTCATATCGATTCAGGGACGGACGGTTGGTAAATCGATATCTAATATAATGATCTATTTCGTTGTTACTAATAAGGTCACAATAAAATGATAAAGTTATAATTTTTCAATTAGTTGGATTCGAGTCAGGGCTGGTTATGGTTTGGGGTTTATCAGAATTTTGATTCATAATAAAAAAAAGGGGAGATGGGCTGATAAAGATTGATGTAGCAGGTCCTCGCCCACTATAGAAGGCACGCTGTGGTGGGAACCTTTTTGTTGTAGCGGGACTCGGTAGTAGCCACCTGGGATTTTTATTTCCTACACTCGTCTAATTTTTTTCTAACCTAGTTGCCTCTTTTTAAAATGCCCTTAGGCTACTCCTAAGCCAAAAGTGACGAGAGCTGAGAAGCAAGATGAAAGAGGGACAAAATGTATCCTTTAAATCCGTAAATTTCCCATCAAAAATGCTAGAACAAAGTCCAAAACCTAAAATCCTCATCTTCCACAGAAGCTACTTCACCCTGAGGTAGGTTATGGTTTATGAGCAATAGACTAAGGGTAAGAAAGCATAATAATAATATAGAGTGGACGGAGGAAATCATTCTTAGGACTGAGGGCATGATGTTTGGATGGATAATATACAGTTAATCTTATTAAAAGATTTAATTTATTGTTGAATGTTGTATGATTTCTATGCTAATTTTTAGTTTAGATGTTCGTATATATCGATAACAAAACCATGTGAGTATGCAGATTAAGGAATTGGCCTGGATATTTAATTAGAGTGGTGCAACAAAAGCGTGGAGGTTACGAGGGTCTAAGAATGATGAGGCTAGGGTGAATGAATGCTGAGTATGATTTAAATAAGGTTAGAATCAAATTGGTCATATGTGTAATTCTAATTTAAATAGTAGTTATGGACTTGATTTGGATTCCATGCCTATTCTTGAGCTAAGTGTGCGTGAATTGGCCTTCGGGCATACTTGTGATTCTGTGAGTTGGTAGATACTGGTTGTATACATGAAATGATGAATCTTAATTTAACTAAATGTCTTAACAAAGTGTGTACTTTCGTATTTAGTGTACTACATTATATCCTGGTTGATGACATTCATATATTATGATATTCAGTAGGTCGAGTACCACGCCGGTATATGTTACTTATCTATAGATATTTGAAGGGTCAGGTACCACATCGGTACAGTATATAGACGAAGCTGGTCCCCTGTAGGTCATGACTATTTGGCATATAAGTTCCCTTTAGTATGTATGTACAGATTTATGGAGAGGTTGCGATTGTTGTGATTTCATTATTGCATATGCAAAGTTATTTGATTATTCGTTTGTATTTGACAAAGTGTTGTAGTTATTTGAGGTAGTATAAGACTACTCTTGTGAAGTTAGTGGTAGGGTGAAGGTTGGTGTTGTTGAGATTATTGATTGTTTAAGTGATTTGTCTGTGGATAGTGATTTGTTGGTTGAAATTACTTGATATGTATTGATGGCTAATTTTCTCATATTGGATTTATGGCTAAGTGTGGTGGGTTTTTATTTGTTAATTGATGAGCTTCGTGACCTTACACTTTGATAGTGACATTGTTTTAATTTGATAAAATGATAGAAAAATCGTGGTTAAGAGTGTGGGGACATTGTGTCCCCTACCGGCTTAAAGAGTTGTTCAGGGAGATAGTATTCATTGTGTATGTGCGGTAACAATGTCTAAGAAATATAGGTAAGTCCTTGAGTTGGACATATGAGGAGTTGTATAGTTAGATAATATTCACAGGTTTAATGAGGAAGTTAGAATCTTTTGACTAATGATTTGGATTGTTTTCTCATAATTATTGTGATCAAACCCAGTTAATATAATAAATTTAGAGGTTACTAGGAAGGTAGTGTGGGAATGGAAATTATGAACTTGGTGTTGAACTACTATATAAATTGTCATGTTTTCTTTCTGTGAATTCTATATGATGTTTACGTGATCTAATCCTAGTTGACCGATGATGCCTATCAGTACTTGTGGTGTGCTGCTACTACTCTTGCTATATCCACTCTTTGGGATATAGGTATGTTGCAGGTTGATTAGCAGTTTCTTGTATGGAGCGGCGATTATTCAACATCAACTTTTGCACCTATTTTTCGTGGAAATTATGTCTATTCTTACTATCGTTCTTATAATAAAAACTCTTGTACATGTCTAGACTATGTATTGGGTAATAAATATGTTGTAGATCATGTATTTAATGTTGTAAGGATCTCCATTTTTTGATTATGTCAATTTGCATATTGGGTTTGCTTAATTTAATAAAGCTCGTACTTGAATATCCACATAACAATTGGTTGGGTGGTAAGAGTTCTCCCATGTAGTTAGAATAGACTAGATGCCCGCATGATCCCATAATTTGAGTTGTGATAGATCGTGACTAGGATTTACAACAAATTATGCTACATAATCAGCTAACCTTTCACGGGAGAAAAATGAGAGAATTTTGACCTAGGATTCATTGGATTTAATATGGATTTAGAAAAAGTCTTTGAAAACCAAGACTTCTTAATCTTGATTGCTATTTCCTTTATCTTTTTTCCATTCTGGTCGCCTAGGTTCTAGAGCCATTGTGAATCTCCAAATTGGTTCAATAGCAACAAAATCGTGATAGATAATAGCTAATTGATCCTTCCAATAATTGGGTAAGGATCTTCTAGTATTCCGAAAGCTTCCAATCCAAAACATATATATAATAGTCACATATTTCATTAATTTTTATCGAAAATATATTGACAAAATTTGGTATAGTGTCAAATCTATCCATTTTGATAGTCTTAAACTCCTCATGTAGCCTTTTTCATTCCCTTTAATAAGCTTTTTTCTCTATATATAGATTTTGCAGCATCCATGAGTCATTCCTTATGACTTCAGGCTCAGAGTCTAAATCATTACTAAATAAGTAAATAAAAGGGTTATTACCATTTAATCCGACAACGTATATCATAATTTCTTGTAGAAGACAAAATCTATTTAAGGAACCTTAGGACTAAGGAGACAAGAGTAATATTAAGACCAATTTAAACACATATTAAATCATAATTAGTTTAAATGATTTAACAATTCCACTCAAAAAAAATTTAAAGAACACTTTACAGTTTTTCAAAAACTGTTTCATCAATTCAAAGATTTTTTAACTAGTATATGTCTTTAAAAAGTTTCTAGTAACATATGCCAGAAAATATTATTGGAATTCACACAAAAAAAGAAGATAATATGGTACCGACACATTCAGTCAATAAGACAAAGGGTGTAGAGTACTCTTCATTTTGGATACAAATTGCCTTTTATATTCCCAATAAATTTAGTATGTTCTATTTTGAGGAAAGAGGAATTGCTATTTGAAGGAACGATTCTAATTTGCAGTTTTTTAGTTCCCATAAAACTGTTCCCACTTAATTTCAAAATTGCAATAACTTCTCATTAGAAGCCATTATTATTTGATCCTCCTTTAAAATACATCGGGTCGGGTTAGTTCACATGGAAGACCATGACCCAAAATCTAACATCAAGCTTTGACAATTTTTAAGTTTCTAAGGTCATATAACAGAGTTAATTCTTTAGATGATCATTTAACCTATGAAATATTCTAATAAAGTTACTTTTGTCCTTTTTAGGATAATGAAGTCATTCAACTATTATCCTTTGACTCAAAAACTTCAATTGTTATATATTTTTTTGGGATAAATTTTTGGTGGCTGGTGAGGCCTTTTGTTGATTAATCAAAACTTTAAAACAAAAGTTTAGCCATGAGCCAAGTAAAAAAAAAATAAAAAAATAAAAAAAATACACAATGTGAGAATTGTTGGGTCCAGCCCATAAGACATTTGACCCAGTCTTTTTCCTTCAGAAAGGTAAGCTTTTACAATACTCTTCAAACCAGACTTTCCAAATCCCTTCTACTTAAACACAATGTTTACCACCGACAGTTGCTGGAATTCATGTTTTCCTTGCCTTCTCTTTTGGATCATTCGAGATCTGACTCCTGTGATGTATTTGCATCTCCAACTTACACAAGATCTTTCCCTACACCAAATTGAGTGCATCCTAGTCTCAAGCTTGATCTCCCCATTTTCTTTTTGGAGATTTTATCTTCTATTCATGCAAGCTTGATCTCCCCATTTTTCTTTTCTGAGATTTTATCTTCTATTCATGCAAGTGGAGGGGGTTTTAAAGCATGTGAAGTTGAAATAGGTAGGTATTTGGAGTTTGCAGCTCACCCACTCATAAATGATACTCTTTCTCTTTCCTTCTAGTTATTCCTTCTTAGTCTTTTAAACCCCATTCTTTACTCTTACACAAATGCAATTGAGAATGGATATTTCTCCACCAGTGGTGATTAGGGTTCACAATTGACATCCAATGTTCAAAGACAAATATGATGTTGCTCCTCTTTGTGTTTGGTGATCATTTTTGTGTGCTAGCATAGCTTAGCAAAAATATTTTAGCAGTTGTGATGACCCTATGATGAGGGCATACTATCTTGTATATATTCTTATTGCTCTATATGTTCTTGCTACTAGATTGCTTCTTTGTTAAATACATGATGAATATGGTTTTATTCATCTTGTTCTAATCTTGAGTGCTGGTAGTTGTGCTTTATCTGTGATTAGAATTTTTCTTCGACTAGAAGGAAGATTTTGAAAACTATAGAATTCCAGTTAGCTTGTTCCTCTGCTGCTAAACTAGCTAAATAATCAGCTAATTAATTACCCTCTCTGTAGATGTGTTTAATTTATACACATAGCTTAGTAATTGCCTCCTTAATCTCTTTCATAGCTTCTACAATCTCCCAAGGCACCTTTTAGACCTTATTAATAATGTTCACTATTACAAGAGAATCTAATTCAACAATTATGTTTTTTACTACATGTATCAAATTGTATCTTATGGCCTCTAGTATAACTCTTGTCTCTACTTTTATATTGGTTGTTATCCTAATCTTCTGAGCTTTAACATATACCAAATCCCTATAGTTATTTCTTAAACTAAATTCATAAGAATTATTTTCTGGATTACCTTTACTTGCACTATCCATAAGAACTATTTATTTTGAGAGTTGTGTCTCTTTCATGCTTCATGTTGTTTTTTCTATTCCATAACTCCCATAGAATTAGTGTTGGAATTGTCTTGTAAATCTATTGAAGCTTGTAGGGACTGTTGTGTGCCACTATGTAAAGATTGTATGTTGTAGTTGAAGTCCCTCCATGTCAACACCTACATAAGTAGCAAAGTGCTTTCACAACTTAGTAGATATGGGAGCTATTAGAAATAGATATTCCATGGTGTCCTAATTGTAATCCTCACATCACCAATATATTGAGGCAATAGTTATTCTTATCCTCTGCAAGTTATCATCTGTTGAAACCCTGCTCCTCCATACCCTCCAAAGATGAAATTTTGAATGGTATCTCATTTAGCCACATCATATTGTAAAATTCTTTCTCCTTCTTTCTATGTCTAATCATATCTTATGATGACTTGACACTAAATTTACTTCTTGTTGTTCCCATCCCTCATGCTCTATCTGTAGGTCCTTCTGTGATCGCTGGACTTTTTATTTCAGTGATATCCTTTGTCATCTCCTAAAAGATATATTGCCTAAGTTTTGCACTATTCAATTCCCTTTTATAATAAACTTCTTAACCTCTATCTCCTCCCCACCATACATCTACTACTCTACATAGTATAGAGCTCCTTGTTTGGTCCAATTATCAAACCAAAAACTGGCGTTAACTGATCTAAGTTGCCACCAGATATTATTCTCCACCTCTTCCCTCACCTGAATGATCATCTTCCAAACATGTGATGCTCTTATAACTTGAGTCGTTATTGGATGCAACTTCTTACAATACTTGTTCTATATAATTCAATTGTTATATCATATTAAATTCCTATATTTTAATAATATAATGCATTTAACTCATGACACTACTCTTCTAATTTACCCAATTAAAAAAAAGATTACTCTAAAAGTTCCATAATATATTTGCCCTGATGTAGTACCTATGCATCACTGAACATATTTTACAACATCACCATCCATGACATATTGTTAGTGTTCCTCTTTAAGACATTTTTTTTGTCTTAAAAAAATTAATATATTAAACTTTAAAGGAGTATATGGATTCATATCTTGTGGGACTAGTTCCCTATAGCAAAAAGTGGTAGCTGAAAGTAAATAAGGAACCGTGACTACGTTTTTTCCTTCACTACGCTAGTACAAGAGTAGGGTAATACAGAAAAGGAACTTCCTAGCATAGGTGTTGTGCTTTGTTAATCAACCATACACATTAAGTCTAAAATCTTAGTTAGAAATTGTCATGATAAGTGACCTTATTGATCTTATCGAATTAGGTCCCCAATAAAAGGTGGTGGTTTATCATAAAGGGTGTAAGAGCTCCCCTAAGCTGAAGTTACTCTCTAAGACATATTATAAGTGAGTTGAAGAGAAAAACAAACATTGATATTTTTAATGATATAATGGTTCACAAAATTTAATTTCATGGTAAAACTAATATATCTTAATTTCGCTGTAAATATTATTGCTTGGTCATTGTTTATCATTTATGTAATATCTGTACTTTAAGAAGAGTATTGATGTAATAACCCTCTAGGTCATTTTCCTCTTTTCTGGGTATCTTTTGAGTTTAGAGATTTCCAATAACTTTCCTAAGTCATTTATGACTTATAAGGACTGGTAGTTAATTCGTTTGGTTCTTATGTCAGTTTTTCCATTTCAGAGCTTTTGAAGATAAGTTATTGGTCCTCAACCAAAATATCAAGTAAAAAGCCTCAGATTGAGAATTCCAAAAATTTCGTTACCTCTAGAATATGAATTTTGGGCTAGAGAGACCATTATTTTGTGTCCTAAGGCTTTCAGACTCATTTTAAGCAATCAGTTAGTTTTTGGTTAAAATAGAAGGTTGGGTGTGGGAACTATGTTTAATCAAAAAGACCTCGATTAGGAATTTTATTAATTCAATTGTGTCCATAGTGCCATTTCTGGTAGGATAACATATTTTATTAACGTGCATGAGGTTCTGAACAAAATCCCAAGAACCCGATTGGTGTCATTTTGGAAATAGTAAAATTTACTGGTGCATCATCTGGTAAAACCGCTTAAGCGCCTTTTTTTTCATTTAAGCGGAGCCGCCTAAAGCACCCTTTTGGTTGCTTAAGTGGAGCCGTTTATGCAGATAGGAGGCTGCTTAAGCGGCCAAAGCTGATGTCAACTCCTACCACTTAAGCAAACTCTTGTTTTCTTAAGCAGAGCCACTTATGCGTCTAGGGAGCCGCTTAAGTGGAGGCTCAAGAAAATAGTAACCTTCGCTTAAGCGGCCAACCCTCCACTTAAGTGGAGGTAGCTGTATATTGTAACAATTCTTATTGTGATTTTTAGCTTTTGCTGTGTTTTTACTATTTTGCCATTTCCTATAGTTGCTTTATATCATTTATGAATTATGGGTATGGTTGGTACAGTCCCTAAAGAGTTCATAGTGATTCATGTGAATTTGAGGTTTTGAGTAGCTTTAAAGTGATATATTTGACTTTGGTTAACAGTCGGTGCTCCGAGCTTCAGATAGTAATTCTATCAGTTTTATTAGATCCAGAATGTCGATTTTGGGTTAGTAACATGGTTTGTGTGCATTTCTAGTCTTTATTTTGAGTTTTGAGTACTTATAAAAGAAATTAGTTATTTTAGCCTAAAGGGGTTCCTGAGGGGTAACTTTTGGAAAACAACCTCTTTTGGTAAATCTGATGGTTCCATTGAGTCCAGAACGTCGAAATTAGCCTAGTATCACTATTAGTTTGTTTGTATAGGTTCCCAAACAAATTTCGAGGGTCCATTTAGAGAAATTTTAATCATTTTCCTTAGCTGAGTTGTTGTCGTCTGGTGCAAGTATATTCCTTCTTTGCTTTTGCGATGATACCTTCATGTTCACATAGAAGGATTCTCTTGGTCATTACTAATGCGAGGTGGTGGCCGCATTCCCGAAGGGTAATTAGGGTCGGGTTGGGTCGTTTGTTCTCACATTCGCGATCGCAGTAGGTCCGGGTCGGTAACTTTTGCGAATGCGAGGGGTTGACTGTGTTTGCCAATAACTATTCACAAAACAGTATATAAACCCCATTTTCGTGATTCCAATTCTATTTTTACATTTTTGAACATTGAAACCTCAGAAAAAGAAATTTCAAATGGTATTTTTCATCAAACTTGCTTGGGTAAACTTCTAAACCTTATTTCTATCATTACCCATTGATTTTATCTCAAAAACAACTTCAAAACTTGGATTTTAAACTTGAAATTTTGTGGTTTTACCCGGTAAAGTGAGAAAGTGTGTTTTCAATGATTTCAAGCTCGATTTCAACTTATATTTTGATTAGTTTTCATATTTGGAACCTTAAAGTATGAATAACATGATTCTTTATTAAAATTTTAGTTTTATTCTTTTATTTTTGGAGTTGATTTTTAAAGTGATTTTTGACTCAGAATGATAGTATGCCAATATGGGTATCGATAAACTCCTTTTGATGTGTAGATTACATTTTTTATAGATTGGGTTTCTCTGAGGCTGTACGGAAGAGAAAGGCTTGTTATTTAGGGGTTCAGGCTTGAGTTTTGGCTTTTGAGGTAGTCTATGACTTAAATTTCTTTAGATTAGGATGGATAGTTAACCATTTATGTAAAAGTATGCTATGGGTTGTGGATTTTATTATGAGATTCATCTATTGAGAGCATTATTTTAGCATATTATTTGTGTAGGGGCTTATGTGAAACTTATTATTGACTTCAGAGATTATTATTATTATTGTGATGCCCGTGTGGGGCTGGTATTGGTCTTGTTTGAGCATTATTTGCCTTTATTATTATTGTGATGCCCGGGTAGGAGCTTGGATTGATATTATTAATGCCTTACATGTCTCTTTACTGCTGCATTGTCATGCAATGTCTTGTTTCATGATCTATTGGGATTTGAGGAGACTTGAGATCATTTATACCATTATTGATTTGATTCATTATATGATGTTGAATTGGTTATGAGCATGCATCCTTATTCATTCATCCATATTCATGGAACTAGTACCATTGAGAAACACTATTTTTTTGAAAGAAATGAGACACTTTATAAAACGTAAACCGAGGGATGTGCCAGTAAGGTTCATTGATATGATTGTGATAGTATATGGGTTATGAACCCCCCATGAGTCCTCTCCTAGAAGCTTATGCTCAAAAGGTGTATACTAGGTGATATTGAGTCATTCTATCCTTATCATATCATTGCATTGCATCACTTGCATTTCTCTAATGTGTTTGTTATCACGTAAATTAGTCTTCCTTTTGTATATTCATATATAGTTACTCTTATACTATTATTATAGTTGTATTAACTATTCTGTTAGGAGTTGTATGACTTGAGCCGCTATTTGGAAATTTTCTATATGCTGGTGGAACATGCTCATAGTATCCTTTATATGTTTAGTTTTCTACTTCGCGTGGTTGGCCTATGATGCCTACTGAGTAAAAGTAGAATGTACTCACTCCTACTTTCTGTACCCTTTCATTATAGATCCCAATTTAAGTGCGACCCACGGAGCCTGAGTTCGCGCTGATTGAGAGTGTTTGAAGTACTGTGAGCTCCTCGTCCGGAGCATGTTCCAGACTTCCTATTTATCATTTTCTTGTCTTTATTTTATATTTAGAGTAGATTTTTATGTATTTTTGTATATTATGTCAGTTTTAGAGTGCTCATTACTCATGATACTAGATTTTAGGATTTGAATTGTATCTATTTCTGATTTCCAATTTGATTTATGTATTTGGACTGACTTTATCCTAAAAGTCTCATATTTTATTATTAATTATATTCTTTTCGTATTTCATATATCTTGTGGAATTAGGCCTACCTACCAAGGTTGGGTTGGGGTAGTTGTCATCATGACCTCAGATTTTGGGTTATAATAAATTGGCATGAGAGCACTAGGTTCACCGGTCTCATGAGTAAAAGAGCAATATGCCTAATAGATTTCTCGATATTCATACACTGACGTCCATATCTATCTTCAAGAGGCTATGAGATGTTTTTAAGGAAACTTCTAAAATTTGACTCTTTATTATATGTGTTGTTCATGCCCAACATCCTAAACTTGCATTCCACTCTTTCTGTACAGATGGTGAGAACTAGATTAGGAGCTATTGAGAATGTTGAGCCATCACCCGCTATATAAGTCCCAGTCAGGGGACGAGGTAGAGGTTGCGACTGAGACAGAGGTAGAGGCCAGGTACAAGGAGTGGCGTCGGCTCGAGGATGAGCTAGAGCGACCTCTCCCAAGCCTGAGATAAATCATGTTGAGGCGTCTAATCAACCAGAGGATGTGGGACCAGCCCAAGCCCCTCAAGGTTTTATTGATACCCTAATATTATAAGATATTCTAATTGAGGTTTGGGGCCATTTGAATGGTGCCTCTTAGGCAAGTATTCTACCGAGTACGCCAAATAGTTCTCAGATAAGAGAGGTTGTTTAGCCACTAGGGCAGGTTCCTACTCATGATTTTCTAAATCATGCAGCACAATCGGATGTTGTTATGGCCCCACGTGTTAAAGCATTGCCTACCAGACTTGTTGTCATGCCTGTAGCTCTTAGTCTTGTGATATATGCTGATAAGAAGAAGAGATTTGAAAGATTTATGCGATTTTCCCCACCCAAGTTTAGTGTTGCTATTGGTGAAGATGCTTATGAGTTCTTAATTGATTGTTGGCAGAGGTTGCATAACCTCAGTTTGCTTGGGTCATATGGTGTATATTACAGTACCTTACAATTTACTGATGTGGCTAAGCAGTGGTGGAGATTTTTTATCAATCGTAGACCATTGGGTTCCCCTCTTTTGACTTAGACCCAGTTTTTGAGGTGTGCCTTTAGAGGTTTGTTTCCTATAGCTTGAGAGACAAGCTGAGGGATGAGTTTAATAATTTGGAGCAGGGCTATATGACTATTGTTGTGTATTGATGTGCCATGAGATTACGACACTTAAGACGCTTAAAATGAGGAATATGTGCAAGTATAAGGGCACTTTGTGGTGGATTTGATGTGTTTGTTAGTGTTTGCAGGATTTATAGACTTAGATAAGGAAAATGCTGAAGACTAGAAAAAATTAGCATCAGACGAGCCTTACCACGATCATGGGATCTGACCACGATCGTGCCTAGGCTTTCGTAGGTTGATTCAAAGATGCCACAAGTAGAAGTCTCTAAGACAGAAGATCCTACGATCGTGAGTTGATATCACGATTGTACCATGTGATCGTGAGTTCAAAGGGAAAAAAACATCTACAGGAGTCAAGTACAAGAGAATAAGACTACAACTTCCCACGACAGTACCTTGGAAGCACGATCGTACCATGTGGTCATGGGAAGAGACTCCAGTTTTAGTAGATTGTAGATCATATGACAACAACACACGATCATATGTTGAAGTCACGAGCCTGTACCATTGATCGTCTGATAGAAGACCTGAAAGTTAATATGTCCAAGTACAAACCATGACAAGCAAAAGGACTTTCGTGGGTTCTAACCACGATAGTACCTTCGTCTCGTCCGAGGCAGCCAAGACAGTTTTCCTTTTTTGTTTAGGATAAGATTTGTTTTGTCTATAAATACTCTTATAAAGTTATTTTTATGGGGTTTGACAGAATCATTATATTCACAACATTACATTGTACAATTTTAAGACATATACTTGGGATTGTATGAATATCGTTTCTAGGGTTTTAATTAAAATTGAGATTTTGGAGTTTAATTCTCTAAGTAAGTTTGTAATTATGTTTTCATCTATCAATTCTTCTTGTGTGATTATGATCATGCGTAGCTAAACACCACAACTAGGGTTGTGGGAACCGTGATGAATTAACGAAACAAGTTAAGTACGAAGTCATTCTAGACCAGTGTGCTTGCATGTATTGGTATTTCGTTCGTTATGATTGTTTTTTTAATGGATGCATATGCTAGGAACTCTCCTGTATTCTAGACTTGCTCAGAAGGGAGGTATAGATTAGGAAAAAGAGATAACAATAGAGATTTGAAGCTATCAACCTTCATCTAATTGATTTGAGTCTTGACAGGGATAGTTAATCAGAGATCAAAGAATAAGTATTAGTAACGCGACACTCTGAGTCCGGAAGGAGATCAGTGAAATTAATCTAATTAGGGTTGAAAGAAGTTTGGGTGCACATAACTTGTTAGATTTTGCATGTAACTCATCGAGATAGTCTGTTAGCACAAATAACCTATGGAGTTATGAAGTCATGGGGATCACAATCCTAGTGCTCATCTCATATTGATTACATTCCAACAAACCATCAACTGCTACTGTTACTATTTTATTTTACAAAATCCTCTTTGTTTACTTATTTGTCAGTTACGTAGACAAACTCTAGATAGAATTTTGGCCTATTTCTCATGGGATCGACCCCAATCTTGTTGGGTTCTATGTTTGATTCAACACCTGTTTTATATTTTCTGGGAGGTGTAATTTGGGCGACATCAAATTTTGGCGTCGTTACCGAGGAATACGGTTATAGAGTTAATTGTTTATGTTTGTTGAAGTTGTTGGTTTCGTTTGCTGATTTTGCTTTTCTATTGATCTTTGGGAACACGCCGGTGTATGCCCATTACTCGGAGTCAAGGCAATCCCCTGATTCCATTTGATACTGAAATTGACATAACTCTGAGAAACAATCAAAGAATGGTTAATGACGGAGTTCAAGATCTAGCAGCCATGATGGTAGGCCCTCATGGGGGTGGTGAAGTTCATAACCAACCACCAATACTTCCAGTTGGTCATAAAACTATAGAATAGACTACCGCTAGGCTGATGGCTGAGGAGAATGCAAGACAAGAAGTTGCTAGACAAGCAGCTAGAGACACAAGAACAATGTAAAATGCATCTAATCATCTTGTTGCACTTGATAACAGGGAGAGACAGAGAAGGTCCAGGATGAAACAACCGCTTCAGCAATATCTTCCTATATACGAAGACCTAGAAAAAGATTTGGACTATTTGGATTCGATTGAGACAGGTGCTATCATTCCACCATAATTGCCTTAAGGGACTAAGTTTGATATCACGAGTGCTATGATTCACTTTCTAAATTTAAAAAGAGTATTTTTTGGACTTCCCACTGATGATGCAAACATGCATATAATGAATTTCATGGGGATCTACACTTTTTACAATCTACCTGATGTGGATCAGGAGGCTATTCGACTGAGGCTATTTCCATTCTCAGTTATTGGAGAAGCCACTCTGTGGTTGGCTGAGTTACCGCTTGGGTCCATCACAAACTGGAATGAGTTGAGGACTCAATTCTTGGACCTATTCTTTTTGCCTTCCAAAATGTTGCAATTGAAAGATGGGGTATATAACTTCAGACAATTGCACTTAAAAGCATTGTATGAGACTTGGTTGAGGTTCAAGAAAAAGCTTTAGAGTGTCTCAAACCATAGGATGACTTGTCAAAATTTGTTAGAAATCTTCTACAGAGCCTTGAATGCTAACACAAAGGCTGTAGCGGACACCATCACTGGTGGGGCATTCATGAGTTTGCGATGGGATCAAGCCTCCGATATTCTCGATCAAATTATTAAAACCAACCGGGGTTGGCATACTCGAGAGGCAGACAGGCCCGCAGACACTTCTGCAATTGGAGCATCGACAGAACAAAGAGCATTATATAAGTCAGTGGCTCAAGAGGTAGCATAGTTGAGAACTGAGATTGGATTACTTGCTAAGCAATTTGCGGTAGTTGGGGTAGAAAAGGTGAATACAGTAGGTGCGCAAGGAAAAACATCTAGGTATGAAGATTCAAATTCTAAGGAGGAAGCTAAATTTTTTGATAGGGAAGTGACGAGTTTCCAAGCCAAGGGCCAACCCTTACATTCCACTGGGAAATCATGATGTTGAGTCTGGTAGTTTGAGGATGGAAACCTTAAATGCAAACTTGTTAAGGGATCCGAGAGCCAAGAAAATTGCTTCAAGAAGATTAGGGCAAACATTTCAGGAATGGGCCAAAAATTTGAGGCTCATGCAATTGCTATTAAATTACTCAATCAATAATTTGGGTAGATATCATCCGCATTAAATCAGCGTCAACCCAAAACCCCAATAACGATGGTCATTGCCTAGCCATCACTACTAGAAGTGGGAAAACCACTACTGATCCACCTATGCATGTGGTTGATAACAAGGAGCTGAGCCTGTACTTGTTAATGATATGGACGAGACAGAAGTAGAAAATATATTGGTAGGTGAGGATGCAGCTCAAACGTCCCTAAACTAGAAAAAAGAGGATAACTGTGAATAAGGGAAGAAAAAGAAGGTCACACAATTACTGAATCCCATTCCTCAACCTTCTCCCCTTTTTCCGCAAAGATTGAAGAAGAAAGCTGAAGAGGGAAAATATCAAAAGTTTATCTCTATGTTGAAGGAGTTGTCAGTCAACATTCCTCTAGTAGAGGCTTTGGAACAAATGCCAGGCTATGAAAAGTTCATGAAGGATTTGGTGACGAAAAAAAGAACTGTCAGTTTTGAGTCTGCGCATAATGTGCATCATTGTAGAGCAATCACTTCTCACTCTCTTGTTATGAAAAAAAAAGACCCGGGATCTTTCACTATTCCTTATACTATTAGGTCTTATACTTTTACAAAGGCCTTATGTGACTTGGGTGCTAGCATTAACTTGATGCCGCTAGTAATTTTCAAACAGTTGGGATTGGGGTAGACTAAAATGACTTCTATAAGACTCCTCATGACGGATCGAACTGTGAAAAAGTCGGTGGGAATCTTGTATGACGTGTTGGTAAGGGTGGCATCTTTCACTTTTCTGGCTGACTTTGTGATTCTAGAATGTGAGGTAGATTTTGAGGTTCCCATCATCTTAGGAAGACCATTCCTTATGATTGGCCGTGCTTTAGTTGATTTGGAATCTGGGAAGATAAAGTTCAGATTGAATGATGTGCATGTTACTTTCAATGTCTGCCAATCCATGAAGCAGTCGAAGGAGATGCGTGTGGTGTCGGTTATTGATACTATGGATGAGGTAGCACTTGTGGTTCCATTTGAAGAGAGACTGGGAGTTGAGGCACTGCGGCAGTTATAATAAATTTTGAGAGTGATGGTATTGACGAGTATGATGAGATGGTGAATGCACTTGTTGGTCGGGGTTCATACACTTATGTACTAAAGAAGCTTGATCTTGATTTGAAGAATAGAGTGACCCTGCCAGCTAAACCTTCTATGGAGGAGCCTCCTATCTTGGAGCTTAAGGCTCTTCTTTCCCATCTCCATTATTCATTCTTGGGGGCCAACAACACTCTATCGGTTATCATTGCAGCTGACTTGTTGGAGTGGCAAGTTGAGGCTTTGGTTTCTATTTTACAACGGTTCAAAAGTTCCATTAGATGGTCCATTGCTGACATTATTGGAATCCCACCTGGAATTTGCACACACAAAATCCAACTTGAGCCGGATTTTATACCCATCATTGAGCATCAATGTAGATTAAATCCACCTATGCAAGAGGTTGTGAAGAAATAAATCATTAAGTGGTTAGATACATGTATGGTTTATCCTATTGCTGACAGCAAATGGGTGAACCCGATCCAATGTGTGCCAAAGAAGGGGCAATCACTGTGATTCCAAATGAGAAAACTGAGTTGATTCCTTTGAGACCAGTAACTGGATAGAGAGTTTGCATGGACTACCGAAAGCTGAATTCATGGACCGAGAATGATCATTTTCCTATGCCTTTCATGGACCAGATGTTAGACCATCATTAAGTGGTTAGATACATGTATGGTTTATCCTATTGCTGACAGTAAATGGGTGAACCCGATCCAATGTGTGCCAAAGAAGGGGCAATCACTGTGATTCCAAATGAGAAAACTGAGTTGATTCCTTTGAGACCAGTAACTGGATAGAGAGTTTGCATGGACTACCGAAAGCTGAATTCATGGACCGAGAATGATCATTTTCCTATGCCTTTCATAGACCAGATGTTAGACCAACTTACGGGTAGAGGATAGTATTGTTTTCTTAACGGTTATTTAGGTTACAATCAGATTCTATTGCTCTTAAAGACCAAGAGAAGACCACTTTCACTTATTCATATGGTACATTAACGTTCAATAGGATGCCTTTTGGTCTATGTAATGCTCCCACAATATTTCAGCATTGTATGATGTCCATCTTTTCTGACATGGTGGAGGACACTATTAAGGTTTTCATGGATGATTTCTCAGTTGTGGGTGATTCATTTAATGATTGCTTGGCATATCTTGCCAATGTTCTAAGGAGATGCGAGGAATGCAACTTGGTGTTAAATTAGGAAAAGTGCCAGTTTATGGTAAAAGAGGGAATAGTGCTTGGTTATCGAATTTCAAAGAAGGGAATTGAAGTCGACAAGGCAAAGATTGAGGTGATTGAAAAATTACCTCCACCAATTTCTGTGAAGGGCATTCATAGTTTTTGGGGGGCATGCAGGTTTTTATAGAAGATTCATCAAGGACTTTTCTAAGATTGTTAACCCTTTGTGTAAGCTTTTGGAAAATGAGGTGAAGTTTGTTTTTAATGAGGCCTGCCTGAAAGTCTTTGAGTGTCTGAAAGAGAAGTTGATTTTGGCCCCCATCATCATGTGTCTAGATAGGACCTTGCCTTTTGATGTTATGTGTGATTCTAGTAGTGTGGCACTAGGTGCAGTCCTTGGCCAAAGGCGAGAGAAGATTCTATATCCCATTTATTATTCTAGCAAAGCACTTAATCTGGCTTAGAAGAACTACACGGTGACTGAGCAAGAGCTTCTTTCTATGGTTTTTGCATTAGAGAAATTTCAGTCTTATTTGTTTGGTATAAAGGTAATTGTGCACACTAACCATACAACTCTTAGATACCTTATGGCGAAGAAAGATGCAAAACAGAGGTTGATTAGGTGGGTACTTTGATTGCAAGAATTTGACTTCAAAGTAAGGATTGAAAGGGGACCAAAAATCAAGTGGCCGACCACTTATCACGCCTTGAGGAAGAGGCAATGCTGAAATTGTGGGATGAGCTTGAGATTGATGATACTTTTCCAGATGAGCAGGTCTTAGCAGCATCACAAGACTTAATCCCTTAGTTTGCTTATTTTGCAAACTATTTGGCAAGTGACCTTGTCCTAGAAGATATGTCATTTTAGCAGTTCAAGAGATTCATGCATGAGGTAAGGAAATTCTTTTGGGATGAGCCGTACTTTTTTCAGATTTTTGCTGATGGTATGATTCGGAGATGTATTCTCGAGGTGGAGATAATGAGTATCTTAGAGGTGTGTCATTCATCTCGAGTTGGGGGTCATCATGGAGGTGCCCGGACTGTGCATAAAATCTTGCAATGTGGTTACTATTGGCTTACTATCTACAAAGATACACATGACTATGCTAGGGCTTGTGACCAATGTCAAAGGCAAGGGAACATCTCGTGCAGACATAAACTTCTAATGACGATGATCCTTGAGCTTGAATTGTTTGATGTCTGGGGTATTGACTTTTGGGACCTTTTGTGAGCTCTCATGTCATGAATTATATATTGGTGGCTTTTGATTATGCTTCCAAATGGGTAGAGGAAATTGCACTTCCTAACAATGAAGGTAAGAGTGTCACTGCATTATTGAAGAAGAACATTTTCTCCAGATTCGGTACTCCTTGTGCTATTATTAGTGATGGGGGCTCGCACTTTTGCAATCATCTTTTCAAAGCCCTACTTGATAAATATAGTGTAAAGCATAAGGTGGCAACACCTTACCATTCTTAAACAAGTGGTCAGGTTGAGGTCTCCAATCAAGAGATCAAGTTTATTTTGGCGAAGACTGTGAATGCCAATAGGACTGATGGGGCTAGAAAGTTAGATGATGCATTATAGTCCTACGTGACAGCATACAAGACTCACTCCCATAGGTGCATCTCCATATCAGCTTGTTTATGGTAAAGCATACCACTTGCCTGTCGAACTTGAACATAAGGCACTATGGGCATTAAAGCGGCTTAATCTTGAGTGAAGTGATGTAACAAATTTTAGACTGGAAAAGATGAATGAGATGCATGAGTTTCGTCTCCGCTCCTATGAGAGTTCGTCCTTGTACAAGGAAAAGATGAAGTTTTACCATGATCGGAAGATTGAGAGAATTCCAACCAGGTGATTCAGTTGTGTTTTATAATTTGAGGCTTCGCTTGTTTCTTGGCAAGTTGAAGTCTAGATGGTCCGAACCATTCAGTGTGGTAAAAGTATTCACGCATGGTAAAATAGAGCTGAAAGGGCATGGTGTTGTCCCATTTAAGGTAAACGAATAGCGTGTCAAACACTATTTGGGAAAAAAGGAGGAAATAAAGACATGTGATGATTTAAGCCTTGATGAAGTCTGAATAGTCAAGTTAGCTGGGTCGTGCCACCACGTTAAATCAAGCGCTTCATGGGATGCAACCCATGGGCTAGTTTGTGAAGTCTGAGTAACCAACTTAGCCACATCATGCCGCGACATTAAATCAAGTGCTTCTTGGGAGGCAACCCATGTTTTGTATTGTAATAGTTAAAGGGTAATGTTTGTTATCGGTATAGGAAACCATGAGAAAGAGAAAATGCTTAACTGAACTCTAGAACGGAACCCACAAAAGGGATTGTACGATCGTACCAAGAACGTATGATCGTGGGTTCAGTCATCTAATGGGAGTTCTGTAGGGTAAAAATTTAGGAGTCATCTCACAATTGGGTATCACGATCATACCTATATTGCACGATCGTGGTCTTAATCTTCTGACATTACTCCTGTAGATCATCAAATTGGGCATCGAACCTATGATTTTAAGTCATGATTATGGTTACATATCACGATCGTCCTTAAGCCTTGTAGGTTCTTAGGTAAGTTTCCTTAAACCATTATTGAATGAAAAGAATGCATGATCATGTCATCTAACCACGATCATACAATCCTTTTTGTCTGAAAAGCCCTTCAGTTTAAAAGTCATCGACCTAACCCGACCCAACAATTGATCTAAATGTATTAAAAACCCGCACCCTTCATTTGAGTTCCCTCTTCTTCCTTTCAAACATTTTTTGCACTCAAGATACCAAACCCTAATCAATCTAAAGGCAAACATTAAGTTATTCCCTTGATCCACAGTAGAACATCCTATATCCTCATCACTTTTAACTTCAAATCGTAAGTTTCATAAAAAACCAATTCTACATAATATGCATAACATGAGGGTTTTAACTTGATTGTGATCATGGGTGTGTTCTATATGGAATTAATGTTGGTGTTTTTAGGGTTTTGAAAGCATATGGGGAAGTCTGAGTACCCGTTAGTGCATACGAACTGGTCAAATCTTCTACAAATTATGGTCAAATTGGGTCAAATTAGGTCCAATTTTAAAGGTTAAAATCTGCTACATGTTTGGGATTCCACGACACAACCCATGATCGTGGTTTTGACTTACGATCATAGGTTGTATCATTTTGGGATACCAATTGTAAACTCTCAGGAGTTCATCAGACGAATACATCCCATGACCATGATATTAACATACGATCATGGTATGTGCCCATTTGATGTGACATAGTTTGATGGTTCTCAAGGATTCTTCCAACGACAGAAAGGTATGATAGTACCTTCATTGCACGATCATAGGAGGTGATTATCTGTTGATACCTTTCCTAGTCATTATCTGAAAAACCAAACCTATTACTTTCATTGTACAATCATAGGTAAGGTCATCTAATATTCTTTCTGTACCTGCATATTATTTTTACCTTTGCACTAATTTTTCATTCTGATACAGGTACTATGGCACCCAAATGCAACAAAGCTCAGGACAAGGCTCTCCGAAGAAAGATAGCCAAAGAAAGAGCCCCACCAAGCTCCTCGAAGAGTGGATCTAGTGCTAGTGGTTTCGAGGAGGAATATATGCTTAGCTCCTCCGACAAACAACACTTTTCTAAGACCACAAGGAACCAGGCCAAGGCAAAGGCCTCCACTTCTACTGCGATCGTAGAGGCTGCCACCCATATCAACCTTTCCCAGTTTGAAGAGGGAAGGAAAGCCACCCACCAGGGTAGGAATACACCTAAGGATGGTGCTAATTCTTTGGGAGGGGAAGAGGAGTCAAACTCCTAAGCTTCCACTACTGATGATGCTGCACTGCTACCTCAAGTCAGAGGGGACCTAATCCAAGACATTGAAGTGTGCCAAACACCTGGGACATTACTTGAATGAGGTTTCCCTTAAGGAAAATGGGAACCAAAAGAGGAGTATCCAAGAGGAACCAAAGATACTTAATGAGTCATTGCAGAAGGTTCCAGTGGTAACCAGAGTGTTTGAGAGATACCAGTTAGGGTGGATGACAAGACCACTCCAGATTTATGGGGATTAGCTAGTGAGGGAGTTCTATGCAAACTATGTTGCATCCCTTAAAAACATGACCCCCTCCAAAAAAAGAAAAGGATATGAAGAAGCACCCCCGCCTAGACACGATAATAACGAGGGGGACAAAGGTAGACATCTCCATCAAGGCTATCTCTAAAACTTTGTTCGGAGAGACTTTTAAGCCGGCAGAAGAAATCCCAAAATATGATTTTCGGATGATGACTTAGTTGAAAAAAGTGAAGAAGTTGTCCACAGAGTTCAAGACAATGTATTACAGGTGGTTGGCAGGCCACATTACTAAGGCCGATGCAGAGGCACCATGGGTGAATGGATCTTTAATTTACAAAAGAAGTCTCAAGTTCACTGCCAAAGCATGGTGTTCCATTGTTAGGCACAAGATTGCACCCACTGCCAATGATAACACATTGGGTGTAACCAATGCCTGCGTGGTAGCTGCACTAGTTTTGGGGTGGGACCTGAACATCTCATGTATCATTACGGAAGAGATAAGAGATCGAGTGCTTGAGTTTAGTACCATACTCCCATTATCGTGCCTGATTATATAGCTGCTACAGGATTCATATGTGCCCTCAGTACTGCTAGTGGACAAGTTTATTTAGCTGACCAAGTCCGCAGATTTAGCTATGGTAAAGGACTTTCAAAATCCGGCTGCACCAGTTAGAGGTTTTAGGGATTTCGAATATAAGAGGGGATACCCCTAGTGATATGCCGATGTCTGATATCAGTACCTCATCTTCTCCAGTACCACAGGCCCCTTCTCGGGTTAGACCATTGGTTCTGGTTAAATATACGTTGATTCTGACGGTTCAATTAGAAGACATTATCAGGAACCAAATTCTTCATAGCGCCTGGATTAAGAAATTAGAGGATGGGGTCAAGCCATATGTGAGTAATAAGATCTGAGGTGCCATTCAAACTATGCAAGTGAGGATAGATAGATATGAGACTTGAATTTCATCCAGGCGTGATACAGTCCAGGTACTAGATTTGACGAAAATTAGGACTGAGTTGACAGAGTTGAAGGATGCGGTCACAACTTTAGCTGAGAGAGTTGACATGAAACCTCCTACACCACCACCTATGCCCTCATTTACAACTCTTGTAGTGGATGTGGATTCGTTGGTTCCCGATTTCTATACTCCAACCATAGATATTGAGGAGACAGATAGTGAAGAGATGGGTAGAGATTTGGAGCCTCAAAAGAAGAGGAGAGATGATGATGCTGAACAGGAGGTGAAGAAGAAGAGAAAGAAGAGTAAGAGAGCTAGAGATGAATAGACCTCTGAGGTAGTGACATTAGAGGGAGTTGAAGTACCACCGACAGTTGTGGTGGTGGAGTAGAGTTTGGGGGACACAAAATACCCCCATAATTGAGACACTGAGTGCACTAGCCACCATTGGTGCCCACATAGCTGAGAGTGCCCTGGCCACAATCGAGGCCACTAGAGGAGCAAAGGATGGAGGTGTACCATCTGGTACCCCAACCAATCAGAGTACGACATGCATCTAGTATGCCCTAGATATGTTCCTTATCCCATGTGTTTACTTTTCACAATTTCGTGCAATGGGGACATTACATGATTTATAAGTTGGGGGTGGAGGTATACCACAATCAAGGGTTTTTGTTGCCGTATTTCATTTCCCTTGTCTGTACTATCATAGTTAGAACTAACATGTTTAGGTTTTTTTACTTGTTGTTTTGGTGTTTTTTGATGCTTAGTGTAACTTAGAGTAATTTAAGAGAACTTGGTGCAGCCTAATTGAATAAAGCCATGCTTACCTATTTTGAAATGTGTTTAAAATGATACCTCTCCAAAATTTTATTTTTGTGATGACGTGTTTGCATGTGTAAAAGAAAAACTAAGTGTTGAAAAGTTGACTACCATAGTGATCTTGATTTTTCTCTAAGTTAAGAGTCTTAGCTAATTTAGTTCTTTTTTGCCTGAGGACATGCAAACATTCTAAGTTGAGGGTGTTGATGTGTTGTGAACTTATAGCACTTGAGATGCTTAAAACGATGAATATGTACAAGTTTAAGGGCTCTTTGTGATGGATTTGATATTTTTGTTAGTGTTTGCAGGCCTTATGGACTTAGAGAAGGAAAATACTGAAGACTGGAATAAATTGGCATCAGACAAGCCTTACCATGATCGTGGGATCTGACCATGATCGTGCCTAGGATTTTATAGGTTGATCTAGAGATGCCACAAGTAGAAGTCTCTCAGACGTAAGGTCCTACGATCGTGAGTTGATATCATGATCATACCATGTAATCATGAGTTTGAAGGGAAAAACACATCTGTAGGAGTCAAGTGCAAGAGGATCAGACAACAGCTTCCTACAACTGCACCTTGGAAGCACGATCGTACCATGTGGTCGTAGAAAGAGACTCTAGTTTTAGTGGATTATAGATCATATGTTGAAGTCACGAGCCTGTACCATTGAGCGTCTGATGGAAGACCTGAAAGTTATCAAGTCCAAGTACAAACCACGACAGGCAAAGGACGATCATGGGTTCTAACCACAACTAGGGATGTGGGAACCATAAAGAATTAACAAAACAAGTTAAGTGTGAAGTCATTCTAGACAGGTGTGCTTGCATGTATTGGTATTTCCTTTGTTATGATTGTTTTTCTAATTGATGCATACATTAGAAACTCTCTTATATTCTAGACTTTCTAAGATGAGAGGTATAGATTAGGAAAAAGAGATAACCATAGAGATTTGATGCTATCAACCTTCATTTAATTGACTTGAGCCTTGACAGAGATAGTTAATCTGAAATCAAAGAACAAGGGTTAGTAATGCGACACTCTGATTCCTGAAGGAGGTGAGTGAAATTCATATGATTAGGGTTGGAAGATGTTTGGGTGAACATAACTTGTTAGATTTCGCATGCAACCCATCAGGATAGTCTGTTAGCATAAATAACCTATGGAGTTATGAAGTCATGGGGTTCACAATCCTAGTGCTCGTCTCATATTGATTACATTCCAACAAACCATCAACTGCTACTGTTACTATTTTATTTTACAAAATCCCCCTTATTTACTTATTTTCCAGTTACATAGACAAACTCTTGATAAAATTTTGGCCTATTCCTCGTGGGATCGACCCCAACCTTATTAGATTCTATATTTGATTCAACAACTGCTTTATACTTTTTGGGAGGTTTAATTTAGGTGGCTCCAAGTGTGAGGTTTGTTATCACGCCTTTTCTAGGTATGCCATAGCTAGTATCTCCATAGAGTCTGAGAGGATCAGAAAGTTTGTTAAGGGTTTGACTACTTCTTATCAATTAGAGATGGCTCAATTAGTGATTTCAGGTGGCTTATTTTAGAGCATTATGGATCATGCCAAGATGATCGAGACTATTCAGTAGTGTACTTTGAGTGGTGGTGCTAAGAGGGTAAGTCTATGGGGCAGTTACAGTGGTCAGCCATCCCAAGGTAGGGATTTCTTAGGCAGAGACTCTCATGGTTACCATGGTAGACCAATTTAGGTAGCTTTTAGAGTTTAGATAATAGGATTATGGGTTTTGAGGTTTTAAGTGGTCAGAGATTAGGTCATGCAGTCTGAGAGTGTTATTTTGGTTTATTAGCTTATGAAGGGTGTTTTAGTTCTTCTAGGCCCTCACAGCGTGTCTCTTCTAGTAGGGGATGTTTTGTGTGTGATCATTTTGTACACTTGGTAAGGGATTGTCCCCGATGTGCGATTGCTACTGGTATTGATTCTATATGTGAGTCCCTTACTATGCCCATTCATGTTTCTACCTCCGTAGGCGATTCTTTAGTGGTGGATCAGGTGTACTAATCATGTATGGTGACCTTTTTGGGGCATGAGACTCCGGTAGTCTTGATTATCCTTGATATGATTGATCTTGATGTCATATTAGGTATGGATTGGTTGTCTACTTAACATGCAGTTTTGGATTATTTTTCCAAGATCGTGACCTTAGTTGTTCCGGGTGTGACAAGCATAGAGTGGAAGAGTACTCCTTGTTTATGTCTGAAAGGGGTTATATCCATTCTTCATGCTCGTTGCATGGTAGTAAAGTGGTGTCTTTCTTATTTAGCCAATGGCACGACACCAATGTTGATTCACCACCTTCCTTGGATTTTATGAGAGTCGTTAAAGAGGTAATGGATGTGTTTCCTACGGACTTACCTGGGGTTCCTCCATCTAGGGATATTGGTTTTGCTTTTGATGTATAGTTGGGCACCAAGCCCATTTTCATTCCTCCTTATGAGATGTCCTTAGTAAAGTTGAAAGAATTAAAGAAGCAATTACAGGATTTATTGAGTAAGGGTTTTATTAGATCGAGTGTGTTTTCTTGGGGTGTTCCTGTCTTGTTTGTGAAGAATAAAGATGAATCCATGCTCATGTGTATTGATTATTGATAATTGAAAAATGTGACTATCAAGATAAAGTATCCTCTTTCTCGCTTAATGATTTATTTTATTAGCTTCAGGTTGCTTCTGTGTTTTCTAAAATTGACTTAAGATCTGGTTAGCATCAGTTGAGGATTAGAGCTTTAGATATTCCAAAAACAGCTTTCTGGATGCGGTATGACCACTATAAGTTCTTTTTTATGTCTTTTGGATTGACTAAAGCCTCAGCGGCATTTATGGAGTTGATGAATAGAGTATTTGACCTTATTTAAATTCTTTTGTAATTGTGTACAACGATATCTTGGTTTATTCCAAGAAAAAGGTTGAGCATGTGACAAATTTGAGGGTCGTACTTTCGAGATTAAGATATGAACAATTGTATGCCAAGTTCTCCATGAGTTTTTGTTGGATTCTGTTTCTTTCTTGGGTCATGTGGTGAACAAGGATGGTATCATGGTCAATTCGACCAAGGTGGTGGCAGTTTGTGATTGGGCTAGACCTACTTCCCCTTCTGAGATTTGGAGTTTTATTAGGTTAGTAGGTTATTATCTATGATTTGTACAGGGTTTCTCTTTTATTGCGGCTCCTTTGACAAAGTTGACTCATAAAAAGGTAGTTTTCCAGTGGTCGGATGATTGTGATAGGAGCTTTCAAAGGCTCAAGGAGTTGGTGACATCGACTCCTATCTTGACCTTTTTTGAGGAAAGCGTGGGTTTCATTGTGTTTTGCGATGCTTTTAGAGTTGGCTTGGGCAATGTGTTGATGCAGAAGGGTAAGGTGATAGTTTATACTTCTAGACAGTTGAAGTTTCACGAGAAGAACTACCCTACTCATGATTTGGAGTTAGTCGCGGTTGTGTTTGTGTTGAAATTGTGGCATCACCACTTATATGGACTTCATTGTGAGATTTTCTCTGATTATCATAGCCTTCCATACTTCTTCACTCAATGAGATCTTACTATGAGACAATGTAGATAGTTAGAGTTGCTTAAGGATTATGATCTTACTATTCTTTATCATCCGGGCAAGGCGAATGTAGTAGCAGATGCTTTGAGTCAAAAGCGGCGAGTATGGAGAGTTCGGCTTATGTTTTGATGAAGGAGTGGATTTTAGCCTTAGATGTTTAGTCTTTGGTTAAACAATTGATTTGACTTTATATTTTAGCACCTGGGCGTGTTTTGGTATATGTTGAGGCTAAATCCTCATTGATGAAGCAGATTCGAGCTCGACAATTTGATAATGAGAAGTTTAGAGTGATTTGTGATAAAGTGTTAGGTGGTGAGGTGAAGATGACATCTCTGGATCCCATGATTGTTTTAAGGATTAGTGGTCGTGTTTGTGTGCCGAGAGTTAGTGGTTGGATTAGACTAATCTTAGAGAAGGCTCATTATTTGAGGTATTCTATTTATCCAGGAGCGGCTAAGATATACCATAAATTGAAGCAAAAATATTTATGGTAAGGGATGAAGAAGGACATTATAGAGTTTGTGGTCAAGTGTTTGAATTGTCAATAAGTGAAGTATGAGCATCAACGACCGGGTGGTATGATGTAGAGAATGTATGTCCAGAAGTGGAAATGGGAGTGGATTACTATGGACTTTGTCGTTGGACTACCCCCGACTTTGGGGAAGTTTGATTCTATTTGGGTGATGGTGGATAGTTTGACTAATTCAGCACACTTTGTACCTATGAAGGTGAATTATAATGCAGAGAAGTAGGCCAAGATCTACATTCGACAGATTGTTCAATTACATTATGTACCTCTCTCCATTATTTCTGATAGAGGTACGCAGTTTACCTTGAATTTTTAGAGTACTATGCAGAGTGAGTTGGGTACTCAGCTTGAGATGAGCACAACTTTTCACCCACAGACGGATGGCCAGTCAGAGCGGACCATTCAGGTGTTAGAGGACATGCTTTGAGTGTGTTTGATGGATTTTGGTTGTCATTGGGACGTTCTTTCCCTTGGCTGAGTTCACTTACAACAACAGTTACCATTACAGCATTCAGATGGCGCCTTGTGAGGCTTTCTATGGGATGAGGTGTATATTTCCTATGGTATGTTTTGATTTGTTCGAGGTTGGGCCTTGAGGCACTCCTGTCACCCAAACTACACCTCCGATAAAAGTATAAAGTGATTATTGGTCAAATATAGAACCCAACTAGGTTGGGGTCGATCCCACGAGGAATATATTAGAATATCTGTCAATATGTCTTTATAAACAATTAGTAAACCATTTCCAGTAATGAGGGGATTTGAAAAATTCAAATAGTTACAATTAGTTAATTTTGTTGGATTTGTAATCAATGTGAGAGAGGTACTAGGATTGTGTTCCCCATAACTTCATAACTCCATAATTCATTGTACTAGTGATATTTCGTGGTGGTCGACATGCAGAACTGATAGGCTATATTCATCCAAATGACTTTATGCCCCAATTAGATGACTATCCTCAATCACATATTATCGTCTCCTCAGTTTTGCATTACTAACCCCTATCATTTATCCCATATTAGCTATCCCATTTACAGGGTCAAGCTAATTAAATAGAGGTTGATAGTTTCAAGTCTCATTGTTAATTCCTTTTTCCCATCCATTACCCCTTCTTTTGTTTCAAGTAAAGATAAGGCGAGTTCTAAGGCTGGCCATCGTCAGAAAGCAATCAAAGCAAAGAGAATAACAATACATGCACAACAACATTTGAGAATCACATTGAACTTTGAACATTACTTTGTCAATCCGTCATGGTTTCCACAACCCTAGTTGTGGTGTTTTGCTACTCATGATTGTAAGCACATAAGAATAATTCTGAGAAGAAAATATAATAATGAACTTACAAGAATTAGATGAAAACTACAAACCTCACTTTGAATTAAAACCCTAAAAATCGATGTTTGTACTTCAAAGAACAATAATATGCCTCAAAAGTATCAAGAGAATGTAGACTGAAACAATAAACCTAATAGGAGTATTTATAGACAAATACAAAACCAATCCTAAACACAATAGGATTTGCAGAGTCGGTGCTTCGGACTAAGGAAGGGATGATCATTGGTACATACCACGATCGTCCTTTGTGCACGTTAGTTGATATTGTCCTTTTTTTATCTTGTGGATGTTAGCTGGGAGGATGCTTAGGAAAAGCTTTTTGTTTCAAGGGACGATTGTTGAATCCTGTCATAGATTGATCGGTAGAGGTCACAGATGCAACCCCTCCATGCTCTCCAGTTCAAGTGGCCTCAACGGTAGTTGTGGCACTTAAATCCAAGTAGGAACCATTAATGGTCGGTGCACTAAATGACTATATCATGGGGCAGTCTCTGTACCACCTTCACTTTCAGCAACTGTGGCATCAACATCATTGAGGACCTAACTCCTCTCCGACTGGTAACCTCAGAGGTCCTCTCGCTCTTAATGGTTGTCGTCTTCTTGCCATCCTTATTTTTCTTAATATTTACTTCCTTTTCCTTCCTTTTTCTCTTCTTAAGGGGCTACATATCATCATCCATATCATCCACTTCCTTAACCTTTCCCCCATTTGTTGGGTCCTTGGTGTAGAAGTCTGGTACTCCAACATCAAAATCCTCAATAATGGGTAGGGGTAGAGGCTATATAATCAGGAACTGCCACTCGAAATGATCCTTCACTGCAGATTTCAATGCAGCCAGCTCAGTTGTGACTGTTCTCAAATTAAAAGCCTGGACACTCTCCAACTTGACAATCATCCGGCTCTCAAAATTATAGAATCGGGTTTGTATACCCCACACAGCAGCTTTAATCTCATCTTCAACATATGGTTTTACCCGTTCTTCTAACTTCTTTATCCTTGCCTCAGAGACGACTATACTTTTCATCATCTTTTTAAGAAAGTCTGTAGGCACTAAAGTTCAGCCCGTAGGCATAGACAGAAGTGCACCTGAAGGAGCTATGGCTGCTGTGTCGATGAAGAAGTAGAACTAGCTTCGAAATCTGGAATCTATGTAGCATGAGTAGTCCCCTCCGCTGCCTGTGGGTCCAAGTCTGTCAAAGGACCCCAGGCTCAACCCACCAAGTTCATATAGTCCTTTATTAGTGCAATGTCGGCAGTCTTTTTGGTCGGGTAATTCTATCAACAACCAGAATAGAAGGTACATTAGACTTCAAACAAAATAGGGTCACTAGGATAGGGAAGGGTAGAGTAGTGTGAAAAAGTAGATCCCTCTCCCTAATCTTATCCGCAATGATCCGTGGAATATTCAGCTTTAATTCCACAATAAAGGCTACTACCATTTTTGCTTTGTCAGAACTTAGCGTATTGTCGTTTCCAGTCGGTACTATGCAGTTCTTGACTATAGACCACCAAGACTTGGCAAGAAAGATTAGGCTCCTTCTTTGCTTTTCTTCTCTGGAGTCAATTCGATGAACACAAGTCGAATCGTCCTTAACGGAATCGGACTCAGAGGGAGGTGAATTCGCTAATTTAGGCTTTTTAGTCGGATTCTCTAAGGCTTGAAATGGAATGATTAGATTGATTTCTTTCCTTATGTGGGTTTGCCTCACTTCCGTAGTCTTTCGCTCCTTTCTTAGCCTCAGCAATGTGGCATGCCAACCACTTGTAATACATCAACTTATCCTCAGTACTCAGTTGCTTCACTTCTTTCAAATCATTCATCTGATAGTCATATTTCAAGGTTTCAGCTGTCGGCTTAAACCCATCACCAAATAGAGCTCGAAAATAGCCTTCTCTGAGTATCCAAATGGGGTTGCTTTCTCATGTACTTATCCTTTCTTGAAGAAGTCATGTTCTCAAGCATCGTCGCATAGTTGGCATAGAATACACGCACCAACCCAGCACCATAGTTACCCACTAGTTTTTTCATCTAATCCAACTTTTATTTCTCGAACACCCAGTGAAATCTTTGCAGTGCCCCGGGTAGCATGTGAGGTTCTTCTTGAATGCTTCTCTCTTGGTTCCCTTTGTTTTTAGGGACACCCTATTATTATAGTAATCCTAGGATTTTGGAATACTCTATCTCCTCGGGCCTGCCCCCCTTTGAAGTGGTACATCAGTAGTAGCTCTCTCAGATGATTTTGGATTAACACTATAGGAACCATACGCATACTCATCCTCCTCTGAAGAACTCATCTCATTATCATCCCTTGTAGCCTCTAGCTCACCCTCATATGGGTTTGAATCTTGGCCTCCCTCTTCAGAATGGAAAGGCTCAATAGGAGTAGCCACTGGCACCAATGTTGTGGAAGGTATGGCCTTGGCATTTGTATCTTTGGATCTAGTGTTTCGAGGCTTGTGTTGATCATTAGCACTTCTTGAGGATAATTCATCCTCCAAACCACTAGATTCATCTGATTCCATCTCCGAGGCCGAAGGCATGTCTTTTGGTACCCGTTTTTTGGCTATTTATTTGCAGGCTGCCTCATCTTGATTCTTCTTACTCACCGTAGGTGCCATAGTACTTGTATGACAAATAGTTAGTCTCAAATGAAAGAAGAAATATGTACTCAATACTTTTTACAGATAACCTATGGGGCGATCGTTGTAGGAAAGGACAAAAGTCCTTTCAATCATTGGAAGTCCTTCTCCAATCTTCTTGAGAAGTGTTCCTATCAGACGACAACTATCAATGATCATTCTTAGACATGACCATTTTTGGAAGCTATTGTCTAATGGACTTCTTGCAACATTGCAAGTTGGCACCCACAATGATCCAACCAACTATCATTGAAAGATACATTGATCGTTGGTTGTGTCGTTGAGTTTGCACTAATGTTTAATCAGTTTAAATTCAACATGGTGACCTTATTTTAACATTTTGGTGCTACTCAGACTTCACCCCAATTACTCCCATCACTTAGAACACATTCTAGGGTTACTCAGATATCACCCAGGTGATGCTCATCACTTAAACATTTGGAAAAGCAATGACTATGAAAATGCAAATTAAACTCCATCTTAACTCAGTCAAAGTAAGGCATAGAATAGCTTGTATAAGGTAAAATGATCCTATCTCTACTTATTTCCTCAATGCTAAGCCTAATTTAGTTAAATTCAGTAAAGCACTTACTGTATGAATGAATGCTAATTCTTGAGTTCTTAAAAGGGTGGGAGTGTTAGCCTGAATCAGTGTGTACCTCCCTAATTATAGGAAGAAATTGCTTGATTTCTTTGTGAGAAGTTGAAATAGATTAAGTAGGGGAGTGGTTTTTGTGTTTGAATGGGAGTATAATCCGATCGGGTCTTCGAATATATGAGGTAGGGCTTTTAGTTAGAGCCAAGTCGGGTTGGGTCTAATTTTTAAAATTTATAATTAGACCCAATAAACGGCTCGTCACTGTATCATGAGATCATACAATGATCGTTGTATGTCCTCATTGCTATAAAGAGAAGAAAACTTACTTGGGAACCAACGAAACTTAAGGATGATCGTTGTATCTTGCAACGATCCTTCCTTAAACTCGTTAGTTCTAATAGCTGAAAGTTGGTTTGCAAGAGTTTAGTCAAACAATGGATTCCATAATTGTTCTATCTAGGAACGATCGTTGCTGCTCAATTGTTGGAACAACTCCTAGAAATCAATTCTCTGGACTTCCTACAGACGATAGAAATTATGATTGTTGTAACTTCCAACGATCATTCAATGCTCTTGTGGTTTCTGCTCTTGCTCTAGCTCCTAAGTTCTTTTTTGCATTTTCCCTGCACACTTAGTACATGTTACCCCATATAACAAATAAAATTAAAACAAGTACAATATCCATGGGTTGCCTCCCATGTAGCGCTTGATTTAACGTCGTGGCACGACGTGGCTAGTTTGGCTACTCAGACTTCACCAAACTAACCAATGGGTTGTCTCCTATGAAGTGCCTAATTTAATATCGCGGCACGACTCAGGTGTGCCTGATTACTCAGGCACCATCAAGATCTACATTATATTCCACCTTGACCTCTTCAATATTTTTGAGATAGTGTTTCACCCTTTGACCATTTAATTTGAACTTTTGGCCCTCTCTATTTTCAAGCTCAATTGCACCATATGGAAACACCGTCACCACTTTATATGGACCCCCTCTATTTTGATTTCAACTTACCACTTGGTCTTAAACAAAAGAACCATATCACTGGCGGTGAACTCTCTCTTTTCTATCTTTCAGTCATGGTATGCTTTCATCTTCTCTTTGTACAAAGCTAAACATTCATATGCTCCAAGACGAAATTCATCCATCTCATTCAGCTGCTCAACTCTCAGCTTCACCGTATCATTCCACTTTAGTTTTAACCTCTTCAGTGCCCACAATGCCTTATGCTTAAGTTCAACTTGCAAGTGGCATGCCTTTCCATACCCAAGATGATATGTAAAAGAACCAATAGGGGTTTTGAATGTTGTCTTGTAAGCCCATGATGCATCATCTAACTTTCTAGCCCAATCCATTCTATTAGCATTCACTGTCTTAGCCGAAATGGATTTGATCTCGCAATTGAAGACCTCAATTTGCCCACTTAACTGAGGATGGTGGGGTGTTTCCATACTATGTTTCACACCATATTTATCAAGCAGGGCTCTGAATAGACGATTACAAATATGGGAACCTCCATCACTAATGATTGCCCTTGGTGTACCAAATCTGGAACATATGTTCTTCCTAAAAAATGTGATCACGCTCTTCCCTTCATTGTTTGGAAGTACAACTGCTTTCACCAATTTTAAAACATAATCAAACGTAACCAGAATGTACATCATACTATATGAGCTCACAAAGGGGCCTATGAAATCAATGTCCCATACATCAAATAGCTCAAGCACTAGTATTGTAGTCATTGAAAGCTCTTGCCTTCGCGAGATGTTTCCTTGTCTTTGGCATTGGACATAAGCCCTTGCATAGTCATGTACGTTTCTATGAATGGTGGGCTAGTAGTACCCACATTGCAAGATTTTATGAACAGTCCACGCATCACTATGATGACCCCCAACTGGTAAAGAGTGACATGCCTCTAGAATAGTCATCATCTATACCTTAGGAACACATCTCCAAATCAGTCCGTCTGCACAAATCTGAAACAAGTATGGCTCATCCCAGAAGAACTTCCTCACATCATTCAGAAACTTCTTATGCTGCTGAAATGATAGCTCCTCAGGCACCACATCGCTTACCAAATAATTTTCAAAATCTGTGAACCATTGAATTAAGTCTTGCGATGCTGCTAATACCCGCTCATCTGGAAAAGAATCATCAATCTCAAGATCATCCCTCAATTGCAGCATTGCCTCTTCTTTAAGGCATGATATTTTGTCAGCCAATTGATTTTTAGTCCCCTTTTGATCCTTGATTTCAAAGTCAAATTCCTGTAACAAAAGTACCCAATGAATCAACCTTGGCTTCACATCCTTCTTTATCATAAGATATCTAAGAGCTGCGTGGTCAGTGTGCACAATCACTTTCGTGCCAAGTAAATAAGATCTAAATTTCTCTAACGCAAAAACCACAAGCAACTTTGTTCAGCCATATTATAATTTTTTTGAGTAGGATTAAGTGTTTTCCTAGCATAATAGATTGGATGTAAAATCTTCTCTTGTCTTTGGCCTAGGACTGCTCCTAGCGCCACATCACTAGCATCACATATAACCTTAAATGGCATAGACCTATAAAGTGACACAATAATTGGGGCTAAAATTAGCATCTCTTTCAGACACTCAAATGCTTTAAGGCACTCATCATCAAAAATGAACTTCTCCTCCTTCTCCATAACTTGAACAAGGGATGTGAAATTTTAGAGAAATCCTTGATGAATCTACAATAAACCCAACATGATCTAAAAAGCTCTGAGTGCCTTTCACAGAAATTGGTGGAGACAATTTTTAAATCACCTTAATATTTACCTTGTCGACCTTAGTCCCTTTCTTTGAAATCTTGTGACCAAGCACTATTCCTTCTTTGACTATGAAGTGACACTTCTCCTAATTTAGCACCAAGTTACAATCTTTACATCTCCTCAAAACACTAGCCAAATGGGCCAAGCAATCTTTGAATGAATCACCAACAATCGAGAAGTCATCCACAAATACCTCAATAGTGTCCTCCACCATGTCAGAAAAGATGGACATCATGTAACGCTAAAAGGTTACCAGAACATTACACAAATCGAAAGGCATTTTCTTGAATGGAAAAGCCCCATATGGATAAGTGAAAGTGGTTTTCTCTTGGTTTTTGAGAGCAATCAAAATCTGATTGTAACCCGAATAACCATCAAGAAAATAATACCATCTTCTACCAGCAAGATAGTCTAATATCTAATCCATGAAAGGCATCAAAAAGTGATCCTTTTCAGTCCATGCGTGCAGATTCCTATAATTCATGCATACTCTCCAACCAATGAACGACCTCATAGGAATAAGCTCATTTTTCTCATTTGGAACCACAATAATTCCACCCTTTTTCTGCACATATTGAATCGGGCTCACCCATTTGCTATAGTCAATAGGGTAAACCACATCAACATCTAAAAACTTGATAATCTCATTCTTAACTACCTCTTGCAGAGGTGGATTAAGTATTCATTGATGCTCAATACTAGGGACACAATCTAACTCAAGCTGGATTTTATGTGTGCAGATTCCTGGCGGAATCCCAATGATATCAGCAATAGGCCATCCAATGGCCCTCTTGAATTTCTACAACACATACACTAGAGCCTCAACTTTCTAATCTACCAAATCAGCTGTAATAATAATCGAAAAAGTGTTATTGGCTCACCATCTCATCATAACCATCAATGTTATCACTTATTGCAATTCATAATAAGTGTTGCAAGTTCTTCGACTCCAAGTCTCTCCTCAATAGAAGCTACCAATGCATCCTCGTCGACTATAGTAATAACCGAGATCACCCACATGTCCTTTGGATGCTTCATGGATTAACATACATTAAATGTCACTTGCTTATGATTTAATCGAAACCTTATCTGCCCAATACCTATCTCAACCAATGCTTGCCCAGTTGCAAGGAATGTTCTTCCCAAGATAATAGGAACCTCAAAGTCAACCTCACAGTCAAGGATGACAAAATCAGCAAGAAAAATAAAGGGTACAACCCTCACCAAAACATCACATAAATTCCTACCTGCTTTTTCACAGTGTGGTCCAGAATGAGGAGTATCATCGAAGCCAATTTGGGTGACCCCAACCCCAACTGGCTATAAACTACTAGCGACATCAATTAATGGTAGCACCTAAGTCACACAAAGCTTTAGTATAATTGAAAGACCCAATGGTACATGGAATCGTGAAAGCTCCACGATCTTCCTTCTTCTCAACTAGAGATAGGAAAGCTATTGCACTACACATTATCAACAAGCTAAAAACTCATAGTCCTCTTCTTTGACACCAAATCCATCATAAACTTTGCGTAACCCGATAGTTGCACAAGTTCCTCAATTAGAGAGATGTACACCGATAATTCTTTCAATATTGAGATAAACTTGTGATACTTTCCCTCTTCAGCCTTCTTATTTATTGTTTATGGAAAAGGAGGAGAAGGTCGTGGAATGGGAATCAATACTTGTGGGACCTTCTTTTTCTTTCCCTTTTTAGCCCTAACCTCCTTTTTAACAACTAAATTCTTTTCAGACGCAATCACATCATCAACTAGATTTTCAAACTCAGCTACTTTCTCATCATCGATAATCACCGGGCTCTACATTATTCACAATAACCAAGGGTATGGGTGGGTCAGCTGTTATCTTACCACTCCTAGTAGTAATTGCCAAGAAATGACCATTATTTTATGGATTTTGGATGGTATTTCTTGGAAGTGTACCCTACTGATGTTGATTCATTGCGACTAAAATCAGACCAAATTGTTGCTTAAGCTACTTAATTGCGGTAGCATATGATTCGACCTTTTTAATCATCCTCAAATAATCTTCTCTAAGCTCCCCTTAAGGAACTTTCGCATTGTTTGCCCCTTTCACCACTTTAGCAAGCATGTTTTCCATTTTGAATTACTCGAATCAGCATCAAGATTCCCTGGTGAAACATAGAGGCCACTTCTGCCTTTGTAATCATCCTTTCTTTTCCAATCACCATCTCTCTTGACACTCCTATCTCTATACCCAGACCTATTACAGTTATTGTCTTTGTAATAGTTTTGACCTTAGTTTCCTTGAAGAGAGCGCGAATTGTCTTGATTAGACCCTCGGCCTTTGGCTTGGAAACCCACCACCTGATCATCTAGATACTGATCCTCTTCCTCAGAATTAGAGTCATCATGTCTAGGTGTCTTACCTTGTGAACCAACTGCATTCACCTTTTCTACCCCTACTACGGTAAAATATTTTGTGAACAAGCTAAATTCAATCCTTAACTGTGCTAACTTCTGGGCGACAGAATTGTCAACCATTCACTGTTCTACAGATGCTTTTATCATATAAGTATTTATGGGTATGTCTGCCTCTCGAGTGTGCCAACCCTGGTTGGTTTTGTGATTCTATCTAGAAGCTCAGAAGCCTGCACCCAAGTTAATTCATAATCACTCCACCAGTGATAGTGTCTGCTACAACCTTATTGTTTGCATTCAAACCTCTATAGAAGATCTCAAGTAAATTACGGCCTGATATTCTATGATTTGGGACATTCTCCAGCTTCTTTCTAAACCTTAACCAAGTTTTGTACAATGGTTTTGAATGTAACTACCTAAAGTTATAAATCTCATCTTTCAACTGCAACCTTTTGGATAGTGGAAAAAACCGCTCTAAAAATTATGTCTTCAACTCTTGCCAATTGGTGATTGACCCTTTTGGCAACTCAGTCAATCATAGAGTGGCTTCTCTAGTCAGAGAGAAGGGAAACAATCACAGTCTAATAGCATCCTGACTCACACCAGGTAAATTATAGAAAGTGCAAATCCATACAAAGTTTATCAGATGAAGGTTTGCATCTACAGTAGGAAGGCCCGTGAACACTCCCTTTAAGTTTAGCAGTTGTATCATAGCACTGGTGATGTCGAACTTAGTTCACAGTGGTAGTGGCATTGGAATAATAGCACCTATTTTAGTCGCCTCTATAAAGTCTAGATCATCATCTATGTCATCAAACTAAGGAAAATAATGTTGGGGATGCTATTGCACCCTATTCCTTCTTTGTCTATTTTGTTCCTCAAGTGCGTCCAAGCGGGCCGCTTCTGCTTGTCTAGCTTTTTCTTCCCTTACTGACTGCCTGGCAACTTCTTGTCTAGCATTCTCTTCAGCAACCAATTGAGCAGTGGTTTACTTCCCAGTCTTCTAATAGGCCAATTGAAAATGACACCTTGTAAAATGGTGCATATATCAATGCATCGGTAGTGTTCAATGTTCATAAACTTTGAGGAAATATATTGCTACAAGTACACAAAAAATAAATTACTAACAAATTTATCTATAATAATGACATTTATCTGGATACTTTTTATATGTTATAGTGAAATATATAAAATATATAATACAATATAATATGGAAAATTAATTTCAAACAAAACTTAATTGTTATGGAAAAATATAGTTATGTCTTGGCTAGTTCAGAACTCCCTCATCTATAACTCCCTCATTATGAACTCTTTGGCTATGAAATCCTTCGTTAACTATTTTCTTCTAGTTATGAGAGTCCTTTTAATTTTTGGATCAAGTGGAATCAAGGGATTGCGTTGACTCCGAGTGTTGGGCATGCATCGATGTACACCCTAGAAACAACAAAATAAGTAACTTAGGAAACAGAAACCAACAGACAGTAAACACAATCAATCAACTCTGTGACCGTATTCCCTAACAACGGAACCAAAATTTGATGTCTCCCAAATTAAACCTTCGAAAATAGTATAAAGCGGTCGTTGATCAAATATAGAACCTAACTAGGTTGGGATCGATCCCACAAGGAATAGGTTGAAATACCTAGCAAAATGTTTGTCTAAACAATTAGTGAATAATTTCGAATAATGAGGGAATTTGAGAACTTCAAATAGTCGCAATTAGTTATTTTCGTTGGATTTGTAATCAATGTGAGAGAGGCACTAGAACTGTGTTCCCCATAACTTCATAATTACATAGGTTCGTTGTACTAGTGATCACTCATGGTGCTCGGCATGCAGAGTCGATAGGTTATGTTCATCTAAATGACTTTATTCCCCTATTAGATGACTATCCTCAATCACGTAGTATCATCTCCTAAGTTTTGCATTACTAACCCCTATTATTGATCCCATATTAGTTATCCCATTTATCAGCTCAAGATAATGAAATAGAGGTTGATAACTCCAAGTCTCGTTGTTAATTCCCTTTTCCTATTCGTTACCCCTTATTTTGTTGTGAGTAAAGATAAGGCGAGTTCTAACATTAGCCATAATCAGAAAGCAATCAAAGCGAAGAGAATAACAATACATGCACAAACACCCTTTGAGAAACACGTCGTACTTTGAACACTACTTAGTTAATCCGTCATGGTTTCCACAACCCTAGTTGTGGTGTTTACCTACTCATGATTGAAAGCACATAAGAATAATTCTGAGAAGAAAACATAATGATAAACTTACAAGAATAAGATGAAAACCACAAATCTCACTTTGAATTAAAGACCAAAAAATTGATATTTGTACTTCAAAGAATTATAATATGCCTCAGAAGTATCAAGAGAATGTAAGCTGAAACAATAAACCTAATAGGAATATTTATAGACAAATACAAAATCTATCCTAAAAATAATAGGATTTGTAGAGTGGACGCTTCAGACGAAGGAAGGGACGATCGTTGGTAGATACCAAGATCGTCCCTTGTGCTCGTTAGTTTATATTTTCCTTTTTTCTAACTTGTGGATTTTTGTTGGGATGATACTTAGGATGAGATCGTTGTTTCAAGAGATGATCGTTGGATCCTCTCGTTAGATCCACCCTTAATTTTCACTTTGCAGGATAATCCTCCCATAATCTTCATGACGAGGCTGTTTTTTCCCCCCGTGATCGTGGATCTTGTATTTGTTCTCCTTCATATTTCACCTTTTTTGGTTCACCCAACGATAGCAAGGGACGACTATTGTCAGATCCAACGGTCGTTGGTTGGCTCGTCTGATGCCTTTGAGTCCTAATTCCTGTACTCCAATTCTCCAGACCTGTTTAACCTGCAAATAACATAAAAACACATTATACCAAAAAAAACATGCCTTTAAACTAACAATTTTCTTTGTTTTAAGCGTTGAAAGTGTCATATGTCCACAACACATCTGGCACTAACTTGTTGAGAGACACAATGGAGATCGAGTTAGATTAATTCGGCAAAGGTTTATGGTTTCCCAGCGTAGGCAAAAGAGTTACGCCGATCGACGAGTTTGTGATGTGGCATTCATGCTTTGTGAGTGGGTTTCGTGGAAGGTAACACCCATGAAGGGTGTGATGAGATTTACAAAGAAAGGGAAGCTTAGTCTGAGGTTTCTTGGACCTTTTGAGATTCCTGAGAAGTTTGGAGATATGGCTTATAGGTTGGCTCTACCTACAAACCTATCAGCGGTTCATCCAGTATTCCACATTTTGATGTTAAAGCAATATCGTACCAATGATTCTCATGTGATTTGGTGGTATTCAGTTGCATTAGATCATGATTTATCCTTTGAGGAGGAGCCTATTGCTAGTTTGGATAGGCAGACTTAAAAGTTGAGATCCAAGCATATTGATTCTATGAAAGTTCAGTAGAGACATCGCTCGATTGAGGAGTCTAGTGGGAGGTTGAGTCTGATATGCGGAGTAGATACCCCCAGCTTTTTACCAATTCAACTACTTTATTTGCTTTTTCATTTGAGGACGAATGCGTGTTTTAGTGTAGATAATGTAACAACCCTCATTGTACTTTTTAGCTTTTTCTATGTTTTGACCATTTTATCCTTCCCCGTAGTTTCTTTATATCATTTATAGATTGTGCGGATGGTTGGCACAATGCCTGAAGAATTCGGGAGTGATTCATGTGAGTTTGAGGTTTTGTGTAGCTTTAAAGTGATATATTTGACTTTGGTCATGTCACGACCCAAATGGTCGTGAGTGGCACCCACCCTAACTCTATAGTAGAAGATCTAATCAACCCAACTCTTAACCCAGCAATTTATCCTTATACTTAAACAATTAATAAACCAAAAAACCGATTATTAACTTAAACCCGTCAAGCATAATATTCAATCTAATAACTCCAATAATCCAAAAAACATAAGAAAATGAGAAAGTATCTCTAAATATTACATCCTTGGGACCCGAAAGTCACCGTACAAGAACTACTGATCCAAAACAAAGTCTAAAACATAATTCCTAAATACTAAAACCAATAGGAAAGTCATTGTCCAAAAACAAAGGACATGAACTAGAAGAAGATCCAATGGTTGCCCGAACATGGTGCTGACCATTGAATCAAAGCTGCAAGTGTCAAACTAGAGTCGAGGTCTCGTCTCAAATGTTGGAACACGCTCTACACTTAACAAAAAGAAGAGCATAGGTAGTATCATTTAATCAGATAAGTTAAATGTAAGTAAGAAGTGGTCCAGACACAACTCATAATAAGCTAACAATTAAATTCATGTTCATAAACACCTTAACTCACAAAACCAACAACTATCCTCTTCATATCATTCCTTTTCAGGTTATTCATATCCATCACTTACACTTAGAAAATTTAGTCAACAATTGTCAAGGAGCAACCACAAGTGCAATGCATACTAGCGTCGGTAGGGACTCTTAGTTATGACCTGCAGGGAACGAGCTCAATCCACATACCATACCAGCATGGTACCCTATCCCAAAATTAATCTGTGTCGGTGTGACACCCGCTCCCAATATGAACACAATAGGTAATTTCAACAAAATGCTCAATGCACCATAACAATCAATAATCTAGTTTATACTGCAATCATCAACACTTAAATTTCAAGTTAATCATTTCAAATTAAATTTAACATGATCTCAACCAACAATTATAAACATGCATGAAGGCTAGTCACAAACATTCACCTCACATTTAAGCATAGATTCAAATCAAGTTTATAACTACATTTAAACCATAACCTACCTTGTATCCTTGTTCGAAGCACTATTTCGACAAAGCCTTGCCTTTTCTTTCAAATTTTGCTCGTTCTAGGTCTATAAATAACAAATAAGGATGATTCAATACAACATTCCCCACTTCTAGGCATTATAAACCTAAGCCCATAAATTTCAATACATGAACTTAGACTAGTTCATCATTCTAGGGTTTCTACCTTTTAATCCCTTTTAAATTCTCTGTATTTCATGGATACAAGGAAGAGTTCTACACTAGGAAGTGTATTCTAATAACCTAGAGTGAATAACAATGGAAATTAAGTCATTCCCAACCAATTCCCTCTAGTTCATAAACCTAGGGGTAAACTCTAATTTTCAATCATGATCATGATCCTTACCATTCTAAGAATCTAATAGAGTAATCACAAGTTTGAATGAAAAGGAAACCTTACCTCAAAGATGGAAAACCCCAATAATGGTGAAAATTGCCCTCTCTCAACCCTTAGTCAAAAACTGAAATAATATGGAATGAAACAGGCTACTTTTTGTTTTAATTGGAAATTCAGCCAGTTCATCACTGCGGCGACAGATTTATCGTTGCAGTGACAGACAGGCCAAACTTACCCATCGTTGTGGCAACACTTCTATCATTACGGTGACATTGCTGCAAAAGCAAACCTGTCATTGCAACATTGCTAAAATAGTAGATTGGGACTCATACCTAGACCTATCCCTTTTTCAACACACTTCTCAAATTTTGGCATCACGTACTGACCTTTCTACTAGAGTCGCTATAGTCAGAGCTTTACTAACCTATTTTATGCACTAGAAATTTCTATGACTTCCTAAACTCTTCATCTAACACATTATTAACTCAAAACCTGCCATCGACACACCAATACCTACCAGATTTTCCTAAACCACTCAACATAAAAAAAATTACCCAAAACTAGGCTAGCCCTGATTTTTACAAATTTATCCTATAGAAAGGCTAAGCTGAGATTCTTACTCTCAAATTCACTATAATAACATTTTGGGTTGTTGCATTAGCTACCAATTAAACACTTGTTTGTTTCCAAATGACAACTAGCTACAAAAGGTGAAAATTAAGCAAAAATTACCTGACTCGATGAATAAACAAGGATAGCACTTGCTCATATCTGCCTTAGTCTCTCATGTGGCCTCCTCAACAAGATGGTTCCTCCACTGGACTTTTACGGATGGAATCATCTTAGTTCTCAACTTCCTCATATCTTTATCTAGTATAGAAATATGTTCCTCTTCATAAGAGACTTCCTTATCAAATAAATCTGACTCCCAAGGGATAATATAACCCCATCTCTATAATACTTCTTGAGCATTGAGACATGGAATACCGGATGAACTCCCAACAAACTAGGAGGTAGAGACAACCTATAAACCATCGACCATACTCTGTTCAATATCTCAAATGGTCCGATGTACATCAGACTTAACTATTTTCTTCCCAAACTACATTACACCCTTCATAGGTGATACTTTCAGCAAAAACTTATTAGCCTTTTCAAAATGAACATCTCTTACCTTGTTGTCCGCATACTCCTTCTGTCTATTCTAAGCTGCTACCAACTTCTCTTGGATGAATCTCACTTTCTCTATTGACACCTTTAACACATCAGTGATCCTAGGTCTCACCTCGACGGCATCAAACCACCCAGTTGGTGATCTACACTCCCTTTCATACAAAGCTTCAAAAGGAGTCATGTGAATGCTAAAGTGGTAACTGTTGTTGTATGAAAATTCACACAATGGGAAGAAATGGTCCCACCGACCACCAAAATCCATCACACATGCCTAGAGCATGTCCTCTAACACCTGAATCATCCACTTGGACTGCATATCAGTCTGCAGATGAAAAGTTGTACATAGGTCCAACCTAGTACCCAACTCTGCTTGAAAATTCTCCCAGAAATTGGATGTAAACTACGTACCTTTATCTGATATGATAAAGATAGGCACCCCATGTAGTCTAACAATCTCCTTCACATAAATCTTAGCTAGTTTGGCCATATTATAATCTATCCATACTGTAATAAAATATGCAGACTTGGTCAATCAATCAATAATTACCTAGATAGAGTCCCATTTTCTCAAGGTCTTAGGAAGACAAACCAAAAAATCCATAGTTTTTTCCCGCTTCCATTCCGAAATGGGCATCCTCTAAAAAGTTCCACCAGGTTTTTGATGCTCATACTTAACCTGTTGACAACTTTGACATGTATTCACAAAAGTAACAATGTTTCACTTTATCCAGCGCTACCAATAGTGTTGCCTTAAATCTCTATACATTTTGGTTGCACCCGAATGTACAAAGTACTTAGAATTGTAAGCCTTTACAAGTATAAGATAAATCAAGTTGCCCACACGGGATACACACACACGACCCCTTATTCTGAACACACACCCCTCATCAGGAATGCCCTCCTTGGCCTCAGGAATGCCCTCCTTGGCCTCACTTTGTAACACTTTCTCCTGAATTTTCTTTAGTTTCTCATCCTCAAATTGCCTCTCTTTAATCTGATCAAGAAAGGTGGATCTAGCCTCAATATTGGCTAAAAATCCTCTTTGTTAGTGACCTGAAACCTTATAAAAATTGTTTGTACCTCCCTAGCCAATGAACATCTCGACACCTCCAACCATGCCAAACTCCCCATGCTTACAAGCGTCCGACTCAATTTATCTGCCAGCACATTGGCCTTACCCAGATGATAAAGAATCGAAATATCATAATATTTGAGCAACTCTATCCACCTTCGCTTCCTCAAATTCAAGTCTCGCTAAGTAAAGACATGTTGCAAGTTGCTGTGGTCTGTGAACACTTCACACTTAACTCCATAAAGGTAATGCCTCCAAATCTTAAGAAGAAACACCACCACTGCCAACTCTAGATCATGAGTGGGGTAGTTTTTCTCATACACTTTCAGCTGCCTCGAAGCTTAGGCAATTACATTCTTATCCTGCATCAAAATAACACCCAAACTAGATCGTGAAGCATCACAACACATAATAAAATCTTTACCTTCTATTGGAAATATAAGAATGGGAGCTAAAGTTTGCAAAGTCTTGAGATTTTTAAAGCTCTCCTCATATTCCTCATTCCATTCAAAAGGTACCTCCTTCTATGTAGGACGGGTCATATGCTAAGCAATGGATGTCAACCTTTTCACAAACAGGAGATAATAGCTAGCCAACCCCATAAAACTATGAATCTCTGTCATATTGATCGGTCTGGCCCAATTCCTAAATGCCTCAATCTTTTATGGGTCTATAATAAGCCCTTATTTAGACACAACGTGCCCCAAGAAAGACACTGAAGACAACCAAAATTTACACTTTGAATAGTTAGCATAAAGTTGCTTCTTCTTAAACAACCCCAACACAGTACGCAAGTGAGCAAGATCCTCCTTAATCTTAGAGTAAACCAAGATATCATCAATGAAAATAATAATAAACAAATCTAAATAAGGTTTGAATGCCCCATTCATCAAACCTAAAAAGGAAATTGGGGCGTTGGTCAAGCCAAAAGACATTACCAGGAACTCGTAATGGCCATAACATATCCGAAAAGTAGTCTTTAGAATGTCCTCTGCCCAAATCTTAAGCTCATGATAATCCAATCTTAAATCAATCATTGAAAACACGGTGACACCCTGCAACCGATCGAACAAGCCATCTATCCTAGGCAATGGATACTTATTACGAATGGTCACCTTGTTCAATTGTCGGTAATCCATGTGCATCCGCATACTACCATCTTTCTACTAAACAAAAAGCACCAGAGCACCCCATAGAGAAGTACTAGGATGGATAAAACCCTTCCCTAGCAACTTTTGTAATTGAGACTTCAATTCCCTTAACTCTAATGGTGCTATCCTATAGGGAGGGATAAATATAGGGCGAGTATCGGGCTCTATGTCTATACAAAAGTCAAAGTCAAGGTCAGGTGGTATTCCAGGAAGATCATCAGGGAACACCTCTATAAATTCACACACTACTGAAACTGAAGCAATAGGAGGGACTACTGTTCTATACTCTTGAAGATAGGCTAGGAATGCCCGATATCCCTTCTTTACTACCTTTTGAGCATAAATATAAGAAACGATCCTCAAGGGATTAGACTTATAAACACCTTCCCACTCTAACCTCTCCATCCCAGCCATAGCTATAATGACAATCTTAGCATAACGATCAAGAACAACAAGATAAAAACACGACCAACTCATCTCCAAAATAATATCAAACTCTTTCATGTCTAAAATCACTAAGTTTTCAAAAGTTTTATACCCCATAAACACTATAGGACAAGCCCATTAAACCTTATTAACACACAAAAACTAACCGGTTTAGACACATTCATGGGTGTATCAAGAATTTCACAATCTAAATCCCAGCCCAAAGCAAACTTCACTGACACATAAGAAAAGGTATACCCCACATCAAATAACACAGAAGCCATATGATCACAGAAAAGAATAATACCTGTAATCGCAGCATCAAAAGCCTCAACTTCAGGATGACCCAAAACTGCATACAAATAAGCCTTATCACCAACCTGACCACAACCTCTACCAGTCTGTCAGCCACTTTGACCAATCTATACTCCATATCGGTTGGCTTGGTAGCCACCCCTACCAGCGGTATGACTACCACATCTACTCTATAGAAGACCTCTACCATTTTCTCCTTCACAAAGACCTACCAGAACTAAAGCACTGGAAGTTGGCTGCTAAGTTAATTGTCTTGTGGATAAAAAGTTAGGACAATACCTTCGAATATGACCTACTCCTCCGCACTCATAACATCGATGATTTACATCAGGTCGCTGGACTAAAGATGCTAAAGATGTATAATTGTCTATCTGGAAGGGGTGATAACTGACCCCTGATGGGCCCTTGCAGACACAAGCATAGCTGAATAAATTAGCCGAGAAAAGTAGCTCTATGAACCATGACCCCTCGAATAAGAACCACTAAAATAACCTAATTTCGTGGCCCTCTTCTCTTTTTCTTTAACATTACCTTGCTGCTTCACCACTCCCACCCTCTTAATTAATTCCACCATCTCCCGAAAAGTCTCTTTGGAAGAGATCATTTGAAGTGCAGGCACTTGAAGACCTGAGTTCAAACCTTTTACGAAGAACCTACTTCTCTTATTCTTAGTAGGTATCAACTGCAAACCATATCAAGACAAAGCTCGAAATTTGGCCTCATAAGTCACCACTGACTTATCACCCTGCTCAAGCCTCATAAACTCATCCTTCTTCCAATTCGGCAAGGTACAGAGAACATGTTTCTCTAGAAATATAGACCAAAATTAAGACCAATTAAGTAGAGGTAAAACAACCCTACACTCAACGAAGGATATCCACTATTGCTTGGCCTCTCCCTACAACTAAAAAGTCAAAAAGTCTATACCATATGTCTCCATAATGCCCATCTTATGCAGACCCTCATGACAGTCAATAAAAAAACTCATATGCATCATCCAACTCAGCACCTTGAAACACTAGAGGTTTTATTTTCATGAAATTACAAAACAAACCATGCTCATCAACGATCATAACTGGAGCCAATAAACGTCAAGGAAAAAATCACATCTTAGAACCTTTGTCCATCTGAGGTGGTACAACAGCGATATGCTGCAAGACTGGAGGCCAAAAGGCTAGAACTATCAGAGTAGCATCAGTGCCAACAAAGACACTTAAAAGACCCAACACCTGCTGGATCAACTCTGAGGACATTAGCGCCTAAGCTGCACCACCTTGCGGAGGCACCACATTCTTTGGAATTGGAACCTCCTCCTTCTCAACTACCACTTCTTCATCCTGAACTGAGTCTTGAGCAGCCTTTCATGGGGGAGGGGAAAGTGATCTCTGCCTAGATGGTCTTTTGTCTGCCTGGGCTCCACCCCTGACAAGTGTTGCCACTTATCCTTCCCTTCTCGTCCTACCTCTCACTCGAGCTCTGCCCCAAACCATTGCTCAAGTAGCTGGTTCTGGTGTTGTTGCTACTCCAACTAAACGAGTGTTCTCTGTCTATAAAATAAGAATGAAGGAGGTTTGGATCACTAGGTACAAATTGGAATCAAATACTAGCACGAAGGTAAGAAAGAAGTGAAAGTTTTTCCTGAAGTCCTGTAGCCTCTCGAAGAAAAGCATAAACGTCACTGTATCATTCTACAAGACTTTACTAGACCCATTCTTGTACAAAGAGATTCATAAATTTAGTGCTCTAATTCCATCTTTGTCATGACCCAAACGATCGTGAGTGGAACCCACCCTAACTCTATAGTGGGAGAACTAATCAAGCCAACCCTTAACCTAATAATTTATCCTTATACTTAAACATTTACTAAACCAAAACACCAATTATTAACTTAAACATATCAAGCATAATATTCAATCTAATAACTCCAATAATCCAAAATAACATAAGAAAATGCAGAAGTATCTCTAACTGCTACATCCCGGGACACGAAAGTTACTGTACAAGAACTACTAATCCAAAACAAAGTCTAAATCACAATGTATAAATACTAAAAGCAATTGGAAAATCATTGTCCAAAAACAAAGGACATGAACTAAAAGAAGATCCAATGGTTGCCCAGACAAGGTACTTACCCTTGAATCAAAGTTGCAAGTCTCGAACTAGAGCTGAGGTCTCATCTCAAATGTTGGACCATGCTCTGGACTCAATAAAAAGAAAAGTACAGGTAGTATCAGTTCAATAACTATGTACTGGTAGGCATCATCGACCGATTTAACTCAAAACCATACAAATAGATAAGTTAAATTAAAGTAAGAAGCGATCTAGACACAACTCATAATCAGCTAACAATTAAATTCATGATCACAAACACCTCAACACACAAAACCAACAAGCATCCTCTTTATATCAATCCTTTTCAGGTTATTCATATCCATCACTTAAACTTAGGTAATTTAGTCAACAATAGTCAAGGAGCAACCACAAGTGCAATACAAACAATGAATGCATACATAAGATAATCTACATACATACTAAGGTCGACAAGGACTCTTTGTTATGACCTACAGGGAATGAGCTCATTCCATGTACCATATCGGCTTGGTACCCGATCCCAATATCAATCTGTATCTGTGTAACACCTGCTCCTAGTATTAACATAATAGGTAATTTCAATAAAATTCTCAATGCACCATAATAATCAATAATCTAGTTCATACTTTAATCATCTACACTTACTTTCAAGTTAATCATTTCAACTTAGCTTTAAGATGATCTCAATCGACAATTACAAGAATGTCTAAAGGCTAGTCATAAACTTTTAACTCAAATATAAGGATAGAGTCAAATCAAGTTTATAACTATATTTAAACCATAACCTACTGATAACGCTCAAATTATACCGCAAGAGTATAAGTGATCGTTGTCAATATAATTACCCAACTTAGAGTTGGGGTCGAATCCACGAGGAATGAATGCGATAGCTTTCACCTCTAAGTGTCAAAAGCAACTATAATAAAACGTGATGCTATAAAAATAATGCGTAAAAGTAAATGGGGGGATTTAGTTTATCAATTTGTAATTATCAAAGTAATCGTAGTCTGAAATGTACAATTTAAATATTAGAGAAATAGAGTTGAAATCAAGAGTAATGCGAAACTTGGGGTTATGCTACTGTAAGAGTGAAAGGATGTACGGGTGATTGAATATTTTTCTAGATTTAGCTAAGAGATATGGGTAGGCTAGATTATGAGTACTTAGTGTTGGTTTGTCAATCAAACACCAAGATATCACAAGTGGGTTCTTACGAACACCTCACAAATGTGTCTATATAATCAATCTAATACCTTAATTAGTGTCCTTATGTCTAAGAGACACTATTAAATGATAAATATCAAGTTATTGTTCACTCCTATTCCTCACCCTCATCCCCTTTGTCAAGGATGATAAGAGTTCTAGAGTTAATTAGAGTTTGCAACCTCTAATTTTAGATCGAAAACATGGAATAGGAATAAAACCCACAATAATTATCTAACTAGGAAGAAAAATAAACAACACCCATACAATTATCACATCTTACTCAAGCATAACCCCAAGCAAAGAAATTAGCTACTCATAGAAAGAGATAGAGGAAAATTACCCAAGTTCTCCTCCTATTGTTCCATTGAATCAAAGATTATCACAAGATTTAAGATCCAAATTCAATACAAATCAAAATAAAGTAACTAATTTCACTCTTAGGGTTTCACTCTATGTTATCAATCTTCAAAAAGTGCAAAAGATGGGGTTCTAGAGCTGAAAAACCCTTTTTAAAGCCCCAAATTCACGTTTCTAAAAATTACAAAATTGTCACCGCACTGGTCACCTACTGGCGCAGGTGCTAGCACAGGTGGATGGCCTGCGCGTGCAGCTTCATCAACGCAGCAGCCACTATCGATGCTCACTCTTACCACCTGCGTGCGCAGCTCATGACATGCGCGCACAGGTGGCTTCAAAGCTTCCAATATGTTGGTTTGTAGCTCTTTTTCTCCACTTCTCGCATCCTTATTGACTCGTATGGATAGCTCGACCTCATATTCACTCATTACCTACACAAAATAGCTATATAACATGAGAATTATATCGAATCAATACAAAATAAAAGATAATTCAAGCTCGAACGTGTTAAGAAGGTGGTAAAATGCCAACTTATCAACCCCCCAAACTTAAAGTACTGCTTGTCCTCAAGTAATCAAGAATGTTCAAAATGAAAAGAAAATGGTGCTCTTAACTTTAAAACAACCACAAAGGACTACGCTTAACAATTAAGACTACAAATTTCAATCGGTTCCTTCAACAAGTCATGACAATCAAGTAAATCACGCTTTTCTTTTCAAGAGCCAATTTTCATCAAACAAGGGTGTAAGAAATCAACAAGTAAATAATTTTCAAATCGAGATGCTTCTCGAGGTGTGACACAAGATTTTCAAAGATTGCCTCATCTTCAATTTGCGATTTGTCTTGCTCATTTTCCCTAATTGAAAGTAAGACATCACTCTCCGCTTCAAGGTATAAATGCCTCTCACTTGAAAAGTTTGCTCCACTCACACAAAATAATGTAATTCACAAGGAGCATAAAGACAGAAAGAACTTTCGCTCACTCTCACAAAGAAATTCAAGTGCAACAAGTAGAACTATAGACTTGCCCTTTGTGTTATTCGCCACTAATGGAGACCTACAAGGTTTGAAGTCATCAAGGACTTTTGGGCATTGATGAAGGTTAGGGTGAGGGAAAGGATTTATAGATCAAGTGACTAGAAGATCTCCCTAAATACAATCGCTTTACCACTTCTTAGGCCCCCTTCTTTCAAATTTTTCATATTATTCGCCCTAGTTTGTTTTGCCTTTGTTACTTTTGATCTCTAACCTCCTTTTGCTAAACATCCGTATGAACTTCCCTCTTCATTTGCTTTTTTTGGTTCTTTCAAGAGACTTTCTACTCCTTAGCTATTCATGCCCCTCTGTTCTTTTTGAAAGCTTTTTCACTTTTCTCCAATCACTCTAAGGGCTAGGCTCTATGCTTTTGATTACAAGCACATTTCTTATCTTATGAAGCCCTTAATGATACAACCAATCATACACCTCTCTTAACAGTCTTGCATATTTTCTTTCCCCCAAACTTAGGTTTTGAGTCCATCTTAATCATTCTCAAAATCATGCATCTCCAAACTTAGGCATTTGCCTACATTGGCCCATATTAGAACCATGTGATGTGTTTACGGAGGTTGGGTGACAAAAGAGGGATTTGGAAAAGACAAAAATAGGGTGTCAAAGTATGGTTATCTCCAAGAAGAGAATGAAAATGGGAAGAGGTTTAAATGGGTTAACTAGGGAAAAGTGTCAAGGTGGGGTTTAGGTCATGTGACGGTTCAAGAATGGCCTCGGGTTATCCTTCAAACCAAGCTTAGTCTCAGATTTCACCTTGAATACACGTGGGGCAAGTTCTAGACTACTATATATGCACAAGAATTGATCAAAAAATGTTACCACACAAGGCACCCTTTTTCTTAAAATAGAAAGCTAGTTTTCCAACCAAATTGAGCAAATGAACTTGAAAAACTATTCTAAGTCGAAAACTCTTCTTTGTGAAGAAAGAGTCAAAAACTGAATTAAAAGGTCACAACTCAAGAGAAAGCTTGAAATCGCTTTGATCTTTCCTTTTCAAAAACCATTTTCAAAGACTATTTTGCTTTTCACAAATCATTTTGCTTGCCATGACAAATTTTGGAGGGTACTTTTCAAACTTTTCCAACCACCACTTGACTCTAACTTAAGACAATGGGAATTTACCCTAAGAATGTTGCCTGATCCATCTATCATGGGGGAGTACCACTCGATTCGACAAAGAAAACAAAATAACAACAAAAAAAATGCTCCTTGGGAAAGAATCGAGTTTCAAAGAAAACCCTTGGAGTTTATTTGACACGTGTAGACACAAGGCGAATAGAACGATACACATATTTAAAATAGGAATCACCCAAACAAGAATCAATATGAGAAACATGACATCTGGGTATCAACTAATAATAAGCACATAATATGGTCCCAACAAGGGCAATATCCGAATCAAACTCATAAAGAAGTCTCGTCAAGGGCAATATCCAAATTAATCAACACAAAGAGGGCCCGACAAGGGCAATATACAAATCAACAACTCAAAGAAGGCCTGGCGAGGGCAAAATCCAAATAACATCATGAAATAATATTATAGAAAATCAAATAAAATTCCCTACCCCCAACGAAAAAACATTGCATTGTCCCCAATGCAATAATGTAGAATGAGAAAAGAGGAGGGTGAAGACTCCCTGAGGCACACTAGGCGCGTGGATCCATATCATATGATGACTGTAACTGTATTGTAGCTGTAATACTAGGATCCTCCTCAGACTGGGCTCCTGTAACTGCAACTGAAGGAATATGTACCTTCTCGGGAGGCTGAGAGCTAGAACTAGTACCAACCATCCTCGCATGCTGCTTCTCAATGGATTACTGCTTGGCCAGCTCTACCTGTTGGGCCTCAGAAATCCCCGCACTAAAATCAATCCATGTCTCCTCTCCTACAGTAGAATACCCAAAAAAGTCGGCAAATGGTAAGATTGGACCAGTAGCATCCTGTGGGATAGTAACCTGGGCATCATCAAGTGTGAAGGATGGCTAGATCAATTGGAAATCCGAACGCAGGCAATCAAGGTCAGTCCTCAAAGTAGCAACCGCCTCATTGTCCCCTCTAGCCCCAACCGCCAATAATCTTCGCTCATAGTCTGACATTTGAGCACGTAGAGGCCCAAGACTCCTCTCAATAGCCACCTGAATAAAATGGGGGATATCAGCTACCAACTGAGATATGGAACTGTCATTTTCCAAGATCATGGCAATAACTTTAGCAAATATCATAGTAGAAAACCATGGAGGCTGGGCAGACTAAGTAGTGCTCGTAGGAGGTAGTGCTCGTAGGAGGTGGTGCCTGAGGTGGATCAATAACTGGAATAGTATCACTATAGCTCGGTGGAGCATCAGATGTATGTGAAGTTAGAGGGGAGGTACTAGGGCCCTCAATAGTAGTTATCTCTCCCAAGGACTAACCGGAGATCTCACCATTCTTTCTTTTCATTCCCACCGGATTGTCATTATCTTGACTAGTCCGAATATCAATAACTCCGGTGCATTTTATTTTCTTGTCAATCTTGGAGAATAGAGGAACCTTGTGAATGGCGCATAATGTAGAGATAAGAGCGGTAAAAGGTAATAAAGTGCCCGATTGTTTGGATCTGAGCTTGATCACTTCGGCAATAATCTCTCTTGGATTAACATCCAATTTATCCATGATGCACCCAACAATGATAGCTCTTTCAATGGTGACGTCTTAATCATTGGTAGAGGGAAGCAATCGATTACCCACAAAGCCAAGCCAATGCTTGGCTTGAATATAAAGATCCCTTCTTTTGATTTGTCCCACTCCATTGGCCCAAAGAGAAAGGCCTTTTGCAATTATCTGGGCAAGCCAAGGAAAATGGACACGCCAACCAAGCACCCGCTTCTTGCATTCAATCCCGGGTGCGTACTCACAACCAAAGTATAGCTTGTTTATCGCGGAGGTGGAGCAAGGCACCTCAACCCCTCTAACAAGTACACTAGGCAAACAAGGTTGGTACGCCACCGGTGGTTTGTACTTGCGTTGTTTGTGCTGGATGACATAAGAGGCATAGAATTCTCTGACGAGATTAGGATAGTAAAAATTGGGAGGAGATTTGGGATCTAGATCCATGAAGACTTCCCACCCACATTTGTTAACTTGCCTTATGATATCCGTGAAGTGATCATGAACACCTTCCAAGCTAAACACTTTTTCGGGATTGAAACCTCTAGTGTGAACCCATTTATCATATAATTCACGTATTTCCTCAATTCTAAATCGAATTTTGTCTACATCCTTAGCTAATCCCTTTGAAAGATCAAGTGTGCTTTGAACATCGGGGCTACTAGGAGTTTTTTGTTGTATCGGTGCCTTTTCCTTAGAAGTAGTAGCTATAGCCTTGCCTTTGTCTTTGGTGTGATCCTTCGTTGCACCCCTCGGCATCGATTTTCGTGGAGTCATCCCTAAAGAGAACACAAAAGAACCAAACAAAACAAAAAGAAAAAGGTAAAACATGTTTTTGGGTTTTTTTGTATATATCATAAAAGGAAAATAGAACTATGCTAAATGATGCGAATGCATGGCAAAAAAATATATGAAACTACATGGGAGTAAATAAGCATGACTAACCATCAAATACTACCTACTTAGCCTTGAAGTGCACAATCAACACATGACCCTCACATGAACAAAAATGACGATTTGCCCTTAAGAGTGTCACCCTATCTATCATAGGGCAAAGCATATATTTTACTTGTATTACCCCCTCGAGTTCTACACAAGGCAACCAAAGCACACATTATACCCACTTTGAACTATCACACTCCTTGAAATACTATGTAACTCACATTATAACTCAAGAATTAAGCAAATGAATGCCCCAAATTTGAATTCATCAACTACTAGCAAAAACCATGCCAACAACCCTCATGGGCATTTCAACAAACACTTGGAACACATTACAAAATAAACTTGGTAAATAAGGGAGATGACACCTTAAAAACATTCCATGCTACACTTCTCAACCACAAGAATTTAAAACGATCATTCAATGATGGAATAGCACTCAATATATGCACAAGAAGCCTCAACTAGCTCTCTTAGATCACCCACAAAGAGACAATACAAAGAAAAGTTCATGTGGGAATTTTATCAAACACATGGGGTATATAAAGTTGGGTACTCAAAAATTCCAATTTGCATATAAAAAATAACACCCACTCCAAATAATCCTCAAAAACATCAATGTTACTCCAAAAGCAATTAAAATAAACCAAATCATCATAAGAAACTAGCATAGGGTATGGTTCACCATTTTAACCCAAGAGATATTGAGTAAAAATTGTAAAAAGTGAGCTTACCAAACCAAGTCAAGAGGCAAGATAATGACAAGAGAAGTGCAAGATTAAGGTCCCTGGAGTTGTAGTTGATGAAGTGTGAGGGTTCTCTTGAAAGAAATTTTAAGAATTTTTGAAGTGTGATGAAAGAGAAAATTTTAGAAAAGAGAGAAAGAGAATCAAGAAGACGATACCTAGTTCTTCTAGAGTTAAGGTATAGGTTGATCTACTTGCAGAATTTCCAAAGTTTGTGGAGATAGAGATAGTTACCTCTGCTACAGAGGAATCAAGAATTAAGAGAATCAAAATCCAGTATGATATGCTTTCTAAGTACTGTAAAGAGTGTAAACTACAAGGCATGATGAGCAAGAGTGCAGAGTTTTACATCCTCAATTGAAGAAAAATGATACTGCTGGACAAGACAAAAATGTGAAATAGAGTGGATAAACCTATAGGTCCACAAAGAAAGAAGATAGGGACTCCAAAAATGTAGTGGAATCCTACAAGGAGGGGATTCACAATTAAAAATAATGCTCATAACTACTTTAGTGATAAGGCAATTTCTCCTAAAATAATTGTGAGTACTAGAAACGCTTTTGCAGCATTGACAAAGGAGGACCATGCAGACGACAATTATAATGAATGCAAGGAGAACAAGGTCAAAAATCATACAATAATTGATGTAGTAGATAATCAAAGTTCTAATTCTAATACAAAGGAGAAAGATACACAACAACAAAGGAAACAAAGCCAAAACCCGGCACACCATCACTCATCCACTAAGGAGTGGATAACAAAAGCTTTTACTAACTACCATAGCAAAGGGCTAAATGCAACATCTAACAATAGCACACCCAGCAAACCAGTGGAACTTGTGTAAATAATCAATAACAACATTACATCCAGTAAAATAGGGGAATCAATTGAACAAAATAATACTACCAGTGAAACATGTACAAAAGAGAATGGAGTAGGAATGAGCAGGGAGAAGAAAAAGAGGAGTATAGAACATGGTATTCTATGTTCAGATGTCTTTAATAGCCATACGGGAAGAATAAATGTAAAAGAAATAGTCAAAAGTAAGAGAAGTTGGATATAAAAAAGGTTGGGAGAAGTAATTTGTTATAGAATTAGGAGATTTTAATGAAGCAGCTATCACCAGATAACATGGAAATCATGAAATTGCCAACAATTATGCAAGTAGATGAGTCCCAATTTAGATTAGGGGAGATAGAATCTCCTAATAATACCCTTCATAAAATTCTTACCCATACCCTGGAGGAGGAATCAGAAGGGGGTGGCATTTCAGAAGATGGTGTAAGCTTGTTGAATGAAGACTAAATCCTCCAAGATATTGATCTATCACCGAGAGGTATCAAGGCTATAAAATTTGCAAAAAAGGGTAAGAAACAAGGTAATGGGGAATCAGCTCAACCTGTCAGAGTACAACCTAAAAGAAAGGTGGTATCTCAGAAATGGTTCTGATCATGCCCCATTACTATTAAATTATGAGAATAGTGCAACTAGTTGTAAATGACCTTTCACATTTCTTATTTTTTGGACCAATCATGAAGAATTTAAGAATGTGATTAGTCAAAATTGGGATGTTTATGTCTCACCTAACCCATTATTAGATTTTAAGAGGAAGATTAAGAAAATCAAGAAGGTTCTAACAGTCTGGAGTAGAAAAACTTATGGGGATACTTATTAGTAGTTGATAATTAGAGAGGAGATTGCTACAATTAAAAAGTAGGTATTTGAGAAAATCCCCTCAGTTGAACACAGGGCAGTGATACAAAGAGCTAAGGCTAAATACACTAGATACATGCATCTAGAGAAAAGTTTTTGGCAACAAAAGAAGGGTATGACTGGTTTTTTGATGGTGATAGAAATACTAGATTTTTTCGTAGTCTGGTTAAGGGGAGAAGATAAAAATTGAGACTGTTGAAGATTCAAAATTCTCAAGGTATTTGGCTAGAAGACATAGAGGAGATAGCATAGGAAGCATTGCATTTCTTTAATGAATAGTTTAGGTAGGAAAGGGATTCTACAGATGACTCTTTACTAGCTTATATTCTAGAACTGATAAATGAAGAGGAGAATGCAACCCTAATAGCTATTCTTGACAATGAAGAAGTGAAGAATGTTGTGTTTTATCTATATGGAGATAGTTCATATGGACCAGATGGTTTATCAAGGATATTTTAGCAATAATGTTAGGATATAGTAGGTTCAGATATTGTAAGAATAGTACATGATTTCTTCTCTGGTAACTCTCTTCTAAACCTATTACTCACACTAATTTGGTTCTCATACCAAAGAAAACTAATGTGCAAATGTTTTCAGATATAAGGCCAATTAGTTTGAGTAATTTTGTCAATAATATTTTGTACAGAATCATTCATGATAGGTTAGAAGATATCTTACCTAAGCTTATTTCTCCTAATAAATCTAGCTTTGTTAAAGGTAGAAGCATTATCGAGAATGTTCTACTGACTCAAGAATTGGTTACTGACATTAGCAAGAGAGGAAAGCCTTCTAATTTTGTCATTAAGCTTGATATGGCTAAATATTATGATGGGGTTTCTTGGTTTTTCCTAATGAAGGTGTTGAGGAAGATGGGATTCTCCAATATTTTTGTAGATTTGATTTGGAGATTTATTTCAAATAACTATTACTTTGTGCTTATCAATGGGCAAGCTCATAGATTCTTACGCTCTACCAGAGGGGTGAAATAAGGGGATCCTCTTTCCCTGCCCTTTTTATTCTCTCTATAGAGGTTCTTACAAGAGCATTAAAATCTCTATTTAAAGACTGTCAGTATATTAGTTTGGGATGCCTAAATGGAGTTCAAATTTTAATCACTTAGCATATGCAGATGACACAACTATTTTTTCTTCTACTAATGTTTATTCTCTAGAAAATATTATGTCTACTTTACAGGAATATCAGAAGTAATCAGGGCAGACGATAAACAAAGAGAAGAGTTTTTACCATCTACATCAAAATATAGTAGGAAAAACATCTACTCAGGTTGGTTAGAGTACTAGTATGGTTAGGGGCATGTTTCCTATGAAATATTTGGGTTGTCCAATCACTCACAAAAAGTAAAGGAAAGAAGATTATGCAGAACTCCTTGATAGAGTGAAAGGAAGCTTCAAGAATAGAAGGGTAAAATGCTTTCATATAGGGGTAAGGAAGTCCTAATTACTAGTGTTCTGCTGAGCATTCCTATATATGAGTCTATTGTTCCTCCTATTTGTGTTACAAAATAACTTTGCATAATGTTTGGAAAGTTCTTTTGAAGCAATAAGGAAATAGAAAGGTCAACCTGGACTAAGGTGCGCTTACCTAAAAAGGAAGGAGGACTTGAATTTAGATCAATGTTTGATATTTCTAAAGCAATGTATGCTAAATTATGGTGGAGATTTAGGACACACAAAGTAATTTGCGGTCCAATTTCTTATGGAATAAATACTACAATAAGCAGATTCTTTCTTTTATGAAGTGGAAATAAGGCTCTCAGGTCTGGAAATTCATGTCGGAGAATAAAGAGAAAGTTGAACAGTTTATGTGGTAGGAACCCAAAGGAGGAACATATAGTATTTGGTATGATAATTAGAATAATCTTGGTCCTCTTTTCATGCATCCTTCATAGGTTCAGACTTGTCATGAAATGAGAGATGATCTTAGGCGTATTTATACTTCTAAGTGTCATTATCTACGCGTATTTAGCTTAGTTTTGAGGATAACTTGGTGTGCTTAATGAAGTTAATAGTGTTCTTTAGTGTATTTGTGTGCTAAGTTATATATTTAGAGTGTTTAAGGTGCATTTGAAATAAATCAAGAGTCAAAATGAACAAAATAGAGTTTAGACGAGAAAACTAGTGTTGCTAGCTTGAGCTATGCTTGGTCTAGTGTACTTTAATTAGCTCTATTATGTTGTGTGGACTAATGTTTGTTATGATATATTGTAGGAGAACATTGGAGGATCTATGTAAGCTAAATAAAGCCTACAAACAAGCCACAAGAAATGGGGAATCAAGGAACAAGTGCACGAGGAGAAGAGAGCAAAAATCGGATGAACCCTCACACTTTGGAGGGGGCCATGCGCCGCACCCCCTCCCAAATTATGGGAATGGGTTAGCCTTGCACCCTCCATCACGAAGGGCTACTAGTTTGAGCACGCATTGTCCATGCATCGCACCACCCTTGGTGTGTGATAAGCCATGCGGCGTACACCCCCCCCCCCAACCCCAATTACATCCCAAAGTTGGTTTTTACGTGGTTTAAGTTGGGGGCAAAGTTTTAAATGCATATTCTCTACTCTAGGGTTTTTCTTTAAAACTTTTAGTTTCTTTGTATTTTTACTTATGAATTCATTTATGGTGATTCTTTATATGACTATGAGTGGCTAAACACCCTCTTTCTAGGGCTGAGGCTACAACATGATTGCTTAATTATGGTTTTATAGTTGGTTTATATGTTTATCAAGTTATGTTATTATTCTTGCATTCTTGTCTTACTATTCTAAAGTGTCATGAACTTTAGGATAAATCTAAGTCTCGAAACGAACTGACTATAGGAGTGGAGAGATGGAATGAAGAACGTATGGAGTGTGGATCATATCTTTAATTATTAGATACTAATTGTTAAAGGATGATTTGCAGTTATGATAGATATATACCTAAATGCCCCACTTGGTTAATGAAATGAGAAGATAGTTTAATGCATTTGAATTAAAGACTCACATCCCCGCTCAACGATGTAGTTGTGAGTTTAATTTGGGTAAATGACTTAGAGGATGACCATTCCCAAGTTGTAATATCAACCCCGTAAATCAATAATCATGATAAAAACCAACACCGGCTAGAAACCATAGTTATGCATGGATGTGAAGTAAATGCCTCAACCCTGGAACTCTCCATCTATTGTTTACAATCCTAATTTCATACTGCTGTTGTTTTTGTTACTTAGTTTATAAAAACAAACTCAAACTCATCTTGGTTACAAATTGCATTTGTTTAACTTGAATAGTAATATTTGAATCGAATCGTTTGCTAAACACAAAGTCCCTATGGGATCGATATTCGGCTCGAAAGAGCCACTTTATTACTTGCATGACCACGTACACTTGCATGTACAGTTGGACGCAAAAAGAGACTTTGGCAATTTTCTTAATGAAGAAAGTTGGGATTTTCCCATTATACTTAAAAGGGATCCTGAATATGTGGTGGAGCATACTAGGAACAACATGGGAAAAGCTCATCTTATGGAAGAAGGAGACAAACCATGGTGTACAAGGACTAGTATAGGCTGTTTTAATGTAAAACGTGTCTGGGATCTGTTAAGACAAAGGGAGGAGCCCATTGAGGACCTTAGTCATCTATGGTGTATATGTTTACCTTTCAAAATATCTTTCCTTTCTTCGAGAGTGTGTCAAGGTAAGGTTTTGGTGGCCTATTTAATTAATATTTGGAATCCTAATGTATCTCTAAGTTGCAGGTGTTTCTCTATTTCTATAAAGGAGAATATAGAGCATCTATTCTTGAATGAAAAGGTAGAAAAATTAGTTTGGCATCATTATTCTGAGTCTATAGGTATTAGTCAAGCTACATTCTTGAAACCTAACATAAAGAAATGGTAGAGTACTCAAGGTAATTCCAGAATTAAAGTGGTCCTACAAGTGGTTCCTATGATAATTCTTTGGTTTATTTGGAAAAGAAGGAATACAATTTTACATGGATGAGGATACTCAATTGGCAAGATCTTTAGATAAATTGATGGCACAATATGGAGATTCATCATATGCAGATTCAAGAATAGGTGGGAATATGACACTTGGTATAAGATGGTTGTTGTATTGGAAGTCTATATGCCTTTATATACTTTTAGAATTATTAGATGGATCCCCTCCTCCTGATCATTGATTTAAGTGTAACACATATGGAGCCTCTAAAGGTAATCCAGGTCCAAGCTTTGTAGCATTTTGTATAAGAGACTCTTTTGGCCAATTTGTGGTTGCAAAAGGAATTGGAATTCATGATTCTACCAATTTGGTGGCAGAAGCGAGGGCTATTTAGAGAATGTTTGGAGTACTACAGTGAGAACTTAATCAATCCCATTATTATTGAGTTAGACTATTTAGCAATGGTACAGAATTTAGAAGATAGATGGAAACCTCCTTGGAGTGTAGTGATGGAGGTTAATCAAATTAATAGACTAATGAAGGCCTTGACAGCAAGAGTATAGCATTCCCTTTGGGAAGGAAATGCTCTTAGTGATTTTTTCACTAACCTAGCTTTTCTTTTACAAGTGATTTTCTAATAGATCAATTTCAGGATATACAAAGTGAAGGCAAAAGAATTTTCAACTTAGACAAATTAGGCATCCCACAAATTAGAAGACAAGTTTTAGATATTTAACTGTTTGGAAAAATCAATAAGTAACTTGAAACAAGTAAGAATTGTCTAGTTAGAAGAATAAGATTTAGCTTAGAATAGTCTATTTAAAGTAAAGAAAGTCGAACCATATCAATTGATTTGAGTAAACCACCTGGTGGCTTTTGAAGTGTACTCGATACCAAATCAGGACCTTTGAACTTTGAATGGATGGTTGTTTTGCTAAACCACCTTGTTCTCAATAAAAAAAACTTGTTACAAGTTTAAGGAAAATATTAGCTTCTAAAATTGTAGTCTTAACCTACTATTTTTGGAGATTTGATGGTGGTATTAATATTGTTAGAGATTTAGCCCATTGATTGAAGAAAATGGAGGTAAAAACTATGAAATTAGAAGCTAATCAGAGATACTTATTAGAGGGACAAGATGAAGACATGGAGCTAAAGACAATAGTGGAAGATCATTGTCGATTCAGTAATTTCAAAAATACATAGGTCAATAGCCAAAAAATCTGTTAATTTAAGAGGATGTTGTGGTACTGATTTGAGACTCCTGCAGCAAGATTTAATCACAAATTGGTGTTATTACTTCTCAAATCTTCAGATCTGATAGCTACTACTTATTGATTTTTTAAAAAAGGAAAAGCTTGGAACTTAGCTTATGTGAATACCTTAAAACATGGAGCGACGGACATGGATTCACATAAGCCAGATGAAGATGAAGGTGTAACATCATAAGATTGCAACAACAACAATATGTATAGAGTTGCAGAGAGGGAGAGAAGATCGGAGAAGAGAGAATTTCAAGAGTCTTCTTGAACTTTCCTCTACTTTCTTATTTACTTTCCTAATCTATGTTTTGCTATCAAAGACTAGATATTTTCTTTGTTTGACCAGGTCACTTTTGGGCCTGGTCTGTACATATTATCCTTTATTAATAAATGGGCTTAAGCAACCAACTTTTAATTAAAAAAAGTTGATGTATGATTTTCATTGACCTCTGGCACCTATTGACTAAATTTTTATGAATTTCGTATTCATTTTGAAAAGCTTTGATCTAATCTTATGATGTCGATGGAAAATGATTCCGACAAGTGTTACGCTAATGGAAAATTATTCTGACAAATTAATATCATTTAAAGCTGATGGGAAATGGTTTTGACTAGTGGTAAAAGACGAGACAATGTACCAATACGGAGACTGATTAGAAAGTGTTCTAGGTAGTTAGATAGACCTCACGAGTCTCTTATTGGTCACTACTCAGGAAAAACCCACTCGTAGAAGCGTGTGTGTATACTAGGTCATTATTGGGCCTTGTGTTGTATGATATCTTACTTATTTGATTTCATATGACTTGACTATTTGAGCATGCTAGAATACTTGAATTATTTTCGACTATCTGACATGACTTGTGTATTAATACACGCTTAGATTATCCTTGGTGGTAATTTTCATTCTTAATATATTGTAATTATCATACTCATCATTGTCGGTCCATGATCTATATTGAGTACACATGTTTTCCACACTCATACTGCTTTTGCTACACTATTTTTTGCAGGTTGTATTTTGAGCATCGGTGGTCCACATTGATTCTAAAGTTTGAGGTGACATTTTTGGAGATATCTTGGTGAGCTATCTGGTTGATTTGCAATGCAAGATTAAATCTATCTTTTATTTCTGTCACTATTTTTATTATTTAAGGCAGCATTAAGATGTTTGTCTGTCTATGGATTCTTAGATGCTCTTGTACACTTGATACCGAGTCTTAGGGGTTGTATTTTTAGTAATACATCTTATTATCTTATCATCGTAGTTGTTAGGTTGGTGGTTTGGCATACATACCAAGGTGGAGGGTGTAGGTCCCATTATGACCCTTATGAATATTTGAACTGTGAAAATTTGGTACCAGAGTACAGTTCACCAATCTCATGAGTACAATATCAATGTCTAGTTGAGTCTTGTGGATCGATGCGGAAACGTCTGTTACTTATATTTAAGAGTTACATGATATCTTGGAAATTTCTACCTTTGATTCTTATCATACCTAACTGACTCTTTCTTGAGTTTCTAAATTTTGTTGTTTCATTCTCTCACAAATGGTGAGGACTTGAATGGTTGTGGCAGGTGACATGGTGGGAAGTACAGCAATAGGTTCTAGGGCCATTACACATAGTTAGGGCAGGGGTTGAAACATGGTAGAGCCCATGGAGTAGTATAGGCGAGAAGTCAGGTACCTATAGCTTCTCAGGCCTATGTTAGGTAAGTATCTCTTAACTCTATAAAGATGAGTCTTTTGAGGTAGAGGAGTTCTGCCTAGCTCAAGCACCACCAGGTTATATTGCCACATTTTTCCTTTAGGATACTATGGTCCGGTTATAGGTATTTCCTGTGAAGTTGTAATGAGAGGTTGCATATTCTTAGGATAGTAGATCTCATAGGGTGGACTACACATCATTTCATATGAGCATGACTGTCAAGCAGTGGTGGAGGGCCTATGTTAATTATAGACTAGTTGGATCATCTCCTTTTTCCTAGACTTAATTTTTGGAATATTCCTAGAGAAGTTTATTGTATCCCAAAACACACGCAAGTACACATCCCAAGTAATACAGTGATTGTGGGGACAATTGGATTTGTCGATTCCTTAGAGACTTAGTTACTGACAAGGCAATGATATAGCTATTATAATTGTAAGAAAAAGTTTTGTGTGTTCCAAAAAGAGTTGTTTGTTTGATTTATCTATCAATTATACTAATGCAATAAAGTAAATATGAGTAAGATTGTAGGAGTTGTTCATAGAGATATTAAGACCTAGGGTTATGTCACTTGCATAATCCCATCATATTTATATATACTTGTTAAGTGAATATAAGATATCTATCAAATTTTTAAATCACATGGTTAATATTATGGTCATGGTCTCTTGATCCACTAACCATCTATCCAGATTAGCCTTCTAACTAGCTCGTTGAGCAAGAATAGTTGAACTAAATTGAATGCAAATATATCTTCTTGTATATGACACACCTAGCTGCAATCTATTTGAAGACTCATCCTACACGCCTTAACCTATATTCTATTTCTAGTCTTTGTCTCTTGAGTTTCATTGAAAATTATCCATTTATCCTATTGGTCAGTAAGCAACAGAATTGTAAGCACAAGATTAGATAATCTATGTATAAACTATGATGTTCATACTATGGCCAAAACCATAAATGAAGGGCTTTTAGCCTCTCATAATATCACGATCCACCTAATCGGATCGTGTGGACATCTGCTCCACTCTACCTAGATAGGAAAACCCTTATCATCCATTTAGAAAAACATGCGGAAGTCATAAACAATAGCATAATCTCATAAAACTTATTATAAGAATCTTTTAAATACAACAAGACAACCTTTTTCCCTTGGGGACCTAGTCTAGACATGTACAAGAGCTACTAAATAAAGTAATAAATACATAAGACCAACTTCCACCATGAAATGAGAAGACAGAAGCTGACCTAAAAAAGGGTATAGCAAGAATAGTATCAATATAACTACACGTACTGGCAGGCACATCGGCTGACCTAAGTTAATCACATAAACATAATACAAATAGTTGAAATAAAACATGAACTTACATAAAATTTCAATTAACATACATAATCTCATGTTCCCAATCACCACTCTCCTTACTATACTCTCACTATCAGGCTTATTTAATTTCTATCACTTCCCACTAATAATAAGTCAACTCACAATACAACATTTATCACTAATTGACCACCTTCTCATAATTACATTACACCCCTAGCTACGCATCAATCATTTGCTCATCTAACGAGCCAAGCACGTATATTTTACTAAGAACACATGAGGCAATTAGTAAACCATTTAAATCAGACTTATTCATAACAATCTCCTTAAGGCATCATCCAAATCAGGAAAAACATACGAAATCACCTTTACACATATTTAATACTCCACCACCATCCTAATAACTCGTGAGACCAATCGAAAACATGCCACCTTACACTGCATTTAACTAGTATTTCCACTACAATTCTATCTTAACCCAATCAAGTCAAGTAAATAAATGAACCACCTTTCTGCAATTAATATTCAATTTAAGTCAACTACCACAAAACTCATAAAATAATTCAACTCATCACTTCCAATAAAATACCTCATCGTTGAACAACAGCAAGTATTAACTCATTTTAAGTACAATCTCAAATAACTGGACCACACAAGCATCCAAATATAATGATCAACATAATATAACTCGGTTCACTCAAGGAACTGTCAAACTCTCTAAATCACGGTGTACACAGATGTTATGGGTATTATAAATGTCCCCCTAGCCATGACTTGCAGGGGACTAGCTCAATCCATGTACCCAATATCCCAGACAACTAGTGCCTACCACCCTTACACCAAGCCAAGCGTTATACTACCCTTATTCAAACATTCCACCCTTATCCTCCCTGAAATCCACTAATTCAATCATTATCAACCTTTACTAATTCATTACACAAAAACAAAAAGTACCATAAACAAGTACAATAACATAGTGAGTTAAAACAACCATCCTTGCATATAAAACAATGTCCTTTTTAAATTCTCATTATAAATTATCAATTTCCAAACTTACATTAAATAATTAACAAGTTCTACATTCATTCACATGCATTGCAACTAAATAAGCAAACAATCAGTTAACATGCACATATACAATCAAATTAAGCCTTAACTCCAACTCAACCATAACTTATTCCACAAACATTAGTGTCCGGGCGCCAAGCAACATTTAATAAGTGAGTATACATACAACCAATTTGGTTAACTACCTATTTTATGATTACATAAATATACAAATCTGCGCACTCTCACACATCCATAATTCCTCCCTAACTACAACACCATTAACTCCTCAACTTCCATATTTATACTACAACATCATAGATTGGTTACTTCATAACTACCCCTAATTCTCTTACCAGCGTACTAGCAGACCACATTTCACAGTCTCCACTAAGAAATTATAGTGTATAATCAATTATCACTTAGTCGAATAAGGTTTAAGGCTTTAACTCTAACTTTACTACTAACTCGTTTACATTTAACAATGGTCCTCCAAATATAACTAGTTTGTTCCCACTTACTACTTGGTTGGCATATAACAAAATAGTACCTAAGCATTAGTAACAGTTTACCACATAATTACATAAACACTAACTTCATTCTCGTTACCCTAATTTACTATTTTTATCCATCCAATCACCTTGCCCGCAGGCCTAAGCATGAAATCTCCCATCAATCTATATTATGAACATGTTTTCTAACTAAGGTCTATTACTCAAATTAAACCTAGCCTACCTAGGCACCAAGCAACTGTTATGGAGGCATGAACTCTCATTCAGTGACCCGTTCTAGCAATTTTTGGTGTGAAAATAGTGAGGAGTATTTGATATTTTCCCATTCTAAGTGTACCTCTTCATTCTCATCATTCTAGGGTCATATAGCAACCTTAAGGGGGGTTTAGAAGGAGGCAACATTTTGGTTTAAAGTTGAAAAGAAAAAGGGTTTTAAAATTTTTGGAGATACTACTCTGGACCTCGATATAGATAGCGACATGCCACTACAACGGCACCGCAATAGCGGGAAATTTTTGCTATAGCATGGTGACATCAGCCCACACCCCAAAATTTTTCTACTCCAAATTCGTCTAACCATAGTCTTTAAAGGACCTCATAAAGATTTTTAAAGAAATGTTCAGACGTGGTGATTATAGTAACGATATAATGGGTCACTATATCATATACCAATTACCCATCGTTCATCTCCAAACAACAACAATAGGAAAGAAATTGAATTGAAGCATTTTCAGGGTCTTTATTTATTACTCATCGATTTAGGAACCTCTAACTCTCACTCTTCACTCACTGACCTTACAATAGATGTTTTATTAACCTGTAATGAACCTACTTACTACAAGCATCCTTATATAATATATCATGACTAAAATTTGTACAAAACCACTTGTGACAAAATTTTACAAGTACCCAAGGTAATCGGGGCCTTGCCAATATGCTCAAACATCTAAATAAACACCCAAAAGGAAAATGAAATATCCATCCCCTAACATTAACTGGTCCCGCTATAGAGGGGCCCCTTCTGCTATAGCAGCACCGCTACAGCAGGAGGCAGGCTGCAATAGTGAGACACTAGCAATTTAAAGAAAAGAGAAATAGGTTACCCTATTCCTCGCTCAAACTCAAACTTCCCCTCCCCCTAGCCGATCAACCACTCTCTCCCGACGTTGGAATTAAGGTAAACTCTAATTCTAACTCTGTCTCTTTACTCTATTATACTTATTATCATAGATTAAGGTTAGAATTCATTGAAATAGATGAGAATTTAAGTTGGTTGATTTTGCTCCAATTGGATCAAAATTTTGAAGCATGCCTGCTTCTCTTACGTTTCCAACGTCCTTTGGTGTTCTAGGCATAAGATTCACAAATTGGGGCTTAAAAAAGAGTAGATGGATTTCATGGCCATTAGAGTTTGAATCAAGGTTTAAAAACCTGAATTTTGGTATTTAGTAGTTTTATAGTACTTCACCAACCCTAATATAAGTTTAAAAGTCAAAAAAATGTCAAAAATAATGAAAAGACCCCATTGATGCATCAAAGGCAAGCTGGGGAAGATGAAGGACACTATAGCAGCTTCTCACTATAGCAGTCCTACTATAGTGGCCCCATGGTAGCGGGATGCCTTTTGCTATAGCGGGAGACAGGCAACTCAACAATTTTTGGAACCATGCAACTAATTAGGTACATCTATGGCTTCGAACTTGGTTTTGCACAATTTTTTTATAGGAATACTAACACAATGGCTGACCAAAACCAAGGCAATGTTCCCCCTCATTTTCAAAGATATCTTGATAGGAAATATCGGTAGAGATACAGAGACTACAAAAGGATGGGATATTTTCATAAGAGGGACTTCATGATGATAGAGTTAGAGGAGGAGGCACCAGAATTCTATGCCCGACTACAGAAGTTTAGGTGGATGCCGCTAGTGGAGCCTGATTGGGATGGTGTCTCGAGCTGGGTTAGAGAGTTCTATGCTATGCTCCTGACCATGCGCTAGGATGACCCTTACCCTACCATCTACATCTAAGAGTGCATGTTCTCGTGGACATGGATACATTCATGAGACTCTGGGGATGCGCCAAATGTCCCTAATACTGAGTACGAGGTAAAGGTTACAGAGATGGACTTACGGTGGATGAGGTACACCTTGATTACGGAGGCTGACTATGGAAAGGTTTACTAGACTAGTCCTAAGGGGATCAAGAGTACTCACTTTAGTATGGATGCCCAGAGGTGGCTTAATTTGGTGACTTGAAGTATTCATCCTTCAGGCAACACCACAAAAGTGACGTACCATTGGGCTCTGGTGGCGACATGTGCAATTTGAGGGATTTCACTCAATATAAGGGCCCAGATCATGTCAGAGTGGAAGAATTTCTATCGAGGCAACAAAAAAGCTCTCTACCTCCCCGACTTGATTAATGAACTATGCATATGTGCGGGTGTGCCTAGGGAGGATGCTGACCAGAAATTAGAGTGCCACATACCTTTCAACCCTCTTCGTGTGAAAGGAGCACAGGGGCGGATCAAGAAGAATAGGAAGATGGGGACACAGAGAGAGTGCAACAGAGCCGGAAAGGGTGAGGAGACTGGTACCCCTTCAACACAGCCCCATAAATCCCTTAAGCATTTGGAGGTAGACATGGTTGTCATGAAGGATTACTTAGAGCATTCCTACTTGGTTCCCTAGGGTTCGGCTTCTTCAAATTCCGCAGCCCTGTCAGACCTGACTCAAGCCTATGTAAAGCTCCTGAGTCAGTTGGATGAGGAGAAGAATAAGATTCACTCTCGGGATCGTATGCCTTCCTGGATGTGGAAGACCATGAAGGTCTTGTTCAAGTACACCATCCCTCATGGAAAGCTCCCCAAGTTGAAAAGGGAAGTTGCGCAGGAGTTCTCATTCCTAAGTGGGATGGAAGAGGAGGGCTCCCTGCCTCGAGCCTAAATGATGATGGGGCCTCTAGCTAGATCTCCGAGCATGTGCACTATCTTGTTTACCCCCACCTCCCCTATTTTTCTTATTGCTACTAGATTTGGGTTTCTCCCATTTGGGGCTTGTAACAAACAATCTTTTATTTTGTACATCCTTGGAACAATTATTTCTATAGTCTAGGAATGAATGAATCGTTATTATCTTATCTCTTAAGCGATAGACTGACTTGGTCACTTAATAGTAGCTTACAATTGTACTCAAAATGCTAGGGGAAGAGGTGCAGAAACAGGGGAAAATAGGGAAGGGACACTGCCCAGGTTCCCGCTATAGCAGTGCCCCTCCATCTATAGCTGCCTCGCTATAGCGAAAAAATTCCCGTTAAAACAGGGTCAACGTAGCGGGATACTTCCTGCTATGGAAGCCCACTGGCAGTGACTTGGTTAATAAATTTCCTGTGGATTCTTTTCCCATTCCCTCCTCATAACACTTTTATCTAATCCTTACAACATTTTACCTATAAAACCTAAGATCGAACCCAATAATCCAGAAAATTAACGATTAACCAGAGCACTAGTTATACACCACGGTGCTTAATAAAAATCAAATATCAATGAACCCTTTTAGGCTCCCTTAAACATTCAAATCATATCATACTTAGGCGATTCATTTAGCAAATGCTTAAAACAAGAACACTTTAGTCATTAGCCAATTTTATTACCACTTTTACATGTACCATACATAGTGGTTAACACCCAAGTATCAAAAATTTAATTAAATCATGCATCACACATGTTCAGTAACAATAACACTCAACCAATTAACAACCATTTCACCTATCATAAACTCTCAATACAATAAGCTAAGCTTGCAACTCATACAAAAATCAAATCCAGAGAATCTTCTTAAATGGTCAGCTCAACCTAGCCCTTGATTTTCTAAAACACATAGTCAAGTACCAAATTCCTGACAACCACTAGTTGATCATTCACATATCAATACTGCCTTTACGGCCAGATACCAATTGGAACCCTTCAAGTTCCAATCTAGTTGTTCGAGTTACCAAATGGGAGTCATGTAGTCCCAATTGATTTGGTCAAGATACCAATTGGAATCAAGATATACCAATTGAACTCCACCCATATAAACAATCTTTATGAATAGCACGAGAGGGCAGAAAGAAGGGAAATAATTCCTAGAATGCCTCATAGATTCCCAAGTATTTCATGTGGTTGTCTACACACTACTCTACATGACTTTACTCGACATTTGCTCTTGTACTTGTGAGATCGGTGACCGACACACTGATACCAACTGTCACGATCTAATTAACCAGATTGTGTGGGCACCTACTATACTCTACCTAGATAAGAGAACCATTATCACCCATTTAGAAAACATGTAGAAGTCATAAACAATAACATAATCTCATAAAACTTATTACAAGAATCTTTTAAATACAATAAGATAACCTTTTTCCCCCAAGGACCTAGTCTAGACATGTACAAGAGATACAAAATAGAGTAATAGATACATAAGACCAGCTTCCACCATGAAAGAAGAAGACAAAAGCTACTGGAGATCTCTACTTATGTCAACAAGAAACATCAATTAATCCTACAACCAGAATACACTTTAAAAGGGTATAGCAAAAGTAGTATAAGTACAACCATACATATTGGTAGGCATCATCGGACGACCCAAGTTAAATCACAGAAGCGTAATACAAATAGTCAAAATCAAACATGAACTTACATAATATGCCAATTCACTTACTTAATCACACATTCCCAATCACTACTCTCCCTACTTTACTCTTACTACTATGGCTTATTTAATTTTTGTCACTTCTCACTAATCACAAGTCGACTCACAATGCAATAGTCATTGCTAATTAACCACCTTCTCACCATTACATTCCATCACTAGCTATGCATCTTTCATTTGCTCAGCTAACGAACCAAGCACATATAGTTTATCAAGAACACACGAGGAAATTAGTAAACCATTTAAATCAGACTTATTCATAACAATTTCTTTAGGGTATCATCCAAACCAGGAAAAATACATGAAATCACCTTTACACATATTTAATACTTAATTCAAGGTCAACCACCTCCTAATAACTCCTGAGACCAATTTAAAACATGCCACCTTACATTATGTATTTAACCAGTATTTCCACTACAGTTCCATCTTAACCCAATCAAATCAAGTAAATAAATGAACCACTTTTATGCAATTAATATTCAATTTAAGTCAACTATAACAAAGCTTATAAAACAATTCAACTTATCACTTCCTCAGAAAATACCTCATTATTGTACAACAACAAGTATTAACTCATCTTTAAGTACAATATCAAATATCCCGACCACACAAGGATCCAAATATAGTGATCAACATAATATAACCCAGGTCACTCAAGGAACTGTCAAACTCTTTCAAATCACGGTGTAGACACATGCTATGGGTATTATAAATGCCCACTAGCTATGATCTACAGAAGATGAGCTCAGTCCATGTACCAAATATCCCAGACATCTAGAGTCTACCACCCTTATCACAAACCAAGTGTTATACTACTTTTATTCCAACGTCCTCACCTTTATCCTCCATGAAATCAACCAATTCAAGCATGATCAAACTTTACCGATTCATCATACTATCTAGTTCCCTCATCCTATTCTTAAGCATTTCCAACACATGCATATCACCTCATACATCTTACAACAACATATAAGACACCCCATACCTCCCTCATAATATTCTGGAATTGAGATTGTGAACTTCACATGTTACAATATTTGAAAGCTTTCCTCCTAGATTGTCCCTCCTCAAATAAGGATACCAATCTAGGACAATGATCACTCACCCCTTATAGTAAATATCTCACCTAGTAATCTGGGACATTATCAAACCCCTTTCCTTTTCCAAACATCTAATCAATTTTTGTGTATATTATGGTTTATTACGGCTTATTACTTTAAGTGTAAGTACACCCAAAATAAGGTATTTAAACTAAACCACAATCATCTAGGCGGTCATAGAAATCAATTAACTTAGCTAGTGTAACCTAGTTACCTCCTAATATATTTCCCCCTTGCAGGACAGCATTGAAATACCCAAGTACTAAGCAAGGCACCTTCATCCCTTGACTAGTTTGTTGCAGGAGTTCCCATTACTCCTTCCTCCCTTTTTTCAAGTTATAAGCATATAAATAGGTAATATTAAAAGTAATCTACAGTGGAATATATTTTACTTGGTAATTAACTACTTGTGCAGACTCTTTTTTCACCTGAACATCATGTATACCATCCCTCCCCCACCTGCACTATTCAAATTTTACCATTCTAGTTAGAACCATGGTTGGTATAAAATTACAACCAAGAAACACATTACCAATTATAGCATCAATTTTTCTCACATTTATTTTAGTTTCTAACAGCCTTATCAAACAAACATTTAAATCATTCCAGAGGAGGTTTACCACTTTCTGCTTATTCAGACCATTTAGGCTCTCACATTCCATGCGAAGTTCTTAACCATTCCTAATAGGAATAGCTCCCGAACCATCCCCATTCTTAATATCTTCACCATGAACTCATTGATGCACTATTTGAGATGTACAACAAACTTGATCACCTTGTTGCAAAGTTTGGAAACTATTTTTACTAATAATATTTGGGTCCCCAGCCTGGGTTACACCTCTTTCTTGTTCGTTATTCCACACCCTTTAAGGGTGGACAAATTGCCCTTACCCTCTTATTGGATTTTGAGTTCCTACTGGAGCCTGTTGTGTCCTCTATATGGTACTGCTCCTTTCATCCAACCCTTTCCTATGTACTTTTTTCTTGATAGGACTTTGTCTTTTCCATGTCTTCTCATTCTTGTTCCTCTCCTTTTGCACCATTTTATTCTTTCTACAATTATCCCGGTATGCCCAAATTTGAACACCAAGTGCATATTGAAGGCTTCCAGTAATAAGTGACGGGATCCTCAATCACACTTCTTATCGTTTCTAAAATACATTTTCTTATGCAAATCAACACCCATTTTTTTACCTTATTCAATGCCACCCACTAACCGATATTTTCTCTCTCATGCTAAACACTAAATTCAGAAACCTTTCTTATTAAACCACCATTCATGGCCAACACGGCCACTAGTCAATCAACTATGGTGGCTAACCAGGTGTTTTCATTGACATCAGTAGAGAAATTTCCCTAAATCATATCACCTAATATCTCCTAAGAAGCCTAGCGATAATTTACCTGAAGCACCTACTAATTTGCCCATGGATAATGTAAGTGCTAAAGTTACAAATCCCAATTAATAAGCAAGAAGGAAGAACAATGTATGCAGATCCAGTGAAACCAATCTCTTCTAATATGCCTTAAAAGGTCAAGAGATTATAATCTAATGTAATTCCTCTCAAGAAAATGACGTATAATAATGGTATACACAGAGAGACATGGATAGAGGAGGAAGTCTAGAAAAAGAATATTATGGAAAATTTACAATATGCAGTTATGGGAAAGTTTTTGTATGGGTGGCGTGAATTGGAGGAACTTCGAGTATAAATCCAAAAACAATGTAATATTAAAGAGGACTGTGAAATTGGGATGCTACAAAATTTCCATATATTGATTAGACTAAGCCTAACGGAGAACTTTGTGAATTTAATAGCAAAGAATGCATACTATATAGCCTCCAAGGATGAAGCATCATACCAGATGCGACTTCTAATATATGACACGAAGTTCAAGCCAGTGTAGGAAACTACACATGCTATGTCATGGATCTCATTTCAAAATTTACTGCCTATTTTGTTTTGTCAAGGAATCAATTTTTCAATTGCAGCAGCTGTGGGTAAATCAATTCACCTTGACAAGGCTACAATTAACAGAACAAGGCCAAGTTGTGCTAGTGTGAAGGTTCAAGTGGAATTGGCAGTAAATTTACCAGAATTTGTAGAAATTGAAATGGTTAATGATAGTGGTAGGGATGCAAGAGTGGAAAGAATTAAAATACAGAATGATTTCTTGCCAAAATACTATAAGATTTGTAAGCTTCAAAGGCACAAGGAAGATGAATGTAGAAGTCTTCATCTGAAGTTTAGAAAGTCTATAGTTCATGGTACAAAGGTAGAAGTGAATGATAACAATGGTCATAATAGGGTCCCTAATAGAGTCCTGGCAAGTGTTAAAGTTATTGGAAATATAGGAAAATGGAATGCTCCAAACAGGCGATTTAGACTAGAGAAAGACTCGTCTAAGTTCTTAAGCAATACAAACTTTACACCTCCAAGTAAAGAAATTGCTATAGATAATGCTTTTGAGACATTAGCAAGTGAAGAAAATGGTGAATAAGAGGAGGAAAATCAAGGGGATCTGATAACCAGTGATGAAGAAGCTAAGAATGCAAGGCAAATTCCTATCAAAGCTGATGAGAATGCAAATAGCAACAAAGTCCAAACCAAATGCACAACTACAATATATAATTATGATACAACTGCCATATCAGGAACACACAAAGATATACAACAAAGTGATGCACTGAACAGCAATACCAGAAGGTCCCTTCAATAGGACATAATCAGCACAAGTAAGAATTTATCAGTGGAAAATTTGGCAATTATGGCTGGAGATCTGCAAGACACACAAGATCAAAATTTGAATAATGATGATAATAACATGAATGAAGATACTCATATTAAGGATTAGCAACAATAGTTCTTACCTGGTATAATGTCATTGGTAACTAGTTAGAGAAAAGGAACCAATTAAAGCAGGTGTTGATATTGATGAGGTTATGGCTTTGGCAAGTGCTAGATATTATGTACCTTTGGATGTGGATAAATCAGGAGCTATAATGGAAGCATCAATAATGGATGGAGCCCAAAATGTCGAGAGTTACCCACTTGCACAAGAGGAATATATGTTAGAACATTCAGAACCACTAGATAAATTGCAAGACTGATTATCAAGCACTCACTCAGTATAAACAAGTATCACCTATGAAGGAATTACATGAGATTGTGTCACATTAAATATAAAAATCAGGGGAGCATACTAAGGAATTAGTCAATAATCGAGAAAATTAAAGATAAAGAAGGGGAAAATCAGCAAAATTTGGATCTTGTACAAAAGAAGAAAGGTTTATCTCCTGAATCACAAGCTAAGGGTAAGAGATGTAGAAATAAATCAGAAATTCAAAGAACTACAAGAGTAGTTCCTAAGAGACTGGTAAAACCAATAGTTAATAATTATGAAAGCTTTATTTTGGAATACCAGGTCTGCGAGAACTCAACACTCATTTCACAAAGGTAAAATGCAACATAGACATCATAATGATAGTATTGTTGCATTAATAGAGCCGTTTTAAGATGCAACTCATATCCAGAGATACAAGAGGAGATTAGGAATCCAGTATGCTAACTTCAATTAGAATGGTAAGATTTTGGGTGTTTGTATAAGGTAATATTCAAGTTGGAGTCCTAGCCAATTCAGAGCAGTAGATAACCTTGCAATTGACATTTCAAGACATTGGTCAGCCTATTATTACCACAATTGTATATGCTAAATGTGACATATTGGAGAGACTGATTTTATGGGAAAATATCTATGCTTTAAGTCACAACATAAAATTGCCTTGGTTGGTGGGAGGGGATTTCAATGTCATTATTGATATAAAAGAAAAGGTTGGTGATCTTCCTGTTTATCCACAAAAGCATGAGGATTTTGCATTTTATATTAATTCTTGTGATCTCTTTGATATAAATTCAAAGGTAGTCCATTCACCTGGTGGAATGGTAGGGCTGATGATGCTTGTATTTTTAAAAGGCTTGGTAGATTGCTAGTAAATCTAGCCTTTTTAGTGTGTATGGAAAAATGGAGATGGAACACCTGGCCAGGACTGGGTCAGACCATACACCCCTTCTTTTGTCATTTGGTGGTCAAATTGCCCAGTTATAATACCTTTCAGATTTTTGAAATTTTGGGTTGATACAGATGGCTTTAAAGATGTAGTGAGAGGTGTTTGGGACTCTGTAAATTATGCTGATGTTTTCATTAATATAAAGTTGAAGTGAAGAAGACTAAAATTCTTTTGTCTGCTTAGAGCAAAGAAAAATTTAGGGATATCTTTAAGCAATTAGCCATCTAAGAAGATATTATAGTCAGAATTTTAAGGAAGATTTGTTTGAAGAATTTCCTACTGCTACTAATAGGGTTGTACTGAAAAAGGCAGAAGCTAAATTGAAATAGAATTTGAAATATAAAGAGGAATAATATAGACAAAATGTTGGGATTCAATGGTTCACTGAGGGGGATAGAAATACAAGGTTCTTTTAAGTTTAGTGAGGGGATGAAGAAAGAGATTGGATATTCACATAATAATTAAAAGTAATGGAGAATGGGCAGAAGGTAGTGATCAGGTTGCAGTTGAAGCAGTCTCTTTTTTTCAGGATTAATTCGATGTTGCACCCGTGCTGGATTCTCCAAACACACACTACTTTTGGAGAATCCGACAAGCACCCGTTGACATTTTTGAAGAGTCCGAGCAACATAGGTCATAATCCTGGTTCTAAATTTAGGTATGTTATAGCTCTAAGAAGTAGTTGACACTTGCCATGCATGCCTTCTAATAAGCATATAAGACACATATCCAAATTCAGTAACCACGACATTCTGGTCACAACAAAAAAACCAAGAGATTAGAAATCATGGTCCTATCTCCAGGGCTTCCAAGCTTAAATATGGGAAGAGTTAGCAAGTTTTTATTAGTGGTAGGCCTTGCAGTCTTATTACTTACCATAAGTACCAAATGGAAGAAGTTATTGCTGCAGTTACCATAAGTTATTCTAGAATACATAGTGTAGGAACAAGAAAAAAGGAAAAAAAGATAGTAGATATTAGCTACAAACCTAACAATGACAAGCTACAGATGAATAGGTTCTACGAATTTCCTGGATCAGGCTACAAATTCACTTGTGTTTCAGTTCAAACAAGAAAGAAATCCAGAAGAATTAAGCCAAAAGTACAATAATCGCTTATAGTGCTTCAACTGTAGTTCAGAATTTTAGATAATAAACTGAAGGCAATCTAACCTGAGATTGTGTATGCCTTTGAAGCCTATTTGGATTTTCTCCATAACGAATATCATCTGGACGAATACTAGTGTAACACCCCGCACCTTCCCAACCTTACTTGACGACATTTAATAAGGGTTACGTAGGTGTCGAGACCTATAAGTATGTATTTGGTAATGTTAATGATGAGAAAATTGAAATTTGGCCTCGTATATGTGCTTAGCCTTTCATAGGAAGTGTTTTGTGATTTTCGTGGAGAAGTTGTGGGGTTAAAAACGATGCTAATAGGACCTCTAAACAAAGTATATTAAGGTTAAGAAGTAAGTTAAAGAATGGGACTTGAACTATCTAACCAAACCCGCGAGGAAGAGTCGAAAAACAAAATTTTTGGAAAATTTAAGTGAGAGGAACGTTGGAGAGCGTGCCAATCCGCTTTGGGACAAATTCTTGTGCCAATATGCAGCAAGTTGGAGTGCCCAAGGGCGTGCCACGCTGGTTTTTCCACTTTTTTGAAAGTTGGAAATTTCTAAGTCCCAAGGGTATCCGGGGTCGTACCGAGCCGATTTTTGCCCTGTTTCTTCTACAACCATGAGAATATACATGAAATGAGTAAAGTATTATATTGGTGTGATAAAATTACTCCAGAACAAATTTGGCAGCAAAATGACGATTTTACCCTTTTGGTCAAAATAGGCTGTACGTGGCTAGAATCGCTTGTTTTTGGAAGTGAGGCTACGAGTATGAATGGCATGAGTGGGAATATTGTCGTAACGTGTATGGAATGAACTAAACACGAGAAATTATTGATTTTTATTGGGTTAAGAGAATTGGGCCCAAAAAGGACCCAAAAATGAAAAGAAGACATGGCCCAAAATGGGTCAAATGACCCATTCTTTCAAAGAGCTTCTAGAAAAAAAAATCAATGCTAAAGAAGTGGCTAAGGATGGACTTGAGGGCCTATATAAAGGGCATAAAATCTGATTTTTATTGAGTACAAAGTCTCATGCCTTTAGACAAATATCCAAGACTTTTTCTCCAAACCCTAAAGACTCAAAGACACCTTTTGGAGCAAGATCATCCTATTCCAAGCCTTGGTAAGTATTTATTCTCATGTATTAACATCTTATATGCATGGAAGAGTATGTAAATCATGTTGGTTATTCTTGGAAATGTTGGACATGGTACTTTGGGCTTTTGTATAAGATTTGTGACCCATGAGATTCAAGCTTGAATTAGAACTTGTGCCTTTGATGAAAGAGCATGGTATGGATAAAATATGAACATGTACGGTGTTATTTTGGTATTAAACTTGTTATTTTTCTATAAGTGTAAATTGTGGGTTTTGGCCGATATGTGCTATGAAGTGTATTAAGGTGAATTGATGGACTATTTGTGATGTGGTGTCTATAAGAAAGTGTAAAGGAGAAGTGTTGTGGTGAAATGTATTAATTGTCATGTATTGGTCAATGTTGGGAATATTGGAGGATTTTTGGAATAATAATTTCATCAATGGTTTTGTCAAAGGGAAATGGAATGTTTAAAGGCAAACATGTAACTCATTGACGTTATATGCATTTGTAAAGTAGTCGATGGTTAATGTAAATCCCGTTATGTATTTGTGTTGTAGAGTGACACATAAAGAAGGAGTGGAACTATTGTATATGCATCTAAGGTTGTATATTCGTATTGAGAATACAAGGTATGTAAGGTTACTTTTTCCATATTCTTCTACACCATATTGTCCGCATTGATGTTAGGCTTGTCCTATTCCGAGAGGCTTGAAGTATATCAATTCAGGTTGACATATGTTGTCATTCATATGTGTCCTATTCTTATATGACTTATGATTTGCGTATCTCTTATTCCTTGATTGGAGTTCCAAAGTGATTATAATGTTGTCGATTCTAAAAGAACTATCTCAAAGAGAGTTGGATGTAAGAAAAATCTATTTGTTCTTGAGAAGTATTTTTCCAATCATGTAATGTTCCAAGGTCTCATGTTATTGTGATTATCTTTGTACCAATCTCTCACAAGTCAAAAGTTCCCATAATGTTATAGTTACCAAAAGAAACTGTTTCAAGGGAAGTGACGGCATAAGGAGAATCTATTCATTCTTAAGTCCCATATTCCTCATTCATTAATCATGGTTGTTCATGAGTTGCATAATTATGGACATGCTTCAAAAGTCCCAATCATGTTGTGTTCTTGAGCTTCCAATAATGTTGTGACTATGTATATATACGTTAATCTCTCATAATTGATTGTATCAATCTCTCATAAGAGGATGAATCAATTCCTCGCAAGCACATCTCTCAAAAGTAAGAAATAAAGTAATTCATATCTGTTGGTGGTCAATGATCAAGTATGGGTGGTAGCTTTGGGGGCAAAAAGCCTAGCCCAAGCCGATCCCGCGATTGTTGGATCAGGGGGCAGCCCTAGGGGCATAAGCCTAGCTCGGACCGATCCTGACATGGGGAAGCTCTAGGGGTAATAACCTAGCTCGAGCCGAACCTGATATGTTGGTATGGGTGGCAGCTCTAGAGGCATAAGCCTAGCTTGAGCCGATCCCAATATATATTGATTTATGGGTGGCAGCTCTAAAGGCAAGGACCTACCTCGAACCGATCCCAACATAACGTTATGTTATGTTAAGACCCACTGATCAGTTAGGGCCAAGGGTACGTTATGATATGAGCAATGAGGAATAAACCATAAAGAGAAGAACTTAATTTATGTAAGCTACATGGTTCCACATATGCCAATCGATGGGTTATTCGTATTGATTATCCTCTTACATTTTGATTCTATTGATGTATTCATGACAGTTTCATATGGCCTTACATACTCAGTACATTATCCGTACTGACCCTTCCTGGGGCTTACCTTACTTGCTGCAGGCGTAGGTACTAGTAGACCTCCACTGTAGGTTGCAGATCTTTTGTAGACTTTTGGTGAGCTCCAGTTGGTTCGGGGCTTTCTGAGTTGCTATGTACATGTATTTTGGTATTGTATATGAGTATAGAGCGGGGTGTTGTCCCGACTCTAGGTTTGTCATAGCTATATATCTGTAGAGGCTTTTGTAGACTTATGTGGGAACAGGATGTAAGATATGTATACTCATTTTGGTTTGATGGCCCTAACGGCCAAGTCTCTTATATACATAATGTTCCATGATTTCCGCACTTCGCATCTTATGTCTTTGCGAGTTGGTGATGATTCTTACGATATGCATACGATTGGGCATAAGCAAAGATTGGTTCTCTCGGGCCATATCGGCTTCGGGTGCCAGTCCGGCCCAAATGGGATTTCGGGTCGTGACAACTAGGCTCTACATACCTGCCATAAAACAGTCACATTGATAGCCATACATGAAAATATAGTAATGTATTCACTTCATTGCAAATATAACAACATCCTTCATTCCCAAGAAAAAGAGTATGGTGAACCAAAAAAGAGTAAGTGAAGCACAAAGAACTACATAGTGAATACGTTACCACAGACACCTCCTCTGGTGAACCTCAAGGAAAAAGGACTGAATGAATTAAAGGAACAGGATATTAGTTTTCTATAAGCATGGACTTTGAACTGAATTATGTAAAACTAAATAATTCATAGACATGTTTTAGCTAGAAAAAGAAACTGAAGCGTTCACAGATATTACACGTCAATTATCAATTACCATATCATTTACACCTTCAATTACCAACCTTGACAATGAGTTGCACAGCTACTTCATAAACCTCCTTGTATAAGGTCCAAATACTCTATTTACCATCATCAGATCAACATGGAATCTACAACATCTAAATTTTGAATTCATCACTGTGAGTATGAGGTTAAACAAACAATTGAACCAACTGAAAGAGAGTAAGATCTCTTTTTGCATATTCAGCAACTAGTCTTCTTCAAACTTACTACTATATTAATTCTCCATTGTCAAACTAATATTACCGTGCTCCCAAACATGAACTGACATTACCAATTGCAAGAGTAGAGAATTTTTTTTACTTAATTCCATATAATATTATAATCTATAAAGGAATATATTTATTTCCATTCCCAAAGTATCTTATTATCTTGTTGTCATTTCTATTTGTTGTTATTGCCTCTTTTCACTTTTTGCTCAGCCGAGAGTTTTTTGGAAACAACCTCACTACCTTATCAAAGATAAGGGTAAGGTCTGCATACACTCTCTCCTCCTCAAACCCCATTTGTAGAAACACACCAAGTTTGTTGTTGTTGTTGATAAATTTAATAATTTTGAGCCTAATTGGCAAACCTCAACATAATCTTTAACACAAGCAACAACTTTGGATATATTAGTCAAGTAACTTATGAATATTCAAAACTACAAATTTCCAGGCAACTGATTATTGGGACGATTAGTACTAACAAACCATTACCGATAGAAGCTATTATCACATGGAAATTAGGCAAGAATTGTAAATAGGTATGCTTTTTGTGTGTGCAAATATATATCTTGTAGAATTCAAAAGAACCACACAAATCGGGGTAGAAACCCATTTTGCAGTTTGTAAATTACTACTCAAATTCATGGAAAATCCACACAGAGAGAACTTACAACTTACAAATCGATTTCGCAGGAGAAATGGAAGATTGCGAAAATGTAAAATTGGGTCGGAAATGTAGAAATCTTGAAATCAGTATTGTGCGTATTACTCTATTATAGGCTACGGGTTTTGCCTTGTCATGGTTTGTTGAGGATTATCAGTGTAGACGAGAGCTTGAATAGAATCGGATCTTGGAGATACCTTCGAGTCCTAGAATTGTTGGGGTGAACAATTAGGGTTTTAGAGCCAACTTAGAGAGGGAAAAATACCCGCGTTCCGAATTGATAAAAACTTTGAGAACAAACTTAAATTGGGTGCTCTTTTTTTTCCCTCTATATTTAATTAATTTAAGTGTAATTCTTATATTTTAAAAATGTTGAATACTCTATATTTAATTAAATTGACTAAAATTATCTCAAATTTCCTTTAGGGTGGTAAAAAGTTAAAACTAAAAATTTTAAAAACAATTAAAAATTACTAACAATGACTCATGAAAAAATAAGTAATAAAACCTCTCTATAACATTATTGTTTGTATAAATAATTTTTGATTGTTATAGTGAAATGTACTACAAAAATATATGGTATAACATAATATGAAAATTGGTTACGAATAAAATTCATCGTTATAATAAAGTGTTGTTATTAAGTTCGTAGGTTGTGATTGTAATATATACGTAGGTCATTTGTGTTTAGGCATAATTCGTATCTTTGAATCATTAGAAGATAATGTGTATGTGTTCACTCCGAAAATGTATGAATTTTATCCACTGTAATGTCTTATCATAATATTTGAAATTTTAGTTCGTTAATTTCTTTAATTAGTACTTTCATTATTTAGTTTATTTCAATTTTTCACCTTGATGGTAAAGGTTAATAAAAATTTCACAAAATATATATTTAGCACCTTTGCAAAGTCCTGGGTTGCAAGTTCAAGTTATCTATAGTTATTCTATGTGAAATCACTGCTAAAAAGTAAGATTTTTTTTTACAGAAGCAAATAGATTGATGATTTACTAACTACAAAATCAATAGACACGCACGAAAAATGTAAATTTCTTCTTTCAATTTTTTTGAAGTAACTGTCAGCTTTTATAATGCCAAACCTCGAGGAAATTTTTTGTCCCATCGTGTCTATTGATGAAAGAGCATCATAAAAAAAAATCCTTATACCAACAAGCACCAATAATCTAGTAGTAGAATAGTACCTTAACACGGAACAAACTTCGATTGTATTACTGGATGGTACATTTTGTAATTGTGCAGTTTAAAAAATCATGAATTTCATCATCTGTAGAAAATTGATCGAATTTGTCACTTTTATTTTTTCCCTCGCCAATTAGCAATGGTCGATTTGTTATGAAGCACTTGAATTTTTTTGTCACTTGTCACTTATAATCACAATCATAACAATTCTCTTGTATTTAGGTATAAACTATTTTTCGTAGCAAATAGTTGAATTATTCAACTTTAGATTTTAAGTCGTTGCTATTTAACACATTTCATATTTGGTGACAATTCTTTGTTGTCACTAAGTCACAAGTTGATTAGAGACAATAAAGTGATTGTCACTAATTGTTTATATTATTAGTGACGGAATTTAATGTCACAAATTAATTATAAAATTCTGTAGCTAAAGATTACAACATTTAGCTACAAATTCTAATTTTTCGCTATTGAATAACCTGCTTTTTGTGACGAATTTTTTTCGAAGCCAAAATTTAACTGATTTTAAGACAAATTAGTTCGTCACAAATTGGGTACATTATTAGTGACAAAATATTGTGTCACTAATAACCTAAAATTTGTGGCTAATATTTCTCAATAAATGGCGCCAACTTATTTTTGGCGGGAAATATTAAGGTACAAAATTTTTTGCTACAAAATTTTGTGTTTCGTCACTAAAAATATGCGCCTCATGTATTTAAGTACGAAATGTAATTTTTGTCACAAAAAATGAAGAATTAGTGACGAATTTGTGTCGTAGCTAATAATTTTGTAGCTAAATATCGCATTTGTTGTAGCGTTAGGGGGTAAAACAAGGAAATCATTTATCCCCAGCTTTATTTATATTACCTGTTGAGGTGTTTTCTAGAGCTTTGAATGATTATTCTACTATAAGGACTTTAGAAGTTTTGGGATGCCTAAATGGAATGAGAATATTAACCATCTAGCCTATGTAGATGATACCATCATTTTTATCTCTGCTAACAAAAAAAGCCTGCAATTGCTTATACAGACTCTTGGGGAATATGGGAAGCAATCTGGCCAAAAGATAATAAAAAAAGAAGAAAACTTTTTTTATGTTTATCAGAATACTGTTGGTGGTACTACTCAAGAGGTGGCAGATTGCATAGGTTTTACAAGAGGTAAGCTTCCTTTCACATATCTAGGATGCCCTATTGTACATACTAGAAAGAGAAAAGTCACCTCTAAGTTGATTAAAAAAGTTCAAAATAAGTTACATACATGGAAAGGGAAATTGTTATCTTTTAGAGGTAAATATCTGTTAATAAATAGTGTTATATAAAGCATTTCTATTTATTTATTATCTGTCATAACACCCCCTAAATGTGTCATTCATGATTTGCATAAAATATTTGCCAAATTTCTGTGAAATTTCAAAGTAGTAGGGAGAAATAAACACTGGGTGGCTTGGTCTGATATATGTTTTCCTAAAAAGAAAGAGGATTGGATTTCAGGCCTGTATTTGATGTCTCCAAAGCTCTTTTTGCTAAGTTGTGGTTGAATTTTAAAACCAAAAAATCCATGTGGAATAAATACTATAAATGGAAGAGACCTCAAATAATAAAGTGGAGAGGAGTTCATTGACTTGGAAGTTTATGCTAGATGCCAGAGATAGCATAGGTCAAGAAATTTAGTGGGAGCCTAAGTGTGGGCATTCTAGCATCTAGTTTGATAATAAGACTCAACTTGATGCTCTTTATTACTATTTACCTGTATCTAACAACAACTATGGAGTGGAAGATGTGAGACAACTTAAGCTAAATAGGAAATGGAACAAGGACTTACTGCATCAACTGTTTCCAAAGAAGTGTGTCAACATATTTGCAAAGAGCTTGGGGTGGTAGAGGAATCTAAAGATTGGGATACCCCTTGGTGGATGGTGAATAGCTCTAGTAAATTCACTGTTGGAAGTGTATAGGACCTGCTGAGACAAAAAGGTGATGCACAAGAAGATTTTCAATAATTGTGGATTAAAGGTGGCTTTTAAAGTCATCTTTTTCCTTAGGAGACTACACTGGCAGAGGCCACCTATTAGTGTGGTTCGAAGAAAAATGGGTGGTAGTTAGGATGTTTTATGTTTTTGTTTTAATGATGGAGTGCAAGAAATATGGGAGCCTATGTTCATCAACTGCCACACGGTTGTAAGAATTTGGCTAACTTTTGCTAATGTTGTAGGGGTATATGGTCCTTTTTTTACAGCTAAAAGAATCTATTTCCAAGTGGTGGAGTGCAGATTGTCCTTCAAAGCTAAAGCCTTTATATAAGACTATTCCAGTTTTTATTCTATGGCAATTATGAAAAAGAAGAATTATCATTTATCATGGTGGCAAAATGTCTTATAACAGGATGGTGATAGAAATTAATAGAAATATATACTTGTTGGCTAAGGTTAGATATCTCTGGTTGGTTGATATCCCCTCAACTTCGCCAAAGATATATACTACAGTTTTTAGAACAATATTCTCCCAATATTAATTATAAGGTTGTTTTTTGAAAGCTACCGTTTGGGATTTTTCAAGTGTAAATCATATGGAGCAACAAAAGGGAATCCAGATCCAAGTTCAGGTGTCTTTTGTATAAGAGATAGTGAAGGCAATTTTATATTTGCAGAAGGCTGGAAGATTGTCCTAATCTACTTGCTGAAGCTACAACATTAAGATTAGGATTGGAATACTGTATAAATAATCAACTACTGTCAGTGGTGTTGGAGGTAGACTCATTAACCATAAAGAAGGTTCTAAATGGTATTTGGGAGGTGCCTTAGTGCATATCTATGGAAGTGAGGAAGATTCAGTTGATGAAAGTTAGAGTCACTGTGATGATCGAACTCACATTCATAAAAGGCAACATGCTTATAGATTTTTTTGCTAATCAAATTTTTTATTTTGTAGAAACACAAAGATTAGTTTATTCAACAATACAGGAATTACCAAGGGAAGCTAAAGTCATTCTCAATATAGATAAGTCACAAACTCCTAATATTAGAATAAGAAAATGTCAAATTGCAAATTTTAAGATCTCAGAGGATCAGTAAGTTACACAAACAAGCAATTCAAAAAAAATATTAGGCACGCAGCAATTGACAGGAGATATAGTAAGTACTTTTGGTGGAATTTCAAATTAGATCCACATGCCTTTATTTAAATGAATTACCTTGTTCTTTGCTTCCTACGCATTGGTATTAGCTTCTAGTAATCTTAACCTATGAGGAAAAAATGAATAATATGATTCACACAATTATAGTCTATGGTTAGTTTTCATACACTCAGATCTGATATACAGATGAAGGATGGAAGAGTTACCAGTGTTGCTTCGTCTTCTAGTGGACTCTCATTCTGCTAGCATGTAGAACCATAGTTGGGTTAGAAATTCAACCTTTGGATGATGGTTTGTTAAGATGGGGGAGATATTTAGCTAACTACAACTAGGCTCACCAGACCTATAGCAATTGAGTAGAAGAAGTCTTCAATGAAGTCGGATTACATGGCATTTGTGAGAATTTTAAATGTCTTTTGTGGAATCTGCCCAAACTCAAAGTTGTGAATCTATGTTCATCTTTGGTGTATGGTAGTCAATGTTTCCTCTTCATCAACAGCATCTCTCCAAGCTTTCCATCAAGCTCATTGACAATGGTGAATTGGGTGAAGATGGAGAAACTTTTTACTTTCTTATTTGGGATATGTTTCTAGATCCATCTTTTTCTTTGTTTTATTTCTGATTTTTATTACTTTCATTTTTATTTATTTGTTTGTTTTATTTTTTAACTTTTCTTTTGGAGTTTGATCCGTTTGGGGTTAACATTTGTACAAAGCTTTGCATTTTTTTTAAAGAAAAATGGCCTTTGGCCAAACTTTAATTTTTAAAAAACTCACTTTCACTTCAACCAGAAGTCTTGAAAAGTTCAGGCCCTATTTCTACAGAGCGTTTGTTTGTAATCAATGGTTTCTCTACAAGGCTGCTAATCTTACTAAGACCACAAGCACTCTAATATTTGATATCTACTTCAGGAAGTTTGATCCATATCGAAATAGATCTGAGCTCATCCTTAGGAAATTTTATATCACTATGCCAAGCTTTTACAGTTACTTGTTTATCATCAAAATAACATATGCCATCATATATCACATCAGTTTGTCTAATTTTACTATCAAATCAAACTGGTAAAATTTCATTCTTCAGCACTTCTACTTTGTTAATCCTATGTTTCCCTCAAATTTGTTTGGATGTATCCATTCAACACTGAGAATTGTGGATAAGGCCCCAATATATAGCATACCACTAATTCCTCTAGTATTCAATCTCTGAGGATATGTCTTCAAACCAAATCTCCTCAATCTATTAATCCTTCTCCATTTTTGGATTCACATATTCCAGCTTAAACCCCACACTAGATATTTTTCTGATGTCAAAATTATCCCAAATTGAAGCTCTGAACTCAATTTGCTTGTCTATACTAGCCTCCAATTGATTGACTTCATCTACCTAGGTCTGAGACCAAGTCGGTGATTTCATGATTCTCTACCATTTTTGTATTATGTCCTAAGATGGAATTGTTATTCGAGTTGCCATAGGTATTGCACCTTTGGTCGATGGTGATACCATCCTTAGCTAAATGTTTGGATTCATTGAACTTGATGGTTATTTCCCCTATATCCCTAATTCCATGACTGCAAATTGGTATTGGTCTATTTTGTAGTGTTTCCTCCCAACTCCAGTGATCTTGACCATCTTGCCCACTTGAATTTGTACCGATGACGTGGTCAGAATTGTAGTCTTGGCCCTCTTGCCATGGTAGGTGTACTAGCATATGCCGAACAGTTTAGGCTAACCAGCTAACATACATCGAGAGTTTTCCTTATAATGTACGTCGAGAAATTATTCATAATAAGCCTTCACTAAGAATATTTACTATCAATCAAATGGTCATCTATTCCTTACAATTTTGTAAGTACCATTTGCTAATAAAACTATCATATTTTTTGTATTATAACTTTTAAAATCACATAAAAACACACAAGAAGGAGAGTACATGAGCAACATATGTAGTAGAAATATTTGACTGATTAGCTTTACTATGATTGATATCAGTTGTATATGTAAATTTTCTTTACCAATAAAATCCTTCATTTTTTTAGAATGCTACCGAAAGAACATCAATACCGCAAGTTATTGCATGTTGATGTCATGGCTTGTGTAATATTAAATGAGCTATCTTGGAAAAGTTTGTTCAGATTTACTATTGTATGACTTCATAAATCTCATGACCCGAGGCTACACCTTAGACATGACAGACACTCGGAACCTCAAGTGGCCCAAGAGAACCACTTAGCCTGGCATGAAACTAGTAGAGCTAAACTTTAACAAATGCGGAAGCTGGAAATTAATAAATATACCTAAACTTCTAAATAAAGGGAAATGTTTTTAACACTTCAACATTGAAAGTCCACTGAAAGACAACTCCAATAACTGAAACTAATAATGTCTAATGAAGCCTCTAAAACACAATAACTGAATGAGTTTGTTGGGGCTTAGCCCCGAGCTACCTTTATTAAAAAGTTAAGAACTGAAACTGTTTATGAACTGGGGACTAATCAAAACATAATCAAGTCCTCTGGATGCAAGGATGAGAACTCACCACAAGCTGATAATGAGAGTCTAATGGAACATCTGTTATCGGGTTTGAGTCTGAACACCTGAATCTACATCATAAAAAGAAGTAGCACAAGAAAAGCGGTAAATACAATTGAATATATTGGTACGTAATATAGCTGAATTGAAACAATACGCATGTACTAACTGAAAATAGAAACTGAAATGACATTCTAACTAAATAATGATAAACAGAAGAGTACAAGAAAATAAAAGTAAAGCTTGCTGACTTTTCTTACAAGAAATAGAGGATTAAAATAATGCAATAAATGATAATTGATGCTGCTAAAACATGTAAAAACCAAGTTAACTGACCTTCCAAAAACATAACTTGAAACAAGTAACTGAAATGCTCTCAAAATTAAATATTATAAAATCATCATAAATAAATAGTAATAATAGAAAATATTAAGTAATTCTAATTTTGGGAGAGTTTCTCTTAACTAGACCATGTGAGCATAATGATGACCAATCATCTTTCCCACATTGGGGAGACTCATCTTATATGTTTCCAGAGCATGGTACAAAACATAATCTATGGATCCATTATAAGCCTTTGGGCTAAAAGAGGAGTCACCCTAACTGCGGATGATTCTAACCTATGGTGGCAACGTAGTTTTGGGGTATGTGACCTTGGGCCCATACCCTTCTCGGTGCTAAATAGTCCTCCCAAAAGTATACTATTTTCTCACACTATAAGTCTTTAAACATAATCTAAAAATCATGCTTGAAGCCTCGGCTTTAATCTTTTAACTCATGTTGAACTTAACTTTTAAGATGCAAAAACTTTCTTCTTTTCTCAAAACATAAAATAGCATATGGGTTTCTTTGTAAACTTATCATGAACATAAACTTGAAATCTTTAAATGAACTTTTAAGGAAAACCATGAACAAATCAAGTAAAAACATGAAATATACTTTCAATAATAAAAGACAAATTCATGAAATTTATTGAAAAAATTCAAGAGGCATGATTTAGGAATTCAACTCAAGGGAAAGATTCAACTCATAAGATCTCTACAAAAAAGTTGTCGGATAACCAAGGAATTTCATCAAGGGAATAAAGAATTTGACATAAAGATTTCAACTTCACAAACCCTAACATAAATCATTAGTTTAAAACAAATTTACGCTTGGTTGTGGGGAGGATGGAGTTCTCACACTGAAGGTTTAGCCATTACGTACCTTAGAGAAGAAGCTTAGTAGAGAATATTTGAAGAAGAACCCTTGCTTGAACCCTTGGAGAAGACTCTAATTTTATTAAAGTCTTGGGAGGAAAAAGAATGAGAAGAGAGATGAAAATTCTAGTCTTAGGCATTATATCTACTGAAATTGGGTCAATGGGGGGTTTTATGAGGGTAAAAGGATCAAAATGTCCTTTTAAAATAAACAAAAACTAAAAAATCTCATAGGATATGGCCTGGGTCGCCACACTATACATGGCTGACTAAAGTTTTGGCTCTAGTGTGTCGTGCCTAACATGACTGGCTGAAGTTTTTGCCCTAGCACACCACGCCACTCAAAGGTCTGAAGCTTGTTCTACTAGAGTCCTAGACGTTTCTTGGTTTGAATACTAGGTTCTAAGGATTTAATGCGTGCACGATATGGAATAAAGATATGACATGAATTGTAGGGTGTTACAGTATGTCCTCCTTTGGATCATTTGTCCTCTAATGATAGCTACAGCTTGAATGAACGCATGAATAGAACCACTCATCACTTCTCTTGGCTAACTGAAACTATACTTACTATCATGAACTAGGCTGCATTATATCAAGGTCCATAACATTTACTAAAGAGTATGTAAGAATGAGTTATTTTATGCACAGAAACTACAACATAAAAGACATGGGACGAGTGCTTTGCGATTTATTATAAGAGTAAGACTATTACTTCTTCTTTTCTTTTTCTAAGGGTTGGACATGAATCAATACTTGATGAATAGGGCATGAATCCATGTCAAGGGACCAATGCTAATACGCAAGGCTAGAGTAGAGTGTCATCATGACTGAAGTACATGGAAAATACGTAGATAAGAATGAATCACGGTCTTATCAAAGGTCTTCTCTAGAAGGTAAACTCTTTAGAAATCTAGACTATTCTTTGATCAACACTTCACTATCTCTCCCTTAGCTTAAGGTTGATAACTTAAGTCAGCGAACTAATCCTCTAAACTAAACTATACCCCCTAAGAGTCAAGGGAACTAAAACTATACCTAAAAGGCTCTACATCAGTTATATATGGCTTTCCAAATTCACTTCTTAGGAACTTCTTCTAATACAACATAGCCTCTCGCACACTAAACAACGCTCAATTACTAACTAGGCACATATAGTACTTATAACTCAAAACCCCATGTAACAAATATACTAACTACCTTAAGCACACATTACTTGCTTCTACAACCTAAGGCTCTTCTTCACCTATAGACTTAGCCATAATTTTTCTTTTTCACCTAGGGGTTAGATATACCATATTCACAACTTAACAACTTACTTCTCGCAAACGTTATATCAAACTTACATATCCCTAAAGTTACCACTATCACCATCATACTACTACTACTACTACTACTACTATTCTAGATTCTAAGCTAAGACAACGCACATCAAGTAAAGGGTATATAGTCATTACCTATATACAAAGAAAGTCTATCAACATACCGGTCACGGCGTCTAGAGAGTTTTCTTGATTGTGCTGACTGGACAAGGCATACAAGTGGTTCCAACCTCTGTTTATTCCTGAAGTAGTTCCCTTCTGGGAAACTTAGCCTGCTGGAGCAGATAATGCTGAAATTTATGCTCTACCCCCATTGCTTTGTTTTGCAGATGGATAATCCTTCAAGAAGTGACCCAACTGACCATACCTATAACATCAATCTATACCATCCTGACACTCTTCCAAATGAGGCCTACCACACTTACTATAAGAAGGGTACTTCAAGGTCCTATGTGCAACACTACCATAAGATTGAGATCCTGGCGCAGGCACACTGGCTGAAGATGGAGCTAGACTAGATTACCTCTTAGGAAAGAAAGATCTATTACCATTCTTTTGTGGTTCACCTTATAGTCTGTCGATCTTGCCTTTTTATTCTAATGCTCTTCTTCTTCCCTTTCCCTTATCTTCTCTTTCCCCACCTGCTAAGCATACACCATCAACTTAGCAATATTTATATCCCTAATAAGTAAGGCTCCCTTGCACTTCTTCCACATATCAGAAGAAACCCCAGATACAAACCTCCTCATCCTAGCCCTCATATCAGACACCAACTCAGGAGCATAATAAAACAGTTGTGTAAACTAAGTTTATACTCTTTCATGCTCATCTTTGCCTGCTTCCAGTTCACGAACTCCTTTACCTTGGCCTCCCTCAACTCTTAAGGAAATAAATGATTAAGAAAAACATCTAAAAAATCTTCCTATTCAACTGGTGTAACATCCTCACCCCTAGCATCCTCTAATTGATCATGCCACAAATAAGCAACATCCTTAAACTAATAAGAAGAAAGTTCAACTCCATCAGTCTCACTAGCACGAATCACCTTAAAAAATTGCTAGATCTCATCTATAAAGTTCTGAGGGTCCTTTTCAGTCTTAGACCTCGTGAACTCTGGAGGGTCCATCCAAAGAAACTCGTGAATTTTAAAAATGTCTAAAGAGTCATGGGAACTGGAATAGGTAGGGCTTGAACGACGGGACTGGGATGCTACCAGCTAAGTGAGCATTTGAATGGTCTATCTGAACTCAGCATTAGTGACATCAGAGCAAAGAGACCGAGTAGCAGATGTCCTGGGACCCTCGTAGGACTAGCTGGGGTTGGTGGAGCCTCAGAACCACTATTCTGTCCAGACATATGGACTCCATATCGAGTCTGTATAACATGAGCTAGAGGTGCGGCTATAGCATTGGTCCCAGTCCAGGTGGAAACTACGGTGGCAATTCACTATGATAGTTCTTTAGGGAGGCATGAACTAAAATATGGAAAAACATGAGTTAGACAGATCTCATAGAATTTAACTCTATCGCGCAAACTAGAGAATAAAAGAAGGAAAATTCTTAATTGCCTTGTAGCCTCTTGATTATAAGTGTTGCTTCACACCCATAAGTAGGACTCTACTATACATGGCTTCATAAACACACTAGGGCACTTGGACTCTGTTATCCGATACCAAGTTTTTCACAACCCGAGCCAATACCCTAGACGTGATAGGCACTTGGAACCACAAGTAACCCAAGAGAGCCACTTAGTTTGGCATGAAACTAGTAGAGCTAATTTTTGACAAATGTGGAAGCTAGAAAATAATAAGTACATATAAGTTTCTACATAAAGGGAAATGTTTTTAATACTTCAACATTGAAAGTCCACTAAAAGACAACTCCAATAACTGAAACTACCAATGTCTAATGAAGCCTCTAAAATATAATAACTGAATAAGTGACATGGCCCCAAGCTACCTTTATTAAAAAGTGAAAATTGCATTTGTCTATGAACTGGGGACTAAGCAAAACATAATCAAGTCCTCTGGATGCAAGGATGTAACACCCCAAGACTACCCCCTGGACGTCACACGATGCTTAGGCCTGTAAGTAGCCCAAGCTAACTCGTGGTTCCTGGCATAACACTGAATGTATATTCTAAACATTTTAAAAACCATGAGCGAAAACTGTAAATTCATAAGTCTGAACTGAAATAGACAAATCAAATCCCGATAGTATCAATAACAACTAAAAGTCAACTGAAACATACTAATAATTGGAAACATCAACTAGTCTAGACAAGTCTCTAAACGTACTGAAGAATCACTAGGATAGACCTCAGCTGACCCAAAAACCATAAACTCTAAAATAAACGTAAAACTAAACTACTGATAGCAAATCATGATACAGGTCCTCGAAATATGAGGACTTACCAACTAATAGGAGTAGGCAATGGTGATCGAGGCTAATTGTGAGTCTGAGGATGAACAGCAGAACCTACATTCTGATAGGATGCAACACAAAGAGTATATGGTCAGTACTATGGAATGTACCGAGTATATGGGGGATGCATACAGAGTATAAATATAACTATAATGGTTTAAATGAGGAGTAAAACATATGCAAAGAAAATGTATATAATGACTCACTTATCACCAATAATAAACTGAGATAATCAAACAATAACATAGATTATAAAGAATGATAATTGAGTAAACTGGTGAGTCAAATACACCTTAAGTAACAAAATGATCTTTCTGTGGGAGTTTCTCATAGTCGATATGCCCTATTTGAGCAACATGGAGCCCAACTCATAACCCTTGTTGGGAGGGTGTTCGATACCTTGCCAGGGGTAAAGAACCATGATTTGGCGTAAATTCACTCATGGACCTATTATCTGGTAAAAGGGGACAGTCTCAACTGGCGAGGACCCCCATGATAACCTAGGGTGGCACGTAAATTAGGAATTTGGGTTTTATCTGAACCCACATTCCCTCGGTGCTAAATACTACTTCCAAAACCATAGTAATGCTCATTTATGCATAGAGTTTATCATGAAATTAGCATAACTAGTTTATAGGTCTGAAAACCATTTATGCTCCTGCGTATGTTCCATAACCACGAGTCAAATCCATGAGTTTCATAATGATTCTAAATCCATAAGACTAAGTTTGTGATGGGTAGTTCATAATCATGTGATGCTTACTAAAACATAGAATTTCATGTCAAAAGAAATGATAAAATGTAGCATGTGATTAAAACCCATAAAACAAGATGATAAACCAACAATAACATTTTTAATTAGTCATAATACATAGACAAACTCATGTAGGAGTATAAAGTACAAGATCATGATAATTGGGTTTGAACCCTAGTTGATAACTTTGAAATTCGTTAAAGAAAAGGACATAATTTGGCACAAGAATGAAAGGAAATCCTTGTTGAAAACCCCACATACCTGAACTTATCAATTTATTGAAGGAAAATTTGGGTTTGGAGCCTTTGGGGTTGAATCTTGAGAGAAACTCTTGCTTTTGTGTTCTTGAGAGTTTAAGAGGAGAATGAACGATGGAATTTTTGATAAGTAATAAGGGAAAACATTTTTGTATCAGTTATAAGGTTATTTAGGATCAAAAGGACTAATTTACCCTCAAAAAACTAAAAGAAAAATAAAGATTTTACATCGTCGTGACCACTAACGTGGCACGGCTAAATCGCGAAGCACCACTGGCGTGGCACTCCAAAATTACGGCACCCCACTGGCGTAACAAGCCCTTGTCGCGCCAGATCACTGATTTTTGCACTTGGCTTGTGCCTTGCCTCTGTGGCACGGCCCCAACGCTGACTCATACTGTTTTGGGGTTGCGTTTGACCCTGAAACTCATTCTAAAAATCCTGAAACACTTCCTAATGATCCTGTTGTCCCTCCTTATCATCAATAAACCTTAAATTCGCATCAAAACACTCGAGAGCTATCAAAATAAAATCATCAAACTCATGGGGTATAACAAAGGAGGACTCACCACAAGCTGATAACGAGAGTCTAATGGAATGTCTACTATCTGACCTGAGTCTGAATGCCTGAATCTACATCATGAAAAGATGTAGTGCAAGAAGAGCAGTCAATACAATTGAATGTATTGGCACATAATATAGCTGAATTGAAATAGTAACCATGTACTAACTGAAAACTGAAACTGAAATGACATTCTAACTAAATCATAATAAACAACTGAGTACAGGAAAATAAAAGCAAAGGTTGCTAACTTTTCTAAAATAATGCAATAAACAATAATTGATGCTGCTAAACATGTAAAAACCAAGTTAACTGACATTCTGAAAACATAATCTGAAACATGTAACTAAAATGCTCTCAAAAATAACTTTTATGCAATCATCATAAATAAATAGTAATAATAGAAAATATTACGTCTTTTTAATTTTAGGGGAGTTTCTCTTAACTGACATACACCATGTGAGTATCATGATGATCAACGTCTTGATCACGTTGGGGAGAGCCATCTTATACCCTGATAGAGCATGGGATGAAATATAATATATGGATCCATTATGAGCCTTTGGGCTAAAAGAGGTGTCGCCCTAACTGCGAACGATCCTAACCTACGGTGGCAACGTAATTTTGGGTACGTGACCTCGGACCCATACTCTTCTCGGTGGTAAATAACACTCCCAAAAGTATACTATTTTCTCATACTATAAGTCCTTAAACATAATCTAAAAATCATGCTTGGAGCCTCGGCTCTAATCTTTCTAACTCATGTTGAACTTAACTTTTAAGATACGAAAAACTCCCTTCTCTTCTCAAAACATAAAATAGCATATGAGTTTCTTTGTAAACTTTTCATGAACATAAACTTGAAATCTTTAAATGAACTTTTAACATGAACCAACTAAGTAAAAACATGAAATATACTTTCAATAGTAAAAGACAAAATCACGAAATTTATTGGAGAAATTCAAGAGGCATGATTTAGGAATTCAACTCTAGAAAAAGACTCCAACTCATAAGATATCTACAAAAATCGTGGAATAACCAAGGAATTTCATCAAGGAAATTAAAAATTCGACATAAAGATTTCAACTGCACAAATCCTAACATAAACCATGAACTTAAATCGAATTTACGCTTGGTTGTAGGGAGGACGGGGTTCAACACTGAAGGTTTAGCCATTACGTACCTTAGAAAAGAAGCTTAATGGGGAATCTTTGAATAAGAACCCTACCTTGAACCTCTAGTGAAGACTCTAATATTCTTGAAGTTTTGGGAAGAAAAAGACTGATAAAAGCGATGAAAATTCTAGTCTTAGGCATTATATTTACTAAAAATTGGGTCAAGGGTGGTTTTATGAGGGTAAAAGGATCAAAACGCCCTTTTAAAATAAACAAAAACTTAAAAATCGTCAGACAAAGAGCCAGACATGGCTGGCTGAAGTTTTGGCCCTGGCGCACTACGCCACTCAAAGTACCACTAGACTTTTTGCCCAAAAACTAGTCTTTAATTCCGAGCTCATTCTACTGGACTCCTAGGCGCTTCTTGGCTCGAATACTAGGTTCTAAGGCTTTAATGTACGCACGAGACGACATAAAAATATGACACAATACATGGGATGTTACACTAAATTTTCACAGTGAAATTTCTCATGTCATTTTTCTTAATTAGCTTACATATATTTTCAGGTTTGCACACTTTCAAGTTAAATAACATAAAAGTAGGATACTTGAAGCTTATTAAATATTATTATGACAAATAGTGAAATGTTGAGATAAGTAAAAGATATGATAATGAATAACTTTAATTAGGAGGAGAAAAATGCATCTTAGAACATCCTAGTCCTTTTTCATGTACTTGGTTAGGATAGTAATTGACTTTCATTAGTTCTAGCTTTGACCGATGTATTTAATGACCATTTGTTATGTTTATTTCTCGCTTGATGTTTATAGCACAAATGAAAACTATCAGTTTGATATTGGTCAAATTTATAGACATATATAACTCAACTTATTAGAAAGTTGTGCTGATAACAGATTATTGAATATGAAAAATATATAGAATAATATAAAAACAAGATATATAGACAAGAGCTATGAGAGAAAATGCTTTGTTATTTCTTTCTTCTGTGTTGTCGTGTATCTTTCAAAGATAAAGACATTCATTGAATGGACATTGACATTCATTGAATGGACATTCATAACAAATTCACTAAAAATTATGAGAAGAAAAAAAGGACTCACACAATTAAGTTGAATGATGTAAGACATAAAAATAAATATTTCGTATTATATCAATCAATAGATGAAAAACATATCAAAATATTTACACTTATTATTTAATTATTATTAATTAATATATATTTTCACTTTATTAAATCACTTAGTAGGCATTTGGTCATGAAAATCAAAAAATTTGAAGTTAGAGTTGAAGTTGTGTTTGATAATGAATAAAAATTGGAGTTGTTTTTGAACTTTTGTGAAAAAAATTTAAATAGATTGAAACTTGGTTTTACTTTTTTAAATATAAATTTAAGTTGTATTTAGAATTTTTATGATCAAATATTAAGTTTTAAATAAAATGGGAAAAAAATTTCAGAAAAAGTGAATAATTGTTATAGCCAAATGGCGACTTAATTAGTACAAGTTACTATAAATTGATGCCGCAATTTTTGCCAAGTGGGAGACCTATTTCCCCCTGCAAGTTGAGACAACCACGGTCCACGGTTCAATAGTACAAACGCTTTTCAAGTGGATAAGTCACAATCCTTATCCTCTCTCCCTCTTATCCATTTCCTAATTTCTGAAAAGGGTTTTAGCCGATAGCTTGTTGAATGGACTGTGGCCTCTCTTTCTCCTATTCCAAAATTTCCCTTCACCAGTCTTTACCTTTTACGGTGAAGACTTTGCTATCATCATCAACCCCTTTTGCTTTCAACAATTCTCCCGCCGGTTGTAGAAGATCGTTGTTTGTAGTGGCCAGTGGTAGTAGTAGTAGTAGTAGCAGTAAGTGTGAATTCAGTGGCTTCAACGCACCGCTAGAACCGACAACGCCGGCTGGGAGGTTGTTGAGCACTGTGCTTCAGAATGATCGTAAGTACTTCCATGTCGCCGTTCAGAAACAGTTGGAGCGATTGGCTTATAAACGGGATGAAGCTGTGGCTCGGGTGAATCTGAGCTTGGACTCTTATGAAGCTTTTCTGCATAGGTTCGTGCAACTCTTTCCTTTTGCCCTTTTACCTCTGTGATTTTGCTTTTTTCCATACTTGTTAGTTGGTTTTATTCTTTATCAAAAATTTGGCTTTACTGTCTTTAATTATCCCTACTGCAAGAACAGCGCCTCAGTATTTGTGTCTCCTCTACGGATCCCCTATACTTACTGGATATATTTGTATATCTTTATGCTGATAGTTAACTGGGGCTCCGGCCAACAATTAAAGCTCATGTAGATACCAGGTGGGTAATTGTGTCCACCAAAGTTTAGACTCTGATCTTTCTTGCTTCCTTGACTGACATGCTCTTTTTTTCACTTCTCTATCCAGCGTTTCTATAACCAAGTTTAAAGCTTAAAAAGCAAAGTGTCACTGCAGCGTTCAACTAACTTTCTAAAGTTCTGTCGTAGACCAGTTGATATCCCCTGCTTCTCTTCTCATGAAGATTGTATCTAGAGATAGAATTGTATTTGTAGAGCTCGAATAAAGAAAAAGGACTTGTTTACACGAATCTTAGTAGGTAGTACAATCATTGATTTTGTTTCTTAGGTACATAGAACTTCTGAGTCTCGCACAAAGTGTTGGTTTCTTTGTTTTGGATTACCGAGTGTATTGGTAGAGAGTAATAGGGATGATTATTTATCAAATCCTTCATTATTTAATAGGAGGATTCAACTGGATAGACTTGTACAAAAGATGCTGGAGCCTAGAGCAAAGTTAGCACAAATTAAAACTCAATTAACCATTAAATTAGTGAAAGAGTTGGGAGATATTTACATGTACTTAAATGTTTACTTGAGGTTGACGAAACCAATTTAATAACTCCTCTGTATCTCTCACTGTCTCTCTTTAGATCCATAATTCAGCTGTACTTGTGAAAGAAAATCCATAGTTTACTCTATTTGCCTTTCATTTTCCACCTATTCAAAGACTATTGTTTACGTTCCTTTATTTCATCTCTACTCTTTTCCTTTCTCTTATAAATGCTTAAGAAAGTTACATATCATCATTATCTTCATTCACTGAATGGTTTTTGAGATACTTGGCGTAGTTATCTTGCATTGGTGCTTGCAATCAGAAAGTACAGGATGAGGTGCAATAGAAATTTTCAATCACTATTATTTTGTGTCAACTTATAATAGTATATGTGTTTCTTCGTTTCACTTGATTAAGTTCTTTTTTCAATTGAAGAAAGACCACCGTGTTTCTGTAAGTGTCTTTGAACTACATTACCTTTAGAATGCATTGTTTTGGCAAAGCAATACATGAAGAGAAGATTTTGCTTCAGTTAGTCATTGTCCTCAATGTTAATTAATCTGTTGATACGGATAGTTTTCTTTTAGATATGGACCAGTTTGTAGCTGTCATTAGCAAAGTTGCAATTGAGGATACAATAATTCGCTAATTGATTATGCAGTCCCACAAATATCTTGTGCCTTGCATAGCAATGAAATTTTTTTGAAACTTGAATAGAGATTACCCAGTGATGACATGACTTGATCAATGTGATATCTGATGCGGGTATGTTAAGTCCATTTTTATTGCAATAACTTGTAGCGGTAGCCTACAAAATGAACATGTATCATGTGGTAATACTTTTAAACTCTGTTGTTTTAGGATCTGAAAATGCTCCATGTGTATTATCTTTCACTACGAGAACCTCAGGTAAAGATACTAGTTTAGAATATATTGCAGCCTAGGAGCCTGTTTGGATTGGCTTATTTTAGGCGCTTTTAAGACAAAATAGGTTTTAAGCAGTTTTATAGTGTTTGGGTAAAATAAAAAAAGTTCTTTTTAGCACTTGGTTTTAAGTCAAGAGAACAAAAATAAGCCAAAAGTTAGAAATCCCAACTTATGATTTTTGGCTTATAAGCCTATCCAAACAGGCTCTAAGACTTATCGGATATTTGGATATACTTAATAATTTCCTTGTTTTCCATATTCACTAAATATGCTTGTCAATTGATATCATTTCTTGAGCCGTTCCACTCAAAATCTTGGCTACAAGCTTGTGCAATCCTTTATCAAGCTGCATCACATGTTTTGGGAAAGAATATGTACTTGAGCGATACTGGGAGAGACACATGCAGCGATGCATTCAGATAGGGACAGAATTTTTTTTTTTGAACAAACTCACTCTTTTGATGGCATATTGAAAGCTTTCAACTAGTTACTGAAAAGTAAAGGGAGACGAAGACAATAGAAGGTAGCCACCAATCTGTGACCGAAAGATTTTACTTTCTTGCATTTCCCATGTGTTCAACATCATGTCTCTTTCTTTTGTCCTCAACTTGGTAATCCAAAGAACATAACTTTTCGCTATTAAGATTCTACAAATTAGAAACTCCTAAACTATAAGGGGATAAGATATTGCTAATTGAAAGAAATACCACCAGAACCAAACTCAAGCCGAGTTTGAAGTCATAGAATGCAAAAAATTCTAAACTTCTGATCATTAATTCCATTATATAAACAAGGAAATTACTTGTGACACCACTGATGAGGGCGGGTAAGGCAAGACTGGAATGCTTCTAGGCTGGCAAGCTTCTGAAGATGGTTCAGACATGGGAGAGGAAAGTAAAGAGCTTTATAAGACATGACTCAAGTTCACATGGTATGCACTTTGTTGGGGCTCAATGTGGCTTAGCCTGGAAGACAAATTCGTGCTGGCCGTGGCTCAAAGCAGACAATGTGTGTCATGGACTTAGGTCGTGTCAAATATGGATATGGTATCAGAGCCAGTACTCCCTCAGAACGATGGTGGGGCAAACCTCGCTAGCGAGGATGCTTAGTCCGTAAGAAGAGAGGGGGGGGGGGGCTGATGGGGGTGGGTCAAGTAGTCTTCTAGGTTGGCAATCTTCTGAAGATGGTGAGGATATGACACCTTAGCTGAATTCCACACTGGAATGAGAGAGGAAAGTATAGAGCTTCATAAGGCAGGACTCAAGTTCACATAGTACGCGCGCTTTTGAGACTCGATGTGACGTAGCCCAAATGACAAATCACTTGTGGACCTAGGCCTAAGGCGGACAATACGTGCCATGAACTTAGGTCGTGGCACAGTTGATGATAATCTACAGCAAATTTCAACCTTCTGCTAGAAGCATGACATTCAATATACGTGAAGATATAAACAAAATGATTTTAACCGGAGTCATCAGAAAAGAAGTATCAAATCCTAGCTGAAGTTGATTAAAATAATTAGGGTGCTCAAATCCTTAAAAACTGAGTAAGATAATACTGAAATCCAAATATCTTGAAAGTGACCCATTTAAGTCTTCTCTCGTTCTAGTGCTCAATGAACAACAAATCCCAGATAAGATACTTAGGGGTCGTTTGGTAGGGTGCACTAGAAAAGATAATGCATGGATAGTAGGTAAATGTTGGTTTCTGTGCGATGATGGTAGGAATAATTGTTTGAACGATTCATTGTTAGATTACCTGATACTTGTTCATCTAGATATAGACTATCTAAGTTTCCTGTGTCGGATTTTTACTGAAATTTGAATATGATGTTATGCCAGGAGGATTGCTGAAGTAAAAGAGCTGGAGTGTCAAGCTTCTGTTGAAGACATTATGTACATGCTAATATCTTACAAGTTTTCTGGAATCAAAGTGCACTTGGTTCCCAGGCTTTCGAAATGCATGTACAATGGCAGGCTTGAGATATGGCCTTGCAAGGACTGGGAACTTGAGTCTATCCATAGCTGCGAAGTACTGGAAATGGTTAGGGAACATCTTACTACTGTTCTAGGATGGAAAGAGAAGTCAAATGTGGCAGACAATTGGACCCCTACAAAAGTACAAAAGTTCCAGCTCTGTCGAGTATATGCTGCTTCTGTTTTATACGGGTATTTTTTGAAGTCAGCTTCCTTGAGGCACCATTTGGAGCAGAAACTTTATCTTATCAACCCTGACCTTGGTATTGCTAGTTCCAACCAACTCTTACTTTCAGAGATTCGGTCCTTAGGATCGGAGATTGTTCCCTTTGGTCGCACCAGTGGCCCACGATCTACATCAGTGGGTCAAATACCACTTATCCATGAAAAGAAGCAAGACAAACTGAAGTATTATGTGATGAGTTTTGACCCAGAAACATTGCAGATGTGCGCAAAACCGAAGTCCAAGGAGGCCCTGAATCTGATTGAGAAGCATAGCCATGCACTCTTTGGTGATAAAAAGACTGGTTTGGAGGCGAGTGATGAAGTAATTTTGACATCATTGGCAAGTTTGAAGAGAATTGTTTTGGAGGCTATTGCTTTTGGTTCTTTCCTTTGGGATGCAGAAGAATACATTAGGACTGTGTATAAGCTCAAAGAGAACTAACTAGGCAGTGGCATGATATGTCTTCTATTAATGTTGTCATATATATGTATATATACTGTATAGAAGCTTTCTGGTATCTGATACCAAAGGATTTATTCTCTGATATGGCGATGTCAGAGGATATGCATTTGAGTTGTATAGAGTGTCATCCATAGTATGTGAATAAATCTTGTATGATGTTAAGCAGTTTCATGACCGTCTGTTGACGAGCGCCCAAACCATTTCATTTGGCTTGTATTAGTAATATGGCTCTATGCAATTACTATGCTAAATGTTTTTGCAGGCAAAAGAAGTCATGTAATCCAACAGCTCCTGCTAATCCCTATTGGTATTGTTGAAGGATGAATTTATGGAGGTTAGCGTCTTGGTTGTTTAGAAGGCTACCAGTCAACTCCTGCAGAGGAATCTCCATCATATAACCTTTCATGCAATCCGACAGTTGACAGCTCCTGCCACTAATGGAAGGTCAGTTACATTCAAGAGTTAATTCTAAGCTCCATTTAACAACTGGCTGTTAGTTGGTTAAGAACCAGCAGAAAACTTGTCAGATTTTCTAATGAGTTGTTGGAGGCACGAAGAGTTGAGTGTTTGCTTTATTCCTTTTCATTTCGTAATAGGGTTTTAGGATAATATAATTAGGGTGTTTTAGGAAATATTGGAGGGAGGTGATTCGGCATGACATGGAGCAGTTTCAGATTATCAAAGACATGACCCTAGATAGGAAAGAGTGAAGCAGGCGAATTAGGGTAGAAGGTTAGTAGGATGGTTGTTATCTGTGCTAGTAGTCATAGGGCTAGTCTCGTTTCGGGTGTGTTATCCTTTGTCGTATTACTTGGTGATAGTCTTGTGTATGTTATTATTTGGTGTAGTAATACCTGTTGTTTCTTGTTCATTTACTATTTCTTTTATAGCCTGTTTTTGTCTTGAGCCGGGGTCTATCGGAAACAACCTCTCTATCTCACCTCTGAGGTAGTGGTATGGACTGCTTACACTTGCCCTCCCCAGGCCCCACTTTGTGGGAATACACAGGGTATGTTATTGTTGTAGGGTGTGTTAATATCTTTCAACCCTGTTTTCTAAATAATTTTCACCGAGCCTTAGCTGTTCCAACTTCCAACTATAGTTGAAACAATGATAACAAAATAATGAGTTAACACGGGTTAAGTTGGTTTGTAACTGCTTAGTTACACAGAAGTCGCTAATGGCAGATAAATATTATGTTGCAATTGGTAGGTCACTTCTGGTCTTAAAGTTAAGAAATACAGTAGTAGATGGTATGAGTTTTTTAAACCTTAATAATAAGTTGAAGCAATTATAAATGCTTGTTTATTCACTTGGTCAATTTCGAAAGTAAAACCTCATATAAATTAGTTATGATCTTCCATTTGGAATTAAACTTATCTTGACGACTTTGTGTTGCTAAAATGTGCGGACCACTACTATCCTGTATAATTCCAATAATTAAACCGTATAAACTAATCACATGAACTCAACTAACTTATTATCCAAACTATTTAAATCTACAATACGTGTATGTTTCTTGCTTTCTCAACCTTTCCTCCTGTTTCAATGGCGCTTCTCGTCTTGAACACCGTATTCTCAACCTTAGGTACGATATTCAGCTTCATCATTCACTTATTTTTTACTACTTCAGCCTGTGCAGTTGTGCTGATGATCCAAGCACTTAAAGTTCCTGGCCAAGTCATTCAAACTGGTTTGCAAGCCGTTAGAGATGCCATCCAGGCATGCCTGGAAAATCTTCTGGATCTTTTGTTACAAGTATTGAGTACTGCAGTGTCTTCTTTCTTTGATCTTCTTAGGACAAGCCTCGTGGAGGGTTTATCCAACATGATCTCAATCATGGGAGAAATAATAGAGAAGTTGATAAATTCATCAGAAGAGTGGTCAAAGGAATTGGTGCAGGTTTTTGAAGGACTACAACAGATGATTAGTAAGGTTGTGGAGGATTTGTTGAAAAATTACATGGATGCTGTAAGATATGTCATTCGAAATGCTTGATCAGGTTTAGAAGTTGGCTCCACTCGATAAAATGAGAATTGACCTTGTACTGATGGATACAAATCAATTTGTGCAGACTTTGAGGTCTTTGTATAGTATATATTTTAAAATGCTTGGAACCGGTTCAGTAGTAAAGAACTATTTCATCAAATGGCCAGCTTGTGTTTCTTAGACATACTTTCCTTTTTGATGCGTTTAAAAAAAAATAACCCTTTTTTTTTTTGATAATATTTTAATTCTAACTTTCCACATGACATGTTTAAGAACACAAGATTTAAGGGCATTTTTGTACATTTGATAGAATTTTAATTTAAGACCACAAGTTTCAAAAGTCTTCTTTATTTTCTTAAACTCTGTGTCAAGTCAAAATAGGTCTTTTTTTTTTTTTTTAAATGGAGGGAGTATAATTTTATTCTCAACGCGGAAGGAGAAAATCATTTTTGGTCTCATGTTATATTAATTGTGTACGTGGATTCTACTTGTATCCCATGTCAATTACTATAAATTTATAGATGGCAATAAATTAAGTAAAAGTTACATAAATTTTAACTCTTTTGGAGCTAATTCCTCTTTATCTCAACTCTTTTAATATTACTAAAAATTCCTGATTAAGTTCATACAGATACAACACTTAATTTTACGCGAATTTTGTGATGTATTCGTGAGTTTTAGAGAGAGAAAAGGAAATATGGGATGAGATGTAATTAAATAAAAGAGTAGGAATTTTAAGTAGATATGGTAAGTTTTTTTAAAAAAATAAAAAATTAGATATAGTAAGTTAAGTAGTGTTATTATGTAATTTTTCCATAAATTAAAATTGCATACATATAAAAACACTGTTTGTATACAGAATAATAAAAAAAAAATTATAGTCCGAGCTGAGTTCTGTATTGGGGAAAAATATCTTGTGTACATGGCTTCAGAGCGAACATGTGGTACATGAGATAGGGAAAGAGTATCGGTAATGATTCCATTAATAAGGTGCTCGGATCGAAGGCTAGTTGGTAAGCTCAACCACGACTCATATTGGAATCACAAGGTGATCGTTATAGGGAAAGAGGCGAAAACTCGTGGCTCGAGTCAGCTAAGGACTCGTATCCCGATAAAAGGATAAAATAATAGATAAGTCAGATATATTCATAGAATTTCTCTGCAATTACAAAAGAATATTCATTAGCACACATAACAGTATTTTTAGATGACACATTTCTATTGTATGTAGTACTCTAGGGTTCCAGTGGAACTTTTCCTTTAATTGGTGTATTATCTTTGTTGTCTATAAATAGTAGTCTTAACACACTTGCAAGGGGATTGAATTCTGTGCCATAAGAAAGCAATATTTTGATATTCTCGTGCTGAAAGCTTTCTATATTCTACCTCTTAGCTTTCAATCATTCATATATTAACATATCTCCGGATATGATACTGGATATACTCGAATGTCTCTGCATCCAATGTCAACATCTAGCAACGATGCTATATTGTTTTCTTTGATTCATTTGACTTTCTTTACTGTCTTTACTTGACTCATTTACAACATGTTGGTGTAATATACCACAAATAACAATAAATACAATTGAAAATAAAATAAACAATAAATAAATAAATAATATTCAGGCTGAGGCATAAATATCTCGCTCTCTTTAAGGAGATTCAAGCCCACTGCGGTATAATCTACACCGATTCAGCAGTATATCTCTTGACTTGTTCCCTCCAGGATACAACATCCCAATAACGTAGTACAACTCAAACAACTCCGGATTAATTGAAGAGTCCAAAACTCCACCAAAAGAAAACCTTCCTTCAACATATAATACTCTTTTTTGTATAGTGAGTATAGTTGGAGACTTAGAATATTTTTTTTGGTCTCAACTGGCTTTTTCACTAATGCAATTACTCTGAGTATAGTTGGAGACTTAGAATATTTTTTTTGGTCTCAACTGTCTTTTTCACTAATGCAATTACTCTCTTTTGTATAGTGAATATAGTTGGAGACTTAGAATATTTTTCTTTGTCTCAACTCTCACTTTCACTAATATAATTATTCTCTTTTATGCACTCTATATTTTCTTATATTTTGAAAAATATGCAAGACCATCACTATTTATAGGTGAGAAAACTCTGCCTTGTAATAAATAGGAAGAAGTAGTGGGAAAATAAATGTAATATAAGTTACAAGAGTTACAAGAAATAATGGATGAATAAAGATAGAAGTTACAAGAGTTTCAAGCAAAAAGATAACCAAATTCATCTACCACAAACGAAGAGACAAAAGCACTTTCATGTCATTATGTGCAGCAATTGCAACACACTTTACATTGCCTTAAAGCCCTCTTACTCCATTAGATTAATAAGGCTAATAATGCACAACAAAACCACAACGTGCAGCAGCCTAACATTGAAGAAATGAAATTGTTAGGACTTAGGAGTAATGGACATAAGGTTGCTAACTCTATCTCAAGAAAACATTATACATTATAATATTATACAAAATAATATTAAGATGCTCACTTCTAATGTATTTAACCAGCAAGTTAAACCAAGATGTGTGTCCTTGACCTCATAAGAAAATTTAACTATATCATTTTTTCAATAAACAATTTGGCGTTCATCGTGGGGCCAGAATAGTTATTTGTTGGTTTAACTTATCACTTACTTTCTTATTAGCTTTAATCTATTTGTTTTACAGGAATCACTCATGAATAATGTGAACCAAAACAATGAAAATGTAGCTAATGCGCAAAACCCTAATGAAATCGAGACCAAACAAATCTTCAAGAGAGGTAGACCACGGTCATTGACAAAGTTGAGGTCGATCTAGAGAATGTAGATCTGGATAACATAAATACGCGAAGGGCCATTGGAAGAAGGATTATTGAGGCAAAGAAATAGAAATGAATGAGGGTTGAGCTAACATGGACAACCTTAAGGAAGCCTTACAAATTTTGAGCGTGCAACGGAGTACCATAATGGACCACATGACAGCATAATGATCTAAAAGTGGTGGATCTGCAAGAGGCATTGAACATGATAGCCTCTAGTAATACCGACAGTGGATGGAAAATAGCCACCAGGAATGTCTACGCCAAGAAACAATTCAAAATACAACTTAGTAGCGAAAACCCGTTTAGAAGAATGTAGGGCTAACATATTGAAACCACCCCAAACGTCTCGATAACGTTGGCATCGATGGTGGAGTTTCTCAGGGAGGAACTTAGTTCTAGCTTATCGAAACTAAATACCCAAATGAATCACATCCTAAGATCATCGTGGTTCTGAAAGGACCGGACTCCTTGAGCTACTCAAAGTTGTCTTATAAGGCCAGTGCGGCGCCAAGGACCATCCCGAAAAAGTTCAAGATGCCAGATATATTGGAATATGATGGGATGATAGATGCATAAGAGCATATCCTTGCCTTCACTACAACTATTAAGGGGGATGACTTTACCAAAGACAAAGTTGAATTATGGTCAAGAAGTTGGGGAGACTCTGTCTGAAGGGGTGCTTTAATGGTATTTTTCATTACTTGAAGATTCTATTGACTCTTTTAGTATGCTTATAGATTATTTCTCCAAGGTGCATGTCGGCACGAGGATGGTGCATCCTAAAAGGGTGAGAGCATCTTCAAAACTAAGCAAAAAGACATTAAACTACTTTGAAGTTTTGTTGCCAGGTTCCAAAGGGAGAGGATATTGCTATTGGTGGTTCTGGATGATTGATCTACAAAAACTTTTACAAAGTGTTTGAGCTTGAAAGTTCGGTCGTTTCTCTCAAATTGAAAGAAAGCTTGAAAAAGTTTGAGGCTACAACTTGGGCAGATGACCATAATCAGAACGAGTTAACAATTTGGGTTGAAGATGATGTCTGCCTAACTCATGACAAAATGCTTAAAGTATGGGAAGTAGATCTGAAACCTATGAAAAATCAAACCCGGTGGGAGTCAGATCTGAAATTTGTGAAGAACAGCCAGTTTCAAAATCATTACTCCCATATCTTTCCAATTCAAGATGAGTTTGAGCCGAAACTTTCAGTCAATAGAAAGACCTCATTTTGGTAGAAGGAATGATAAAAACTAAGGATGCAAGAGTTTGCAAAGAAAGAAAGTAGTCCCAAAAAGTTTAGTCTACATGGTCAAAGAACCTCTGGTGTGATTACCTTGAGTCTCATGGGCATAGGACTAGGGACTGTTGACATCTTCAAAAAGAGGTCATGATACTCCTTAAGAATAGCCACATGAAAGAATTCTTTAATGAAAGGTCCAAGAACAACTATGGAAGGAAAGTTAATGAAAACTAGAACCTAACCAAACCCGATCCCCTCGGCATGTACTAAACATGATAACACTGAGAGAAGATTTTTATGGGAAAATGACCTTGGCTAGGCCACAATAACCATCATTAGGATGTGTCTCAGAGTATCCCTAGAAAAAGCTCCGATAATACTCATATTTTCAATCTTATGACTAAGTATGTGTTAATTAACTTAGGTAGCCCTACTGAAATCATTTTTATGAGGATCTCAAAAACAAATAAGAAGACCTGAGGTAAAGTGGAGCTATCATCATACTCGAATTGGGAATCAAAAAGTGACTAGTAAAAGAGGCTTGGATTCGGAGGTCCTATTGGCATGCCTCCGAATTTGTCCAAAGGACCATGGAGGGAGAATCTTTTTGATTGGATCCAATGGCTTTTCACTGGAATTGATTGATTTAAAAGTAAGAAGGTATTCATAAAACTTTATTGAAGAATACAAAGATCATCTAGTGAGTATCCAAACATCCTAAAAAGAAAAGGTGCGCAATACTCAGTTTTTGCTATGCTTAAAGTTTAAGTTCGTTCATGCGATAAGGCGAATAATGGAGATGTTGATCTTAACCCTCCAAAGAAACTTAATGGTTTTTACAATCCTATAACTCAATTGAGGTGCAGGAAATGATGGATATTAATCTACTTAAGAAAATTAGCCTCTTGAGCACGAGACAGACCGAACATAGGAAATATCAATTTATTCTAAATAATGAGGAGTGAAAGACTAAGTTTTGGGTTTTGAATTCGATTACTAACATTGAGGTCAAAATCAAGGCCATTTTTGCAGGTGTAAAGACGGATGAAGGATGTGACTGCAAGAAAGGACTCTGATAACAACCCGAATAATCAAAACCAAGAAGGATCCAAGGACATGAGAAGGAGAAATCCCAAAGAAAATAAAGTCACTTCAGGAAATATTTCTGCGGGACAAGACTATGATAAAAGCACTTGGATTCTAAATGATGCGTGATGCACTCTTTTTCCCTTCGACTAGATTTTGTTACTTTTGAGTTTTTCAAATAAGGTTTTTAATGAGGTAGCAATAAGCGCATCGAGAATCTAGCATGTGCCTATCATCTGTCTTGGTAGAAAGGAATTCCATTATCCAGAACTTCATTAGCTCAAGCCCGAACACTGGGAAGGGGGAGAGAGAGAGAGAGAGAAACTAGTTACATTAGATATTAAAGAGAAAATAAGGAACACCAAGGGGCAATCATTTTTTAATGAAAAGTAAGTATGAGATACCAGGGACTGCTAATGAAATTAGGAGCTGAACTCCAAAACAATTCTAGCAAAGGCCTAGGGAATGCGTGCCAAAACCCAAAATTAAAGTCATTAGCTAACCACTCAAGAGGGTGATGCAAATGTAGTCATGTCCCCCAGTGTCTTCAACATTGTTAAAAGTTCTTATAATAGCTAGCCGATTGACCATAAAAAATGGCAATATGGATACAATTACTACTAAATTTCTTGTAATAGTAATTGATTGACCACCAAAGATGGCAAAACAAATATGGATATGACTAAATTTCTTGTTATAGCTAACCGATTGTCTTCCAATGATGGCAATACGGATACAACTACAACCATATTTCTTTTTTGTGTCTTTACAAAAATCTATACTAGGGACGGGAATATACTTTAACAAAACTGAACTATGATACTCGTATTTATACTTCGCCAGGTGTTAAATACTAGTTCAATTATTTGTTTTCTCATAAAATCTCACTTAGGTTTTGAAATAAAATAATAGAAAGGATTAAAAATTCTCAATTCTGTAAGAAAACAATCAAAGAAATAAAATATCCCCCAATTTCTAAATTAAACTTTAGACTAAAAGATCCTTGATTTCGAATTAAACATCATAGGACTTAAGCACCTCGATTAAGAGTGTCCAAATAAATAGGAGACATCCTAGTACACAAGCACCACTTTTACCAAAAGGCCATGACCTAAGATGTAACATAAAGAAAAAATGAATCTATTACCAGATTAAATTACATTACGGATTTCGAATAAAAAGACTACGAGTGTGATTGCTGAAAATTAATGAAGGTAGTTGGAATCTCCCTCGAGTCATCATGAAAAGTCAGAAGAAGTTAATCTACGATATAAAAATCGAAACTTTCCCAACCAATTACTAAGGAATGTCCTTGAAGAATCAATAGAACTTCAGAAATAAATTTTGGATCCAAATATAAAAATCAAGACATTTCAAGAAAGAAAATACAAGGATGTCAAGAGAAAGTGATTTATTAATAAATGGGCACTATAGACTCGAAAGTACAATTACAGAAAGCAAAATAATAAAGAGTAAAAAGAACAATTGCGCTATTGAGAAGCTTTGGCTCCTGGATTTGGTATCGACATATTATCGGTTGTTGGGGTCTATGGAAGTTGAAGACTTAGCTGACTCCTGAGAGGAAGGATGCTCGAGGCCGGTGCATCATCCTCTTCAGCATTAGAGTGCTTATCGGTGGGACTGAGACTAGAAGTTTCTTCCATGGAGGAAGAAGAAAAATCCTCTGATTTCAGCTCAAGAATAATAATTTTGCTTACTAAAGATCAAACCTTAGAATTTGTTTGTCAACATCGATCATCCCAGATTTTAGTTTCTCCAAAGTCTCTAACCTCAAAGACGAAACCTCATGAACTCGTTGAATCCTAAATTGGTCCTGGAGAGACCTGACTTTTGCTTTTTTGACTGAAGATTTTTTCTTTAATCTGTTAATTTATTAAAAGGTCTAGTAGCTACAGAAATTTGTGTATGAGGCTGAAGCTTAAGGTAGACTCAATCACCAACTGCAAAACTTTTATCAAACCTGTGTTTATTAGCCATATCTTGCATTCTCTATTGAGCTCTAAGCAAGTTGAACTTCAGTAGCTCAATGATAGCTTTTCTAGCCTCCAGAGTCCTATCAACCATATCATTAGAGGCCTCTCCAACAATATAAGAAAGATGAATGGGAGGTTTTTGTCCATATAAAACTTCATAGGGAGAACATTTGATTGCAGAATGATAAGTGGTATTATACCACTATTCAGCAAGAGACAAGTAAGCAACCCACTCATAGAATTATTGAGCAAAAACACCTGAGATAAGTCTTTAAGGTTCTATTTAAGACTTCAATTTGACCATCAGTCTGGGGGGTGATAAGCTATAGACTGATGCAATTGACCCCCCTGAAGAGTGAATAACTCTTGCCAAAAAACACTTAGGAAAATTAGGTCTCTGTCACTGACCATAGTAGATGGCATACCATATATTTTAAAAACATTGTTCAGGAACTCTTGAGCTACAGCCTGAGCAGTGTAAGGGTGTTGCAAACAAATAAAATGCCCATTCTTACTTAACCTGTCCACCACCACTAAAATGACATCTTTGCCTCTAACTTTAGTCAAGCCTTCAATGAAATCCAAACTGATATCAGTCCATACACCATCAGGGATAGGAAAGGGTTGAATAAGACCAGGGTAAGCAGGTGCATCATACTTATGCCTTTGACGCACATCATATTTATTAACTAAAATTCTTGATATCCTACAACATAGATTTCCAATAAAACAGTGATTGAAGCCTCTTATAGGTTACATCCATACCAGAATGATCTCCTTGAGGAGTAGAATGCAACAACTAAATCAGTTGCTATCTTAACTGAAGATCATTGTCTATCACCAATCTTCCCTTCCATCTGAGCTAGGAATTGATCCAAGTAAAAAACTTGTAGGGTTGAGCCTGCAACTTTGTGATGAAGGTTGTTAACATAGGATCATTGCTCCAAGATTGTTGGATCTGTAATAAAATATCAGCATGAGGATTCAACAGAGACAAAGCTAAAAGTTCAGCTCCTTGGTTCCTATATAAGGCATCAACAGCCTTGTTATTAAGCCCCTTCTAGTACTCAATAGAAAAATCAAAAGCCATAAGTTTAGATATCCCAGTTTCTTGGAAATCTATGTGTATATTCTACTCAAGTAAATGTTTCAAGGCTTTCTGATTAGTTCTGACTATAAAATGTCTACAGAAGAGATAATGAGACCACTATTAAAGCAAAGATCAATGCTGGCAATTCCCTATTATATACACACATAGCCTGATGTCTAAGGGCTAAAGATTTACTGATATAAGTTATGGGATGCCCCTGTTGCATCAATATAGCTCCAATACCAGTACCACTAGCATCAGTATCAATAACAAAAGGTAGATCATAGTTATGCATAGGAAGAACAAGAGTGCAATCAAATCTTTCTTAAGTGCAATCAAAGTTTTAGTAACATCTTCATTCCATACAAAACCATTTTCCTTAAGTAGATCATGTAAAGGTCTACAAATTGCTCCCATATCTTTGATAAACCTCTTATAATACCATGCTATGCCAAGAAATCCTCTCAACTATTTGAGGTTAGTAGGTACTTTCTAGGCTTGAAAATTGTTATCTTCTTAGGATCAGTTGCCACACCCTTGGCGCTGATGACATGACCTAAATATTCCACCTCTAGCACCCCAAATTCACACTTAGATACTTTAGTAAATAGCCTATGCTGCTTTATTAAATCAAAGATAACCTCTATATGTTCTACATGAGCATCCATACTTTTGCTATAAATCAGTGTATCATCAAAGAAAACCAGTACTTTGAGTATAGGCTTAAATACTGAATTCATCAGACTTTAAAGGGATGAAGGTAGAATTTAAAAGGACGAAGGTGCATTGGTCAATCCAAATGGCATGACCAAGAACTCATAGTGTCCTTCATAAGTTTTGAAAGTTATTTTATGCACATCAGCCTTAGCCATTCTCAACTGATCGTAGCCTGCCCTGAGATTAATTTTATAAAATACTTCAGCACCCTCCAATTCTTCTAAGAGATCTTTAATTATGGGAATAGGGAATTTATCTTTTACTGTCAGTTGATTCAAATCCCTGTAATCAATATACATTCTCCAAGTACCTTCCATTTTTCCTACTAACACTACTGGTGAAGCATATGGACTAGTACTATGTTGGATTACCCCTTGATCTAACCTTTCTTGCACAAGTTTTTCAACTATGTCTTTTTTCATCCTAGAGTACTTGTAGGGTCTCTTACTCACAAGTATAACAACATCCACAAGAGGTATTCTATGAACATAAAAGTACTAAGCATGTCAAAGATACACTTGTAATGTTCCATTTTATTTCATTAACACAGTTGGAACCTTATCAATTTGCATAGCCTACACACTGTTACATTAGAACCCTATAGTAATAGCCAGTGATAACATGTAGAATTATCCTTTCTCTTTAGGTTTTTTATTCAATACACTAGCCTTAGTAGTCTTGAATTGATCACGTGCCCCCCCTCAAAACATGTTTCTTTCCTTGATGCATGAACTCAATAGTCCTAATACTTAAATCAAATAGAATCCTTCCTAATGGGTTTAACACAGCACCCTCAACATAATATCAATATTTCCTAAGGGTAATAATAGAAAATCAGAAGAGAAAGTAGTACCCTGCAATAACCACTGTAAGTTTTTACACACTACAACAGTCTAAACCTTTCCTTCCATCAGCAACACTAACATATTGTTACAAGATTGTACTAGCCTTACATCCTAGATTCTTTACCACTTCTTCATAAATGAATTATTGTGTACTGTCTATGACAATGAGAACTTGTAATGGTTGCTTCTCATGATACCAAATGACTTTGATAGTCTAATATCCAGCGACCCTAGTAAATGCTAGCAATAAAATGGTCACACATTCTTCAGAGTTACTAATAACTTCTAAACCATTTCCATTGTGAGCTTACTCCATATTTAGTTCATATTCTATAGCCACATCTCCATCCTCATTCAATTCTACTAGAAATAACTGTTTCTTGGCCTTACACATATGCTCAAAGACATACTTTTCATCACAAAGGAAACATAACCTTTTGGCTCTTTTTTCATCCATATCAGCAACAGTTAATAACTTTCTTCCATTGTTATTGCTATTTTGGAATCTACTGGTTTTGTTACCATATGATTCTAAGGGTTTCTTGATGGGGTTAGAACTAGGAAAAGCTATCTAAAAATTTTGGTATTTAGGAACATTAGGAGTGCGTAAGATGGGGTTATGGTTTCTACCAAAAGATTTGATTCCCCATGTCTGAGCCTGAACTTCAAAAACTTCCACTTGCAACCTTGAAATATTATAAGCCTGCATTAAATTTCTTGGTGTTTGTATCCTAACTAACTTATTCAGTTCAGGTTTGATCCCTCCTAAGTAACAACTAATAGAATGTTCAGTAATAGATTTACCCTTGTCATTAATCTATCAAATTCAGCTTTGTATCCTCTCACAGTGCCTGTTTGTTGGATATTTTTGAAGGCTTCTATGGGATCTTCAAACTCATCGCCAAACCTCTCTTGTAGAGCCAAAACATACTCAGCCTAAGTAGGCTCTGAACTATTATTTCTAGCCCTAATGTAAGATCTATACCATGTTATTGCTTCCCCATCTAAATGTATGGTTGAAATCTTTACCCTACTGCTATATGGAATTTCATCCAAGGAAAACAATTGATCTACCTTATATAACCAGGTCTTAAGATCCTTTCCAGAAAATCTAGGGAATTCTATCTTGGAGCATCGAGTGCAGTAATTATCATTCATACCAGAGTGATGATCCCTTTCTAAATTCATTTGTCTACATGTTCCCACCTACAAAAGACTCAACTTTTTGCTTCTCAATTTTCTTCTCCTTTTGCATCAATCCTCCTAATGTTTGCTTGATTTCCATCAATTCTTTATCAGTTCTAGTGTTCTAATATTCATAGTAGCCATACCCTCTACCAATTTCTTTAACAGATCTTGAATTTTTGCAAACTTGTCCTCTATTTCTTCAATTGAGTTGTCTTGATTCTTACTCCACGCCATAATCATGCCAAGAATCGTAAGCTCTAATACCAATTGATGCTCTAATCACAGAATCATATCATTCTAGGAGATTAATCGAGGAATGGAAAGCTAAGCTAGGGTTATTCAAATGAAGTAGTTAGCCAAATTGAGAGAAATGTTTAGAGAGAAGAAGAGAGTTCAATATTAATATATCATGAATGACTAATGAGTGCATCATATTCAGTATTTATAAAAAAAGAAATTAATGAAAATGAGTAACTGCATCTAACATTTACTAACTACTTTGTGACTATTGTGCTAACTAACTTTGGGACTTATGAACTGTACTATTTGCCTAATTGTTTTCTAGACAGAGTAATTTTTGTAATTCATTGCTGGCTTTAATTGTAATCATTCTCCTGAGCTCTAATCCTTTCATTTAACCTCATTATATTCTCTAAACGTGCATCATTGCTACTCCCGATGCTTCTACAGTTTTCTCAGATCGAGCCCTCCTCAAAACTCGAAATTCCTTTTCTAATGCAGATTACTCTAAATTCTGGCTTGAGGATTTCAAAATGCTCAAATCCTTAGTGTGACCACCTCCAAACTAAGATGGAAAGCTTCCCTACTAAAAGCATCTCTCTCCACTTTCATTGAGGAAAGAGTAAATTTTTTGGCTTCGGTCTCAAAGGCTTGGAGCACCAAAGCTTCTATCTGTTTAGATTGAATAGGCCTACCTAAGAGATCTTTCTAAGATTTTTGCACTCAAGTGTCAACCTTTTATTTTCTTGGAGAATTTATTAAAGCCCGTCTAAAACCAAAACATTTGCTTGGAAAAGGGGATTGAAACTTCGGAGCTATGAAAACTAAGCAAGAATAAAAAAAGGAGTAGTAAAAGACAGTTCGCGTACCCGAGAAAAAGCATGTGCATCCTTATTGAGTACACATGTGGGAGAAACATCATCCATTTTCTCTAGGTCCTTTAAGGTGACCAACAACTTCAAATAGTTATCCACTACAATTGACTTAGAGAGAAATTTTACCTCTTCCAAAATCGAGAGATTAACGGAGTATCTATTGTCAGGATAATAAATTGGAACTGGGAAAGTATCAACCAATATATAAAGGATTTGGTTGTTTGAGGGTTGATGAGCTCTTTATTTAAATTCACGAACATATGTGTTATAGTTAGAGAAGAAGTATCTGAACCTCGAGGTGCTGCAGAGAATTATTTCTGAAGAGATTCTATGAAAGTTGATTTTAAAAAGCCACATAGGGAGTGGATCTTCCTGGAATATTGGTAGATACGTTCCTCTGGGAACATCTAGAAGAGTTGATCTTTCGAAAGCCTCGACTGGAGGCGTCATCTTAGGAACAATGGAAGAGAAAGGCTGAGAAGTGACTTCTGTCGTGTCCAAGCTTGGGCCAATAGGTGTAAAAGATGGATGGCAGTGAGGTTTGGAAATAACAACATAGTCGACCTCAAAGAACAACTACTCAATTTCATTTGGGACCACAGATGAGCAAACCATTCTCCTTCCTCTCGTAAAAGGCATAGCATCTTCAGATTCCTTACTAGTGGAGTCACCCGATAGAAATATTATATTGAACGCCCTCGAGGCAGGTGATCCTCCACCATGAGAAAAAAGTAGGGCTTGATATATGACCATTCAATCAACTGAAATAAAAAAATATAGTTGAACACGTAGAAAAATCCAATGACTCAATTACATAAAAGTTTAACAAGAATTCATCCTACAAGGGGTTCCATCAAAATCCTAGATAGAAAAATTAGCTACTCATAAAATTATGTGAAAATAGAATACAAAAATTTATAGCCAACAATGGAAAATAGAAAGAATAAAGGAAAAGTCCATTGTCGAATTATTCACTTTACGTGACGACAACTCCTAGCTCTGTCCTTTGGTTGAACCTTATTCAGAATTGTATTTATGGACTATTTATAGTTTTTGAAAAAAATCATATGAAATAATTAAGTCCAAAACAAATTGAGAAAATAGCCAAAAAGTACCCTATCGCGATGCTTGGCACAGGGGCAACATTCTAGTGACTTAATTATTTTTATTGGACCACTTTGCAGTTCTAATCATTTCTCCTTTTTCCTTGTTTTCATTTGTAGGGGGGGTGTTGTACAGGGAAAAAGTGAATTAGTGGCACGTGTAATCCACCGAGAGTATCACGATCTTGAAGGGAATTTTCGAATATTGATCAAAAATGCCTCAGGTGCAATGAGATGCAATGAAACCCTTCTCGATAACGGATCAAAAAGAAAAAGACAAACCCTGTCAAGGTAGACACGTAGGGGTTGACAGGTTGTTAGCCAGTACGACCTGCAATAGATGAGACACATGGCTTATCCACAAAGGCCATAGTCCTTTAGGGCACAGTTGTCAAGATCTGATTAGGAATAGCCCACCATTGTAAGCTATAAGTAGGACATATTCCTCACTTGTAAAGGATCCTATCATCTTCCTCATATTGAGAATCAATAAAATACTAGTTTCTTGGCCTTTAAGCTTTCTTTATCTTTTTGTATTATTGAATAATCTTCTAGCTTGCTTAAGTCCTACTAATAGGCCCATCTTTTTTCTTGATAGAGTCCATGGACGATCTCAGATCGCACTTGCTTGTTTGTTTACTTACTCTATATTGTCTTTGAGTTAATATCAGTTTCCCTTAATTGTTAATTTCTCCAACTGATAATTAAAAATCCAAGCAAGATTGAATCGTAACGCGTGATCTTAAGTTACCTACAAATTCAACTATACCAAATCTATGGTAAACAGTTTGCCGCCTAACGTGGGGCTAAAGCAACTGCTTGGGTTTAGTCTTGCTTATTTCTTGTTAGCTTTTTTTAAATTCTCTGTTTTGAAAGCATAAGTTAGACTGTGGATGGGACCTCGAATGTCTCTAGAAAATAAACCAACAGGATAGGGGAACCCAGTCCTGAAGGGAGTAAAAATCTATACAGCCACAAAAGAAGTCTCGTTAAGGCTAATACCAAGACATGGGGGATATTTCTTTCAAAGACGAAGATCTAAGCGACCAAGAAAGCTTGCATAGTAGTGCATTGGTTATATACCTAGTCATCAATCATTTTAACGTACGATGAGTACTAGTAGATTTGGGAAGTTAAGCTAACCTCATACAAAAAAGGGTCCTCAAACAGTTGGGGGCGACATCAGTCATAATTCCCACATCTAAGATCCTCGCTGGGTTTAAAATGGCCAGTAAGGATACAAATGAGGAGGTCAAGCTGACAACCAATGCTGCGAGGGTATAAAAGGTCACTCATTTTGATATCCTTGATGGAGACATAGGGTATATACTAATCCTGGGAGACCATGAATATACACCATGAATGAGGTATCCGCAACGTATCATTGGGTATAAAGTTACCCACACCGAAAAGAGTAAAATAGATAAGGGGAGACTTAGAGGTCCTCGAGGAGATGCGAAACATCATGCCAGGAAAAGAACACCTGCGAGCATTAAAACTCATTTCTTTGGGCAGATCGAGGAAGACAACAATAATGACAGAAGGAACAAGCAAGGGAAAATATGATACACATGAGCCTACTATATTCCAGGTGAGCGAGACATCTCCAAATCAATAACGGAAGAGCTCGAATGAGCACAACCCCTTTATGATTCCCCTAAATATGTAGCATATATAGACACGAGGCTAGACTTCAAACTCAGGCCAAACTTTATCATATTCCTTATGGATGACACTAACTATTTTACATGGTCACATCACATGTATCCCTCTTGAAGTAGAAATGCACAAGCTAGGGATAGATCTCAGTTTCCCACCTGTGAAGCAGAAAAAGGGACATAGCTCTAAAGAAAAGAAAAGGTTTGCCTGCGAGAAAATAATGCATCTCCTTACCATTGGGTCCATCTGGGAGGTAAAATACCACAATAGTTAGCCAATGTGGTAGTGTTGCCCAAAAATCAAGCTAAGTTTTGGATGTGTATAGACTTTATTGATCTAAATAAAGCATGTCATGTAGGTTCCTACCCTGTGCCAAACATTAATAAAATGATCAATGCTACCGTAGGGCATGAGATAATGAGCTTTCTTGATGTGTACTCTGGGTATAACCAGATCCAAATAGACTTGGAGGACCAAGAGAAAACTTGATTTGTTACTAACCATGGCACACATCGTTACAATATGACACCCTTTGGCTAAAAAGTCTAAGGGCTACATATCAGCAGATGGTAAACTGAATGTTTGAAAAGCAAATCGGAAATACCATGGAGGTGTACATTGACAACATGCTTGTCAAGTCAAATGATTCTAAGGATCACCTGACACATCTACAGGTAGTTTTCGACATCCTTCAAAAACACAACATGAAGCTATATTTGGAGAAGTACACTTTTGGGGTAGGATCCGGAAAGTTCGTAGGTTCCCTTGTATCAAACCCAGATAAGATCAAAGTAATCGAAGAAATTTCTGAAATACTCACCGATGTTAAAGCCATGCAAAGGCTGACGGGATGAGCTATTGCGCTTAGTAGGTTCTTATCGAGATTATTGGAGAGGTGTCACCATTTTTTATCTCTTCTAAAAAAGAATAAAGAATTTGAATGGACCCCTAAATGTAAGCAAGCTTTATGGGAATTAAAGGACTACCTATCAAGCTCACGATTACTAGCAAAGCCTCGAGAGGGAGAAAAATTGCTCTTATCCGAGCCGTGGTGAAGGTGATGATGAGTGCAGTACTCGTATGGAAAGAAAAAGGTATGCAATTTTCTATTTATTTTATTAGCTAAATCTAGCACTAACCCTTGTAGAGGCTGCTCACAAGCTCAGGCCTTACTTTTAGAGCCATTCTATCGTCGTTGTCACTACTTACCCATTGTGGAATGTACTCTACAAACTTAAGATTTTATGAAGGATAGCTAAGTGGGATGTCGAGCTAAGTGAGTTTGATATTGAGTATAGATCCCACCCAACTTTGAGGTCGATTTCAGCGCCGACATAGTCTTACAGGCCAAACAAGAAGCCAAATTGGCCTTAGGGGGCCAACTTAGGATCTGGAACCTGTACACTGACGGGGCCTCAAATTAAAAAAAAAAATATCCTGGGAGTGGTCCTGATAACCTCAAAAGAGGAGAAGCTAAGATAGGGTATTTGTTGTGTACAACTTACTAACAACGAGGTTGAGTATGAGGCTCTTCTTGCAGGACTAGGTTTGGTGTAGGGATTGAGAGTAGAGGACATCAAGGTCTTTTGTGACTCATAACTTGTGGTGAATCAAATTAGAGGCGTTTATTAGGAAAAATTTGGTCGAATGGAAAAGTACGTAGCGAAGGTCCACAACTCTTTGTCCCAGTTCAAAAATTAGGAAATAAAATAGATCCACCAAATGTAGAAAAACGAGAAAGACACGCTGGTCACCCTGGGATCCGCTACTAAAATTAACGACCTGGTGCAAAGTGTCGTGGTATAGCTTTTGCATTCAGACCTAGAGGCCCCAGGAAGAGAACAAGTGAATCCATCAATTTTGTATGGTATTAGAGGAGTGCATATGTTAAATATCTTGAGAATAGAGAACTACTTATAAACGCAAAGGCCCCACATGCCCTTTAATGAAAAGCTGATAGTTTTTTTCCTGGTGGATGATACCCTCTACAAGAGATCCTACCTAGGCCTCTAGTAAAATGCCTCAGACCAGGTGACACCAGCTATGTGCTGAAAGAAATACATGAAGGAGTATATAGAAGCCACTCTGGGGTAGGGGTGTGCATCGGTCGGTTCGGTTCGATTTTATGTATAATCGATTCGGTTTATCATTTTTTGATTTTTAAATTTGCTCAACCAATAACCAACCAATAAGATATTTTTTATCGATTTTTGGTTTATAGGTTTTTGATCCTTAACGGTTCAATTTTCAGTTTAACCGATAAGAAAATGCTCATAAAATTAATACCAATTTGGCGCAATGATTTTTAATGTTGTGTAACAGTAACAACTAACATGACATCAATAAGAATGCTTACAAAATAAAACAGTAGCAGCTAACATGACATATGTCTTGCAGTGCTAAGTTTCACAAAATAATAAGTCCACCATCCTGTCCACAAACTATACAATCATCGTCGTCGCAAACCCTCGCCGTCGGTTTACCAAAGAGGAAATTGAAAAGATTTAACTTTATCGGGTTATAGGTTTTTAGGAAATTGAATAGGTTTGTAGAAATTAAAGAGAAATTAGAGAAATGTATATTGTAATAAGTAATATATATACATATATATATATATATATATATAAGTAGGGTAAAATAGTAATTTAGTATACTCTTATTGGGTTATCGGTTTACCCAATAACCCAATAAGAAAAAACCAAAACCGAACCAATAAACCAATAACATTTTTATCGGTTCGGTTTATTGGTCGATTCGATTTTTGCACACCCCTACTCTGGGGTAGACTCACTCATACTCAAGGTAATGAGGGTTGAGTATTACTGGCCTCGAATGAAGAAAGAAGCTAAAGAAGTTGTTGCCAAATGTGATTTATGCCAGTGTTTTACCTAAAACACTCATCAACTAGGAGAGTACATGCACATGGTGGCAGCCCTATGGCCCTATATAAAATGGCGAATGTATATCATAGGGCCATTACCGCCCACTTTGGACATGAAAAATTCTTGCTTATAATGACTGATTATTTCTCTAAATGGATTGAAGTAAGATCTTTCGATCAGATCCGAGAATGGGAGGTGATGGAATTCATCTAGGATCATATAATTTAGGGAGGTGATAGACTTCATCTAAGATCATATAATTTACAGGTTTGGAATACCAAAAGAAGCTATTCGCGATAATGATCTGTAGTTCATAGGAGCTAGGATGAAAAAATTCTTTGTTGAGATGCAAATTAAGCGAACCACTTCATCCTCATATTGCCCCAATGCAAATGAAAATAGTGTTGTGAAGCCTCAAGAAATGGTTAGAGACCTAAAAGGGTTGTTGGGTAAAAGAGCTCCTAAGAGTGCTCTAGGCGCACCAAATGACTGGTAACTCAAGCATGAGCAAAACCAATTTCTCACTAGTTTATGGGGACGAAGCTCTAATCCTGGTTGAAGTAGGTGACCCCAGCCTTCATTTTTGGAAGACAGACAATGAAAGGAACAACAATGCCCTCGGGAAGTAATTGAATTATTGGACTAATACTGGGAGATCGATCTCATCTAAATAGCTGCACAAAAGCAAAGAATGGGGAGATATTACAATCGTAGGGACCAAACTTTGACAATTGAAAATAGGGGATTTAATCCTTCAAAAAGTGACTCTGAGCACTCGAGACCCGGATGACGGGAAACTAGGCCTCGGATAGGAAGGGCCCTACCAAGTAACTAGCGTTGTTGGAAAAAAATCTTACCAGCTGACTGACCTCAATGAGGATCCACAACAAAATAACTAGAATGTAAACCATCTCAAGAGGTTCTACTGCTAAAAATATGGGTATCAGCAAAAAGCCTCCTCTTTTATGACAGCATGCGCTACACTCTTTTTCCCTTTGACTTGGTTTTTCTTTTATCTCCAAAGGGTTTTTACAGGCAAGGTTTTTAATGAGATAAACACCAAGCATGTTAGGGGGAGGAAAGGTAGCCTAATTAAAGACTCTAGCATCCTGGAAAAAGGAACCAGGGACTGTCATTCGAAGACATCATAGGTCGAGGGCTAGGGACTGCCAAGCCCCGATCCGCATCAAGCATATGCTCATACTAGAAAGCTTAACACCCACTTAGTGGTATAGGCACAAAACAAACACTCATTTTAGTGGCAATTTATCATAAATGAATTAAATCTTTTGGTTTGTCTGCATCCTGAGGCAGCCCCCATCTACTCACAGCCCCATTTAGCTTAACTTAGGGACTCAAAATCGTCCCAAAGTCTCACACTCTATCATAGCTGGGAGACTTTCTAAGGCTTATATAGAGTGTCGATATGCAAAACTACACGTAAAATCAAAATGGGCCCGGCTTAATCAAAGCCTCTTTAATGCATACATAGCTATGCTCGAACACAAATATTTATACACAACAAAGCTCCCCAGGGAGTAGATGGATTAAACAGAAGGAGCACTATAAAAATAACAAAACTGGTTGGTAATTTCTCCTTGCCATCACGGTAGAAAACCTTTTTCACACTCTAAAATAGGTCACTATTCTTAACGAATCTACTCAAAATCACTAAGCCATAATAAAGTGCATAAAAAAACAAGGGGCTACAACAAAAATACCATGACCTGTAACAAGTATAAAATGTTCTATCAAATACAGAAAGGACATGTCAAATACATAAAAATGAGAACATAAAAGCCAGAAAATTTCTCAAAGATGCTCCAGGGACTAACTCAGAGATTCCTCCCCATCACTATCCCTAGATAAATCATTAGGAAATGATTCAATTTTAATATGATCTAAGGGAGGAAAATCAACAGCCATAACAACTCTACGAGTAGTCTCAATCTGCTCTTCCAATACAGCAAGATCAAACTGGATTCTTTCAAGAACCTTTAAGTCGTCTCTCCAAATACCATTGCGATGAAGCACCAAGAGGCGAACCTTCGTGATAGAGCGCCTAGTCCTGCTTTTTTCTAAAGTCTCACGTAAGGCCTTGTTCCTTTCTTATTTTCTTCACAAGACATCTTTCATCGAGTGAAACTTCTCAGCCTACTTATGAAGAAGTCCGCTTCAGTCTTAGAAGCAGCTGCACTGGCAGAACTCTCTTTGGATTAGGACAACAACTTGTTCACTTCTCGATATGCTTACTCTGCCCTTCTAACAACCTTTTTCCTCCCTTCCTTAGTAGTCCAAAGCTTTTCAGCTTGGCTATCAAGCTGAGCGCACAGATTGGCCATATTCTCTCTCTCTCTCTCTCTCTCTGGCCGACTCTTCTTCTAAGCATTGAAATTAGCCCTCTAAAATGGGGATTCTACCTTAGAGATGGTCCTTTTCCTACTTTGTTATCTTTTATTCATCAAGAAAATAGGATAGCACTACTGACATACATAAATATCCCTACTGAAAGAAGCAAGATCATAAAAAAGGAAAAATAAGGACAAGAAAGAGGCTATTGAATAAGCACCATAAATTGGACTGGTACCTATAAAAGGCAATGAAGAATGAGACGGAGAAAGTCTTGATCATTATTAAGAAGTAAGCTTCTCAAAAAAATTCACTCGAACTCGCACAACTGGTGAGGGTATGAGCTTTTGCTCACCTCTTGCGCCATAAGAAACATGATTCTTGAGAAGCATCAGGGAAAGAAGGATGCTCGAATGGGATAGGAATCCTAACATTGTAGGAGCCAGTGTTGACAATACGAGAGCTCGGTCCACTTTTGCTTCACCTTCCCAAAATATTGACCAAGGCTACTCCACTTAGACACAATAAGAGTGGAGCTACATAGGAAAGGTTTTTTTTCTCAGAGGCAGCCGACAACTCGTCAACAATGATGACTATCTCCCATGTGTTGCTGAACCTCTGTAACTTTTTTGGTTAGTCATAAGAGGAGAAGACCCACCATCAATGCCTTTTACCTCTTCCTTTATACGGGTCTCTTCCTAAGAACCTTTCTCTTTTTCTCTAACCAAATGGGGAATGTGGACCGCTCAAAAGTACGGAGAAAATTATTCCACCAACCCTTGCCTAGACCAATTTTCTTCTTTGAACTAAAGGTAAAATAAAAAAAATAGAGCCGACAAAAAAAATCAAGGAAAAATGGGGTAAAATAAGCACTGCACTAATCGTAGTCGAAATTTTTTTATTTCATCTTACTAGAAATAAAACTCCAATAGAGCTCCTCGGTCTAAATACCAAAGGCTGAACTTTGACAAATGAAAGGGTCCAAGGAGAAGCTACAAAAAAGAAGGAAGAAATAAGATAACGATAGATTCAAAAGGGCCCTCTGAGAAGATAAAAATGGGATAATTATGATAGTTATTCCATTTTTCTGGAATAGGTGCACCATGAAGAAATTGCTCAGTGTGGACAAGCATGAATTTATCGATCCATTTTTGCCTTTTCTTGTTCAAATCTAAAAGCAAACTTTTTGATCCCCGACATTTGACCTTAAACAACTTCTCCTGAGCGATATGGGGGAGATACAATGATATGATATGGTCGATATTAAAGTCAAGCCCTAGGGTTAGGGTAATTACAAAAGATAGAAAACTACCCTAGTAGCCATTAGAGTCACCTGACCTAGAGAGATCTTGCATCTCTCACAAATATGAAGGACGAACTTGAAAATGGGTCCTCGGTTGAACCCTAAGAAGAAGGCTAGGTGTACACCCCAAGATACCCCAGTTTTGATGAACAAAGACTCTCCAAGGAAAGAGGGAAAAGATCTTCAACTTTCGCAGACCAACTGCATTCCAACTTTACATCAGAAATATCGCCCTCTTTAATTGCCAAAGAACAACAAGAAACAAGTTGTGTTCAGAAGAATTATCATATTTAACCCCACTTGGCATGTATGTATAGTCAGTCTGAAAGGAGAATTATTGTGGGACAACTAATTCGACTATGTCCTCAATTCTCGAAGGACATTTAGACGATAGATTAAAAAGATCTTTTGATGCAGAGAAGAAAAGGGCAGTGTCATCGTCTCTGAAAGGATTATCGATAACAATGGGAACTTCCTCAACAATAGGGAGAGTAGATTCAGGAGCGTTGTAAGTCATAGGGTAAATATTTTCATGAAATGAGAAAGCTGAAGAAGTGGCACAAAAAAGGGGGTGATGAAAGAAGAACGACTCACGAATCAATTTATTTAGAACCAAAGGGGTTCACAGGTTACATGTTCCACCGGAAATAGCGTGACACAAACAACCAACATTTGAATTCTCCCGTTTGAGAATATTTGAAAGAAATGATCTCTCCTGCTTCCCGAGGCTTCACTGTCAAACCCTCGAAAAGCAAAAGGATTATTTGTATGGGAAAAAGTGAATTAATGGCACGTGGTATCCATCGAGAGTATCACGGTCCCTAGGGGAATTTTAGACGTTGATCAAAAATGCCCCGGGGCACAACGAGATGCGACGAAAACCCTTCTCAAAAATGAATTAGGAAGAAAATGATAAATCCTACCAAGAAAACCAGAGACGCATATAAACCTGTATCGGGAGTAGGTGTCGATAGGTTGTTATCCAGTATTCTGCAATGGATGAGACACGTGGCTTATCCACATAGGCCATAGTCCTTTAGGGCACAATTGTCAAGATCTGATTGGGAATAGCCCACCATTGTAAGCTATAAATAGGGGACGATTCCCCACTTGTAAAGGATCATATCCTCTCTCTTATATTGAATATTAATAAAATACTAGTTTCTTGGCCTTCAAGCATTCTTTATCTTTCGATATTATTGAATAATATTCTAGCTTGCTTAAGTCCTGCCAGTAGGTCCGTCTTAGTTCGATAAAGTCTGTGGACGATCTTGGCTCGCACTGGCTCGTTTGTTTACTTACTCACTATTTTCTTTGAGTTAATATTAGTTCTCCTTCGTTGTTGATTGCTCTAGCCAACAATAAATCGAACCCCGACCAAGATTGAATTATAACGCCAACCCTTGACTCACCTACAAATTAAATTGTATCAATCTATGGTAAACATAGGGGTGGGGTGAGGGGTGGGGAGGACAAAAATTAGGTAGTGCCCCATGTTTTTAATTATTTTTTTCTTTCCGCTTTAATTTATTTTTGGTCCTAATCTATTAATTTTCAGTTTTTCACACCGCTTTAGTTTTACACATTAAAAATGTAATAATGAACACAAAATAATATGATCAATACTCAAAAGACAATTAAAATTATTATAATGTGAGAAAAATAATCATTAAATATATGTATTTTTCGTCAAAAATTGATCTTCCAAAATCTAGATAATTTTATGGCCAAACAAATATTTGGCAAAAGTTATTCCAAAAAATGCTTTCAAAATCTATGGCCAAACGGGTCCGTGCTACAGTTGAACGGAGTCAATTACTCATATTGTCGCTCAACTTATGAAAATGCCCCAATAAAGTCATTTATCCTTTTTTTTTGTTCTGATAAAGTAATTCAAGTTTGTATATTTTTCTTACAAACTAATAATTGCTAAAAGTGACTTAAAAGATGAGAGAAAAATGAACAAAATAGTCCCTTAAGTTTGAACTTTGAATTTAAATAGTCCTTATTAATAGGTCTCCAACTATTTTTCATGTTTTTACTTCATCAATTGGAATTTTTATTTATTTTCTAGATAAGTACATAATATACATTCAAAAAGACACAAATCATAATACTAAAAAGCAAAAAAAGACAAAGGGAGTTAATTTAGAGCGTAACATAGGTAGTTATATTTTTAAATGAAATAAAAAACATTTTTTGTTCAAAATTGGGAGAGGTATTTAATTCTTAAAGTCGAAAAGGTAATATATTTTTCTCCCAAATAATATCACAAGATTGACAAAAATAATTTTTGAAAACTTAAACATTTTTAAATTACACAATGGTTATAAGAAATCTCCTAATTTGATTTGATGTCGAATGATTTGCACTATTATTATGATGTCAGTTAATATGCATCAATATTTTTTTTCTTTACAGGAATCCTTTAAAACATTTATATATGATTTTTTCCCCAACTAGCTAGAGACCCTATCTAGTTTTTTTGTTTAAAGGAATTCATCGTCTTCTTTATGAATCATGAATTTTTTGACAATAATTTTTGAAGTAGAAGAAACTAACAACTAAATTTGAACTATTTTATTAAAAATAAAGATTAATTATAGAATGAATAAATATAGCACAATATATTATTATTGAACTCCTAAGTTTCCAAATAAATTTCTAACAATATCAATCAGAACTTTTGGTGGATTCCGTTATATTTTAATACCACAATGAAAAGTTGAACTAAAAGTTACGCACTATTTTTTTAGTTGAAAGGTTATTAGTACTTTATAATGTTCAAGAATAAGAATCAGTTAAATTCAAAATAAAACTTAAAGGGACTATTTTGGTTGTTTTTCTCTCATCATTTAAGTTACTTTTAACAATTATTAGTTTGTAAGAAAAATACACAAAATTAAATGATTTTATTGAAATAAAAAAGATAAATAACTTTGTTGAGACATTTTCATAAGTTGTAATTGACTCGGTTAAACACAGTGACAAATAGTATGTATTGTTTAGAATGTTTCAACCATCCACTTGTGAAATAATAATTTATGTCTTCAATTTAATATGTTTAGAATTGTGTGGATCTGTATTTGTATCGTCTGGAAAATGGATTCAATTGGAATATGATCGGTCTCTTCCCAATCCATAATACTCATGGCACACAATTCAAACAAAGCAACAAGTGAATATTTCAATTTTCAACTGGTCAGTGCATTAGACTAATTTACTAAACAAGTGACAATGGTTACGCCACAACTACGCAAGGAGGATTATTCACCTAGACAAATAGTAGGAAAGGAGGAAAAGCTGACTAGCACTAGGGTGTTCACGGTATGATTAAAAATCAAATCGAACCGCTAATTAAATCAAATCGATTAAAAAAATTGATATTTAATTAGGATTGATTTGGATTTAAATTTTAAAAACCGATACTTATTTGATTTGGTTTTGATTTTACTCTAAAATAGCCGACAAAATAACCAAGCTGAACCGATATATATATATATATATATATATATATATATATATATATTATTCATAAATAAAATATAAATATTTATTACATTTTAAATTTTAATCATGAATTTAACTTTAGCCGTAATACTTTCAGTCATATGTCTCCATCCAGTTGACAGTACCTTATGGAATTCTAAATGATTTTCGCACTTTGGATGACAAATGATACTAATTGTGAAAATAATATCTTGTTGTATATGGAAATTTACCGCTGAGTTTCATTAGACTATAGATAATCACTAGTTTTGAACTTTCTTTTTGGTCCCTATTGAGCAAGAAATTTTTTTGTTCACCTTTTGGGGGGTTTATAATATCATTCTCTTATGTGTAGTTTCTAAATATTTTTTTTAAGAAGCGTTCATATGGTGTTGTTAGTGGCTTTGCCTAATTCTAACACTCGATTGACATCTTAATTTCAAGGTTGAGGCACAAGACTCGGTTGACATCTTATATGTTGGATTGGATTTATTTTTTTAAAATTTCAACTTTTATCATTAGCTAAATTTATAAATCGAAAAAATCGAACCAAACTGAACTAAACCGACAAGAACCAAACTGATGGTTATTTTTTGTTTGGTTTGGTTTGATTGTAGAAATTTAAAAACAGACTAAGTTGTTTTGGTTATGATTTTGCCCAATAACAGACACAAACCAACCCGTGAACACCTTTTAGCGCCACTTTTCAACAATTCAAAACGTAGAGAATTCGTCCCCAATCTAAGTTTAAATACAGTTGATGAATCAATAGCTAGAAGGATGAAATGAAATTAGTGAAAACAACAACTAAAGGTATGGCAGGGAAGTTAATGCGCGTCGTGCAGTACGACTCTTACGGAGGCGGAGTTGCTGGCTTGAACGTACTTTTTCTCCGATCCACTCCTTTTGCAAACAAAATTACTGTGACATAATTATCATATAAGTGATATGATTCTGCATTATAGATATGTTTTATGGTACCATCATCACATAGAATAAGGTGGCTTTATGTATAGCCAACATGTAATATTTCTTGTTGCTGTTAGGATATACTATTAACTATGCAGTTTAGTATAGTATTATATTTCCTTTTTGTAAGACTTTTATTTCATTTATTCAGATTAATAAAGTCTCAATTTTAAATAGATCATTTTATTTTCATATGTGTCCTTTACTTATGAAGTAGACGATCTTGTGCATGCAGTTTTATGGCTCATGGACGAAAGAATAAATTGTCGATTTTTATAAGTTATAAAATTATGTTCACAATCAAAGATGAGGTTGGACATACATCTTGATGATTGAGCACGATATTAAATATAATTTATTCTTGACTACGGGAATGGTCGCATTCCAACTTCTTGTGTTAGTACACTTTGTGTGTATTGAACGGACCAAGGAGAGATGATTGTTTGCCTTCTGAATTTTGCGAAACAACATCTCTGAATCATTGAATGTACTTATACTCTTAATCATGATATAATTTTTATGATCAATGTAATTTGTTCATTGTCTTGATTCGTCAAAAGAGTGAAACTCTTTTGTGAGTTAATATGCTCCCGATAGGTTGGATAATGACAAATGACATTTGTGAAGTAGTAATTAGTTGATAGAATCCATGTCTCGGCCTCAAGATTTATGGTACCCCTTTATGGTTGCTTATAAGTTTCCATGTGAAAACCCTGCAGGTGGATTTTGTATCCGTCACATGAAATAAGTTAAACATATGCATAAAGGATTAAATTAATCAATGAATTAAACAGTCAAAAATTTAATTCGATTGATTGGTAGCTGTGATCTTAACATGGGGAGTTAAATAAGGTTTAATGAAAGATTTTGAAATTATACCAAGGAATGCAATTATGAATTTTTAGTGGAATAATCTGTAATTAATTATGGTAGGTTAATTCATTCATATTGCGAATTAATACCATAATTGGAAGCCTCACTAATAAAATCTGTGGTCCCTTCTATGCCTGATTAATTAATGAACTTGGAAAGGAAGAGATTGGTTTTCTAGAAGTAGCAGAATCCTACAGGATTTTGGAAGAATAAACTGGTCTTCTAGAAGGAAAGTTGCACTCATTTTGGATTGGGTTTAGCCCAAAAATGTATGGAAACCTTGGAGAGGAAGAAATCCTATTTGTTTTGGGACAAAGATTTTACACTCTAAAACGTGGATATAAATAGGACCCTCCTCCTCCATAGAAAATTACCCTTTCTGAGAAGTAGCAGTTGCCCACACAAGTACTCCACACTCGGAGATTTTTGAGACTGTAGCAGAAGATCGCAGACTAAGATAATGCCTTGGATGACTTGTGTGATAGATTCAAGAGGTTAGTAATTCGTAATCTAACTTATAATTACGTCATCTAGATTTATGTAGTTTATGTGATCCTCTATGCTTGCTTCCGTTGCACATGTTCCAACAATTGGCATCACGAGCCTTCTTACATATACTAGATAATGTAAAAGAAAACCCATGATTCATATACTTGTTTGGTTTATGTGTAAATCATGTTGTTGATGAATATTAATAATTTTATTAATTTATGGAATTTGTATTTATCATTAATTAATTCAGAGAATAAAAAAATCAGTTTTTTTTCGTAATTTTCTGAAATTTCTGAAAACTAAAATTCTGAATTGAAGGAAAAACCCTAAAATATTTTGAATGGACCCAACCACCCACGTTTCCTACATGCCTTAACGAGTAGTGTAGTGGAAGGGCCAAGTAGCCTTGCTAATGATTGCCTATTTGGTCGGTTTTGGAGTTTTTCAAATTTTGATGAACTCCGATTGATCTGAAAATTGGTAGGTTTATTGGAAATGACCCACTGAGAAATACACACAGATTTTCTATGATGTACGACGTTTTTTGGCCATTCGGAGTAGTTTTGATGGGGTTTTGGGCATTTTTCTATTTTCTGAAAAATTAAAAATTGAGAAAATAATGTTTTCTTGCAATCTGTGGTGGTAGGGTTCACTCTCTATGGTCTCCATTGACATATAACAATAATATAATGGATTTACATGTTGACATTGGTCTTCTTTCCCCATCGGATAGACTCATTATAGTACATTATTGTGTTTTGGTCTTTTATTCTTGATGACTTGTATTAACTCTCTATCTGAGTTACATGTTGGTTCAATGGAACAAAGATTTATGAAATTGGATATTTGCCTATCTTAAATAAGCAGTTTGCTCTCCATCTGAGTTGGTTCTGTTTTGATTTATGGGGTGAACATCTGGCATGACTCATATAGTTTGCATGAATAGTTAAGTTTCCCTATCAAATCGAGCTGCTCAATATGCATGCTTGTATGTGTTATATGTTTACATGAATTTAATTATTCTTGCTACATGCCTAATGATCTATTTGATGTTTTATATCTCCCAGATTAATCATGACTTCATTCAATCCCCTTACCTCTATTTTGAACCAAAACAAGTTAGAGGGCCCGAATTATGTTGACTGGAAAAGAAACTTGAATATTGTCCTAACTGCTAAAGGGTACAATTTTTTATTGGCTGAAGTGTGTCCTAAAAAACCTAAGAATGCCACTAAGTACCAAATCAAAGCCTATGAAAAATGGGTTAAGGCTGATGAGATGATGCAATGTTACATTCTTGCTTCAATCTCAAATGTTTTGTAGCATCAACATCAGTCTATGGAGTCTGCTTACGACATACTCGAAAGTCTCAAAGAGATGTTCGGTGAGATTAATCGTGTTGTAAAGCAGACAGTCATGAAATCCCTTTTGAACACAAAAATGGCTGAAGGTTCGTCCGTGAGGGATCATGTTCTTAAGATGATTGGTCTTCTTAATGAGCTGGAAATCCTTAGAGCTAAGATTGATGAAGAATATCAAGTTGAGATGGTCCTGCAGACTTTGACTGACAATTTTCATCAATTTCTCTTGAACTACAACATAAACAAGATGGATCTATCTCTTGCGAAATTGTTGAATAAGTTGTAAGTGGCCTAGTCTATTATCAAAAAACAAGCTCCTGCTATGGTAATGAATATTGAGAAAGTTCCTTCTTCTAAGTCGAAAGACGGACAGAGAAAGAAGAAACCTCGCAAGGTTGCGGCACCTTGATGTCGCCCAAAATATACCTTCGTAAAAGTACAATGCGATCGTTGTATCAAATATAGAACCCAACTAGGTTGGGGTCGATCCCACAGGGAATAGGACGGAAGTAGGTTAAGTTCTTGTTCGAGTAGTTGGCAAATAAGTAAAAACTGGTGGTTTTTGTAAGTAAATAGTGATAGTAACTATTGCTGATTGTATCGAGTTTGTAGACAATAAGAGAAGTACACTATGACTGTGATCCCCAATGATTCCTTAACTCCGCCGGTTGCTAATAAAACTGTCCCTCTATGTTGCATGAAAAATCTGACAAGATATGTTCATCTAAAAGTCTCTCGACCTTGGTTAGACGAATTTCACTCTTCTCCTCTCGGTCTCCGAGTGTCGCACTACTAACCCTTGTCCTGGATCTCAGATAACTATTCCCGCTAAGGCTCAAGTTATTAGATGAAGGTTGATAACTTCAAATCTCTGTTGTTATCTCCTTTTACCAATCTATACCTCTCTCTCGAGCAAGTCTAGAATACAAGCGAGTTTCTAACGTTTGCAACCGTTAGAAGATCAATCATAACGAAGGAAATATCAATACATGCATTCACAGCGGTTCAGAGTTGCTTTGCTCTTAACCTGTTTCGTTAATTCCTCATAGTTCATACAACCCTAGTTAATGAGTTTAGATACTCATAATTGCAAGAACACAAGAAGAATTCAGAGATGAAAACATGATTGTAAACTCACAATAATGAAGAAGAACTGAAATCTCAATTATCAATAAAACTCAAAGCTAGGGTTTGTAACTACAAAACCAAGAATATGTTTATGAACTCACAAATAGTAGAAAATATCTCTCAAAACAATGTAATGACTAAATCCCGCACATAGGACTATACAAGGGTATTTATAGATACAAAGCTAATCCTATCCTAATCAAAACAGGAGAACAGAGTCGGCAACTTTTACGGTATCGTGACTTGGTGTCGTGGAACCAAGTCATGCCACCTAGATGAGTGTCGTGGAAATCAGGCTCCATTAGATGTCTTCAGAACTCAACCCATGCCACCTAGTCACGCCACGTGACTGTAATCACGCCACGTCTCAGATCTCTGAAGCTTGCTCCCATCTCAGACTCATGAATGCTCCACCAGTGATAGTATATGTCACTTAGTACGAGTGAAAGATAATGATGTGGAACCACTAACTCCTCAATTGGTTCCAGTGGTCAACGAATTCCTTGATGTCTTCCCAGAGGATCTCCCAGGCTTACCCCCAGAATGGGGGGTAGAGTTTGGCATTGATGTGATTCCAGGCACTCAGCCTATCTTTATTCCTCCGTATAGAATGGCTCCAGCAGAATTGCGTGAATTGAAGGAGCAATTGGAAGATTTGTTGTACAAGGGCTTCATCAGGCCTAGTATGTCCCGTGGGGTACACCAGTATTATTTGTATGGAAGAAAGATGGCACATTGAGAATGTGCATCGACTATCGGCAATCCTTAGTGTTTGCGTTCAAAGCCCTATGGAAAATTTCAAGTAAATTTCTACCACTCATCCTATGATTCGGCACATTCTGCAGCTTCTTCTTGAATCTGAGCCATGTCTCATAAAGTGCTTCAGAATGTAGTTGTAGGTAACGATCAAGAACAAATATTCCCTCCCCAGAATTGATGATTTGTTTGATCAGTTACAAGGTGCCAAGTGTTTTTCAAAGATTGACTTGAGGTCGGGCTACCATCAAGTCAGAGTTAGAGAAACAGATGTGCCCAAGATAGCTTTCCGAACACGGTATGGCCATTATGAATTTTTAGTTAGTCATTTGGACTAACAAATGCACCAGCTGTGTTTTGAATTTGAATTGTGTGGCCTTGAATTAAAAATATTTACAATCTTCTACTTCTACTTTTTCTTTTTCTTATTTTGGTTTTAATTCAAGTTCTCTTCTTACATTCATTATCATCATCCTTTCTGATTTTCGATATTTTTATTAGTTAATAGCTTTAAAAATTATACATAATTAATAATAATTGACCATAGATTCATAGTTTTTGATAATTTTTTCCTGTTTTCTTTTCAAATAACCAAAAAAATCAAAGGTTTATCTCTTTCCCCTTTTTTCTCTATTCGAGGGTGGTCATGCGAATACCTTCGACAAAAAATTAAATCAATCTTATTTTGTTTGGTTATATACTATGTTTTGAACACCCTTAATGCAATTAGATAAGGTTGTGTTGTGGTGAAGGATCTTCAAAAGTCGCTTGATTGAACTTTTGGCCCTTAGTTTTAGAATTTAAGAATTAATGTATCACTATCGTTGGATTTAAGAAGAAAAGTAGAATGAGTTTAGAATTCAACAATTACTATCAGGCTTCAATCCAACAATTCAATTAAAAAAATGTATGCAATTTAACAATCAATGTAATATTATCGTTGATTAAAGAAAAAAGAAAAAAAATAGAATTGATTTAGGATATAGATCTCATCCTTCAACTACAGCATCTTAGAAGGTGGGAAAAATCTTTCTAGAAATTGATTCCTCAAGTCTTGCCAAGTAGTGATGAAACCTCGTGGTAATTCTGCCAAGTACAATGTTGCTTCTCCTGTTAGGGAGATTGGGAACAATCTCAACCGAATCGCCTCTTGGTTAACTCCAGGCAGATTATAGGAAGTACAGACCCCCACAAAATTCATCACGTGCATGTTTGGATCATCTGAAGGAAGACCGGCGAACACACCTTTCAAGTTTAGCAAATGAATCATGGCACTGGTAATGTCAAACTTCGTGCCCGGAGGTAACTCTGGTGGAATGATGGCACTAGTCTCAACCGGTTTGAGATAAGCCATGTCCTCTTCTTCAAGATCATCATAAACAGGCACATATGGTCTCTGCTGTGCTCTAAGTCTTTTTGTCGCTCTTCAGCATCAGCCCGATGCTGTTCTACTTCTTGCATCGCTCGATTATCTCTTTCTGCTTGTCTAAGAGCAGCTTGCCTAGCTTGCTCTTCCCATGTCAATTGAGCGGTAGTTTGATCAGCTGTTTCATGAATGTCTCCCGCAGCTGCGGGATCCTAAACTTCGTCGGTATTTACCATTCTTTGATTAGCTCTCTGAGTTCTTTCAATTTCAAGATCAAGTGGAATCAGGGGATTGCCTTGACTCCTAGTATTGGGAATACACTTGGCGTGTACCCTCAAAAGTATGTAAAAGCAAAAACAATCAACTCCAACCAGTACTAATCAACTCCGTAACCATATTCCCCAGCAACAGCGCCAAAATTTGATATCGCCCAAAATATACCTTCGAAAAAGTATAATGCGGTTGTTGTTGTTATCTCCTTTTCCCAATCTATACCTCTCTCTAGAGCAAGTCTAGAATACAGGCAAGTTTCTAACGTTTGCAACCGTTAGAAGATCAATCACAACGAAGGAAATACCAATACATGCATTCACAGCGGTTCAGAGTTGCTTTACACTTAACCTGTTTCATTAATTCCTCATGGTTCACACAAGCCTAGTTAATGAGTTTAGCTACTCATAATTGCAAGAACATAAGAAGAATTCAGAGATGAAAACATGATTGCAAACTCACAATAATGAAGATGAACTGAAATCTCAATTATCAATAAAACTCAAAGCTAGGGTTTGTAACTACCAAACCAAGAATATGTTTATGAACTCAAAAATAGTAGAAAATATCTCTCAAAACAATGTAATGACTAACTACCGCACATAGGACTATACAGGGGTATTTATAGATACAAAGCTAATCCTATTCTAATCAGAACAGAAGAACAGAGTCGGCAACTTTCACGGTATCGTGACTTGGTGTCGTGGAACCAAGTCACGCCATATAGATGAGTGTCGTGGAAATCAAGCTCAAATCAACATCTTCAGAACTCAACCCAAGCCACCTAGTCACTCCACGTGACTGTAATCACGCCATGTGACTGCCTGGCATGGAAATCAGGAAGCTTTCAATCATCTCTGAAGATGAGTCACGACATCCACTCACGTCCACGTCACGTGGGTAGTATCGTGACTCTCTCTGGTGCAGATTCTTGTTCTTTCATTTTCAGACACTTCGTTCTCGGGCTTGATTCTTTCTTTTTGATCATTTTGCCTTCAAAACCTGTTTTCCTGCAAATTAGGATAGAAACCACATCATACCAACCAAATACACTCAAGTTATTGCATATATTCCTTGTTTTAAGCATCGAAAGTGTCATGTAACCATGGCGTATCACACCTGGAATTGCGAGTGGTGGTGTAGCTAAGCATAAAGGCAAGTGCTATCATTGCAAGCAGCCTGGACATCACAAGAAGCAATGTCCTGGCTACCTAGCCAAATTGAAAAAGCAAGATAATTCTTCTTACTTAAGTGTTGTTAAAACTTGTTTAGCGACTGTTCTTTAATGTTATGGGTTGTAGATTCGGGAGCCATTAATTACGTCTGTACTTCTTTATAGGGTTTTGGGAAATGCAGCGGCTAAGTGAGAATGAAGTTTGCATATTTCAAGCTAATGGCGAACCAGCACCAGCTTTAGCTTTAGGAGATATTAGTATTTCTTTTAGTATTTCTAGAATTTTAGATTCAAAAAATGTTCTTTATGTACCTTCTATTCGAAGGAATTTGCTTTCAGTTTCAAAGTTGATGGATGATGGTTATAATATTTATTTTGGTAATAATTCTGCTGTTATCAAATTTAATAAGCATTTTATCTATATTGCTGCTAGGGTGCATGACCTTTTTGTGCTTGAATCACCTCCCAATTTGCTGCATGAAAAGGAATTAAATAACATTAATCTATCCAATAAAAGAAAATATATTTCTGAATTGAGTCAAACTTATTTATGGAATTTACTTCTAGGTCATATAAATCTGAATAGGATTCAAGATTGATTTCTGACGAACCTTTGAGTTCATTGAAAGTGGAGACACTACCAACCTGTGAATCCTGTTTAGAGGGAAAAATGACTAAGAGACATTTTTCTTCCAAAGGAAATAGAGCCAATGATAAGTTGGAATTAATTCACTCTGATTTGTGTGGTCCCATGAATATACTAGCAAGAGGTGGTTTTGAGTATTTTGTGACATTCACGGATGACTACTCTAAATATGGATATGTTTATCTATTGCGTCGTAAGTCTGAATACTTTGAAAAATTCAAAGAATTTAAGGCGAAAATGGAAAAGAGACATGATAAACATATTAAATCATTGCGATCTAATCGTGGTGGTGAATACCTTTATGTTGATTTCATTAAATACCTATCGAATTTTGAATTACATCTCAATTATCTGCTCCTGGAACACCGCAACAAAATGGTGTGGCAGAAAGAAGAAACAGAGCTCTTTTAGAAATGGTAAGATCAATGTTGAGTTATTATGATTTCCCCTTTTTCTTTGGGAGATATACATTAGAAACAACAAACTACCTTTTGAACTTGGTTTCTTCCAAATCTGTACCTTTGACTCCTACAGAATTGTGGACCGGGCAAAAGCCTAGTCTGAGACATATTTGGCTATGGGGTTGTCCGGCACATATGCTAAACGGAAAAACTGACAAGTTGGAATCAAGGACAAAAGTTTGTGTGTTTATTGGATATCCAAAAGGAACGAAAGGAGGTTTGTTTTATTGTCCTAAAGAAGAAGGTACTTGCCACAACCAATGCCAAATTTTTGGAAGAGGACTATTTAATGAACCATGTTCCAAGAAGTAAACTCGTTTTACAGGAATTAAGCAATGGAATAACTAATGATGTATCTCAAGAACCTATTCCACAAGTAAGTATTGACATACCGCTCCATTATCATAGCGGGAGAAATGTTAATAGGCAACGGGACGAGCACGAGCATAGGCCTGACATCTTACGGCCTAAAAGTAGTGGGAGTAATGTTGACCAGCCTGTACTTGAGGAAGAAGTTCATGATGATAAAAATTTAGTTCCCGAGAATGATATTGTGGTTCCACCACAAGATCAGACGGATGTGGTTGGTAATGTAGTAAGTCGTCGTAGTGGGAGAGCAATTAGAAAACCTATTCAGCTTGCGTTCTTGGGATAATATTATGATAGAATCCCTGAAGAGTCTAATACAGAACCTCTTAATTATGCCGAAGATTACAAGACATAGATGTTGAAAAGTGGATTATCGCTATGAAATCTGAAATGGAGTTAATGTACTTGATCTAGGGCATATTTATACGCCCTATTGCCATCTTTGACCCATGTGTACCTTAGTTTTGGGAGCAATAAGTGCGTATTTTGTATTGTTTTGATGGAATATTTGATATTGTGCTAATAAATATGATTAGACCCTTGTACGTGGAATTTGTGATAAATTGGAGCATTTTTTGGAATGGAAATTGAGGCTTGAAGGATTTACTAGCAAAGGATCTTAAAGATAAGAGACAAGCCAAAGATTTGGACTTGAAGAATCCACCCGAATCCACGAAGAAAGGTCGAAGAAAGGAAGAAAATCGGAGTTTAAGTGTTTGGCATGCCAACTAGCATACTAGGCCGCTTTGGACCAATATTTTGTTTGGATGGACGCGCCATGGGGCGTGCCGGGCCTCTATTGCCCAAATTTTTGGAGGCATAAATTTGACTAAGTGTATGGTGTGTTAGGTAGACTGCCGAGCCGCTTTTTGGCAATTGTTGACTCCGAATTCTAGTCTATAAATAGGGCTCTTGGGTTATTGTATCAAAATCCATCGTGGTTGGACTACTTTTTGGGATTTGGGCATCCAATTTAGGGTTAATTCTTCTTTTTGTCTTTTATTTATTGCTATGAATTTTTATCAAAGTAGGATGTTAATTCAAAGTATGAGTGGATAAAATCCTTCATTCTTGGGGCTGAGGCTACGAACATGAATCTCGTAAGTTGAATATTATTGGTTTTTGCTGAAGTTTATCAATTTATGGTTATTCTTATATTCTTGTTTATACTATTTTAATGCTTGATCACAATTGGAATAAATCACTTGTCTTGAGGTGAGCTCGAGAGAGAAACTGAGAGATAAAAGGGGGAATATAATGAGCGTGATCTTTACTCGAGGAAGAGATTCCAAGAGATTGATATGCGGTTAGGACCGAGAGGTACCTAATTCGCCGTGCTTGTTCAAATACGGGAAGACAACTTAATGGTGTTAGAGTTGGTTAAATCTATCCCCGCTCAATGATGTAGTTAGGTTTCTAATTAGTAATAGAAGGTTATAGTTTAGAGACGAATATAATCATAATATTAACCTCGTGATCAATAACCAACATAAACGACTGAAATTGCTTAAACCAGTAATATTCATGTTCTAGAGATGATATTCTTAGTGCCTTGACATTGGAAATTTACTTTTTATTGACTTTTACATCATAGTTGCAAAAATTGAAGTTACGGTAGCAAAATATAGTAGTTTATATTCCGCAATCATTTAATTTTTAGTAACAAATCCCTTGTCCGTTCTAGTTTTTAATTATTGTTTGACGTCTAAAATTGACTTCTATGGGCAAAAGTTACTTGGATTCGATATTCGTTTCTTTTAAAGGAGCCATTATATTACTTGAATGATCATGTGCACTTGCGTGTATTGCTGGGTTGCAACAAGTTTTTGGCGCCGTTGCCGGGGAGTTTCAAATAAATAGATTTCCATTCTTGATGTTTTTACTTTAATTTTTAGCTACGTGTTGACAACTTAATCTTATCTATTCTATTTTGCAGGTTTAGTTCATCTGAACGTTGGCAAGGAACAAAGATTTTGTAACCCTGCAGTCTGAACTTGAGAGATACTTGCATAGATTGGGGAGACAGGATGCAGATTACCCAATCCCGCAGTTTGAACTGGCTGACGAAGCCATATGGGGTGATCCCGTAAGAATTGAGGATCGAGAGGAATACCTAAGGAATCCAGCAAATCCAATTGATCCCATGGACCCAATAGGAAATAGACGTGAGCCGGTAGTTATGGCTGCTAGGACAGTTCACGATGTGGCAATCCCACTCGCTACTAATGTTGCCTCCAGTATTCAAAAACCGGCAACTAGAGGTAGATTTGAGCTTAAACAGAACAAGGTGCAACTCTTGCACTCAAGTGGATAGTTTACAGGTCTTTCTCATGAGGACCCACAGAGGCATATCCAAAATTTTCTGGAGATCAGTTACACATATATTCATGCGGGTGTGTCTTCAGATTATGTGAGACTAACTTTGTTCCCCTTTTATTTATTGGGGGAACCAAGAAGGTGGTTAGATGCAGAGCCGGCGAATTCTATCACGACTTGGGATGATATTGCTCGTAAATTCTTGATAAGGTTCTTTTCGTTCGAAAAGACAGTAAAGCTGAGGAGTGAGATATTGAGTTTCAGATAGAGAGATGATGAAAATTTGTACCAAGCTTGGAACAGATTCAAATCCATGTTGAGGGATTTTCCTCATCACCACTAAGCAAATGAAGTATTGGTGCATACTTTTATTGAGGTTCTCGACCACAACACTAAAATTCTACTTGATTCAGGTGCAAGTGGACAAGCTTTAGAGAAGACTTAGGATGAATTGTATTCTTTGTTGAATCATATTTCACAGGGAAATCCAGATTGGCATGGTGATAATTCTAGAATTTCCACAAAGAAGGTTACTGGGAAATTAGAGGTGGATGCAGTCATGACATTTTCTGCCCAAATTTCAACCATGCAAAAAATGATGAACAATCACTTCAGCAGTTTAAAATTGGGGAAGCAACAAGCTCCCGTAAATGCATTACAACAACATGGGTTTATGGGGTGTGATGTATGCGGGAACGGGGACCATACTAGTGAGTTGTGCGGTGCAAATTTGGATTTTGTGAACTTTGTGGGTAATGCCCAAAGAGGAGGTGGAGCATAAAATTATGGAAATACTTACAATGCTGGGTGGAAAAATCACCCGAACTTGTCTTGAGGAAGTAATAAAAATCAGTATAGGCCTCAAGGATATGCATCACAATATAACCAACAGCAGGATCAAGGTAATAAAATGGGTGCTAAGTCCGACAATATGAGCATGGAAGATAAGTTGAAGCAGATTATGGCGGAGAAAGCTAAGCTGGCAGTAGATGTGAGGAACAATCAGCTGGCTACTCAAAATTTGGAGTAGCAAATTGTTCAGTTAGCAAATACACAGAATACAGGGCCTTAAGGAGGTCTTCTAAGTGATACTGATCCTAAACCGAAGTAAGTGAGTGCTATTGTTACTCGTAGTGGTAAGCAGTTAGAGGATACAGTTCTACTAGCAAAAGAATTTGAGCCGAAAGAAGTTGTGGTTGAAAACGAACAGGTTGAGTCTGACAAAAGTTAAAAAGATGAGAAAGTGGTCCAAAGTGTAAAGTTGCCTCCTCCTTTTCCCCAGAAGTTCAAGAGAAAGAAGGAGGACGAATGCTTTGGTAAGTTCATTGAATTACTTAAACAAGTGCATATTAATTTGCCACTTGTGGATATCTTGCAGGGTATTCCAAAGTATGCTAAGTTTGTGAAGGATATTGTGGAAAACAAGAGTAGATTGACTGTGTATGCCATAATTGCACTTACTGAGGAGTGCAGCTCTCGCATTCAAAACTGTTTACCCACCAAGCTGAAGGATCCCAGAAGCTTCACTGTAAAAATTACTCTGGGAGATCGTGTTTGTGCTCGTGGGTTGTGCGATTTGGGGGCTAGTATTAATCTGATGCCCACTTTGGTTTTCAAGGAGTTGGGTTTGGGTCGTCCTAAACCTACTACTATTATTTTGCAGCTTGCAGATCGATCCGTGACTAGATCAGATGGTATTATTGAGGATGTTCTAGTTCAAGTGGGTTCGTTGATCTTTTTGGTTGATTTTGTGGTGCTTAATTTTGAGCCTGACCCGGAAGTCCAATTTATTTTGGGGCGTCCGTTTCTGGCTACAGGGGGTGTGATCATTGATGTAGAAGCTGGGAAATTGACTATGCGAGCTCATGATAAAGTTGAGGTCTTTGATGTATATAGGACTTTGAAGCTACCAAAAATTTATGAGAACTTTTCAGCTATTACGGCTATAGATTTGGCGACTAAAAGCATCCACACTTTGTCGATAGATCCCTTGGAAAGAGTTTTGATGGGGCAAGATATTTTGGTAATGTGGAAGCTAATGAAATGGTGTATTTTCTTGTTCTTTTGGGCATCTATGCTAAAGAGAGTGGATGGGAACCTTTAAATTGTCCACTCGGACCTCCACCCAAGCCATCAATTGAGGAGGCCTCGAAGCTTGAATTGAAAGAACTTCCATCTCATCTTCAATATGCTTTCTTAAGTGACAATGAGACCCTTCCCATTATACTTGCAGCAAATTTATCAAGGGAACAAGTTGATACAGCATTGGTGCTACTCAAACGAAGGAAGAAGGCTATTGGATGGCAAATTTCTGACATCCATGGTATTAATCCGGGTTTGTGTATGCATAAAATTTACATGGAGGAAGGGCATAAGCCGAGTGTGCAACACCAATGACGCTTGAATCCAGTAATGAAAGAAGTGGTAAGGAAAGAGGTAATTAAGTGGTTAGATTCGGGCATTGTTAACCTTATCTCTGACAGTACATGGGTTAGTCCTGTATAGTGTGCCCCGAAAAAAGGTGGAATGACGGTAATCCCGAATGACAATAATGAGTTGATTCATACAAGAACTGTGGCTGGGTGGAGTATTTTCATGGATTATCGAAAACTAAACGATGCCACGAGGAAAGATCCTTATCCGATCCCTTTTATTGATCAGATGTTGGATTGATTAGCCGGGCAGGAATATTATTGTTTTCTTGATGGATATTTCGGGTATAATCAAATTGATATAGATCCTCAAGATCAAGAGAAGACTACATTTACATGTCCTCACAACACTTATGCTTTCAAGCGTATGCCCTTTGGATTGTGCAACGCACCGGCTACTTTTTAGCGTTGCATGATGGCAATTTTCTATGACATGGTGGAGGAGTTCGTGGAGATTTTTATGGATGATTTTTTGGTCTTCGAGGTATGTTTGCAAAACCTAGATAGAGACGTTGCTCGGTGTAAAGACACTAATCTTGTTCTCAATTGGGAAAAATATCATTTTCTTGTGACGGAAGGTATAGTTCTTGGACATAAAATGTCAAATCAAGGGCTCGAAGTTGATATAGCAAGGATTGAAGTTATCGATAAATTGCCTCCACCGGTGTCGGTGAAAGGGGTGCGTAGTTTCTTGGGACATGCTGGTTTTTACAGACGTTACATTAAAGATTTTTCCAAGATTACACGCCCCATGTGCACGCTCTTAGAGAAAGATGTTAAATTTGTATTTTGTGAGTCATGTGTGAAGGCATTTGAGATCTTGAAGAAGAAGTTGGTAGAAGCACCTCTCCTTATTGCTCCGGATTGGGCTTTACCATTTAAACTCATGTGTGACACGAGTGATGTTGCAGTGGGTGCTGTTCTTGGGTAGCAGAAGAACAAGGTATTTCACTCTATTTATTATGCGAGTAAGACCCTTGATGCAACCCAAGTGAATTACACGGTGACTGGAAAGGAGATGTTAGCTTTAGAGTACGCCTTTGATAAATTTAGATCGTATTCGATGGGCACTAGCGTCATTGTATACACAGATCATGCAACCATACGTTATTTGTTTAATAAAAAAGATGTTAAGCCAAGACTGATTCGATGGATTTTATTACTAAAAGAGTGTGATTTGGAGATTAAAGATAGGAGGGGGCCAGAAAATCAAATTGCTGACCATCTTTCTAGACTTGAGAACTCGATACATGTAGTTGATGATAGGCGTATCTGTGAAGAGTTTCCAGATGAGCAATTATTAGTTTTGGGGGTTGATGAGTTGTCGTGGTATCCAGACATTGTGAATCTATTGGTGAGTGGGCTATTTCCTCCTAATTCGAGTCCTCAACAAAAGAAGAAGCTATCATATGAGGCATGTTCTTATATTTGGGACGAGCCTTATTTATTCAAGCAAGGGCCCGATCAAGTGGTGAGAAGATGTATTCTGGATTCGGAGGTGAAGCATGTGTTGGAGAGTTGCCACGCATCACCTTATGGTGGTCATCATGGTGGTGAACGTACAGCCCGCAAAAAGGTAAGTTGGAGAGTGGATGATCTTTTGAAGGTGTTAGGGAGGTAATAAATACTTTTGAGTGAAGTTTTGCGTCGTGGGACTTGAAAAAGGCCCAAAAATATTTTGAAAAATGCAGAAAAATCGCCCAAGTATGATGTCAAGTATAGGGCGCGGCACCTAGCGTGCCGAGCTGCACTTGCCCAAAATTTAGATAGCATGGACAGTGGGCAGGCGCACCAGGTAGCGTATCGGGCCGCTCCTGCCCAGATTTTTTGTGTGCTTGGCAGTGGGGTAGCGCGGTGAGGGGCGTACCGGGCCACTACCCCCTTAAGTCCTTGGGCTAAATTTTTTAAAAGGAGGAGAACCCCACACCCTCCTACCCAACCCAACCCAACCCCTAACTATTAAAACCCCCAATTTTCTTTCGCTTCATACAAAAATCCCTTCCCCTAACCGATTTTCTCCTCAAATTCATAATTCTCTTCCCCTTCCAACCCACCACGCCACCAATTTTAATTTCTTTTTCTATTTCTTGGGTTGTGCTTGTAAGATTACATTAAGGATACCAAGGTATGTGTTCTTTGAGCTTTCTCTCTCTAGATTTCCATGAGATTATTGGAAAAATTTGGGGTTGTGAATTTTGAATTTTTGTTACCCATTCTTTTCCTTGTAGTCTAGTGTGATTATTGTTGTGGAGTTAGAAGTTATGGGGTGTCATGAATAAAAACTTGAAGTTACAGGTGCAAGTGGTAGAATTAATCATGTTTTATTTGGAAAAGTTCCATATTGGTTTGTCTGGAATGATGCAACGTAATGAAATTGTTTGGTGAATTCACTTGGAATAACCCATATACTGTTGAATTTGCATGGAATTTGTTTGAATTCTTGAGTAAAACAAGTAATCCATTAAAATGATATTCATGGGAATGTGGAACTTGTGTTGGGGATGATGAACTTGAATATGGGTTGGAATTCTTGACTGGGCATTAAGTGAATGTTCGGCCTTCCTATGCGCAGATTCGCCATACCCTTTGTGGCCAACGTTCGACGGCAAGGTGGCTTCGACACCATAAAATAGGGTACCACATGAGTTTACCCTATTCTTAAGAATAAAGAAGCGCGGATTTGGTTGAAAATTGTTTGTTGTTGCTTGATTCCAGGTAGCCACATGACGGAGGTCACTAGGGACCGAGTTTGTTTGGTTTATGATTTAATAAAGGATGTCAAAATCAATGTGGGTTCTATGGTGTTGTCTGCTATGGGACGAGCTCGACTATATGGAGGCCTTCGATATGCTTTTGGAGGAGTGTTGACCAAATTAATGAGAGCATTCGACGTGAAGAAACATTTGATTATCATCCTCCTTTGGTGACGACCCCTATTGATGTCACCCAAACCAAAGCACCTGATGCACTAGATCCCACTCTCACGTTAGTAGAGTTTCACACTCGTGATGACGGGATCTTAGCCCATATTTATGGTTTGGAGATGCTACGCCATAGGACTGGGGGTAGGCCCTCTACGGCAGATGAGCTGAGCCAGGTTGAGAGGGATTATCCTCTAAATGAGCATGCCATGGCATTGTTGCGGATTGGGCCAGATTTTGTTGAGCCCGTGGATGATGATATCCCCACAGATGAGGATGATCACCACCCTGAATCCGATGAGGACGAGGTAGAAGAGAGTGATGCACCTTTAGCAGGATGTGTCCCGGAGGATGACGACTTCCTCGATTGACCAGGAAGCTCCTTACACCCTACTCTTGACTTGTTTAATTTATGTAGCATTGCAGACAATGCTAATCTTTTAAGTGTGGAGTGGGGTGTTATGGGATTCCCTTTATATGTGTAAATATGTGTTTTTAGTTATTTTATTTTGGGTTCCTTAGCCTTTGTTTTTGGTTCTTTTACTAAGGATAGTCCCTTTGAACCGTAGAAAAGCACAAAAAGATTTCTTTTCTTTTTTTAGATTGAGTCTTTTAGTCATAGTATTAGGATTTTTGCTCTATGATGGATGGATGACGACCGTCTTAAGAGTAAATTAGTCATGTTATTGTTGGGTGTTCTTGCTTGCTATGTAATTACGCATACACATCCGGTATAATTGTGGAACATGCTAAGTTATACAATAGCAAGTGTTGAGACATCTAATGCTCACTTAGTTGACTTGATAAGTTGCTTAATGTTGAACTCGTGCATGACTTCGTATAAACTTTATGGTGAGCCTGCTTGAGTTAAAACATGTGCCATGTGTGAGTGAGATTTTTGTGATATTCCATGTGCATATTGATGTCTAGAACTTGCCCAGTGTGTTTGCAAAGCGAAATAAAGAATGTTGAGTTTAGGAGATGATATAGGCATCTCTTTGATAGCCATGTTCTATACCTACTTTATCTACCCTTTTTGAAAGATCTTAGTTAGCCCCGTTGAGCCTTTAGCCTATTCTTTGGTAGCTTTTTATGTAGCTTAATCCTTTTCTTTCATTTAACCGTAATTTGATCCAAAACTCCTAAGCGCTTTAGTTGAGAAATTAAGATGTTAAGGAGTGTAAAAAATGAATAAGGAAAAAGTGAAGTTGAAGCTCCAAGTAAATAGCTTTTGGTGTGTGAAAAAATTTATGTGTTGTTGGCAGGGAGTAATGTAATGAAAAGAAAAATTGACCAAAAGAAGTGAATCATATGCTAATAGCAAATACTCCATGCCTAATATGTGTAAGCTAGATTAAATTGATTGGGGGAAATAAAAGAGAATTGGGATGACAAAAGTGGTGTAAAATAGGTGGGTTGGAGGTGATCTTTAAGTGAATTGTAGTGTATTAAAGTGCTTATGGAAGATAATCACTATTCTTAACCAAATAGTTCCTACCCGTCCTTTAGCCTACATTACAACCTTTAAAGTCCTACTTGATCTTGATCTTTGACATTCTAATATTAGTGGAGTACTACATTAAGGGCAAGCTTATGATTCATCTTGTGTTGAATGTGAATTCTTTTCGAGAGTGAGAGGACTTTTATTCATGCACCCATTCAATCATTACTTTGAATGAATTGAGTGAGATGTTGGGTGATTCTCTTGTGGTGAGGATGCATGTTTAGTAAAGTGTGGTGATCCATTGATAACGTGTCATGCATGAATTCGTAACTAGTAAAGTTGTTTTGTGAGGATAGGTCGTTTCAATTTGCTATTCACTTGTTGGTGATATTAGCATGTTAGTTGCACAAATTGATGAAGGTAGTTGTGTAGTTATGCTTGAATGCCTATTGTTTGTTGGTTGTCTAAAGTCGCCTTGGGTTGATTATAGTTATTGTTCGAGGACGAACAAAGTTTTAAGTGTGGGTTGGTGATCTAGGGCGTATTTATATGCTCTATTGGCATTTTCGACCCATGTGTACCTTAGTTTTGGGAGCAATAAGTGCGTATTTTGTATTGTTTTGATGGAATATTTGATATTGTGCTAATAAATATGATTAGTCCCTTGTAGGTGAAATTTGTGATAAATTGGAGCATTTTTTGGAGTGGAAATTGAGGCTTGAAGGATTTACTAGCAAAGGATCTTAAAGATAAGAGACAAGCCAAAGATTTGGACTTGAAGAATCCACCCGAATCCACGAAGAAAGGTCGAAGAAAGGAAGAAAATCGGAGTTTAAGTGTTTGGCGCTCCAACTAGCATACCGGGCCGCTTTGGACCAATATTTTGTTTGGATGGACAGCAAAGGGGCGCGCCATGGTGCGTGCCGGGCTGCTATTGCCCAAATTTTCGGAGGCAGAAATTTGGCTACGTGTCTAGCGCATTAGGTAGCGTGTCGGGCCGCTTTTTAGCAATTGTTGACTATGAATTCTAGTCTATAAATAGGGCTCTTGGGTTTTTGTATCAAAATCGATCGTGGTTGGACTACTTTTTGGGATTTGGGCATCCAATTTAGGGTTAATTCTTCTTTCCGTCTTTTATTTATTGTTATGAATTTTTATCAAAGTAGGATGTTAATTCAAAGTATGAGTGGCTAAAATCCTTCATTCTTAGGGTTGAGGCTACGAACATGAATCTCGTAAGTTGAATATTATTGGTTTTTGCTGAAGTTTATCAATTTATGGTTATTCTTATATTCTTGTTTATACTATTTTAATACTTGATCACAATTGGAATAAATCACTTGTCTTGAGGTGAGCTCGAGAGAGAAACTGAGAGATAGAAGGGGGAATATAATGAGCGCGATCTTTACTCGAGGAAGAGATTCCAAGAGATTGATATGTGGTTAGGACCGAGGGGTACCTAATTCGCCGTGCTTGTTTAAATACGGGAAGACAACTTAATGACATTAGAGTTGGTTAAATCTATCCCCGCTCTATGATGTAGTTAGGTTTGCAATTTCTAATAGAAGGTTATAGTTTGGAGACGAATATAATCATAATATTAACCTCGTGATCAATAACCAACATAAATGACTCAAATTGCTTAAACCAGTAATATTCATGTTCTAGAGATGATGTTCTTAGTGCCTTGACCCTAGGAATTTACTTTTTATTGACTTTTATATCATAGTTGCGAAAACTGAAGTTACGGTAGCAAAAAATAGTAGTTTATATTCCGTAATCATTTAATTTTTAGTAACAAATCCATTGTCCTTTTCACAACACTAGTTTTTAATTATTGTTTGACGTCTAAAATTGACTTCTGTTGACGAAAGTCCCTTGGGTTAGATATTCGTCTCTTTTAAAGGAGCCATTATATTACTTGAACAATCACGTCCACTTGCGTGTATAGCTGGGTCGCAACAAGTTCCTCCAATCAAGTCTGGGATCTTGTAGAACCACCTTCAGAAGTCAAACTCATTGGCTGTAGATGGATCTATAAGAAAAAGAGAGGAGTGGATGAAAAAGTGTAAACTTTTAAAGCTAGGCTTGTTGCAAAAGGGTATACTCAAAAAGAAGGTATTGATTATGAGGAAACCTTTTCTCTGGTAGCCATGCTTAAATCCATTAGAATTCTCTTATCTATTGCTGCTCATTATGATTACGAGATTTGGCAAAAGGATGTCAAGATAGATTTCCTTAATGAAAATCTTAATGAGTGCATATATATGGCATAACCGGAGGGTTTCGTGGAAAGAGCCAATGGACACATGTTGTGTAAGCTGAAAAAATCCATTTATAGATTGAAACAGGCATCTAAGGCATGGAATACTTGTTTTGATAATTCGATTAAGACTTTTGGTTTTGATCAATATGATAATAAGTCATGCATCTATAAGAAGTGGGATGGAGAAAAAGTAGCATTTTTGATTCTGTACGTCGATGACATCTTGCTTATAGAAAATAATGTGAGCATGCTGAATTCGGTCAAGGAGTGGTTGTCCTCAAGTTTTGATATGAAAGACTTGGGTGAAATGACTCATATCCTTAGGATCAAGCTCATGCAATATCGCAAGCAAAGGATATTAGGCTTATCCCAAGCACTTTATATTGACACTATTCTTACCAGGTTTAGCATGCAAGATTCCAGAAAAGGATTTCTTCCTTTTAGACATGGAATTTCTTTATCAAAAGATCAGTCTCCCAAAATGATTAATGAGATGGAGAGGATGAAGACGGTCCCTTATGCTTCTGTTATTGGGAGTCTCATGTATGCTATGTTATGTACTAGAACTACATTTGCTTTACTGTTGGCATGGTTAGTAGATATCAGTCTAATCCTGGAAAAGTACATTGGACTGCGGTTAAGCATATAATAAAGTACCTGAAAAGGACTAGGGATTGTATACTGGTATTTCACTCAGGTGATTTTGTGCCCTTTGGGTATTCGAATTCAGATTTTTAGTCAGCTAAGGATTCTAGAAAATCGACCTCAGGATATATGTTTACTTTAAGTGGTGGAGCCATAAGTTGGAGGAGTATCAAGCAATCATGCGTTGCTAATTCTACCATGGAAGCCGAGTATGTGGCTTCCTCTGAGGCGGCCAAGGAGGTTGTTTGGCTTCGAAACTTTCTAAAGAAGCTTAGTGTGATTCCTTCGGTTCAAGCACCAATTACACTTTACTGTGATAATAGTGGTGCGGTTGCAAACTCAAAGGAATCATGAAGTCACAAGAGAGGCAAACACATTGAGAGTAAATATCACTTAATTCGGGATATAACTTAGAAAGGAGACGTGAAGGTTTTAAAGATTGCATTAGAGAACAATTTGGCGGACCCGTTTACAAAGATCTTGTCTCAGAAACCTTTCGATAAGTATGTGGAAGGAATGGGCATTAAAGTTGTAGGTGCATGGTTATGAGTCTAAGTGGGAGATTGTTAGGATATACTATAAACTATGCGGTTTAGTATAGTATTATATTTCCTTTTTGTAAGACTTTTATTTCATTTGTTCGGATTAATAAAGTCTCAATTTTAAATAGATCATTTTATTTTCATATGTGTCCTTTACTTATGAAGTAGACGATCTTGTGCATGCAGTTTTATGGCTCATGGACGAAAGAATAAATTGTCGATTTTTATAAGTTATAAAATTATGTTCACAATCAAAGATGAGGTTGGACATACATCTTGATGATTGAGCACGAGATTAAATATAATTTATTCTTGACTACAGGAATGGTCGCATTCCAACTTCTTGTGTTAGTACACTTTGTGTGTATTGAACGGACCAAGGAGAGATGATTGTTTGCCTTCTGAATTTTGCGAAACAACATCTCTGAATCATTGAATGTACTTATACTCTTAATCATGATATAATTTTTATGATCAATGTAATTTGTTCATTATCTTGATCTGTCAAAAGGGTGAAACGCTTTTGTAAGTTAATGTGCTCCCGATAGGTTGGATGATGACAAATGACATTTATGAAGTAGTAATTAGTTAATAGAATCCATGTGTCGGCCTCAAGATTGATGGTATCCCTTTATGGTTGCTTATAAGTTTTCATGTGAAAACCCTGCAGGTGGATTTTGTATCCGTCACATGAAATAAGTTAAGCGTATGAATAAAGGATTAAATTAATCAATGAATTAAACAGTCAGAAATTTAATTCGATTGATTGGTATCCATGATCTTAATATGGGGAGTTAAATAAGGTTTAATGAATGATTTTGAAATTATACCGAGGAGTGCAGTTATGAATTTTTAGTGGAATAATCTGTAATTAATTATGAAGGTTATTTCATTCATATTGCGAATTAATACCATAATTGGAAGCCTCACCTAATAAAATCTGTGGTCCCTGCTATGCCTGATTAATTTATGAACTTGAGAAGGAAGAAATTGGTTTTCTAGAAGAAGTAGAATCCTACAGGGTTTGGAAAAATAAACTGGTTTTCTAGAAGGAAAGTTGCACTCGTTTGGAATTGGGTTTTGCCCAAAAATGTGTGGAAACCTTGGAGAGGAGGAAATCCTATTTGTTTTGGGACAAGGGTTTTACACCCTAAAACGTGGCTATAAATAGGTCCCTCCACCTCCATAGAAAATCACCCTTTCTGAGAAGCAGCACTTACCCACACAAGTACTCCACACTCAGAGATTTTTGAGGCTATAGCAGAAGATCGCAGACCTGGAGAACGCCTTGGACGACTTATGTGATAGCTTCAAGAGGTTAGTAATTCGTAATCTAACTTATAATTACATAATCTAGATTTATGCAAGTTTTTGTGATCCTCTAGATTTATGTAAGTTTTTGTGATCCTCTATGCTTGCTTCTGTTGTGCCTGTTCCAACAATTGCAACATGTTGAAGTTTCGATTCCTACTCCGAACAAGGATGAAGTCCTTTTAAGGTTGGAGGCTACAAGCTTAAATCCATTAAACTTGAAATTTCAGAAAGGCGTGGCTCGTCCTTTTGTTCCTCACAAATTTCCCGTTATACCTTGTACGTTCAAGAGTTTATCATATCAGCTAATCCTTTAATTTTTGGCTCATCGTTTATTGTCTTCTTATTAAAATTATGCACTTTTAATACTGTATCTTTGTGAGGAGTAGGTACTGATGTATCAGGAGAGGTTGTAGAGGTTGGATCTAGTGTTGTAAAATTTAAGACTGGTGACAAAGTCGTGGCTCTCCTTAATCCACTTGTAAGTCCAACTACCATCTATTTTGGCTTGTTAATTTTCATTATACTTTCCTTGCAGCTGGTAGGTTCTAAAGTTACATTTAGCTGGCAAATAAGAATTGTCTCTGTGATCTCCTTTGATTAGCTCTCTGCTAATTTTATTCCAAAGTACGTATGTTGTTGATTGTTTTCTTTTATTTAATACGATGAGTTATGTGCAGATAATTGTTACACTGACAGTGCAATTTAACTGGATATTGCATGTTATCACTCTATTTTTCAGGATATCACTTTAGTCTTGATATGGATGGTTACTTATTTTTGAATGGCAGCATAACTTAGTAGTTAAAAACTCCTTACTGTATCTGTGCTTAAAACATAATTTCTAATAATAGTTCTCATGGTCTTCATGTGCTTAGTAACAGATAGGAGGCGGATTGGCAGAGTATGCAGTTGCAAAGGAGAGCTTGACTGTTCCAAGGCCAGAAGAGGTATCGGCTGCTGAAGCCCTTGTGGATGTTGCTGGAATCAAGCTAGATGGAAGTGGACCACGTATGAACATTCTTGTCACCTCTGCTTCAAGTGGTGTTGGTCATTATGCTATTCAATTGGCAAAGTTGGGTAATGCTCACCTTACAGAGACATGTGGAGCTCGAAAAGTTGAATTCTTGAAGAACTTAGGAGCAGATGTGGTTCTTGACTATAAAACACCAGAAGGAACTACTCTTAAGAGTCTATCGGGACAGAAGTATGATGCAGTGGTTCGCTGTGCTAGAGACATTCCATGGTCTATATTTGAGCCTAATTTGAGTGACACAGGTAAGGTCGTTGTTCTGACTCCTGGGCCTAGTTCAATATGCACCTATGTATTGAAGAAACTGACCTTCTCCAAAAAGCAGTTGTTGCCACTGATTTTAACTCCTAAAGAAGATAACAAACTGAACTTGCTTGTTAGGTTGGTGAAGGAAGGGAAGTTAAAGATTCTGTTTGACTCTAAGCATCCTCTAAGTAAGGTTCAAGATGCTTGGGCCAAGAGCCTTGATGGACATACCACAAGGAAGATCATTGTGCAGATATAAAAATTATTGTTTTCTAGTTGATGTACATGTGAAAATACTGGTGTCTTACTGAGTTTTGAGAGTAGTAAGGTATTATGCTAATAGATGTAGCTTGATCAATCTCACCCTAGTCAAATGATCAATCAGAGTTTATCGAGATTGGAAATTGCCTGAATAATTATTTATAATGGCCCACCCTATCATTTAATGTATGCATGTCATGTATAATTTTTTTTGTACCTTGGCCTTTAGAGCCAATAGTAAGGCTATAGTTTTTCATTACAAAATTCAGTTGATTCTTCTTTTAACTTAGAGAAACTTGTGAAGTGAAATGGCTGGTTTCTGGTGCAAAATTAAAATAGGTTAAGAGATAACTTTAACAGGAGCCTATTTTGATGGGCTTATAGCTTATGACATATAAGCGGAAAGCCATAAGATAAGATATCTAACTTATGACTTTTGATTTATTTTTGTTATTTTGGCTTTAAAACAAGTTCTTAAGAACACTTGTTAATCTTACCCAAACACTATAAAAGTTCTTAAAAACTATTTTGGATTAAAAGCACCTAAAATAAGCCAATCCAAGTAGTCTCTAAACTAGAGTAGCCTAGTAACTTGAACTTGAATACAATTTATAAATTGAGTATAGATTTCCATTATAAGAAAAGTTTTAATTAATATGACACACAACTCAGAGTTTCCCATACAACCAAGCTGATTTTGCTAACCTCAGGCAAAAAAAAATCTAGTCCGACTGTCGTTGAAAATTTGAAATATTCTCAAACCGTCCAAATAAAGTATTGTTCTTTTTTTTTAAAAAAAAAAATAAAAATCGGGCCAAGAGGCCACTTTATTCATAAAAGCAAAATCTGTACGTAGCTAAGCCAAAAAGTGGCAAAGCCCAAATGAAAATAAAATCCAACAAATAAAAGGAAAAGTGTCAAGTGACAAATAGAAAAAGAAAAGTACATGAATCTGGAAAGATCCATGAAAAAGAAAGCGGCAAGTCTTCATTTTCACCTTCTTCGATCGTATCAAGTTCTTGATCAACACCTGAAGAACATCCATCATCGAGCTGAGATAACATCACCTATCTAACAACCAACACTGAACCAGCTTCATAGCTCCATGAGTTTGAGCGGATTCCACAAGAGACATTTCAAGATTCTCACAAATGCCATGTAATCCGACACCATTGAAGACTTCTTCTCCGAAGCTGTAGATATGGTAAGTGTTGATGTAGATAGCTACTTATCTTCCCCTTCCTACAACCTAAGCTAAACTAATCACCAATCTAACCCTTTGAGTTTGTTTGTACCAGCGTACTGCGGAAAATCAGCTGAAATCTGGTACTTTTTCCCTTTGAAATTCACCTCCTTATGCTTTATCTCATTCCTCTATATTATTGTTGATTGATTGACAATGTTCCCTTTTTCTTCACAGGTTGAGCATAAAGCTAATACCACTACGTAAGAAGCCAAGAAAAAGGTAAATCAACCAACTAAAAATCTATTCCTGATGTTAGGACTTGTCTCTGTATCTCTATCCCCTTTTTGCTTGACCTACATTTGACTTGTTTTTCTGAGAACTTTATTGTGTTGTTGGAACATTGAAACTCCCATTTTGGCATTTTGTGATTCTAAAATTTGGAGTTTGTGATTTATCCATAGCTACAATAACTTTTGCTAAGGGTGGCAATTAGGCGGGTTGGGTCAAATTTGGGCTGGTTAAAACGGATCACGATAACAAACGGGTCAAGACCCAACCCAACCTAAATTTGTTTGGGTCAAAATGGGTTAGGTAACAGGTTGTAACCTAAACCGCCCAATTCTCACTAAGTTTTAATTACTTTATTTGTTCTTTTATAAATTTTTAGTACCAATTAAAATTATTTTTTCTTTATGATGACTACGTATAACATATCAAATAAAAAAAAGTTTTTTAAAAATATTTTAACAAGATTTCTCTAAAATCAATTTGGGTTACATATCAACCCAAATTTTAACGGGTTGAAACGGGTTGGGTTGATATGGGTTGAGCTAATAAATGGGCGGGTCAATAATCAACCCAAACTTGAATAGGTTGGGTTAGGTTGGGTTTGGTTTTGCCACCTCTAATTTGTGCTTCCCTTGGTAGGTCATGTATTACTGCATATCTTATTGATTGTGTACCTGTAAAACAGTAGACTTGGTTAGTAAAAAAATTGGCAAGCAGGATGCCTTCTCTAAATGTATGCTCCACCCTCACCAAGCGTCTAGATTTCAACAATTGTATTTTCATTATTAATGAATCAGTTTCTAACACCACTGGTAGCAACTGATTATTTACACAATACTCCAGTCCTATGGAGAATGAAGGATCAACTGGCAGAATATTTTGGTATGAGAAAGTTTAATGCTCACGGAAGATTTATGAGCATTTTGTCCCTTAAAGATGCAGAACGAGCAGTAGTTATTCTGCCAGAAGCCTTTAATGCTGGTTGGAGAGACATCGCTTTCAAGATAGGTAATTTCATTAATTACAACCAGCCAAAAACCTTCAAAATTCCCCACAGAACGGCTGATACTATATATCCCTACGCTAAGGTAGTTGAAGAGAGTAAATGGCAACCAAATGTCCTTGAGAATAAATGACAAGAGGGCTCCACCTCTGCTCCTTCTCATTACAGCAGAGGTTTACTTGGAAGATGCATTATTGGAAGTTTCAGCGATTCTATCCCTGAGTTGCCTACTCTTTCTGAGGTCAGAAAATAGGCCTCTGCAACTTGGAAGAAACTATTTGGGATTAATATCTATGAGATGGCAGGCAGCTCATTCCTCTTTGAATTCCCCAACAGGAATATGGCTGAACAAACTCTTCAAGGAGTGTGGACCTGGAAGAAATCTAGGGTTAGGTTGGAGTGGTGGAACCCTACTATTGGGTGCTCTCCGTCCGTATGGAAGTGCAAAACAACTTGGATTAGAGCGATCGGGCTTCCTCTTCACATGTGGTAGCAAGAAATATTCCGACAAATCGGAGATCTCTGTGGTGGTTGGAAAGCAACAGAGGAAGAAACTGAATTGAAGAATCATCTGAAATGGGCACGAATCGAAGTAATGGGGGATGGTCGGAATGTCCCAAGCGAAGTTACGCTCACGAAAGAGGGTCTGAAATTTTTCATTCCGATATGGGTGGAGAGAAAAGCCACTTTTGAAAGAATTCCGGTGGACAATCCGGCGACCGGTGACGGAGAAAACAGAAGTACAAACAATAGCATTGTCCAGCAGTCCATAGAGCTCTATGATGTTATAGACTCTGTGGGATGTTTGACAGCTGTAGACTGGAGTGTACAGGGATAAGTGGGGCCAGAAATTTCAAACTTTAAACCCCACGTGGGGTCACGTGAAGAAAAGGGTTTTGCTTTGGGAGATATGCCCTATCCTTTGGGCCATTTTGACAGCAACAAGAAGTTTGGGCCTGATCCAGCCCAAATAATTTATAACAATATAGTGGAGAAGCCCAATTGTGATAAAAGGGATCTACTACTCTTAGAGCAGTCTATGTCAAACATGTCGACAGCAGACCAGTACATCAATTCCCCCGAAGTACTGCGGTTGTCGTCACCAGATGGCGGCAACAGCCAAATCGTACCAAGGGTAAAAGAGAGAGGCGATAATTATGTCGAGGGGGAAGGGAATTCTCAGGGGGAGGTTACAAATCAGAAACAACATCAAGCTTTTAACAACAACTCAACAATTAATGGAGAATTCTGGGAAGTGGAAGAAGTGACACCATTGCAAACAGAACACAATTATGCACTAATGGAGAAGGAGCTGGAAACTACTGCATGGGTTAAACAAAACTTGCTAAAACTCAGCAAGATGTTCGGAATTGACTACAAAGGCCACGAGAAGGAGACCCTTGAATTACTCATGCAAATTGATGGAAGTAGGCAAGAGAGGAGAATGGAACCTGCTACAGATATCAAGAAAACCAAGAACAAAGGTTCTCTTGAGCTGAAAAATCTGATTACATTTGATGTGAAATTTAAAAGTGGTGGAGGCAGAGTCAAGGGGAAGGGAAATACTCAAAATGATCAATGAAGCTTAAATTAATTACATGGAATGTGAGGGGATTGAACGATCAGGGGAAGAAAAGAGTGGTCAAAAATCAACTTTTAGGCTGGAAGGCAGATATTGTATGTCTGCAAGAGACTAAATTAGAGGGGGATTGTCAAGATCACATAAAACAGATTGGGGGAGGAAGATGGACAAGTAAATTAGAGGGGGATTATCAAGATCACATAAAACAGATTGGGGGAGGAAGATGGACAAGGTTTGCTTGTCTGGAAGCTAGTGGTACTAGAGGTGGAATTATCATGATGTGGGATTCTAGAGTCTGGAAGGGAGAAGTGTTACAAATAGGAGCCTACTCTCTAACTTGCAAATTTGAGGCAATTCTGCAGGAGTTATCTTGTCATATTTCTAGTATCTATGCACCGAATGGCAAGGTAGAAAGAAGATTAGTATGGGATGAATTGGGAGCCGTGAGAGGTTTGGTAGAAGGGCCTTGGACAATCTGTGGAGATTTCAATGTCTGCAGGTTCCACTCTGAAAAAAGGAACTGCGATAGGAGGACCTCTGCAATGGTAGAATTTTCTGACTTCATTAAGGACATGGAACTTGTTGATACACAATTAGAAGATGGCTCTTTCACATGGTTCAAGGGAGATTGTCAAGAGGCTGCTTCAAGGATAGACAGATTTCTTTTCTCTTCTGAATGGGATAAAAACTTCAGTAACATAAAACAGGTGTCTTTGCAGAGGTTGGTTTCTGATCATATGCCTATTACGCTTTATTGTGGCACTTGGGAGGATCCAAAATCATATTTCAAATTCCAGAACTGGTGGTTGTTGAAAGAAGGTTTTGTGGATAAAGTTAGAAAGTGGTGGAACTCTTTTGAATTCTCTGGAAGACCTGATTACATCTTAGCTTCCAAACTCAAAGCACTCAAAGGGAAGCTCAAGGAATGGAGTAGGAGTGATACAGGGAATCTGAATCTACAAAAGTCAAGGCTGCTCAATCAAATGGCAGCATTGGACTCTATCTTGGAAACTAGGATCCTGACAGATGAGGAAGTGGCTGAAAAAGCTGGTTTATTTTTGGATCTAGAAGAAGTTCTCAAGAATGAGGAGTGCATGGAGACAGAAATCTAGAGCACTATGGCTCAAGGAAGGGGACAAAAACACTAAGTTTTTTCATCAAGTAGCCAATGCCCATAAGAGGTACAATCACATTGATAAACTAGAGGTGCAAGGGGAAAATATAGTGGAACCAGCAAGAATAAAAGAAGAGATAGTTAAATTTTACAGTAATCTATACACAGAGCAGGAAGAATGGAGACCAACTGTGAATATCAGAAATTGTCCTACCATTACAGAAGCTGAAAAAGAATCTTTGCAGGGTGATTTTAAAGAGCAGGAAGTATATAATTGCCTCAAGATGTGTGCAGAAGATAAAGCTCCAGGTCCAGATGGTTACACCATGGGGTTCTACATCAAGTGTTGGGAGATTTTGAAGCATGACATCATGGAAGCTTTACACAACTTCCATTCACAGGAAATGCTTGAAAAAAGCTTCAATGCTACTTACATAGCTTTGATTCCAAAGAAGAAGGGAGCAAATGAGCTGAAAGATTTTAGACCAATTAGTTTGATAGGGAGTTTCTACAAACTAATCTCCAAAATCTTGACAGAAAGGTTGAAAAAAGTGGTGGAGAACTTGGTAGATTCTCAACAAATGGCCTTTATAAAAGGCAGACAAATTATGGATGCTATGTTGATAGCTAATGAGGCAGTAGACTCTAGAATCTCCCAAAAGAAACCTGGCATACTATGTAAACTTGACGTCGAGAAAGCATATGATCATATCAACTGGGATTTTATCCTGGAAATCCTTAGACAAATGGGCTTTGGTAACAAATGGGTTAACTGGATAAAGTTTTGTATGTCCACAGTGAAGTTCTCAATTCTAGTAAATGGAAGACTTGAAGGTTTCTTCAACTCTCAGAGAGGGAGAGAGGGATCAGACAGAGGGATCCCATGTCTCCTTTTCTGTTCATTTTGGCTATGGAAGGGCTTAATAGCATGATAAAGGTGGCTAGTACTAACGGATGGGTCCAAGGTTTTGAAGTGGATAGGAACAATAATCAAAGAATGGAAATCACTCACCTGCAGTATGCTGATGATACCTTAATATTTTGTGGAGCAGAAGAGGAGCAATTGAAGTATTTGAGAGTGATCCTAGTTCTGTTCGAGGCTATTTTAGGCCTTCACATCAATTGGAGGAAGAGCCACATCTATCCCATAAATCAGGTGCCCGATATGGAGCTTTTAGCTACAATTCTAGGAGGTGGAGTGGACAACTTACCTACAGTTTACTTGGGCATGCCTTTGGGAGCCAAATCAAAGTCCAAGGGAATTTGGGATTCTATTTTGGAGAAGTGTGAGAAGAAATTGTCGACGTGGAAATCACAATACTTGTCCCTGGGGGGTAGACTCACTCTAATTAATGCTGTCCTGGATGCTATGCCTACCTATATGCTTTCCCTTTTTCCAATCCCATCTGGAATCACTCAAAGGCTGGACAAGATCAGGAGAACTTTCCTCTGGCAAGGGAACAAAGAAAAAAGAGCTTTTCACCTAGTCAAATGGAAAGATATCACCAGAAGCAAGAGACAAGGAGGACTTGGCATCAAAAATTTGAAGCATCAAAGCAAAGCTTTGAAGATTAAATGGCTCTGGAGATATTCACAGGAACCTCAGAATTTATGGAGCAGAGTCATTAAGAGCAAATATGGGGAAGAAGATAGTTGGGTTTCCAAGGAGGTCACTACTCCATACGAAATCAGTCTCTGGAGGTCCATAAGATGTTTTTGGCCCTTCCTCAAAAAACATTCTCACATTAGAGTGTTTAATGGAAACAAGACCAGGTTTTGGAAAGACAAATGGATTGGAACAAGGTGCCTCCTAGACCTGTTTCCAGATCTGTTTGTCCTGGCCCTAGAACAACAAAGAACAGTAGCTGAGATGTGGACACAACAGGGATGGGACTTGAGGTTCAGAAGAATGTTAAATGACTGGGAGATACCTAGACTTCTGGAATTGTTTAATCAGCTGGAAAATTTTCAGGGGACACAAAATGGAGTTGACTGCCTATGGTGGAGTGAAAACACAAGTGGAATATACAAGGTTAGCAATGGCTACAAGATCTTGAATCAGATAGAGCCACACTCAATTAATGGCCTTGGAAACATATCTGGAAAATCAAGATACCTTACAAAGTATCTTGTTTCACATGGCTTCTTGCTAAAGAAGCAGTCTTAACACAAGATAATTTGATCAAAAGGAATTTTGCTCTTTGCTCTAGATGATTCCTCTGTGAAAAGGAGTCAGAGACAGTTAACCATTTGTTCCTACACTGCAGCGACCAACTATGGAAGATTTTCATCAATCTTAGAGGCATAGCATGGACAATGCCAAGCAAGATTGCTGACACTCTTTTTAGCTGGGAGGAGGCAGGAAGTGGTGCAGGGAACAGAGAGAGATGGAGGATTATTCCATCATGTATATGGTGGACCATCTGGAAGGAAAGAAATGATAGATGCTTTGAAGATAGAAGAAATTCGGTCCAAAATATTAAGCTTAATTGTATTTTGCTGTTCTGTTTTGGGTGCACCAAATTGTATTCTGGTGACACTGAATCAATCCTAGATGTCTTGGGCACTATTTAGGTCTGATTCTCTTTTGGTAGATTTTGTAACTATTTCCTTGTAATTATGGTTTTTCGGCACTTCCTAAGTGCTGACATCAATACAATGTTACCTTGTTCAAAAATAAATAAATCTTAGTGTTGTAGTTTCTGCAACTATAATAGTGGCCATCTTCCAATTTTCTAACTTTTGTAAATAGAAAATTCTTTTCCCAATCTTTGACACAAAAGGCTCCTGAACTTCACCCTGAATTCCCCTTAGTTGCTCCACCTGAGTTACACTTGCAGAAACCTAACTCAGGTAGCTTCCAATAAACAACCTTACATTCAATTCTAGGAATATATTGTTCAAAGAACTGAACTATCATCAGCCAAGTTGAAGGAATATGCATCAACCAAGGATATCTAACTTTGGCCGACATGAAAATGTTTCTGTTAATCTCCAATACCATCCCCCAGTAAGACCTCTTTCCACCGTGGTAAATGATATTTCTTGTTTTCCATAGTTGCCATAATATAAACACTGGTATAACTTGATATAAAGGTTTTAGCTTTGCTGGACAATCTGCTCTCCACCACTAGATAGTATCTTTTAGTTGAAAAAAAGGTCCATCTACCCCTGCAGCATTGGCAAAAGTTTTCCACACTCTTACAACTAATGGATACTTAATAAAAAGATGCTCTCATGTTTCTTGAGATCCCTCATCACAACAGCAACATAAAACATCATAAGAATTTCCCATATTTATTGTAACCTCACCAATAGGTAATCTCTTCTAACATAATCTCCAAAAGAAAAAACTTACCTTAAAGGCAACCCTTTGATCCACAATTGTTGGTAATCATCTTCCAAGCACTTCCCACAGAGAATTTTCCAGAACTGTTCATGATCCACCAAGCAGTATCCCGTTCTTCAGATTCATCTATCCCAATCTCTTAGTAAATGTGCTGACAAACATCTTTTGGAAATAGTTGGGACAATAGCTCCTCATTCCATTTCCCATCTTGTCTAAGCTGCCTCATCTCTTTTATTTCATAGCTATTATTATCAGAAATAGGAAGATAATAAATAAAGAACACCAAGTTGAGTCCAGTTGTCAAACGAAACGCTAGAATGCCCACATCTAGGTCCCACTAAATTTCTTGATCCATGCCATCTCCTACTTCTAACATGTATTTCCAAGTCTGAGATCCCCTTCTCAATTCTACAATCTGAGGTCTCTGCCTTTTACTGTATTTGATCCATATAAAGTTAGTCCACATAGACTTTTTATTTAGCAAACAGAGCTTTTTTTTTTTTGAAACTGATAACTTAGTTAGCAAACAGAGCTTTTGATACATCAAAGAGTGGTCTGAAACCCAATCCCCCTTCCTCTTTAGGCAAACACATATCAGACCAAGCAACGCATAGCTTGTCACTTCCAACTTCTTTGAAATTTCACAGAAATCTGGCAAAAATTCTGTGTAAATTATGCATGACACATTTAGGAGGATTTATGACAGACATTAGGTAAACAGGAATGCTTTGCAGCATACTATTCATTAAAACATATTTGCCTCAAAATGATAGAAGTTTCCCTTTCCACGCCTGCAACTTGTTTTGCACTTTCTTAATCAAGTCTAAAAAGTGGCTCTTTCTCTTTATAGCATGGCCTATAGGACACCCTAGATAAGTGAAGGGGAACTTACCTCTTGTGAATTCAGTGCAATCCTCTACTTCTTGAATAGTAGCTCCTACAATCTTCCTATACATATAGAAGAAACTTTTTTCTTTGTTAATCTTCTGTCGTGATTGTTTTTCATAATCTCCAAGTGTTTGTATAATCAGTTGCAAACTCTTTTTATCAGTAAAGGTAAATATGATGGTATCATCTACATAAGAAAGATGATTAATATTCTCACTCCATTTAGACATTTCAAAACTTTTAAATTCCCTGTTAGTGAATAAATCATTTAAAGCTCTGGATAACACCTCAGCAGAAAGGATAAATAGAGCAGGGGATAAAGGGTCTCCCTGTTTAACACCTCTAGAAGAGTGAAAAATCCATGAGCTTATCCATTAATTAGTATAGAATACCAATTATTAGAAATAAACCTCCATATCTTATCCACCATTAATCTATCAAAACCCATTTTTTCCAGCACTTTAATCAAAAAGCTCCAATCCACCCTATCATATGCTTTTGCCATGTCAAGCTTTATTACCACATCAGCAGGCTTGCCTCACTTTATTATGTAAGTGATAATTTCTTGAGCCAGCAAAACATTTTCAGAAATATTCCTTCCTTTAACAATATCATACTGATTTTGTGAAATGAGCTTAGGGAGAATCCCTTTCAATTTGTCATGCAAAATCCTGGAAATGACTTTATTGAAAAAATTACTTAGACTAATTGGTCTCATAGCTAAAAATGACTGCACCACTTCCTTTTGAGTTAGCAAAACCAATTTAGTATGAGTAATGGACTTAGGAAGAGTTTGGCCTTCAAAAAAAGCATTCATAACTGCACATTCATCTTTCTCCATAATTTCCCAACAACTTTGGAAAAAAATTCCTTTAAACCCATCAGGTCTACTTGCACTATCACTATTAAGCTCAAAAACCACACCTTTCACCTTATCTTCAGTACAATAAGAATTCAACAGACTGTTTTCCTCATAAAAAACTGATTTTGGAATATATTTCAGTAAAGAAAATTCCCCAGGATCAATGTTGCCAGTGAATTGTTCCTGGAAAAAAGATATTGCTTCATTAGCAACCTGCTCACTCCTTTCTTCACATTCACCATTGTTTTCATCATTCTGTGGATAGCCAATCTCTTTCTTCTCCCCTGACTAAGATGTGAAAAAACCTGGTATTACCATCCCCTTCATTGAACTATTGAATCCCAACTTTTTGCCTCCAATACTCTTCCTCAAACTTCAAGTTTTGAATTAATTCTGTTTGTGCCTTCTTCAGAGCTGCCCTATACGCACCAATGGGAAATTCTTCAAATAGTTCATCCTTATTTTTGACAATATCTTCTCGGATAGCCAATTGCTGACATCCATCACCAAACATTTTTTTTACTCCAAGCAGATAGAGCAATTTTGGTCTTTTTAATTTCCAGTTTAGATTAATGAAATCTTTATTGAAAACAGAATCCCAAGCATTTTTAACCAACTCTTTGAAATCATCAGTGTCTACCGAAAACTTCAAAAACCTAAATAGTCTACTAAACCAGATAACCTGACCCCCATATGACAATAGGAGGGGCATATGGTCTAAGCCAGTCCTGGCCAGATGTTCCAATTCCACATTGCCAAAAACACTAGAGAAGGCTTGATTTATTAGCAATCTATCAAGTATTTTGAAAATACAAGCCTCAACAGCTCATTTATTCCACAGGTAAATGGGCTACCTTTGAAATTTATGTCAAATAGCTCACAAGAATTAACACAAAAAGTAAAATCGTCATACTCTTGTGGATAGACAGGAAGACCACCAATTTTTTCTTCAGCATCAAGCATAACATTGAAATGCCCTCCAACCAACCAAGGTAATCTTATGTTGTGACTTAATGCATAAATATCACCCCATAAACTCAATCTCTGTATTGCATTTGCATATACAACTATAGGAATAATAGACTGACCAGTATCGTGAAAATTCAATTGCATTGTTATCTGCTACTCTACATCTGCCAGTACTTCAACTTGAATATTATCTTGTACAAAGACCCATATCTTTCCATTTATATTAGAGTTAGCATACTGTATTCCTAACTTTCTCTTGTATTTCTGTAGTTGTCTAGAACTTGAAAAGGCTCCATCAGGGCAATGATACTAAACTTATGGTGCCTATGCAACATTCGTACTCTGTGAAATGAAATATTAGTCTTCACAGACCTGATATTCCAAAATAAGGCTTTCATTATCATTTATCCGTTAAATTGACTCCTCTCTTAGGCACCACTCTTGTAGGCCTTTGCACTTCTGATTTGTTCATTTTTCTTTTCCCCTTGGAATATGATTGTGGTGATAGACTAGCCTCCTTCATTACCTGCTTAAGATTCTGTTGATTTTCTTCCTATTCTTTGTCTTCAGTGTTTCCTCCATTACTGATGGACTCCTACTTATTCTCCCCTACCTCTTGAATTTGGTGAGAAAAAATATCATGCAATTTCCTTACAAGTGACACTTTCTTATTTTCAATAAGAGATTATGGAACAATTACAATTTCTTGCACTTTATCAGGTGGTTCTGTTAGCTCTAACCAATATTCCTCTATTACAGGTGGATAACTCCCCACTAAAGCTTCTATTCTTACCCCTGTTGTATCCACTTTCAAAGGAACATGGTATGTAGCATTGGCCATTGCTAATTCCTCATCAAAATTATCATTTGTATCCATTTTCCCATATCCCTTGCAACCAAAGACTCATTAGTAGGTGACAACTATTGTGGTTGTTCCTTGTTTATCTCATAAACTTATGTAGCTAGTGGTCACCGTAGTTGAAGAGGTGTGCAAGTGTACGAGTATGAGGGAGAGAAATTGGGTATTGTATTATGTGTGGGTGTGAAATATTGGTTGTATGGAGTGAAAAAGTAAAAAAAGTTTTGGGGTTAGGCCAATTGGGTCGGTTAGGCCCAAAATCTCATTAAATTTTTTTTGTTTTGACCTACTTACCTGGGACATGTGCATGCATGTAGGCTGGTGCGCGTGCATCTGGGCCTTAGATTGTTAGACTACTCGCCCAGGCCTATTGCCTCTTGGCCTGCACTGGCACATGCACACATAAGGTGGCATGAGCGCATGCACGTGAGGTGTTCCCATGGGCCAGATTCTCGCCTTGTGGAGCTTGGCACATGTGCTGCAATATGCGCCCACATGTGGGCATGTGCGCACTCATGTGCCCCTTTTTTGACCAAACCAGTGCTAAACTTTGTCCCGAACTTAGAATTTTACCTGCATACACAAACACAACTAAAAATAAGTACAAAAACAGATATAAAATGACAAAAAGTAAGCTTCGGTTACCTCCCAAGAAGCGCCTTAGTTATCGTCGTGGCACAACATTATTCCTCATCAATAAGCATCTTTGAAACGGAGTGCCTCAACTTTGGTCACTCCTGGTCCACCAACATAGAAGTGTTTCAACCTTTGACCGTTCACCATGAACCTTCTCTTCTCATAGTCTTCCAACTCAATAACAGCATTGGGATACACATTCACCATCGTGGGCCCTACCATTTAGACTTGAGCTTCCCCGCGAAGAGTTTCAACCTTGAATTGAAGAGCAACATGTCATCTCTCGTATGATATTCTCAACTTCAATATCTTGGCATCATGTTACCTTTTCATTCGCTCTTTGTATAGAACAGAGCTCTCATACGCACGGAGAAAAAATTCCTCCAACTCTTGTATTTGCTCCACTCTAGACTTGGAGGCACCCTCCCAGTTCATATTCAACATGTGTAAGGCCCACAATGCCTTGTGCTCTAATTCAAAGGGGGAGGTGACGAGCCTTTCTAAACACCAATTGATATGGTGACAAGCCAATAAGAGTTTTGAACGCAGTTCTACCAAAGAGCATTGTGTAATTGCATAGCCCAATTGGTGCATCCTACATTCACGGTTTTCTCCAAGAATGACTTGATTTCTCTATTTGAAACTTCTACTTGGACACTTGTTTGGGGATGGTACGGGGTAGCTACTTTATGCTTCACCCCGTACTTATCAAGAAAAACCCCAATGTTGCGACCCGTCTATACACGTAAGTGCACGTGATCGTTCAAGTAATATTATGGCTCCTTTAAAAGACCCAGATATCGAACCCAAGGGACTTTCATCAACAGAAGTCAATTTTAGACGTCAAACAATAATTAAAAACTAGTGTTGCGAAAAGGACAAGGGATTTGTTACTAAAAATTAAATAATTGCGGAATATAAACTACTATTTTTGCTACCGTAACTTTAGTTTTCGCAACTATGATATAAAAGTCAATAAAAAGTAAATTCCCAGGGTCAAGACACTCAGAACATCATCTTTAGAACATGAATATTACTGGTTTAAGCAATTTGAGTCATTTATCTTGGTTATTGATCATGAGGTTAATATTATGATTATATTCATCTCCAAACTATAACCTTCTATTAGAAATTGGGAACCTAACTACATCATTGAGCGAGGATAGATTTAACCAACTCTAACGTCATTAAGCTATCTTCCTGTATTTGAACAAGCGCGGCGAATTAGGGACCTCTCGGTCCTAACCGCATAGCAATCTCTTGGAATCTCTTCCTCGAGTAAAGATCGCGCTCCTTATATTCCCCATTCTATCTCTCAGTTTCTCTCTCAAGCTCACCTCAAGACAAGTGATTTATTCCAATGGTGATCAAGCATTAAAATAGTACAAATAAGAATATAAGAATAACCATAAATTGATAAACTTCAGCAAAAACCAATAATATTCAACTCACAAGATTCATGTTCGTAACCTTAACCCCAAGAATGAAGGATTTTAGCCACTCATACTTTGAATTAACATCCTACTTTGATAAAAAAATTCATAATAATAAATAAAAGACGAAAAGAAGAATTAACCCTAAATTGGATGCCCAAATCTCAAAAAGTAGTCCAACCACGATGGATTTTGATACAATAACCCAAGAGCCCTATTTATAGACTAGAATTCGGAGTCAACAATTGCCAAAAGCCGGCCCGACACGCTGCTAATGCTCCAAACACTTAGCCAAATTTCTGCCTCCAAAAGTTTTGGCAATAGCGGCCCGGTAAGCCCCTTGGTGCGCCCCTCTGCTGTCCATCCAAACAAAATATTGGTTCAAAGTGGCCCGGTACACTAGTTGGCACGCCAAACACTTAAACTCCGATTTTCTTCCTTTCTTTGACCTTTCTTTGTGGATTCGGGTGGATTCTTCAAGTCCAAATCTTTGGCTTGTCTCTTATCTTTAAGATCCTTTGCTAGTAAATCCTTCAAGCCTCAATTTCCAATCCAAAAATGCTCCAATTTATCACAAATTCCACCTACAAGGGTCTAATCATATTTAGTAGCACAATATCAAATATTCCATCAAAACAATACAAAATACACACTTATTGCTCTCAAAACTAAGGTACACATGGGTCAAAGACGACAATAGGGCGTATAAATACACCCTATATCACCACCCCACACTTAAACCTTTGTTCGTCCTCGAACAATAACCACAATCAACCCAAGACGACTTTAGACAACCAACAGACAATAGGCATTCAAGCATAGGTACACAACTACCTTCATCAATTTATGCAACTAACATGCTAATATCACTAACAAGTGAATAGAAAATTGAAACGACCTATCCTCACAAAACAACTTTACTAGTTACAAATTCATGCTTGACACGTTATCAATGGATCACCACACTTTGCTAAACATGCGGCCTCATCACAAGAGAATCACCCAACATCTCACTCAATTCATCCAAAGAAATGATTGAATGATGTATGAATAAAAGTCCTCACTCTCGAAAAGAATTCACATTCAACACAAGATGAACCATAAGCTTGTCCTTAGTGTAGTATTCTACTAATATTAGAATGTCAAAGCTCAAGACCAAGTAGGACTTTAAGGGTTGTAATGTAGGCTGAAGGACGGGTAGGAACTATTTGGTTAAGAATAGTGACTATCTTCCATAAGCGCTTTAATACACTACAATTCACTTAAAGATCACCTCCAACCCACCTATTTTACACCACTCTTGTCTTCCCAATTCTCTTTTATTTTTCCCCATCAATTTAAGCTAGCTTACATGTATTAGGCAGGGAGTATTTGCTATTAGCATATGATTCACTTCTTTTGGTCAATTTTTCTATTCATTACATTACTCCCTACCAACAACACATAAATTTTTTCACACACCAAAAGCTATTTACTTGGAGCTTCAACTTCACTTTTTCCTTCTTCAATTTTTACACTCCTTAACATCTTAATTTCTCAACTAAAGTGCTTAGGAGTTTTGGATCAAATTACGGTTAAATGAAAGAAAAGGATTAAGCTACATAAAAGGCTACCAAAGAATAGGCTAAAGGCTCAACGGCGCTAACTAAGATCATGCAAAAAAGGTAGATAAAGTAGGTATAGAACCTGGCTATCAAAGAGATGCCTATATCATCTCCTAAACTCAACATTCTTTATTTCGCTTTGCAAACACACTGGGCAAGTTCTAGACATCAATATGCACATGGAATATCACAAAAATCTCACTCACACATGGCACATATTTTAACTCAAGCAGGCTCACAATTAAGTTTATACGAAGTCATGCACGAGTTCAACATTAAGCAACTTATCAAGTCAACTAAGTGAGCATTAGATGTCTCAACACTTGCTATTGTATAACTTAGCATGTTCCACAATTATACCGGATGTGTGTGCGTAATTACATAGCAAGCAAGAACACCCAACAACAACATGACTAATTTACACTTAAGACGGTCGTCATCCATCCATCATAGAGCAAAGCTCCTAATACTATGACTAAAAGACTCAATCCCCCCCCCCCAAAAAAAAAAGAAATCTTTTTGTGCTTTTCTACGGTTCAAAGGGACTATCCTTAGTAAAAGAACCGAAAACAAAGGCTAAGGAACTCAAAATAAAATAACTAAAAACACATATATACACATATAAAGGGTATCCCATAAAATATTAGCATTGTCCACAATGCTACATAAATTAAACAAGTCTAGAGTAGGGTGTAAGGAGCTCCCTGGTCAATCGAGGAAGTCCTCATCCTCCGGGCCATATCCTGCTAAAGGTGCATCACCCTCTTCCACCTCGTCCTCATCGGATTCGGGGTGGCGGTCATCCTCATCCATGGGGACATCATCATCCATGGGCTCAACAAAATTTGGCCCAATCCGCAACAATGCCATGGCATGCTCATTTAGAGGATAATCCCTCTCAACCTGGCTCAGCTCATTTGCCGTAGAGGGCCTACCCCCCTATGGCGTAGCATCTCCAAACCATACATACGGGCTAAGATCCCATCATCACGAGTGTGACGCTCTGCTAACGTGAGAGTGGGATCTAGCGCATCAGGTGCTTTGGTTTGGGTGATATCAACATGTGTCATCACCAAAGGAGGATGATAATCAAATGCTCTCATTAATTTGGTCAACACGCCTCCAAAAGCATATCGGAGGCCTCCCTGTAGTCGAGCTCTGCGCATAGCCGATAGCACCATGGAACCCAGATGGATTTTGACATCATTCATTAAAGCATAAACCAAACAAACTCAGTCCCTAGTGACCTTCGTCATGTGGCTACCCAAAATCAAGCAACAACAAACAATCTTCAACCAAATCCGGCTTCATTATTCAAATGAGCATAGGGTAAACTCATATGGTACCCTCTTTTATGGTGTCGAAGCCACATTGTCGTCGAACGTTGGCCACAAAGTGTGGTGAATCCATGCATAGGGAGGCCGAACATTTAGCTTATGCAGGTCGTAGGGACTAGCGCGAGTATGTGCTCCCAATAACCCATTTAGTCCCAGAGAATCTAGTATGACATCTGACCCTCGCACAACTACCGAGATGGTAGGTGCATCTGGGTTCTAATTCACATATTATTCCCTCACAAGATAAAGGTTATAATCAGTTGGTTTTGCAAATATGAAACCCATACCCAATTTCATAATGCGATCCAATATTTTTGGGTAAGTCCGGGCTAGACTGTCTCGATCAATACACTCGTCCGCAAAGTATTTTGCTTTGGTGTCACTCTTGTACCAATTCTTGTCGGCACTAGAGACAACATTTAACCCATGTTTTCTTTTCTGGTCTTTAGGGACTGGGGGAGCCTTTGGAACTTTATTTCTGGATCGTCTTCGCTTGTGTGTGAACGTGAAGCTACCACGTTAGATTCTAACATGATACCTGTGACAAAGTTCCAACAAGTATGTCAATTTCCCATCGAAAGATAGCTAAATAACTCAATGTGTGTTGGTTTTAAGGACCACCCCACACTTAGTTGATTAGCATCAATTCAAAATCTATGGGTGTAAGGGTACTTAGACTTTCCCTTTTCACTTAATGCCCAATCAAGAATTCCAACCCATATTCAAGTTCGTCATCCCCAACACAAGTTCCATATTCCCATGAATATCATTATAATGAATTACTATTCAAACAAGTTCCATGAAAATTCAACAATATATGGGTTATTCCAAGTGAATTCACCAAACAATTTCATTACGTTGCATCATTCTAGACAAACCCATAAGGAAGTTTTCCAAATAAAACATGATTAATTCTACCACTTGCACTTGCAACTTCAAGTTCTTATTCATGACACCCCATAACTTCTAACTCCACAACAATAATCACACTAGACTACAAGGAAAAGAATGGGCAACAAAAATTCAAAATTTACAACCCCAAATTTTTTCAATAATCTCATGGCAATCTAGAGAGAGAAAGCTCAAAGAACACATACTTTGGTAGCCTTAATGTAATCTTGCAAGCACAACCCAAGAAAGAGAAGAAGAAATTGTGATTGGTGGTGTGGTAGGTTGGAAGGGGAAGAGAAATTATGAATTTGAGGAGAAAATCAGTTAGGGGAAGGGATTTTTGTATGAAGTGAAAGAAAATTGGGGGTTTTAATAGTTAGGGGGTGGGTTGGGTTGGGTAGGAGGGTGTGGGGTTCTCCTCCTTTTAAAAAATTTAGCCCAAGGACTTAAGGGGGTAGTGTCCCGGTACGCCCCTTGCCGCGCTACCCCACTTCCAAGCACACAAACAATCTGGGCAGGAGCGGCCCGACATGCTGCCTGGCGCGCCTGCCCACTGTCCATGCTATCCAAATTTGGCAAGTGCGGCCCGGCACGCTAGGTGCCATTCCCTATACTTGACATCATTCCTGGTCTGTTTTTCCATATTTTTCAACATATTTTTGGGGCTTTCCCAAGTCCCACGACGCAAAACTTCACTCAAAAGCATTTCTTACCTCCCTAACACCTTCAAAAGATCATCCACTCTCCAACTTACCTTTTTCTCTTGGAAAAACACTCTGTGAATCCCTGCATAAACAATAACTCCTAGATCTAGGTTAGAAAAGAAAAATTTAAAAAGAAATGGGTTGCCTCCCATCAAGAGCCTTAGTTTTGGTCGTGGCACGACTCTTCTTTTTGTATTTTTCACTTGATAATTCCTAACTATTACAATACATTCATGGGTTGCCTCCCTTGCAGCGCCTCGTTTAATGTCGCGGCTCGACCAAGCTTGGCTCAATAAGCATCAAGGTGAAGCACTTCCTCCTTACGCTTCGCATCTTCCCCAAAATAGTGCTTCAACCTTTGGCCATTCACAAGAAATTTAGTACCATCACCTTTATTCATGATTTCCACCACACCATGGGGAGTTGTGCAACTTACCTCAAAAGGACCACTCCACTTAGATCTTAGCTTACCCGGAAACAACCTAAGTCTAGAATTAAACAGTAGTACCAATTGGCCTGGTTCGAAAGTGCGTTGGAGAATGTGCTTATCGTGCCATCACTTCATTTTCTCCTTATAATTCTTCGCATTTTCATACACGTGGAAATGAAACTCTTCCAACTCATGCAGTTGCAACAATCTCCTTTGACCAGCCAACTCCGGATCTAGGTTCAATTTCTTCACCGCCCAATATGCTCGGTGCTCAAGCACAACCGGGAGGTGACATGCTTTCCCAAAGACAAGATGATATGGAGAAGTCCCTATAGGTGTTTTATATGCAGCTCTATAAGCCCAAAGAGCATCATCTAGCTTAAGCGACCAATCTTTTCTCTTAGTATTCACAGTCTTTTGTAAGATTTGTTTTATCTCGCGATTAGACACTTCAACTTGGCCACTTGTTTGGGGATGATACGCTGTTGAAACCTTGTATCTAACACCATATTTAGCCAACACACTCTTTACCCAATAGTTTATAAAGTGTGAACCTCCATCGCTAATAATAGCTCTTGGAGTTTCAAACCTTGTGAAAATGTGCTTTTGAAGGAACTTCACCACAACCTTTGTAGGAAGAGCAGTAGCCTCTACCCACTTAGACACGTAATCCACTACTACAAGTATGTATTGATTCCCATTTGACTTTGGAAAAGGGCCCATAAAATCTATCCCCCACACATAAAAAATTTCAACTTCAAGGATGTTAGTTAAAGGCATCTCATGTCTTCTTGAAATCGTCCCCATACATTGGCACTGGTCACAACTTTTCACAAACTCATGTGCATCTTTAAATAGAGAAGGCCAAAAGAAACCGGATTGTAGAATTTTGCGGGCTGTACGTTCACTACCATGATGACCACCGTAAGGTGATGCGTGGCAACTCTCTAACACATGCTTCACCTCCGCATCCGGAATACATCTTCTCACCACTTGATCGGGCCCTTGCTTGAATAAATAAGGCTCGTCCCAAATATAAGAACATGCCTTATATGATAGCTTCTTCTTTTGTTGAGGACTCGAATTAGGAGGAAATAGCCCACTCACCAATAGATTCACAATGTCTGGATACCACGACAACTCATCAACCCCCAAAACTAATAATTGCTCATCTGGAAACTCTTCACAGATACGCCTATCATCAACTACATGTATCGAGTTCTCAAGTCTAGAAAGATGGTCAGCAATTTGATTTTCTGGCCCCCTCCTATCTTTAATCTCCAAATCACACTCTTTTAGTAATAAAATCCATCGAATCAGTCTTGGCTTAACATCTTTTTTATTAAACAAATAACGTATGGCTGCATGATCTGTGTATACAATGACGCTAGTGCCCATCGAATACGATCTAAATTTATCAAAGGCGTACTCTAAAGCTAACATCTCCTTTCCAGTCACCGTGTAATTCACTTGGGCTGCATCAAGGGTCTTACTCGCATAATAAATAGAGTGAAATACCTTGTTCTTCTGCTGCCCAAGAACAGCACCCACTGCAACATCACTCGTGTCACACATGATTTTAAATGGTAAAGCCCAATCCGGAGCAATAAGGATAGGTGCTTCTAACAACTTCTTCTTCAAGATCTCAAATGCCTTCACACATGACTCACAAAATACAAATTTAACATCTTACTCTAAAAGCGTGCAATCTTGGAAAAATCTTTAATGAACCGTCTGTAAAAACCAGTATGCCCCAAGAAACTACGCACCCTTTTCACCGACACCGGTGGAGGCAATTTCTCGATAACTTCAATCTTTGCTCTATCAACTTCGACCCCTTGCTTTGACACTTTATGTCCAAGAACTATACCTTCTGTCACAAGAAAATGACATTTTTCCCAATTGAGAACAAGATTAGTTTCTTCACACCGAGCAAAGACTCTATCTAGGTCTTGGAAATATACCTCGAAAGAGTTACCGAAGACCGAAAAATCATCCATAAAAATCTCCACGAACTCCTTCACCATGTCATAGAAAATTGCCATCATGCAACGCTGAAAAGTAGCCGGTGCGTTGCAAAATCCAAAGGGCATACGCTTGAAAGCATAAGTGCCGTAAGGATATGTAAATGTAGTCTTCTCTTGATCTTGAGGATCTATAGCAATTTGATTATACCCGAAATATCCATCAAGAAAGCAATAATATTCCTGACCGGCTAATTGATCCAACATCTGATCAATAAAAGGGATCGGATAATGATCTTTCCTCGTGGCATCATTTAGTTTTCGATAATCCATGCAAATACGTCACCCAGTCATAGTTCTTGTAGGAATCAACTCATTATTGTCATTCGTGATTACCGTCATACCACCCTTTTTTGGGACACACTGTACTGGACTAACCCATGTACTGTCAGAGATAGGGTAAACAATGCCCAAATCTAACCACTTAATTACCTCTTTCCTTACCACTTCTTTCATTATTGGATTCAAGCGTCGTCGGTGTTGCACACTCGGCTTATGCCCTTCCTCCATGTAACTTTTATGCATACACAAACCCGAATTAATACTATGGATGTTAGACATTTGCCATCCAATAGCCTTCTTCCTTCGTTTGAGTATCACCAATGCTGTATCAACTTGTTTCCTTGATAAATTTGCTGCAAGAATAATGGGAAGGGTCTCATTGTCACCTAAGAAAGCATATTGAAGATGAGATGGAAGTTCTTTCAATTCAAGCTTTGGGACCTCTTTAATTGATGGCTTCGGTGGAGGTCCGAGTGGATGATTTAAAGGTTCCCATCCACCCTCTTTGGCATAGATGCCCATAAGATCAAGAAACTGCACCATTTCATTAGCTTCCGCATCACCAAAAATATCTTGCCCCATCAAAACTCTTTCCAAGGGATCTGTCGACAAAGTGTGGATGCTTTCAGCTGCCAAATCTATAGCCGTAATAGCTGACGTTCTCATAAATTTTTGGTAGCTTCAAAGTCCTATATACATCAAAGACCTCAACCTTATCATGAGCTCGCATAGTCAATTTCCCTACTGCTACATAAATGATCACACCCCCTGTGGCCAGAAACATACGCCCCAAAATAAATGGGACTTTCAGGTCAGGCTCAAAATTAAGCACCACAAAATCAACCGAAAAGATCAACGAACCCACTTGAACCAGAAAATCCTCAACAATACCATCTGGTTTAGTCACGGATCGGTCTGCAAGCTGCAAAATAAGACTAGTAGGTTTAGGACGACCCAAACCCAACTCCTTGAAAACTGAAGTGGGCATCAGATTAATACTATCCCCCAAATCGCACAACCCACGAGCACAAACACGATCTCCCAGAGTAATTTTTACAGTGAAGCTTCCAGTATCCTTTAGATTGGTGGGTAAATGGTTTTGAATGCGAGAGCTGCACTCCTCAGTAAGTCCAACTGTGGCGCACTCTGTCAATCTACTCTTGTTTGCCACAATATCCTTCACAAACTTAGCATACTTTGGAATACCCTGCAAGATATCCACAAGTGGCAAATTAATGTGCACTTGTTTAAGTAATTCAATGAACTTACCAAAGCATTCGTCTTCCTTCTTCTTTTTGAACTTCTGGGGAAAAGGAGGCAACTTTATACTTTGGACCACTTTCTCATCTTTGTAGCTTTTGTCAGACTCAACTTGTTCGTTTTCAACCACAACTTCTTTCGACTCAAATTCTTTTGCTGGTGGAACTGTATCCTCTAACTGCTTACCACTACGAGTAACAATAGCACTCACTTACTTTGGGTTAGTATCAGTATCACTTGGAAGACCTCCTTAAGGCCCTGTATTCTGTGCATTTGCTAACTGACCAATTTGCTTCTCCAAATTTTGAGTGGCCAACTGATTGTTCCTCACATCTGCTGCTAGCTTAGCTTGCTCCGCCATAATCTGCTTTAACATATCTTCCATGCTCATATTGCCGGGCTTAGCACCCATTTGATTACCTTGACCCTGCTGTTGGTTATATTGTGGTGCATATCCTTGAGGCCTATACTGATTTTGATTACTTCCTCAAGACAAGTTCGGGTGATTTTTTCACCCAGCATTGTAAGTATTTCCATAATTTTGTGCTCCACCTCCTCTTTGGGAATTACCCACAAAGTTCACGGAATTCGGATTTGCACCGCACAACTCACTGGTATGGTCCCCATTCCCGCATACATCACACCCCACAGACCCATGTTGCTGTACTGCATTTACGGGAGCCTGTTACTGCCCCAAATTTAAACTGCTGAAGTGATTGTTCATCATGTTTTGCATGGCTGAAATTTGGGCAGATAATGCTGTGACTGCATCCACCTCTAGTTTCCCAACAACCTTCTTTGTGGAAATTCTAGAATTATCACCATGCCAATCTGGATTTCCCTGCAAAATATGATTCAACAAAGCATACAATTCATCAAAAGTCTTCTCTAAAGCTTGTCCACCTGCAGCTGAATCAGTAGAATTTTAGTGTTGTGGTCGAGAGCCTCAATAAAAGTATGCACCAACACTTCATTTGCTTAGTGGTGATGAGGACAATCCCTCAACATGGATTTGAATCTGTTCCAAGCTTGGTACAAATTTTCATCATCTCTCTATCTGAAACTCAATATCTCACTCCTCAGCTTTACTGTCTTTCCGAACGAAAAGAACCTTATCAAGAATTTACGAGCAATATCATCCCAAGTCGTGATAGAATTCGCCGGCTCTGCATCTAACCACCTCCTTGGTTCCCCCAACAAATAAAAGGGGAACAAAGTTAGTCTCACATAATCCGAAGACACACCCGCATGAATATATGTGTCACTGATCTCTAGAAAATTTAGGATATGCCTCTGTGGGTCCTCATGAGCAATACCTGTAAACTGTCCACTTGAATGCAAGAGTTGCACCATGTTCTGTTTAAGCTCAAATCTACCTCCAGCTGTCGGTTTTTGAATACTGGAGGTTACATTAGTAGAGATTGGGATTGCCACGTCGCGAACTGTCCTAGCTGCCATAACTACCGGCTCACGTCTATTTCCCACTGGGTCCACATGATCAACTGGATTTGCTAGATTCCTTAGGTATTCTTCTCGATCCTCAATTCTTACGGGATCACCCCGTGTATGCCTTCGTCAGCCAGTTTAAACTGTGGGATTGGGTAATTTGCAGCCTATCTCCTCAATCTATGAAAGTATCTCTCAAGTTCAGACTGCAGGGTTACCAAATCTTTGTTCCTTGCCAGTGTTCAGATGAAGTTAACCTGCAAAATAGAACAACTAAGATCAAGTTGTCAAAACATAGCTAAAAATTAAAGTAAAAATGTCAAGAATGAAAATCTATTTATTTGAAACTCCCCGGCAATGACGCCAAAAACTTATTGCGACCCAGCTATACACGCAAGTGCACATGATCGTTCAAGTAATATAATGGCTCCTTTAAAAGAGCCGGATATCAAACACAAGGAACTTTTGTCAACAGAAGTCAATTTTAGACGTCAAACAATAATTAAAAACTAGTGTTACGAAAAGGACAAGGGATTTGTTACTAAAAATTAAATGATTGCGGAATATAAACTACTAATTTTGCTACCGTAACTTCAGTTTTCGTAACTATGATATAAAAGTCAATAAAAAGTAAATTCCCAGGGTCAAGGCACTCAGAACATCATCTCTAGAACATGAATATTACTGGTTTAAGCAATTTGAGTCGTTTGTCCTTGTTATTGATCACGAGGTTAATATTATGATTATATTCGTCTCCAAACTATAACCTTCTATTAGAAATTGGGAACCTAACTACATCATTGAGCGGGGATAGATTTAACACACTCTAACGCCATTAAGTTGTCTTCCCGTATTTGAACAAGCGTGGCAAATTAGGTACCTCTCAGTCCTAACCGCATATCAATCTCTTGGAATCTCTTCCTCGAGTAAAAATCGCGCTCCTTATATTCCCCATTCTATCTCTCAGTTTCTCTCTCGAGCTCACCTCAAGACAAGTGATTTATTCCAATCGTGATCAAGCATTAAAATAGTACAAACAAGAATATAAGGATAACCATAAATTGATAAACTTCAGCAAAACCAATAATATTCAACTCACAAGATTCATGTTTGTAGCCTTAACCCCATGAATGAAGGATTTTAGCCACTCATACTTTGAATTAACATCCTACTTTGATAAAAATTCATAACAATAAATAAAAGACGAAAAGAAGAATTAACCCTAAATTGGATGCCCAAATCTCAAAAAGTAGTCCAACCACGATGGATTTTGATACAATAACCCAAGAGCCCTATTTATAGACTAGAATTCGGAGTCAACAATTGCCAAAAAGCGGCCCGACACGCTACCTAACGCGCCAGACACTTAGCTTGTCTCTTATCTTTAAGATCCTTTGCTAGTAAATCCTTCAAGCCACAATTTCCAATCCAAAAATGCTCCAATTTATCACAAATTCCACCTACAAGGGTCTAATCATATTTATTAGCACAATATCAAATATTCCATCAAAACAATACAAAATACGTACTTATTGCTCTCATAACTAAGGTACACATGGGTCAAAGATGGAAATAGGGCTTATAAATACGCCCTAGATCAACCAAACACCCTATTACAAAAGTGAGAGCCTTCATCACTAATAATTGCTCGTGGAGTCCCAAACCTTGTGAATATGTTTTTTTTCAAAAAGGATGTGACACACTTGCTCTCATTGTTTGGAAAATCAATTGCTTCCACCCATTTTGACACATAATCCACAACCACTAATATGTACTTATTTCCATATAAACTCACGAAGGGCCCATAAAGTCGATGCCCCACAAATCAAACAACTCCACCTCAAGATTAAGCTTCAAGGGCATCTCATGCCTCCTTACCTCCTTGCATTTGTCATTAAGAACAAGTGCAAACTAATTCATGAGCATCCCTATAGAAAGTGGGCCAATAAAACCCATTTTGTAGGACTTTGGCGGCTGTTCGCACACCACCATGGTGACCACCAAATGGGGATGGATGGCAAGCCTCAAGAATAACCCACATCTCTGATTCCATCACACACCTATGGATTACTCCGTCTGCACACTCCCTAAATAAATAGGGTTCATCCCAATAATACTTCTTCACATCGTAGAGGAATCTCTTCTTTTGATAATGATTTATGTCATTTGGGAGCAAACCACATACCACATAATTTGCATAATCCGCATACCAATATTCCATACTCCCTGAGAGTGCCATGATTATTTCATCTGGAAATGTTTCATCAATCTCGATTTCACCCAACTTCTCCTTATTGAACTCAAGGCAGGATAGATGATTCGCCACTTGGTTTTTACAACCTTTCCAATCCTTAACTTCAAAATCAAACTCTTGAAGGAGCAAGATACACCTAATCAATTGGGGTTTGGCCTCCTTCTTAGCCATAAAATATTGAAGAGTCGCATGGTCGGTGTGCAAAACAACCTTCATACCCAACAAATAAGAACATAATTTTTCAAAAGCATAGACCACGACAAGTAACTCTTGCTCCATAACCGTATAATTTCGTTGTGAATCCTTCAAAGACTTGCTAGCATAATATATCGAATGAAAAATCTTGTCCTTCCTTTGGCCTAATACCGCACCCAATGCCAAACCACTTGCATCATACATCAATTCAAAAGGAAAGGCCCAATTTCGGGCCACAATGATGGAAGCCGACACAAGTTTCTCCTTGAGGTAATTAAATGCCCTCACACAATCACCATTAAAATTGAATTTTGCTTTTTTTTCACGAAGCTTACACATTGGATGAGTAATCTTGGAGAAATATTTAATGAACCTTTGATAGAAGCCGACGTGCTCAAGAAATCTTCGAACACCTTTCATGGAGATTGGAAGGGGTAACTTGGCAATAACCTTAACTTTAGCTTGGTCAACTTGAATACCTTGACCCAAAATCTTATGTCCAAGTACAATGCCTTCCTTCACCATGAAGTGGAACTTTTTCCAATTCAATAGAAGATTAGTTTCAACACATCGTTCAAGCACCTCGCCCAAGTGTTCATGACATGATTCAAATGTATCACCCCCAATGGAAAAATCATCCATAAAGACCTCCATAGTATCCTCTACCATATCTGAAATGATTGATAGCATACACTTTTGGAAGGTGGTGGGTGCATTGCATAACTCGACATAACTCGAAGGGCATTCGCTTGAACGCAAACGTCCCATATGGATATGTGAAGGTAGTCTTCTCTTGATCTTCGAATGCTATACAAATTTGGTTATAATCAGAGTACCTATCTACGAAACAATACCAACCCCACCCCGAGAAATGACTAAGCATTTGATCCATAAATGGCATAGGGAAGTGGTCCTTTTCCATCCACGAATTTAATTTCCGATAATCAATGTATATTCTCCATCCCGTAACCAGTCTCATAGGAATAAGCTCATTGTTTTCATTAGCAACCACCATGATTCCCCCTTTCTTTGGGATGCATTGAATCGAGCTGAACCATGTGCTATCTGAGATCGAATACACGACGCCTACGTCCAACCACTTGATTATCTTCTTTTTCCCCACTTTTTGTATTGGATAATTGAGCCTACATTGATATTCAACACTTGGGACACAATCGGGCTCCAACTTTATCTTATGAGTACAAATGCGTGGAGCAATCCCAATAATATCCACAATAGTCCACTCGATGGCTCGAATATATTTTCTCACAACCGACTTCAATTCTTCTATTTGCCAAGGCAATAAATTTCCCACAATAATAATGAGTAAGTTGATACCTTCCTCAAAAAGACATAGCGAAGGTGCGGTGGCAATGATTTAAACTCAAGTTGCGGTGGATCTTCAATTGAAGGCTTCCTTGGAGGACTCTCCCAATTTTTCAAGTTAAGGTCCAATTTGCATGGCTTCCTCGTATAGGAGCCAAGACTCGTCAAAGAGGCGACGACCTCATCATACTCTTCAATCTCTTCCTTTTCATAATTCCCTAATATAGCAACTAGTGACTCACTAATGAAATCCACCTCTATAGCATCGACCACCTCATCATCAATCATATCAATTACAGAGATCACTTGCAAGTCCTTTGGTTGCTTCATGGACTTGCACACATTAAAAGTAACCTCTTTATTATTCACTCTAAACTTCATCTCTCCATATTCCACATCAACTAATGCCCTACCGGTAGCAAGAAAAGCTCAACCAAGGATAATTGGAACATTATAGTCGATCTCACAATCTAGGATCACAAAGTCGGCGGGAAATATGAATTTGTCAACCCGAACAAGAATATCATATAGAATTCTCACCAGTCATTTCATGGACCAATCAATCATTAAGAATCTTATGGTTGTGGGCTTTGGAGCACCCAACCCTAATTTCTTAAATATGGCTAGAGGCATCAAGTTTATACTTGCCCCTAAGTCGCATAACGCTTTGCCAAATTGATACACCCTAATGGTGCAAGGAATAGTGAATGCACCGAGGTCTTCTTTCTTGACCACCATGTTGCTCGACATAATAGCACTACAACTATATGAGATCTTCGCCGTTTCAAAGCTCATGGTTTGTTTCTTTTTCACCAAGTCCGTCATGAACATGACATATTCGGTCATCTCTTGCAAGGCTTCCAATAAAGGAATGTTCACCGATAAGTTGCTAAATTTTGAGAGAAACTTCTTGAACTTTGTATCATCCTCTTTCTTTTTAAGCCTTTGTGGGAATGGTGGATTTATTTTGATAGGTGGCTTTGAGACAATTGGACTTTCCTCTGGATTTGAGACATCATCATTAACCGCTTGTGGTACCCCTTCACTTTTATCCCTCTCTTCCACTTCTTTCAAATTTTCATCATTTATTTCATTTGGAGTAGGGACTTCATCATTTGACTCATCTAGCCTTTTTCTCCTTCCACTCGCTTGCACCTCAACCCCCCTCTCATTAGGGTCCTTATCAATATTTACTACATCATTACCAAGATTCCTACCACTCCTAGTGAAAATTTCCATGCAATGACCATTATTTTTCAGATTCGCTACGGTGTCACAAGGTAAACCACCCTTTTGCCTTATGTTTAGGTGAGCCGAGATTTGGCCCAATTGAGTTTCAAGTTTCTTGATTGAGGACGAATGTGAGGTTACCAATTGATTGAGTTGGGAAAAGCCACTCTTTCTCTCTCTTTATCATTTTGTCACTCCCTTCAACCTCCATAAGGATACGAGCAAGTACATCTTCTTTCTTATAACTTTTTGGGTCTACAGTGGTAGTCTCTTTAGGTTTTTGCCTATCATGAGGAGGGATGTATCTATCATGGTCACACTCATTGTCTCTCCAATCACAATCCCCATCTCTCTCATTATCCATCCAATCTGTTCACAATTACAGTCGCTTCAATCACAGTCTTTCCAATCATGATCCCTTTCCTTCCAACGTTGATTCCCGCCTTTCCTTTGATAGGTAGGTCGGGAACCCCCCATTTGGTTTGGAAAATAATTAATTTCTTCATCAAGTGACTCTACATCATCATCTTTATATGCTTTAGTCCCCTTTGATGCCACGGTATTGACCACTTTTGGAGTTGCACCCATTACGTGCTTTGTGAGGAGATCTAATTTTGTCATTACTTTGGCCATGTTTTCATATCTTTTCTCATCTTTTTTTTGTTGGTCTTGGCTCACATAAGATGCATAGGGATCCCCCACGGCCACCTCGGTATCTCATGTGTGCCATGCTCTATTTTTCTTTGTTACTTGGTCCAATAACCCCAAAAGAACTCCAAAAGATTGATTTATCAAAGATCTCTAACCGCATTATCCGCCACTGTTTTGTTCAATTGGTCCAATTATCTATAAAATATTTGGAGAAACATTTTATCCGACACTTCATGGTTTGGACATTGTAACAATTTCTTTTTGAATCTCAACCAAGCTTGATGCAATGGTTCACCATTCAATTGTCGGAAGTTTGTGATCTCATCCCTCAATTGGAGCATGCGGGATGGTGGGAAGAATCGGTCTAGAAAAGCTTCGGTCAACTCAACCCAAGATGTTAAAGAGCCCTTGGGCAATTCCCATAACCATAATACCGCATCACCCATCAACGAGAATAGAAATTGCCTCAAGCGAATGGCCTCTTGTGAGATATGAGCAATATTGAATGAGATGCAAATATCTATAAAGTTCTTCAAGTGAAGGTTTGCATCCTCGTGAGCTTGACCACCTAATAGGCCCTTCATTTGGAGTAACTGGAGTATCAAACTTATGACGTGAAATACTCCATTACCCTCTGCGGGTAGAATGCAAATTGTACCTGTCCTTCCAGCATTCCCTAGGTGATCTTCATCATTAAGTTGTCCATCAAAGGTACCGGTGTCGCTATCATGTTGACTCATCGTGTCGTGTAGCCTTAGATTATCACCTAGACAAGGCAAAAAAATAAATAAAGTAAAGTTTACACTACGGCTTAAAAAAGTAACTTATAACACTATAATGAATGAACGCTATGTTTCATTCCCTGACAACGATGCCATTTTGATAACGCTTAAGATACACCTCAAGATGTATGCGGTCTCTAGCAATATAATTTTTATCCAACTTGGAGTCGGGGTCGAATCCACAGGGAATGACGGTGATAGGTTCACCTTCGAATGTTGTAAGTGACTAAGTCACCTTCGAATGTTGTAAGTGAGTGTTTGCAAGTAATGTTAAAAATAATGTGGAAAAGTAAAATCGGGGGTTAATTTAAAAAGATTTCATAGCCAAATTAACAATTTTGAACTATGATTTGCAAAAGTGAATTCTAAAGTGTGTAATCAATAGTAAGAGATACTTGGGGTTATGCCCTCATGAGTGTGAATATATGCATGGGTAAGTACCAATTTTCCTAAATTCAACTAATTTTTGTGGATAGGCAAGGTTATAGGTTTCAACATCAATCTTTCAATAAAACGTTGAAATTTCATATGTGGGTTCTTTAGAACATCTCACACATATTTCCTTGTAACCAACCAAAAACCTCAATTAGTAGCCTTATATCTAAGATATACTATTAAATGATAAAAACCAAGTTATTGTTAATCACTACTCCTCACCCTTATCCCCTTTGTCAAGGATAAAAAGGGTTTTAAGCAAAACTAGAGTTTGCAACCTCTAATACCTAAAACATAGAGTAATGATTAAATCCTCAATAATTAATTGATTAACTAGGCAAATGGGCACTACCCACACACAAATCACAACTCAATCATGCATAACCCCAAGTTGGGGATTTAGCGACTATAACAAGAGAAGAAGAAAATATACCTATATCCTCATTAAATTTTGCCATATAATCCAAATATTCCTAGAGAAATTCCAAATTCTAAGCAAGAAATCCAGCACAAGTATTAAAATCCCACTCCAGGGTTTCAATTACAAGCTTTAGACTTCAAAAAATGGTAAAAGATGGAGTTTCAGATCTGAAAAATTCCTTTTATAGCTGGAAAAATACGTTACAAATAATTACAAAAATACCACCGCGCCTGGCACATGCTGGTGCACATGCCAACACATGTGGCAAGGTACGTGCGTATGTCACCTCTGCATGTTAAGATGTAGCCATTTATTCACTGCCTTGCCATATGTGCACCTTGCATGCTGGAGCACATACCCAGGTGCGGGCGCATGTGGCTATGCATGTCAGGGTAGTTTTCTTCAGTGCTTCTATCCACTAAGATACCCCCTCACATATGGGGGTATATGGCAAGAAGCTAGAGCATATGACCGTACCAATCCTTGTCTTCCTTCCATGCATCATTCTAAGTCTTTTTTCTTCATTCTTACGCTCTTCTTGACTCGTAAGGCTAGATCATCCTCAAGTTCATCAATTACCTACACAAGATAGCATTTTAACATAAGATATGCATTGAATCAAAGAAAACAAGATGATAATTCAAGCTAAAAGAGACTAAAAAGTTGGGAAAATGCCAACTTATAAGGAGGCAAAACATTAGGTTTAGAATTAGAGTTCGGATGATACAAGCTAGGTAACATCTCAGCATAAGTTATAATGATAACATGCAAAAGAGGAGAGAGAATAGAGCATTTTCGTTGGTCCGGTAGGATGTATCTTCACAAGTACAACAAAATGTTGTTCTAGAATTGCAGAAGAAAGAAGAAAAAATTGACTAGGAGAGCCTGATTTTTATTGACCTTCAACTTCAGATTAATTGACTATAGGAACGACAAACTGACTGACGGAATAAAATGGATAAGAATTTTCTAGCAACTTGACTAAAATAGGAACAACCACAAGAACTACTTGGATAACAATTCAAAAAAGCAACGTTCTTAAAAACCAGCTAAAGACCAGGACTATTGTAGCCATTCTTGATATACTAAAAACATCTCCTCTTAGATCAGGAGCTGCAAACTCCCAACTTTTCTCAAGAAATTTGAATATGTGAACATGAAATAACTTGGTAAAATGTTTGCTACTGTTTCAATGAGCTCTACAGTAAGAGAAAAGTTAGGAAACAAAATCAGTGATTGGTGGGATTAAAGCTTAAATGTCTTTTCTTTTGTATAAAGGAACAACCTTGTACTCACTCTATATACTGAAAATAATAGAAAAGAACTTCTCTCTCTGTCTTAAGTTTTTTATCATGGTATCAAAGAATAGTTCAAATCTGAAAAAGGGTGAGTAACATAGAGGGAGATTGAAAAAAAAACTTAAACACTAAGAGAAACATGATAAAAATTAGATTATGGGAGAGACTACTCCAACAACTGGGAGGTCTCTTGTTGGATCTGAGAGTTCCCTACTCTCTGAACTAACATCCAAAATTTCACAAATGACGGGCAGTACATCAACTGCAGCAGGCCATGAAGCACTTGTTTCACAAGGTATCAAACTAGATGGTACCAACTCTGTGATTTGGTTCCAGGTTGTAGAGATGTACATCTCTAGCAAAGACAAGCTGGGAAATATTAATAGAGATCTTCAACCACCAGAAGAGACAGATTCCACATTCAGGTAGTGGAGAACACAAAATGCACTGGTGAAGAGTTGGTTAATAAACTCAATGGATCCCAAGTTAATTGGAAATTATATTCAATTTTCGACTGCAAAAACATCTTGGGATGCTATTGCTACGATATATTTTTGAAAGAGGTGACATTTCTCAAGTTTATTATTTGAAGAGAAAAGTGATGAAGTTGAAGCAAGGGGGAATCCATTGAGATGTATTTCAACCATCTTCAAGGCTTGTGGAGAGAAATTGATTTTCGACGACCAAATCCAATGAAATGTCAATCTGATAAAGAAAAGTATATTTCTAAATTACAAGAAAATAGAGTATATATATCTTTGTAGATAGATTGGATGACAAACTTGATAAAATTAGAGGCGATGTCTTGCAACTCAAGCCATTTCCTACTGTAGAGTAAACATATGCACTTGTTCGGCGAGAAGACTTGAGACAATCTATAATGTTGATTACAGAGGACATGAGTAGTGAAACTATAATTTCAAGGGAATGACAAGGATCTCATCGGCAAGGATTTCTTCAACAAACGATCATTGGCAAGTATAATGTTGTGTCCAAACGCACACGCAAGTGTACGCGGTCGTACAAATAATATAGGATTTAAGTCCGAATATCGTACCCACAGGGACTTGTCGATTAAATATTTTAGTAAATTGAATTAATGTTAATTATTTATTCAAGCGGTGGATTTCAAGATATATTTATGAATTAACTAAACTAAAAATTAAATTGAGCGGATTCTTACACAATCAATGGATGAATCGATCTATGATTATTGGTTCTCTACCAATCATGATTAGTATCAATTTCATCTACGTATTTGATTATCTAGTTGTTGATTTATGGGGTTAATTTTATGATTCGGGAATGGTCATCCTCTAGTCATCTATTCAAACTAGTCTCACAACTATATCATTGAGCGAGCATGTGAGAAGCTAATTTAAACACATTTATTTATCTTTTCATTTTGTAACCAAGTAAGGTGATCTAGGTATATTTCTATCCTAGCCACAAATCAATTCCTTATTTTAATAAAGAAAAGATTTTACTCCCTAGATTCTTCATTCTAAGCCACTGTTCCCTTGGTCAATTCACTTTGGGCTCAAAGATTTATTTTAAAGGTCGTGAGTATTTAAAATAGTAAAAACAAGAATATAAGAACAACTATTTTGATAATCAAATAAATCAAATCAAGAATTAATAAAAAATTATTTAATTAGCTAGCATAATCCTAAAATGAGAAGTTTAACTCCACATGGACATGTAGCAATTACAACAAATCATCCAAAGAAGTAACGTAAAAATAAATAAATATGGAGAAGAAAAGATGAAATCAATTTTCTCCTGCCTCCACGGCGGCTTCTTGCTCTCTCTAGATCAAAAGTTTTTCTAAAAACTAATTTTATGAATTATTTATAGGTGTAGGGAAAAGCCCCAAATAAAATAACTGAGTTCAAAATGGACTAGAAAAATTTAAATCGGACTGGGCTGCCTCCGTCGCGTTGAACAGTGCGGCTACTCAATGTTTTTTGCCACCCAACTCTCTTCTTTCGCTTCAACTTAAGATTGAAATTTATTAAAATAATAAATTTAATCTATTAAGCTGCCTGGTTGATTTTCTTATATAATCTTTCGTCTTTAATTCGTTTTGGATTCAAATCTCCTCATCTTCACACTATTTTAATTCTACACATCAAAATATAATATTAAGCACAATCCATAAAATCCATACTCAAAAAGGACAAATAAAAATACTAAATGTGAGGCAAATAATGACTCTCTCTCTCTCTCTCTATTTTTGGCCTTACATCACCACCCCACACTTAAACTCTTGCTCGTCCTCGAGCAATCATTAAAACTCATCTCACTAAGTCAAAGCTAGGAACACCACTACTTTGGTTAATACAAGCAATTAGTCTACATAGCAATTCAAGTGTTAAATACACTTTCCGATCATTATGCAAGAAATACAAACAACAAACCTCTAAACTTTTAACCTCAAAGATGGACTCTAATTCATCAAATTTAAGTTTGCTCACCTACTCTTGTCAAAGAAAACTAATAACATCGCCTATCTATCATGAAACAAGTGCCATACACTCAATTCTAAAGATCGAATATAATTTAAGGACTTTGCATCAAAGCATAACTCTCGCACTCACAAAAGAATTCTCATGTATGCACAAAGGACCATAGGCTTGTCCATTATGTACATCTCCACTAATTAAGCATGCTCGAATAGAATCAAATAGGACTTTAATGTGTTGAAATATTGGCTAAGGGATGGGTAGGAAAACTATATAATAGTGACTTACACTTCCCTTAGCACTTTGCACTTTTAGACTTCATCACCCATTATTTTCTACTCTTTGTTTTCAGCCCTCTCTTCAGTAATTATTTTCACTAGTATTCTCATCTTATCAAGAACATTTCACTTTTTTTTTCAAGTAATTTTTTTTCTTTTCTTTTTCATGTCACATTCGTTCTTTGTAGCTATCATTGGTCACCTTTTACACTCAACCATTCAGAAAGGAAATATTTCCTAAATATCTTATAGCCTCTCGAGAAAAGTACAGACATCTCTGTACTGTTATGTAAGACTCTACTAGACACTGCTTCATAGACACCTTGTGACACTGAAACCTTGTGCTCTGATACCAAGTTTTTCACTATCCGATACGACCCCCTAGTCGCAACACGGTGCTTAGAACCACAAGTGATCCCAATCTAACATATGGTATTGGCATAATATATGAGCAATAGAATATAAACATGTATAAGAGTTAAAATGACTGAGCGGAAGCATAATCATGAAGTATACTGGTTCAATAAATTACTGTTAAGAAGTTTATTTACAACATCAGAAGTATGAAAAGAAAGAGAAATTGAATACAACAACTCTGACTGACTATTTATGAAGCCTCTACTAATACTGACTATAGGTTGTCTGGACATGACCCCATCTATACATACGAGTAGAAATAAAATACTGGAACTGCAACTGACTTGAGTTATCAAAATAAGAGAACTCGTCACCTGCTGGCTGGATGCTGTGATCTGCCTGACCATGATCCTGATAGTAAGCACCTGAATCTACATCACATGAAAAATATAGATAGAGAGGTATACGATCAATAATTTTGAATGTACTGAGTATGCGAGATATGCACTATGAGTAACTGAATATAAAACTGATATGAGCTACACTGTATTGACTCCCTGAATGATAAGTATGAGTGTGGGACCACCTGGATATTCTAAAACTATAAGGTGATATACAAACTGGGCATGCTGACAATATAATACTTAAATCAGAAGTAATGATGATGTATACTAAGATGCAAGGACTCATCTGGATAAGCATAAATACTGAATGTATGAATATTCTGAGATTTCTAAAATATTGTGAGAGCTAGCCTGAACTGAGGGTCATGCAAATACTGAAGTATGAAACTGTGGGATAACCATGTGTGCTAAAAATGGAGTTTGATGTATAATACCCATCAAAAAGGGCCCAATATACCTTGCCAGGGTATAAAGACTGATCTGATCTGATGTGGTACCAATAAACTGAGAGAACGTGCCCACTGAGAGGGCTAAATAAACCTACGGTGGCACATAGTTTTATGAATTAGGGACTTCTACTAAAGGTCTTAGTCTAACGGATGGGTGAGCTTTCATCCCTGCGTCCGCTCGGTGCTAAGTACTACTCCCAACTGAATATGACTGATAGCTTCTGAGAATACTGATGGTGAGATGTCAAACTGTCCATAATCATGGATGCCATACCTGACTACCATACTACTAGTGAACTTTACTTTTATAAATCCACGATCATTTATGACATTTTGGATACCATACTATTTGTGAAATTGACTTTTGGGAAAAAGTGTTCAAAAGCATTGATAACATATCTGGATGTCATGCATGTCATGCATCTCTTACTAATATGAGTCAAAGCTCCTGATTATGATGTGAGTATATATATATATATATTATGTATTTCTAAATCATTAGACTTGTAAGTTTATGGGAGACATGAGATGGTTGGGGTAAATGCATAAAGGGAAACATATGGGAACTGAGATTTCAAAGGAATTTATAAAGTTGAGCTTGAACCCTAAATCCTGATTAATGAAGATGCTAAATTGAGTATGGAACTGAGGAATGTAAGACGATGCAATGACCAAGTAATTAAGCATGTAACTGATCAACATTGTACTGAGTAAACTGAATACGAGGTCATGCAATAACTAATAATACTGAATAGCTCAATCATGCTGATGTTTTGAGACTGAAAGATAAGTTCTTTTTCTAAAAGCATTATAAATCATGTGAACTTGAAAGACCGAGTGTTCAACTAACAATTCATGAGATGCTAAGTCATCGGGTGTTCATAACTCGCCTTCTCTGAAGAATGCAACTACTCATCACAATTCTATAATCTGAACAGAATGTGAAATTTCTTAACACAAGTCAAAAACCATGAATTATTCAATATATTAAGGAGTCATGAATTATAAACATATAAAGGTACTAAATTCTCAAGGAAAACATGGGTAAAAGGATCATTCTTAAGAGGAACTGAAATACAAAGGAATTCGTACTTTTTATGAAACCCTAAGCTCTAAAGACTGAATTAAATTGAGGATTTGAGTTTACTTAGGGACTCAATGGGTGAAGGTAACCCATTTATGAAATCCCACATACTTGAAGGCAAATCCCTTGGTGAAAACTTTGGATTTGAAGCCTGAAGTTGAAGAACCCTAATTCTTGCTCTAGAGAAGGAGTCGCTTGTTTGCTCTGTTTTTGCTAAGTGTCGATTTGATTTTTGAGGGAATCCGTAGTTTAGGCTTAATATTCAGCTTTTGGATAGTTAAAATGATGTAGTTTTGGTGTTAAAAGAGTGGGAAAAGACCAAACAACCCTTTGAAAATGTTTTAACAATGCAGAAAATTCCCATCTGACGACTTGGGTGACGTCTCGTCACCCCCATTATGTTTTGTCACCCATATCATCACTTTTGGCCAATTTTCTAAGCTTGTGGGTTAATTTTTATGACCTCTCCTAACGGCTCGTCGCCCAAGTGACGAGTTGTCACTTAGGTCGTCACTCTCTGGTAGACCGATACCCTATGGTAAAATAAGCATAACTTTCTACTCCAGTATTAGATTAACGAATAATTGGATGGATTGGAAACAAGATTCAAAGACCTTTTATTTTGTGGGTCTTGAGATGCAAAACTTATTATATGATAGGAGTTATACTTATTTAAAGTTTACTATAAAAAGATTCTACACAAGAATTCAATCGATAAGGAAGCTTTCAACTTGGCTATGAGCTAGGAGTTACTTATGGACTTAGTTCATATATAAATCACTTTCTCATACTAACAAATCATAGAGTTTGGTTCTATATATGCTTGAATATTGGCTCTGATCTTAGCTTGGGTTTTTGGGGTGTTACACCAGTAAAGCCTCATTGGAAAACACTAGGGAGAACTCAAAAAGAGTTGAATCACTGATTCTTATACAGCAACAGAAGATACTTCAGCGGTAAGTGTAAATAACTCTGTTGCTCATAACGATTTAGGTAATTTTAGTTGGATTATTGATTCAGGGGAAACCGACCATATGACCTTTGATTTTTGTGATTTAGTAGATTCAACTTAACCTAGAGACATATGCATAGTTAATGCAAATGGAGTGACATATCCTGTTGAAGGGGCTGGAAGAGTGACACTAGTACATAATCTCTCTTTATAAAATACTTTATTTGAATCTTCTATCTCCAATAAATTATTATCTTTGGGTCAAATAATGAAGGACTTGAATTGTTGTGCACTAATATATCAAAAGTTTTGTCTATTTCAGGATATTCTAATTAAGGAGATTATTGGTCATAATACTAAGCAAGGAGGACTGTATTACATGGATGATTACAATTGTGGCTTGAAAAGTGCAGCTCTAGGAATGAGTAACAAGGAGAAATAGATATGGTTGTGGCATCGCCAGCTAGGACCCATCTTTTCCTTATTTAAGGTGTTTATGGCCAAGTTTGTTCTTAAATTTAGACGAAACAAAGTTCAAATACACAAATTGTATTCTTGCCAAGAGTCATCATGTTTCATATCCAATAAGTTTGAATAAATATGAAACACCATTTGTCTTATTTCATTTTGATGTTTGGGGTCCAACTCCCATTTCAGTGTCTTTGGGCATTAGATGGTTTGTAACATTTGTAGATGATTGTACACGTATGAGTTGACTTTATTTGATGAAAGGTAAAGATGAGGTGTTTAGGATTTTTCATTCATTTCATAAAATTATCAGAAATCAATTTTCTGCTGTTGTAGAAGTGTTACGATCAGATAATGGCAGAGAATATGAGAGTAATTAGTTTGCAGATTTTTGAGAGGATGTAATACTTCATGAAACCTCTTTCACAAAACGGTGTCGCAGAGTTAAAAGTAGACATATTTTGGTAACTTCTAGATCTTTTTTGATATCATCTAAAACACCTTGACGTTATTGGATGGATGCAATTTGTATTGGGGTTTTCTGGCTGAACCAGATTACATCACGAGTATTGAATTTTCAAACTCCATTATAGACATTTGCTGATCATTTTTCATTACTTTCAGTACTAATGCTTTAACCCAAAGTATTTGGTTGTGTAGCTTATGTTAATCTCTACAAAAATCATCGATCTAAACTAGATTCATGTGCTATTCATTGTGTTTTTCTTGGATGTGGTGGTCATATGAAAGGCTACTGCTGCTATGATCCACAAAGTAGAAAGTTGTATGTAACACTGGATGTTACTTTCTTAGAATCAAAACTATTCTTCTCTGAGAGTTGTATGGACTCTTCTCTTTAGGGGAAGAAACTTAGTGAAGAGCAGAGTGCAAATGATTAGGAGAATTGACCACTTTTCGAAGACGGTACAACTTTGAATGACAAACCCCACTTGATGGAAGAACCTCTAAAGCATGGTGATAATAATCCAACTTTGAATGACACAGTCGACTTGATGGAAGAATCTAAAAAACATGGTGTGAGTATACGAGAGGATGTGTAGGAAGGGACATAATGTACACATGAGCTACAGACAAAACAAATTGTCACTCAAAGCTTAGTACCACATGAAGACCAATCTCCTGAGTGCAGTCCTGAGGTACAATCTCTAAGTTCTACTCCTAATAATGAACTAGATAGTCCTATATAAAAACTCCCTTTCAGGCATAATCAAGGATAGCCACCGAATCGATACTCTCTATATGTTAAAAGAAAAGAAAGTAAAATACCTAATAGCCGACTTTGTTAGCAAAACAAAGTTGTCAAAATCCTTCAAAGCATTCACATACAAGCTATCCTCTACAAATATTCCAAGCACTGTACCGGAGGCCTTGAGATGACTCAAAGTGGACTCAACCAATAAAGAAAAAAATAAAGCATTGGAGAATATGAATATATGGAGACTAGTATCTAAGGAAAGAAAGTGGTAGGATGCAGATGGGTGTTCATTATCAAATACAATTCTGATCGATCAATTGACCGTTACAAAGCGAGACTTGTGGAAAAGGATACACTCAATCTTATGGTATAGATTATACAAAGAATTTTTCTCCTGTAGCAAAATTAAATACCATGAGAGTACTACTAGCACTTACTACTAATTTGAATTTTCCATTACATCAATATGATGTGAAAAATGCTTTCTTACATGATTCTTGGAGAGGAAGTATATATGGAAATTCCACAAGGCTTTGTTACTTCACAAGAAGAAACTTTATGTGAGTTAAACAAAGCATTATATGGATTGAAATAGTCACCAAGAGCCTGGTTTGGATGCTTTGGCTTAGCGATGAAGAGACAACGTTACAAGAAAACAATGTTGATCACACCTTACTCTTGAATCACCGAAGAGGTATAGTGACAACCTTAATTATCTATGTTGATGATATTATAATTATGGGGAATGACAAAGAAGAGATTATGAAGATGCAGAGGCATTTAGCTACACTTTTTGAAATGAAGAACCTTGGAGGGCTTAAGTATTTTCTTAGAATAGAGGTGGCTAGATCTAGTGAAGGAATTTTCATTTCCCAGCGAATATATGTTCTTGACTTATCAGCATAATCATGAATGCTCAATTGCAGGTTGACACTCCTATAGTCCAAAATCGTGGACTAAAAGAGCATTCAAATCAGGCGCCAACAAACGAAGAGAGGTATCAATGGCTTGTTGGCAAGCTGATTTATTTATCTAATACAAGACCAGATATAGTATATGCAATTAGTATTTTTAGTTAATTCATGCATAATCCTAGTGAAGAACAAATGGGGGCGGTCACTGGTATTCTATAATATCTAAAGTCATCTCCTAGAAGTGGCCTTATCTTTAAGAAACACAATCATTTGAATATTAATGGCTATATAGGCACGGACTGGGCTGGAAATGCAACAAGTAGAAGATCATCATCAGGTTATTTGACCTTTGTTGGAGGAAACTTAGTTACTTGGAGAGGTAAGAAACATAACATGGTGGCTTTATTTAGAGTAGAGGTAGAATTCAAAAGTATGACCAAAGGAATTTGTTATGTTGTAATCAATTAGTGAGAATGAACTAGGATTGAATGAACTTGCGTTCCCCATGATTTCATAACTCAGTAAGTGTAGCATACTAGTGATCTCTTCTGGTGCTTAGCATGCAAAATCGGTAAGTTAGGTTCACCTAAACAGTTGGTTCCCTATCTAATGAATATCACTCAGTAACTTGGTCCGCCTATGAGTGTTTACTTTACTAACCCTTACCTTTGATCTCATATTAGATATCCCTAGACAAGGCTCAAGCTATTAGATGAGGGTTAATAGCCTCAAATCTTCATTTTTAATCCCTTTCCCATTTGTTAACCCTTTGATCCAGTAAGTAAGAATTAAGGTGAGTTCTAACGTTGGCCACCGCTAAAAAGCAATCTATACAAAGGGAATAACAATATATGCATAAACACCATTCAAGAATCACTAAGTACTTTAACCTACTTCGTTAATTCATCATAGTTTCCACAACCCTAGTTATGTGATTTAGCTATTCATGTTCATAAGATCACAATAAGAATTTGTAGAAGAATTTATAATTATAAACTTATGAAATAAGTAGAAGAAATCTAGAATCTTGAATTATCAAATAGAACTTAATATTCAAGAATCAAACTATGAAATAGTCTCCAAAAACCAAAGAACAATGTAGAACAAAACAATGTAATAATTTTTAAGGATTAAGAGTGTGTAAACTGTAAAAGAAAACCTAGGAATGATATTTATAGATATTACGGAGCCTATCCTAAAATAACAAAGAAAACAAAGTCGACAGCTCTTCATGGTTTGTGGTTTAATTCCACGGCTCGTGGTATAGCACGACCTACGAGATCAACCGTTGCATCATCATCATCAGTCCCTTCCCTAGGCAGAGGTGTTCGGCCTATTGGTCGTGATAGAGATGGCAGAGGAGCAACTAGTTCCAGTGGGGCCCAAAATCGCACCTATGCTCTAGTGGACCGGCAGAATGAGGAGGCATCTCCTGATGAAGGTACAGGTATATTACCATATTTTCACATGATGTATATGTATTGATTGATCCGAGCTCTACCCTATCGTATGTTACTCCATCGACTACCGTGAATTTAATGGGACTCTGGGGTTATTAGTTAAGTCAATGGAAATATCTTCACCTGTCGGTGAATTTAGTATAGTTAAAAGAACATATCTTAATGGTATAGTAGATGTTGTGATCATAGATGCTTAAGTCCTCTTAAAAGCGTCACCAATGAAAGGGGTAATGGGGTTTGGAAAGAAAGAAAAAGAGTGGCCCTATACAACGTGCCACGTGAAATTGTCGGAAGTGCATAAGAGTTTCATTTCATATTGCTCCCATTGGAAATATACAAGTGACAGAGGATCCCACTAGGAAGAGATACCTATTGCTATTCTAGACCGACGAGTGCAAAGGTTGGTAAATAAAGACGTAACTTTCGTAAAAGTTATTTGGAGAAATCAACAAGTCAAGGAGATGACCTGGGAAGCTAAAAACAAATGATGAGACCAAGATACCCATATTTGTTCTAAACGGAAGGAGAAAGTTCAAAAGTGCGGAAGTGGAGAGAGAATAAGTAAGTATCTATGAGTGTATATGTATAACGTAAAGATACATTTGTTGTACCTGAAATGATGTTGTTAACATTCGAGGACGAATGTTCCTAAGGGGGGAAGAATGTAACACCCCGTATGTTTGCGAACCTAGTTAATTCCCGTAACATTCCTGGAATTATTTGAACATGAGAGACTTGATGAATTATGCATTAAAATTTGTGGGCTTAATCCATTGGGCCAAATGAGGCCCAATAATCATCAAAAGACTTGGCCCAATGGGGCAAAAATGATCCAATCTTCCATTGACTAATTAACCATTGCATTTAATGCCAAGAATTGGATAAGAGAGACTTAAAGGGCCCTATATATATGAGGAAAAATCAGATTTTATTTCATTGTGACACCCATGCCATTTCTAGAATTATCTCAAAAATTTCCTTATCTCACACAAATCCTAATCCTTCATTCCTTTGGCCAAGATCATCATCTTGCAAGACTTGGTAAGTGTTTATGCTTATGGTTTAATATATTTTGTGCATGATAGGGTGCCTATATGATGTTGGTTATGTTGGTGGAGTATTGAGAAGTTCACTATGTGTGTAATGTTACATGTTTGCTAAATCGGAGAATGGTTTTGTCTTGTAAACTTGAACATGGACTTGTGGTCTTGAAGAAAGTGAACTTGATAGAGTTAATATTGACATGTGAGATGTGACTATGTCCTTCACTTTTTTTTTCCTTGTACTTAATGTTTGGAGTTGTTATTGTGAAATTGATTATGGATTTGGTGACGTATTGAACGAGAAGTGTAGTTTTGGGTGTTGTTTATGTGTGTTGTGAGACCATGGCTGATTTTTGGAATTCAATATGATCAAAAATATGTTAAAATAAGTTTAGTTATGATCATGGACCATTCATTGCATAAAAAGACCCAAAAGAGACCAATTTGGACCAAAACTTGCATCCGCCCCCGCAGACGAGGGCACCTGCGGGCGTAAATGCCAACGCAGGTGCCTCTAGCATCTGCCAAGGGAAACCTGCGGTCTCACCTCATCCACCTGCGGGTCCAGGTGGCTTCGCAGGTCAGCCCCAGGTTCGGTTTTGTATGCTTTCGCATCTATTTGACCCCCGAAGGCCCCTATACCCTTTTTGGATGTAATTATCAACTTGTGATACCGTTTTAATGAATTTAAAGGGGCGTATGGAAGTATGTTGTACTATATGAAGTATTTATTGTTGATCATAAATTGTTATGAGGCAAGTTGATAGGGTAATTATGACAGAATGCTAATGAGAAAACGTAAAGGGTAAGTGTGGTGTGAAATGCTATTGATGTATGATATCTTGGTCAATGTGTGCAATGTTATGGTGTTGTTGGTATGAGAATGCAGTGGATTGTATTGTAAAGGGTGAAATGACACTATACGACAGTCATATACCTCATTGTCATTTAGTACACTTTTACGGTAAATAGTTGTTAACGAGAGTTCCATTATAAACTTGTATTGTAGGGTGAAAAGGAAGGAGCTAGACTATTGTGTTCATATTTAGACTTGTGTGCTCATACTTGGAGTGAAGGTATGTAAGGTTACTTTTACCGTATCTTTCTGCAGCACATAGTATTTACATTGACATTGTACTTGTTCAATTCCGAAGGGGTTTTGAAGTATCTCAATTCAGGTTGACATATATTGTTATCACATGTGTCCTATTCTTAGATGAATTATGATTCGCTTATCTCTTATTCATTGACTGAAGTTCCAAAGCTGTCATAACGTTGTAAATTCTAAAAGAACTATGTAAAAGAGAGTAATGATGTAAAAAGAGCCTATTTATTCTTGAATAACATTTTCCAATTATGTCATGTTCCAAAGTCCAATAATATTAAGATCACCTTTGTACCAATCTCTCACAAGTAAAAGTACCAATCTCATAAAAGTAATGAAGGAAGTAATATGCAAGCTAGTGTATCTATCCCTCACAAGTAAAGGCATCAATCTTACAAGAGTAAAGACGTGAAGTAATGTATGTATGTGTTTCAAGTTTCAAGAATGTTTCAGTCACCAAGGTATCACTCTTAGACTAAAAGAAAGAGTAATGTAAGAAAGAAGTAATGTTTAATTGATGAATATTCACGGGTGGTATCCCAGGGGTTAAAATACCTAGCATGGGTCGATCCCGATACATCCCAGGGGCGATATAAAAACCTAGCATGGGTTGATCACATCCCAGGGGTCAAAGTACCTAGCATGGGTTAGTAACATCCCAGGGACGATACGAAAGCCTAGCATGGGTTAATATCAAATCCCAGGGGTCAAAGTACCTAGCATGGGTTAGTAACATCCCAGGGGCGACACGAAAGCCTAGCATGGGTTAATATAACATCCCAGGGGTCAAAGTACCTAGCATGGGTTAATCTCATCCCAGGGGCGACAGAACAACCTAGCATGGGTAGAACAGGAAAGATGAGTAAATATGAAGTCAAAAGAAGTAAAGAAAGTAGTATACATGGTTCCACATATGCAGACCGGTGAATTATTTGTATTCATTATTTCTCTCATATTTGAATCCATTGTTGTTATTATGTATGATGAAATTCTTATGGCCTTACATACTCAGTACATTATTTGCACTAACCCCTCTTGGGGGATTTACCTTACTTGCTGCAGGCGCAGGTGCTAGTGGACCTCCACATTAGATTGTCGGTTATTTGCAGATCTTTGGTGAGCTCCAGTTGGTTCGGGGCTTTCCGAGTCATAGTGTACATTTGTTTTGATGTTGTAGATGTTATGTAAAGCGGGGATTGGTCCCGAATTTAGGTTGGTCGTGTATGTATTTCTATTAGAGGCTTTTGTAGACATATGTGGGTATATGAATGAAAGAGATGTATGTCCACTTCGACTTAATGGACCTAACGGCCAAGTTTCATATATTGTACATGTTTTTTCACGACTTTCGCCATTGGCGTTTTATATTTTATCAGTTACATGAGATAGTATGCTATTCATAAAGATACATGCATATGAAAGGACATGAGCAAAGATTGGTTCTCTCGGGACTTATCGGCTTCGGGTGCCAGTCTGCCTCGTTGGAACTCGGGGCGTGACAATAGCGAAAGGTACCAAGTTTGCTTATACAAATACTGAAGTGGGTAGTGGAGCCGGAGCCGGAGCTATGATAGTAGCACTAGTAGAGAGTGTGGTAGAATTAATCACAATGGTTGTAGTCACACTCGGCCCAATAATAACTATGTAAACTTCAAATGGGACTTAGGTATCAACCTGATCCCTCTACTCTATCAACCCCTCAAAAATCTGAGTCATCGGATTAGAGTCTCAACCTTAATAAGGCTAATATTTGCAATATAATTGACCTCCACCCTTGATTCAATCCCAACATATTTTCCACCTCAGCAAGCTCACAAAGTGCTATAATTATACAAGGGATTGAACTACTAGTGCTGTTTTTTAGAGCTATAATTTTTCAGTCCCTTTTGGATCCTTGACCTTGAAATCAATTTCTTACAACAGAAGTACCCATCAAATAAATCTAGGATTTGCATTTTTCTTTTCCTTTAGGTACCTAAGAGCACATGATCAGTGTGCACAATCACCTTTGTGCCAAGCAAATAGGCTCTAAACTTTTCAAAAGCAAAACACATAGCAAACAATTCTTGTTCCATCATAGTATAATTTTTTCTGAGCCGCATTTAGTGCTTTGATAGAATAATAGATAGGATGGAGAATCTTTTCACGCCTTTGGCCTAGGACTAATCCTATAGCCACTCCACTAGCATCACACATAATTTCAAAGCCATGAAACCATAACAAAGCCAAGAAAACTACTAGGAGGATGTACATGTTCTCGGATGAGTGCGGACTCAGTTAGCTTATAAGATCATCAACATAGTAATAGGATACATATGTTGAAGCCAAGACTCATGTAACAACAAGTTGGACCAAGGCTCAACCATAGTTGGTTTTTGGTTGTTGAAGCTTTTCCTTGTAAGATCAAAAGTAGCTCGATTAGTTTCTGCTATACGAGATATAATGAACATAACCAATACAAGGAATAAGGGAATATCGGACCATATCTGCTTTTTAGCTATGACAAGCTCACTCAAATTACGAGAACCTACGCAAGAAAAGAAATATGGAATAAACAGTGAAATGTAGTAAAACATATTCGAGAGGGTACCTGTTTAATAAATTAGGACAAAGCAATTAATCTAGTTCAGAGCATAACATAGGAGCTAGGTAAGATGACCGTCAATGGATAAAAGCCTCTCCTTATTATTATTTCATGTTTATGCTTTAGTCAGGCGACTCTTATCGAAATCAACCTTTTAGCCATTACAACATCACAATCAGCTTATTAATTCTTTCGAGAAAGATTTTCTACTTCTTAAGATTCCATTTATGAAAATTATATAATATTAGAACAATGTTACCCGAGTGACTGATCCTGCCATGATGTACTTCTACCTATTATAGTACCAGCAACCAAAGTTGAGCAAACATACAACAATCTTTATATGTGAATAGCCGGGAGGAAAGAAAAGGCTGTACATGATAATGAAAAAGGATTCTGGGAATCCACTTCTGAGAGGGAGAGAATCTCAGGATACATATGCTTTTTTCAGGGTTGAAGAAAGATTCTAACTCATAAGGGAGTTGCATTCTGAGGGACTCAAAATATCCACAACTATTGTCAATCTTGGGCATACTAAATAATGACCCAATTAAGACTATGGCCATACCTTGATAAAATAGTGATGATGTGGTCAACCTTGGATACGTGGATCTTTTGTGAGGGAAGGATCACACTAGTCATCTGAGTGTATGATGTGTAGTGGGTGCGTCTTAGTGTCTTCTTACCATGAAAAAGAAATAAGAAAATATATGATTCTTATTCTCAAAACACCACTCGTTCTCTCCTTTCTTTCACCTAAACAATTTTATTGCCTCACTCTGCTCTCCTCCATCTACCTACGCTTTTACCTTTAGTAATAAAAAAGGAAAAGTAAGACCAAAAGCATCTAGCACAAAGAGAGTCCTCAAGAGAAGTCCACTAGTGCGGGATTCATGTGGTTCCTTTCAGATAAAACACATCGTAGGCCATCCTCAACATAGTTAACTAAGAAGGTGATCAATTGGCTTAGCGAGGAAAGGAAACCCAAGACTGAAAACTAAAAGGATAGGAATGAATTGAATAAAGAAAAAAATATAGAGAGCCTTGAGCATTTTCCCCTTTCGGCAATGGTTGAGAGTAAAAAAAATGGTATCCACATAGAAGGATTGCTGGTATACTGGGTAGATATTTATCTTTTAAACTTTAACAAAAATGTTCAAAGCACCACCTTCATCAATTATATTGATCTTGAAAGGGAAGAGGACAGAGTCTTAATTACTTAAAAGTCGAAAAAGGGGAAGTTTCCTGTCTTAGTTTCACTTCCTTGAATGTTTCGGGTTAGTTTTACTCTCTTCATATTGAGGTATATTAACATTTCCCAATTCAAGGGAAATATCCTCACTGTTAACAAGAGAATAAGAATGTGAGTTCTTCTTATTATTGGTGAGCCAGTGTCCCTCATACTTTTCTTTTAATTTTTGGGTCACTCTTTTTATCTACCATTCCCCCAATCCTCCTTCATACGAAGGCATCATAATATATACACTAAATCAAGATCAAATAAAAGATTCTCTATTTTTTTATTATACTTGTTTATCCCTCGTTCCACCACTAGTTAGAAATAAACTAGAGCATTTTCTGGAACAGGCCTAAAATGTAAAACTTATCCTTCTCTTCTCCGTTTCATGACATGGACCAGTCGGGCGCAACAATGATAGGAGCCTAGATCAACTTCTCCTTAAAGCTTAAATGCCTTTAGACATGTATCATCAAATGAGAACTTAACCTCTTTCTCCAACAACTTGCACAAAGGGTGTGCAATTTTAGAGAAATCCTTGATGAATCTACGATAAAATCTAGTATGCCCCAAAAAGCTTTGAATACCCTTTACAAAAACTGGTGGTGGCAATTTTTCAATCACCTCAATCTTCGTCCTATCAACCTTTATCCCCTTTTTAGAGATCTTGTGGCCAAGCACTATACTTTTTTTCACCATAAAATGACATTTCTCCTAATTCAACACCAAGTTGGTCTCCTCACATTGACGCAACACATTACATAAGTGAGCTAGACATGACTTGAATGAATCACCTACCACTGAGAAATCGTCAATAAGCACCTCAATAGTGTCTTCCACCATATCAAAGAATATCACCATCATACAATGCTAAAAGGTGGCCGACACATTACACAATCTAAAAAGCATCCGCTTAAATGCAAACATTTCATATGGACAAGTGAAAGTGGGATTCTTTTGGTCTTCAGAAGTAAAAAAAATCTAATTATATCCAAATAACCATCCAGAAAACAATACCTTCCTCTACCATCAAGACAGTCTAACATCTGATCCATAAACGACATCAAAAAGTGATCCTTTTGTGTCCACTCATTCAACTTTCTATAGCCCATGCACACTCACCAACCTATAAATGGCCTCATTAGAATAAGCTCATTCTTGGCATTAGGAATCATAGTGATTCCATCCTTTTTCATAACATATTAGATTGCGCTTACTAATTTAATATCAAAGATGGGATAAACCACGCTTGCATCCAACTATTTGATGATTTCCTTCTTTACTACCTTTTGCACAGGTGGTTTCATCCTACGATGATGCTCAATTCTAGGAATACAATCGGGTTCATGCTGGAATTTATAAGTGCATATACCCAGGGGAACACCAATGATGTTAGCAATGGACCAACCAATGGCCCTTTTGATCTTATTTACTACAAATACTAGAGCTTTCACTTTCCAATCAACCAAATCTGTTGTTATAATAACCATCAAGGTATTGTTAGCTCCCAAGAAAAAAATATCAAAAGTGGGATGGGAAAACGTTAAGCTCCAAGACTAGAGGCTCTTCAATAGAAGGCTTGGCCGGGGGAGTTGTATGATTCTTCAAGTCGAGATCTAGTTTTTTTGGTTCATAGTTATACGACCCCATATCGTTGAGTGTATTCACTATCTCATCATACTTTTCTATTTCCTCTCCAAAAAAATTCATTATCATATTTGTTAGTGACTCAACGCCAAATCTCTCCTCAATTGGTAATAATGGCAACTCCTCATCAACAACATAAAAAATCATGACCACATGTATGTCATCTGGCTGCTTTATTGAGTGACAAACATTGAAAATCACTTCTTTATTATTCAATCGAAATTTCAATTATTTGATTTCTATGTCAACTAATGCTCGTTCGGTGGCAAAGAATGGTCATCCCAAGATTATGGGGATCTTAAAATTTACCTCATGGTCAAGAATGACAAAATTATCTAGAAAGATAAATGTCTCAACCTTTATTAAAACATTATAAAAAATGCCCACAGGCGTCTTTACAGTGTGAACTGCCATAAGAAGCAGTAATATAGTCAGTTTGGGCGCTCCCAAACCCAACTATCTAAACACTGCTAGCAACAAAAGATTAATACTAGAACCCAAATCGGAAAAAGCCTTTGCAAAATTGAAGGCTTTTACGGCTCATAAAATGGTGAACGATCCAGGATCTTCTTTTTTTGCAAAAGCTAATTTGATGCTATTGCATTATAATGGTGCAAATTATCATCAGTCTCAAAACTCATAGTCCTCTTCTTTATAAGAAGATCCTTTATGAAATTAGCATAGCCAAGCATTTTCTCAAGTGCCTTGACTGAAGAGATGTTCATAGAAAATTACTTCAACATCAAAATAAACTTGTGATAGTTCCTTTCTTCTGACTTCTTTTTCTATTGCTATGGAAAGAAAGAGGTCATGAAATATAAGTCAAAATATATGGGACCTACTTCCCCTTTCTTTTAATGGTCTCCTTTTCAGCAACTGTAGATAACTTTTCTGTCAAATCCTCATCAATGACCTGATCAGCAGATTCAACAACCTTTTCAACATCAATCGTCTAGGGCTCCACTACATCATCAACAGCTATCAGCTGGGGAGGATCAGTTTTCATCTTACAACTCCAAGTAGTTACAACCATGCAGCAACTGTCATTATTTGGATTCTAAGCAATATTACTAGTGGGTGTACCTTTCTGCCTTTGATTCATAGATGCAAACATTTGGCCTAATTTCTACTCTATTTACTTAATCACAATATCATGTGATTCAACCTTCTAAATAATCCCAGAAATATCTCCATGGATCTCCTTAAGGCTATCATCAGTTGATTCTGCCTTTTTCAGCACCTTGGCTATAATGTCTTCTAACCTAGAATTGCTTGACTCTGCTTATCGGCTACCCAGAGAAACATATAAATTGCTTTTATCATTATTACACACATCTCACTTCTTCCAATCACCATGTCTGTCTTTGCCTCTACTCTTATCCTTATACCCAGACCGGTTGTAGTTGTTGTCTTTGTAATAGTTTGGACATTGATTCCCTTGACCTTGGTGCCAAGAGTTTTGATTAGACCCTTGGGTGTTTGCCCAAAAACCTACCACTTGATCATTCAAATAATTTTTCTCCTCTTCAGAATCAAAATCATGACCCTGATATCTTTGCGCTTTCTCTTGCGCACCCACTTCATTTAGCTTTTCAGCCCAACCCCCATGAAATACTTTGAAATCAGATCCAATTGAATTTTCATGTGCTCTATGCCTTGATCTCATTCCTCATCTTTCCAATGCTGATCCACATACGTACCTACAACATAAGTGCTAATAGGAACTTCAGATTATCACGTGTACTATGCCTTATTATTTTTGGTGACTCTGTTAAGTATCGTTATTGCATCGTATCTATATAAGTATGACTCATCAAATCTCCTACAACAACAGTATCAACAACCGCCTTGGTATTGGCATTTAAAGAGCAATAGAGGATCTCCAATAAAGTCTCATTAAGTATCTCGTGATTAGGGCATTGCTTCAGATTCTTATTGAACCTCAACTATACCTCATGTAGAGCCTCTATACCCAAGTGTCTGAAGTTATAGATTTCATCTTTAGCGACAACATTCTAGACGGTGTGAAAAACCTCTCCTAAAAAGCCCTATTCAACTCCCTCCAGGTAGTGATCGAGTCATTACGCAATTTTACAAATCAAAAAGTTGCTTCACCTACCAATATTAAATGAAATAGTTGTAATATGATAGCAACTTGGTTCTCACCAGGTAGTTTATATGCATTGCAAATTCCCACAAAGTTCATTAAGTGCAAATTTGCATCATTAGTAATGTTCCCACTGAATACTCTCTTCATATTAAGAAACTATATCATTCTACTGGTGATGTCAAACTTAGACCTAGCTGGCAGTGGGAGAAGAACTATGGAACCTGTTGTACCATCATCCTTTAAGTCAATATCATCTTCATCACCAAACTGGGGGCATATTAATAGATTTGCTGATCATGGCCCCTATTCCTACTTTGTCTGGAAGCATTGACTTCGTTTCACGAACCCTAGCCTACTCATTCAGTGTAGCCTACCGAGCTACCTTGTCCTATCTAGCTTGCTCATTAGTAGTAATTTGGCATTGCTCGTTAGATAGCTGAGTGTCCTCACATTGTTGAGCTTCACAAACCCTAGCCTATTTCTCATCTAACATCATGGTTGTGGCTTGCTCCGAGACTCTTAGTTACCTTGCTTATCCATTCTCTTCAAATTTCTTTCATGTTCTTAATTGATTGAAATCAGGGGATTGCTTTGACTCTGAGTTTTGGGTATACACAAACCTGTACCCTAGGAATAAAACAAAAGCAATAGAAAAAGTAAATCAAGAAATAAGGACTAATAGTTAAATAAACACAATTGATCGAATCCTAAATCTTATTCCCTGACAATAGTTCCAAAATTTGATGTCGCCCAAATTACACCTTGTAATGAAGTATAACAATCATTGATCAAATATAGAATCCAACCAAGGTTGGGGTCCATCTCACCTGGAATAAGGCTAGAATCTATATCAATGCGGTTATTCTAACTATTAATCTATTATTTTTTAAAGGGGTTTTTAACAGAATAATATAGTAGTTTGTAAAATGAAGTAACAGGTGTTGAGAACTTGTTATGTTGTAATCAATAAGTGAGAATGAACTAGGATTGTACTCCCCATGATTTCATAAATCAGTAAGCTTATCATACTAGTGATCTCTTCTTGTGCTTATCATGCAAAAATGGTAAGTTAGGTTTACCTAAATGGTTGGTCCCCTATCTAGATAAATATCACTCAGTAACTTTGTCCATCTATGTGTGTTTGATTTACTAACCATTACCTTTAATCATAGATTAGCTATCCCAGGACAAGGCTCAAGCTATTAGATGAGGGATAATAGCCTCAAATCTTTGCCATTTTTGCCTTTTCCCATTCGTTACCCCTTTGATCCAGCAAGTAAGAATTAAGGCGAGTTCTAATGTTCGCCACCATTAAATACAATCAATACGAATGGAAGAATAATATATGCATAAACACCATTCAAGAATCATTAAGTACTTTAACCTTCTTTGTTAATTCATCATGGTTCCCACAACCCTAGTTATGGAATTAGCTATTCATGTTCATAATGTCACAATAAGAATTTGTAGAAAAATTCATAATGATAAACTTACAAATTAAGTAGAAGAAATCAGGAATCTTGAATTATCAAATAATACTTAATACTCAAGAATCAATGTATGAAATAGCCTCTAAAAACATATGAACAATGTAGAACAAAACAATGTAATACTTTTCTAACGCTTAAGAGTGTGTAAACTATAAAAGAAAACCTAGGAAAGCTAATTATTGTTATTACGAAAGCTATCCTAAAACAACTAAGAAAATAGAGTCGACAGCTCATCATGGACATGGATTGATTCCACGGCTCGTGATATGGGATTAGGCCTTCGTAGTTCCCACATTGGTTCAAGTTTCCACATAGTTTCTATTTACGGACCATCCTGTAGCTTGTGGTATTAATCTCTAGAATTACTCCTTTTAGGTCTTCCTTATCACGACTCCTAATATAGAAAAATCTAGTTTGTGGACTTTTTTCCATGGATCGTGGAAAGATCTCATGTTGTATGAGTCATATTTTTTTATCTTTTAGACTTCCACTCTATGATGTAAACCACGACTAGTGGTAAAAGAGTACGTATCGTACTACGCCATTTTGAGCCAACTTGGTCTAATTTAGCATATTCTTTAACTCTTTCATTTTAGGACCTATTTTCTTGTACACACACAAACACACATCAAATCTAACGAAAAGTGCTTAAGAATGTACAACAATGCCATGTTTTAAGTGTTGAAAGTGCTATAAACCCAACCCACGTCATATCACATATCATTCTGTATTATTGCAATGTATTATTCTTTGAATTGTTGTTATGATTGAGATAAATTGTAATAATTATTGGTATTGAATTGATGAGACTTTTCTAAATGCAGGGTTATTTTGGTATTCTTTATTCGACATAGTATCTACTTAGGCTCAGTTGGCCTATAATGCTTACTGAGTACAAGTGGACTATTCTCAAACCTATTTTCTGCATCTTTTTGGTTTAGATCCCACTACTAGTGGTTCCCACAGCTCATGATTGTGCTTTATAGTAGTGTTCAAGGCTATGGTGAGCTCTCCCATTCAAAGATTATTTTAGCTTTGACTATCTTCACTTTCTAGCATAGTTTGTACCTCAAACAACATTGTATTTTGATTCAACATTTTAATTATAGTTGCTCTTGTACTTATGACTTCTGAGCCTTGGAATTTTGGATTAGTTATTCAGTCTCTTTGATGATTAGTTTGAGCTATTATATGTATATATATATGTATTATGGATCTTACCTTATTATTATATTTTGTGTATTCAGATTTGTTGAGTCAGGCTTACATACTATGGTTGGGTTGGGGTAGTTGTCATCACAACTAATGGTATTTTTGATCATGGCAAGTTTGTATTAGAGTGTTAGGTTCACCAATCTCATGAGTACAAGTGCAATTGTATAGAAGAGTCTCATAGATTGGTACGATAATATTTTGTATATATCTTTGAGAGGATATGAGACATCTTTAGGGATAATTCTACACTTTGATTCCTTATCATGTGGATTTGTTCACTTCATGACTTCTAAACTTTGTATTTCATTCTCACAATAGATGCAAAGGACTTTGTTAGCTGTTATTGATGGAGATAAGTCTGTATCCATAGTTAGGGCCTTGGCTAGAGGATGGAGAAGGGGTAGAGGTCATGGAAAAGGTAAAGCATGAGGGGTATCATTACATATGGGACATGCCAGGGCAGTATCTCCTAAGGCAGAGGTAGAGTTTGAGGATGTGTCCTATCAGTCAGAGGGCATAGGGCCAACCTAGGTTCTTCAGGGTTTCGTAGCCATCCTAATGTTGTAGGATACTATGGTTTAGATCTTGAGCTTCTCAAAGGGTATGGTTTAGACAAGAGCTCTACTTGTCACCCCTAATGGGTCCTAGAGTAAATATAGGGTTTAACCAATAGATTGAGTACTAATTTAGGGTTTCCAAACTTTTAGGGCTCAACCAATAGCTATTATGGCCTTATATATCGATGCTTTGCCAGTTAGATTTGTTGCTTTCCCGATTGTTGCTTGGCCAATGATGACAAATAAGGATGATAGAATGTTCAACATATTTGCTAGATTGGATCCTTCTAAATTTACTAGTGCACCTGAGGAGGATACATATGAGTTTGTAGTCAGTTGTTTAGAGAGATTTCATCATCTTGGTTTGGTTAAGTCTCATGGTACGGATTACACTATCTTTTAAATGTTAGGTACAACAAAGCAGTGGTGGATATCTTATCTTAATTATAGACTAACGAGTTTACCTCTTATGAGTTAGACACAGGTTTTTGAGGCCTTTTTCGAGAAGTACTGACTTGCAATTTGAGAGAGTGTCAGAGAGATAAGTTTGATGGATTAGATAAGGGTATCATAATAGTTACTAAGTATGGGATTGGATTTCATACTTTTTCTAGGCATGCCTTGATGAGTATTCCATCAGAAGAGGAGCAGATTAGAAAGTTTGTAAATGGATTGACTACCCCTCTTCATTTGGCTACAACATAGTTAATGACTAATGGGGTTACCTTTTAGCAAATAGTAGACCATGCTAGGAGTATTTAGGGCATCAATCATGATTCTTATGGAGGTATTCATAAGAGGACTTGCATTCACGATGGTTTTAGTAGCTCATCATCTTGTGGTAGAGGCTTCTCAGGTATGAGTTATCATTATCAGCTTAGCAGGGCGATTTATGCAACACTACAGACTTTAGAGGGTATTTATTTTGGTTACAATAATTAGGGAAGCCAGAGTTTAGGACAAGTGTCTAAAGGTTCTCATTCGTGGTTTTCAGGTTGAGGCAAACATTCAGGCTTATTTGGCCCATCTCATTAGACTATATACAATGTAGGGTGTTTTAATTATGAAAAGTTGGGGCACATTGCTAGATAGTACCCTATGCACTCAGGTAGACCATAGTAGAGTTCTTTCAAATAGACTTATTGGGAACCAACAATGCTAGCCAGATGAGTTATACAGAGTAGTAAAGGTGGTTCTCAAGGTGCTAGGGGTGGAGACTAGACGACTCGTGGTTGTGGTCATGGGGTTGCTCAGTTCGGTGGTAGATATAGTTAGTGTTATACATTTCCATGTATACCTAAGATAGAGGCCTCCGATGTAATTATTAGAGGTATCATCCTGGTTTACCATTGGCCTGCTTCAGTATTATTTGATTCAGGTTCTACTAATTCATTTGTGTTTGGATACTTCGTATCTGGTATTAATATGATATGTGAGTCACTTGCTATACCTATTCATATTTCTACTCAGTAGGTCATTCTTTGGAGGTGGATCAGGTGAACCAATTCTGTATTGTGAATCTTTTGGGGTATGGCACTTAGGAGGACTTAATTATTCTTGATATGGTAGATTTTGACATGATTTTAGGTATGGATTTACTTTCTGCATATCATACCGTCTTAGATTGCTATGCTAAGACATTTACTTTGGTTATGGTGGGTCTAGTAAAGTTAGAGTGAAAGGGTACCCAAGGTTCATATTCTAAGAGGGTTATTTCCTTTTTCAGGCCCAATGGATAATGGAGAAAAGGTGCCTATCTTATTTGGTGTATGTGCATGATACTAGTGCTGAAACATCTCCTTTAAAGTCAGTGATAGTGGTTAGGGTGTTTATGGATGTATTTTCTGTGCATTTATTGGGTGATCCTCCAGAGACATCAATTTTTCTATGACTTGGACCTGGGGCACTAAGCATATTTTTATTCTTCCTTATAAGATGGCTCTGGTAGAGTTAAAGAAGTGAAAGGACCGGTAATAGGGTTTGTTGAGTAAGTGATTTATTAGGCCTAATGTTTCACTTTGGGTGCTTCAGTGTTGTTTGTGAAGAAGATAAATGGGTCTATATGCATGTGTATCGACTATCGATAGTTGAATAAGGTGACCATTAAGAAAAAGTATCCTCTTCCACGTATTGATTATTTGTTTGATCAGCTTCAGGGAGCTTTGGTGTCCTCAAAGACTACTTGAGATTGGGGTACCATTAGTTGAGGATTAGGGCTTCAGATATCCTAAAGATAGTTTTCAGGACCTGATATGGTCATTATGAGTTTTTGGTGATGTCATTTGGGTTTACTAATACCTCGACATCATTTAGGGAGTTAATGAATGGATTTATTTGACCTTATCTTTATTTTTTCATAATTGTGTTCATCAATGATACCTTGGTGTATTCCTACAGTGAGGAAGACCATGTGAAGCATTTGAAGATTATACTCCAGAGGTTGAAGGATGAGAACTTGTATGCTTAGTTCTTGAAGTGAGAGTTTTGATTGAGCTCTATGTCATTCTTAAGCCTTGTGGATGAAATTATGGTTGATCTGACTAGGTTGATGTAGATCGGGATCGATCCAGATCTACTACTCCTATCGAGATCTATAGATTTATTGGGTTAGCGGGCTACTATAGATGGTTTATGTAAGGATTTTCTTCTATTTTAGCTTCTTTGACCAGGTTGACTCAGAAGAATGTTGCTTTCTAGTGGTCTAATGAGTGTAAGGAGAGATTTCAAAAGCTCAAGACCTTGTTGACTTTTGCATGTAACTTGACCTTACTTGTGGAGGGTCAAGGTTTTACAATGCATTAGGATGCTTCATGAATTTATCTTGGTTATGTGTTGATGCAGAAGGCTAAGGTGATAGTCTATGCTTCAAGGTAGCTGAATACATATGAGAGGAAATACCCACTCATGACTTGGAGTTGACAATAGTAGTATTTATGTTGACATTGTGGCAATATTACTCATATGGGGTTCATTATGAGGTGTTCATCAATCATCGTAACCTATTGTTATTTTCAACCAAAAGGATCTAAATTTGAAGCAGCACAGGTAATTAGAGTTGTCGAAGGACTACGACATGACTATTCTCTATTATTCAGGAAAGGACTATGTAGTGGCGGATGCCTTGAGTAGTAAACTGGCTAGTATGGGTAGTCTTGCTTTGTTAGTGGCTCAGGAGAGACATTTGGCCATGGATGTTCAAAGTATAGCTAATAGCTTTGTTAGACTTGATATTTCATGGTCGGGTAAAGTTCTTGCTTGTGTTTAGGTATGATCATTATTTTTGGAAAGGATTAAGGGTAGACAATTCGAGGATGGAAAGGTTTGTATCATTCAAGATAAAGTGTTGAGTGGTGAAGCTAAGGAATACATTCTTAATCTGTGGGTGTTTGAGGATCAAGGATCGGATTTGTGTTCCTCGAGTGGGTGATTTGACTAGATTGATATTGGATGGGGATCATAGTTTGAGTTATTCTATTCATTTGTGTATGGAAAAGCTGTATCATGACTTCAAATGGCACAAGATTAATACTAGCACCCAAATCGCACAAAGCCTTTGTAAAATTGAAGGCTCCTATGGTGCATAGAATGGTGAACACTCCCAGATGTTTTTTTTTTCGACAAAAGCTTATTAGATGCTATTGCAGTATAATGGTGCAAATTATCAGTAGGCTTGAAACTCATGGTCCTATTCTTTATATCAGATCCTTCATAAACTCGACATAGCCAAGCATTTTCTCGAGTGACTTGACTAAAGGGATGTTCACAGATAACTGATTCAACACCGACATAAACGTGTGATATTTCCCTTCTTCTGCCTTTTTTTATTGCTATGGAAAGAAAGAGGTCATGAAATAGAAGTCAAAATATGTGGGACCTCCTTCTCCTTTTCTTTTCTAGCAATGGTCTCCTTTTCAGCAACTAAACACAGCTTTTCTATCGAATCCTTATCAATGACCCGTTCTTCAGATTCAACACCCTTTTCAACTTTAATAATCTCAGGATCGGCCAAATCATCTACAACTATCAGCTTGGGATGATCAGTTATGATATTACCACTCCTAGTAGTTATAACCATATATTGACTGTCATTCTTTGGATTATGAAGTGTATTACTAGGGAATGTACCTTTCTGCCTTTGATTCATAGATGCAGACATTTGGCCTAATTTATACTCAATTTTCTTAATTGTTATTCAACCTTCTAGTTCATCCGAGAAATATCTCCATAATCTTGTTAAGGCTGTCATCAGTTGATTCTATCTTTTTTAGCAACTTGGTTATAATGCCTTCCAACCTAGAATTGCTCAACTCTGCTTATCGGTTACCCGAAGGAACATACAAATTGCTTTTATCATTGTTGCACATATCTCACTTCTTCCAATCACCATGTCTGTCTTTGTCTCTACTCTTATCCTTATACCCAGACCGGTTGTAGTTGTTGTCTTTGTAATAGTTTCGAGCTTGATTTCCTTGACCTTGGTGCCAAGAGTCTTAATTGAACCTTTGGGTGTTTGAACAAAACCTGTCACTTGATCATTCAAATAATTTGCCTTCTCCTCAGAATCAAAATCATGATCTTCATATATTGGCGCTTTCCTTTGTGCACCAACTTTATTTACCTTTTCATCCCCAACCCCTATGACATGCTTTTAAATTAAATCCAATTGAGTTTTCATGTAGGCTATGTCTTGATCTCACTCCTCATCTTTCATACGCTGATCCATAGACATACCTATAACATAAGTGCCAGCAGGCACTTCAAATTCTTATGTGTGCTATGCCCTAGAATTTTGGTGACTCTGTTAAGTTCATTACTGTATCTATATAAGTGTGACTCATCAAAGCTCCTCGAACAATAGTATCAATAACCGCCTTAGTATTAACATTTAAAGACCTATAGAAGATCTCCAACAAACTCTTATCAGGTATTTTGTGATTAGGGCATTACTTTAAATTCTTGTTGAACCTCAACCATGCCTCATGTAGAGCCTCCGTACCCAGGTGTCTGAAGCTATAGATTTCATATTTTAGCTGCAACATTCTAGAAAGCGGGAAGAACCTCTCCAAGAAAGCCTTCTTTAACTCCCTCTAGGTAGTGATCGAGTCATTATGCAATTGTGCAAATCAAAAAATTACTTCACCTACTAATATTAAAGTAAATAGTTGCAATATGATAGCATCTTTTCTCACACCTGGCAGTTTATATGCCTTGCAAATCCTCACAAAGTTCATTAATTGTAAATTTGCATCATCAATGGCGTTTCCACTAAATACTCCTTTCATATTCAACAACTGTATCATTGCATTGGTGAGGTCAAACTTGGCCCCAGCGGGCAGTGGGGGAGGAACTATGGCACCTGTTGTACCATCATCATCTAATTCAATATCATCTTCATAATCAAACTGGGGGCATATTGATAGATTTTCTAATCATGGCCCTTATTCCTTCTGTCTGACAGCATTAGATTTAGCTTCATAAACCCCGAGCCTGCTCATTCCCTGCAGTGGGCTGCCTCATCCTATCTAGCTTGCTCATTAGCTACAGCTTGGAGTTGCTCTTCAGCTAGCCAAGCATTCTCACATTATTGAGCTTCATGAAGCCTAGCCTATTTCTCAGCCAACATCCTGGTTGTGGCTTGCTCCGGAGTCTCTTAGTTACCTTGCTTATCCATTCTTCTCAAATTTATTTCAAGTTCATGATTGATTGGAATCAGGGGATTGCTTTGACTCAAGTGTTGGGCATACACAGACCTGTACCCTAAGAACAAAACAAAATAATAGAAAAAGTAAATCAAGAAATAAGGACTAATAGCTAAATAAACACAATTGATCTAATGCTAAACCTTATTCCTAAAAAATGGTGCCAAAATTTGATGTCGCACAAATTACATCTTGTAATTAAGTATAACACAATCGTTGATCAAATATAGAATCCAACATAGGTTGGGGTCGATCTCACTTGGAATAAGGCTAGAATCTATATCAATGCGGTTATTGTAATTATTAATCTATTATTTTCAAAAGGGGGTTTTAATATAACAATTAAGTAGTTTGTAAAATCAAGTAACATGTGTTCAGAATTTGTTATGTTGTAATCAATCACTGAGAATGAACTAGGATTGTGTTCCCCATGATTTCATAACTCAGTAAGCTTAGCGTACTAGTGATCTCTTTTGGTGCCTATCATGCAAAAATGGTAAGTTAGGTTCACCTAAGAATTTATAGAAGGATTCATAATTATAAACTTACGAAATAAGTAGAAATAATCAGGAGTCTTGAATTATCAAATAAAACTTAATACTTAAGAATCAAAGTATGAAATAGTCACCAAAAACCCAAGAACAATGTAGAACAAAACAATGTATACTTTTCTAAGGCTTAAGAGTGTAAACTATAAAAGAAAATGTAGGAAAGGTATTTATAGTCATAATGAAACCTATCCTAAAATAACTAAGAAAAATTAAGTCGGCAGCTCTTCATGGTCCATGGCTTGATTCTATTGCCTATGATATGGGATTAGGCATTCGTAGTTCACAGCTTGGTTCAATTTTCCATGAGTCAACTCTACGACCCGTAGTTTCTCTTCATGGAACATCCAATAGCTCGTGGTATCAATCTTCAAAATTTCTCTTTTTAGGTCTTCCTTATCACGATTCCTATTACAGACAAATCTAGTTTGTGGACTTCTTTCCATGGCTCATGGAAAGATCTCGTGTTGTATAAGTCAGATTTTCAGTCAGATTTTCAATCTTTTGGATTTCCACTCTATGATGTAAACCACAACTCGTGGTAAAAGAGTATGTATCGAGATCGATAATTTTATTGGGTAGCAAGCTACTACAGATGGTTCATGCAGGGCTTTTCTTCTATTTTGAGTTCTTTAACCAGGTTGACTCAAAGAATGTTGATTTTCAGTAGTCCGATGAGTGTGAGGAGTGCTTTCAAAAGTTCAAGACCTTATTGACTTTAGCACCTATCTTGACCTTACTTATGGAGGGTTAAGGTTTTACCATGTATTGTGATTCTTCAACAATTTGTCTTGGTTGTGTGTTGATGCAGAAGGCTAAGGTGATAGTCTATGCTTCGAGGCAGTTGAAGACTTATTAGAAGAAATACCCACTCATGACTTAGAGTTGGTGGTAGTAGTATTTGTGTTGATGTTGTGGCAACATTACTTGTATGGGGTTGTGTTCACCAATCATCATAACCTATAGTATACTTTCAACTAAAAAGATCTGACTTTGAGACAGTATAGGTAATTAGAGTTGTCGAAGGACTATGACATGACTATTCTCTATCATTCGGGCAAGGCCAATGTAGTGGCGGATGCCTTAAGTAGGAAGGTAGTGAGTATAAGTAGTCTTGCTTTGTTAGTGACTGAGGAGAGGCCATTGGTCATGGATGTTCAGAGTATGGAAAATAGCTTTATGAGACTTGATATTTCATATCAGGTAAAGTTCTTGCTTGTGTTAAGGCACGATCATTATATTTCGAATGGATTAAGGGTAGATAATTCTAGGATGGAAAGTTGTGCATCATTCAGGATAAAGTGTTGAGTGGTGAAGCTAAGAAATGAATTCTTAAGCAGAGGGTGTTTGAGGATCAAGGATCGGATATGTGTTCCTCGAGTGGGTGATTTGACTAGATTGATCTTGGATGGGGCTTATAGTTTGAGGTATTCTATTCATTTGGGTACGACAAAGATGTATCATTACTTAAAGCAACACTATTGGCGGTGTGGGATGAAAAGAGATATCAAAGAGTTCATGTCTAAGTGTTTGAACTGTCAGCAAGTGAAGTATGATCATCGTTGTCTAGGTGGCATGACTTAGAGGATGCCTATATATCTGAGTAGAAATGGAAGCGTATCTCTATAGACTTTGTGGTTTGTTTGCCATAGACTTTGGGGAAGTATCACTCCATTTAAATGATTATGGATAGATTGCCCAAGTCAACTTATTTTATAGGTGTGAAAGTGAACTACAATGCGGAGAACTTGGCTACGATCTATATTTGAGAAATAGTTTGATTTCATGGTGTTACTATTTCCATCATTTCTAACTGAGGTACTCATTTCACTTTGAACTTTTGGAGTTCTATGCAGGAAGCATTGGGTACTCAAATGGAGATGAGTATAGATTTTCACCAATATATAGATGGTCAGTCGAAGCAGACTATTCAGATTTAGAGGATATTCTTCATGCCTGTATGATTGATTTTAGTGGTCATTAGGCTAGTTTTTGCCATTGGTAGAGTTAGCCTATAACAACAGTTACCATTCCAACATTCAAATGGCACCGTTTAAGGCTTTGTATGGGAGAAAATGTAATACTCTAATTGGGTAGTTTTATGACTTGGTGTTTGCAATTGGTTAATCAGTTTTGTTATAGGATTTACCCATGAAAGTGTGATGAGGTTTGGGATGAAGGGCAAGCATAGTCTAAGGATAATTGTCCCTTTTGAGATCATTTAGGAAATTGGTTAGGTGGTCTATGAGCTGACCCTACCTCCGAGTCTTTCATTTATTCATGTAGTTTTCCATGTCTTGATGTTGAAGGAGTATCATTTCGATGGTTCTCATGCGATTCAGTGGGGTTAGGTTAATTTGGATCAAATTTTGACTTTTGAGGAAGAGCCTATAGCCATTTTGGTTAGGCAAACTAGGAAGTTACGATCTATGAGTATTGATTTAGTAAAGGTTTAGTGGAAGCACCCTCTAATTGTGAAGGCTACATGGGAGGTAGATTCAGACATAAAGAATATATATCCTTAGCTCTTTGACAATTCAGGTAGCTTTCTTACTTTTACGTTCGAGGAAACATGTGTGTCTTAGTGGTGGAAAATATAACAAACCTCATAGAGATTTTTAGATTTTTTTTATATTTTGATTAGTTTACTCTTCCTCATAGTTGCGTTTTGGTTTTAGGGGTCTGTAGGAGTGGGTGGTATGGTTCCCCAGGTGGTTGGTTAAGTTTGAGGTGATTTTGTGGTTTTGAAAGGTTTTGAAGTAGGTAGGGTTGACTTTAGTCAATATTTGATGATTTTGACTTCGTATGAGAATTTGGTTTGTTTCATTAGCTCTAGAATGTTATTTTTGGGCTGGTAGTGTTGTTGGTTCGTGCCTTGAGGCTTTCGGATGTGTTTTGAGTAGTTGGTTGGAAATTAGGAAAGTTAAGGCTTAAAGTTGACTTTGATCAACATTCATTGATTATGACCTCAATTTATGAATTTGACGATTCCATTGAGTCCGTAATGTCGATTTTAGTCTAGTAGAATAGTTGGATTATGTTCATGGGGTTTCAAATAATTTCTGAGGGTCCGTTCGGAGAATTCCTTTATTTTTGGCTACTAGTGCAGTTGGTTGCTGCTTTAGGGAGATCTTTACCTTTGAGTTTGTGATTCACCTGTTGCGATCGTGAAGGGTACATGGCTCCAGCATCATGACCATAATGGGCTAGGTCACAATCGCAAAAGGTTAGTGTGTGGGTGTGGGTCGGGTAAATGTTCTTCTTCGCGTTCGTGGAGGTAGGGGTCATGTTCGAGATGATTGGACCCGGGTCAATATTGTGATCGCGATGGTCTTAATACGATCATGATGAAGAGAATGGTTGGAAAATTTTAAATGTCATTTTTCAAATCAAAATCATTTAACTCAATTTTGAAGCTTTAGAACAGGATTTTTGGAGATTCAAAAGGGGATTTTTGAGATTTCTTCGCTATATAAGTTTCCTATACTATGTTTACACAATTCCCAGTAATTATTTCATGATTTCAGCTTCAAACCTTGGTTTTTCAACTGAAATTTTGGGGGTTTTCTGGTAAAGTTAAGAAATAGTATTTTGATTACATTTGAAGGATTTGCTTCTTATGTTATAAACAATATCATCGTAGGAAAAGATTCATCTAACAAGACTATGGGCAAAGATATGACTTATATATATATCCATGGGCAAATATCTGTCTAACAAGATCGTGGAAAAAAATATGACTTGTTTATTATATGAACCTCGCGAGTTCCCCATGGGTCTCACCTTCCAGCAAAGACCACTACTAGAAATTGAGCCTACGGGAACAGATTTGCTAGCAATCCTTCCCAAAAGGTTTTTTAATTGTTATGACTGTTGCCAAAAGATTTGGTAGCTATTGACATGCCTTAATCATATGACTGTTACTATTATAGTACAACTGTTACATTAGGCCTAACTATAGCAACGATTTTGAGAATCATTACGGAAAAGCCATCTATGATAACACTTTTATGAAAAATAAATAAATTAGAATGGTGTTAAATCCCTCCACATTTTTCCTCAATTATACTTATAACCAGCCAATTATATTAAATTTTATTTATTTTTCTTTATTTCTTAAACTCATTTTAGAAAAAGGAATATATAGAAACATTATCTCATTTAGGCAACTTCAGTCCACATCTCGACCCTCTCTCATCTCTCAAATCTCTCTCTTAGTCTCAAACCTGTCTCTTCTCTAAACCTAGTGTCGCTTCAAATCTGAGATAATGTTCTCAGATTTGTGCTCATTTGTGCTCGTATTTGACAATTAGGAGCTAAAATCTGCAAATCCCTCTCATCTCTTTGAGAGTTTGTGTGATTTTAGTTGGTATTTTAGTAATTTTAGCTTGAGCTGGAGCTGAATCTCTCAGATTTTAGTTGTTTCTGTTAGTGACTGGAGCTGGAGCTCATAAATCTTGGATTTCTTCTACAAGTTTGATATTTTAAGGTTACCTTCTTTAATCTCTTCTTTTCTCTTTAAGGTTTGAGCTACGGGGGTTCGTGAAATTGTCGAATTTTATTGTTGCATGTGCTATTAGGTTGCAACTATTTGTGGATCTTAGTTTGTTGTTGTTTGGGTTAGTGTAATTGTTGGATTTTCCTATTGGATGTGCTACTAAGTTGCTACTGTGTGTTGGTCTTAATTTGTTGTTGTTATGTATGGTAAAATTATTGGATTTTTCTGCTGCATGTGCTATTTAGTTGCTACTATGTGTGGGCCAAAATTTTTTGTTGTTAGTTATGGTATAATTGTAGGATTTCACTATTGCATATTCTATTAAATAGCTACTGTGTGTGGTCGAATTTTTTTGTTGTTAGCTATGGTACAATTGTAGGAATTTGTTGTTGCATGTGCTATTAAATAGCTACTGTGTTTGGTAAAAAAGTTTTGTTGTTAGAATCTTTTTTAGTAGATATGGTGAAATTGTTCAATGTGGACATTGATGTTGGATTTTCTGTTGCATTATAATAAATCTTAGTGTGTGATTTAACTCTGTTTCTCTTTATTTTCTGATAATAGATTTGTGTGACTAAAATTTTGTTGGCAGCTCTGGTGAAATTGGTTACTGTAAACCAGATTTCTCTTGCCATTGATCTTGAATTTTCTGATGTATGATCTATTAAGTTAGATAGTGTGGGTTAAACCTGGATCTTTTTATTTTCTGATAATAGTTTGTGTGAATTTATTGTCTTTCTCAAATATTCATAAAATTAGATTAAAATGTATCTGCTTCTTTGTAAGAAAATGACCATTGTTAGTTCAAAAAACTAAGTGTGGAAATTTGTTTTCTTGAAGTATCCAAACATTGGCTAAGCTGTTGGTTTACTTAGAGTGATCTCTTTTATTTAAGTTACCGATTTTGGCTAAGTTGTTGGTTTACTTAATGTGTCATCTCTTTCAATCATATTATTATACAAAAAGTGAAAGCTCCAAGATTCAAAGTTGGATTATGATTTTGCCCCATAATATATCAAAATATTTCTTAATATTTCTAATGATTAAATATTAAGAAATATTTTGATTGCCTTTCAAAAAAATAATAAATTTGTAGTGACTTAATAAAGCCTACCCAAATTCTTGGTGTTATTTCCATCATCCCTTACGCTACAGCTATTGTATTTTTCCAACTTTCAATAATTAATAAATTTGTAATGACTTTATGAAGCTTATCCAAATTTTTGGTGTTGTTTACATCTTCTCTTATGTTGCATTCTTTTAGCTTTCAATAATTAATACAAAATGTAATGTTGGTTCGTTTCACCTTCTTAATGGGCATTTCACAATCTCCATTTCCCTTGGTTATTATATTCAACCATTATGTGCATGTGCAATAACTTGCACATACTACTCTCTCCGTTCACTTTTACTAGTTACATTTTGACTTAGTACACCCATTAAGAGAAACAATATTGACATGACTAATTTTACCATAGTACCCCGATTAAATGATCTTTACTGTTGTGTCTTGAAATTAATTTGGAGAAAAAATAATTAATGCTAAGGGTAAAATAGGAAAACAAAAGTTGTTTTTTTTTATATATCAAAAATGACAAGTAAAAATAAAAATTCAATTAGAAAATAAGTGACAAGTAATTATGAACGGAGGAAGTATTTGCCTTCTGAAGTTCTTCATTTATTGCAATGTAAGTTATCTTTATTATTAATAGTTATTACTCCTTCTATCTCAAAATAGTAGGCATGTATAGTTTTTGCACAACTTTTAAGAAAAAAATAGTTTGGAGTGTGATTTGACTAATAAATCACTTATTACTTTCTCCGTTCCATTTTACTTGGCCTCTTTTGACTTGGCATACCCATTAAGAAAAACATTAATTAGAAGTGTATTTTACAAAATTAATCAATTAATGATGTTTTGAAACTCTAAATCTAATTATTACTATTTTTTAGTTATTTACTACTGAAGGTAATATGGAAAAAAAGTAATAAAATACTCTTGATTTGCGAAAATGGACAACTAATTTGAAACAAACATATTTAGAGAGAAGACCAAGTAAAATAGAACGGAGGGAGTAGTTCTTTAACCTTCATCTATTTGCGTGCTTCTTAATTCTAGAATAATTATTACTAAGGGTAGAGTTGAAAAAAAGTGGTTGATTATCTCTTGATCTTTTAAACATGCCATTTTTTAACAAACATACCAACTATTTTGAGAAGAAGGGAGTATTTAATTTTTCTTCCTCCAACCTATTAACTCCCCCACCTACCCCCCCACCCCCCCACCACAATCTTTCACATTCACTTTTTATAAAGATTCACAATAAGATGTCTTATTCTCAATTTTATTGTCTTTCTTGCGCAAATACACTTTTCTCGGGTATGTATGTCACTTTCGTTATTCTTGTTTACTACTATTGTTGTTCCTTGCTTGTATCCTACTAGATGTTCACATGATTTCTTGGCATATTGGTTTTTTATTTTCTTGCTACCTTTAAACTTAATGATACTTCTATACACCTCTGTCAAAATGTAATTCCTATCAATTATTTAAAAGTTGTTTGATTAGAAATTACATTTATCATCTGTTACCTCATTTTCTATTTCTGTTTAATTAGTGTTTTTTTAAAGCAAAAATGGGCAGAGGCCCTAAATAAATCAAAAAAATAAGTCTGTACATGACCTAGCTCAAAAGTGACCCAGCCCAAAGACAAAAACGAAAAACAAAAAGGAATAAAAAGCAATCCAAAAAACAAACAAATATCATGTCTAAAAAGCAAAATTGAAAAGGGGAAAGACGCTTCAAGAAAGCACATCTTCCTCATCAATCTCATCGATCTTGCTTCCATGCAGCCATTTCACTTCAATCACCCATTTTCATGGTCGATCTGTGCTAATTTCTATCAACTTCACCTTGTCCTAGCTGTCGAGCTCAAGATCTTGGTGCATCAGTGCACCCTTTACCTCGAAGCAGTTCAAGAAGCTCAAGCATTTGGATGAATTACCATCAGCTCTTCTCTCTTTTTTCTCTTCAGCTATGTTAACGCAAAGTCATATTTATCCTCTTTTAACTTACACTGGTAAAACTTTTAATAGGTTTTTTTCTTACTGCTTCCACAAATAGTATAGTTTTCCAATGAATGGGTGTCTTTAGCTCCTCTTGAATAGTAGTAGCTTCGTCCCTAATTGTATCACGAGCTTGAATTGCAAATAGTTATTCTTTTAATCCCTAGCTATTTCATTCCTTGGGTTAACGGGTGATTTGTGATATTTATACTGCACATTACGGGATTGAATTGTGTACCAACAATTAACAAAAAACTAAATGACCTTTTAGATTTTTACTTAAACACAACTCTAACAATATTTTTAGTACAAAAATATCAATATTCCTTCTAATAACGATTTAAGAAGGTGAATTTAAAAGAAATACAAATATGTGAACCATTCATATATATTGACTAAATGAAAGTTATAATGTTTCTTTAGGATTCAATATTTATGTAAGAATTCACAATGAATTTTCATACATATGGTATAAGTGACATTTGTAATATGCGAATAAAAAATAAAATTTTAGATTTAGAATAATAATTTAAATATATTTATTAAAATACTTTGTGGGACTACACGAAATATTTATTAAAACACATTTGAACAATAAAATTTCCTACTTTGTGGGACTACGTGGGTATATTGTTGTTGTTGTTCTTATTGTATACTCTCTCTGTTTAAAAAAGAATGACTTATTTTGACTTGGCACGGAGTTTAAGAAAATAAAGATGACTTTTGAATCTTGTGGTTTTAAATTAAAGTGTTGTCAAATGTACCAAAATACTCTTTAATCTTGTGGTGTTAAACATGCTACGTGTAAAGTTGAAATTAAAGTATTGCTAAAAAAGAAAGGGTCATTCTTTTTGAAACAGACTAAAAGAAAAGTAGGTCATTCTTTTTGAAATGGAAGAAGTAACATTATCGTTCTCTGCGCTTTTTCATTCTTGGGAACATCATGTTTATGGATATAAAAGGTATTACAAACTTTTATTTTATTTTATAACACAAATATGATGTTTAATAGATGTAATTTTCTTAAATTTATACTTATTAACAGAGGGTTCACGTGCAAAGTGCATGCCCAGAAATTAGTTAGATTAAAATATATGTACTTGTGTGAAATCTGTTTTCTTGAAGTGTCCAAATATTGGCTAAGTTGTTGGTTTACTTAGTTTGTCATCTCTTTTATTTAAGTTACTGATTTTGGCTAAGTTGTTCGTTTACTTAGTGTGTCATCTCTTTCACTTAATTTACTAATTTTGGCTAAACTGTTGGTTTACTGAGAGTGTCATCTCTTTCAATTAGATTAAAATGTATCTGCTTCTTTGTAATAAAATGACCATTGTTTGTTCAAAAAACTTAAACGTGGAAATTTATTTTCTTGAAGTGTCCAAACATTGGCTAAGCTGTTGGTTTACTTAGTGTGACATCTCTTTCATTTAAGTAATTGATTTTTGCTAAGTTGTTGGTTTACTTAGTGTATCATCTCTTTCAATTGGATTAAAATGTATTTGCTTTTTTGTAAGAAAATGACCATTGTTTGTTCAAAAAACTTAAGTGTGGAAATCTGTTTTCTTGAAGTGTCCAAACATTGGCTAAGCTGTTGGTTTACTTAGTGTGTCATATCTTTCATTTAAGGTACTGATTTTGGCTATGTTTTGTTCAAGACTAATTGAAAAATGGTCTTTTATTAAAAGGGTATTGTTTGGTCCATTATTCACATGTTGAAGTTTTTTAATGAAATTTAAAAAGGCATTGTTTTTTTTCCAACTGATATGTTTTAAACTGATGTTGATTTTTTTTGGTAAAGTTTACTTAAATCTGAATTGATTCTGTTTGTTGACCTTGTTTAAATTTCTTTTTTTTCTTTCTTAGCATGATACTTTGATCGACTTAAAGAAGAATCATCCCTTTAAATAATTCCAATCCTTTATATACCTCTTTGAATATCTGTTAAATAGTTAGTATGTGAATCATATATGAAGAAATTGCCATCTGATTCTCACACTATATGAGTTATTAGTAAAGTAGTTAGAGTATGAATCATATCTGATAGTTGTTGCAAGAGTATTAAACATGAAGTAATAGTAATTCCCTCCTTCCCTATTAGAATGTTGTAGTTATAGCTTTCATTTTTTTAGATTTGAATCTGCTTCTACTTTTAATTAAACAGTGATAAAAGATTTCACTTTACTTATCCTAGAAAGAGCATGAATAGTTCTTAGTTTTTCTTTTAGTGTTAAAAGTATGTCTGAAATTATTTTCTAGTTGTTAATCTGGCTTGTCTTTGGGTTATCATAAAGTAATATTATGAAGTACTTTTTTTTTGATTAAAGATGGGCAAAGGCCCGTTTTATTAAGTCAAAAAGTGAAAAGAAACAGCAGCCAAAAGGCCTAAAACTGGCCCAAATCCTACCGATCCGGTCCAAGAAAATATAAAAAAATCTATCTACACTAAATAAAACAAAATCAAAAAACCAAAATAGGAAAGTAAACAAAGCTACAATCTTAGCTCAACTCCAAGAATCTTCCGGATAGAGGAAATTGAAGAGACGCCATGTACGACCAAGTTTGTTGTCAAATTCGATCTTCGTTCATCTTTGTTAGTAAATCGAAGCAAAAACAACACAGATATTGTACCTTAAGACACAGCGGAATCGTTGATCTTGATATCAATCAAATTTGCTCCAAGTCTACTTTGGATCTCTCGGAAACAAAGTGTATGCTTCACAAACTAACAGTCCTTTATTGTTGTGTGTTAATTGTAGAGAATGATGATTTTTTACTTCATTTGCTCTCTGTGATATGTTCACTCTGCGATGAAAGAAGAGTTGCTCTTTTAAAGAGCCGTATTGATCAGTTTATAAAAAGAAACCGTTCCCTATTGTTTTTCAAAATCACATTAACTTCTCATTTCAATTTATTCTTATATGATCTTCAAATAAAACATATCGGGTTGGGTAGGGTCGAGTACACATGGGCGACCCATGACCCAAATATCCAACATCATGGACTAGACCTAATCTAGCACCATATAAGTAAAACACACAATTCATACTGACAAATAGTTCATACGACCTGCAAGAATCTACAACTACAATATTTTGTAATCCTTTGAGATTGTATATAATCTCAATATAGGAATCCAATCACTTGTGGAAAGGATCCACTATTAATAGGAGGATACTATTACTCGTAATGCCCCAGACATAATTCACTACTTCAGTAGTTACTTATCCGATCCCTCATCCTCCTAAAGAGGTGAACTCAAGTTCATGGTTAACTTTATATACACAATTACACTTGATACCTATATGGTTAGTGTAATAGCCGGCTTGTGTAGATAAGTTAAATTGTTCATTTTAATCATCTTTCTACTCGAATCTATCTGTTTCAAATCAACTACTTTCCTAGACATGTATTGTATTGCCGAATTACTCATGGCTATTAGTAACATGCTAAAGTAGGAACACCGATTGAAACTTCAAGAAACAGTCAAAGTCAAAGGGTATTTCAATGAAAAGTTAATATAAGTTTCAGGGTCTCACACAATGAAAAAGTAGGGAACGATTCTTCTATTAACTCATTGGTCGGTAAGCACACGTGGTATAAAACATGTGCCATGATGTTCTCATCTTATATTGGTGCGTGTGTCTCATTCTTTTAGTCATTCAACATCGTACAGATCATGGTCTAGACACCTCTAAATGTCCAACCTGAGTTTCTTTCTTTAATGATCCTCAAATTCATATTCTTAGAGAAATTCACATCTGGCTTTTCAAAACAAGTCAGAATATTATGGTGGAACTCATCTCTTCACGTTCCTCGACGTAAGAGGTGATTGCTCGTGTGAGAGAGCCAACCTCGTGCTTGTTCGACACACTTTATCAATAAAACACATTATCACATGCATATGAGATATGAATATAAATTCAATAGTCATATATTGATGAGAATATTATAACGATCAAGTCATTTTACAATACAAAAATATAATCATATCCTAAGCAAACCTAGAGCCATAAAATGTTTCTTAAACAAGTCTCTAGATATCTCCTTTGTAAAGGGATCAACTATCTTTCTCGTGTAGGAATGTATTGTAAATTTATTTCTCCACTTGCTACTATGTCTCTCACAAAGTTATACTTGATGTCAATGTGTTTGGTCTTGCTGTGATACTTAGGATCCTTCGTATATGCGATAACCGCTTGACTGTCACAATATAAAATCATGGGACCCTTAGAATTCTTTGAAATGTTCAAGTGCTCAAAGAATCTCTTCAACCAAACAACTTCTTGTACTACAGATACACAAGTCACAAATTCAGATTCCATAGTTGAAAGGGCTGTACAAGTTTGTTTCTTACTTTTTCACGAAATAGCACCACCATTTAGTAAGAAAGCATAACCGAAGGTTGATTTTCTATCATACCGGTCACCAGCCCAATCAATATCTGTATAACCTCTTATGAATAAATCAAATCCCCTTCAAGTATCGAAAAATTCTCTTTACTGCTTTCCAATAATCTCTTCCAGGATTGGATTGATACCTGCTAACCAGACCTATGGCATAACAAATTTCTGGGCAAGTACATATCATAGAGTACATCCATCTCCCAACCGCACTAGAATATGGAACTTGAGACATGATTTTCTTTTCTTTTCTTGTCTTTGGACACATTTCAAGGCTTAAAGTTTCACCTCTTGCTATAGGAGTATCCATGGATTTGCAGTTATTCATTCGAAAGCGTTCCAAAATTTGTTTTATGTATGTTTCTTGAGATAGACTCAACATTTTCTTGGAATGATCTCTTTGGATTTTTACACTCAATACATAGTCTGCTTCACCCATATCTTTCATGTCAAATGACTTTGAAAGCCAAGACTTAACAGTTTTCACATACTCCAAACTATTTTCGGCTAATAAATATCATCCATATATAAGGAAAGAATCACAAACATTCCATTATACTTCTTCACATAGATGCAATTGTCTTCATCGATCTTGGTGAAATCAAATGAAATCACTTCCTTATGAAATCTTAGGTACCACTGCCTTGAAGACTGCTTAGGCCATATATTGATCTATTTAATTTACAAATATTCTTTTCTTGTCCTTTAACAACTAAACCTATAGGTTGTTCCATGTAGATTTCTTCGTTTAGTTTTCCATTGAGAAAAGTGGTCTTCACATCCATTTGGTGTAAATCTAAATCTAAACGTGCAACAATAGCCAAAAGTAAGTGAATTGAGTTTACTCATAATCTATTCCAACTTTTTGAGTAAAATCTTTTTCCACAAATCGTGCTTTGTGTCTTTCTATTCACCCATCTGATTTGCGTTTAACTTTGAGAATCCATTTGTTCCCAATAGCTCTACGCCCATAAGGAAGGTCAACTAGATCCCAGACTTTATTAATTTTCATGGACTCTAATTCTTCTTTCATCATTTTTATCCATTCATTCTTTTTAGGGTTTGATAAAACATCAGTCACAGAATTAGGTTTATCCAATTCTGTGGGAGATACCAAAAAAACATAATCTTCAATCTCATAAGATCATTTAGGTACTCCTTTTCTGGTACTCTTACCTAATTGAAGTTCAGTTTCCTCTATAGGATTTTGGGATTCATAACTCCCACTTGGACCAAGAACTATTTCTTGATCTAATGGATTATCAAGCATGTACGACGACATTATTTGATCATCTGAATTCAAAATTTCGTAAAGAGGCTCACTATCCTTTATTTCACCCTTTTTTGGGAAAATTATTTTCCAAAAATGTGACATCTCGTGATTCAATTTCAGTAGTACTTCCATCCTTCAATTCACCAATGAACACATACCGTTTGGAGTGTTCTGAGTATCTTATAAAGATACATTTCTTTTCTTTTGGACTCAATTTACCGAACTCACCAAAACGATCCTTAATGTATGCAACACAACCCCAAGGTCGTAGATCATTAAGGTTTGGCTTATTACCAGTCCATAGTTTATAAGGAGTAGAAGATACCAATTTAGAAGGCACTTTATTCAATAAGTAGGCCTCAGTCAATAATGCATCTCCCCGAGAAGATATTGGTAAATATTCCTGTGCCATCATGGACCTTGTCATGTCCAACAATGTTCTATTCCTTCTTTCAGCTACACCATTTTGTTGAGGTGTATAAAGAGTAGTTAACTGTCTGATAATGCCCTTTTCAGTACACATTTCTTCAAACTATTTTGACAAATATTCACGACCTCTATCGATTCTTAAAGCCTTTATACTTTTATCTAATTAATTCTCAACTTATTCAAGTATCTTTTAAAGCATTCAAGTACTTCAGATTTATGAGAAATCAAATAGACATAACCAAAATGCGTGAAATCGTCAATAAATGTAATGAAATATAAAGCACCAGACCTTACCCTTACATTCATTGGACCACAGACATCAGAATGGATTAATTGTAGTGGGAACATAACTCTTTTAGCTTTCCCAAATGGTTTACGCGTAATTTTTCTGGCAAGATAATTTTCATAAGTTGGCATTTCAATTTTGGAGAGAGAACCTAGATGTCCTTCCTTTACCAATCTATTCATTCGATCTTGCCCTATGTGACCCAATATAGCATGCCATGTAATTATATCAACATTATTATTACTAGAATAACATGTAATTACACAACGGTCAACATAATAGTCATAATTTGAAGGATTACAATCTGAAACGATAATAACAAAGTACAAAACCCAAAAGAATATTATTTAGAGTTATTCTAATACCATTGCGACGAAAAAAAATATTGAAACCAACATTTAAAAGAACATACATAGATACTAAGTTTCGTCAAATCTCTGGAGCATATAGGACATCATGCAACATTAAAAATCGGCCACCGCATAAGTCTACTTTGCAAGTGCAAATCTCTTTGACTTCAAGTCTTGCAGTATTTCCTACATATATCCACCTGGATCCAGTTGAAACTCGACGGAACTCCACAGACTCTTCTCAATCACAACTCATATGGTCGGTGGCTCTTGAGTCTACAATCCACATAGGATAAGCTTCAATTAATAAAGCAATGCTAGAAACATATGTAGCATTTAGAGATGCATTTAGAAATGCTACCTTTTTTTGCTCAGGACAATCACGAGCAAAATGCCCCAGAACTTAGCAATTGTAGCACTTTATCTTGCTCTTGTATTTTTTCTTGAAAAACCATTTTCCCTTCTTGGAATATGGCTTGTTCTTTTTCTCAGAGGGTCCTTCTTCGGTCTCCTTACCCTTTCCGTTCTTTTTCCAATTTTTATTATGCTTGAAGCCTTAAGACTTCTTACCACATGATTCTTCCATAAATACATTAGAAGTAGCTTTAGCAGCACCAAATAGCTCGTCTTCAAGTTTAACATGACGGGAAACATCAGAAAAAGTTTTGATGCTATCATTGTAGGTTAAGCTAACCTTCAAATGTTCCTAACTGTTGGGAAGAGACCGAATCACTACCTGAACCTGCTGCTTGTCCGAGAGAACATGACTAACTCTTTTGAGTTGATCTATCATATTTGACATCACCCTAAGGTGTTGTTTGATGTTCTAATCGTGATGCTTCTTGTAAGTGTCAAACTTGATAGCCAGCTGTCTAAGGTGGGTTACAGATGTACCCCTATATGTTCCTCACAAGTGTGACAAGATGGAATGAGTAGTAGGAAATTCCTCACACTCATGAATGCGGTCATCAACCACAGAACTAACAATGATTCCACGTGCAACAGAATCAGCCTTTTTTGAAGCCTTATAAGCTTCAAGGTCTCTTCTGTTTTGTGCAGTGTTACCCTCTTCTGGTTGACTTAAAACATGGTTAGTACCTTCAAGAGCATTTTGCTCTCCTAGTACATACTATATTTTACGCCTCCAGATGTCGTAGTTTTCATCATTTATTTTTTCACCTTTGTTCAAGTCAGTAATGATGCTTTTTGATTCCATGACTGTTATTAAGAAACAATCATGAAAGTATATTTATCAATAATGCATGCGACTTACACATTTAAGCAAATTAATTCACATAAAGGTTTCATGTTTAGTGTAAAATCGAAAGGACACATAAGAATCCGTTCATCATCTACGAACTAAACAATTGACCAAAATTAGATGTTAATTTCTTAATGTGTATTTTAATGATAACTTTTAACCAAGTACATTTAAATAAATAAATTGAATTCATACAAAAGAAAAAAAGAGAAACAACTTAATTTATATATTAAAGTTAATAAACAACTTCAAGTTACAAGTCAATTCAAAGATGAAAATCCCCCAACAAATATTTGAGACGACGAATATACACCCTAAAAGTCTCACTAGGCCAAATCTTGTGATAAACTTTAACTAATCTCTCGCCCCAAGGATCATGGAGAAAGTCTTCTAAAATTTCTAAAGCTTTCCAATCTGAGATTTCAACATAGTTTTCCAGTTCTACACGCTTTAATTCAAAAAATTGAATAAAACTAGCAACTGAAATATTAGGGACATCTTAATAGACTTGAACTCTTTTAGTTTCTTCTCTCTTTTCCTTCGTATTGCTCTCTCATTTCGTAATAGATTTTGTGTCGCCTTTGGAACACCATTTCGTATGATCTCACGACCTCCAAAACATGTCCTTAGACGACGTGCTCTTCCACTTCGTCTTTTTGCTTGACGTCGTGAAATTCCACTCGGGGTGATTCGAGTTTGTCCCCGTTCAGCCATGTCTAAAATAGGAATAAAGAAACAATAAGAATGGTTGAACCACTCAATGTGACAACTTATGCCACAATTAATTACAAAATCTATTTAAGGAACTTATGGGACTAAATAAGATAAAAATAATATCAAGTCCAACTTATACACTTATTTAAGCCACTTAAATTAATAATGGCAAAAAAATTGGTATGATATGAAAACAATTTCTCTTTTAAGAAAAAAAATACTGTTTCTAGTAAAAAATAATTATATCATTTTCCCGAAAGATAATAGTCCTCAACACTTATTCTTTTTTAAATAAAAGAATGGAAGTAGTATACTTTTAAAAAAATAGTACTAGTATTACACGTTTTTCCACCAAATATTTTCTACACTATTCTCAAGTGCATATCCCCTTTTTCTTTTCCCATAAAAGTTAAATCTCCTTTTACACTTCTTTATCAAAAACACACATATCCCCACACGAAAAATAACTTTTTTCACCCTATTCAAAGGAATTAAAAACAATTGACCTTGCTACTTCTCCAAATCCTCTCAAAAAATGAATACACAAAATACAGAGATCTGATTATATTCTTCTATTTCTCTTAAAAAAACTTTGACAGATTTTTAAAGAAACTGTAGAAGAAAAAAAATATGACCAGATGCGTAGTGCAATGGTAGCGTGGTTGTTTACAGATCAGAAGGTTGAGTGTTCGATCTACATCGAGTTAATACTCCCTGAACTGTTTTCGATCATCTATTCACTCTAATAAGTAAGTCCTAATTCGATCTTAACAACCCTTCAATTATATGAGAAATTCAGAAATAATATTCTAAATAGACATTCATTCAAAAATGTAAATTTGTCAAACTTGACCGAGACTGAGGCAATTAAATCATGCTCTGATACCAATGTTAGCAAATCGGAGCAAAAACAACACATATAGTGTACATTAAGTCGCAGTGGAATCGTTGATCTTGATATCAATCAAATTTGCCCCAAGTCTACTTTTGATCTCTCGAAAACAAAGTGTATGCTTCACAAACTAACAGTCCTTTATTGTTGTGTGTTAATTGTGGAGAATGAAGATTTTTATTTATTTTTCTCTCTGTGATATGTTCACTATGTGATGAAAGAAGAGTTGCTCTTTTAAAGAGCCGTATTGATCACTTTATAAAAAGAAACTGTTCCCTTTTTTTTTTTTCAAAATCACATTAACTTCTTATTTGAATTTATTCTTATATGATCTTCAAATAAAACATATCGGGTTGGTTCAGTTCGAGTCCACCTGGGCGACCCACGACCCAAATATCCTACAATCTCAATCGATCCTGATTTGTAGGCTTCAACTAAGTAAGTAAACTTGAAAAGTCCTTATTTCAATTTGAGATAACATCTTTCTCAGTTTCACCTCATCTTCTCCGATATATCCTTTGATTTAATTGAATAGAATCTGTAGCCTCAAGCTCTCACCAGGTGCTATGTGTTCAAACCAAAAGAAAATTTCCATCAGAAGGACTATGGGAGTTGTGGTTGATGAAACTAGGTTGTTGCTAGATCTCTTGATCTTATACAAAGACTTTAGATAAATTTATCGACTTCACCTCTATAGTTAACATTCCACAGATTGAACCTCATTTAAGAAGTTAATACCACTGTGTAAATGCTTTATATATTAGTGTAGTCAATATTCTAGATATGGTGATGCATTTAAACTTCTCCATTGCTTGCTTTTTAGTTTCTTACTACTTATCAAAACTGTCATGCCTATGACAGTGTGTTATTTATTTTTCCTGTACTTTAGTCTGACTCTCTTGCCTTGTGTATGCTGAATCTTAGATTAGGCAAGTCGTTTTTGTCTGCATTGACTATTCTCCTTGCTTGTGTCGGTAACTCTTGAAAGTGTTGAAAATTGACTGTACCTACAAAATCAACAACAAAGTTAGCTAAAAAAATCCGCCAGTAAGTTCCCTTCTCTATAAGTATGTTGAATTCGACAATTCCCTCTACTCTTCCAGTAGTTAATTCTGTCAATCACCATCACTATACTCCAGGGTACTCTCCACTCATCTTCCAATACCTTCCTCATTAAGAAAATATCAGTTTCAATCAACACATGGAGAAGGTTATTTCTAATACAAAATTCTAGTCCCTCCTGTATAGCTTTAGTTTCAACACACATACTAATAGTATCATGAACAACCTCTACTTTAGGAAAGATGAAGTTTCCTTTATTGTTCCTGACTGCAAAGGATATAGAACTAACACCTGGGTTTCCTTTGGAAGCCCTATCTGTATTACACTTGTACCAATTTAGCTCCGGTGGTCTCCACTTGATGGGTGTGCAAACTACTGTAGGTCTATAACTCCCAAAATAGTCAATTAATTCAATCCAAGTATAAGGGATTGTTTTTAACTATGAGTATCTTCTTCTTTCCACCCGCTGTAAGTTCAAGTAAATCTCATACATCACCTTATTCATGGGCATTTCTTTTCCATATACTATGGAGTTCCTCCACGTCCAAATCTACCATAGTATAATTGTTGGACCAGCCTGAAACAATGACTTAAGCTTAGGTACACAATCAGAGGTCCACCATTTTGTTACTACCTACTTTGCTTGGACAAAAGGTCCATGAACACCTGCTGCACCTGCAAAAATTCTCCATACTTCCTTAGTAAAAGATTCTGTAACAAAAAGATGATTGATGGTTTCTTTCTGTGGATGCCTGCAATATCTACACCTTGAGACAATAGCAATATCACATCTAGCTACCACATCGTCCACATGAATCTTAATCATCCACACCCTTCACAAGAAGAAAGAAATTTTAAAAAGTAGTCATTTCATCCATATTTTTGCAATAAGTTCATTCTTCTCCTCTTTATGCCTAAGAATTTCCCAAGCACTCTTGACAGTAAAGTTTTCTTAACCAGTGGCCATCCACTATGGTCTATCCTAAAGATCAGATTTCCTGTAATTTTGATTTCAGATTGAATATGTTCTACTATGTCATGAGGTAGAACCTGCAGCATCTTCTCTTCATTCCACTTTGCATCTTCCATGAAATATTGAATATCATCAATACTTTCATCAATAACAAAGTCAACATCCATCACATAAGTAAGAGAACCTAGTCTAGTCCAGTTGTCAAACCAAACATTTAAACAACCATTCCTAGGCTCCCACCAAATTTCTTACTGTATCTGGTCTCTTACTTCTAACATTCTTTTCCAGATTTGAGACCCTCCTTTCCATTGTACCACAAAGGAATCTATTTTTTGCAGTACTTATTCCATATAAAGTTTGTCCATAAAGACCTAGTGGTCCTAATTTCCACCATGACTTTGCAAATAATGCCTTTGACATATCAAAAAGGCACCTAAATCAAGTCCCCCTTCCTATTTAGGTAAGCATATGTCCACCTATTTTTCCCAATGTTTGCTCTTTTCTTCATCCTTATTACTCCAAAAAAATCTTGTAAAGATTCTGTGTACTTCCTCAATAGTGAATTTAGTGGGAACTAAAGCAGAAAGAAGATAAATAGGCATACATTGTAGAACATTGGAAATGAGTACAACTTTACCCCATATTGTGAAGTTCTTGCCATTGTGCCTGCGTTAAATTTTAAACTACATTGTCTCCGTGAGTAATTTGAGATATGATTGTTTAATTGGATTGTTTAGTTACAGAACATTGTTGCCTTTTATGTTTCATAGTTTATCATAAATTTTAAATTATTTGATTTTTTGTGTCACATAGATTTCAATGAGTAATTTAGATAAACATTGGATGAGTACATCTACGAAGAAGCACTGATGAGTTCATCAGTGTAGTGAAGGATTTTCTTGATAAGGCGTTTGAATGAGCATCTAAAAGAAATGAAATATTGTGCCCTTATAATGATTGTAAGAATCATTATTAACATTATAGAAATATGTGGAGGATCACTTGTTTGCAAAAGGATTTGGTGAAGGATACAACAGGTGGATTTCTCATAGGAAAAGATTATCCTCAACTACACCACATCATAGCAATAATGATGAAGATTCTAATAATCATGATGATATTGATGGATAACTTCATGATACATTTAGAAATATAGAGGATGATGTAGGGCATGAAGAAGGAGTGACAGAAGGACTGTCTAAAGATGCAAAAAGGGTTTTTTAGATTAGTTGAAGAAGGGAAAAAAGAGTTATATCCAGAATGTGAAAACTTTAGCAAGTTGAGTTTTGTCATTCGATTATAGTTGCATAAAAGTGTGTATAGGTTAAGTAATATGGCATCTTTCAGTAAGGCTAGAAAGATGATAAAAGTTTGGTTCTTGGTTATGAAAAAATTACATGCATGTCCTAATGATTGCATGTTTTTTTGGAAAGACAAGGTAGATACATATAATTTCTCTATGTATGGGTCTTCTAGATGGTCGAATGTTGGTAGTAGATTGACTACTGCAAGCTGTAAAATACCTATAAAGTTTTTGAGATACTATCCTTTGAAGCCTAGGCTTCAGAGAATGTTCATATGTCCTGAAATAGCTACTGTAATGAGATGGCCTGCTACTGAATAACCTAGTGATGGGAATTTAAGACACCCTGCTGATGGCGAGGCTTGGAAGGATTTTTATTCTTTGCATCCAACCTTCACGAATGATCCTCAAAATGTTAGATTGAGTCTTTCAAGTGATGGATTTAATCCATTTTGAACCATGAGCATTTTTCATAGCACATGACCTGTTATGTTGATGAAATATAATTTGTCACCATGGATTTGCATGTAGTTAGAGTACATAATGTTGTTAATGATCATTCTAGGTCCATCTTCTTCAAGCAATGATATTGATGTATACCTACAACCATTAATTAATGAATTGAATGAACTATGAGAAGTTGGGTAGAAATATATGATGCTCATATAAACCAAATATTTCAAATGCGTGCAGCCTTATTATGGACAATTAGTGATTTTTCAGCACTAAATATGCTGTCCAGATGGAGCACTAAGGGGAGATTGATATGCCCAACTTGTAACTATAACGCATACTCTCAATATCTCAAACATAGTTGTAGGATGTATTACTTAGGTCATCGAGATTTTTGCCTCCTGATCATTTATATCGAAGAGACAAGAAATTATTTAATGGTGCAGATGATCATAGACTTGCACCTACATCCTTGTCAAGCACAAAAATGGTTGAAAAGCTACATGATTTCAATAATATTTTTGGAGAGGGCCAAAAGAAAAGGAGTCGAACTATTGAGGGTCCATGAAAGAAAAGATCAATCTTCTTTGAATTACCATATTGGGATACAAATAAGTTAAGGCACAATTTAGGTGTGATGCATATTAATAAAAACACTTTTGATAGTTTGTTTGCAACTTTACTAGATAAAGTAGGAAAGTCAAAAGATCGCATTAATTCTATCTATGACTTACAAGTAATGGGGATAAGAAAGGAGCTTCATCCAGTAAAGCATAATACAAATGGAAAAGTTTATTTAGCTAAATCCTATTTTTCCATGAAATCAAAAGAAAAAAATATTTTGCACTGTGTTTAAAAATGTCAAATTACCAAAAGAGTATGCCTCCAAAATATCAAAGCATATAGATGGGGAACAAATGATAATAGCATGCTATAAGAGCCATGATGCTCATGTTATGATACATTACTTACTGCAAATTGCAGTTTGAAAAATGTTGCATAAGAATGTTGCAGAAGTCTTGATTAGGTAGGGAAACTTCTTTAAAGCTATATGTAGTAAGGTTATAAAGCAGGCAGATCTAGAGGGATTGCAGGCTGCAAAGAAATTGAATGTGAGCTTGAAATGATTTTTTCTCCAACTAGTTTGATATAATGAAACATTTGCCTGTCCATTTGGTAGATGAAATTAAGTTGGAGGGTCCAAATCATCTTCGTTATATGTATCCCATGGAGAGAGAACTGTGTGAATTCAAGGACCTTTTTCGTAATCGATATAATCCAGAAGCTTCAATAGCAGAGGGTTTTGTTGCCCAAGAGTGGTTGATATTTTATTCGAGATTCCTATATGATAGAGTGAAGACAAAATTTAATAGGTACCAAACTGAGATGATGAGAATGTTGAACAAGAGCAAGATGATCTACTAACTATATTTCCTAAGATAGGTCATCTAATTAGAAAAGAGATGAAAACAAAAGAATGGATTTAAAGATGGATCAACAATTATCTTCTGAAGCACATCGATATGCATTGTTCAACACTAGAGATGACCCTTTTATGTTGGCATCGCAAGTGCATCAAGTGTGTACTTCAACAGATTATACAGTATAGATGACCCTTTTATGTTGGCGTCGCAAGTGCATCAAGTGTTTTATGTATAGGATCCAAACGAGATGGATGTTTATTATGCAAGGAATAAAGTACATGTTGACTTGTATGACTTGGAGGAAGAAAATTGTCCTAATATAGGAGAGACATTTTGGATGGAGCCTATTGAAGACATTGGTCCCTCGAACAAATCACCTGATGTTGACATCAGATGGTTAATAGAAGATATCCTCATTGATGTTGTTGATATGCCACCTGCAAACAATTTTCAGAAAATACAACTATGAAAATATTGAAAGAGGAGGATGATTACAATGATACTAATTCGGATTGGATAGAGGCAGATGATTAAATAATAAACTTCAGAACTTCTCTAGTTTGAATATTTCTCTAAAAGCTAGCTTCCTAGTAAACTTGTTTAGCTGAAATATTTTATTTTCTGTAATTGACACTTTTGCTGATTTTGTTGCCTCTTTGACTCTAGATTAGGACCTTGTACTGGAGCTAACTTTCTTGTACACTTTTGCTAATAGCATTGACCTGATGCTTCTTATTAATCATATCTATTTACTTCATCAAAAAAAAAAAAAACTTTTGAAATTCTTGTAAATATATATTGATCATGGTTTAAGTTTGTTTTGAGTGAGTGATAAAGTTCTTTTGGTAGAAATATTTTGGTTATGTTTCTTATTTATATCTCATTATTCATTTTTTTTTCTTTTTAGTTAGAATTTTGTGATGATCAGTTGCTTCAATTTTACAGGAGATTCAATAGCTGATTTATGAGCTAGCTAGTGAATCATTAAAGGGATTAGAGACTCGACTTCAATACTGATTTACTAGAGTTACTAAAAGGTTTGACACTGCTAATTGTTTGTTTTATTTGTATGAAAAAGTAAAATACTTTGACTGTTTTAGTTAAACTGTTTATTTTCTGAACTAGAGTGGCTATGTTCTTATTGTAGTTGTTTCAAAATCATGTACTTGGTGCCTGTATTTCTCTGCTACTCCATTACTAATGCTATCCTGACTGATATTTAAATCGTTTGTAAGGTGATCTGATGCTTACATGTAGTATTATTTAGCTAGATTTAGCAGCTATGAGTCCAAGAAAAAATAAAAATGTGAAAGGAAAGAAGTACATGAAGGTGGAAAGTATTACATCCATAGCATGAAAATGACTTTTGTTATTGAGAACAAAACCTCATGTTGAATATATTCTACGTCAAAACTCTTCTACTGATTTAGTAGCGCAATCTATACAGGAAAAGGTACCTCAAAATTTTCCTTAAAAGTCTTCCACTCTGAATGCACAAACTATACAGGAGTAAATGCCTCGAAAGTCCTCAAATGTCGGCGAGTCTGAAAGCACAAGCTATATAAGAACAAGTGCCTGAAAAGTCTCCTTGAAAGTTTTCCACTCTGATAGCACAAGGTATATAAAAACAAGTGTAACAAATGTATCAGAATTCTTCCACTGCAAAAGCATAGGTTGTGAAAGAACCAATTCGACAGGTTACTCGAAAGTCTTCCATTGTAAAAGTACAGGCTGTGTAGGAACCAATTCAATGGGTGACTCAAAATTCTTTCATTTTAAAAGAACAAGATTTTCAGGAACAAGTACAATAAGTGCCTATGGAATCTTCCACTGTAGTAATAGAATTTACAGAGGAATAATTTCAACAAGTGTCAATAGATTCTTTAACTCTAGAAGGTCGAGAAGATGTATAGGACCAAGTGCAAGAAGAACTATTGGATTCTACAAAAAATGATCTATCTGGAGAACAAGGCACGAACATATAAATTTACTTTTAAATATTGAGATGGATTTCATTATAAGATCAGTTTACATTGTTGCATCATATGCTGTTTAACTTTACTTCATATTATTGTAGGCCCTTTTAGTCAAAATAAAAAGAGAGTAAATACAATAATGCAACATGTACATGCATGAAAAGGTCATAAAGTCATTGTTCTGAATAGGTACAAACAACCGATTCGTCCTACGAAAGTAGTAGTAGCAGAGCTGGGTAGCTTTTTTGGAATTTTGGCAAACAATATCATATTTTGTCCTCTTTATATACACAAGTGGAATAATGTGGATACCAAAGAAAACTTGTGGGAATATACCCTGGTTTGAGTTCCTACTTTCCTAATTTTGGTTAATAATATTTTATAGTTTTTATATTACTAACCCAAATAATAAATAGTCGGAGAAATATAAAATTTCTGACACTGGAAAAAGTGAGTTTTGAAAGGAATTCAATCTGTTTGGAGGAAGCATAAGAATTATTTGTATAGGAAACACTATAAACCTTTTGCTACTGACGATCTTTGATTGGCAAACAAGCCTGACGATGTTTCAAAATATGATTTTAAGGATCTTCTCAAATATTAAGATTCTGACAATTTCAAGGTCAGATATAAATCATACAAAATTTAAGATGGTTATGTTTCATGTATATCCTTCAATAGATCATAATATAATTAAACACACCATTTTAGAATTATGGGAAAAGAGTTTTGTATGATCATTGTGAATGAAATAAAATAAGAAGCTGATCACTCTGTTTATTTATATTCTAAGAGACTCACTTTTATGTTCTTGATTTCTTGTTTAAGTAGATTTCACAACTTATTTATTTTTAGAAAATGAGTAAAACAATTACCAAGAATCAAAAAAATAAAAGAATCCACATACTGCTGGTAAAATAAGTGTTGCTGTGATACACGACAAATTAGTGTGTTCTCTTCTTAATTATTAAATATGAAGTTGTTGTAATTAAAAGTTTATTGATACTAACTTTTATGTAATTAGAAAAAAAAGGAAACCTCTAGTGATGTATTACTTAAAGAAATCTTTATGGCTACAAGAACAAGAAAACTTGGTCGAGCATACAAGGAAACTAATAAGAATACGATTACTAAAATTATGTTAATCACCTTTATTATTGACATTGTTTAGTTTTTATTATATAGGCTTAGTTTGATTTAATTGAATTCTCTTCGTTTGAACTTGATTTGTAGGCTAAAATGAAGAGAGTACAAAGTCAACAAAGTGAAGAAGGCCAAGAATCCGATGGTGCTTTTACAACTGTCATGGGACCTGAACATCTATGATTAGTGACATTGTATGGGCTAGGAGTTACTAAATCTACTCTGAAAGAGAAGGAAAGTCTTGAACCCCCTGCAAGTGCTACCACTGAGATGCAAAAAATATTGGATGAATTAGAAGATAGGATGGTGAAAAAATTAGAACAACAAAAAATAAGCATACGCCTTGAAGTTATAGTTGACATACTTGGACGACTTAATTGTATGTACCCTGGGCTTCAATTGGTTGCTGAAATAGTTGCAGTAACATGTGGTCAGTCATAGTAAAAAGATATCCAACCGATCAATCTATTATCTGTCAGTAGCAACAATCAAGCTATGGTTCTCCTCTTCTTCTAAATATCCATCTTCTTCTTTTTCATCTTATTTTTTTTATTCTTTCTATAATTATAATATTAGTATTATTCATAACTATCTTTCTTGAAGCTGCTGGCAAGTTTTTTCTTTCAATTCTCTATTTCAGTTTTGATTCATCTTCCAATTATCCCAATTTGTATCTTGATTTTATTCAGATTGTGTGTTTTAGGACTTTGTACCTTATATTGGGTGATATCTTGTTTACTCATTTTCTTTCAATTTATCCCTGTAGTTATGTTATGATTGTTTCCTTAGTTATATGTACTTTATATTGGTGGTTGAAATTTGAATCTGCTTATTACTGCTTTCTTTTACAGAAACTAGTATCTACTAACGTATGCTTGAATCTTTAGTTTAATCAAATTCTTTTCAAGTTTGGTAAACATGACCTTTTCATTATCCTTCATAGAATTTAGAAATTGTTTGGTTTATGTTAAGGATATTAGTACTGCTAGCACCTTAACAAACTCTTCAAAGTTACTTATATCATGTCATGTTTAATCTTAAAAATGAACTGAATTTGAGATTTAATGGCCTGATGCTAGTATAAGGGTGATGCTTCGTAAAGGGACTAACCTGAGGTGGCAAGATAGTTAATGTTTTGACTCTATGTTGATTAGTTTCTAAACATACTTTGATTAAAGTATATTTGCCTAAAAATGAGAGTATAAGGTTAACATATGATATCTTGTCAGCCTTGGCCTATCTACTAAAATCTTGTCATGTATAAACTTTTGATTAGATTACTCTCCCTCTATTTATATAGATTTTATAAATTCTTTGAATATGTATAAACTTGTTGTACAAATTTAAGTTCAAAATCTATTCTTTGGCAGAGCTATGGGGTGGGGTAGAAGGATAGGATTTTATGACAAGGTATCTGTTAAAAGCTTGATTATTGCTTTTAAGTATTGAAGGAAGATAGATTTACTAAAAATATATTGTTTTGCACTTGACCTTGACCTTGTAGTATGTTTTGGTATGTTTTGTACTTGACCATGACACTTCTAGTATATTAAAATACATCTACTGGTATAGTTTGTAATTGACCTTGACACTTCTAGTATGTTAAAATGCATCTCTGTTGTAGTATGTTGTAGTATTTTGCTGGTACTTGACATTGACACATCTAATACAACTTGATGGGTGGCGAGTTTGCCACTTATTTGTATAACTTTTCTTATGATATTGTGTCTTCTATTCATAATGTGAGGCTAATTATCTTTTGAAATGTGTTTATTTCAGGTATTTTGGGTTTACAAGGAGTTAGAAAAGGAAGAGTTAGAAAAGATCAAGGGAAAAACTGCTCTCAGGTATTGCTTAGGTGACCTGAGGACCGCTTAAGCGATGGTCAACAATAGTCAATGAGCGCTTAAGCGCCAGCCTTGATGGATTTCACGATCCGATCAAATCTAGTCAAATGCCGCTTAAGCGGCCATTATTACCGCTTTAGCGGTCCGGTCAAATTCAAGGGTATCGCTTAAGCGGCCATCAGGTACTTCTTAGGGGCACGTCTAAAATTTCAATATTTTTAATCCCAAATCACATAAACTTGACTCCAATCCATTCTTGCACCATATTTGACATATTTCTCGACTTTGGAGGCTAGGGTTCTAGACCCAACCGTTGGAGTGAAGATTTGGAAGCTTTTAGTGATAAATCCTTAGACCTTTCTTCATTTCCTTGATTTTTATTGAATATTTGGGTGTAGATAAATTCATACTTAGATATTGTTGTTGGACATTGGATTTGGGTTTTGATTTTATCTCATGCTTTTGTATTAGTTGATTACTTTTGATTTATAAATGGGTTTTGCTTGTCTAAATTGATCTTGTGCTTTATCGATTTCTACTCTAGTTGAGCTTGAAAGAGGAGATTAGATTGGAAATTGTCCATCTACTTTGATTAATGCTTGAAAGAGCTAATTGAGGTTGGAAAATATTAATTTAACGTGATTTGAGACGTATGACCCATCTAATGGGTTTTGTTACTAGACATAGTCAAATCCTAGTGTAGCCATTGATTGAAGCTATTCGTGTTGACACTTGGCTAGTGTTTAAAATAATCTAGCTAAGAAATATTTGTCAATCGGTTGAAAGACATGGTGGCTAATTAAGGTTCCAAGGCTAATTTGCTAATCTGTGATTAATATTGAGTATTTGATTTAATATTTTGTATCGTTGATATAAATGATTCCCCGTATCATTTTCCTTGTTTCCTATCGTTGTGAAAGCCATTTATCACCTTGTTCATTTTATATTTGGTTCTTCTCGTGTTATGTTTTTAATTACAAAACCCCCCAAAACATTTGAATCATTATTTGGATTTTATCAAGTTGCTTTATTTCATACTTTCTCAATCTCTAGTCACATTATTCCTTGTGGATTCAACTCCAACTCTAAGTTGGATAAATATATTGCTAACACGACCGCATACATTCATTTTTAGGGTGTATTTGAGCATTATTAAAAATGGCGTCATTGCCAGGGATCGATTTGGCATATTGAGCTAGTTTGGATTTTTAGTTTACTTGCTTTGTTTTGAACTTGTGAATATGTGTTTGTAATTTTCGTTTGTTTCCTGTGTTAGTTAGATTTTTATTTTGTTACACTTGTTATAATGGCATCATTGAATGAAAAATGAGTTTGGTGGTTGGAAATCTTATCTTGATGATCCATGTTCGTATTTTGGAGAACCCCATTTTCTGCAAGATTATAGAAAAGCTCCCAGGAGAGAGGTGTGTGCACCCTCTCGATCCTATAGGGAGTATGATTGTTACTTGTGTGGTGGTTGATATGGACATTATAGTGATTTTCCTAATTATTATGCTCCCTTCCCTAGTCATGCTAATGAAAATGCTAGTTGTTCTTGTGAGTTTGATAGGTTTCATGATGTGGCAAAGAAAGAGCAACGTGCCGTACACAAAGGTTTTGAAGCAATGCTTCAAACTATCTTGGACCGGGTGACTACAATTGGTGAGGATATGCATCTCTTACACCAATCCATGGCGGCATTTGGAAAGGAATGTGAAAAAGATGAAGAACCTTGTAAAAATGCCAATCTCTCAAATGCCATGGATTTACCCAATTCTCAAAACAAAGTGGTTGAAGAAGAGGTTTCAAGTCGTGGGGTTGAGCCAAAAATAAGTGATGACTCAAATGAAAAGTACCAAAGTGAATAAGTGGCTCAAATTGAAGAAGAAAAAGAGCAAAATTGTGATGAAGAAATCTCGGATTCTCCACAAAAACAAATTGAGAATATAGTAAGGCACAATGGAGAAGAATAAAAAATGTGGGAAAGTTTTGGCTAAATGGTGGTACCTAATCCAACATGGTGATGATGAAGTTTTCCAAGACATTAATTTTTTCATGGGTGGATTTTTGCAAGCATTAATTGAGGCCCAAAATGAGGAAAAACTTGACAAGGAAGAAATTGTGAGCCAAGAGTGGATATTGAATCAAGCTCAACTACTTGAAGTTAATGAAGATCATCTTGATATAATGTTACTAATGGTGGATTAATCTCTCAAATTGCATGTGGAGCGATGTCAAGTGTTGATTCAACTTGAAATGTCTCCCTAAAAATTGGAAACCGAATTAAATGCAAAAACTGAGTCATGTGGTGTTCAATGACAAATGGTCATGAATAATTGTGATGTGATGGTTTCCAATGAAGATGTAGTCAAGATTGATGTTGAAGAATTCATGGTGATTTGCCAACCAACCGAGCCAAAAATGATGCAAGATGTCAAAATCAAAGAAGTGATACTAGAGTTGCAAGAAAAAGTCAAGCAAATCCTTTGTAATGACTCTAGTTCATTTCGGAGTGAGATTGTCAAGAAAGATGCAAATTCAGAAATTGAGAGGCTTAAAACTCATTCCAACTATTTTGCAATATTGTGCTTGGTGAAAATGATGGAAATTGAAATAACCAGGAAAATGGAGAAATTGGAAGATGAGGAACAAAGTCCCTATATTTGGAGTTTGTCATCCGAAGAGGGCAAAGTAACTTCCCGCACTTGAAAGCCAAGAAGTGTAAAATGTGGTGTCTAACAAGTGGCATATTGATCTTCTCACCAATTCCCAATGAGCCTAAATAAAATTTTGATGCGAAGTTAGGTAAAAGATCCAAGTCTTCAAAGTGGAGAGATAGAGTTGGTCTCATTGCTTCTTTACCATTACCCCACGAGATTCAATGAGATATTGATTTAAAATTGGGCCAAAGGTTCAAATTCTTAAAGTGGAGACATAAATGGTAAGGTTGTTGCCAAGACGTTAAATCAAGCCCTTGATAGGAGGCAACCCATCGTTCTTAAGAATTTTAAAGTTCCTTTGGAAAATTTTAATTTTTAGAATAGCGTAGGATTTTATTTTTGACTAATCTACAAAATTTAAAGTTCTTGGAAGTGATTTGAATAGGTTTGGATACAAAGATTTGATTGAAATGAAGTTCGAGGTTATACTACCTTGAAAATGGAACTTGGAACACATTTGGGGAGTGTTCGGATAGCCAAAATCAATGGTTTGTCGCAAAAGTTGGCCTGGGCATCACCAAAATTGACAGGATCTACTCAAGTATGAAGAGCCTTAGATGTCATTAAAACGGGAAAGCTTCCGTAAAGCAGGAGTCACTAAAGCGACTAGATGTCCGCTTAAGCAAAAGTCAATGAAAAAGTCAAAGCTACTTAAGTGTCCCTTTGTCTGCTAAAGCGTCCGGTCAAAAATTAGTTAGGACCGCTGTAGGCTTTAGCAGAAAATGACGGTCAGAAAGCCCTTTGGAAATATGAAAATTTGCAAACATTGTTATAACCCCCCAAAACTCAAACTCATTCTCTTCATTACTCTCAAAACTTCTTCTTCCCTTCAAATCTCTTTGTACAAATCAAGGTATGTTTCCTGAACTTTGTTACTCTTAGGTTTGTATTTCATGGTGATCTTTTTCTCTCATCTTATCTCACTGTTTAGGATAGACTTTGGGTGCTAAATCTTGATTTCATGTGTTTGTAATTTGTATAGTTCTTGGTTAATCATGGAATTTGAAATGTGAATCTTGGTGAGCAACCCATGGGGAAGTCTTGAGTACCCATGAGTTGTTCAAAATGTTTGAAAATTAGTATGTCCACCAAGTGTTTGATTTTTAGTTTGTGAGAATTTTGTGGTCTGATTGGTTCATATTTCATGAACTGATAAGTAAATTGAATGATATAGACATGTCTTGTGGGTTTATAAACTGTATTGTTTGAATCGTGTGCAAATAAATGGTAGAAAAATTTGTGTTGGTGTTGTTGGGGATGAAGGGTCCGCTTAAGCGTCCCTTCTTACGCTAAAGCGAGGCCCGTTAAAGCGACCTCTGCTCGCTTAAGCGAGGACTGTGAAATTTGCCTCTTGCTGCTAAAGCGGTTGTCTGTAAAAGCCACCCCTGACTGCTTAAGCGGTACCCGATGCCCATTTTCTGCAGGGTCTGAAAAGTTGAAACTTAATGTTTGTGTCCCAAATTGATTCTTTATTCATTTCTTTGGCTTCTATCACTCACATTGCATTGGTTTACATGCTAATCTTGCGTGTTTATGCTTGTGTGATTTTTTTAGGTTTTCAAAAAGCCAATAATGGAACACCACCTTATTGATGAAGTAGAGGGTAGAGAAGGGGTATGATTAGAATCGATTCCTGTCTCTTGAGTGTCATACTACCTACTACTCAGACTTGGAAAGGAAGAATTTGTTCCCCGAGAAGGGAATTTCACTTGATCGGGTCCTCGAATCTCTCCTCGACTTTTATCAAAGATTGGTGACTACAGGTTGGATTTGTTTTGCTCCCGAACCTTGCAAAGTAAACAAGCAATGGGTGACGGAATTTTATGCTAATCTCAAGGCCGTAAAGCTATCCACCCCGGTGATGAAAATCTGAGGAAAGACTATCAATTTTTAAGTCGAAGAGATCAACAGGTTTTATGATTTGCAAAATTCTAACCATTCAGAGTTCACAGAAAAAGATTGTGCTCCGAGTAGTTGGTTGGTGTCTAAGCTTTTTCCGGGTAAAATTATGCCTTGGGCCATCTCAAAAGGAGGGATCACTTCAAAAGAGTTCACAGGCGAAGCGAGGAATTAGATCAATCATTTGTAGCTGAATATCTCCATGCGGTAATGTGACTAATATCCCAATGATGAGGGCCCAAATGGTTGCTTGTATTTTCGAAAACATTCCACTGAATGTTGGTTATTTTATCATCCTGGAACTCCATGAGTTCAAGTTACAAGATAGCCCCACTCTTATGTTTCCTTCATTGATTACTTAATTATGTAAGTGGGTTGGGGTTGATGAGTACCTAGAAGATAATTAGGTAGAACTAAAGGCACCGATCTATCCATTGAAAAAGTATGGTGAAGGTACTATCACCAAAAGTAAGAAGACAAAGTGTTGAGGGTGCGGTTGATGATGATAAAATCGAGACTGATGGGGGTGCATGATGTAATTTTAGAGGCACACTACATGCTTCTCTACTTTATTTAGCTTGGATTGGGGACAATGCAACATATTTTAGATAGGGGTGGCTTGTTTTTGTCACGCCTCAAATTCCAACAGGGCGAACTGGCACCCGAAGCCGGTGAGGCCCGAGAGAACCAATCTCCATTCATGTACATTCGTATGCATGTCACTCAAGGAACATCACTATCACGTGTAGATACAAGATGCTAATGGCGGAAGTCATGGAAAACATATGATATATACATATATGAAACTTGGCCATTAGGGACACCACGACAAAAGCATACATTCCTTACATTCCTTCATTTTTCCCACAACGTACATCTACAAAGCCTCTATAGATACATAGACATAACCAACCTAAAGTCGGGACAAGTCCCCGCTTCATACAACATTTACATAATACCAAAACAAGTGTACACATGTGACTCGGTAATACCGGAACTGAACTGGAGCTCACCAATAATTCGTAGATGACCCGCAGCCCACTGTGGAGGTCTACTAGCACCTGTACCTGCAACAAGTAAGGTAAGTCTCCCAAGGGACGTCAATACAAAGAATGTACTAAGTATGTAAAGCTATAAGAAACTATATGAAACATAGGATCTCAGATGGAATCAATCACAAATGAATAAGCATTATGGATAAATCACTGTTATGTATATGTGTGGAACCATGTACATTACATTCATTACTTTCTTTGCTTTTATGCTCATCATCATTAATAATCATCCACCTTATTGGCGGGCCATAACATAATCATCCACCTTATCGGTGGGCCATAACATAATCATCCACCTTATCGGTGGACTATAACACCATATTAGGATCAACTCAAGCCAGGCTTATATACCCCTTTGATGTTGTCCAATAATCTCGGGATCGGTTCTAGCTAGGATTAAGTGCCCCTTTGAGCCATCCCGGTTCTCAAACAATAAACTATATATGCATCACTTTATTCCTTTACTTTTGTGGGATTGATACCTTAGTGGTTATAACATTATTGGAACTTTGGAACATCAGTCCATGAATAAGAGAAAGGTGAATCACATTTGGTCAATGAATATGAAACATGTGAATAACAATAAACGTCAACCTGAAATGAGATACTTTGGAACATTTCGGAATGGAACAAGTACAATGACAATGTGAACACTATGTACTGCAGAAGGATACAAAAAGAGTAACCTTACATACCTTATCTTCCCAATATGAATATACAGTCCTATATGTGAATACAATAATCCAGCTCCTTCTTTACGTTTTACTCTACAACACAAGTACATAACAGAACTCACATTAACACTTAACTACAAGTGCATAAAACGACAATGAACTACATTACTGCCATATAACGTCATTTTTCCTTTCACAATACCATCCATTGCATTACTATACCAACAGTACCATAACATGCCACACATCAACCAAGACATCATAAACCAATAGCATTTCACACCAAGTTTATGCTTTACACTTCCCCTTCAACACTACGTCACCTTTACTCCATCAAGTCACTTAAATACCTTTCACAATAACATATTAACAACAATACATAATTGATATAATCCAACATGCTTCCGAACGACTCCTTAAAGCCATTTAAAGGGTACCATAAGTTGATAATTGCACCCATGAAGGGTATAGGGGTTTCGGGGGATCAAAAAGAGACAAAAACATGCAAAAAGGGGTCCTATACTGACCTGTGAAGCCACCTACACCCGTAGGTGACCATTGTCCTGGTCCAAGGCCACCTGCATTGGCATCTGCGCCCGCGAGGGCGGGTGCCCGTTTAAGCCTCCAGGGGTCATTTTTTGGTCTTTTTTCGTAATGAATGGTCCATGGTCATAATTAAGATTATATTTTCATATTTTAAGTTATATTGGATGACAATGAACATCCATGGTTTCACAATGCAGGTGACATTCACCAAAACTACATTTTCCTTCCATACGTCACCAATTCCATACACAATTTCACAACAACAATTCCAAATGTTATACACAAAGAGAAAGAAAATTAAGGGCATAACCACATCTTACATGTTTACATTTAATCCATCAAATTCACTTCCTTCAAGACCACAAGTCCACTTTCAAATTTATAAGACAAAACCCTTTACCGATTAAGCAAAAGTAGATTATTTCACCCATAGTGAATTGCTCACCACTTTAACAACATAAACAACATGATTTATACACACTTTTATGCATATAATATATTAATCCATGATAGTAAACACTTACCCAAGATTTCAAGGTGATGATCTTGTCCAAACAAGTGGTAGTTGCTCAGGGTTTGGATGAAAAGAATGTTGTGGAAAAATCTAGTAATGAGACATGTGTGTTTTGTTGATTAAAAATCTGATTTTTTTCCTTATATAGTGTCTCATGGTCATCCTTATCCACCCTTTGGTCAATCATTGAGGTGTTTACTTGGTCAAAGAAAGAATGGGTCATTTTCCTACTTTGGGCCATGTCTTTTGCTCAATTATTGGGCCTTTATTGATCCCATTAGCACATGTTAATTCAGCCCACAAAAATTAAGGTGTAATATTCCACCAATCTCATGTTTAAATAATTCCATAAATGTTAATACACTCAATTAGGTTCGAAAATATACGGGGTGTTACATCCTTCCCCCCCTTAGGAACATTCGTCCTCGAATGTTAGTGACATTATCCAATTTAAAAAAATTTAAGTCTTATATCATTCTTCATGTTATCATATGTACACATAATGTTTATAGATACTTCCTTGTTATTTCTCCAATTCCGCACCTTGAACTTTTTCTTCCGTTTGAAACAAATACGGGTACTTCGACTTCATCATTTCTTCGGCTTCCCATGTGATTTCTTCTACTTGTTGATTCCTCCAAAGTACCTTTACGGAAGCTACTTATTTATTCCTTACTCTCTTAACTTGTCGATACAGGATAGCAATAGGCATCTCTTCATAGGTGAGATCTCCTTTACACTTGTGAAGCATTGAAACATGAAATACTGGATGAACTATGGAGAGTTCTTGGGGTATTTCAAATTCATACGCGACTTGATCAAATCTTCGAACAATCTTATATGGCACGTTATATAGGGCCAACTTTTCTTTCTTCCCAAATTTCATTACTTTTTTCATTGGTGACACTTTCAAGAATACCCAATCACCTATGGCAAATTCTAATTCCCTTTTTCTAACATCGACTTTGGGCCGTTTGTAGCCTCTGTTGTATCACCTTAACGTTCTCTATAGTTTGATGAGCAAGATCTGGCAGTTTCACCCGCTTCAAACCATTCGATTGGTGATCTACACTTCCTTCCATATAAAACTTCATAAAGTACCATCTTGACACGTGAATGATAGCTATTATTGTAGGTAAATTCAATAAAAGGTAAATGACCATCCCAGTTATCTTTAAAGTCCAATGTGCAAGCTCATAGCGTATCTTCAAGTATTTGGATGGTATATTCTTATTGTCCATCTGTCTGAGGATGAAAAGTCGTACTCAGATTCACTTGGGTTCCTAAACTCTTCTGAACAACTTTTCAAAAGTGTGCAGTAAATTGAGCTCCCTTGTCTGATATAGCATGCAGTAAATTGAGCTCCCTTTTCTGATATAAGAGATTGAAATCCTATGTAATCGCACTATCTCTTTAACATACAACCTTGCATAATCTTTAGCTGTATAGGTCGTCTTGACTGGTAGGAAGTGCGCTGACTTGGTGAGCCTATCAACTAGTATCCGTATGGAATCAAATTTCTATAGTGTACGAGGCAAACCTGTGATGAAATCC